>HG995384.1:6250000-7500000 GCA_905333075.3 Atethmia centrago
AACCTGGTGAACTCGCGTGATGAGGGTTCCATACAATGAACACCGCTCTGGATCTTCTTACTTCATACTTAAGTAATAGGATTCAAAGCGTTGACGTGAATGGGAAAAGATCTCCCAAATCTATAGTAACAATGGGAGTCCCACAGGGCTCAATTCTTGGTCCTTGTTTCTTATTTATATACTCGTATAGACTTGCCTTACCTCATAAAGGATAATCATGAATATAGTGTTTTTTTGCGGATGACACATCACTTTTTTTAAACTTAAACGTCAACAGTTGGTTACTGACTTAAAACTAATGTGTTGATAAGGGTTTTTTTTTTCTTTTGTTTTTGGGTGGGAAATCATCAAACAACTTCTCTCGCTCTTACTGACTAAAACCCACCCGTATTCCTTCCGTTGCCTATGTTACCAGGGGCCTCGGTGACCCTTTAGTACCTTCCCGCGACCCCGGCAGGCATCGGCCCTAGTGGACCCCTACATTTGTACTGACGACATTTCTTTGAGGCGCGCGAGGAATACAATGCGCCGTCGACCCGGGCCTGGTCCTTACCGGACGGCGAGCTACCCGTTGCTCACCGTCCGCAAGCCCGTGCCTACGGTGGCTGGAAATCCGCCCGAAAGCGAGAGATTTCCACCGCCGATCGCCTCAACGAGGACACGGCGGAGCTCTGCCCAAGCCGGGCAGACCTCCATCGTATGCTACACTGTCTCCTCAATTAATTCGCCTATTGTACCAATTCTGAAGAAAATAAACATCAATCTATCAATCACAGGATGCCTACCTACATAAATAATTATGTTAATGAAGACAGCCTTCAAGCCAAACATTAGGGCTGAAATCATGATTAATGAAGCCACTGTTTCAAATAAGGTTTATTTTTGAATGTATATAACACTAAGACTTTGTTTTATTAGCTTCACTGAAAGTTAGTGAAACACACCTTCCAATAACGACAAAAAAGTATAATAAACGTATTATTGAAATCCTTAGAACGGCCTTTTCTTTGCCCTTTCCTTAACCCTAATACTCGTAGGACACAAGGTGAAAATATTAAACAATAGAAAACAAAACGTCTTTGTTTTTTTTTGGGTGGGAAATTATCAAATAACTTCTCCCGCTCTGGGCGGAGCGGGAGGGTGTGTCAGACTCTTACTAACTAAAACCCACCCATTTTCCTTCCGTTGCCTGTGTAACCGGTAATCATTTAGAACTTTCACGCGACCCCGGCAGGCATCGGCCCTAGTGGACTCCTACACTTGTGCTGACATCTCTTTGAGCCGCGCGTGGAACACAATGCGCCGTCGACCCGGGTCTGGTCCTTATCGGACGGCGAGTTACCCATTGCTCACCGTCCACAAGCCCGTGCCTACGGTGGATTCCCGATCATAATGGTTTTTGTTGAAACTACAAAGAAATTTGTAATAAAAGGTAGAAATTTCGTAAATAAAAGACAGAAAGGAAATATTTTCGTAACCTGTAACGTTATACGTTGATTATATCTATAATTATTAACTATTTGCAAACCTACTTAATGAATAGTTTACGCTTGCAACTGATATATAAATAACTAAACATTCCAATCAGTTTTATAAAATATTGTGGCGAGCTTCGCGCACGAAACTGGTTTGTTGGTAGGCGTCTCCCCTCTCCATGCGCGTCGTTAAAGTTCGCGCACTTCCAGCGGTCCGTGGAACAATCTCGACCGGCGGCTTGACCTGACACTACGGAGCAGAGTGACCGTGTCTAGCGATCTATTAATTGTACCTGCCACTACAATCTTTACGCAACGAACAACATTTTGAAAAGTTACAAAGTTCAAACGTGTGTGCTACATCTATTAAAATTAAATAATATTTAATTCAGTGTAACCCCAAATCGGGTGAGTGTTGCAAAACTTATAATAACTAGTTTTAAGTATTCGCTGCATGACTTGCTAAAAATATACGCTGTTTGCTATAATCAGCTTCATGTCATTCGAATTGCCGATGTGTTTTTTACGTTAGTGTATTGGTTGTGATCGTCATTTTAAACACTACCTTAACTTTGTGATTTTACCGAGTGACCGTAACATAGGTGTAACGGATCATAACAGTTACTTTTTAAATAATTATCTTCTTCCTTTAAATGTATTCTTTGTTTTGATTAGTAGGAGGTGGTTATGTATCCGTAAATTCTGATATAAAATTTTGTTATATTTTTTCTCACCTACCCTACATCACTAGTTATCATTTTTCTGCTAGTCATTCATCATGCTTTTAAAATTGTACCACGCTGATTAGACTGCTTCATCTGGATAGCTAATTGATGCTAGAACGCCGCTTTCCACCGTAGATTCCACGTTCAACGGTTGTCAGGATGTTGCAGTCAGTAGCATGAATTCGGTCATTTTCTAAAATGTCCAATTCCGGAAATTCCAGGGTTCTTCCGTACCGGAGTTTTTTGGTACCGTCGCTGCGAGGGCTGAGGCTGGTCGACCCTACAAGCTGCCTTAACCGCCGTTGGAAGACCAACCTACCTACTTGGCTGCCACCAGTCACCTACGTTCTGGGAACTACCAGGATAGTGGTTTTTCTTTAGGCGGGCTAGAACTTCACACGCGCTCGATATCGGGAACTCACGTTAACATATTTAAATATTAAATATTTTGTAATCATATTTATATACTTTTAATTAAACAGATGTACCTTGCTTCCAACAATATGTTGTTTTTTTTCTACCTGCAAGGCAACAACGTTACAGTGGCGCCCATACTAGTGGTAGATATCGAGCCGTGTTTAGTTCTCTTCTGCTAGGCATTTTTTTAGTTTCTTGGTGTTGGCTTTCTATGTCAGTAGTGTTAGTGTTTATAACTTGATTACAGGCTGTCAAAGGTGAAATTTTTCTATTCTATCGTATCAAATCTTGAAATATTTTAAATTTAAAAACTGTTAAAAAATAAAATACTACCCACATTTTTTTATTATATTCACGTTTGTTAGCCTGAGTACCTGATTTTGTTATGTTACTGTGTTAACATTTATTTTATTTTTTTTTGTTTTGTGAATTTTGCAACACACACCTCTCGGGTAACTTGTCGTATATTTTCTTAAATTTACAAAAATGTCCTATCCCATAAAATTTTTATCATTACAAAAGGCAGAATTGGAATATGAAGTAGCAGTTCGTGGTGGTGTATGTGCCGATTCTGTAAACGAGCTGCGGAAACAAATTGTTAAATTGATTCCTATCCTACCCTCTGAGGATATTTTAGAATCACATTTAGATCCTAAAGATGACTTAAAAGCGGTCAAAGAGTCCCTGTTAAAGTCTCATAATAACATAATTACCCTTAAATCTAAATTTGAAAAGAATTTGTTCACACGCACCGAAATCTTATTGCACCACGTATATCATAGACTTAATCGAATTAATTACTCAACCAGTGACGTAGCGGAGGTCTATAAAATTTGCTTGTCCAATTTCAATACTCAATACAAAGATATGACCTTACTTAGGCCACAAACTGCTTTGTCTACTCAGGCTCAGGTATCTACTCAAACGGAACCGGTTCCTGAAACAAACCTAGTGAATGTCCCTGTCAGTTGCGAGCGTAGGCTGTTTTCAGAAATAAGCAAACTGAAATACTCCGGAAAAACTTGCGTCCGTGCATTTATTCAGAAGGTGGAAGAGTTTATTTTGAGCAGAGCTATACCTCGTGAACAAATGTTCTCTTTGGCTTTCGAGATATTCACGGACGATGCTCTTCATTGGTTCAGATGTGTTAAAGATCAGGCTAGTACCTGGGATGACATTGTTTCTTTGCTTAGGCAAGATTTTAGCCAAAGTGACTTCGACTACAAATTTTTATCGGAAATAAGATCACGCACTCAGGGTGAACTAGAAAATATAACTATTTACATTTCTATTATGCGTGGCATGTTTTCCCGTTTGGATAGAAAGTTGCCAGAAGAAGATCAATTAGATATATTGTTGCACAACATTCGACCTTGCTATGCAAGTACGCTCGCATCATCTGCGGATATAACCGATATAAGTAGTTTACAAAAATTATGTAGGAACTACGAAAACATACAAACTAAACTTAAACAGTATCGCGAACCGCCTAAAGATAGTGCAGAAACCTTGGCTCCAGAATTCGCATATAAAAACCAGCCTAGCAATAGTAATTCTAGTAATTATAAAAATACTAATTCTAATTATAAATCTAACTACTCTAAAAATACTTTTGAAAATAATAACTACAAAACTAAAAATACTAGTGATACTAATTCAAATTTACACGTCAATGAAATGGCTCATGTATCTCAGGAAAAGAACAAAAATGTATACTGTCCTAGATGTAGATCTAAATCACATTCACTGGGTTCATGTAAACAACCACACTTTCTTATTTGCTTTAAATGCGGAAAGAAAGATGTCAAGTTTCCAGAATGTCCTAATTGTCACTCTAACGCAACAAAAAACTAAGCGGTGAGGGTTGCGGAAACAGTAATAGCACCAATTTCGATAAGAATGACTGGGATAATTGGCTCAAAACTGTCTCAAAATTTTGCTCTTGCTATACTGTTTCTTCAATCCGTAATAATAGTATGGACTACACACGGCCTTATGTTCCAATAAGTATTGGCAGTAAACCTGTTATTGGGTTACTAGACACAGGTTCTGCAGTGACTATAATGGGAAATGACTTCCATAAGAGTTTTATTCCATCTAATTACCAATGGAACATATGTCAATCTACGACATTTGTTGCAGCGGGTGGGCAGAAACTTTCATCTTTAGGATTTATTTCATTACCATTCACTTTAGAAAATCAAACACATAATTTAAATGTCCACATTATTCCGGAAATAAAAAATTCATTAATCTTAGGCATGGACTTTTGGCGTAAATTCGGTTTGTTCCCTAGTCACTTAAACACTGTTCTCTTTTTAAATCCATCAGACGCTCAGTTAGCTGAACTGAAGTCTGATTGCTCAGAACACCTACAGTCGTATGATCATTTATCACAAGACCAGAGGATTACAGCAGATAATATCATATCGCAGTTCCGTGAAATATCATACGAAGTACAAGGTCTTGGTCGTACTTCTCTAATAACGCATACCATTGACACTGGAGAAGCTGCCCCCATTCGTCAAAGGTATTATAGAATGTCTCCAGAGAAGCAACGCATATTAGTGGAGCAACTAGATGAGATGCTGGGAGATGATGTAGTTGAACCTGCTGAGAGCCCATGGTCATCACCAGTACTACTCACACCTAAAAAAACTGGTGAGCTTAGATTTTGCTTAGACAGTAGAAAATTAAACGCCGTCACAAAAAAAGATGCGTATAATTTGCCTTACATCTCTGAGATCCTTGATAATTTACGCGACGCTAAATATTTAACCAGTTTAGATCTATCTAAAAGCTTTTGGCAAATATTGATCAGTGAGCGGGACAGATGCAAGACCGCGTTTTACATACCAACCCGTGGCACTTACCAGTTCAAATCTATGCCATTTGGTCTTACTAATGCACCAGCCACACAACAACGTTTAGTTGACATTTTGTTCTATGGACCAGAATTTGAACATCGCGTTTTTGTATTTGTCGACGATATTATAATAGTGTCTTCTACTTTTGAGCAGCATATTTCTCTACTGCTTCTTGTTTTAAAAAAACTAAAATCTGCTAACTTAACTATAAATTATAAAAAGAGTCAATTTTTCCGAGACAAACTAAAATATTTGGGTTATGTAGTCGATGCTAACGGTTTACATGCTGACCCAGAAAAAATTGATGCAATTAAAAATTATCCTACCCCCGCTAATAGAAAAGAAGTTCGTCGATTCTTGGGCGCAGCTTCTTGGTATCGAAGGTTTATACCAAATTTTAGTTCTTTGGCTTCACCATTGAACAAACTAACCTCACAAAGCAAAAAAGCACCATCGTTTGTATGGTCTAAGGAAGTTGACATAGCTTTTAATAAATTGAAAGAATGCTTAGTTTCTGCTTCGGTACTCTCGTGTCCCGATTATTCAAAACCATTCGAAATTCACACCGATGCGAGTGACTACGGTATTGGTGGTGTGTTGACCCAAAATATTAATGGTGAGGAGAGAGTCATAGCCTACATGAGCAAGTCATTGTCCAATCAAGAACGCAACTATAGTGCTACCGAGCGTGAAGCTCTTGCTGTTCTAATAGCGGTTGAGCATTGGCGCTGTTATGTGGAAAATGGCCAAAAATTTGTTGTCTACACGGACCATTCTGCCCTTAAATGGTTTTTAAAACTAAATAACCCTACAGGTCGATTAGCTCGATGGGGTGTACGACTATCTGCGTATAATTTTGAAATAAGACACCGCCGTGGATCTGAAAACGTAGTTCCAGATTTTCTATCACGTTCTGTACCTATTACCGCTGTTGATAGTCTTCCTATTAATACGCAAACTACTGACGCGTGGTATCTCAACATTTATAATGGTTGCCAGTCTTCTCCTACCTCGTTTCCTAACTATTTAATAAAAAACGGAAAACTGTATAAGTATATGAAAACTATGTGTCCGTTGCGTAGAGAATTTGAATGGAAGGAGGTAGTACCTGCGGAATACCGTAGTACTGCATTGGAAAAGCACCATTCCGAACCTTCTGCAGGGCACTTGGGTGTCTTTAAGACGTATAGACGGCTCGCTTTATGTTATTACTGGCCAGGCATGCACGCGGATGTTCAGAAATTTATTTCAGCTTGCGATGCGTGCATAGCTCATAAGCATCAAAACCATGCCCCTTTAGGCAAAATGGGTGAGCCTAAAGTATGTTCTAGGCCATTCCAAACTATTAGTGTAGATCTAGTCGGACCTTTGCCTCCATCAAGAAAACAAAATTGCTACATATTCGTGATTACGTGCTGTTTTAGTAAATATTGCCTTTTATTTCCAATTAAGCGGGCAACCGCGGAAATTATTACTAGAATCCTTGAGGAGAACGTAATTCTCGTACATGGGATACCCTCTACTATTATACTTGATAACGGAAAACAGTTTGTTAGCGCTACTCTCAAAAGACTGATTACCAAATACAAAATTCCCAATTTACATTTTACTCCAAAATACTCACCTCACATCAACACAGTTGAACGTTATAACAAAACTATTATGACTGCCATTTCTACATTTATTGTAGACGATCAACGTGTCTGGGATCTACTAGTACCAAAGATTCAGTTTGCAGTAAATAGTTCTGTAAACGAAGCAACGGGCTATACTCCGTCATTTCTTGTATACGGACGTGAACTGGTTACTTGTGGTTCACAGCATGTCGACTCGGAAAACGATGAAGACATTGTTTTTGTACCTCGCGATTCGTATGCAGAAAACCTAGGCTATTTATCTTCTATCTTTAACAAGGTGCAAGCAGCGCTTCTCCAGGCACATGCTAGAAACTGCCAGTCTTACAATTTACGTAGGAAAACTGCAGAGTTTAATATAGGTGATGTTGTATGGAAGAGAACTTTCTATCAAAGTGACAAAGATAAATATTTCAATAAGAAGTTGGCTCCTAAATTTATTAAGTGTCAAGTTATTGGAAAAAAATCTCCATTAGTATACGAATTGGCGGATACGTCTGGAAAACCTATCGGGAAATGGCATATTAAAGATATCAAGTTAACTAATTACAAAGACTAAAGCGAAAACTAAATACTTAACTGAACGAGGAAAGTTAATACAAATCGATGATTGCAACTATCTAGCTAACTATGTACATTCATACTGTTGTTAAAACAAATTTAATATATTGTAATCAATTACCAACCCTAACGTACGTATTGCTAAAACCATCTACCAACACATAACCAAATACTAACTGCTATATTATTATTTATTTAAATTCTAGGTATATTCTTACCATATACAAAGACTATTTATAGAATGACGGTCTATCACATCATTAAATTCTGTAGTACTAATTATACTATCGGTCCTACAACCATAGTAAGAAAGCGATCATGGTTCAACCCCATGAATTTCTTTTCCCTATACCAATGGCTCTACACCATAGGTATTCTACAAAGTTTTGTATAGAATATTATCAGTATGGGATTGGTTATGTGTGGACTGCTCTGTACTTACAATGTTACTGCAAAAATTGCATTTGATTCTCGGGAGTGTTTTGTGCAGTATTTAAACCAAGACCCTCTGAATGATAGCATGCGGTAACACATGAGCTAAAGTGTTGCTGCCGATCAAACGATGAAAGAAAAAAAAAAAGAATGATGAATGTTAGGGATAGGAATGAATGAGTAACGTTAATCAGATGACTTCAGAAGCAGTAGCAGTGGATTTTACTTAGGAAAAATCCTACGCTAAAAAGGGGGATACTGTAACGTTATACGTTGATTATATCTATAATTATTAACTATTTGCAAACCTACTTAATGAATAGTTTACGCTTGCAACTGATATATAAATAACTAAACATTCCAATCAGTTTTATAAAATATTGTGGCGAGCTTCGCGCACGAAACTGGTTTGTTGGTAGGCGTCTCCCCTCTCCATGCGCGTCGTTAAAGTTCGCGCACTTCCAGCGGTCCGTGGAACAATCTCGACCGGCGGCTTGACCTGACACTACGGAGCAGAGTGACCGTGTCTAGCGATCTATTAATTGTACCTGCCACTACAATCTTTACGCAACGAACAACATTTTGAAAAGTTACAAAGTTCAAACGTGTGTGCTACATCTATTAAAATTAAATAATATTTAATTCAGTGTAACCCCAAATCGGGTGAGTGTTGCAAAACTTATAATAACTAGTTTTAAGTATTCGCTGCATGACTTGCTAAAAATATACGCTGTTTGCTATAATCAGCTTCATGTCATTCGAATTGCCGATGTGTTTTTTACGTTAGTGTATTGGTTGTGATCGTCATTTTAAACACTACCTTAACTTTGTGATTTTACCGAGTGACCGTAACATAGGTGTAACGGATCATAACAGTTACTTTTTAAATAATTATCTTCTTCCTTTAAATGTATTCTTTGTTTTGATTAGTAGGAGGTGGTTATGTATCCGTAAATTCTGATATAAAATTTTGTTATATTTTTTCTCACCTACCCTACATCACTAGTTATCATTTTTCTGCTAGTCATTCATCATGCTTTTAAAATTGTACCACGCTGATTAGACTGCTTCATCTGGATAGCTAATTGATGCTAGAACGCCGCTTTCCACCGTAGATTCCACGTTCAACGGTTGTCAGGATGTTGCAGTCAGTAGCATGAATTCGGTCATTTTCTAAAATGTCCAATTCCGGAAATTCCAGGGTTCTTCCGTACCGGAGTTTTTTGGTACCGTCGCTGCGAGGGCTGAGGCTGGTCGACCCTACAAGCTGCCTTAACCGCCGTTGGAAGACCAACCTACCTACTTGGCTGCCACCAGTCACCTACGTTCTGGGAACTACCAGGATAGTGGTTTTTCTTTAGGCGGGCTAGAACTTCACACGCGCTCGATATCGGGAACTCACGTTAACATATTTAAATATTAAATATTTTGTAATCATATTTATATACTTTTAATTAAACAGATGTACCTTGCTTCCAACAATATGTTGTTTTTTTTCTACCTGCAAGGCAACAACGTTACAAACCCTTGGGTAAAAATGGTTAAAATTTTTAATTGTTATAGTTAATTATCTGGTTCATCGAATCCTGAACGGTGGACCACTACTTACGCCACACCCTGTATAGTACCGTTGCCGGTGTCAAGACTTTATTATACAATGTCAGGATCAGCACAATTTATTTATTTGTAATAGAGATAGCAAAAAAATATCGGACAATAATAGTTATAACATAAAGTCAAATGATACATGTCAAGACTACACACACACTAAGTATTATTAATAAATAAATGTAATGTCAAAATTTATAATTTAAAAAGTCAATTACTGAGTAGAAGCAGTTGTCTAAAAGCCAAGCAAATATTGTTTTCCTGAATTTATTATAGGGCAACACTCTGATGCGTGGGGGTAACTTATTAAATATTTTGATTGTTATGCAATTGGAATCCCTGCTATACAAATGTAGCCTCTGACTAGGTGCAAGTAGTTTATTTGGGCTTCTACTTTCTACTCTTTTTGAAATGCGTTCATACAGTGGGAACATGTGCGAATACCTTTTTATAAACATCAAAAATGTACAGGCAAGGAAGTGGAAGAATTTTCAGTGATTTAAATAATGGCTTACAATGCTCTAAATATTCGGCTCCATACAGCGCTCTGACACATTTTTTTGTGCAATGAATGCTCTGTTTATATCCACGGAATTTCCCCATATCACGAGGCCGTAACGCAGGACTGATGCAACATAGCCATGATAAGCGTTGAGGGATGTTTCTTTAGCAGCTGTTCGTCTCAGTTTTCGAAGAGCAAACACAAATTTGTCGAGTCGAGTGCAGACTTTTTTAACATGCTCTTTCCAATTTAATTTTTCGTCTATAACTATTCCCAAGAATACAGTTGAAGGTACGGGTTCCAAAATTGAATTATTGTAGTATATTGGTGGTTGTTTTACCAAAGAACCATAATTATGTTTGAAAATGTACTAGCTTTGTTTTCTCAATGTTTACACGTAAAATGTTGAATTGAATTTCATTGCTTTCAGTATTTCATTGTTAGTGTCGGTTTCTAAGTCATGCCTATTTGAAGAATTGATTGTGAGAGTGGTATCATCAGCAAACAGTGTACAATTATGTTTTAGGCTCTTACAAAGGTCATTTATGTAAATGATGAATAATAGAGGCCCTAAAACGCTTCCTTGAGGAACACTACAACTATTTATTTTTAACTCTGAACTGTAGTATTTTTTTGTGTTATTGTCAATTTTTGATACTACAGTCTTTTGCTGGCGAGTCGATAAGTAACTTTGCAGCCAGTCATGCGCCTTGCCTCTTATGCCGTATTTCTCCATTTTGATAAGTAGGCGATCATGTGGGACAAAATCAAAAGCTTTGCTCATATCTAGAAACACTGATAATACAGACATTTTCTTATTGAGGGCTTCAGAGATCAGTTTAAAACAAGCCAGTGAGATCGAGCTATTCTTCCTAAAACCAAACTGGTTATCAGTGAGTATGCTGTTTTTATCTAAAAACTTTACTAATTTCCCATACATTGCCTTTTCCAAAATCTTTGATAGTATAAGGATCAATGTAATTTGTCTATAATTGGACATATCCGTGCGGTTACCTTCTTTATGTAGCGGTTTGACTATTGACAGTTTTAATCTAGTAGGACACGTTCCTGTCTCAAAAGACAAATTAGTTATGTAACTTATGTAACATAAGCCTAGAGGCTTCAAACTATAGTTTCTGTAACCTATTATATCAATAAAGAATTATTATTATTATTCTTGGCATTTCTCGGGACCCTGGGGTCCCGGACCTTAGGAAGGCGTACGAGGGGCCGAAGCCAACTCGCAGAGGCCTGTTCGACGTTTTTTATGAAATGAGGCAGCAACCGACGATTATCCTTATTATTATTATTATTATTATTATTATTACTAGCAACCTGTCCCTGCTCCGAACGGTTTTTACGACTTGACAAAACATCGAGTTTTCTTTATTATAATTAAATAAGTTTAATTAAACGTAAACTTCCGGTATAAATTCTCTAAATTATGATAAAAACCACATCAAAAGCCGTTGTGTAGTTTAGTAGAATAACGCGGTCACACAGACTGACACGAAAAGTGACTCTTTTATAATATGTATAGGTTATACACAGATATCACACAAACTTAGGGTATTACTGGTACTTATAACACACAAACTACTACCTTCGTTTAAGACCGTTACCTACGTTTATACGAGGGATTCTCTCAATCCATAAAAAAGTGTTTCATTGAATAAAGCCCCATTTACACGGTGCAAGTTTCTGGAACGTTCACGAGCAATAATCGCTTGCCATAAAGCTTGTTAAATTATTACGCACCATTCAGAGCAGTGGTGGCCCCGTGGTAACGTCCGCGACTTACGAGTTGGAAGTCGTAGGTTTGAACCCTGTCAGGCACTTTACTTAGTGTAAATTATTTCATCAGCAACGCCCTCAAAACGGTGAAGGAAAACATCGTGAGGAAACCGGCATGTCCTAGAACCAAAAAATTAAAGACACCCACACTGGGCCCGCGTGGTGGATTACGGCCCACTCCCTCTCACCAAGAGGAGGCCTGTGTCCCAGCAGTGGGAATATTATAGGCTGATTATATATTAATGAATTGCAAACAAGTTTTTACACGCGTGCGATTTCCATAAAATGGCATACAATAATTGAATGCAAGACTTGCCATTCAATAATTGCACGCGACTTCTATAATTCTTCAAAATCAAAATCATAATATTTTATTTCACATAAACCTACATGGGCACTTATGAAACGTCAGAAACTAGGTGCACGGCTCCAATTGGTCGTTTCCTATGGAGATGAGCCAGTAAGAAACTCCATGGTTACTCTTTTAAAAATAATTGGCTTTTAAAATGTTTTCAAATTACAGAGTTAATAGGTATGTGAGGACAGTGTAGGCCTGTCAAGAAGTACCAGGTAGTTAACAAAAAATAAATGGTCTACAAATCTAGTCTATTGAGCCTACAATGTTCTCGCATTCAGGAAAAATAAAGAATCTACGTATGCTCTAAGATACCTTAAAGTGCAAAAACTCGCCCTAAAAAAATAGGATACGACTATCGAACATTCCAATATTCACGATTCAGTCTCACATGTAAAATATTAATAAAATAATAAAAACCTATTTAAACCAAATGACATGATGTTTGCCATTACAATTGTAACAAGTCTTAATTAGTATCCTGTCCACTTCAATAATTGAATACAAGTTTTGCCTCCTCTAAATAAAGAATTTCACGTACAATTGATTCAAGTATTGAATGCGATTTCATTATACGTTCGATTTAATTATACGTGCTGTTTGAACGGCAACTAACTCGCCCGTATCGTGCAACAATTGTAAGAACGTGTTGTTTAGATGGTGTCAGTCAATTGTTGCTTAAATTATACGGCACAGGCAATAAACTTGCACCGTGTAAATGGGGCTTTAGTGCTCTCTAGAAAGTAAATAGAGTAATAGATGACACATTATAAAATACGTATTGTTATGAACAGCTTCAATAAAACAAATATCCTTCATAAACACAATCTTAAATTACTTGAATAAATTGTAATCAGTAGTCATATTAATTAACGTGATAAATGATTCTTGAGGCTTTATCTTTTAATTTTATGACTGTAAATAAAGATATAAGTAATTATTGTCTTCGCAGTTTTACCTCTTCTTCTGCTTGCGTAGGTATCGGTAGGAGCTGAGAGGGAATAGGTTATAGCTTATTAATGAGTGGTGGTGGCCCAGTACAACCGGCTTCAGGCATATAAGCGCGACGCCACGTCGCACGGTGGTACCACCTTAGGTCATAAATGCAAAAATTTTATCATCAATTATCACCACTTTAATTACTTATAACGATTAACCCATAAACAAGCTACTCAAAAATATAAATTTGTCACCTATTTTACCTAATTACTCGTATCGTCACCCATTTTACCTAATTAGCGTCGCACCGACGCGTCTGTGCGACGCGATTCTGGTAGAACAATTCCCATGAAGTTTTCATAGAAGTTGGTTGGTTGGTTGATTGATTTGGTTTAATGGAGTCGCGTCGCGCCTGTCTGCGGGACCCTTATGTTTTTTAGTCATATCCACAGAACACTTATCGAGTTTTACATAATGCGCCATCAATGTTAGATAATTAGAATTATGTTGCAATTATGTAACACCTGCATGTCAAAACGTCAAACAAATAGTTTTCTGACAGCTGCGCGCGTACGTCGTTCTCGTCGGTACGAAATGTTGCCATTTGAAATATTTGTATTTATGTAATTCTTTTATTTTTTTTTTTTATATTTGTATTTATGTTATTCAAATTACAATCTCACTGTATGCTGCACCGGTCGACGTCTTAACGTCAACGCCGGCTACCGCTGAAAACCAGCGCTGGGGCTCTGTCTCGCATAGGGTCGCAGCATTATGCTGAGCGTTGGCCGTTTTGCGTGGACGTGACGCATATTCTCCCCCAAATTGTTTCTTTTTTGTATTTGTGTTCCTTCCTTGCGTCATGTTTACCGCAAATAAATGTATTTTCTTTCTTTCTTTCTTTCTTTTCATTACCAGATGTAGTTTTTCCAACCCAGACTGGCACTTTGTGTACATTATTTCATCACCGCTGCTCTCAAAACGGTGACGGACAATATCGTAAGGAAATGTCCTAGAAACGAAAATTCGAATACATGTGGCAACCACCAGCCCGCACCGGGCCCGAGTGTTCAATTACGGCCAACTCCCTCGCACAGAGAGAAAGCCTGTGTCACAGGAGTAGGGAAATTATAGGGTGTATGCTTCTGTTAGCTAATCAATAAAGACGGAAGTCGTAAATGGGCGGCTGGGGCTGGTACTGCCTGTGGTACATACAGTATTAATTGAAGCTATCAATTATGATCCAACTTCGAGAAAGAGGTCAATCATCGAATCCGACTCGGCTGGGCAGCGTTCGGGAAGCTACGCAATATCTTCTCGTCCCACATACCGCAGTGTCTCAAGACGAAAGTCTTTGACCAGTGCGTGTTGCCAGTGATGACCTATGGCACTGAAATGTGGTCGCTTACAATGGGCCTTATTAAAAGGCTAAAAGTCACTCAAAGGGCATTGGAGAGGGCTATGCTTGGAGTTTCCCTACGTGATCGAATCAGAAATGAAGAGATCCGCAGGCGAACCAAGGTTACCGATATAGCCCGAAAAATTGCCAAACTTAAGTGGCAGTGGGCAGGGCACATTGCTCGCAGAACAGATGGCCGATGGGGCCGAAAGGTTCTGGAGTGGCGACCGCGTACCGGAAGACGTAGCGGTGGAAGGCCTCCTACACGATGGACCGATGACCTTGTGAAGGCCGCAGGAATACGCTGGATGCCGGAAGCACAAAATCGGTTGAAGTGGCGGTGCTTGCTTGCCTATGCCCAGCAGTAGACGTCTTTCGGCTGAAATGATGATGATGATGATGATGATCAATTATGATAGCTTACTTAAACTGAATGTTTAAATTACTAAACAATCACTTTAATTGCGTTTTATACTTGCACTAACTATTGTCTGCGACTTCATCTGTGTACCTATGTTATATTTCATAATCTTTTTTTCATTATAACGATCGTTTCAGTGGTTAAAGGCTCCTACATACTGGCGCGACTTGTCGCGCGACGCGACGCGACACAAAGACACCGCGTGTAGCGCTACAAGCGGTGCCTTTGTGTCGCGACTTGTATGTAGGAGCCTTTAGTCTTGAAAAGGTAACAAACAGACAGTTAGACTGAGTTACTTTCGCATTTATCATTTTCGTATCGATATTACTATTTCAGAGCAGTGTGAAACCACATACCACTCGTAAGTCACCATTGGGCCACCCCAATGGTGACTTACGAGTGGTATGTGGTTGGTTTTCAGGTAGGCGCTTTACTTTGTGTAAATTATTTCATCACCACAGCTCTCAAAAAGATGAAGGAAAACATCGTGAGGAAACTAGCATGTCCTAGAACCAAAAATTGGAAGACATGTGACATCTATCAACCCGCTCCGGGCCCGCGTGGTGGATTATGGCCCACTCCCTCTCACAGAGAGGAGGCCTGTGTTCCAGCAGTGGGGACATTATAGGCTGATCAGAATTATGATTACTATTTCGGGTTCTAATTAACTGTTAATCTTGACTTATTCACGTAGTAACCACCACATTAAATTCTATAGTTGAAAAATAAGAAAAGTTAAAAAACTTAAGCCCGACTACGACAAAAACGCCAACTAAAAAGGTATAAACAAGACATCCACATCGATATTTTTAAGGGTTTTCGTATAGCCGGAGTCACACGTTATTATTAGTGCCCTAATTACATGACTTAGGTCATGTACAGATTACGTGTGACTTCCTCCCCTTCCTTCCTTTTGGCTTCGCCGTAGTCGTGTAATAAAAACCAGCCTAATAAAAAATATTGTTAAGACGCTGACAACAGCTAAAGCGCGATCACTGTCAGACTGCATAGAAAAGAAAAAGAAGCATGATGACACAACGCTTGTTCCGTAGTTGGGAAATTGGAATAAAAACAAAAATTAGCACTTTAATGCTTAATAAGATTACGCAAGCGGATAGTTGAATCGGAAAGTAGTGTTGACAAACCCACAATATTTTTGAACGGCCTATCCAGCTATACCCCTATGGGGTAGACGAAAAAAAAAAATATCATCCCCACATTATGTGCAAGGGAGGCACCGTAACTTTTTTTTTGCCATATTTTATTTTACTACTTTGTCGGCGTGTTTAATATGTATCTATTAATATGCCAAATTACAGATTTCTAGTACTAAGCGTCTCTGAGCTACAGCGGGGACAGACAGACAGACAGACATACGAACGTGGCGAAACTATAAGGGTTCCTTGTTTACTACAAAACCCTAAACACCAGCCAAGTGCGTGTCCGACCACGCACAAAGAAGGGTTTTGTAGTTGGGATGAATTTCTCCCAAGAAAAACCTTAACATTGAAGTTGAAAAACATGTTCTCCCGTTCAATCCAACTGCTTATGTAAGTTGTTCGACTATTACTCGTTAACTTGTATAGCCTACTTAGCTGTGATAGTTTTCCATTTAACTTATATTAATTAATAATTTATATTAATAATAATAATAATAAGGAGTGAGGAGGTTCCTGTCTCTGGAATCCTAACCACCGGTAGCTTGGACTCTGCTCCCGACACCGGCGGACCACTATTTTTTATATTTTTAAATGTTTTTTTTTTTTATACCTTTTTTCAAGAAATATTTAAAAATATATTTTATATGTAAAAAAATAAATAAACGAAATAATAATAAACCTCGTGAAAGCTGAGAAAGAAAAACAAATAAAATATCTCGATTTAGCACACGAGGTTGTTGACATGTGGAATATGAACTCGGCTGTCATTGTGCCGATTGTCGTAACGGCTAATGGCCTGATGGCCGAAAGCCTCAACGAACATCTCTCGAGGCTCTCGTTAGGCGGTTGGATCAAGGGACTGATTCAGAAGGCAGTAATCCTCGATACGGCTCGCATTGTGAGGAGGTTCCTATCTCTGGAGCCCTAACCACCGGTAGCTTGGACCCTGCTCCCGACACCGGTGGACCACTATTTTTTTTATTTTTAAATGTTTTTTTTTATATCTTTTTTTAAGAAATATCTAAAAATATATTTTATATGTAAAAAAATGAATAAACGACATAATAATAATAATAATCTTTATTGTCATAAATTAAGGAAACATTTTTACGAATTCCCTAGCTTCTGCGCTAGTGTACACTGTATTACAGGAGCCAGTGTCATCCCCTAATTTTTGTTACATGTTATTTATGGCATCCAAAGATTACAAAGCGAATCAAAAGCAATAGAAATAATAATTTTAAAATTATTATTTCTATTGCTTTTGATTTTTTTATTATATGCTATTGCCGTGAATTATTTCAAATAACAACAAACAACCATTTAGTTGGCAGGCTGGTTGATTCTAACAAAAATGTTCACTTTAAAGCTTAATATTACGCAAACGGATACCTGAATCGAAAAATGGATTTTACAGACCCGCAATTTTTGAACGGCCTATACAACGATACCCCACACCTTGGGATAGACGAGAAAAACATGATCATCCCCACTTTACGTGCAAAGTAGGATCTCGGAGATACACTACAATTTTTTTTCAAGATTTTATTTCACCACTATGCATACCCTTACCAAATTACAGCTTTCTAGTACTAAGAGTCTCTGAGCTAACCCGCGGACAGACAAACAAACATGGCGAAACTATAAGATTTCAGCAAAAACTGTCAATGACGTGGAAAATTTTGTAATGACGATGGAGCTCGCAAACAAGGGGCAAATATCTTGTCAATACACTTGTGTCAACAGTTTCATGTTTGATTTTTCTATTATTAAATCTGTTTTGCCAGGCCAAATGCGATACGTAAGTAGGTATTCGAAAGGAATGGTTTCCGTCAGGATACCTAGGTTTTTCCATTGGACTTTCTTAGAAGCCCGTTGTTACCCGTTTATATCGTAGGTACAACAATTTTTGGGAAACAGGCGTAATTTTATGTAAAACTAGAAATTAATGAGCTGTTTTGCACGCATTTTTGTCACCTTTGAAAAGATACCCATACATTGTAGATACTTCTGCATTTACTGATAGTTCTGTATTGTCTTTACGGAAAATTCACGCACCATAACCTCAAATCATGATTTTAATCTAAATCCTTCGCTTTCTACACAGTTATCAGTGCCTATAATCTCCCTTATAAAACGTTAACTACACAGATTGTCCTGTCATAAAATAATAAAATTGTATAACATGGCGACCTCCCTATATAATCGGCGCAATATTTGCTCACTCGACGAACCACTTGTTGATACCGCTCACGATAGAGCGGAACCCATCAGTCATGCGTAGTACAGTGGTGTTGTGATAGATGGCGTTGTTTTCAATTTTATTTTCAGGGCCTACTTTTTCTCAGGGGTTATGCAAAACATTGTGATGAAACCTGGACTTTTTACTTTAATATAGGTCTGAAATCGCCAACCCGTTTTGGGTTAGCATGGTGATCAATGCTCGTGGCGTTTCTGTATGAGAAGAGGCTTTTGGTCTGCAATGGGAGAATAATATGCTGGTTAAGCAAAACACATTTACTGATATTACTAGTAGTTCTGCGAACAGTAGACCTCGCGAGCGCATTATTTCTTTCAACAATTAATATACCACTAAAGTTATTTGATTTGGATGGGAGACAATAGATTCTCCGAACAAAGCCGTACTTTGTTCGGAGCCAATCTCTGCATTTGCTGCAGGCATATCTTATAATACCTATCGCCATATAGTTAGTATAGGTCAACATCGAAATTTTCGAAATTAATTCCATTCGACATGCCATACACGACAGCAATCACAGCCATGCCGATACATTGTTGCTTTGGGTAGTCAAAGCAGTCAGAAAACTAACTGAAGCTACCGTGCTCTGCCAGAAAATCGTCGTAAGACGATAATTAAACAGAAATAAACTAACCCACAACTAAACAACCACTATCTGTTTAACACGAGACTTTACTTTGAAGCTACTTTACACCTAACAAAACTCAGTCTTACTGAGTGTTCGACGGGACCAAATCATTAAGCGAGCGACTACGACAGCACGATCTAGCGGTGCACAGTAGCGCATCTAGTGACCTTATTGCACAACTAACATTAATATTGGTTTTAAAGCCTCGTTTTTTATAGAATTCTGAAAATTATTTACAGCATTCTCTAGTTTTGTGATGAGAAGGTGCTCTCAGGTCTCTCATCAATCGCTACCTAGTAGGTAGTTAAAGGGCTGATTCCGCTGGTAGAAATCTAAAAGTGAGCAATTTACTGCAGTTTGAGGAGCTATTCTGCTCATCACGCCGAAGATCCTCATCAGATCTTCACCAAATTTCGATGAAAACAACTTAAAGTTATTATATTACCTTTCAAATAAAAACAAACCCAGCGATATCGGATCTCATAAGATAGAGATATCCAGTAGTCCAACCAAAAATCCCCGACGAAAAAAAACTATAAAGTCGTAAAACCTGTATATCTAGTTTTCACCTAGATCGGTTGTAAAATACGATCTGTAGAGGAGTATCAGAAAACTGACAGAGAAAAGCAATTTTTTCCAGACTTGAAGCAAAGACGCTTCGCTCGCTCGGTCAATTATAAGGAGTCAAAAAAGAAGAGTCAAGAGTGTAATATCAGAGGCATTTGAAAACAAAATGTATAAATTTAAACAGCCTTAATTTTGACTAACTTCAAAATAAAGGATTTTCCGACCGTGTAATACGGGGTTACAAACCTATAAAGTTCTTCTAACGCGTGGCCGAAACCGGAAGTAACGCTACAAAAGGTACAATAGGTACAACAGGTACAATAGATACAATAGGTACATTAGGTCCAATAGGTACAATAAGTACAATAGGTACAATAGGTCCAATAGGTACAATAAGTACAATAGGTCCAATAGGTACAATAAGTACAAAAGGTACAATTTTCGCAACAATTTCACAAAAGTTTTACAAAAAAATCAAAATCAAAGTATTTTATTTCACATAAACCTACATGGGCACTTATGAAACGCCAGAAACTAGATGCACGGTTCCAATTGGTCGTATCCTATGGAGCCGGCAAGAAACTCTACGGATACTCTTTTAAAAATAATTGGCCTTTACAATGTTTTCAAATTTCAGTGTTAAGGTTCAGGTATGGGAGGACAGTCACTGGGCCTCGCGCCCTCTCGCCCCTAGCCACCGAAGGAATCACCATGGGCGTCGGGAATCTCAAGCAGATTTCTGGCCACCGTAGGCGCGGGCTTGCGGACGGTGAGCAATGGGTAGCTCGCCATCTGATAAGGACCAGGCCCGGGTCGACGGTGCGTAGTTTTCCACGCGCACTTCAAGGAAATGTCAGCACAAGTGTAGGGGTCCACTAGGACCGATGCCTGCCGGGGTCATGGGAAAGTCCGAAAGGGATACCGAGGCCCCTGGCAACACAGGCAACGTAGGAACACGGGTGGGTTTTAGTCAATAAGAGTCTGATACACCCTCCCGCTCCGCCCAGAGCGAGAGAAGTTAGTTGATAAGTTCCCACAAAAAAAAAACATCTATTTACCTACCTACCTACATAAACTTACGTTCTTTGATTATTTAATAATAATAATAATAATAAATTTATTTCATAAAAAAAGGAGATTGTAGTACATGAGGCATACACAGAGTTGTACATGTAGGTTTGTACAATTTCAATCACAATCTGGTGGGTGAAGTTCTGCTATCCTAGCTAGGTTATAGAATAACCCGTATTAAGGATTAACAGTCCCCGTCCCTTACAAAAGTTACAAAAAACTAGTACAATATTTTTCTTTTATACTACAATAATTTTAATAACTGAATACGTGCAGGTTTGTGTGTATGTGTGTGAGTGAGTGTGTATGTGATGTAGTGAAATAGAGTGTGTGTTCATTTTGATTGAAGTCGAGTGAGGTAATATTTGATCTGTCACTGACACCTAGTGAGATAATTTTCTGTTTCATCATAGCTTTTATTTTGAAGAAAAGAACGTAGAATCTTTTTACATTTAAAGTGAGATAGTCCGTAGATCAAACAGAATTTGTTAAATTTATTGTACAGAGTTGGACCTAAGCAGTTGCAAAATCTACGTGCAAATGATGTGCGTACTTGTGGAAGAGTGCAAATTAAGTCTTTCCTACGCTTAGTTACTATTTTATAAGGGGTTTTACGGTGCTGTAGGAGAACTGTTTGAAGGATGAAATATTGTCGGACGTTAAGAACATTACAACAACTATACAATAGATCAGTAGGGAACATGAAGTATCTTGAAGTAGCTACTTTCAGTACCGCTCTGTGTGCAATCTCGAGTGGTTTTAGTATAGTTTTCGCAGCACCACCACAGCAGGTGATACAGTATGCGACAATAGATTAGCACAGGGAAAAATAAACTCCACGTATAACATTTGGGTTCGCGATACTTCGGAGGGTTTTAAATATATAAATTAACTTGCGGACTCTACTGGTAAGTTGATTAATTTGAGTTTTGAAATTAAGATTTTTGTCTATATGTACTCCCAAATATTTGATATGATCGACTACATTTAGGGATGGGCAGAGGCAAGAGGCATTTCCTTGTAGACACCTGTATTTTTGGGCTTTAATAGATAGTGGAAATCTTGGCTGAGTGGCGGGACTTATTGAATAGGTGGTAAAGTTAGTTTTGGAGGTGTTGAGTGTTAGTGAGTGAGAATAGAGCCAATTTAAGGTTTTGTTGAAACCAGATTGTGCAATGTGCTCAAGTTCCGCCCAGGTGTCAGCAACAAAGGTTATAGCAGTGTCATCCGCAAAAGTTACTATCTTAGCATTTGTAATGTTCAGGTTGCATAGGTCGTTTATAAAAACTAGAAAAAGTGTCGGACCCAAAATGCTTCCTTGGGGCACTCCGTAATAGATGGGAAGCTCTTCGCTTTTATGAGTATCTATACTAACCATTTGAGTGCGATCCGAGAGATAGTTTCGGAAAAGATCCAATTGCAAGCCCCTGACACCAATCCTTTCCAGTTTTAGTAAGAGCATAGAAATTGGAACGGTGTCAAAAGCTTTCGCAAGATCTATAATCATAGTTAAAACCCTTTTGTTTTTGTCTAAGTTATGCACTATATTGTTAAGCAAATCTTGCACTGCATCTGTGGTGGATTTACCTTTGCGAAAGCCGAATTGCTGCGAAGATATTAAATGATAATGTTCAAGATAATTAACCAGTCTTTTATTGATGAGGCGTTCGAGAACCTTTGACATGGCACACAGAACGGCTATTGGTCGATAATTACTGGGCACCTTCCCGTCCCCTCCCTTAAAGACAGGGTGAATTATTGCCTTTTTAAGGGATGTAGGAAAGATACCGGTATCGAAGCATATATTAAAAATATGGCTTAGGATAGGTGCCAGGGTATTTGCGTATTTTTTTAGAAAGTAAGGCGTGATGCCATCCCAGCCAGTAGCAGCATTAGATCGCAACGACTTAATGACAGTAATAATTTCATCGGGATCTACATGGTCTAGGACAAATGAAGAAGCCGTCGAGGGATTGTGTGTAGCTTGTGGCAGAGCCAATTGCCGTTATCTTTTATAATGTCATTGGCAAGCTTTTCGCCGATATTAACAAAATATGAATTAACGCTATTACATGATTGTTTAGGTGAGAGTGACAATGAAAGTAATTGTGTAGCTGTGGTTTTAGTTTTTGTAGTATTGGTTACACGTTTGATGGTATCCCATAAGGTTTTTGGGTTATTACCCGCCTTAACTAACTCTTTAGTATCATACAGTCTTTTTGCTTTCTTTAGAATACGAGTACTAACACGATGATTTCTGTATCTTCTATAAGTAATTTTAATTATTTAATTCTCTGGAGATTTTTTACTTTTTTATGAAGCGGGTCTCTATTCCTAATGCATCGCAGTAACCCAGGTGTAATCCAAGGCTTTAAAATCCTTTTTTTAGGGGGAACTTTTTTGATAATCGTATTATCCGAAATGGCAGAACTAATAAGTTTTATGAGTTTATCAGTAACAGCATTAGCGTCTCTTTATCGTAAAGAGACTTAAGATCTAATTGTCTTATACTTTCATCGAGTCCCTGATAGTTTATTTTCGTAATTGTAGAGCAAGCTGCTATTTTCAAGTCTTGGTTTTGGATGCATAATAAAGTGGAGAAATGATCGGTAATTGTGGAACTATAGACGAATGTACGAGTGGGACACTTTGTTCTTACTATTGTGTGATCTAGACAGTTATCACCTCTGGTTGGAAGAACATGGGCAGGTAGGTTTATATATCTGGATAGAGTGTCGCGTTGCAAAAGAACTAATACAAACATGCCGACTCTGTTATGCTGGTGTGCGTAACAGCCAAGCACTCGCGCCACGTCATTGTGCTGTCATTAGGTCATTCTAGTGTGCATACATTTTGCGGCCAACAGTTGGACGCAATTTTTTCGAAGAATTCACAGCTTTGACGGTCAATCTAGACGTATTTATATCTTTGCTAATATTATAAATGTGAATGTGAGTTTATTTGTTTGTTTGTTACGCATTCACGGCTAAACGGCTGAAATTTGTCATGATGAAATTTGTCATGGAAATACTTTAAAACCTGGGAAAGCACAAAGACTACTTTTTATCAACATACCACACGGGGGAAGCTGCGAGCGGTAGCTAGTAAACCTATAAATCTCTTTAAAACACGAAGGCGTGAAGTCAAAGGCTAAGTTCCCAAGTTCTAGAACATATTGCTTGAAGTCATTTGAAGTGCAGAAGACGAGTTTATGTTGATTGCTTTGCGAGAATACTTATTGTTTAGAACTCGTATATACTCTGATGTGGTTATAAAACTAGCTACAAAGATCTAGAACCTGACTGTATTAGAAATATATGCCTATGCTATTTCGAGCTTTAATTTTCTGGATGTAAGGTTCGAAATCCTCTTTTGGGTTGAGTTGCAGTTGAGTGCAACCCAACAGAGGAAAACGCATCATGACATGTTTCTTGCGTGAGAGATAATGCTTGATGAAATTCATGTCGTATTAGATTATTGTGACGCGATAGTATGCAAGAATGCTCAGATTATAAAACTTGTAATCTGAGCAAGAATGCAAAACATTCTTTCTTTGCTCTCTATGAGTTTTTTTCAGTTAAACCATAGAATCCATAGATTATTAAAGAAAGTTTTCTAGATGACTAGACGGACTCTAGACCGTCTCGCAAAATTGGAACCGAACACGCTGTTCTTATTGGTCAAAATCACCAAACATTTGGGCAGGTCTCTGTATTTGCCCAATTTTCGGAATGTAACACATTTACAGTCGGGTTTTATAGGTAGAAAACTAGATGAAATTGGGACTACGTACTGCGAGCCTTGAGCAACAGTAAAAACTTATTTTTCTGAGTACCAGTATTATGAGTATTTTTTTTATTTAACTTCCACACGTATAGCCGTATACCTTAGAATTTATTTATTTATTTTATTTAGGTTTTAGCTAGGTCCGGATATACGTAGGTGCTTGCATACATGGTTACCTATTACGTTCCCAATACTGTTTTTTTTTAGATGCCTACGTCTTTCGGTTTCTACCACTTTTTTGCATTGGATTCACTTTAAAAGAGAATTACGGTAAATAGCTTCGCTCCTGTAATCGGGTAGTGACGTAAAGCTAACGAATCCTTCGCGAGCACCCGTGCATAATGAACGGCGATGACAGCGTGTTAAAACGAACGCAGATGTACAGTGACCATTCGTTTCTGAGTAAACCGAACGTAATATCCTGGTGGTTCCTATATTTAACGGACACTTGTTGAATAAACCTACGAAAAGTTCTGTTAATGAAGATTGTGAGACACGCTTTAACATATAAGGTGCTATAAAAATATCTGCCACGACTTTAATGGGAGGTAGTATTGTGTTTAAAGATTACAATAGTGAAGAACTTTCGTACCCCAGAATAGTTAATTCCATTTGAGAAAATAAAGTAGTTTAATAAACATTGACTCTACTCTGCATAACGTGGTTCACAAATTACGCACGATGTGTCGCTTCGTCAATGAAAAAAACTGCTATCTCTTTCTATCTGTTCTGTGAATGAAAACTGAAATCAGCTGACTAGTTCGTCACTATCTAACCTACTAGGTACGCAATAATACGCAGGCAAAAAAGTGATTTAAAAGTGCAATTACTTACCAGCTACCGCATTCTTCCAAAAAACGGACGTAAATAAGATGATAAACTTCCCATCACACTTAAAACAAGCTTAGATTAATATCAAATACAATAAATTACAGTAACTTGGCGTGTTTAAAAGTTAATCATCTTATTTACAATAATTGTTACGTATTTACAGTTATTTACACACTCCCTACCTACTTATTTACAAAACTGCTGCACAAGTCCGCCTTCGTGTTGCAAACAAATGTAGGCACGCTTACGTACATGTCTCTTCACTTTATTTAATGTGTCCGTTTCCCTTTTTACTTGCCTAAATGCGCGTTTGATGCGCCTTTTTAGTTCTTCCACAGTTCTAATGTCATGTCCGGTTTGGCCGTACACAAGGTCCTTTACACGACCCCTCTAGACTTTTTTGGACTTTTTTGGCCGAGAAGGGCCAGTGCCCTTCTCGGCCTATCCACCTTTCACCGCCGTACCACACACCCTTTAAAAAATCCCGTACGCTGATGGCGAAATGAAGTGGTGCTCCATCATGTTGAAAGTGCAGCCCTCTTATCTCTTCAAGAGGAATACGTTCCAACATTCTTCTCACACGGGTTCGTAGTAAGCGCAGATACGTGTCTCCTTTCAGTCTGTCCAAGAACACTGGTCCTAGAATTCTATTGCCGAGTATCTCGGCCCACACATTAACGCTAAACCGAGTTTGAAAGTGGTCAGGCCGCACAACACGAGGATTCGCCTCAGTCCAATAATGCGCATTGTGTATGTTGAACATACCAACCCGTGTGAATGTGGACTCGTCAGTCCACAGAATGTTGCGGCGTTCTTCTCGCATCCAATTACAAAACGCGAGGCGAGCCGCGTAGTCATGTGGATGCAATTCCTGTACTCTTGTGAAGTGGTAAGGATGGAGCCCTTCCCTATTTAAAAGTCGCCACACGTAGCTGTCGCTCACGTCAAAGACTCGAGCAGCATCCTTGGTGCTCGCAAGAGGATGACGCCGGAAGAAGTCCAACACTTTCTCTTAGAGTTCGGCAGAATATGGAGGCCTGCCTGCATCTACCGGAGGCGGGTCATAGCAGCCGTGTTCACTAAATCTGTACACGGCATCCAGAATGGTATGATGACTCACTCGCACACCAAACCTCTGCTGGTATAAGTTTACTGCATGCGCAGTTATGGAGTTACACTCGCGGTAGGACAATACCTTTTCAAGATATTCTTGATTGGAATACCGTCGCGTCATCTGGTCTGGGAGGCATTTTTTAAAGGCTTCTACATACTGGCGCGAAATGTCGCGCGACGCGACGCGACACGAAGACACCGCGTGTAGCGCTACAAGCGGTGCCTTTGCGTCGCGACGCGTCGCGCGACAAGTCGCGCCAGTATGTAGGAGCCTTAAAGGAAGCGCGAGCGATTTTCACGTCGCTAACCGCTAAAAATTACTTCCGAGCGGGCGGGAGGCGACTGGCGAGCGGGCGGTCGACAGGCGCGTGCGACGAACGGGGTAGTGCGGGTGAGGGTGGGGGCGCGCGGGGCTGTGCGGGCTGCGCTTTTACG
This sequence comes from Atethmia centrago, assembly GCA_905333075.3. Classification (NCBI taxonomy): domain Eukaryota; kingdom Metazoa; phylum Arthropoda; class Insecta; order Lepidoptera; family Noctuidae; genus Atethmia; species Atethmia centrago. The sequence goes on from HG995384.1 coordinate 6,276,981, forward strand.
ACCGACGAGTAGCCGGCGCCCAGCGGCATTGTTTGATAAGAATGGCAACAGTGTATGAACGGCGCCGGCGTTTTGCGAAACGATTGAATTTTATTCACTGCGGTTTGGCAATAACAGCTTATCGAATAACGTTTTATGCGAATAAATCAATTCAAATTTATAAGTACAATTTTTTGTATGAAAAAAAATATGACAAGTTATCAATAATTTATGTTTACTATTGTAATCTATAAACACAATACTGTCTCCCATTGCAGCCGTGGCAGATATTTTTATAGCACCTTATATAATCATTATCTGTCCTTACTGTGATCATCATTATCAAGTCAGGACCTTGCTTTCTCCTCGTGGAGGCAATCGCCCTCGTGGAGGCGATCGGCGGCAGAGATATCTCGCGTCCGGTCCTGGTTCAGGCCGGACGGAGCGAGTGGGCATGGGCAGCCGTCACCTTCTGCGAAGCAGTAATGCTCGCGAAGGAGGAGGCGGGACGATTGAGAGAAAGGCAAATTTCGCGCTCTCTCGCCCCTAACCACCGCAGGAGACGCCCTGGGTGTCGGGAATCCCGGGCGGATTTCCGGCCACCGTAGGCGCGGGCTTGCGGATTGTGAGCAATGGGTAGCTCACCGTCCGGTAAGGCCAGGCCCGGGTTGACGGCGCGTTGTATTCCACGCGCGCCTCAAAGAGATATCGTCAGCACGAGTGTAGGGGTCCACTAGGGCCGATGTCTGCCGGGGTCGCGGAAAGGTACTAAAGGGTTACCGAGGCCCCTGGTAACACAGGCAACGGAAGAAATACGGGTGGGTTTTAGTCAGTAAGAGTCTGACACATGCTCCCGCTCCGCCCAGAGCGGGAGAAGATATTTGATGATTTCCCACCCAAAAAAAAGGCCCTTGCTTCCTGCGAGTGTAATCTACTAATATAAAATACCGATATTTTTGTGCTTTATCTAAGTTAAATATTAATTTAACACATAAACGTTCCAGAATAAATTCCCTAAATGGTGGTGAAAATTTAATTAAAATTCATTGTGTTATTTAAAAGAACCAAGCGGTTACATAGAGATACACGAAAAACGATTCTATGTACGAGTATACTAAGATAGATGAAGATTATCCTGTGAAGGTCTCCACAACTCTTCCAAAACGTGAGATTCTTATCTACCTCTTGGCGTTCTTACCTATTCATCTAATGGCAAACATGTAATTTGGTTTAAATAGGTATTTATTATTTTATTAATATTTTACATAGATTCTTTTGTATTTTGTGAATATGAGAAAGTTGTAGATTTAATAGACCAGATTTGTAGAACATTTATTTTTTGTTAAGTACTTGGTACTTCTTGACAGGCCTACACTGTCCTCTCATACCTATTAACACTGAAATTTGAAAACATTGAAAAGCCAATTGTTTTTAAAAGAGTAACCGTAGAGTTTCTTGCCGGCTCTTCTCTATAGAAAATGACCAATTGGAACCTTGCTTCTGACGTTTCATAAGTGCCCATGTAGGTTTATGTAAAATAAAATATTTTGATTTTGATCTTATTATAATATTATTATTTTGCCAGAATTTGATTACAAAACCATACAACTCAGAGGTAAGGCATGTCCTGAATATTATTAACCTGATGCTTAATATTAAATACACAAAACTGGAACTCTTTCTTTACCCCGCGTTGAAACACTAAAGTATGAACATGTGTTTTACATATTGTGTCTACCGTTTTTATTTATCGTCTACACCTAAAATAGTTTGTAAAGACTGTATATTTTGTATACAAAACTTGTCAAAAATGTCGAAAAGGTGCACTTAAGCATGTATGATACTTGTTTTATTCACGACATGTTTTTGATAAGTCTATTACAAGACTACAAGAAAAAAAGAAAGATTGCTTTTAGCGATAAGACTGCCCATTGTGTCACCCTATGTACAATTTCTACATTTATAGCTGTAATTTTTATGGTGTACATAATAAATAGTATTCTATCTATCTATCTACAAGAAAAGAAGTATCACAACTTGTATTTGGTTGTAAACCCGGGGTAAGCCAATGGCCAGTGAAGAAATTCGTAGGAGAACCAAGGTAGCCGACATAGCCCGAATAATTGCTAATGTTCAGTGGTAGTGGGCACATTGTTCGCAGAACAGATGGCCGAATGGGCCGTAAGGTTCTCGAGTGGTGATCGCGTATAGGAAGACTTAGTGTTGGCCTCCTCACAAGGTGGACCGATGACCTTGTGCAGGAATCCGCTGGATGCGAGAATGGTTGAAGTGGCGACGTCTTTCGGCTGAAATGGAAGCTGCACTCATAGCCAGTTTTAAACATCGACGAAGTTACTCTTCATTTTCTCAGAAGATAATACTTCAAATTATTCAGAAGCACCAGAGAAGCAGCAAAGTGGAGATCATGATAAAAACCAACAATTTCCACGTAGTAGCATTATCATGGCCGCCCTAACACATACAAAAGCAAAATAAAATAATATTGAACACACGCAGTTGCGTCATTCATGCGTTTGACATCACGCGTGAGAACAACTATATTTGATTATTATTTGGTCTTATTGAAATACGTAAGCAATGCGGAAAACGTCGTTTTTTGGGATCCGTAACAAAATTAATGGTAAAAATGAATTAGGTACTCTTCTAGAACATAAAAAGGCAGCTTGCAGTGTACAGGAATTACAATTATCATATCTTATAAAAAAAAATATATATATATAACCAGAACACGGATGATCTATATTCAATTAAATAGGTACGCTTATCTTTTACCACTGTAACAATTTTCCTCATTTAGTTAAGTTAATACAAGAGCAACATATACCTACAGATATTCTATTTCACGAAGTCCGTTCGGCTTTGATTGTAGTAGTGACGTATCCCGGTACTACCACTTCCGGTATCCGGCCTTTTTTTATTACTATACTTAACAATAACGGTAAGGGGTTTGTTTAATCGAGACCTTATGGGATAGTTGTGGGGCCCTTTTTATTTGGGTGGGAAATTATCAAATAACTTCGCCCGCTCTGGGCGGAGCTGGTCGTGTCAAACTCTTACTGACTAAAACCCACCCGTGTTCCTTCTGTTGCCTGTGTATTGCCAGAGGCCACGGTATCCCTTTCGGACTTTCCCGGGACCTTGGCAGGTATCGGCCCTAGCGGACCCCTACAGTAGTGCCGATATCTCTTTAAGGCACTTTCCCTATGAGATAAGAGACTTATGGAAAAAAGTGGTTCAAATTGCGGTATGTGATAGCAAAATATACGGTGTATCGACCCCTTAACGTTGGACCACTATTTACACCACACCCTGTATATTTCTTTGGAAGAGGTTAGTTGTATTACAACGTTAAATTGTATATTTTATATTGTATTGTACGTTAAATCTACTTCCATTAATGTTCGTTTATTTTCCTTCACGTGGAGAAACGTATGGGTATTCTACACAAATGCGGCTATTTCTCAACGCAAAATCTTTTTTGCGTTGAACTATACTGCAAAAATAATGTAACATAACATCGTCTATATTTCCCGAAGTGTTACGCAAAGGTGCACCTGCCTATACCTACATTTCGCCAGTTATATTTAAGTCCGATGAACCTATTTCCACCAACTGGGCACAAAACCAGAATCCGGATTGCTACTGAGAAATTCCAGATGGAAAAACCCAATACCATTTTGGCCGATCCGGAAATTGAACCCAGGACCTCATGATCAGCAGTAGTGCTTGCGACTGCTAGATCAACGAACGAGGCAGTCAATTCAAGGAAAAAAGTATTTTCATAATATCTCGTTTTTTTTTAAAAACGTTGTTCTGTACTGAGTCCATTATTACTTATTTTTCAATGGTGATTTCATCTTCAGTGTAAGATAATTATAAACAAGTAAATGTTAGGGCCTGTTCACGAACCTACGAAGAGTTCTGTTAATGAAGATTGTGAGACATAGCGTGTCTTCACAACATATAGTCAGTATCTGTCCTTCCTGTGATCATCATTATCAAGTCAGGCCCTTGCTTCCTCGTCGTGGAGGCGATCGGCGGCAGAGATCTCTCGCGTCCGGCCCTGGTTCAGGCCATGGTACGGAGCAAGAGGGCATGGGCAGCCGTCACCTCCTTCTGCGAAGCAGTAATGCTCGCGAATGAGGAGACGGGACGGTTGAGGGAAAGGCAAATTTCGCACCTTCTCGCCCCTAGCCGCCGCAGGAGATGCCCTGGGCGTTGGGAATCCTGGGTGGATTTCCAGCCACCGTAGGCGTGGGCTTACGGACGGTGAGCAATGGGTAGCTCACCGTCCGGTAAGGCCAGGCCCGGGTCGACGGCGCGTTGTATTCCACGCGGGCCTCAAAGAGATGTCGTCAGCACAAGCGTAGGGGTCCACTAGGGCCGATGCCTGCCGGGGTCGCGGGAAGGTACCAAAGGGTTACCGGGGCAACACAGCAACACAGGCAAATGAAGGAATACGGGTGGGTTTTAGTCAGTAAGAGTATGACACACCCTCCCGCTCCGCCCAGAGCGGGAGCAGCCATTTGATGACTTCCCACCCACAAAAAAAAATGGCCTGTTCACGCGTTCCACAACCACACCAAATCGCAGCGACAAAATGTGGGCAAGCAGAGGTTACGTGTGGATAGTGTCGCTGCAACTTCTTGCTGTTGCGTTGTAGCTAGTAGTTCCGATGTGGTAACGTTGTGGCTAGTGTTTGAAGACGGATCCACTCCAGCTGTGACAGTGTCGTTGCATCGACAATCTACCACACAAAAATCGGCAATACAACGTTACGTTGTGGCTGCGACGTCGCCTTGATGTGGACGGTACCGCCCACAGGGTAGATTTTGGCGGCCAAATGTGGTCCGTGTGAATAGACTATTCATTTTAATACAAATTAGCGGCCGTCCACATGGTGTCGCTGTGGCGTAGTTGTGGTGTGGTTGTGGTGTGATTGTGGTACGTGTTATCGGACCCTTAATCGAGATCAATATTAGAATTGCAAGGGTCCGAGCCCATTCGTCCCCTGAAGAATATTTGTTTTTATTCATTCTTCTAATATAAGTACATGTATATGTGTATACTGCAGCTTGGTAGTCCTGGTACAGTCGCGCAGAAAAGGCTAAAATAAAAAATATAGTAATTCGGTAGATATCATGTTTATTTCAAATAAGATTAACACATACAAAATCACAATGTCCTAGAAACTAACAAAATACAACTCTTTTACAAAAATCAGCCTTGATTGACCATCATATAAATCAACATTAAATATAAAATATGCAAAAAAAAATAGAACACATATCAGCAGTAAATAATCACTTCTTATTTTTTTGTATATTTACCAACTACATACATGCAAAATCATAATAACTTAAATCTAAAAAATTATAACAGTACAAAAAAAAATACTAAAATCACAGTAATTATTGAAGACTAGATAAATCAACATATATATTTTTTTATATTAACCAACTACATGCAAAATCGTAATAACTTAAATCTAATAAATTGTAACTAGAAGTACCTAAATAAAAATTGGCTAAAATCACAATATAATCGCAGTCCAAATTCCAACCCTTCTTCAAATGACCACAAAATACCAAAGAATAAACAAAACAAAAAAAAAAAGTCGGACTGCACAAAACGGAACACAGCGCGAGGTAAAGTTTTTTCAGTGATCTGTTATGATTTATTAAATTAATTCCGTTAATAAACTGTTCACAAGTGTACTATGTTAACCGTTTCTTATGTAAAATATAGCTAATTTTATCTCAGGGGACCAATAGGCACCTGAATAGGTGCCGAATCTATAACTTATATTGTATATTATATATTAGAGGGGACGAATGGGTACCTTAAAAATAATATTTTTTATTAAAATATTAATTGGTACCAGGAGACCAATGGGCACCTATATAGGGGCCGAATCTACAACTTTTATGCTGGGGGATGAATTTTAGGGGACGAATGGGCTCTGACCCAATTGCAATATTAAAATTGATCAATATTAGTATTGAGGTTAGTGAATTATCTTCCACAATTCTGCTTAAATAGGACTTATTTCTGCATACATACTATTTTCAGAGGGGCTTGTGGCTGATTAATAACAGCCGCGCGGGTCGATCAACCAGGTTAAGCTACGATTGCCGCTGTTGGTCCGTGGATAGGTGACCATCTTTACATACCAAGACCCATACCAAGAACTAGTTCTACTAAGGGGTATCGTGTTACCCAGTAACTGGGTTGTGGAGGTCAGATAGGCAATCACTCCATGTAAAGTACTGGTATTCAGCTGGATTCGGTTAGACTGGATGCCGACCCCAACGTACTTGGGAAAAGGCTAGACAAATGATGATGACCTACTTTTTTATTCTAGTAATTGTATGGAGGGGGTAACCTTCGAGATACTGACCCAATTTGAAAATTCTTTCACTAATGAGAAGCTACATTATTTCCGAGTGTCATAGGATATACGTATATGTTAAAACAAGGACGACCGACGTTGCGAATAGAAGCTAGTTGGTTATAAATATTGACCTAAGGTCACATAACGACGGGATGCAAGTCCTCCGTGCCGTAATTGTGTCATACTTATTATTTCCGCCCACTTGAATCTAACAACTTATGCTGAAAATAACTGGTAACGTTTTTTTTGACAATTTTCTTCGCTTGTTTTTTATAGTAGATGCCTCATTCTTTCTGAATCTTAAAAAAAATATCTGAACCATACAATGATGAACACATTACCCTCCATTTCGTTGCGCAGTCTGGTAAAAAATACTCCTGGATTAACACGATGTGTTATCTATATACTTATGTATATACATAGGTAAATTAATATAACTATTTTACTATTTATGTTACTTTTATTTTATTAAATTAATTTTTTTAACATCTCGGTTCATATGGGAAATAACACAGCATAATATATTAGATTTTACATAGGTATATTAGGTGATGATCTACCTGCAAATGTTTATTTATTTCTATTTTTATTTTGTTTTCTTTTTCCTTTGGCAATATTTGGCAGTGTGTGTATTTTGTTGCACAGTACTTTTATACCAGGCAAGCTCTAGACGTGAAGACTTGTATTTAGCTGTCAGATTATCATACTAATATTTATCACCATTGTATTTAGCTGCAAGTCTTCCAAAGTCCTTAAAGAAATAAATAAATAATAAAGCTGAAGAGTTTCTGTGTCTTTTGGTGTGGTTGTAGTATGGTTGTGGTGTGGTTGTGGTGTGGTTGTCAAAATCAAAATCAAAAGTCATTTATTCAAACTAGGCTGAGAATCAGCATTTTTCGAACGTCAAAGTTACATAAGACAGTCCCCCAAAAACGCCCGCCCTTCACCATTTCCTAGTGCTTTAGCTGGGAAGAAGAAGTGGCGGAACGAACTCCCCAGTTATGGTGTGGTTGTGGTGTGTGTGGTCGGGCCCTAATCTAGATCAGTGTGGCTACTGAGCTAATCTCTAGAAATACGGATTGGAACATTCTTTTCAATTTGGTAGCCCAATTCTTGAGGAAATGTTAAAAGCTTTTTTCACCGAACCGCTAGTTCAGTCATACTGTAGAACTAAGTGTAGAATCAGAGAAAAAGCCTATATTCCAAGTAGTCTAAAGTAAGTAAGTATCTTTACATGCATTAGTGTTTATCTAGCCATTATGAGGCACGTTAAAACTTTTTCGTGATCTGAATATGTCAGTGTGCCCCTGTATTTTACAAGCAAAGCGGCCTAACAACTCTGCCTCTGAGGTCAAATACAGGGATGACCCTGTATTTGACCTTTCCTTGGTCATCCACTTTGAACAGGATAGCTACATCTGAAATGCCTGTCTGAAGATTAAAATAATTAACAAATCCTTATTTTTTTTAGGGTTCCGTACCAATTCTCAAACGGAACCCTTATAGGATCACTCGTGTGTCTGTCTGTCTGTCCGTCTATCACAGCCGATTTGCTCCGAATCTACTAGACTAATTAAGTTGAAATTTGGTACACGAATGAATTCTGTGACCCAAACATGGACGTGTAACGTAAATTAATGAATTATGTAGATATATTATTTTTTTGTTTTCTTATTTGTCCCCTGACAAATATGTAAATTAAAAAAAAAAATGCAAAATGTACCGTGTGACATATCATAGAAAGGGCTTGATGTGATGGCTTCAGATAGGTATATATTATTTATAATTTTAAACAAAATATTTTTAAAGTTATTGAAGAAAATACTTAGACGAAAAGTAACCATTCTCGAGACTACTGAGCCAAAAAAAAAAAAAAGAAATACAGAACATAGTTCTTTACTTATAGATTACAGGAAAACCTATAAGAAGTATCAATCAATCAATCAACTCAGCCTATAACAGTCCACTGACCATAGGCCTCTCCCAGGCTGCGCCACAACACCCTGCCCTCCGCCTTCCGCATCCAGTCTGTCCCAGCCACCTTTTTAAGGTCGTCGGTCCATCTAGCTGGGGGGCCGTCCCACACTACGCTTGCCGATACGCGGTCTCCACTCCAGGACTCTAAGAAGTCTATGGTCTTAAAATAACATAGCCAGTTTTCATTTATTTGGGCTACAAACTGTCAAATTTTCTCATTTGATTTTGAACTTAACTATGGACATTTTAAGGTTTAAAATCATTTGGAGAAATTTGACAGTTTGTAGTACACAGTACAGTTTGTTTGGCGACTGTACGTACATTTAAATTGTCTCCACTAGTGTTTACACCCTTTACTGCACCTAACTTGCTAATATTCTTACAACGCAATGATCATACCTTTTTTTTTTGGGTGGGAAGTTATCAAATAACTTCTCCCGCTCTGGGCGGAGCGGGAGGGTGTGTCAGACTCTTACTGAATCAAACCCACCCGTATTCCTTCCGTTGACTGTGTTGCCAGGGGCCTCCGTATCCCCATCGGACTTTCTCGCGACCCCGGCAGGCATCGGCCCTAGCTGACCATACCTAATAAATTGTTCGTGTCGATACGAGGGAAGATTTACACTTACATAAACAGAGCAGCAACTTAATCGATCGGCTCTTTCGAAAACAATATCGAAATGAGATGAAATTGTTTATTCTGTAAATAGAATATTGGAATCGGAATCACTTTTACTCGTCACATTAAAAAAAAAATAGAAGAAATGGCGAAACAAACTCAGGTATTGTAATCTGGGCGTGGGCCTGCGGACGGTGAGCAATGGGTTGCTCACCGTCCGGTAAGGACCAGGCCCGAGTCGACGGCGGCGCGTTGTATTCCACGCGCGCCTCAAAGAGATGTCAGCACAAGTGTAGGGGTCCACTAGGGCCGTTGCCAGCCGGGGTCGCGGAAAGGTACCAAAGGGTTACAGAAGCCCCTGGTAACACAGGCAACTGAAGGAATACGGGCGGGTTTTAGTCAGTAAGAGTCTGACACACCCTCCTGCTCCGCCCAGAGCGGGAGAAGTGATTTGATGATTTCCCACCCAAAAAAAAGAAGGTATTGTACCTAATCAAGTGAGCCGTTATCCTGATGTGATATGGTCAACACTCTAATTACGAAAACCATTCTTTACTGCTACGGCATAAAAGTGCTATCAATGACAAATTGTTACTGTGGACCTTTGGTTAACTGTACAATCGATTTGCAAGTCACGAGAAACAGAACGTGATTGCGAATAAATTGTTCGAACGATGCCCTTTCCTGGTTGTAGGGTGTATTTTTAGGGTGCCGTAGCAGCATCATATTGCCTCCGTTTTTCGTCCGTCCGTCCGTCTGTATATCAGTGGGCTATATCTCATAAACCGTAATAGGTTTCTATTGCCGCTATAACAAAAAAATAAAAAAACATTAAAAAAGTTAATAAATTAAGGGTAATACCAGAAATGTGTTTTTTTCGGCGATTTTTGCTCTATCTTTTCGCTCGGTATGGAATCCTTCGTGTGCGAGTCTAACTCGCACGTGGCCAGTTTTTACGAGATTACAATGGTGATCGAATTTGCATATTTGGCTTTAACGTTACAGCTATAATTTTGTTTGTGTGGTACCTACGTAGTTAATTCGGCGATGACATATAAAGGTAAAGGGTAGGTTAAAGTACGGTGATCCACTTATATGGTACAATATTATGTTTAGGGAATTTCTCTGTTTCCCTCTGGAAAAAATGATAATACTACAACAGCGCTGATATTTGAAACCCAATATTTTATATATTTGTGTCTGTAAGTTGTATGGTGTCCTACATAATAAAGAGTATTCTATTCTACAGGTTGAAATTGAAAACTTGCGACAAACTGAAATGGGACATTGTATACATCATTATTAACAACTTTTACTAAGGGACCAAAGCTGTAATCCCAAAAAAAAAATCTGCTTTTCCTACATTTTGATGAGGTATTGCGAACATAAATGTAGGGGACAGCAGTTTTTTTTTGGGATTGTAGCTTTGGTCCCTTAGTAAAAGTTGTTCATAATGATGAATACAATCTCCCATTTCGATTTGTCGCATGTTTTCAATGTCACCCTGTATATCAATTTCAGACAGAGTAACTTCAAAATCTGCACCGGATTGTTTAACACATTTTGAATCACAATCCGAGAATTTTGATCTATATTGATTATCCATTGCTTCATAGGTATGAAAAAATCGTCTGCTCAGCAATGTAATTAATGCAATGAATCTACCCACGTTCATTCCGTTACTTACGTTGCTGAGCAGACGATTTTTTTGAATGTAAACTACGAATTATAAGAATAAGAATAACTTGAATAATTTTTTTTATCAAAATTATACAGCAGTTTAAATAATAATTATTGTGGTATACTTTATGTATGACACTTTATTCTATGATCAGAAGGGCAATTGCGTAACACACGAACGATTGCGTAATTGATTGTGATCAGCTTCATTCTGACGGTTCGTGTGAACTTTTACATTGAATTTATAAATAAAGTAGGTAACTTTTCTGTTCATAAACTTATTATTATTCAAACATAAGTTCTAAAGTATGTATCAAAATGAACATAACATACCTCATTTAACTGTCTACAAAAGTGAATTTCATAAAATATTTTCAGAAAAGGCAAAAATAAAATCTGCTTCTGCTTTCAAACGTACTGTTTAATGGATTTAAAACTACGACCTGAACTTTTCCGTGCATTTGCGATGTTTAAGCTCTTTTTATAAGCACATAGTTCCATAACTTCGTACTTAACCAGTTCCTACAACTGTGATTTTAACAACTTGAGAACTCGATTTCCAGAATCTCTCGAGTGAAATGCTCCACTTGATTTTAGTACTTTACAAAAATATCACATTTCAAAGTTCAGCGAATAATATTTAATGCTATCGATAACGATAAAAAAGTTTTGCTCGGTAAGTTGGTTTCTTCGATTTCATTTATTTGGGTTTCGTATAGAGTAAAGAGTAAAACGGGACCCTACTACTAAGACTCCGCTGTCCGTCTGTCTGTCTATCCGTCTGTCACCAGGCTATATCTCATGAACTGTGATAGTTAGACAGTTGAAATTGATGATGTAGTTCTGTTGCCGCTATAACAAAAAATAATAAAAAACAGAATACCATACATTTTTTAGGGGCTCCCATACAACAGACATGATTTTTTTGCCGTTTTTATAGATAATCCTCTGATGATCCTCTCTCTCTCCTCTTTGTCTCTCCTGAATACAGATTACTCAGTAATCTAGCTAGAAGAGCAGCGATTCGCTCAACGATTCGATGTACCTACACCATGTTATGGTAATGCATACTTTTTAAGTCCCTCATGTACTACAAAATCTTAATGTATCAATAAATTATTATTATTATTGTTATTATTATTATAATCGTACGGAACCTTTCTTGGCCGGTTTTTATTAGTTAAGTACCTACTGATTTGTAAAATTGTTTCAAGGAATTTTTGACACTGGCTTCTAACTATCTTTTTTTTAAATTAAAGAAAACAAAAGCCTGCCAAGTCTTAAAGATATTGCTTGATACAAATCTACATAAAACAAATGAATCAACCAGATACATCATGTATCTTCATGATTGAGTATCACTGCTTATTCTTTCAATTTAAATCCATATACATACTTTATCAATGTCTTAAGAAAACAAGGACTCTGTATACGCTCAGTCATCCCCTTGAAAGAAATAGGCAACACTTAATGGAAGTTTTCCATTTGTTAGTAATATTTGCCAAGTTTTGATCTTTGTGAAATACCCATAAATAAATCCGATGAAAAACACTTCACTTAGGAAAATGGAGTCTCGTGACGTTTAGTTATTAATAAACTGAAGTGCTATTATAGCCTGAAAAAAATACTGCATCCTAACTAAAATAATTATAAATGTGAAAGTGAGTTTATTTGTTTGTTACGCTTTTACGCTAAAACGGCTGAACGGATTTGGATGAAATTTGGCACATGGGTAGACCATGATCTGGATTAGGATATATGTTACTTTTCGTATGTGTTGCTAGTTGCGCCCTGCGGTTTTAGCAGCGTAAGTTTTGATGCAGTGGGAATATCGGCATAAAAAGATTCTATGTCGTACTATCCATGCGCCAAATTTCATCCAAATCCGTTCAGCCGTTTTAGCGTGATAGCATAACAAATAAACATTTATAATAATAGTTAGGATTAGGATTTCTCAAATAATTTTCAGACCATGATGTGATAGGTTCTTTCCAAAATTAGTTATTTCTTTTTTAATTCTAAGACAATAAAGTATTAAGCAGAGCAGTGGTGGCCCAGAGGTAACGGCTGCAACTTACGAGTTGTAGGTCGTAGGTTCGAACCCAGACAGGCGCTTTACTTTGTGTAAATTATTTCATCACCACTGCTCTCAAAACGGTGAAGGAAAACATCGTGAGCCAAAAATTCGAAGACATGTGACATCTAACAACCCGCACTGGGCCCGCGTGGTGGATTACGGCCCACTCCCTCTCACAAAAAGGAGGCCTGTGTCCCAGTAGTGGGAACATTTAAGGCTGATTATACAAAGTACGCTAAAACGGGGTGAATAGAAGTGCAGGGGTGAATCGGGACGAAACTTTAAAATGAATTTTAACGTTGAAATAATATAATTTGTTGCCAAAAATGGCTCTAATGTGTTTATTGTTTAATAACGACTAACTTTCCTTGTTGGCGGCAAACTGGTTTATTTCAACGTAAAAAATCATTTTAAAGTTTCGTCCCGATTCACCCCTGAATTTCTATTCACCCCGTTTTACGGTATTAAAAGTTGCCTCTATTCTGTATTTATTTTTCTTTTCTATTGTACCAAACATTTGTGGCAAGAAACAAATAAATGTGTAATTCAATAGAGCTATTCCAATATTCATATCTTGTTTCAACATGAGCTATCCGTGATATCATACCGTTATAAAAGGATTTGCGAGTCGACAAGTTTTAATAGCCTATTAGAGTGCAACGGGATGTGCATACAATATGCACATTTCTGCACGTTGCACGTTGCAGCATCACTAGTGGATGCCCTTTTTAGAGTTCCGTATCCAAAGGTAGTCAACGGAACCTTGTTATTAGTAGCTAGCTGTGCCCTGCGGGTTCACCGGTGAGAATATCGGGATAAAAACTATCCTATGTCCTAATCCAAGGCATGGTCTACCCATGTGCCAAATTTCATCCAAATCCGTTCAGCCGTTTTAGCGTGAAAGCATAACAAACAAACAAATAAACTCACTTTCGCATTTATAATTTTAGTTCGGATGCAGTACAGATAGCGTTGGCTTAGTCCTTCCCCCGCGTCCTTACTAAAAGCGATCGTCGCGTTCGTAATTATGTCACTTGTTTTTCGGAAAACCGAGAGACGCCCTCTGTCGGCGTTCCGATTTCCGATCCGGTTCACTTTTGGTTAGGATGCGTGCGTACGTCTATCGCAGTTTTGATAGCAATAAGTAGCAACATGACATTTTCCCAACGTACTCTACGCGTTTTTATGGCTGTTTTCAAATTATAAAATAAGGTAGGTAAATTGTAGTCATTTTCGTGGCACGGCACCCTTATTTTGAAAGTACGACTCACATTTGAATAGTTTTTTGGCATTCTAATACTAATTGATACCGAAAACTAGACTACATAATAATATTATATAACATAGTCCCCCCACCGCCTCAGTCTGTCTGAACGCGATAAACTCATAAACTACCGAACCAATTTTCATACAGTTTCCACCAATGGGCGGAGTGATTCATGAGGAAGGTTAGGTGTATAATTGATTAAGGTTTTGTGTAAATTGGCTTAAATATGACGATGATTGATGAAGATATCGGAAAAAATCATGCAGACTGGGAGCTTAAAGACTCTTACAAACAAGCGCGACACGCGACGCGACACAAAGGCACCGCTTGTAGTGCTACACGCGGTGCCTTCGTGTCGCGTCGCGTGTCGCGCCTGTTTGAAGGAGCCTTTACTGGCGGGCGCCGCGTGAACCAATAGAATATAAAAACAATATGCAGGTATATACTCTTCACTTTTTGAAATATTTGTGGGATTGGAAATAAAATAAATTAAAAATACTTCAAGTAGGACGAACATCAGTGACATTTTAATCTAACTCACATGCTTGACGCAATAGGCTGATACGACACTACGACCGAAAAAAATGTAAGCTTAAATGCACTACTACTTGTATGACAACTGAGTGTTGCCATACAAGAGCGCATCGGAAGCGCATCACATTTCAGCATAAATCTACATATTTACAAGAAAACATATGTCCTGGGTACCAAGCCTTTATGTTTGTTTGAATAAGGAGATTTTCAAGGTTCCCTATGGAGTTCCGGTAACCTTTGACCATTCAGCACACATTGGATGAGAGAGGATGAAGATCAAGTAAAATGGCGGGTGATTGGAAAGGTCTCTGTTAAGACGCTGAAAGCAGCTAAACCGCAGAAACTGTCAGACTGCATAGAAAAGAAAGAGAAGCGCGATGACACAATGCTTCAAATTTATTGCAAAATATGAACTATCTATTCAACATCGAGTTGAGTAATCGAAAATAAAAAAAAAACAACCAAGTTCTGCATTCAAATAAGACGTTCTTGTTATTAATCAAATAACTAACGTACGTTGATATTTAATACAGATATTTTAGATTGGAGCTCAAGGTAAAAAGTTACTTTACCGTTAGTTTGTATCGAGACTTTTTATTCAAAACGTGTTTTGGTAACAACCAAGTTCTGAGAAATATGTTCAAAATTAACAAATATTTTTTCCGCTACCACAAACTACACAGATTTGACTATTTTTTTTTCTTAAGACAAGCCTACTTTGGTCATTTGCCTCTTTTCAGCGCCATTTCAAAGGCAAAACAGTGTAACAATAACCATCGTCGTCATCATAGGTCACACAGTGGGATGTCATTACGTCATTCGAAAGGTGGTAGCTGCTGAAAATCAGCGCTGTTGACAAAGAGATTTAAGATAGATACTATAGAGAGGCTATTAGAAGTAATGTCATAGAAAAGTTGTAATCCCATGTCTCAGTGACGCCATCTAGCGTAATATAGCAAATTTATATAATAGCTAAGTTTGACACGTTACACGTTTACCGATACCAACCTTTGATTACCATTATCAACCGTCAGATAGTTTGAAACATCTAAGAAATTTATTTATTTTATCTAAATACTGGGTAAATGACAAAATACTAACGAAAATAAGCCGTGGTTAAGTTTAGTTGTTTTATAACTACGAGATTTGCATTACCATAATGCATAATTCGGCATATTATTATACATCGAAAAATTTTATTTTTGGTGGACACGAAGGCGACTTCACATGCAGGCGTACCGCACTAGACTGAGCGAATTTTGCCCACTAGGACAATTGTATCGGATAACGATTTTGTTCGCTATGTCCTGTCTATTGTAAAGTAAATAATTTAATGTCTTTGACTGTTGATGATAGGGTTGTCCGAAGTCACAGCATTTTGCTGAGCAACGACCAGGGCCTCAAGTCTGCTATTACAAGTGTCAGAATGGTCTATCATTGATTTTATAATTGTTGATTTTGACAAGTTTGGTAATCTACTAATATAATGGCGTCATTAATGAGGATCAGAACAAACCATTCTGACACTATTGTAATAGCAGACTTGAGGCCCTGTTCTTGCACAGATGCGATGCATGGTGTAATTGTTCTTGTTATAGTTGTTTGTTTGTTACAGTAGTTATTTTACCACTCTGTTTTTGTTTTGATTGTGTTTGTTGTCATTTGCTATTGTCGCAACTCAGAGTAAACAATATGCAACGTTAATTGTCTTTGATCCCTTTTTTTATATTTGGGAAATTATCAAATAACTTCTCCCGCTCTTTGTATCAGACTCTTACTGACTAAAGTACCCGTGTTCCTTCCGTTGCTTCCTTTCGGACTTTTCCGCCACCCCGGTAGGCATCGGCCCTAGAGAACCCCGATACTTGTACAGACATCTCATTCAGGCACGCGTGGAACACAACGCGCCGTCGACCCGGGCCTGGTCCTTATCGGACGGCGAGCTACTCATTGCTCATCGTCCGCAAGCCCGCGCCTACGGTGGCCGGAAATCCGCCTGGGATTCCCAACGCCCAGGGCGTCTCCTGCGGCGGCGTCTATGATGCCTGGCTCTGACATCAAGCAATGAACAAGATTGTTAAACTTTTATGGCATGAATACGAGGCTTTTGGCTACGTTGTAGGTGTGTATTTTATGTTTTTTTTTTGTTTTTGTAATTTACGCAGTAAAAAAAAAAATTTTTTTTTCTTTCATCATCAGATGATGACGATGGTTATACTTACACTGGTCTAGACAATTCCGTACAAAAAACGACCTTTTACTACAAAACTCTGTTGAAAAAGTTCTGTTACGTTCAAAAATTCGAAATTAATTTTATGTTTCCGTAAATAATGATTTGGACCTAGAAATCTGACAGGTATGTAAGCAAAAGATAAATAGGTACTTTACGATCAAAGTCTTGTCTACATGTATCCGTTCAAAAGTCACAAACAATGTTCACATTTAAATTTGCGAATACCGAATAGCTTTGCGGTTTAGATTGTGGCTTAAGTCTTTCAAATAATAAATACTGAATTTTTTTCCAGGATTTCTAGCTCAGCAAAATAAGTCGGGATTTCTGCTTTTAAGCTCTTGGGCTCTTAGTTTGAGTCTTCATACAATATTGCTTAGTTTAGTCACGTTTTTTATAGTGGCAGCGGAGATTCGCTGGAACTTTTCGGCGAACTTTAAAAACTCTGTGAGTTAAGAATGTTTTCTTTCGCAAACAGTCTAGGATAGTAATTGATGTATTTACAGGTTCAGGTCCAAACTTTTGTAATTACTCTTTTTGTAGTTGGTCTGAGTGAAGTTGTATAACTTTTTTTAGAATTTCGGACCTTAAACGAAATAGGGAAACGTTAAATTCTGTGATTACTTTACTCACACACTGACCTATTACTTTATTTATTATTTTTAGGAAAACGTATACTTTTACAATGTTTGTAAGTATGTGAGCATCATGTACCTATCACATAATTAATTTATCTGTCATTGCTTTATTTTTTATTCTCTTTTTACCTATTTTGGTATAGTAATTTTATTCTAGGTGCATCGTCTTCACATATAATTTTATAATGTACCTATACAATACTTTGTAAAACATTTTAAAAGAGTAACGGTGGAGTTTCTTGCCCGTTCTTCTCCATACGAAACTACCTTTTGGAAAAAAAATTACAAAAAAAAATAGAATTGATTCTAGTATAGAGGTATGAGGAACAGGGTGTAAAGTTCACTCATCCTCCATAGAAAAGGGAGGATCCTCCGACCAGACGGGTGTCGTGTCTGGTGGGCAACTGCCCGACGGTTGATGTCGGGATGTTGTATATATGCTAGTTGCGCGGTAAACTCTGCTTGCGCGATGCAGGATTTTGCGTGACGTCAGTGTGATGCGTAGTTTTGTATGTGGCGCTGTAGATGCCGCCACATCACTCCCCTCCGGAGACCGGAGGTCGATAGTGGGCTGAGTCGTGTATCTTGCGATGCTTGCCAGTGCCAGGTGGGGTTCCAGTGGGTCGGAACCGGTTGTCGCATAGTTCGCGGTGGGTCGGAACTGTCTGCGGTGATGCCCCAGTGTGTCGGGGTGGCGCTGCGTTATGCTCCAGTGAGTCGGATGTGGTACAGCGCCGGGTTGAGGGCTGACTGCTGGCGTCGACCAGGAGAGCGTTGAAGAGCTCTGCTTGTTTGACCGGCCGAAAGTGCAGTGTGCTGTGCCAAGGTTGCTGATGAGGCTTAGGGTGATGACCAGGTATGCGCGGTCGCTGCATGCTGGTGGTCAGGATACCCGTTGAAGCCGTGGGTGCTGGCTGGCTGTGTGACTCGCCGCTCGAGAGCTTGAGGAAGTGATAATGATGACGTCACGCTGATGTAGTTGCACGAAGGCTGCGCTGACGTTCATATTCGGGGTCACCAGTATAGAGGTATGAGGAACAGGGTGTAAAGTTCACTCATCCTCCATAGAAAAGGGAGGATCCTCCGACCAGACGGGTGTCGTGTCTGGTGGGCAACTGCCCGACGGTTGATGTCGGGATGTTGTATATATGCTAGTTGCGCGGTAAACTCTGCTTGCGCGATGCAGGATTTTGCGTGACGTCAGTGTGATGCGTAGTTTTGTATGTGGCGCTGTAGATGCCGCCACACCCCAACTAGAATCAATTCTATTTTTTTTTGTAAATTTTGACGTTCAAAAGTGCCTTTTATGTGCCTATTTGAAATAAATAATTTAACTTTGACTTTGACTTTGTTATAAAATCACTGTATGTCCTAAACATTTTTCTCGAATTTGAAATTGGGCTGAGAGTATGTAAAGCAACACACATCACACATGCATGCGTACATACATTTCAGGTTGGCCGGTTGTAAAAGCTTCATATATCCCTTCAATACGCACACATGACTTAGACAAGAGCTAAACAGCCGAGAAGTGTCGCGAGACACGCGGTTGGACGTTCCCAGACCTCGTAGAAAGGGTAAAAAATCAATGTACAGTTTAGACTTCGCTACGACTTTATTAGGTATATAGATTATCATACGAGTTCTCGACTAGGCACGGGGATTGATTTCGGAAGCCTTCGGAAAACTTCTTTTTGAGAACCACAATTGGTTGTAATTTTCTTTTCTTTATGTGTTTATTTGTAAACAGAAAATAAGCTAATGCGTCGGTCGCCAAGGGTTACAAAAAATTGCTAGCAACCAAAGATCTTGGCATTTTAAGTTCGAAAAAGTTTTTGTTTTCTGGGACCTTACGTCCTTCCAAAAAAATATTGTTTCTGTATAGGCTTGTGGGTGTAAAACTCACTCATCCTCCATAGAAAAGGGAGAATCTAGACAGGTACAGACGGGTGTTATGTCTGGTGGGCTACTGGCCGACGATTGATGTCGGGACGATGTATATACAGGAAGAAATGTGAACCAGTGCGCAATTTTCTTTGAAGTTCAGTGTCAGTAATAGAAAATATTTCCATTATTTGTTTAATACTTTTTCCCTATCTTAATCCTATTAAAATACTTAAAAAACCTACACCGCGCACCCGCGCCGGCTGGCGTCAACCAAAAAACCAGTTCCAAAGTAAACATCTTTCGTTAAAGATAACTTTATTTTATGTACTAAGACATATCAAAATAAACAATATCGGTGTTATTACAAAACAAAGATTTCTTTTGACATGGTTTAAACCATCGAACCAGTTTTCGTAATAAGAACTTTACTATGATTGAAATGCAGTTCTTTATACAAAACTGACTATTTAGTCCGGTACTAAGTTGACAGTTTTTCATTAAGAACTTTAACGTAATAAACGAATAAAGTTCGAAATTCAAAAATGGCTCAATAATTTAAACCTGGGTCTGAAGATAATCCTTGTTTTGTAATAAGACAGTATATGTTTAATAAAACTCGCTTAAGTTTAATTTGCCAAAATTTGTGCACTAGTTAATTTTTTTCCTGTAGGTATGCTAGTCGGGCGGTAAACTCTGCTTACGCGATGTAGGATGTTACGTCAGTGTAATGTGTAGTTCGCATGCATACTGATACGTAAGTATTATTACCATTTAAATGCCGAAACAATGTTCTTGAATCCGTTTACATCGTTCCAGGGTGATACGGTCGGGCGGTGTACGTATATTAGGTAGGTATCAACGGATTACATACAAGCGAATGCGACATGAGATCCGCTTCACCGCCTGCCGCTTCGGTGCGTGGCGTCGTGTGAGAATCGCCTCACTGCAGGCTTAGTATGAGAACCGTAGACTCTCTACAAGCCCTAACTTCCCAAACTCTACCTCCAAAATATGTGGCTTGGCCGTTTCGTTACTACAAGAATTATTGTATAACAAAAAGTAATAAACAGTGATTAAACCCACAGATTTTGACTAAAGTATAGAGTTTGTGAAGTTAGGGCGTGTAGAGTTAGAAGCTTGGCTCTACATGAGATTTGATAAATTTTTGATAGTGCGAGCCATGTGGTCTCGTCTTGGCAACATTTTACATGAAAATGTTTTTGGTGGGACAAATATATTTCCATAATGACCAGGTGCATAGCTGCCTCAAGTTCAATTTAATAAAGTGGTGCTGTGATGTGACCGTAAGAAACAATCCACAAGCCGCCCCCGGCGTATAATTTTCCCTGTATACGGGATCTATTAGTTCAAATGTAAGTATTCCATGCCACGCTCCATTACCCTATCTTTCAACTTTTTACCTTTTTCTCTGGCCTACAACTCCGTTATTTGTGTTAGATTCAGTTAAAAAGGCCAGTTTTGGCCTAACTCACGGGCTACAGCCAGTGAGTCAGGCCAAAACTGTCCTTTACCTGATCAGATTCCACATACCGCCGGCCGCGACTGGCGTGGCGTGTGGCGTGTCCTCGTGGAGGCGATCGGTGGCAGAGATCTCTCGCGACCGGCCCTGGTTCAGGCCATAGTACGGAGCGAGAGGGCATGGGCAGCCGTCACCTCCTTCTGCGAAGCAGTAATGCTCGCCAAGGAGGAGGCGGGATGGTAGAGGAAAAGGCAAATTTCGCGCCCTCTCGCCCCTAGCCGCCGCGGGAGACGCCCTGGGCGTCGGGAATCCCAGGTGGATTTCCGGCCACCGTAGGCGCGGGCCGTATATATATTGTGTCGTAATTATCTTTTTTTTTTGATAAATTAAGATAAGCGTATTTTGTGGTGTAAATATAGTGTATAGGATGAATGAAAGGCGACTAACAAAAGTGTTTTACAAGGCAGATGTGAGTGGAAACGCTGGGAGGGGGAGACGCCCCAGGAAGACATAATTATAGTGACCTCATTGGTGATGTTATTTAAAAAGCGCGCGGCGCGTAGCGCGTGCGTAGTACTCACAACCCGCATGCGTGTATGACCAGATGTATGAACGTAAACGAAGCTTATGAAGTATGTAAGGAGCGCAGCAGGTGGCGTTCTATAATTTACTATTATTTTTTTTCCTTCGATATGGTGTCATGGCGTTCAGGGCTCGATTCCCCGCCTCTTCTTCGACATCATCACCAAAAAAACCCTAACCTTTAAAGTTAAAGTTCGCGAGCACATTCATAAGAAGCTGGCAGTATCATCACAACGGTAATATTTTCCCATTGTTTGTCTTATCTGTTTAGTATATTTGTGTATTTATTTGGTCTTATATTTATGTATAATTAGGTATATGTATTATATTTAACGTTTTAATAGGTATATACCTATGTATATACTTATATTTTAATAAATATTTATTCCACAGTTTTCGCTATTGCACCTACCACTGTCTGTCTCTGCATCACCCAAAGGTTGCCTGGTAGAAAATGCCTATGGCCTTAAGTCCGGCTCTGTAAATTTGTGTGCTTAAAGTATTAAATAAATAAATAAACAACACAAAGTAAAAAAAATGCAGTACATCATGAAAATTGCCGTCAAACAATTTCCGGCGCCGCCGCCGGCCGGCGCCAGCCCCAGTTATCTTCGCAACACTTTGTACATCCTACCCAGAGATTAGTGAAGTAACCTGTGGCAAAATATTACGTGCAAACTGAACCCTTATCATCGCTGCACGGGTGCCAAATAACGCCACCAAAGCGGCGGTTTTATCGCCTTAATCGGGCGTGTCATGGCTTTAGTGCTACTCCTTAATAAGGTCCACTTTACGGCAAAGGATCACTGGCATAATGCCTAAGGTATGGCCCACCCGTGGCCCTTATATGACCCACTTGATTGCGTATAAAGTTTATCCGCTAATTTAGACCGTATCTCAGTTTACGGTCCTCTATTATGAATTATTATATTAATAGTGGTGTTAATATTGTGGTTTTAGGCGTGTTTAATTTTATGTTAGTATTAAAATAATAATTCATAGCTAACTAAACTGTCAGTGTGGACAGGGGTTGTGGTTCTCAAACCAATTTTTTGACTGTCATCCTATTTGCACATTATTTTTCTCGTGATACCTACTTTAACCCAACTACGGCAAAGCCAATTGAAAGGATAACCAGAGTCACAGACAATTACTATAAATTTCATAGATCCTACAAATTACTTGTGACTCCGGTCATACGAAACCGATGTTATTTCGTTGCGAAAAACGCCAACTAAAGAGGTATAAACAAGATATGTTTATACCTCTTTAGTTGGCGTTTTTGTCATAGTATTGTTTTAGTTTTATAACTTTCTTTTTTAAATATTTTTTTTTAAATCAAATTTCAAAATCAAAATCAAAAATATTTTATTTCACATAAACCTACATGGGCTTTTATGAAACGTTAGAAGCTAGGTGCACGGTTCCAAATGGTCGTTTCCTATGGAAAAGAGCCGGCAAGAAACTCCACGGTTACTCTTTTAAAAATAATTGGCTTTTACAATGTTTTCAAATCACACTGTTAATAGGTATGGGAGGACAGTGTAGGCCTGTCAAGAAGTACCAGGTACTTAACAAAAATAAATGGGCTACAAATCTAGTCTATTCAGCCTAAACGTTCTCACATTCACAAAATACACAAGAATCTTTGTAAATTATCAATAAAATAATAATAAAAAAACCTATTTAAAGCAAATGACATGTTTGACATTAAAGCAAGTCTGAATTAATCTTGTCCACAAAAGCCACAAATAAATTAGTTAGAGATTGGCCAGTCAGCGGTAACTGACTGACTACCCAGAATACGTCAGACATACTTAAATATTTATACCCCTTTAACTACGTAGAACCGTTACATTATCATAAAGGCTTATAATGTAAAAGTGCTTACAGATTTACATCAGGCTCTCACATTTGCTTACAAATATCTTGTTACTGCCTCTCAGAATACAAGTGTCAATAATTACTGGCTGCGTTTACCATTTGTTTCTTTATTTTCTTATGTTATTCGTTTGTTTTTTTTATATAATAATAATAATCATTTAATTCAAGTAACAAGAATCAGTGTTGGTAACAACATACTTACAAACTATGTTAGCAAAACATTAACGCAAACAATATGTGACATCACTGCTGCAAGATGACAGGCCCAGCCGATACCCTGCAGCAGTGGTTCACAAACGCACAATCCCAGGATGCTGTTGGTGATGCCCCGCGCCCTATCAACCAGGGGTGCGCTACGCTTTCGCATCACAGTGTAGAAGCAGCTGTCGCGGGAAAATACGAAAGGTTTACAGAGGCCCCTGGTAACACAGACAACGGAAGGATCGCGGGTGGGTTTTAGTCAGTAAGAGCATGACACTGATAGATTCCAACCAAAAAAAAAAACAGTGTAGAAGTAGTAGACGCAAGCTACAGCAAACATCCCTGATACGCTGCAGTATCGGGGCAACCCCATCAGAACCCTGAATGCGTTATTGTATTGAACGCGAAGGGCGCTGTATGATTTCTGAGTATAATGAGCCCACAGACTGCAAGAGTAAAAAGACGTGCAGTAAGCACTAACTATAGTGCGCCTGACCTCTTTAGAGGCACGTCTGAATCTGCGGGCAAGCATGTTAGCTTTTTATGGCAGCTATGGAGTTTTTTAAGCCTTGTGTACATTGTATGGTCTTTCTACACCCTGAATAACAATTCAGGGTGTAGAAAGACCCACCACAAAGCCGTTACGAAAAATTTTTTGTGTGTGATAATGATAATTCACTGTTTATAGTAATATAACGCATACAGAACATTGTGCTTACGGATGCATGCAACTTTACAGGTATCGTGGGAGTACTTATATTTAAGACATAATCATGACATTTAAAAATGTTTCTTAAGAAAACGTCAAAAAAGTCAAGTTTCAAGCTTAAATATTTCCGTAACCGGAAGATGCCCAGCTATGGTCCCCTACAAAAAATGCTCAATAATACACAGTACACTTACATCTACACACCTTTAAAATAAAAAAAAATATTGAGACGAAATCACAACATTCATACGATTCACATACACATTAATATAAAGGTGAATTCACAACTACCTCTCCAGCGTTTATAATCCGATACTTGTGCAATACGGCTACACACACAAAAAATATACACATAAAAACTATACAACACACTTTGACAGATAAATATACATTTATAATAAAATAGTAAGGAAGTCAAAAATGTACATACAATACCAATTTAAAAAAAAAAACAAGTAATTGCGGGAACGAGTCTGATGCCGAAAAGTAAGTTTTTAGCATTTTTGGGGGTTTTCTGCATGTATATTCCGGATTGGCGCAAAAACGGCTGAACGGATTTGAATGAAATTTGGCACACCGATAGTGTATCATCATTCATCATTTCAGCCGAAGGACGTCTGCTGCTGTACAAAGGCCTCCCCCACTGATAGTGTATTTATAACTCAAACTCAAAGCATTTATTTCAAATAAACCAAATTCAGGCACTTTTGAATTATCAAGGGTCGGTCAGTCAGAAAAATAAAGCTTGTTGCCCATTCCAAAGCGTAGTAGATTCCAAAGGAGAAGAACGGGCATGAAACTCCATGGACACTCTTTTAAATTAAAACATGTATGGGCTACATCATTCATGTTGAAGTTATACATGTGAGAACAATGTAGAAAGACGGCATGTTAAAAGTGTCCGTAATAAAAAGGTAAAAACAATTGAAAAATTAAAATAAGCCGTGGCAGCTAAGAAACGACCAGTCCCTACTGACGGCGCCCGTTCACGAACATGACGCATGGATCAGCACCATTCAGCTCAACCATTTTGAAGGGAACTTAATGATCCAACACACACGCCGCCACGAGAGCGAGAAATTTGAGTACGGATGACATACTCTCAAAACCTAGATTCTAACTTGCTCTATAACCTAGATTAACACATAGGGTACTTTTAATCCTGGTAGTACGTTCCCGTGGGATATTTTCCGACATCCACGACGGGCGCAGCCACGGGCAAAAGCTAGTTATTGTAATAATAAAATATCATGAACCAACAAAAATACGTGAAAGAGAATTCGATAAAATGGAAACATAACTAATGAAATTCATGTTTATTTCGTTTTTGCAGGGTTTATGGAGAGTACCTACCATAACCTGACATTATATACCTACAATTTTGATATCAAATGTACCTATGTATGTGTGTATGTATTCGTGGCTTTTATGGACAGGATACTAATTAAGAATTGTTACAGTTGTAATAACAGCCACACGCGTCGATCGATCAGGTTAAGCTACGCTTGCCGCGGTTGCTCCGTGGATGGGTGACCATATTTACATACCAAGACCCCTCCGTGCCTCGAAAAGCTCGTTACGGCGCTGACAAGCCCCAACTAACCAAAATAAGCTTCACTTAAGAAAAAAAATTGCCAAATCTGCATAGTTTGTGATAGCGCCAAAAATATATGTTAATTTTGAACATGTTTTCCAGAACTTGGTTGTTACCAAAATACGTTTTGAAAAAAAATCTCGATACAAACTAACGTTATACTAACCTCTTACCTTGAGTTCTAATCCAAAATATCTCTATTATATATCAACATACGTTACGTATTTAATTAATAACAAGAACGTCTTATTTGAATGCAGAACTTGGTTGTTTTTTATTTTTGATAACTCAACTCAATTTTGAGTAAATAGATAATTGATTCATATTTTGCAATAAATTACAAGCGTTGTGCCATCACGCTTCTCTTTCTTTTTTATGCAATCTGACAGTGACCGCGGTTTGAGTTTTGTCAGCGTCTTAAGCCGTTGGTCCCGGCTGTTATTTGTAGATCTTTGACAGTTGTAGTTACCAAAGGGTATCGTGTTACTTAGTAACTGGGTTGTGGAGGTCAGATAGGCAGTCGCTCCATGTAAAATACTGGTATTCATCTGCATCCGGTTGGACTGGAAGCCGACCCCAACATAGTTGGCAAAAAGACTAGGCAGATGATGATTACAGTTGTAATGGCTAACATGTCATTTGGTTTAAATAGGTTTTTATAATTTTATCAATATTTAAGACGCTGGCAACACCTAAACCGCGGTCACTGTTAGATTGCAACAAGGAACCCTTATAGGGTTCCTTGTTGACTACGGAACCCTTAAAAAGGCAAAATATATATGGGCTAATTTCAATAAAGTAAGTTAGTTAAGATAAATTAAGCTATCACAGCAAGCTTACCTTTGTATGCCTACTCAAATCAAATTCCTACACTTCTTTTAATTCTTTGTTTATAACGTGGACAATGATGTGGGTTTTAGGTATGTTTGTTACTTTAGTTTAAGGATTTCCTGTATTTATTTAAAATAATAATGATAATCTGATATGTACGTATTTGTAGTACGTACATATCAGAGTTTAGTAATTATGTAAGCGTAGTAGTAAAATTAACAAATATCTGTAGGGGTGAACTACTGTTCTCCTGGCTAGGTAGCAGAGCTACCTGTATTAAGGAGATACAGTTTAGCACCCTAGATAAAGATCTTAAAAATAGTGCTACGTGTTGACTCCAAAATCAAGTCATTAGTTAAATTACATACATTATTATCAATATTGTTTACTAGAAATAAATCTAATAAATTTAATACTGTAATTGGTTACAAATTCGTAGAGAAAAAACAATAAAAACAATTTAGTAAAAAAAATAAAATAAAAAATAATATTTGGCATATCTTTTGGTTCTTTGACCCTAAAGAATAAACTAAAATTATATATACAGGGTTATTTTAAATTGGTTAGCTAAACTCTGAAGACGCGACGGGTATCTAAACATGGTAAAACAGAAAATAAATATTTGTGATGATTTGTTTGTGAGGTCATCGACCGCAGTTATTGTAGACACTTGTTTTTATAATTCTTTCATTTGGTAGAGGAAGCTTGCGCGGTGGCCCCATATCCTAAGTTTAATTAACATTGCTTTAGTACTTTTGAGTTAGCTTCAACAATACGTATTTAATCCAGTCGGTGTATGTTGATGATGTTATAAAACTTCCTGTCACTGTTGTTTGCATAGCATATATTAGTATACGAATTGGTGTGAGATACCACAACTAAAAAGTGTAAAATAAAAACTTTTTTACAAAAAAAATAACCGACTTTCAAAATTCATCATCTGCCTAGCCTTTTCCCAACTATGTTGGGGTCGGCTTCTAGTCTTACCGGATACAGCTGAATACCAGTATTTTACATGGAGCGACTGCCTACCTGACTTCCACAACCCAGTTACTGGGTAACACGATACCCCTTGTGATACTGGTTGTCAGACTTTCGAGCTTCTGACGACCCGTAACGACTGTCAAAGATCTACAAATGACAGCCGGGACCAACGGCTTAACGTGCTCGGAGGCACGGAGGGATAAATGATAAATCATAATCGACCCGTGCGGCTGTTATTACTTAGCCACAAGCCCCTCCAACCGACTTCCAAAATTAAAAGTGAAAAATAACCTTAATTTCGGAAGTCAGTGGCAAAAAAACAAAAATACTGAACTAAAGACACCGACTTCCAAAATTAAGGTTATTTTTCACATTTTAGTGTATTTTTGGAGATCGGTTCTTTTTTTATATTTTTTTAGATATCGATTTCCATTGCGTTTGCGCAGTTTAGCTAGCTTATTTAAAATAACCCTGTATAATAACATTTTGAAGAAAAGAAGCTAGCCTAACACAATATCCCTGTATATGTATAGCTGCACAGCACATTGTTATGTGAGTACTATGTACTATAAAGCTGCCATTTACTGGATACGTCTTTCATTGACTTGAATGTGCCCTGGTGGCTGGGAGTATGTCGTGCTCACTCTAATGTCTCGCTGATGGTGGCGCGTGTGTTGGATCATTTAGCTCCCTTCAAAATGATTGAGCTGAATGGTGCTGATCCACGCGTCATGTTCGTGAACGGGCGCCGTCAGTGGAGACTGGTCATCTCTTAGCTGCCACGGCTTATTTTAACTTTAATTTTTGAATACGGACGCTTTTACGTTTTGCATCGTTCTCACATAGAACGTTGCAAAACGTAAAAGCGTCCGTAATAAAAATATTACAACAAAAACAAAAGCAAGTATAATTTCAAAATGAATGATGTAAACAATATTTTGTAACCATAAATACGTTGATTTAAAAGAGTGTCCCTGGAGTTTCTTGCCCGTTCTTCTCCATAGGTACCTACTACGCTTTGGAATGGGCAACTAGCTTAATCTTTCTGACTGACTGACCGAACCCTTGACAATTCAAAAGTGCCTGTAATTGGTTTATTTGAAATAAATGCTTTGAGTTTGAGTTTTGAGTTTGAGTTTATGCCCTGTATTCACCTTAGCAGACCACAGTAATGGGCTTGTGGCTAAATAATAACAACCGCACGGGTCGATCGATCAGGTTAAGCTACGATTGCCGCGGTTGTTCCGTGGATGGGTGACCATCTTTACATACCAAGACTCCTCCGTGCCTCGGAAAGCACGTTAAGCCGTTGGTCCCGGCTGTCATTTATAGATCTTAGTCGTTACGGGTCGTCAGAAGCTCGAAAGTCTGACAACCAGTCTTACCAAAGGGTATCGTGTTACCCAGTAAGTGGGTTGAGAAGGTCAGATAGGCAGTTACTTCATGTAAAATACTGGTATTCAGCTGTATCCGGTAAGACTGGAAGCCGACCCCAACATAGTTGGAAAAAGGCTAGGCAGATGATGACACCACACTAATCCCCGTCAATTTTATTGAAAAAAATTTATAATTCCTAATTGATTTTATTTTATTTTATTTTATTAATTTTAAGAAAACTTATAGCTAATACATTCGAGTAATCAGATGTAATACTCGTAAGTAGAAGAACGCCAATTACAAGTTTCCACTTATATAAACTAATGTATAAAATTGCCAAAACGGTACAAACAGCGTGAGATTTAAACATACAAACAACTGAAGAACATAAATAAAAAAAAAAATACAGTACGCTCTACGTTAATATTTTACTCTTCAAATAAAAAGTTACAAAACATTTTTTTTTAACTTCTGGACACTATTCGTAAATAAATCAAGCTCAACATCTCGGCACGCCATATTAAACATTCGACATGCTCTTAAAATATAAGTATTTTGCCTATATATCGTTTTCACAGTAGGTACATGTAGGAGATGAGGTCTCCGAAGAAACACAGACGGTACACGAAGTCCAATCTTGGCTACCAGCTCAGGGACGTCAGTAGACCCGTTCATTATACCAAATAGGAAAGCAAGATCTGCAATTTGTCTTCGCTCGTGTAAAGGAAGAATATGAAATTTCTTACACTGACTAGTATAGTTAGGAAGATAAGTATTAGAACGATATTGATATAGAGTTAAGTTGACCTATAGTATCATTACTATTTGCATCCCATTTCACTGTTAGGTCTATATTAAGCCATTGCCAATGAAATGGAAAATAATTGGTTGTGATTGTGTGTATAGTAGACTAAATAATTAAGCATACGTAGGTAAGTATCTACCTGATCAATAAATTTTGACTGCGCCTAAATCTAAAGTAAGGTTTGATTTTCCCCACATGTCATATTTGCTCGTTGACTGGCGGCACACCCAACTGTTTCGCCATGTGTACTTCAAACTTAAGTTGCATCGCACACTATGCGACATATGACTGCGACAGCTCGACGACTAAACGCAACCACAGGCTGCGGCCGATCATTATATTTTTTTTTGTTCAAACACTTGGCGTCGAGTTGCTGAGACGCAACAAAAGGCTAGGGGAGTCACACGCTCTCGCTGCATGTCGCAGCGACGAGTCAGTCAGTGCACGCACCCCTTTAGGGTATTTGTTCTGTGGCACGCACACACCCGACGTCAGTCGCATGCGATAGGTCAGCGTCAGTCTTGCTGTGACCACTGAGGAAGGTGGACGAGTGTTTGCATTACAGATGATACCATTTAATGTTAACATTGTTATTTGATTGATAAAATAAATTATAGTTATTGCGAATCTCAACATGGATACGTTCGATGTCGATGTTTTGAAACCGGACGTTGAAGCGCGTGAAATACTCAAAGCAGCGTCTACTTAGCGACAAGAGGCACAGTTTGTTGTGACCTATATGAAGGAAGATATTATTATGTCATCGATTTTCCTAACAGAACTCCTACTTGTGGGAATGTACACGTCGCGAGAAGAAGATATGTCGTGGTATATGAGAATATAAGTGCTTTGTATCTGTCAACTGCATGCCCTCTTGACTTGTGATGTCAAAATATTATGTCAAGTTGACGTCATCATTTTCTAGAGGGGTTGTAATTTAGGAAATAATGTTTGGAGAGGATTAGATAATGTTATGTTAGTAGGGCGTACCGCTGAGTAATAGAGCTTCTTCCTGGAGTGTGTTTTCCGGAGATCTTCAAAATGGAATGAATTAATTGATTCTAGCAAAACGTGAACCATTTTATGCATCATCGCTTATTTTTCTGGTTTGTAATAAAGCATAGGTTACAGAAATGATTTTATTTTGAAAATATTTACATCATTTAAAAACTAACAAACTTGAAAATAATAATTAATTATATGTAAAATTATATAAAAAAGGAGTGCAAATTATCACAGGGCATCAAACAACTCGTCCGCATTGCTGTGATAATTTGCCCTCATTTTTTATACAAGCATAGGTATATAAATCTCTCTATATATATATATATATATATATATTGTAACGTTACGATTGGCCGGAGGGCCAGTCGTAAGTCACGTTAAAAAAAAGAAAAACTAAAGTAATAGTACTTACCATTAAATACTTAAAAGATTAGACTAAATATTAAAATTATTCTATGTTTCCGGTCCGAGTGCACGGGACGCTTGGACGGCAGGATGTAGCATCGGCTAGCAGCAGCTGGACAGGGTCTTCACAGTCAGTCGGCAACTCTGTCCCAAGGAGTAAAATGTCCCTTGTAAGACAAGAGGTTTTGTTCTATAGTACTTAAATTAGTGGTATTGTTGGTGTGGTTGGTAGTATGATGTGTAGTCGGAGTTAGTGTCCAACGCCACGTTGATAGAATGCCCTAATAATGATAGAGCTCTCAGTCCTGGAGTGGGCTAGTAAGACGGTGGCGTAGTCCGAATCTCGCCGATACGGCTGACTGCGGAGGCACTCTACAGCACCTCACGCTCTACGAGACGAGTGTCTGGACCTCCTAAGACACACAGGAGTGGTCGGCTATGGCGTCCTAAGCCACGCGACTATAACGCCTTCGGCCTTAGAAATCTCCCAAAGGCGGAAGTGAGAGGGCCGGCGGCTATGTAAGGTGAATCACAAATCACACACACTATGAGATTCTTTAGAGATTATATTTTTACACGTTACAATTATTAGTACAAGAAATAGAGTAAGCTATAGAACTGAACTGAACTGCCTGACTGAGTGAAGTGAACCCTTGTCAGGTCCGATCACCGCTATTATAGATCCTGGCAAAGGTTCTAGAAGTTTCTGTGAAACATAATTCAAATGATTAATTTGAATGCCTGCCAGGATCAATAAAAACGGTTTACATGAGTACATAGCGAAGTAAGTCTGAAACTAGCTTTATCAAGGCCGGTACGATTCATAGAGAAAGAAAATATTAGACAGATGACAGTTTATGATTGAAGATGTCAATGGATAAAAATATGTTATTTTACAACAAGAGAAAATTAATAATATAAAATACAGTATTTGGTGTTAAAAACAGTTCATTGTGATGTTGATTTTCAGCTGTGGTGTTCAAACATATGTAAGAAAGTCAGAGAAATAATATGATTTCATGTTTGGAGAAAGTAAAACAGTATAGGAATCAAAACAAAGGTAAATTTATAATTATTATAACGATGATATAATAAAGATGTGGCTTTGAGTAGCAAAATACCACAATATATATATAAATAAAACAAAGTCGGTTTAGTTACACCATTTATAACTCAATAACGGCTGGACCGATTTTGATGATCTCTGATTTGTTGAATTCGTCTCCGCCCCGAATAGCAGAATAACTATTAAAACATCGGAAATATTCACTTAAAAAAAAAAACAATATAAGCCAAGTGGACGATCTACAGAAGATCGCGAGTAAGACGTAGATGAGGCTCACACAGACCAGGGAAGCATGGCACAAAGGTAGGAGGCCTGTCGTTGGCTGGATCTAGCCAAGTGGAGTGATCTACAGAAGATCGCGTGGAATACCCGAATGAGACTCGCACAGACCAGGGTAGCATGACACAAAGGGAGGAGGCCTGTGGATGGTTGGATATAGCCAGGTGGACGATCTACAGAAGATTGCGAGGACGACCTGGATGAGACTCGCACAGACCAGGAAAGTATGACACAAAGGGAGGAGGCCTATCGTTAGTTGGATCTAGCCAGGTGGACGATCTACAGAAGATTGCGAGGACGACCTGGATGAGACTCGCACAGACCAGGGAAGCATAGCACAAAGGGAGGACGCCTGTCGTTGGTTGGATCAATAGCCAGGTGGACGATCTATATATGTATATTGTCCAAATTAACTATTGAACTTAATATTTTTTTGTATTCATTTTAGTACATTAATAAAAATCATAAATTAAGTTTAGCTACAAGGTATCACTACATTCATTGACTGTTAGGCGGTACGAAGTTCACCGGGGTCAGCTAGTAAATAAATAAATCAATGGTGACCTATTGAGTTTCCACTGGCCGCGAATTGTAGATCGTCGTTCGAACCCAGGCAGGCACTTTACTTTGTGCAAATTATTCCATCAACACTGCTCTCAAAACGGGGAAGTAAAACATCGTCAAGGAACTGTCCTAGAAACAAAAACTCGAAGACATGTGACATTCACCAACCAGCACTGGGCCTTCGAGGTGGAATTACGGCTCCACTCCTTCCTACAGAGCCTGTATCCTAGCAGTGGAAGCATTAGAGGCTAGTTATGCGATGCTTGTACATCGGTTAACACCGGGCAACATAGTGATCCAAGGTTCTTCAAAAATTGCAAAGTATTTAGTCATCGTTGTTTGTTGTCACAAGTTTTACAGGTCTGTCGGTATGTATATCTGTGTCTTTCTCTGACATCGTAGCTCACAAACGTATGGTCCGATTTCAATTCCTTTTTAATACCGACTTTTAAAGAATTGCAATTTAACAGGTTCACAGTCCACAGCCCATATTATATGGGCAGGCCGGCGGGTAGCGTCACACGTCCACAGCCCGCATACAGGCTGTCCGCCTCAATAATTTCAAAGGAGTGTATTAAACTGGACTCGGAGGAAATTTATTATCTTAAATAATTTGTTTTTAATTACGTTTTTTTTAACGCATTTTTTTTATAAATTTTGTAATCTTTCGTGCCTATGATCCTTTCTTGGTCGAAATAAACGTTTTATTATTATTATAACCAAATTACTAAACTAGCGGTAGTTACTTTTCCAGCTGATCATCAACTAATTAAACAACGTGTGGGTGTGTTGTGTGTGCAAGTGTTTGAGGGATTATGCAACTTTCGCCCACGCTTGTTTAAAACACAAAACGTATTTCCACGTTCTACCCATTTGGATCCACGTCAAATCCAATCATTTAATACCTACGTATGAATTATGAATATGATTGATAAATCGAAAATATCAAGTCAACCCACATCGGAATGGAATGCACTTTTATGCAATTAGAAAAGAAATAAACTTAAATTAATTACAAACATGCAGTTTTTTATAGTTTTGTTGTAATATCAGATCACTAATTAGTCTGTTTAAACACCAAAACTTAGTAATTTTTTATTCACAAGTAAGAAATAGGTATGAATGGATGCTTGTGAAAATTTTAACAAATTACCTTTGCTCTAAAGCAAACAATTTAATTCCGAATATATTTAACCTCAACATAGATACTATAAATGTATCATATGGGATCCCTAGACGGTCAAAAATACTTGACAACTATGTGAATTTTTCGTTATTGTCAAGCAATTTTGACCGTTTAGAACGAAGCTTCATGTGCTTGACGAGCAAACTACTAATGCTTGATGAAAAATAATATTTTTGCATTGCTTATCAAACATGCTTTTTTTTTTTTTTTTGAGGGTGTGAAACCATCAAATAACTTCTCCCGCTCTGGGCGGAGCGGGAGGGTGTGTCAGACTCTTACTGACTAAAACCCACCCGTATTCCTTCCTGTTGCCTGTGTTGCCAGGGGACTCGGTGACCCATAAGTACCTTCCCGCGACCCCGGCAGGCATCGGCCCTAGTGGACCCCTACATTTGTGCTGACATCTCTTTGAGGCGCGCGTGGAATACGACGCGCCGTCGACCCGGTCCTGGTCCTTGCCAGACGGTGAGCTACCCATTGCTCACCGTCCGCAAGCCCGCGCCTACGGTGGCCGGAAATCCGCCCGGGATTCCCGACGCCCTGGGCGTCTCCTGCGGCGGCTAGGGGCGAGAGGGCGCGAAACATGCCTTTCCCTCAACCGTCCCGCCTCCTCCTTCGCGAGCATTACTGCTTCGCAGAGGGAGGTGACGGCTGCCCATGCCCTCTCGCTCCGTACCATGGCCTTAACCAGGGCCGGACGCGAGAGATCTCTGCCGCCGATCGCCACCACGAGGACACGGCGGTGCTCTGCCCAAGCCGGGCAGACCTCCACCGTATGCTCCACCGTGTCCTCCGGGCAATCAACGCAGTGGTGACACCCGGACGTTTCCTCCCGCCTTATCCGACACAGGAACCTCCCGAAACTGCCGTGTCCGGTGAGGATTATCAAGCATGCTTGGCCGTTTAGATGCATGCTTGTATACCAACACATTCAGTGTGCTAAGAAACGTCATGGCGAGTGTACGCGACACGAGCGGAGATAGTCATAGCCATCATCTTCTTTGTTTTTTTTTTGTTTTCTTTCACAAAGCAATTGTGAGAGCAAGAAACGCCATATCTGCATTCAGAGATGTTCTATATTTTTGTGGATAGAATGTTACTGTTTTAGTGCAAGTCTAAAAATGGGTCACTCTGGCGACTAAAATGAAAATGAATGCGGATGCTTGACAAGCATGCGTGACGTTCGTCAAGCTGTCAAGTAAAGTCAAGTAAATGCTTGTCAAGAGATTTTGACCGTCTAGGGATCCCATTAAAGTTACCCTAATCACACAAACTATAAACTGTCTATTATAACTGTTTCCGACATTTCAGGCATAAAGAAAATAATATGAAACATCAAGATATTTTACCATTTATCTATATTTCTTTCACAAGTATATTTTAATCGACACAGCCACTCGGAACGTTGTACTATCATCAACGCCCGAACAAGAAGGGCAAGTTGTCGCGCCATTTTAGATTTCGAATCTTTTCGGTGTTGCCAGTACAGTGAAACTGTTTTGCACTAAGTTTTAAAATACATTAAATACTCTGCAATACATCTGCTTTAATGTTGCCATTAAAAATCCAACATTAATGCATTAATAAATTGCAAACTAACAAAAAGCAGATAGGCACTCACTATCATCACAATCATCCACAGCCTTTTTTGAACACACAACAGGTACTCTTTCCTTTTTGGCTTCCATAGTTTCCGTTTTGTGCATGTTCAAGTCTTTTCAGAAGCTTCATTACATCGACTGACTATTACAAGCATATGAGATGAGAATTAGGTACAACTTCTCTAGTGTTAGCAACATATGGACGGACCCCGTTTTCTTGGTAAAAGTATTCGATACAACATTAAAAAAAAACACTTCCTAACTGTACATACCCTTTAAAAAAAATGAAAACACTTAAAAAGAGCAATAGAAAATGTATTCTCGCGCGAAGCTCCTTATATTTTTTGCCCACTTTAAAAATATTAAGTTTCCGTGTAGACTGTTTGCACAGCCCGTTACTTCACGTTCTGATGCTAAATACGTTACATTACTGAAATGGGAGTACTCGTAGGGAAGTATTTGTTAAAAGAAATACACGAGTTTCTTGAAAGCTGTTCTTTCGTCTGCGTCTGTTGGAAAATTGGGATTTTTTTTGAAGGTTTTTATATGAAAACTTTTTGGTTGTTACTCTAGGCAACTTTGTTCATTTGTTTTTTTTTTTTTTGCCATTTTTGTAATTACCGAATTGAAAAGATAGTTTTACTGTTTTGTTTTGTCAGTTGGGCTGGGATACAGGCCTCCTCTCTTTGAGAGGGAACGATTTGGATTTTGTCAGCTTTGGCATTCCAGAATTATAAAAAAAAAATGTTTCCTTTTTTAGTAGTTTCAACTTACTTCTAACTTAGCACAAAAAAACTTTATACTGATTTCAGCAAGTAAGAAAAGCTTTATTCATTCCGAAATAAATTAAGAACACTACTCAGCCTTTCTTTTTTATGGTGTCTAGAAAAGAAATGTTATTGTAAACTTTTTACTTTGTGAATAAATATTTTGTTCCAGTTCTTCGTGAAACGGGTTTTCGTCGGTGCGAGTCCCAAATAAAATATTATAACAAAGCGAGTTTATTGTGGGATATAACTTTGCTTAAGGGCTTGTGAAAATTTCTGTGCACTCAATATTTCAGTGGACAAACGCGTAAGAACATACCTACCTACTATCATAGGTGTAAACTGGCGAGCACCTAAATGATATACCGGTCAAGTTTGATAATAGCTTTGACGAGGTCCCACCCCTTTTCGGACCACTTGCGTTTAAACCCCGATTTTACTCTATTTTACTATAAAACCCATATAAAACTGTGCATGTTTTGTAATTTTTTCAATACTAGCTAATTGTTTCACCCGCATAAATCTCGATCCCAAGAGAATATTGAGATAAAAAGTATTCTATGGCCTAATCCAGGTCATGGTCTACCCATGTGCCAAATTTCATCCAAATCCGTTCAGCCGTTTTAGCGTGAAAGCGTAACAAACAATAAAAAAAAAATAAACAATAAACTCACTTTCGCTTTTATAATATATTATTAGTTAGGATTTTTTTTTTGATCTTACGACTTATGTGTAATTTGGTTTACAATTAAACGAGCATGTTCCAAACCTTGTTATTAATCAAGACAGACACATATAAAACACAATTTGTTATTTTCACCCATTTTAATCAGGACCATAGAAATCACAGTTCTGCATACTTTAACATTATAAAATATACTTTCTACATAGTTTATTAACGTAACAATGAGATAAAACAATAATATAACTTAAAACCATTAAAAAATATGTCTAAATAACGAATTGAAACACGTAAAAGAATTTCGGGGCGACAGCCGGACTTACTCAACGCTCTGTAATTACTGTAAACATGTCAGTTTTTTTAGGTTAATGTTTATGTTGCTAGTTTATTGCCCATAGCTAAGCATATACAAACCCTTAAACGTTCAACAAGATTAAAATAATACCACTTGACAACACAAAAATAATACCCGACCAAGACGGTCGTGGTTCACAATTTTTTTAATAAAAAAAATATCTTTGGTTCTTCATTATTTATTGATTTTAACAAAAACTACATTATTCTACCACGATATTATAAGTGGTTCTATTTTTATGATTAATTTGAGCAATCAATTATTATTTAAAACATAAAGTCGCAAATATTGCGAATCTTCGCCATTTTTTTTGCAACATCCGGAAGTAAATTTCGTCTTCGATGCGTTCGCTTTGACGTTTAAAATGTTAGTAGCACGGTGTGTTTAATTGTTAACTCTATCTTTTGAATTCACTGAGAATGAGAGATAGAAGGCTTAGTTTTATACGAGTAGATAATCATAAATTGTGGGATCACGGAAATCTTTTTTTTTGGGTGGGAAATCATCAATTATTTTCTCCCGCTCTGGGTGGAGCGGGAGGGTGTGTCAGACTCTTGCTGACTAAAACCCACCCGTATTCCTTCCGATGCCTGTGTTACCAGGGGCCTCGGTAAGCCTTTAGTACCTTCCCGCGACCCCGGCAGGCATCGGCCCTAGTAGACCCCTACACTTGTGCTGACGATATCTCTTTGAGGTGCGCGTAGAATACAACGCGCCGTCGACCCGGGCCTGCACCTTACCGGAGCTGTGAGCTCCCCATTGCTCACCGTCCGCAAGCCCGCGCCTACGGTGGCCGGAAATCCGCCCGGGATTCCCGACGCCCAGGGCGTCTCCTGCGGCGGCTAGGGGCGAGAGGTCGCGAAATTTGCCTTTCACTCAACCATCCCGCCTCCTCGCAAGCATTACTGCTACGCAGAAGGAGGTGACGGCTGCCCCTGCCCTCTCGCGCCGTACCATGGCCGGAACCAGGGCCGGACGCGAGAGATCTCTGCCGCCGATCGCCTCCACGAGGACACGGCGGTGCTCTGCCCAAGCCGGGCAGACCTCCACCGTATGCTCCACCGTGTCCTCCAGGCGATCGGGCGATAAATTAAGAAAATTAAGTACCTAATTATTTTATCAAATCGACTGCCAACTTAAATTGTCCCTTTATTCAAATCCCAATTTAATTTTTTGTTAATTATATGAAATAGTTATCAAACCCACGTACGCACTGGATTATCAACGCTTGGGTTAGCGCCGAGAGTTGAAATTCAACAGTACTCTTTTCTAATGTTACGGCTACATTGTCGTGATAACGCGAACTTCACTTCGCGCGTTCTCTGTTGTCAAATCAAATCAAATCAAAATATTTTTATTTCACATAAAACTACATGGGCACTTATGAAACGTCAGAAGCTAGGTGCACGGTTCCAATTGGTCGTTTCCTATGGAGAAGAGCCGGCAAGAAACTCCACGGTTACTCTTTTAAAAATAATTGGCTTTTACAATGTTTTCAAATTACACAAATTAGGTATGGGAGAACAGTGTAGGCCTGTCGAAAAGTACTTAACAAAAAAAAAAGAGAAAAGGAAACGGTCTAAAGAAAAAAAAAAAAAAAAAAAGATCTAGTCTATTAAGCCTAGATGTACAGCGAGACGTCGAGAGGTGTGCGAGAGAGAGCGCGTGAAGTGAAGTTCGTGACAGTTTACAGTGTAGCCGAAGTATGACGCGCAAGGGATGCACTATGTTGAACTTACAACGTTCGTCTCAACGCTGAGAGTTGCAAATACAGTGCGCGGTAAAAAAGTCGCATTATAAAAGCGCCTGTGCGAATGTGGGCGAACGAACACGGAAAATTGACCTGTGTCGATTAGATAAACAACTAATTTCCCTGAAATAGTGTAGCTACACGGATTAAAAGAGGGGTTAATCTGTAAAGTCTCGACTAATGAGAAACAATGAATTATCTGTAGTCACGTTACTCCCGGGAGTCACACGTGCAGCTGATATAGATTAACTGAAAACTAAATCTTGTTTGTATTTATTTTTTAATTAATCCTTTAAGCACTCAAATGTACATAGGCGGACTTAATGCCATAGGAATTTTCTACCAGTCAACCTTTCTGTGATGCAGAGACAAATAATGGCAGGTGCAATAATGAAAATTGAGGAATAAATATTTATTTATGCTATAAATAAAAGATATATACCTAATTACATATAAATACATAAAAATACACGAATATACTAAAACAAATATGACAAATAATGGGAAAACATTACCGTTGTGATGATACTGCCAGCTTCTTACGAATGTGCTCGCGAACTTTAACTTGTAAAGGATAATCGGTTGGTTACCATCCTGCTGCTTTGTTTATAAACGTTATAAGACGTTACTCAAAAATGCTTGTATGTGGTCATTATTTTGACAATCTTCTTTGAGCAAAGTCGACCTTTCCGCGCTACTTGAATAAGCGCCAGCAAAATTGTATAGAATTTCATTGCTGGTGAGTTTTAGCCACCAGTAATTTCCTTTGAAAAATATTTTTTGTCGAGTTTTGTTTAAAAAATTGTCAGGTGCAAAACGATTTTATTCAGAATTTGGCTGTATAGGCGAAAACCTGGAAAGGCGATCCTGAATTTTAGTAACTGTAAGCCTCGATCCGCAATGACTGCGTTGCTGTCCACGCTTGCTATGATGGCCTCGAGCTTATCTTAGCAACGCTTTCAGTCTTCAAGTTTGGTCATCATGTGAGCCCTTGCTGTCGAGCTTGCGGACGGTGAGCAATGGGTAGCTCGCCGTCCGATAAGAACCAGGCCCGGGTCGACGGCACGTTGTATTCTACGCGCGCCTCAAAGAGATGCCAGCACAAGTGTAGGAGTCCACTAGGGCCGATGCCTGCCGGGGTCGCGTGGAAGTTCGGGTTACCGAGGCCCCTGGCAACACAGGCAACGGAAGGAATACGGGTGGGTTTTAGTCAGTAAGAGTCTGACACACCCTCCCGCTCCGCCCAGAGCGGGAGAAGTTATTTGATGATTACACAACCAAAAAAAAAGCCCTTACTGTCCACGCTATAAAGACCTTCGCCGCGGTGTCGCCCTTTATTCCAGCATGTCCATTATGCTGACTGCGCTGTGTTGCCCTGGAACGCAGTCATTACAGACCGCAGCAGTAATGTACTATTAATAACATAGATACAAGGTTTTTTTCCGCCTATCATCGTCCTACATCTAAAGTTATCTTTGTTAATTTCACAATACTATTGTTATCTTTTTTAAAGCTCTTTACACGTGGAGGCTTTAAAATAAAGTAAAATGGGAAAAATGGCATCAATTTAATCGCGCTCAGCAAAACAAGTATAACCTACTGTTTGCCTCATAAAAATATGGAAAGACTGGGTAAGTAGGTATTTAATATACCTAAAGAACCCAAGCTATATTTATGGTAGTATCTTTAAAGAAAGATCTTATTCTAAATATAAACTAGAATAATCCGAGCAACGTTAAGAGTCTACAATACCTACTTCAAATTCAATTTCAAAATAAATATAATAATATGGTAAAGTTGAGGATAAATTAAGTATTATGTTTGATGAAAACACGATTCCATAATAAAAAAACTTTTTCCAAAAAGTAAACAACCGATTTCCAAAAAAACACTTCAAAGTGAAAAATAACTTTAATTTCGGAAGTCGGTGCCTTTGGAATTGTATTTTAGTTTTTTTGCCACCGACTTCCGATATTAAAGTTATTTTTCACTTTTTAGTGTTTTTTTGGAAGTTGATTGTTTTGTTTTTGTAAAAAGTTTTTTATTATTCACTTTTTAGTAGGCCAGTTTGTAATTTATCTAAGTTGCAATAGCCTAATGTCAACTGCTCATCACCTTTTGCAAAACATTGCTTTTCTTGATGCAGGGACGTTAATTGTTGAGGAGTTCTCCTGGTAAGAACCAGGAGAACTGTCACTCACCATATGCATTGTGAAGAGCATAAATGGCTTAGCAACCATATTAAAGTACCTAATCGAATCGCAACTCGTCAAATACATCTTATTAAGTAGTTCCGGTGGCCATTTGTGGTCTTCATCGTCAATTCCACTCCACCAAATGGTGCTTTCCGAGAGCAAACGCACAAGTAACTATAAAAATACCAAAATCGCTATAGGTGTGTAAAATTTGAGGATTTCCCTCGATTTCCATGGGATCCTCTTATCAGATTATGACTTGGTTACAATGGGACCCCTTTTTTTTGGGTGGAATATTATCAAATAACTTCTCCCGCTCTGGGTGGAGCGGGAGGGTGTGTTACTCTTACTGACTAAAACCCACCCGTTTTCCTTCCGTTGCCTGTGTTGCCAGGGACCTCGGTAACCCTTTAGTACCTTCCCGCGACCCCGGCAAGAATGGGACCACCTTGGGAGCATACCCTTTCAAACAAAAAAATAAAATTTTTAATCAGTCCACAATTGACGGAGAAATCGGCGACCATACATACAAAAAAAAAACAAATAAACATGTCGAGAACCTCCTCCTTTTGGAAGTCGGTTAAAAATATCTCGACGGAAAAAAAATACAAAGTTACCTCCAATCCGAACAATAATAGTTAGTTTAAAA
This sequence comes from Atethmia centrago, assembly GCA_905333075.3. NCBI lineage: Eukaryota > Metazoa > Arthropoda > Insecta > Lepidoptera > Noctuidae > Atethmia > Atethmia centrago. Next base: position 6,319,235 of record HG995384.1, read on the forward strand.
AAAATACTTTAAATTAGATAATGAAACCAAAACTCAAAACGGTGAAGGAAAACATCGTGAGGAAACCGGCATGTCCTAGAACCAAAAATTCGAAGACATGTGACATCTACCAACACGCACTGGGCCCGCGTGGTGGATTACGGCCCACTCCCTCTCACGGAGAGGAGGCCTGTGTCCCAGCAGTGGGAACATTATAGGCTGATTATGTTATGTAGATAATGAAGCTTTGTATAATAACTGAACTAAATATAAAGCAGATACTATGTTTTTTTATGTACCTACAGTTATTCATCATCTTCTTAGCCTTTTCCCGACTATTTTGGGATCGGCTTCAAGTCTAACCGGAAGCAGCTGTACCGTTATTATTACCGTAAAAAGAAATTACCTAAACTATCGGCGCCTTGGAGCCTTCTCCCTGCCGCCCTGTCTCGCTTACTCGCGTGACCACGAGCAGTAGTGTGCGAGGGAGATGAAAAGTGAGGTGGCGCTAAGGTATGGTAGTAGGACTCCAAAATAAATAGACAAATTCACCTTTTATAACATACATGTAATTATATAATTGTCAGACTAGTAATTATTTAACAGATACTTACATAATGTATTTAAGGCTGTTTTGTTATGTAGGGTAGATAGACCCACATTTTTTAATTAAGTTATCCAGGCGAATCCTTTGATGTTGCAGCTTTACCTGGTTCCTCTACCTCCTAACAGTTTCAGATTTGTCTATACTGACCCACCTCAAAAGATCTCCTGAAATAAAAAGAAATAAAGCAGGTCCTGCCCAACCCTTCAGGGAAACAAGGCGTGATGTATTGTTATGTATGTATTAATACAAACCCCTATGAGTACAAGTTGTTAGTTTATGTATGTCTGTATTAATACCTAACCTAAGTGCAATATTGCAAAGCGTTAAAGGCTCGTGCAGACTGGCGCTATATCACGGGCGCGACATGCAGTGCGACACATAGAAATTATGCTACTAGTGTCTCGTCGCCCTATCGCGTCGTGCCTGTCTGTGGGAGCCTTGAATCGCCTAGAAGCAAACAACAAAAATGCAGCGCCAAGACATCATTATGTCGAAGGTCTAAACGATCGAGATATTATACCTAGTTTTGAGTTAATAAGCATTCGAGATAACAAGCGACAAGGTATCGTGTTTCAAGATACAAAATATTTTGAGGAATGAAGCTGCTATGTAATGATCTAACGTCGGATCGTCAACGAAGTAACGAGCCGAGAGGGAGTGGTACTTAAAATCATATACATAGGTATGTATTTCTGTAAGTAGGGAAGTAGGTTACTGAAAATACCCAATAAGTTAGTAAATACCCAGTAATTTAGTAAATACCCAGTAACTTAGTAAATACCCAGTAACTTAGTAAATACCCAGTAACTTAATAAATACCCAGTAACTTAGCAAATATCCAGTAACTTACTAAAGTCAGGGAAATTAACTATTTATCAAATTGAGCACCAACTTGTTGACGGGTAATACTTATAAGCAATAGTAAATTATAACACAACTTATTGACACTAGGTATTAAATTAAAAAAAAAAAAACTAACAATAAGTACAAATACATACAAAACCAAAAATAAAAAACAAACACACATAGGCGTCGAAGTACTTGTCCACATCGCTACTATCTGGAAACGTAGCCAGAAGAATGGCCATGCTAATTCTTTGGCGAAAGAATAAGCCAACCCTCTCATCGACGTGAAGTATCGACTAGATAGCACGAAATTTTCTTCAAATGGAGACGCACACTCAGGCCCCATGATCCGAACGTTTCAACCCCAAATGGTTCACAATTTGTTAGCCATAAGGTAACAAACTTAGATTGTCCGTAATATTCAAATTACAACTTTCATTATTTGACAGTTGTGTGAAATGGCTTTAATGCCGCAAATTGACGTAGTGAGTCATTTTGATAAATAATTAATTTCCTTGACTGTATAAGACATAACGTTTTATTTTATTTTTATTTTATTTTATTAGGGACAACAAACAGCAGTATATTAAATATTACACATGGTTGAAGTACTAAAATAATAGAATTAACAAATACACTACTCACGACGTTGTCCACAGATTACCATATAAAATACTTAGCATAGGTACTGTTAGCCTGCATAGCCTGCATTTTAGGCCTCTGACTACCCGCAACGACTGTTAATGATCTATGAATGACAGCCGGGACCAACCATGGTCACCCATCCACGAACTAACCGCGACAAGCGTAGATCACGATTAAACGAAAAAAAAAAACAAAAGTCATTTATTCACTTTTCGAACGTCAAAGTTACATAAGACAGTCCCCCAAAACGCCTGCCCTTCACCACTTCCTAATGCTTTAGCTGGGAAAAAGAAGTGGCGCAACAAACTCCCCAGCAGCACACCTGTTAGTTACATACAGTTTAGTTAGTTTAGTTACACACCTGTTTAGTTAGATAAACTTGATTCTATACAAATCGTATGCAAAGTAATTAACACTACGAAACACAAACATTAATAATCATAGAATTTAAATAATCTTTCGAACTGCAGTCTGTTTCTACCAACAATTTATTGAACCAACTTTAAACTATAATATTTCAATCAAAACTCGCAAGCAAACTGCTTCAAATATATTGATCGATTCTCAGTTTTGACTAGGAAAAATTATTTCTTTTTACTATGTTAATGTCGGGTTTGGCAAGGAGCCAAGATCTCGAAACTCCGTATCTGGAATTTTTGTAACGATAGGCAAGTTTGAATAACATGATCATATCGCACACATTATTAAAGATTCTACTAAGTTTGCATAAAAATTTGCGAGGTAAGTTTCCCGACAATAACATTACGGAGCCTTCCTTTCGGAGCCTGTTATTTTATCAAAGACTACAAATACAGTTTACACGAAAATACATACCTAATTTTGTATCGCGTAAGTTCACTAAAGAGATTTTATTCAAGACTGTATTCTAAATATTAAAACTCCTGGCAACTAATAAAGAAGTGTACACTAGTCTTTACGGCTTATATTTTCAAAATAAGAACGTAGGCTGCGACGGACAGCGTAGGCGAGCGTTCGCTACGTTCAGTCTGTATACAGCCAGCGTCCGATGCGAACCTCTGTATCGGTATCAGCCGTCAGTAACACGATAAACAGCAAAACTTGACTGTAATCTGTTTTCCACAGCCAAACCAAAGAACTAAAAAAGAAACGTATAAAAAATATTTTCCACATGAATATTGAGACTGTTCTTGTTCGTTCGAATTTCAAATAACTTTGACAGATTTAAAAAAGTGCGTCCTTTTTGTTTTGTTTTATTGACGTTGCATTAGTTTCTTCGTGATTGTCGGTATAGACTGTGGAATTTAGTTGACATAGAGAACTGAACTTTTGTTGTTTGTGGCAGTTTGCGAGTGTTTTAGTGGACCGTCAGAACGATCAAGTCGCCTCGTAAAGGTTTGTTAATTTATTTTTTTAATATTTCTATGCAAATATTTTCTAAGTTGTGTTTTAGATTTTAAAATGAGTAAAGGCTCTAAAGCTATTATTCAGCTCAACTACAATTTTGCCAAGTGACAGCTAAGTGATTTTTATATCGCGACATCTTAGTTATTACTTATTATCAGTGTTATTACCTTTTCTTATACGTACCCAATCTTATACGACGTCTAATGTTTACTTTTTATTTTTAAACATTTTACCTTTGTGTACACTTTATTTTGATAATATTTACATCATTTAAAAACTAACAGACTTAAAATATTAATAATAATATGTACAAGTATATAAAAACGGAGGGGAAATAATCATAGGATACCAAAAAATTCGTCCGCATCGCTGTCAATAGGAAAAGTGCCCAAAAGGCTGGCAGCATTGCCATGTTGTACCTACCTATGGCAATGCTGATTCTTTAGCCAAAATGGACCATCTCTCTGGTTTTATTTCAATAAATCTAATATTGGCTTTTATGGAGCGAAGACTAAATAAGCCCATATTTTTTCTTACGTACTCTTATCGTTTATTAAATTCCAACCACTAAACTTCGCCCTTAAGACAACATGTAATACCAAATATTTATTTTTAATTATAACTTTCCGTAACGTAACAAAGTGAAGTTATTGTTAAAGGGAAAAGCAAAAATGGACCGCGTATCATTGTTTAACTTTACTAACTTCCAAATTTGGCTCAAACTGTCACCTTACCTCTAACAATTAGTAATACAAAACCGGTCATTTTAATTCCGCATAGCAGGAGAATAAGGACGGTCTGAAAGTTTTAACGACTAAAATCTGGTTCGAACCAGTAAGTTCCATAATGACACTATGGCAGTCAAAGCTCTTTCCACCGCCAAAAGACTTTTTTTTAAAGTCGTAATCAACGCCCTTATTTGAATTTTCCGCATACAAAGAGAATCGTGGTGTTATCCGGAAAAACGGACGATTTTTTTGGTAGCTTTTTGTTGCTTATCTTCTTTTTATGTGGTTTGCCTCATTTTCTCTGTGCAATTCTAACATTTATTAGAGTTTTAAGTAACATTTTCTACATTTGTCTTCGGAATCTAAGTTGACATTATAGCCGTTATAGTAATCTAAGTTTAAGTGCCACTAGTCTGGCAATCAACTAAGGAACACTTAAATGCACGAATATTTAGGTTCTACTTAATTATTTACTTACGTATACCAATCTAAGTAATTGGTCCTGAAAATCAATTTAATCATGGAATAACGTCCATAAGGCTAAAAAAATATTAAATTGTATACCTATAACAAGTCTTTAAGCCGGAAAGCTTAACTGACTAAAAGTAAAACTTTCTAGCCTGTTCTTCTTCTGACATACACGTTCTGTGATTAAAGCTATGTAAAATCTTTTACAGTTTTGATCTATCGGTATGATCTGCAGTGATTAGAAAGGTGTTATAATATTATATAATTTATTTCAGATAAAACATTTACGGTTCACAAAAAAAAAATCAAGTAAAAATAGAACATTGCAGAAACAAGAGTATCGTTGATGTCTGTACTAATGAAAAAATAATTGTATCACAAAAACCAGCGTGTTCCAAAATAGATTTCATTAGAAAAACAAAATTCTCGAACGTGATATATTAATCAAGCTTATTATTTAGCACTTAATAAGAAGAAAACTACATAATTAGGTGTATGAACTGAAAGGAAAAGAGATAGTGGGATTACGTTAAAGTAATTTTATTACGCTGTACATTACAGATATAAGTCCGAAGGATTGTGTGAAAATTATGTCTAGAATGGGTTATCGAGAAATACTGAGGCGGCCAATTTCGATGGTATGGAAGAAGAAGACCATGCTGTGGTGACCTCAAATAAAATAAGGGCAGTAGAAGAGACTATAAGATGGAGCCTAGTTTAAGATGGGTACCTAATTGATACTAGCACAATAATCGGCAAAGTTACCAAAAAGAAAAAAAATCGCTTAAATTATTATTGACATTTACTACTTTCTACTGTCAGATATTTATGCTGCTTCTTGACGACAGATGTTAATGGATTATTCTTGAAATCAGATATTATTGCTCGTGACTGTACGGAAAGAAAATCTCGGAAATGAAACTCTATGCACCAGGTAACCGTGCTTTCCGTAAATATAAATGTTTATCGATATAACTAATGCAATTATTGTTATCGATAGCCCTGATATGAATATCTGGGTCACAGAATTCCCGTTGTAACATAATTTTATTGATAGGATTAAATCTATGAGCTTTCGCGCACAAGAAAAATCGTGATCGTTTCCAGAATTTAGTAATACGGTACCAAATATAGTTAAAAAGAAATCAGGAATATAAATTATTAGTTCACATTATTACAATTCAATTATTTTAAGGTTCGGTTTAATTAATAATTTATTTTTCAACTATTTGATTGTTGTGGTTATATATATTTAATAGTAGGTATAATCTATGTATCTGCACATTTATAGCTTAAGGAAACTCAACCATTTTATACTATTCAGAAATTATTTAAATAAAATCTTAAAATTCTGCAGTTTTTTTTTCTCATAAATAAAGAATGTCAATAGTCGAATACGTAAATACCGGGATGATTTTGTCTTGCTAAATCGGTTTCATTTTTAATCGTCCACGCAGCCATTTTTTTCACAGTTTAGTATTATCCCAAAGGTAATTTCTGTTAACTAATTGTTATTGTAACTAAATCTATCTATAACTTCGCCACAAATCAAAACAGTTTCAAAGGAAATCAAGCTAACAAGGGGGCTCATTAGTAATTTTGCAAATACATACGATTTTATTTGCAACTGTGCGATGAAAGGGTTCTATTAAGAGATAAAAAATATAATAAATATAAACGGGTTATAAAGCAACGAGCGTCTGATTTAAGGTGCACAGTTTATTTCTGTAACATTTAGGATCATTTATTTATTATGTGGGCCATAAAAAATAGGGAAAACCAGTCCTAGAAAGTTGCTCGCGTTTTCCAAATTATTCAATGTGTTTTAGGGTTCCACATAAGGAAAAAAAATGGAATTCTTATAGGATCACTCGTGTGTCTGTCTGCCCGTCTGTCACAGCCGATTTGCTCCAAATCTACTGGACCGTATAAGTTGAAATTTGGTACACATATGAATTTCTGTGACCCAAACACAAACGTGTAACGTAAATTAATGAATTTTGTATATGAACCCCATAATTCAAAATTCATTCATTCTGGTGGAAAAACTAGAAAATTAAAAAAAGAGTTTTTCATTCTGTACCGACTACTGTATGACATATCATAATTATGAAATGCCTTATTATGTGGATTTCAAACATATGTTTTTTTTTATAATTTTAAGTTACTAAGTTTTAAAGTTATTAGAGAAAATAGATGAAAATTGTCCATCCCGTTTATCTTAGAAACAGCTTAGCCTAAAATTTTGAAAAAATACAGAGAATAGTTCTATACTTATAGATAACAGGAAAACCTATAAGAAGTCTATGATCTTAAAATAACATGGTAAATCACTCAAAATTGTGCGTACAAACTTACATTTGCAGTTGGAATGTATGGGGGAATATGTTTTTCAACTACAATTTTCAGTATGTTCTCGGGATTAACTCATCCCAACTACGGAACCCGATCCGACACGCACTTGGCCGGCTTTTTAGATAGTAATTTTATCTTGTACCTATTTATAGCCTTGGAATCACGACATATTATGCAATTTAAAAAATGGACGTCAGATTTTTTTTATCAATATTTTAATATCAGTGCCAAAAAATTCAAGTACCCATACTCTTAACATGACAACGTTCCATTTTTATATACCGCATCACATCACATCAAACACGGCGTAATCGAGAGTTCTTCTCGCATTTATATCTATTGATAAACGAATAGAAAGATAACGGATAATATTCTGCAAATAAAATAAGCTGCTGTTTGAAAATATAATATGACGCACACTATGCGACATGCGACTGCGACAGCTCGGCGACTTGACGCAACGACAGGCTGCTGCCAACAATTTTTATATACACACACCAACACTGGGGCTTGTGGCTAAGTAATAACAGCCGCACGGGTCGATCGATCAGGTTAAGCTACGCTTGCCGCGGTTGGTTCGTAGAAGGGTGACCATCTTTACATACCAAGACCCTTCCGTGCCTGGGAAAGCACGTTAAGCCGTTGGTCCCGGCTGTCATTTGTAGATCTTTGACAGTCGTTACGGGTCGTCAGAAGCTCGAAAGTCTAACAGCCAGTCTTACCAACGGGTATCGTGTTACCCAGTAACTGGGTTGTGGAGGTCAGATAGGCAGTTGCTCTATGTAAAATACTGGTATTCAGCTGTATCTGGTAAGACTGGAAGCCGACCCCAACATAGTTGGGAAAAGGCTAGGCAGATGATGATGACACATCAACACATCTAGATATATTTTAAGAGTATATTATGTTCTTAAACTCAAAAAATACTGGCCGGTTTTAAAATATGTTGAAGAAAGCTTAATTTTTAGGCCTTTTTGAATGATTCCAAACTTGAATTTGAAAAATTTTTAAAACAAAAGATTTGCGCGGCATAACCTTAGCGAATTTCAAAGGTTTCAATTTACCTACCATAGTTTTTGGTCATTTTTGGTGTCAAATTAATTTTCAAACATGTTAGCAGTTAATTTCGAATTTATGCCACTGTATGCATCGATTTCGCTAATTACTTCACTTTTTCTTAAAAAACACATTCATTGTTAGTTTTACCATTTTTTCACTCTTCGTCTTTATTAAAATAAAATTTTATTTACGCAAATAAACTTTTTTGTTTTATTCTGAAGTCTAGTTTGATAAATGTTCATTATATATATATATATAATGACCATTATAAATTATATATATATATATATATGGCCTTTGGGGGAGGCCTATGTCCAGCAGTGGACGTCTTTCGGCTGAGATGATGATGATATATAAAATGTTGTATGGTTTTTATAACAAATTTTGAGTAATTTGAGAAAATCTGAAATATCCGCAGACGGTGTTGTGTATTTTGTTCACCTGGCGTCGAATTGTAAAGTCGCAACGACAGGCTGGAGGAGTCGCACGGCTCTCGCTACTTCCCGCAGCGTCTAGAACCACGTCGCACACGCACACCCGATGACACTCGCATGCGACAGGTCGTCGTGTTGTCGTCGAGCTGTCGCAGTCGCATGTCGCAGTGTGCGAGGTGGTTAAAAGATAAGGCAGATAGGACGACCTCTGTAATCTTTTCTGAGATTTTCTTCAGTCACGCAGAAGTATTCTGATTAAAAACCGCTTGGAATGTTTGAACGAAATTTAAAATGTGTTTAGTTTTCAATGCGCTGCAGTGGTCTTGCCTTGTCTTCTTGGCGCTTACAACACAGTAGAGACATTATACCCATCTATTTATCGATACCTACATAGAATAGAATAATGTACGCCATAGAAATTACACATGCAAATGTTGAATTTTTACAAGGGGTGACACAATGGGCGGTCTTATCTACTACTAACTATAGCTTCTATAGCTTTTCGTGTCTATCTTATTATTATAAACGTTAGAAGACATTTTTTTTGCGGTAGTCATGATTCAAAGAAAGAACACAATCACAATAAAGAACAAGTTGGGGGGAAATATGCATCACATCCACGCAAAACGGCCATCACTTAGGTGATTTATTGCGGAGGTTTATGTGTATAGATACTTTAAGACTGACTGACTTATATTAGTCGAGAAAACTCGATGTCTTGCCAAGTCGTAAAAATAATGTGAAGCAGGGGCGTGTCGCTAGTTATTAACAAAACTGTAATGATACTAAGTAGTAATTTAATAAATGAGTTCTTTTTTTTTTTTGGTAAATGTATAATAAATTATGACAATGAATAAACTTGTTTGTCACAGTAATTATTTATAAAATGGTGTCACGATGTACAATATCCATTATTAGGTAAATTACAGAGTTATAATATTCTTTAGAGAAACTTACAGTTCACTGATTATAGATTTGGATTTCAACGTGATATTGAGCGAGACCGTAATCATTTTTATTATGGCGGTTACGGTTCTGTGCCGTTATTAGAAACATTTTCCTGACAGGTTTCAGAGCATTGTAAAATATGCATAGAAACGTTTAAACATTTATTAAATATAATATATATAATCCATACTTATTATTTTTTTATTAAGATTTTTTTTTTAGTATCTAATGTTTATATTAGAAAACGAAGGAAAATTAAAAAAAATCCCATCCATTGGGGATGGGATTTTTTTTTAAATTTTCCTTCGTTTTCTACGTCCTATTTATAATATGTATAATTTATAACTTTAATTTATATGTGTAATTATACATATTATAAATTAAAGTCGCTTTTTGAGTCTGTGTGATAACGTTGCTCTTCTAAAACTTCTAAACGGTTTTCATCATCATTTAGAGAAGCTATTCCGGGAGGTTTATGTGTATAAAACTTTAAACTTAGATATAATAAAGAAATCTCGCTGTTTTGTCAAGTCTTAAAAACTGTGCTAAGCAGGGGCGGATCGCTAGTTTCAAATAAAACAGACCAATATCGAGCAAGTTTCAAATAAGAGCTAACAACAAAGAGCACAATACGTAATAACTCAATGAGCAATATAGCTCAACTATAGCCCCAACTCATTTCACACAACAATACCAAATGAACTCGCACTTTAAGGTGGGGTGTAGTTCGTGTAACTAGAGCACGTTGAATACGGGTTTAGATTACAGTAATTTAGCACCAGAGTATACCAGAGTACTGGTCTTTAATTTATCTTAGTGGGGGCCGGATGGTAAGATATTGTCTTTGGAAGGCAATCGCTACAAAGGAAGACCTTACGTGCGATGGGATGACGACATCAAAAAAATAGCTGGACAAAAATGGCATCTTATACCTAAAGACCGGGAGAAATGGAAATCTTTGGAAGAGGCCTTCACCTTGAGGGGAGTTCCTGTTACCCAAAAAATGTAAAGGAAATTATTTTTGTTTATTTAAAACTTTTTTTTTTTTATAAACTTACTTAATTTAAATCGTAAACACATAACCGTAATCGTAATCGTACTAATAGGAAATAAAATTACTTTTATTATTATTTCGTTTATTTATTTTTTTACAAATAAAGTATATTTTTAAATATTTCTTGAAAAAGGTATAAAAAACATTTTAAAATGTAAAAAATTGCGGTCCACCGATGTCGGGAGCAGGGTCCAAGCCACCGGTGGGTAGGGCTCCAGAGACAGGAACCTCCTCACAATGCGAGCCGTATCGAGGAGTACTGCCTTCTGAATCAGGCCCTTGATCCAGCCGCCTAACAACAGCCTCGAGAGATGATGATTGAGGCTTTATTTATTATTATTATTATATGAATGGAGGGTAAATCCCTCGTCTTGTACGGAGAAGTAACTAGTATTGTTTGCAATGATCTGTTACTGCGTGTTGATCATTTTAGAGCATATATGGGCAACAACCGGCCCGCGGGCCGGATCCGGCCCACTGTAAGATATTATCCGGCCCGCGAGACATTTTGAAAAAACCCAATTTAAAAAATATTACATTATGTATACTCACGGGAGTGACAGTGAGGCGCCAAACATCAAATCCTTTGATGTTTGCCGCCTCACTCTTTGGAATCGCTGCCACTCGGCTTGCTCGATCAAATTCTTTGAGGTTTGCCGCCTCACGGGCGACACATCAAAAGATTTATTGCTTCTCAATTATTCTAAACTAGTTTATTCCAGATTATCCCTTCATTTTGCCTATATAAGTGGGTGGATGGCCCGAATGTTAGTTCAGTTCTATTTGAGCTACTGAGGTGATAACTTGGACAAGCGATATCCTAGCGAACTGCTCGAGCCGTCAACATGCTTTGTGACTTTGTGTGCATCTTGAATGGTTACTAACTAAAGTTTGTTACTAAGTTTATTGAACGAAAAGTAAACAAAAATGGTGTCTGGTGGAAAGAAACGAAAAGTAGATACAGAGGGTCGCCAGTTTCAAGAAAAATGGACTGAAGAAATCTTTTTTATCTTGCACAATGGTAAGCCTATTTGTTTGCTGTGTAATGAATCCATTTCAGTAATGAAAGAATTCAATATAAAGAGGCATTACTCAACTAAGCATGCTACGCTGCACTCACTGACAGGACAATTAAGAACAGACAAAATCCAGAAGCTTACCGCGAATTTGGAAAAACAGCAACAAATGTTTCATAAACAAAGAACACAACTTCATAATGTTATGAAAGCTAGTTTTATAGTTAGCTCAAAATTGGCAAAGGCATTAAAACCATTTGCCGAAGGAGAATTTATAAAGGAGTGTATGTTAGAAGTTTGCAGTATTTTGTGTCCCGAAAAGAAAACTGAATTTGAAAAAATTTGTTTGTCAAGACGAACTGTTGTTCGACGTATAGAAATGATGCCTAATGATATAAAAACAACATTGACTGACCGTATGGCTGGTTTTGAATCATTTTCCATAGCATTAGACGAGAGCACCGATTTGTCTGACACAGCTCAACTGGCTATTTTTATTCGAGGTGTTGATAAGGAGTTCACTGTTACTGAGGAATTGCTTGCTTTACAGCCGCTTAAAGGAACTACTATAGGAGAGGATATTTTTATTGAAGTTCAAAAGGTATTCACAAGTTTTGGCTTGCCATGGTCAAAATTAATTGGAGTATGCATTGATGGTGCACCTTCTATGGTCGGCTTACGTAAAGGTTTCATCGGAATTTTGAATGAAAAAGCAACAGAATTAAATGTGCAAAAAGATGATTTGATAGTCCTTCATTGCATTATCCACCAACAGAACTTGTGTTCTAAGTCCATTCGACTCCAGAATGTTATGAATGTAGTAGTAAAAACCATCAACTTTATTCGATTCCGAGGTCTTAACCATCGTCAGTTCAAGGCGTTTTTGGATGAAATATCAGCTGAATATAACGACGTAACATATTATTGTGAAGTCAGATGGCTGAGCAAAGGAAAAATCTTGAAACGGTTTTACGAGCTTAGAAATGAGATAGCAGACTTTATGAAAATAAAAGATAAACCACTATCTGAATTAAGTGACCCAAAATGGATATGTGACTTAGCATTTCTAGTCGACCTTACAGGCTATTTGAATGATTTAAATTTGAAACTTCAAAAACAAGGACAGTTAGTAAATGATTTGTACAGCCATTTGAAAGCGTTTCAGATCAAACTACGCTTGTGGGAGTCACAGATGCTGTCTGGTAATAGTTACCATTTCAACACGCTCTCTGCGTATGAAAATATTGCTTATGCTCAATATGCTGAAGAACTCAAGTTACTGTCGGAACAATTTTCGAACAGATTTAGCGACTTCAAAAACATGGAAGAGTGTTTCAGTTTATTTGCTACTCCTACAAAATGTAATGTACAAAATGCTCCAATACACTTACAAATGGAGTTGATCGAGATTCAAGAAAACTCACTCCTAAAATCCAAATTTAAAGACGTAGAGTTGTGCGATTTAGAAAATTCGTAAGAAGGATGATTTTTTGCGTTTGGCAGTACTTATAAATGCGAACAGTTCTTTTCATTGATGAAACTTAATAAATCAACACATCGTACAAGACTGACTGACGATAATTTGGAAAATTCTTTACGTCTTTGTATCAGTCGAATTAATCCAAATATCGATGGATTAGTTTCCCAAATTCAAGCTCAAGTGTCTCATTGATTTCGGTGTATTTAACTTTCGTAGTTTGTAACAATTGCAAATTTAACGATTTAATTATAATGTACCATTTTTTAAAATTTCATTTTGTTATTTTAATAAATTGTACTATAATAACACTGTCGTATTATTTCATGTCTAACATCTGTCGCAAAAAATATGATCACTACTTAAAAATGCACTAAGTACTTACCTACTTTTAAACGCGGCCCGCAAACGTATTTGCACGCTAAAGTTTGGCCCTCAACATGTCAAAGGTTGCCCATACCTGTTTTAGAGTATTAATTCTTACCTTCTATACACATACATACATAAACTGACGCCTTCTTCCCATGGGAGTCGGCAAAAACTATATAACGCCACCTGCTAAGCTCGTTACATACTCCTTTTGCTTCGTTTACGTTAATAAATCTGGTCATACACTCACGCCGGTTGCGAGTACTACGCACCTGACCTTTCTGAAGTACATCACCAATTAGGTCATATGTAGGTACTCCTAGGGCGTTTCCACTCACATCTGCCGTTTAAATACCTTTTGTTAGTCGCCTTTCATTCATCCTCTCAACATGACCAAACCATGTCAGCATACTCTTTTCAGTTTTTGTCACTACATCTTCTTTTAAACCGCTCCGTTGCCTAATCACATCATTTTTCAGTCTTCCTTCTACGCCATGTTTTAATTCACTGGAGTAATCCGACAAGCTGTCACTTTGTGTAATAAAACGGTCATATTTATTGCAATGGTGATTGTTTAGTATAATCGATTTATATAAGTCATTTCGCAGTGTCTGAGTTGCTTCTACCAACGGGAAGCTCCTCGGAGATGGTGAGGCAAACGCTTGGTGGTTTTCTATGTACAATATAATATTGGTTTTAAATTTTATATGCACATGTATATAACTAATTGTATTATGTATTTATGAAATATTGTACATATGTACCCCACACTTCTCACAGAGAGGAGGTCTGTGACCCAGCAGTGGGAATATTATAGGCTGATTATGTTTTGTGTGTACATATGTACAATAAATGTAGGCATACACACATATACACACACACATACACATACACACGCACACACACTGACACGCACACACACACCATCAATTACTCGCAATTGTACCACGTTGACAACCTCTACTATGTGATTTAATGGGTGCCTGGAGTTCTAAAATACAGGCTTAGGCTTAGTTTAGACTCCAGATCTCCCACAAATTATATAGAATGTTCTCAAAATACCTGTCGACATTATTTTATTTATTTATTTATAAGTGTGAAATAAATGTATAATAATAAGTGTAAAAGTCTAGAATCCAATAAATATGATCATTTTGATACAAAGTGACAGCTAGCACATGTCAGATTACTGTGAATTAATAATTCGACTTTTATTGCACTTTTAAATTGATAGTTGTGCGACAGTGACAAATATCGGAAAATATGAAACACAAAGGACTGGCGCATATCTATTTTTTTAAGTGCTTACATCGGTGATGCCAAAGTTTAGTCCTAAAACGCATAATGCTTCTTTAAGTTAGTCAGGAAAATTTCTTTCAGTAGGTAGGTACTTAAATGTCAAATGCTTCCAAACGTGATCGTGCAACTCTACCTTGGACAATGTTGGCAGGTGGATTGGATTGCTTTAGATAGGGTTATAAGAACATATATATAAATATCTACAGGTAACTCACATTCCAATCTAAATGACACCTTAACTATTCAGAAGTGCCAGTAAATGGAATTTTGTGACGTTCCAACGTATATTTCGTTCACATTTTTAGACCTCGAAACAATTTAAGTAGCTCGGCCTACTAAAGGGGGATTGCTCCTATTAGGTACAGCCAGGGAAATTAATTATGTGTCAAATTGACACACCACATCAATTTGCCGTGTTATAGTAATTTCAAAAACTTTTATGGGTTGACAGTTGTGATTCAAAAATATGAAAAATTTACGTTGGTAGTCATAATTGACTACCAACGTAAAATTTTCATACTTTTTAAGGGACCGATAGAATATTATGGCAAAATTTGTGAGAACTATTACATCTTTGTCAACGCCTTCGAGCCAAATAGACGTGACAATTTGAGAAACGACGAAACGAAGGACCTAAAAACTCAACACAAAGTTAAGTACTGTCTTTCTAGACTTCAGTGACTAGTCTTAAGGGTCCGGTAATCGCCGTTGACCTAAGCCATACTAAAGCCTGTCGCGCTCACGCCGCGCTGCCGTTCGGTTTCATAGGGAATATTCATTTTTAGTAACGAATCACTGATTATTTGAAAAAATCACAAATAGAATTATAGATAATAAAATAGTCTGTTTATAAAAAAATAATCATGAAAATATCTTAAGTAGTTTGAAAGTAATATCGTTTGTTATGCTTTGGGTAGACATTACTTCCTAAGTTTATTTTTAATATTTAAGTACTTAAATATTCACTTATAGAATTGATGTGTATGCGTTCTGGTTTAACTTACATTTTTTGCATAACTTACTTGCATTATATATGAAGGCGTCATATCAGATTTAAATGTCACAAAAATCATATAACTGCGCCTTAAAATACTGAAATATGCTACGACGTATTTCTTAAACTACAAAGGAAAATCCGAAATGGATTTTCATTATATTTAAAGTTCAATCTATTGGAAGGTACTCTGCGTGCAATTGACTTATTCTGACAATCTCTCATAATAATCTGGAGCTGAAAGGACGACATAAATCTTTTTTTCTTTCTCTTTCTTTCATAGGTGTTCAAAGTCACCTGGTTATAAGGTAAAATTGCTGATCATAGACTATATCTAAATCTATAGTATTATCTGTACTAATAATATTATATTAGAGCCAAGCATATTATAAGTTGGGGATTACATCGCTTACAAAAATGCATGGCTCAAATGCTGGTCCTGATCCACAGGGGAGCATAAACTAAAAGAAAAATAAAGAAAAAATAACGTTTATTTGGACACAGTTCGTGAAACACATAAATACAAATGACAAAATAAAAAAGTGAAAATAATGTTTTACAACAATAGTGTATGCCGCACGACTGCAACAAAAAGGTTCATTTCAGCATTATTGCCAGACAGATGCTGTCTGACGCTGGTTTTCTTATGAACCTTTAGGGGCAAGTGACGGAGAGTACAAACAGTTTCAACATACCTAATACATCATTTTTATACTTATAAATGAATAAATTAATTAATAATTAAATGTAATAACAAAAAGAAAAAAAAGAGAACAACAAGAACTATCCCAGAAAAAAACCTGTTCTTAGCGATTAGCTAAAGTCTGATTTTTAAACTCGGAGACTAATTTGACAGGTGCAAATGTCAAACTCCATATTGAAAAACCAAACAACAATAACTTGAAATGTCAAATTACTCTCTGGGATTAAAAAACGAACTTTAGATTTATCCGTGCATGGTGCATTCAGAAAGTTAAACTTAGCAAGATTAGCATTCGAAAATATTGTTGGAGCTGCTGAAAATTGTAAAAAGCATTTTTATTGTACAAACTCAATCTCGTATTGTTGTATAATTGCATAGCATAATTATGTGGGGGCACTATGTATCTACTGTAAACCTACTCGGTACGTCTTTCATTGACTTGAATGTGTCCTGGCGGCTGAAAATATGTCATGCTTACTCAATATCCCACTGGTGGTGCCGTGTGTGTTGGATCATTAAGGCGCTGACAAGACCCAATTGACCAAAATAGGCTTCGCTTAAGAAAAAAAATTGCCAAATCTGTATAGTTTGTGGCAACGGAAAAAAAAAATATATTAATTTTGAACATATTTCCCAGAACTTGGTTGTTACCAAAACACGTTTTGAAAACAAAATCTTGATACAAACTAACGTTAAACTAACCTCTTACTTTGAGTTCTAATCCAAAATATCTGTATCAAATATCAACATACGTTACGTATTTAATTAATAACAAGAACGTCTTATTTTAATGCAGAACTTGGTTGTTTTTTATTTTCGATTACTCAACTCAGTTTTGAGTAAATAGATAATTACTTCATATTTTGCAATAAATTACAAGCGTTGTGTCATCGCGCTTCTCTTTCTTTACTATGGAATTTGACAGTGACCGCGGTTTAGGTGTTGTCAGCGTCTTAAGTTCTCTTCAAAATGGTTGCCATGAATGGTGCTGATCCATGCGTCTTGTTCATGAACGGGTGCCGTCAGTAGGGACTGGTCATCTCCTGGCCGCCACGGCTTATTTTAATATATTTTAATTTTAGAATTGTTTTTATCTTTTTTCTACCGAACCTTTGAACATGCACGTCTTTCAACGTTGTTGTCACATGTATAGTTTATGTATAATAATGATGTAACTGATATTTAGTAACATTTTTTTGTTTTAAAAGAGTGTCCGTTGATTAAGCGATGGCGAAGTAGATCGGACGGTTAAGCATAGAGTTAACACTGGATGGATGAAATGGCAGCAGATCACGGAAACAATCTGCGACTCCCGCATTCCCCTTAAACTTAAGGGGAAGATATATAAAACAATGGTAAGACCTGTCTCTTGTATGGATCAGAATGTTGGGCCACAAAAGGGATAAATGAAAGGCAATTGCATACAGCTGAGATGAGAATGCTAAGAGCGATGTGTGGTGTGACACGAATGGATAGTATATAATAAGAAATGAGTACATAAGAGGAAGCCTGTGGCACCGGTGACTGAAAAGTTGTGCGGAAATCGGTTGTCATGGTATGGGCATGTGATGCGGAGGAATGAGGAAAATGTCGTCAGGAAAGTCTTGAGTATGAATGTCGATGGCTATAAGAGTAGAGGAAGACCAAAGAAACGATGGATGGGCTCTGTGAAAGATGATATGGTTAGAAAGGGGGTGGCTACCGAGATGACAACTAATAGAGAAGTATGGAAGAAAGTGACATGTTACGCAGACCCCAAATAAATTGGGATAAGGGCAGGAGAATGATGAGTGTCCGTGGAGTTTCTTGCCCGTTCTTCTCCATAGGAACCTACTACGCTTTGGAATGGGCAACTAGCTTCGTCTTTCTCAGTGACCGTACCCTTAACAATTCAAAAGTGCCTGTAATTGGTTTATTTGAAATAAATGCTTTGAGTTTATTTTGAGAGATTGTACATAGGGTAATCTTTGGAACTACTGATCCCATTATGAAAATCATTATTCTGAATCCACAGTATTGTCGAGTGTTATTATATATATAGTAATATATTTTAAGTTAAAACAAGAAATTTCACGCAGATCAAGTCGCGAGCAGAAGCTAGTGTTACTATAATTAAAAGTCACGACCAAATTAAACTAACATATTAATGTACGTACACACGGCTACATATCAAGCTATACATTTCCAGTATAAGCTGATCTCGCATTGTATAGGATTTCCCTACAATTAGAGGTCAGCTTGATATGTAGCCGTGTGTTTATTATAGCACTTGTGCTATGTCTAAATCAAACGTCAAACGCTAAAAGTGTTTTTGTTGTCTTGACAACATGGACACTTTTCCATTTCTATACTTACGTAAAAGAATTTTGCTACAAATTGTAAACTTTGATGTGCCTGATATGATAAGTATTAAAACTAAAACGAAACTGCATACTTTGTACAATGTGAATGTATTATTGCATACGGCAACTACTATTGCTCCAAACATGTTCATTGGGAAACAAATCGTTATCTAAACGCGTTTGTAGCACACATTCTCGGTACAAATTCGAAACACCTGTACTTAAGAAGCTGACAACACCTAAACCGCGGTCACTGTCAGATTGCATAGAAAAGAAAGAGAAGCGCGATGACACAACGCTTGTATTTTATTGCAAAATATGAAGCAATTATCTATTTACTCAAAATTGAGTTGAGTAATCGAAAATAAAAAACAACCAAGCTCTGCATTCATATAAGACGTTCTTGTTATTAATTAAATACGTTACGTATGTTGATATTTAATACAAATATTTTGGATTAGAACTCAAGGTTAGTTAGGTTTTTTAACGTTAGGTTAGGTTAGTTTAATTAACGTTAGTTTATATCGAGATTCTATTTCAAAATGTGTTTTGGTAACAACCAAGTTCTGGGAAATATGTTCAAAATTAACATATATTTTTTTCGCTACCACAAACTATACAGATTTGGCATTTTTTTTTTCTTAAGAGATGCCTATTTTGGTCAATTGGGTGTTGTCAGCGCCTTAAGTGCAAAAACATGTATGGTGCTACCAAAGCTCCTCTTTAATCTCAAAAAACTAAAAAATATTTAAAAACTGAGTCAAAAGGTGTCACATACAATCAGATTAGCTTTTAAATCCAAAATTAACACACTTGCCCTCAAGCAAAGCATACCCTTCGCAAGATAAGCTGGTTCCTATTAGAGCACAGTTCTCCACAATTTCCGTGTGGATTTTAACTCGACTGAAACTTCAAAGAAAACGATATTACACGACGTAAGTCCTCAGGCTAAATGTCTACGAAAACAGGATGAGAACCGTTCAGAGTTGTTTACTGAAACTAGGCAAACGATTTTATTGCGCTGTAAAACTGTTAAGAGTGAGTTAAGAGTTTAAGAGTATGATTGAGAAACGGATGTCAAAATATTTACTGGTCTCGTGCGCGTTTTATTAGACTATTCGATTTTATTAATTTTGTGAGACGAGATATCGATATTTATAAGAGATGAAACCGGCGAAGTGCGAGTCGGACTTGCGCACGAAGGGTTTGGTACCATTATCTATAAAATCGGCAAAAAAGTCGTCTGTTGTATGGGAGCCCCTTAAATATTTATTTTATTCTGTTTTTAGTATTTGTGGTTAAAGCGGCAACAGAAATACATCATCTGTAAAAATTTAAACTGTTTAACTATCACGGTTCATGAGGTACAGCCTGGTGACAGACGGACAGACAGACAGACAGACGGACAGCGGAGTCTTAGTAATACCGTACCCAAAGAGTAAAACCCTAAAAAACGATTGAATGTCTTTTTTTTTAGTTTTTCTTTTTCACTTTAGTTGTGGTACTCAACCTTACACAAATTCGAATACTTGCTATGTAAATAACAGTGACAAAAGTTATTATGGAATCATCCACATAGACTAAGAGGGAAAAATACGTATTATTGAAGCTAACTCAAAAACTACCCAAGCATACTTAATAAAATTGATATGGGACCACCGCGCAAGCATCCTCTACCAAATTAACGAAAATCTCGATGAACATGTATAAAAAATATGTACAGACAAACTGAGAACCTCCTCCTTTTTTAAGAAGTCGGTTAAAAGCTAGCTGTGATGTTAGTGTCTAGTCATCAGTAATGTTTTTAGTTTTCCGGAACACAAAACCCTGTCCGTTTTTCAAATTGCCTGTACTCGTCAATATAGGATCGGTACTTCGGCCGTAGAAATATCATAGATAGACAGGATTTTATTATCTTTATAATAAAATATGAATATAATTCCTTCCTGTCATACTCTCGGCAAGATAAATATAAAATGAAAGGATATGTTCACTTTACCTTGGATAAACTTTCTTTTGAAATGATTATTTATTTATTTAATACTTTAAGCACACAAATGTACAGAGGCGGACTTAATGCCGTAGACATTTTCTACCAGTCAACCTTTGGGTGATGCAAAGACAAACAGTGGTAGGTGCAATAGCGAAAACTGTGGAATAAATATTTATTTAAATATAAGGATATACATACATATACCTATTAAAAACTTTAAATATATATGCCTAATTATACATAAATATAAGAACTAATCAATACATAAAACAGATAAGACAAATAATGGGAAAACATTACCCTTAAAATTATTTTTCTGTCAAGAAACGGGCAGCAAATATTAAAAACTATTTTATTTATACCTAAGCCCAAAACGTACAAGATCAATAATAATCACCAATCCTTGGATTTCAAAAGATTTTTTTGGGTTAAGGCGCTGACAAGACCCAATTGACCAAAATAGGCATCTCTTAAGAAAAAAAATTGTCAAATCTGTATAGTTTGTGGTAGAGGAAAAAATATATGTTAATTTTGAACATATTTCCCAGAACTTGGTTGTTACCAAAACACGTTTTGAAAAAAAAATCTCGATACAAACTAACGTTAAACTAACCTCTTACCTTGAGTTCTAATCCAAAATATCTGCATTAAATATCAACATACTTTACGTATTTAATTAATAACAAGAACGTCTTATTTGAATGCAGAACTTGGTTGTTTTTTATTTTCGATTACTCAACTCAATTTCGAGTAAATAGAGAATTGCTTCATATTTTGCAATAAATTACAAGCGTTGTGTCATCACGCGTCTCATTCTTTTCTATGCAATCTGAGAGTGACCGCGGTTTAGGTGTTGTCAGCGTCTTAAGATTTCAGCCTGCATTACGTATATATTTATTCTGTTACAATAATATTGGTTTTTTTAATTAGCCTGTAAACGTTTACGTGGATGCATTTAACAATTAATGAGTTATCGTAAGAAATACGGTTTTTATTTCCTTATTTTTGTATTTTAATTTATTGTTTGTTATATTTATTATTGTTTTTTGCCACATCCTCTATTGAGATTTATTTTGTGTCCGTAGGTGTGTCCGTGGCATCTATCAGAACCAGCGCTGCGGTATTTGTTTATTTATTAAATATCGCAGCATCATGCTGAGATAGGAGCCGTTTTGGCCTCGCACAGGTCTTCTTTTTTCTTTTGTTTTCACTGTCATGCTATTTTTAATTTTATATTGTTTTCATGATTTTGTTTTATGCCCTTTTTATTATTGTTGTATTTCCTGTGCGCGTCCCAAATAAATATTTTTCTTTCTTTCTTTCATTTTATTTTGGCTATTACAACACATAACATACATAACATCACGCGTTGTTTCCCCAAAGGGTTGGGCAGAGGTGTACCTGTAGTACACGTGGGTGTACTAGAGGTACACCTCTCATTTCGCCAGTTATGTTTTAAGTCCCATTTAATAAGCGAGTCTATTGCCATCAACCGGGCACAAATCCAGACTTCGGGCTGCTACTGAGATATTCCAAATAGAAAAACCCAATAGCATTTGCCCGACCCGGGAATCGAACCCAGGACCGTATGCTCAGCAGAAGCGCTTGCAACCACTGGACCAACGAGGCTATTATTTCCGGATGAAAAGCTTTTTCGTACATAGGATAGATACTATTATAGGCACTACATATCTGCAAAAAAAAACAATCCATAGGTAAGCCGATTATAGTATGACTAGATGCGCCCCGCGGTTTCACCCGCATAAGTTTTGACTCCGTGAGTATATCGGGATAAAAAGTATCCTATGTGTTATTCCTGGTTATAAACTATCTGTGTGCCGAATTTCATCTAAATCCGTTCAGTACTTTTTGCGTGAAAGAGTAACAAACATCCATCCATCCATCCTTACAAACTTTCGCATTTATAATATTAGTAGGATTCTCGGTTATAAGCTAACTAACAGACATAGGTAATGTTGAGTTTTACAAAGTAAGGAATTATTTATTTATATATTTAAACTTCTCGCACACAATAAGGTATAAAGGTGGACTTAATGCCTTAGGCATTCTCTACCAGTCAACCAAGGGTGGTGAAGAGATAAGATGGCAGGTGCTCTGAGAGGTAATAAAAATATTAAAAGATAGCATAATAGATTATAAATAGAATAGGTACATAAATACATAAATAGGTTACCAACTTATAATACAAAGACATACATATTTACTACAATATATACCTACATTATACATATACAAATTCTTTACTTCTATTTGACGACACTCCAAAACACGCCACTTAAAGCGAAGCGTAACTTCAGCAGCTTCAGCGCTTCAAGAGACATGACACTCTAGAATGACAGCATGCCATGCTTCGTACATTTGAGCTGCTTTAACTTTACAAGACTTTACCTCAGAGACAGTCTTGTCGTATGAACAGAGACCTCACGTCGTTCACAAACGTCAACGGGTAATAACGTAGCACATACAATGACAATTGATGGCAATGGGTCTCATTTTGACAGTTCACCCATGTCCATTGTGTTATTTAAGTTGTTGAGCAGACGAATTTATCAAACTTATGAAGCAATGGATTAGTATAATATCCTTCAAATGTGTTATGCAATTAGGTTACAAACATTCACATACTAGAATACTAGAATAACAATTACTAACGCGGGATCCAGTGGTGCCGATTCCCTTGTTCACAAACTAAACTAAATTTAAGTTCAGTGCATCTTTTTCTTTCTATTTCATTAAGAAAAGGACAGAAGATAAATTTTAGTTTAGTCCTGTCAAATTAATCAGCGCCTGTCACTACTCCATACAAGTTTAGACGTGATTAAAATCTTGCCTACTAAAACTAGGTACTTCAATTTACGTCAAGCGCTGATTAATTTGACAGGACTGAACTAAAATTTATCTTCTGTCCTTTTCTTAATGAAATAGAAAGAAAAAGATACACTGAACTTAAATTTAGTTTAGTTTGTGAACAAGGGAATCGGCACCAGTGTCGTCAATTCAAATCTATTTTCTTGAATTTGTATCCAGTTTGTCTAGATCTTCTCTATATTAACAGAAGTGCATTTAAGCTATTCTCTAATCGAAAATATTTGTGAATATTATGAATTGAAAGAGACCTTGGTGATTAATTTTCAGTGATGAATGAGTTTTACTATCAGAGATCAATTATTATATTAATTCACAAAGAAATCTTGTTCTTCAGTTTTCTTATTTTCGTTTCGCCGGGTTATCTTAAGACTCCGTGCACGAAAAACCCTGTTTTGTCTATTTCTTATCTAATTGTGAGAAAGCTGGAAAAAAAGTACAGTTTTCGTGGCGCTAAACCATTCGTGTCAGACACAGCCCTGTTAATAGTTTCATAACTTTTTCGAAAATATAGTTTATTTCGCTTTTGAATTACCTAATGAAGATATTGTATTATCATAAAATAACGATTTTTTTTTTATTCAAGGATAGCTGAAGACTAATGTGTGATTTTTTTATTTTTTGAAAAGGTTTTCTACTAATAGGAAAAAATACATTATTGACTGTTTTTTTACAGGTTTTTTTATAGAATTATATTTTATATTTTGTATAGAAAATGAAAAAAGTGGTCCAGCCACGTGCAAGTAGATCATATTATTATAATGATGTTGATGATATTTTTTTATGTTCAAAATCTAAAGTAGCTTCTTAAAAAAAGATGATCAAACGTCAGTCTCGCGTCAATTTTTGGAAAACTTGTTGCGAATATTAGTGATTTTCCATGAATATTTAATTTATTCGAAAAATCCCTTTCAGCCACACGCAAAACAGAACTTGACTTTTCAAACCACAAATATATTTGTTTAAATTCTTTTTCCCTTTCTCACAAACAATGAACAAGATTGATTAAAATTTGTCGATTTCGTGCACGGCCTTAATATCAAACAAACACTTCACTTTTAGTTAATTTCTGTCCTTCACCAAATTCATTGGTGAACCGATCCAACGATGTTGGATTTCGACACTCGGCTTCTTTCACTGGTGATGGCGCTCCTACATAATTAGCCTATAATGTTCCCACTGCTGAGACACAGGCCTTCCTGGCGCTCCTATTGATTGAAAATTGAAATGAAATGATCAGATAGATGAACGTTCATTTCTGTCATTTTATCGTTGTCGTGTGAACGTGGAATGAACCAACAATTTACATTCACTCAAATAAAGCGTCTGATATCGGGCTATACATTATTTTGGTCCATTTTAGGATTCCGTAGTAAACAAGGAACCCTTATAGTTTCGCCATGTCCGTCTGTCTGTCTGTCTGTCTGACCACACTGTAGCTCAGAGACGCTTAGTACTAGAAATCTGTAATTTGGCAGAAGTATAGATATTAATCACGCCGACAAAGTGCTAAAATAAAATTTTGTAAATATATATAAGGAGGTACGCTACGGAAAAAAAAAAATTTGCGTACCTCCGTTGCACGTAATGTGGGGATGATATATTTTTTCTCGTGTACCCCATGGTGTGGGGTATCGTTGGATAGTCCGTTAAAAATATTGCAGGTCTGTGAATACCAGTTTTCGATTCAAGGATCCACTTGCGTAATATTAAGCATTAAAGTGCTAATTTTGTTAGTCAAGTGTCAAGCCAGCTAAATGGTTGTTTATGGAGATGTGAAAAAATTCGTGGCAGTAGTACATATAATGAAAAACTATCAGGACTAAGTCGGCTTTACAAGTTAACGAGTTATAGGCGACCAACTTAAATTTGCAGTTGGAGAATTGACCGTGGCATATATCGATGTATGAGAGAACAGGTTTTTAAACTAAAGTGTTAGGTTTGTTTTTGGAATAAATTCGTCCCAAGTAATCCCAACTACGGAACCCTTCATTGTGCGTGGTTCGACACGCACTTGGCCGGTTTTTGCTATCACAACTTGACACGAACACATCTGTGCGTATGAGTCAGAAATTAAGGCTTTATCAGAGTTCAAAGAGTACCTATCTCTTATCTCTAAAAAGCCTTTACTTCTGACTCATCTCAGTAAAAGTAGCCTAAATACGGCGTACAGATTCACATTGACTACATTCTACACGCGGTAAACAACATAGTCTTAAAATTCAACCTTTAATTTCACATAACACACACGATACCGGTAAATCCTCTAATACTATGATCCGAGATACCGTTATCATGTTGGGTCTTAACTGTGGGTACTAGGTAACTACGGTTTCTGCAAACATCATTTTATGGCACGCCGAATATTTGATGAATTCAGTCTTCAGTGTTTTGAATTCTGATTCATCTTCTGTCAAGTCTAAAGGCTCGTGCGGACTGGGGCTATAACGCGTGCGCAACAAGCATATTTCTGCCAGTTGCTGAATTCAGTCTTCGGTGTTTTTAATTCTGATTCATCACTGTCAAGCCTAAAGGCTCGTGCAGACTGGGGTAACAGGCATATTTCTGCCATTTGATGAATCCAGTCATCGGTGTTTTGAAATCTGATTCATATTCTGTCAAGCCTAAAGGCTCATGCAGACTGGGGCAATATCGCGGGCGCAAAAGGCATATTTCAGCCATTTGATGAATTCAGTCATCGGTGTTTTGAAATCGGATTAATCTTCTGTCAAGCCTAAAGGCTCGTGCAGACTGGGGCAATATCGCGGGCGCAACAGGCATATTTCTGCCATTTGATGAATTCAGTCTTCAGTGTTTTGACTTCTGATTCATCTTCTGTCAAACCTAAAGGCTCGTGCAGACTGGAGCAATATCGCGGGCGCAACAGCCATATTTCTGCCATTTGATGAATTCAGTCTTCGGTGTTTTGAATTCTGATTCATCTTCTGTCAAGCCTAAAGGCTCATGCAAACTGGGGCAATATCGCGGGCGCAACAGGCATATTTCAGCTATTTGATGAATTCAGTCTTCGGTGTTTTGAATTCTGATTCATCTTCTGTCAAGCCTAAAGTCTCGTGCAGACTGGGGCAATATCGCGGGCGCAACAGGCATATTTCTGCCATTTGATGAATCCAGTCATCGGTGTTTTGAATTCTGATTCATCTTCTAAGAAGACTTTCGGGCTTCTGACAACCCGTAACGACTGTCAAAGATCTACGAATGACAGCGGGGACCAACGGCTTAAGTGATTTCCGAGGCACGGAAGACCCATTTATGGACCGACCGTGGCAAGCGTGGCTTAATCTGATCAATCGACCCGTGCAGCTATTACGTAGCCAAGAGCCACGAGCTCCCAATTTGATTGATGTTTGCTATTTCGTATTTTTTTTATTAGCGGCATGCGAAAAGTAATTTGTTTAATATTTTTGGAATGTGAATATCATTTTCTTCATTACTGTGTGTCCCAAATATTCGGTTTATTATGATGGGAAGAGTTTATTTAAACAGTTTACCGTTTTATTATAATCCACTCGTGATTTTCATTTCAAATGCCTACTTTACTGACATTTCCTTTGAAATGGATTTCAAGAATTTCCTTTGATTTAGCTAATAAATAATTTATTCAAAACATTTACCGAAAATTCTCTTATGTAGCATCACAGGTAGTCTATCTACTCGAAATGTTAACTTCAGGTATACATAGTACACTACACACACTAGGCCAACAGTACTACGCTAGGCCAGATCAAGTTATAAGTGTTACCAATGACCTGCAGCCTACTGTACTCAGTAGACAAGCTTGACTCGGACAAGGATAATTATATTACAATATCATAGACGCCTTGTGTATTATGGCAGGCTTGTGGCTAAGTAATAACAGCACGGGTCGATCGATTAGGTAAACCTACGCTTGACGCGGTTGGGCCGTGGATGGGTGACCATCTTTACAGACCAATACCCCTCCGTGCCTCGGAAAGCATGTTAAGCCGTTGGTCCGTTGTTATTTGTAGATCTTTGACAGTCGTTACGGGTCGTCAGAAGCTCGAAATTCTGACCAGTCTTTGCAGCGGCCTACTTTGGGCACGCGACGATTGCGGCGATAAGTCCCTTCTTTGAGGAGTGGCTAGAGAGGCGCCACGGCGTCCTCACCTTCCACCTGACGCAGGTCCTCACCGGACACGGCAGCTTCGGGAGGTTCCTGTGTCGGATAAGGGGTGAGGAAACGCCTGGATGTCACCACTGTGTGGATCGCCCGGAGGAAACGGTGGCGCGTACGGTGGAGGTCTGCCTGGCTTGGGCAGAGCACCGCCGTGTCCTCATGGAGGCGATCGGCGGCAGAGATCTCTCGCGTCCGGCCCTGGTTCAGGCCATTGTACGGAGCGAGAGGGCATGGGCAGCCGTCACCTCCTTCTGCAAAGCAGTAATGCTTGCGAAGGAGGAGGCGGGATGGTTGAGGGAAAGGCAAATTTCGCGCCCTATCGCCCCTAGCCGCCGCAGGAGACGCCCTGGGCGTCGGGAATCCCGGGTGGATTTCCGGCCACCGTAGGCGCGGGTTTGCGGACGGTGAGCAATGGGTAGCTCACCGTCCGGTAAGGACCAGGCCCGGGTCAACAGCGTGTTGTATTCCACGCGCGCCTCAAAGACATGTCGTCAGCACAAAGGTAGGGGTCCACTGGGCCGATGCCTGCCGGGGTCGCGGGAAGGTACTTATGGGTCATCGAGGCCCCCGCAACACAGGCAACAGGAAGGAATACGGGTGGGTTTTAGTCAGTAAGAGTCTGACACACCCTCCCGCTCCGCCCAGAGCGGGAGAAGTTATTTGATGATTTCCCATTCAAAAAAATAAGCGGCCCGCTTGTGTACGCAATATAATTTATATATAATTATAAATATTTTATAATTTTCTGTATCTACTGTAGATTTACACACCATTTTCTATTTTGTTAAGTACCTGGTACTTGTTTACAGGCCTATACTGCCCTCCCATACTCATTAACACAAATTTAAAAACATTATAAAAGCCAATTATTTTTAAAAGAGTAACCGTAGAGTTTCTTGCCGGCTCTACTCCATAGGAAACGACGTTTCATAAGTGTGCATGTAGGTTTAAGTGAAATAATATATTTTTATTTTGATTTCAATCGATTCAGACCTTGTAAAGTCTTGAGGTGGTGGATACCCTCTCTTCCGACAATTTACTTCGCTCTTTGGTTGGCCTGTCGTTGATTGCCTCTGTGGACCGTAAGAAGCTCCTGCGACTTTGTATTATAAATATTAGAAGAAGCATTATCAGCTTATAATGTTCCCACTGCTGGGACACAGGCCTCCTCTCTTCGAGAGGGAGTGGACTGTAATCTACCACGCGGATCCAGTGCGGGCTGATAGATGTCACATATCTTCGCATTTTTGGTTCTAGGACACACCACTGGCAATGGAAGGAACACGGGTGGGTTTTAGTCAGTAGGAGTCTGACACACCCTCCTGCTCCGCCCAGAGTGGGAGAAGTTATTTGATAATTTCCCATCCAAAAAATAAAATAAAAAGGGTAATAATGTCGGCTATACCTATTGGTAGTTCCCAGCTGATAAGTAGGGACACGTTTCCTCACTATTCCTGACTATGTTTTCCTTCACCGTTTTGAGAGCAGTGCTGATGAAATTATTCACACGAAGTAAAGCGCCTGCCTGGGATTAAACCCACAATCTGCAACTCGTAGGTCGTAGCCATTGCCACTGTGCCCATTAGAACAAAGTAAACAATAATCTGGATATTAGTTAGATAATTTGACGTGATAGTGATAGACAATGAGAATATTTTATTATTTGTAATGTAATGGTTTTATTATGTAATGAATGCTGAAGCATTTATGATAGTTACAAGGTTATTCCCGCGCGTTCGCCCGCGTTTAGCTCGGAAATTATTCCACGGGAAAGTAATGCCGAGATAAAAAGTATCCTATGTCTTAAACTCTGTCTGCTTATTGATGAGCACACAGAGTTTAATGAAATTCGTTCAGTCGTTAAGGAGTGAAAACGTATCGGACAGACACAGTTACTTTCGCATTTATAATATTAAGTATAGAAGTATGGATTTTGAAAATGCCTTGAGTAGGTTAATAACAGACAAAGGAAATCTGTGGCAGATGTTGCGTGGGAGAATACATACTGTATACATATTTATAAAGTATTTCTGCGCACATCTGTGAAACAAGACATCTGTGAAAATACAAAGATATATTAGATCAATAGGTATCAATAATACATCTGTGAGAGAGATTCTGTCGCATGTAGGCCAATCTGACCTACAAAGATTCTTCAACAGCAAAGCTGGATTTATACATTGGTATTAGTCACCTCGTTTGGCCTAGTGGTCGCAAGCGGTACTGCTGCGCATGAGGTACTTACTGGGTTCGATTCTGAAACATTATCCGGACATCCGTTTCGCCGTTGAATGGTTCACCGACAGAACGATTCACTTTTAATTTTTCACTGATAGAACGTTTCAACGGCGAACAATTCACCAACAGAACCTTTCATATGCGTCACTTTCGAAGAGAGTAATAGAAGGGATCTGGCGCTCGGCGGTCACTGCCGCGACACGCTCGCTCCGCTCGCTTGCCTTCGCGCGTTAATGGTCACTGTTCTAACCTAACCTAACCCAACATTATCCTTCGCTATATGAAAGGTTCTGTCGGCGAATCGTTCGCTGTTGAAACGTCTATCGGTGAAAAAATGAAAAGTGAATCGTTCTGTCGGTGAGCCGTTCAACGGCGAAACGAATGTCGGAGAAATGTTTCAGAATGACTGGGTTCGATTCAACGGTCGGGCAAAGTGTTATTGGGTTTTTCAATCTGGAATTTCTCAGTAGCAGCCCGAAGATTTGGATTTGTGGCCGGTTGATGGCAATAGGCTCGCCCCCTTTTACGTGGGACTTAAACATAACTGGTGCATTGTGGTTGTACTATAGGTATTATAGTATACCCACATTGTATTACACCTCTGTCTAACCCTTTGGAGAATGCTGGCGTGATGTTATATTAGTAGACTTCGTAATTGCTGTACCACTTTTGACAACAATTCCCGGTAAATTGAAACTTCACTAAGGTTGAAACTTTCTAATTGTCACATATACAAACAGACCTTGTCTTGTGGCTAAGTGATAACAGCCGCACGGGTCGATCGTTCAGGTTAAGCTATGCTTGCTGCTGTTGGTCCCTGGATGGGTGAGCATGAAGCACGCAGAAAGCATTTTAAGCCGTTGGTCCCGGCTATCATTCGTGGATCTTTAACAGTCGTTACGGGTTGTCAGAAGACCGAAAGTCTGACCACCAGCGACAATCAATGGGTCATACCTATTACCCAGTAACTGGGTTGTGGAGGTCAGATAGGCAGTCGCTCCATTTAAAATACTAGTATCCAGCTGCACCCGGTTAGATCGGCAGCCGACCCTAACATGGTTGGAAAAAGGCTAGACAGATGATATTGACGTTGGCCTTTTATATCTATAATTAATGAACTTGCAAGTGACAATCAACCATAGGATAGTAATGCCCTCTCGCCCCTAGCCGCCGCAGGAGACGCCCTGGGCGTCGGGAATCCCGGGCGGATTTCCGGCCACCGTAGGCGCGGGCTTGCGGACGGTGAGCAATGGGTAGCTCACCGTCCGGTAAGGACCAGGCCCGGGGCGACAGCGCGTTGTATTCCACGCGCGCCTCAAAGAGATGTCGTCAGCACAAATGTAGGGGTCCACTATGGCCGATGCCTGCCAAAGTCGCGGGAAGGTACTAAAGGGTCACCGAGGCCCCCGCAACACAGGCAACGAAAATAATACGGGTGGGTTTTAGGCAGTAAGAATCTGAAACACCCTCCCACTCTGCCCAGAGCGGGAGAAGTTATTTGATGATTACCCACCCAAAAAAAAAGAAAAAAAAAGGGTAGTAATGTCGGCTAATACCTATTGGTAGTTCCCAGCTCGTTTTCTGATAAGTAACACGTTTTGATAATGAAATCTATGCGGGTTCAGTCTACGCTTGGATGTTATTAATATCGTTCAAAGTTAACGGTATACATATTAGGTAATATGATCTGGTATCCGCAAATCCACGTCAAAGCGCGTATTTTGCAGATGTGACGGTACTTAATATGTATATTAGTTCTGTCTGAGTTCAATATTGGACAGTGTGCGTACTACCCAAAACAGTTTCATCTATAATATTCAGAACAGTTTTGTCTTGTTTCAAAGCAAGTTTTGCAGTGATTATAACATTGCACTAAATTCATTAATTTATAATTTTAATTTTACGTTAATTTAATTTTTGTTTTTGCATACTATTGTTATTGTTCCAAAAACAGGGGAAGACACTGACTCCTGTAACACAGGTACCACCTAGCTCAGGAGTCAGGGCTTCAAATTAAAATGTAACTCCTTAATTAATGTCAATAAAAACATTTTTTTTTTTATTATTAACATTGATAAATTATGAGTCTATCTTTCTAGCTTGCTTTCATCCAGACTCAGTCTGCGGACAACTTTTTATAGTCTGGTATTCAGTATTTCTCCATAACGTATATTTGTATTTAAAAAAAATCTGTTGTTCCTCACATTTTGTCAAGTTATGAAAAAAAGCCAACCCACACTGGGCCCGCGTGGTGGATTACGGCCCATTCCCTCTCACAGAGAGGAGGCCTGTGTCCCAGCAGTGGGAACATTATAGGCTGATTATGCATGCAAGCATTAAATGCAGAGCTGCTATTTTTTTCGCGATTTCAGGATTGACCCCATTGTAAAAGTTATTCGTGATGGTGAGTACAATAACCCCTTAAGGCACAGATATATGATTTTAGTGACTTCTAAATCTGTTCTTACATCTTCATGTAATGCAAGTAAGGTATGCAAAAAATATACGTTGAACTAGAACGCATACACATCAATTCGAATATTTAAATACTGTAGTAAAATACTTTATGAAATAAATTCAGAAAGTAATGTCCTTCCAAAGTAAAAAAAATTATATTACTTTCAAACTCAAGATATTTTCATGATTTTTTTTTTATATGTACTATTTTATTATTTATAATTCTATCTGTGATTTTTTCAATTATTCATATTTTCGTTACTAAAAACGTCGCGCCGTTCGGTTGCATAGGGAATATTTATATATTCCCTATAAAACCGAACGACGCGACGGCGAGGCGTGAGCGTGGTGGGTATTTGTATGGCCAAGGTCAACGGCGATTAACCGAGCCTTAAGAGATTTCCAGTTATTTCAATCACAGTTTGTATACGGTCTTACGAATGTAGTTAACGACCGAATCTCCTTTGTATGTGTAATGTATTTAGGTTAGTTTCCCGTCACTTCTATCTATATACGCAAACACGACTCATAGACAATTTAATAACATCCATGATTTAATCAACGCGGGCCAAAACTTCGTTATATTAAATCTAGCGACGGAGTAGATATTATTATACATATGTTAAATCTATGATGTATAACTTGTGACATCATACTAAATTGCCAGCTAGCAACTTGTTTGTCAATTATATGTATGTCTTACAAATTATTTAGAAATCCGCGAAATATGCTTTTAATGTTTCTGCATAGATTTTCCGCTATGAAGTATTTCTTTTTTTTTTGGGTGGGAAATTATCAAATACCTTCTCCCGCTCCGGGCAGAGAGGGAGGGAGTAGCAGACTCTTGAATGAATGAATGAATGAATGATATATTTATTTGCAAGAATATAGGTAGCTGACATAAGTTTTTAGGATCTATGGGTTTCACTATATTCGGCATTCCAGCCGTGCAAATATTAACATTTTACATCTTGGTTATACATAAAGCAGTACAGTACACACTTAGTAATTATTAGCAATAACATAAAAATAATAATAATAATGTCATAATTTAAGTTTAGATTACAGTGCAATTAATAAAATTCAAATTAAATACAATTCTATCTATTTTTGTTGCATACTTTTAGTCAATTACGCGGGACTACTAGTGGCTTTTGTAGTTCTTACTGACTAATACCCACCCGTGTTCCTTCCATTGCTTGTGCGTTGCCAGAGGCCACGGTATCACTTTCGAACTTTCCTGCGACCCCGGCAGGCATCGGCCTTAGTGGACCCCGTCAATTGTGCAGA
Source organism: Atethmia centrago (assembly GCA_905333075.3). Classification (NCBI taxonomy): domain Eukaryota; kingdom Metazoa; phylum Arthropoda; class Insecta; order Lepidoptera; family Noctuidae; genus Atethmia; species Atethmia centrago. The sequence goes on from HG995384.1 coordinate 6,352,967, forward strand.
CATCTCTTTGAGGCGCGCGTGGAACACAACGCGCCATCGACCCGGGCCTGGTCCTTATCGGCCGGTGAGCTACCCATTGCTCACCGTCCGCAAACCCGCGCCTGCGTTGGCTAGGTATCGGCCGGGGATTCCCGACGCCCAGGGCGTCTCCAGCGGCGACCAGGAGCGTGAGGGCGTGAAATTTGTCTCTCCTTCACCCGTTCCGCCTCCTCCTTCGCCAGCATAACTGCTTCGCAAAAGGAGGTGACGGCTTCCCATGCCCTCTCGCTCCGTACCATAGCCTGGAACAGGGCCAGATGCGAGAGATCACCGCCACCGATTGCCTCCACGAGGACACGGCGGTGCCCCGCCCAAGCCGGGCAGACCTCCACCGATCCACACAATGGTGACACCCGAACGTTTCCTCCTGCCTTATCTGGAACAGGAACCCCCCGAAGCAGCCGTGTCCTGTGAGGACCTGCGTCAGACGGAAAGTGAGGACGCCATGGCGCCTCTCTGGAAACAGCCCCGAGTCTGCATTTTTGTCTGGATGTTATCGAAACGCTTGCCCCCCCTTTTTCTGTCTTCCTCTAGGGAATAGAAGCGTAACTTTATGTAATCCTTTGCGTATTTGACAAACAAACTGAATGCAACCGATATTTTTCTTCTTTTGAGTTTGTATGTAGGGGGAATCTTAGGAACTACTGACCCATTTCCGAAAATTCATTCACTAATCGTATAGAAAGTTACAGTATTGCCAAGAGCCATATCAGCCGTGTCTTGTATGTTAAAACAAGACATTTTACGTGAACGAAGTCGCGGGCAGAATCTAGTAGTAAATAAAAGAGATACATACTCGTAAGCTTACCTAATGTTAGCCCTCCTGTCTGGAAGTGAAATAAACCTATAATATTTCTGAGTAATTCATCAACTCGTCCTACATGCGTACGGCCCATTTAGGACGACTTTCAGAAAATAAAAAATAATATTCTCATTCTGCAAGTCGTCCCACGTTACTATCAAAATGAGAAAAGGTACAATCAATAAAAGGTGCAAAAGTGTTAGTGTGGAAATAATAAAAAAAAATATTATACAATATTTAATCATCATAACATTGTCTCTATAAAACATAAAAGATTAAATCATCACGACACCAATTAACACACTAGGTAACAATGAACATTCATACATGTAGGTTTAATAATAATAAACCTAAAATTATAAAATAATAAGAAACATGTTTGTTTCATAAAGAGCCTTTTAATACTAATTGAGCTTAAGCTAAGAAATATAAATAAAATCTATTTTAAGATAACAAGTCAGACTTAAGCTGTAAACATAAGATAGTGCTGAAATCATTGTGAAGATGTGAAATATTTATTTTTATATTGTAGTATTTCTTAAGCTTCATTTACACGGTGCAAGTTTATTGCCTGTAGCATACCATAAAATTTAAGGGCAACTAACTGGCACCGTCTAAACAACACGTTAAATATTATTGCACGTTATAAGCAAATTAGTTGCCGTTCAAAACTGGTGTATGTGTAAAAGCACGTAAAAAATAAAATTGCACGTCCAATAAAATCGCATATAACACTACAAGTACGAACGAATTAAACAAGTTAAAAAAAATCTTGAGAAGACGTTCAATTAAATTTTAATGAAATATTTGGCAGCGCAAATACGGGCAGTAGTTACTGGTACTTTAATTAATTGGACAAGGATGTGCAACTCTGTATTAGGAGGCAAAACTTGCATGCAATAATCACCTTGCAATAAAATTGCTTTGGTGTAAGTCGCATGCAATTTTATTGAACGGCAAAACTTGCCTTCAATTATTGTATGACATTTTATGGAAATCTCAAGCATGTAAACACTTGCACGCGCAATTCTTGAATGACAATAAAATTTAACGTGCTTTATGGCATGCGATTCGATCGTTCCAGAAACTTGCACCGTGTAAATGGGGCTTTAGTGATCTGTTAGTAATACAAAACAAAATGGGATCAAATTTAACACAACTCGTCCTAATAATAAAAATGAACGATGTGGTTATTTGAATATTTACCAGACTGCAAATAAGTACTCTTAATACACGTTTATTGGCTGTTTTCACGATACCTAGTTCATGTCCCAAGTTGCGGTAGGGCCGTCGTAGGCTGACTCCACCCTCACTCGGTGCTGTTGCTAGGAGATCTCAATGCCAAGTCTGCGGCGTGGGGATCTCCGGTGACCGATGCGAGGGGTGAGGCGCTGGAAGAGTGGGCGGTCACGTCTGGCCTGGTCGTCCTAAATCGGGGCTCGGTCCACACGTGCGTGCGACAGCGGGGCGGGTCTATAGTGGACGTCTCGTTCGCTAGCCTTGCTGTCGCGAGCCGTGTCCACGACTGGCATGTCACCGTGGAGGTAGAGACGTTGTCGGATCACCGATACATCCATTTTGAAGTCTCCACCCAGACCACCAGCGGCCGTAGTTCACAAGCCCCGCGAGTGGCGCATAAGCGCATCGACAGGGATTTGGCAACGAAAGGACCCGTCGACGTCGAAGAGGAGGCGCTGTGGTTCCGCGGGGCGATGGCACAAATCTGCGACGCGTGCATGCCCCGCGTCCACACACATTCAACAAGGCGCCAGGTGTACTGGTGGTCTGCCGAGATCGCGGAATTACGTGTTGCATGCGTGGCGGTCAGGCGCCAGTACATCCGAGACGGTCATCGGAGGAGACGTCGTCGGGTCCCTGACGAAGAAGCCGCGCTGTATGAGGTGCACCGCGCGGCGAAGGAAGCTTTGTGGCTGGCCATCGGTGAAGCGAGGACACGGAGAGGAGGAGGAGGAGGTAGGAGATGTTGGAGACTCTTGATGGGGATCCGTGGGGGCGCCCCTATCGAACGGTTCGAGGGAAACTTCGTGCTGCGGCACCTCCACTCACGGAGAGTCTCCAACCTGAGGTGCTGGAGGAGGTAGTCTCCGCCCTCTTCCCGGCAAGAGCGGAGTATACACCGCCGCCGATGGCTTTGCTCACAGTCGCAGAGCCTACGGAAGAGAATGGCATCAGCGTCTCAGATGTGACACAGGCAGAGATGGGGGCGGCCGTGATGCGGCTCCGGGCCAAGAACGTGGCTCCGGGGCCCGACGAAATCCACGGCCGCGTATTAGCCCTCTCCCTGAAGAAGCTAGAGCCCCAAACTGAGAGGACTCTACACAGCGTGCCTTGAGCGGGGCCAGTTTTTCCACTTTGTGGAAATATGGCTATCTGGTCCAGCTCAGGAAGGCGGGGCGCCCTGCGGACTCTCCGTCGGCGTACAGGTCTATAGTGCTGCTAGACGAGGTAGGGAAACTTTTAGAGCGGATAATCGCTGCCCGCCCAGTTGACCACTTGTGCAGAGAGGGGCCTGGACTGGCCGCGAGCCAGTTCGGCTTTCGACACGGGCGCTCCACCATCTCCACCGGGTGTCCTTAGACATCTTCAACGCCTTCAACACCCTGCCCTGGAGTTGTATTCGGGAGGCATTGTGGTACCATCATATGCCTCCCTACCTCCTCCGCATCGTTGGGGCTTATTTGGAGGAGAGGTGTGTCACCTACATGGGACGTGATGATCCAGCTGACCAGATGACCAGCGCCGCATGTCATGCGGTGTTCTACAGGGCTCGGTCATGGACCCGCTCCTGTGGAATATCGGGTACGACTGGATCCAGCCGGACGTGGACTTGACGTGTTATGCGGATGACACGCTGGTCACGACCCGGGGGAGCTCGTATAAGAAGGCAGCGTTGCTAGCGACGGCTGCGGTCTCACAATTGGTGAACCGCATACGGCGCCTAGGCCTGGAGGTGGCTCTCAACAAGTCGGACGCCATAGTATTTCATGGCCCACGGCGGGCGCACACATCGTGGTCGGGGGCTCGAATCGCTGTTGAGTCTACCATGAAGTACCTGGGATTAAAGCTCGACAACCAGTGGGACTTCGGTCCCCACTTTCGGCGGCTGGCGCCCAAGTTGTTGGGCGCGGCTGGGGCGCTATCAACGCTGCTTCCCAATCTGGGGGGCCCGAGCGCCGCCTGTAGGCTAGAGCCACCTACAGGCGGCGCTCGTGCGTGGGGATCATGCGTTCGATGGCCCTGTATAGAGCCCCGATCTGGGCGGCTGACCTGAAGGCCGGCAGCATCGCGGTCTTGCGGAAGCCGCAGAGAGCGATGGCCGTCAGAGTCATTAGGGGATATTGCACGATCTCCAACGAAGTGGCTTGTGTACTGGCCGGATCCCCACCCTGGGACCTCGAGGCGAAAGTACTTGCGTCACTGTATAAGTGGTGCGAGGAAGCGAGGGCGTGAGGCGAGCGGCTGATGCAGCGACAAATGGAGTTGCGTAGGTCGCAGCTTCACGCAGCCTCGAGCGCCGGCTCGGGAGGAGGCACGGCTCCCTGTCGTTTCGGGTGACGCAGGTGCTCTCGGGGCACGGTTGCTTTGGGAATGTTGCATAAACAGGGAGCCGGACGCCCGGTGTCACCACTGCGGCGACTGCCGGGAGGACACGGCACGGCATATGCTGGCAGAGTGTGCCGCTTGGGAGGAGCCGCGCCCAGCCCTCGTCTCAGGAGAAGCAGTCACCTGTCGCTGCCAGCCGTGGTCGATTCCATGGTCGGCAGCGAGGAGTCCTGGGACGCGGTGGTATCTTTCTGCGAAACAGTCATGTCGCAGAAGGAGGCTGTGGAAAGGGAGCGGGAGTTCTCTTCCTCTCACCCTGCCCGCAGCAGGCACACCAGGCGTCGGCGGAGGGCGGACAACGCCCTCTTTCAGCCTCCCTACATGGGTCCAGGGGCGACGGACTCGGGGACATCCGTCGCCCCCCACATAGCAGGACCCGAGGTGGCGGCGCATAGTGTTCCACGCGCGCCCCTATTGGACGTCGCGGGGGGAGTTTTACACCTCACTCCCCCCGCGAGCTTGAGGTGGCCGCTATTGCTGCATACAACAATTTAAATCTTAAACTTTATTATGTGGTTCAGTGATATATGAATCCGTTCATGCAATGTGTGTGTGCACTCTTAAACCACACTTTGTCGCCTGAAAGTTTTAAGGATGTTTGCATGAATCACATACATATCTTTCTGTATGGATTTCAACGTAGTTACAGAATATATTTCATAGTTCATAATTATTAACAGTGCACCAGACGATAAAGCAATGTATTATTAAAGAAATAAAAGTTATGGTGGTGCTGTGTGATCTGAAACCGATTTTTCTCTTAGGTTCAATTCATAAAAAGTACGTTTAGTTTAAATTTCTATATAATCAGACCTTAAAAACTAAAAATACTTTCTATAAAGGGCCGTTTGACAAAATGTCCGTCGTCTAGGATTCAGCTCATTTGTAAGAGCTTATCTCTTATCCTTCGAGCGTTGGAGAAACTGCGGTTTACTGACCGTTATTAGTTACAGTTACGACTCATAGGTGCCTCACGACTGATTAAGGAACGTTATAACTCGTAAACAGATTGTTGTTACTTAAATTCTGAAACCAAGCATTTATTTACATCCTTACAAATCATTAGAAGCAATATCTCTTCGTCTGTCCATTGCTGCGCGTAACTATAGCTCGAAAACCATGTTTTACGATTTTTATTATTCATCATTAGTATGTGTGTAGGCACGTAAGAGTCAAATAACACGAGCGGAGCTTGAGACACAGCATGTTATAAAATAAGACAACAATTAATGACAAAATCAAACAAGGACACTTGAAGCAACCTTGAAGAGGCTTACAAGAATAACAACAACAATCAATTTGCTTCTAATTAACTTAAAATCACAACAGACAGAGGCCACGAAACTACCACCAATTTACTTTGAGAAAAATCTTCCCCTTGATTTTCCTCTACGTCCATTTTGATCTTGAAGATAATTAATTTGTTCCATGTCCCGGGCCTGTCCTGTGATGTGTCGAATGACATGTTAACGTCTGTAACTTAATTAGCAAGGTTATGGGGCCCGAGTGTGTCGCCCTGTAGCATCGTTATGGGGCCGAGTATGTAGCCCTGTCGCATCATTAAGGAGCCCAATATATCATCTCATCGTTTCGCTAGTAAACCTTTCTCTTCGATAAAATTTTACGATGAGAGAAACAACCGATGCATTTTATGTTTTCCTTTTGTCCTTGGAGGAAGCTTTTGCCCTTCGTCGCAGTCAGGATTATTATCGAAGTTTTTAAAGTGTAGGTAATGCCGGGAACAGATTTGTGAAACATAACATGAAATGTAACAAACGTTGAAACAAATTTGCCTAGTTGTTGTATTGCATTGCATATAATATTAGGGCGACTAAACCGTGTTACACTTTATGTTACGTTTCAACAATCTCTACTCGACATTACAATATAAGGGATCCTCGCGCACGTATGGGAGTGGCGCGAGGAGGCGAAACGCCGGGGCGTTAGTCCGCTGCCGCGAGAAATCGCGGCACAGCGGACGGAGCTCCGGCGGGATCTCATGGCGTCATGGAAAGTACGGTTGTCGCAACCCAGTGCTGGGCACGCCACGATTGCGGCGATAAGTCCCCTCTTTGAGGAGTGGCTGGAGAGGCGCCACGGCGTCCTCACCTTCCGCCTGACGCAGGTCCTCACCGTACACGGCAGCTTCGGGAGGTTCCTGTGTCGGATAAGGCGGGAGGAAACGTCCGGGTGTCACCACTGTGTGGATCGCCCGTAGGACACGGTGGAGCATACGGTGGAGGTCTGCGCGGCTTGGGCAGAGCACCGCCGTGTTCTCGTGGAGGCCATCGGCGGCAGAGACCTCTCGCGTCCGGCCCTGGTTCAGGCCATGGTACGGAGCGAGAGGGCATGGGCAGCCGTCACCTCCTTCTGCGAAGCAGTAATGCTCGCGAAGGAGGAGGCGGGACGGTTGAGGGAAAGGCAAGTTTCGCGCCCTCTCGCCCCTAGCCGCCGCAGGAGATGCCCAGGGCGTCGGGAATCCCGGGCGGATTTCCGGCCACCGTAAGCGCGGGCTTGCGGACAGTGAGCTTTGGGTAGCTCACCGTCCGGTAAGGACCAGGCCCGGGTCGACGGCGCGTTGTATTCCACGCGCGCCTCAAAGAGATGTCGTCAGCACAAAAGTAGGGGTCCACTAGGGCCGATGCCTGCCGGGGTAGCGGGAAGGTACTTATGGGTCACCGAGGCCCTCGCAACACAGGCAACAGGAAGGAATACGGGTGGGTTTTAATCAGTAAGAGTCTGACACACCCTCCCGCTCCGCCCAGAACGGGAGAAGTTATTTGATGAAATCCAACCCTCAAAAAAAAAAAAAAAAGGGATACACGCTTCAGGTCGTGTTGGTAAAAGTATATTCAAACAAATCATAGAATAGAATAGAATAGAATAGAATACTCTTTATTATGTACACCATAAAAATGACAGATATAAATGTAGAAATTTTACATAGGGTAATTTTACAATGGGCGGTCTTATCGCTAAAAGCGATCTGTTAAAGACAACCTTTGGATGGATTAGGGAGAAAAGGAGAGACAATAATGCAGGTAGTCTAAGGTGTATCACTTACATATATACATACAACAAATATTTACATAGACAAAACATATTTTCTCTTTCTAAATGAACTAAAACAAATGAATGCGTTATATTGCTTGACCTCTATGTTAGTCTTTGGAATAATGATGCTCCTAGAAAATGCCAGACATTTATGTAAGTTAATAAGACTAATTTAAATAATGAAGGTCCGAGACCCAACGTAACCCTCACAAACCGTACCCACATACCAATTACTTTTATTAAAATTCCAAATTAAGGCGAGCCGTTTGAGTTACACACACTTACGTCCCCACAGGTTATATAAATTCTCGTAAAATCTAAATTAGTCTTCCGTATCTCGGAGTAGCAATCAAATAGTAATCAATAGGCTCTCGGGTCAGTTTCGAGACGTGATGGGATTTGGACGACAGCCAAGACCGGGGTTTAAAGCTGAATTTACACTAGAGTAACACTATGCTAATTGTAGTTCCACAAAATAAGCGTATCTCGTCGTCGTGTTGCTTGCTTAAAAATCAACATATTGCGACCTCTGCTACACAATGTTCTTATTCTTTTTATTTATTTTTTTAATTATTTACTTGTGACGTTGATTTTGAGGATAACTTAATTACTTAGGTACAGACCCCACGGAATCTTTCAAACTCTTCGTTTCTACTGAAATCTCCTTTCGGATCCTTGAGATGCGGGTACAAGCCCCGGCAATCTTCGGCCTTGCCGTGAATATTGACTTCGAAGCATATGGCACTGTCGCATGCCACCATGTTCCAATTTGTTGTTCCGGTTTATATTATAAAAGTACCTACATATATTACTGCTATTCGTGTATACAATCAGTTACCGCTAGCTATTAAGCAATTCAATGGAAATATGATTAAAACAAAAAAAACCTGTTAATGAAAAATTATGTTAGTGCTTATGTAATAATTTGCAATTCCTAATTGCATATCCGACGTAAGTAGACTGTTGCGACATTTTTTTTAATTTTACAATAAGAACTTATGTACACAGACAATCAATAAATAATATAATGTATCTTTATCTTTGTGAAGCCGGCTTTACTATTTGATTTATTATGACAAACATTGTTTAAGAGTGATTGACATATGTTTACGCTGATAGAACAATTAATAGCGTTCATATTTTTTGGGTCTGACGAAAGATTCTTAAGTGGTGCTATAAATGTATTCTTGTGAAGTTATTTTCTATAGCGTAATCCCTTTGTCGCCCTTTAAGATGCCTTTGCGTATAAAACGGGTAGGCCATTTTTAGATGGCATGGATGGGCAGGAGTATCCTTTTATCTGCTAATATAACAATACCAAAGTCTATTGATTATTACAATTGTAATTAGGTAATTCGGTAATTTTCCAGTCAGACAGTTCATTGTTAATTTTATTTTTATTAGGTACAGTTAAAAATAATGTGAATTTTCCTTTAAAAAAATCGTAAATAGATATAAGCTTACCTATTTAGGCTGCCTATCGACTGGAGCGGAGAGGAGAGGAGCGGACCTGTGCCAATATAAACCAATAACTCACTTCTTCACTTCAGTGGACAGGCAGCCTAAGGGTGTGTTTCCACTGACGCGGAGCTGGGTGAAGAGGAGAGAAGCAGACCGTAAAATGGCCAATCACAGTGCTCGAAATCTCGGAGTGGATATGGATGTGGATGGATGTGGAGACACTCCGCCCCGCTCCGCCTCAGTGGAAACGCACCCTTATACAAGGTATAAGAAGATGATATATATACATGATTGTAGAACTCCCGGGATTTTTTTTAAATCAGCTGTTCCATAAATTTTGACCGTTGGTAACTCTGACTCCGTGTGCAAATCTACCGTCTTTGAAAAACTCGAGACATCGCCTTCATAATATAAAGAGTTCCAAACCGAAACACAAATTATTATCGCGCAGCCATAGGACGGAAATTTTGATGAAACTCAGACCCTAAGTGAGACTAACGGCGCCATGGGATCTGCAGGCAAAAGCCCTCGCACACGTATGGGAGAGGCGCGAGGAGGCGAAACGCAAATGTAAGCCCGCTGCCACGAGAAATCGCAGCACAGCGGACGGAGCTCCGGCGGGATCTCAAGGCGACATGGAGAGTACAGTTGTCGCAACCTAGTGCTGGGCACGCCACAATTGCGGCAATAAGTCCCCTCTTTGAGGAGTGGCTAGAGAGGCACCACGGCGTCCTCACCTTCCGCCTGACGCAGGTCCTCACCGGACATGTCGGGAGGAAACGCCTGTGTGTCACCACTGTGTGGATCGCCCGGAGGACACGGTGGAGCATACGGTGTAGGTCTGCCCGGATTGGGCAGAGTACAGCCGTGTCCTCGTGGAGGCGATCGGCGGCAGAGATCTCTCGCGTCCGGTCCTGGTTCAGGCCATGGTACGGAGCGAGAGGGCATTGGCAGCCGTCACCTCCTTCTGGGAAGCAGTAATGCTAGCGAAGGAGGAGGCGGCACGGTTGAGGGAAAGGCAAATTTCGCGCCCTCTCGCCCCTTGCCGCCGCAGGAGACGCCCTGGACGTCTGGAATCCCGGGCGGATTTCTGCCACCGTAGGCGTGGGCTTGCGGATGGTGAGCAATGGGTAGCTTGTCGACCGGTAAGGACCAGGTCGACAGCGCGTTGTATTCAACGCGCGCGTCAAAGAGATGTCGTCAGCACAAGCGTAGGGGTCCACTAGGGCCGATGCCTGCCGGGGTCGCGGGAAGGTACCTAAGGGTTACTGAGGCCCCTGGCAACACAGGCAACGGAAGGAATACGGGTGGGTTTTAGTCAGTAAGAGTCTGACACACCCTCGCGCTCCGCCTAGAGCAGGAGAAGTTATTGATGATTTCCCAAACAAAAAAAAAAAGTGAGACTAACGGAGAAAAAGTAAACAAGAAAATATACAATGTTTTTCTCGCAGTGTTGAAACAATGCTCAATTGTTTAAGGACGGCGGCGGCGCTGTATAAACTGCTTCACAGTCTGCTATGGCTTTTACACAATTAAGGTTTCATTAGGTCCTTGACGTTTTGTAACAAAAAAAGAAAAGTCTGTAGCATCCGCTATTTTATCAACAAACTACAAAAAATAACTTTATTATTTTCTGTTAGTAACTGTATAAGCAGTGGTGGCCCAGTGGTAACGGTCGCGACTTAAGTACAAATCGTAAGTCACTACTGTTACCACTGGGCCACTGGCTGTTCGTAGGTTCGAACCCTGACAGGCGCTTTACTTTGTGTAAACTATTTCATCGCCACTGCTCACAAAACGGTGAAGGAAACCATCGTGAGGAAACGGGCATGTCCTAGAACCAAAAATTCGAAGACATGTGACATCTACCAACTCGCACTGGGCCCGCGTGGTGGATTACGGCTCGCTCTGTCTCACCGAGATGAGGCCTGTGTCCCAGCAGTGGGAACATTATAGGCTGATTATGTAACTGTGTCATGATAGCCCAGTATTTAAAGCCTATTCTGCAAAAGGTTGGGTTCAAATCCAGGCAAGTACCAATGCAACTTTTCTATCCATATTTTTATTTATTAAGTTATTTGAGCTTTTTACACACAAAAAAGGTACAAAAGCGGACTAAATGCCTTAGGCATTCTCTACCAGTCAAAGGACGGTGAAGAGATTTGCAGGTGCTCTATTTGAGAGGAAAAATGAGAATTTCTTATTAAAATTATATCATGAAGGGTCGCGCGATGTCACGGGCGCGACAGGCAGTAATATACCTGTCGCGCCCGCGACATCCAGTCTGCACGAGCCTTAATGAATTATAAATATAATAGGTACACAAGTACATAAAGGTCATAAACTTATAACACACATGCATACATATTTGCTATAACATATACCTACATTGTAAATATACATATTATTTAATAAATTAATAATAAAAAAATACTTTTACATTTGCACCGCACCATACTTGTAATGGCAGCTCGATCAAGGTGGTGACGGAAGTAACTGGTGCTTAAAGCACAGGAGTCCTCCACATGTCTTGTATCTAGCCACTAAGTTATAAAGTCTAATTGTGATTAAGCCTTTTTTTTTATTAGATGAGAAATCATCAAATAACTTCTCCCGCTCTGGGCGGAGCGGGAGGGTGTGTCAGACTCTTACTGACTAAAACCCACCCATATTCCTTCCTGTTGCCTGTGTTGCGGGGGCCTCGGTGACCCATTAGTACCTTCCCGCGACCCCGGCATGGGCGTGATGAAGCCTGGACTTGTAATTAATACAAGTCCGGAATTGCAAATCTGCCTTGAGCAAGTGTCGTGATTAAAGCTCGTTCCTTCTCTGTCTGAGAAGACGCCTTTGTCCAACAGTGGGACGTTACAGATTGTTATTATTGACTGTGTTGTTATACTCAAGCTCTTTTAAAGAACTCGACCGAAACAATAGTATATAATGGTGCCGATTCCCTTGTTCACAAACTAAACTAAATTTAAGTTCAGTGCATCTTTTTCTTTCTATTACATTAAGAAAAGAATAGAAGATAAATTTTAGTTTAGTCCTGTCAAATTAATCAGCGCTTGAGGTAAATTGATGTAATTTTAGTAGGCAAGTTTTTAGTCACGTCTAAACTTGTATGGAGTAGTGACAGGCGCTGATTAATTTGACAGGACTATACTAAAATTTATCTTCTGTCCTCTTCTCAATGAAATACAAAGAAAAACATGCAATGAACTTAAATTTAGTTAATCGTTACCAATGTCAATCAAGCTGGCTAGCTTTTCCCAACTGTGTTGGGATCGGCTTCTAGTTTAATCGGATGCAGCTGAATACCAGTATTTTACATGGAGCGAATGCCTATCTGACCTCCACAACCCAGTTACTGGGTAACACACCTTGGTAAGACTGGTTGTCATACTGGACTGCTGACTGACCCATAATGACTGGCAGATCTACGAATGACAGCTGGGACCAACGGCTTAGCGTGCTTTCTGAAGCACTGAGGGGTCTCGATATGTAATGGATGGTCACCCATCCACGAATCGACCGCGGCGAGTGTAGCTTAACCTTCGATCGACTCTTGCGGCAGTTATAATTTAGCAAATATTAATCAATGTCGACCTATTCAAAGTTCTTCTTACAGCATCTTCCTATGCTGTCATCTAAAGACGTTTTAAGACGTAACAGGCATTGTGTTACTTCTGAAAGGAAGGGAGTAATGACATCGTGTCTGTGTCGTAACTCGGTATTAATGTTATTCAGACTAGCGTTGTGTAAATATTACATAAGTTATTGTTATGTAAATAATGTGTGCTTTTGGATTGTTGCCAACTTCAGGGCTTTATGATTCGCTGTAACATTATTGTGATAGAGATTCGACATCATTACATATTCGACAGTAGTAACTTGTTGTCGAATATGATCCTATTTATGATTACAGAGTTAATCTAAGTTTTACTATTTTATCACGATTTATGGACGTCTGATGCGATTTTAAGACATGGCGCACGCTATACGACATGCGACTGCGATAGCTCGAATGGAAAGAATAACGTTTATTTGTACACAGTTCTTGAAGCACAAAATACAAATTACAGAATAAAAAGTGAAAATAATATTTTAACAACAATAGTGTGTGCCACACGACTGCGCCAAAAAGGTTAATTTCAGTATTCATGCCAGACAGATGCTGTCTGACACTGGTTTTCTAAGAGTAGACGCAACGATAGACTGCGGACAGCAAGCTTTACATATTTTATTCAAAGCTTCGCACACTTGGCGTCGAATTGCAACGATATGCTCGGGGATTCGGAAGCGCTCGCTACTCGTCACAACCACTAGACGCATGGTGCACGCGCACACCCGACGACAGCCGCATACGACAGGTCAGCGTGAGTTTTCGCATGATAAATACCAAGGCAAGTGCAACTAGAGACTCGATATTCACCCACAAGATAAACAACACGACTATCTCTCTGGAATACTCAAAGAAAATGATCGCTTCCTGTACGATGTCTGTTGTAACGACTAGTCGCAGACGCAAACGACAGCTTTGCGTCTAGTTGCAGCGACAAGACGCAGATGCAAACGAAAACTCTGCGTCTTGTTGCAGAAAATAGACGCAGTGACAAGACGCAGAGTTTGCGCACACACACACCCGATATCTGGTGCAACCTGAGCTGCACGATTACTGACAAAAGCGTACACTGGCTGGATAGGTCCACTCAATCTGTGGTTCTTTCCTCAAAATACCATTTCAGACACCAATCTACATGGTCTTTACATGATCTGACCAAGATTATGTCAGGACTTTAAAAGAGACTGTGACCTCTGAGTTTGTTTCGCCCTTTCTTCTCAGAGTAGTCAGATAGCAAACGGCGACCTCATCTAGTTTTTTTTTTAAATAATATTAAAAAAAAAAACTAGATGAAGTCGGCGTTTCCGATCTGACTATCTGCGTCACTACATACTAAAAGTACTAAAAGTGTTATATAAATCTACTTCCAGAAATAAAATCATTTATCATTTAACCTGAGAGCCTAGACAAGTGATAATTGCTTTCAAAGCGTTTCGTATTCAACAAGATTGACATAAGTTTTTTCGTAGCATAAATCAATCCAATACATTTTTGATGTTTCTATCATCTAGATCACTTTATCTAGGCCCTCTGGGCGATCAGCCCTGCTACTAAAGTTTATGGCAGTTTATTCAATCATGAAATTAACTGTTTAATAAATTACATGAAAATACCTGGACTACTTCAATTAACTATCATAGTGCTGTATTTATTGTAAAAGAAATATAACCTTTCTTTCACAAACACTTCACAGTCAACTTCCTTTGTTACACCCAATCTTAGTATGAAAAGTACGGGCTGAATAAAAACCAGTTTTATTCATTCTGTGACGGTGATTTCAACGCATCACTGGGAAACTATTCAAGTGTTACAAATGCCTAATACTCCGGAATAGAGTACGTATTGAAAGTACTCGTACTTTTTTCCCTAACGTAAGGATTCTATTGAAGAAAACAATTTATATTTTGTGTCCAGCTACGACCTTTCGACTTTTCAAGAAAAGTCGTTTGCTTATCAATTTTCTTTTATTTGATATAAAGTTCTATTTATTATGAGCGTATTATGTTTACCTCTTTTTTGTGATGGAGACGATTCTGTTTTTGGGGAAAAATATGTAGTGTACAAGACTAATGTTTTCACAAAAATAACATTGCCTTACACTATGTACAATATTTCGTCGGAAACGATCAGGCTTACCATGTTGCTATTTTCGTCTATAATCTGTTACGTTATCTTGTTGACTTAATATCAATGATAACACCTCCTGATTAGTTTTCATACAACTTCAGACCAATTTCACTGCATGAATGAAAATAGTTCAGAAGCATCGATTGGATATAACGGGATACTTATCTTGTGCCCTGTAGTGTTATTCTGTAAAAATCTTACAGTGAAATCTTAGGCGAAGTGAGGTTGAGCTGAGCTATCATTGCACCACCAGGTGGAATGACAGTTCACTTGACAGCCAGAGCCGTAACTTTCGCTTAAGTGGCGTTTCGGGGTAGGAAAAAATGGGGCCTCGTTCAATGCTTGGAAGGGAACGAAAACATTTTTTTTTATTAGCTGTACATGTCAGCTAATATCGTTCCGGCCCTGTTGACAGCTATTGATTGTCACTAGTGACAGCTCACTTCAACTTCACTTCACCTAAGTTGTCACGGTGAATTTGTTACAGAATACATCGCACATACATCTGCACCTCACAGTAATGAATGGACATACTGATATTGCTAAACTCGTAGCCAAAGTCTGATCTAGGCTGACAGAATTTAGATGACTATCGACTAGCTTAGAAGTAGCATCGATTCCCTTTTGCGTTCACGAAGGGTGCTCAATTCGAGATCGAATCTCAGTTGTTTAAGAATGTGTTACACACATTGCAAAAAGAGTAAACGATTTACTCTCTTTTATAAAATCCCACATATTCAGTAGTACACTATACAAATATTTGAACTATGTCCCCCGGAGCGCTAAAGCAAATCGCTCGCGTCGACTGCGCCTTTCAAGCAGCGGTTTCACAAAACCTGTAAACAAATTGACACATTACTATTGTATATCTACAGCTTAATCTTATTTGCAAACGATATAAAAATCATACAAAAGATAAGATCGCAGTTTATAGCAAACATTAACCTCTCGTTTATCTAATCCGATGGATCGTTCGTGTTTGATGTCGGTGCAATTTGCCGACGATTACGTCCGATTAGTCGGTTCAGCCGCGTAAATATGACGGGACATTATCGGAGATATTACGTTATGGGAAGTCGTTTGCCTTTTGTTTTTGTGATGATAAATGTTCTTCCTACCAAAAGCCTGATTTACACGATGCGATTTAACACGATGCGACGTAACAGTTGCAAGGTGTTAAGACGATGCAAGTCACTTGTATTTTAATTATTTTTTTTGTTTTCCATAGGTAAGAAACTTGCATGGTGGTAATGGAGCTTACGTGAGCTAATTATTCTCCTTGTTGGATGGTTGGCATTCATTTTCTTGTATGCCATTTTTCTTTTATCGGATGTGTGATTGACTCGGGTATCTTTTGACATCTACATAAGTACATATTTTTAAGACATTAGCAGAAAGATTTATATTAGAATAGTCCAATCATATGCATACAGCAAATATACCTACATAGTTATGCCAGTGATTTCATTCAGTCAATCATTCTGGGATAAAAGTTCTCTCCTACTTTTTCATACAACAATTTTCTCGTAAACTCTTATAAGTGCTCGAAATTACCCAAAAACTTGTTAACCCCAAGCGAGAAAAGGAACCGTCGTTGAATTGAGTTAGCGCACAATTTTGTAGCAAATCAACTTGTCGGATGTTACCCTAAAATGTTTACCGCCAATAAGTTTTGCAGGAAATTGAACTTTTTTCGTATTCTGTACAAACGACGACGTTCTTTCTTTGATTTTTTTTAAAATAGCAAATGAATGACTGGCTGGAATTATATTATCTTTATTTTTTTTTGGGGAATGCTGAAAGCTGCACAAGAATCTTTTGGCGCGAGCATGGCCAAAATTGGATCCAACGAAGCCATCTTATTTTTTCAATACATTTAACAAAATAATTGCACAAATGTTTATCATCGCGCCCCCTCAACGTCATTCGAGCGCCAAAAGATCCTTTTTGATGACCCTGATCCGTGTACGAAACACCTGAAACAATTCTTTCTATTTTTCAAAAAAATAAAATCTTTAAAAACAAAACAACAGACTTCCAAAAAAACACTACAAAGTGAAAAATAACTTTAATTTCGGAAGTCAATGACGTTGGTTTTGTATTTTTGTGTTTGGGTACTGACTATTTTTCACTTTGTAGTGTTTTTTTTTGGAAGTCTGTTGTTTTTTTTTTGTAAAATGTTTTATTTTCACTTTTAAGTTGTACACACAAATTCTCCACACATATTCGTATACCACTAATTGCTATGTAAATATTAGTGACAGGAATATACACTGAGTGGAAAAAAATACGTATTATTGAAAACTCAAAAACCACCAATGCAAAGTTAATATAATTTATATAGGAGCACCACGCAAGTTTCCTATACCAAATGAAAAAAAATGTTCAGAATTGGTCTACAATTGACGAAAATATCAATGAACATATTAAAAAAAAAATTACAGACGAATTGAGAACCTAGTTTTTTAATAAGTCGCTTATGAAAGAATCTAGATTAAACAAGTAAACAATTTTCATTTTTTACCACGCTTTGGCCCGTTTACGAATTATAAGAATTTACTAAATATTGATTTCGAAGCAACTTTGGCGGAGTATTCTATGTGTAGCCTTGTTAATAGTTTTGGAACGAAATCTAAAGGTTAATAAAGTTATATTAGATCCAATCAGTACCTACTTAATTTCGAAGAAGAATAAAAACAAGCACACCAGCGATACCAAAATAAATGATCATAAGGGTTGCCCAATTAAATGCGACTAACCGTTTATATGTTTGTGGAAGCATTCGGTAGTTTTCGTTCTAAATGTAGATAATATTTTGTTGTGTTTTCGTAACGATTGTAGGTGTACTGTGGGTTTAGGCACGTTTATACATTTGTTATATCTGTTTAGGTACATTTATATCAACTGATACAAAAGTACCTGTTTGATCAAACATTTATGACGTGAATAGACGTGATCGATACAAAACAACTACTTACACACCTACTGTTTACTGTACCAAATAAATACCAAGGCCTTAATACAACTGATACTGCTACATGTTTGTCTAAAATCGCTTGGCCGGTTTAGCGAAAAAACTCAAGCTTCTGTGTGTTGTTCAAGCTGTAATAAAATGTCTAGACTCGTTCAAGAAGTTTAGAAACAATATCAAAGTTGGTCCCTGTAATACGGAAATCGGCCCCTTAACGACTTTTTATTAAACTCAAACTCCATAGATATTTCAAGGGGTTTGATAAAAGTGATCAAACCCTTTGAAATATCTATCCCGGTTTATTTATTAATGGTTTTATTCATTTTGAAAATCATAGCAAGATTAAATATTTTTCTGAAACATGATAGTCGACTTATTAGGTATTTCAAATTAAATAAAAACCGGCCAAGTGTGTGTCGGACCACGCACAACGAAGGGTTCCGTAGTGGGGAAGAATTTATCCCAAGAACAAACTTAACACTGTAGTTGAAAACCATGTTCTCTGTCACATTTCAACTACAAATATAAGTTTGTACGCACAATATTGAGGGATTACCATTTTATTTTAAGTCCATAGGCTTCTTATAAGTTATTCTGTATGTATAAGTATAGGACCATTTCCTATATTTTTTTTTCGTAATTGTAGGCTCCGTTTCGGAGAATAGGGGGCAATTTTCATCTTTTTTCTTAAATAACTTAAAAAAATTATTAAAAAAAAAATATAAATACTTTCGACCCTCACAGTAAGCCGCCATTTGATATAAGCTCGACACATACAGTGTACAGTGAACAGTGTTCAAAACGTTTTAATTTTTTTCTTATTTGTCTTCCAAAAGTGACCCCTATATTCATAATTCATTTATTTACGTAACACGTCTGTGTTTGGGGTCACAGAAATTGATATGTGCACCAAATTTCAACTTAAACAGTCCATTGGAATCGGAGCAAATTGGCTGAGACAGACGTGCAGACAGGCAGACACATACACGAGTGATCCTATATGGGTTCCGTCTTCTCATTCGGACATACGGAAAATTACAAAATTGTTGCATTTTCACAACAGTTGCTGTCTCATCATCTTTCTCATCAAGCACAGCTCGACGTCACCCACAGCTGAGCATAGGCCTCTCTTTTCTTGTGCCAGCCCCCACGCTCCAGTGGCAGCCTCACCAGGTCCTACCCGCGATGGTAACAACGTCAACGCCCATCTCGCTGCCGGATGACCGACACTTGGTCTTCCAATCCTTGAACGCCACACGGTCACTGCCTTACTCCACTTGTACTCACTTCGCCTTGCCAGGTGTCTAGTTTGTGTCTAATAAAGCTGAAATCTATGTAAAAGAACTTACAAAATTGTCGGATTGTCGGATTGTCACCAATACTCAATATCAACAATTACTGTCCACAGATGAACGTGGACCTGCAAATAAAAAATAGTACCTAGTAGTATATATTACGGGCACCTACCTACAAATCCATAGGTTTAAAGAGACACCTTATCTAAGCTACTAGTAAAAACAATCGACAGTCAAAACTACATTTACCAATAGGTCATCTCTATACCTACATAGTTCAAAGCCTGTTCTACGCGGAGCGATTTCATTATCTGTGGCATACCTAACATAAGTTGAAACAACAAAAAAAGTTATTCATTATTAAGTTAGTCATTATTTTGTTGTAATAAATCAGGAGGGCAGGATCCATTTATGACAACAGTAGTAATTTCTTGTAAATATTTCTGATCTGTACTGAGGTCTATTGATATTTGTGGAGGTAGTTCACCTTCTTCAGTTCACATTCTGTCTTCTCAAAGTGGGCCAACGGGAGCGTCTCGCATGTCTTTAATGCTTTACCTATTTGACCTACAAATGATTTAGGTCCTGCAGTAGGACCATCCAAATAGGTAAACAAATGCCTTAATGGCAACTCATTTGCGTGTAAGAGGCAAGTTATCCATTGCAATGGTCGAGATAGTCTATTTTGCAAAAGACGAATCACGCCTCCCACTTTCCCTGTATTTGTGTTTGTTCCATCACAGCCAACAGCCATTAAACTCTCTGGAGGTATCTTTTCAGTCATCAAAAAGCTGTGGATAGCTCTTTCAATATTTCTTGCACTACCCGATGTTGGAACCACATACCCAACATAAACAGAACCTGGTTCTTTTATTATCGAAATATGTTCCTCTTGTACAATCACTCTAAACCTCTTCGATCCTTTTAAAACAGTTTTAGCCGTCTTGTCTTTCCTTCCATCGAAATATAATGCAGGAATTTCTGTTACTCTTTCTTCTGTTTAAATTTGCTTGCGTACTTTCTGTCTTATTCTTCTTAATTTCATCCTATCCACGACGTTAGTTGTCTGCGCCTCAGAGTCGGCATCAGAAGCAGAATACAGAACAGATGATACGATAGCCGCCGCAGCTAGGTCTGATACTCCGTATCTATCGCATACAGTCGTCAAACTATGAAGACTGGCATCCGTGAGCTTTATAGGCTTTTGATCCACTGTGTCAGCGGTGTCAAAACCATCTGCGGCTGACGAACAAGGTCAACGTTAGAACTAACTTCAGATTTATTTAGCCGATATGAAGTAGAGGGAATTTCTTCAATCCGTGTATTTGAATTATGTCTGATTTCTTGTTTTAGAGCACGTAATCTTCTATTCTTCAATTTTTTACTCTGGATAACATCCATTCTTCCTAAAGCCATTAGTCTGTTAGTGCGTTGGTGTTCTAAAAATATTTGTTCCTCTTTTGGCACTTTTTTTTCTCTCAAACAAGAACAGTTTACAAACTCTTTACATTTACATGCAGCTAAGTCAAAAGCTTTCTACTCTGTCTTCTGAACTCTTCTAACTTTTCTTCTTTAAGTTTCTTCAAAGACTTTTTCAAATTATAACATTTTGAGTGATAAATTTTTAGTAACTGTAAGACTCGTTTGTGTGTGACAATTGGAATAGAAGATTTTATCCACAATTCTTCAATTTTCGTTGCAATTATTTCGGAAATTTGCAAAAACGTAGGTTCTTTTATTGTGTTATTCCTTACTTTTAAGTCTTGTCGAACCCATTCATAGAATTTCATCACATTTTCATACGTAGGTAGGATATTCTCTTTCAACTCTGCACTTTCACCAAATATCGGACATTTTAACTTCTGTCTCGTAGAAGTCATGTTAGTACACTTATAGAACGTAAATCAACAAGTACTCGTGAAAATAGTTGACGCGCGATCTTCCACCTTGAGACAACTATCGACACTAGTTGAAACAAAACACTGCAATTCGTAGATCAGCGCGTGCCGCCCCCCCGCTTCGTCCCGCACTTTTCTCCTTGAAGTATATTAAAATAATGAAATATTTGATTGCAAAAGCTAGTTAATTGTAATTGAACATGTTTTTGAATAAATGAAACCTATTTTAATAAATTCTGTACCATTTTGTAGGCTGCGCAAATAGCCCCTAAATTGCCGTTTTTGTAAATGTTCGATGTCCTGGCGGGGGCTTTTACCGTTGTCTGAAAATATTTTTATTTTTAAGGGAGGTATTTGATGGCAATTGGCAACTTAATACAACTATTCCAAATAAATATTATAAAAAAAAAAACGTTCCACCCTAGTAGGTAGGTGCATTAGACCCGTGTTCGCTAGTTCCAAAATAATGTCAGATTTTAATAACATAATTAAAAAGTTAAAATGTTATATTGTAACTATAATCTGGTGAAATAAACTATTCTGCTTTACAAAGTCATAAGCGAAAATCCTTCTTATATAGTATTGACTGAAAACCGATATCTCATTCATCAATTAATATGATATAACATCACGCCTTGTTTCCTTGAAAGGTTGGGCAGAGGTGTACCTGTAGTAAACCCACATTTCCCCAGTTATGTTTTTAAGTCCCAAGAAATAGGGGGCGAGCCTATTGCCATCAACCGGGCACAAATCCAGACTCCGGGGTGCTACTGATAAATTTCAGATAGAAAAACCAAATAACACTGACCCGGGAATCGAACCCGGGACTTAATGCTCAGCAGTAGCGCTTGCGACCGCTACTAGACAGTTAATATGAGTTTCAAGAATACTCTTAATAATCATCAGGAAATGCTTTAAAATTGAAATGCATAGGTATTAAATTGTGGGAAATTATAGTGAAGTCTAAATTATAACATAATCAATATAATTGATTAAATTATAATAAAATGAAATAATAATAATAATCTTTATTACATAAAAAGTGGTTACAAATTGTGTGAAGTCCCTGACACTAGTGCTAGGTGGTTAACCTGTGTTACAAGTGCCAGTGCCCTCTCCCGGGAGAAAATACTATTGAATATTTATGCAATAAGATTAACAAAGAAATAAAAAATAAAAAATACTAAAGTAATACAAAATAATAAAATTGAAAATAAAATAAAAAGTAAAAAACTGTTAAAAATAATAATTATAATGGAATAAATATATCATTTTAATTTTAATTTTTTAATATGTACTGATGTCATCATCATCATCATTTCAGCCGAAAGACGTCCACTGCTGGACATAGGCCTCCCCCAAGCACCGCCACTTCGACCGGTTTTGTGCTTCCCGCATCCCGCGGATTCCTGCGGCCTTCACAAGGTCATCGGTCCACCTTGTAGGAGGCCTTCCAACGCTACGTCTTCCGGTACGCGGTCGCCATTCCAGAACCTTTCGGCCCCATCGGCCATCTGTTCTGCGAGCAATGTGCCCTGCCCACTGCCACTTCAGTTTGGCAATTCTTCGGGCTATGTCGGTGACCTTGGTTCGCCTACGGATTTCTTCATTTCTGATTCGATCACGTAGGGAAACTCCAAGCATAGCCCTCTCCATTGCCCTTTGAGTGACTTTTAGCTTTTTGTACTGATGTAATCATTTTTAATAATTAACCTTTTGTATGTCATTATTAGCAAAACATAGCACACTACCAAATTTTTAAGATCTTTCTATCATCATCATCATCTAGCCTAGCCTTTTACCCACCTATGTCGGGGATGGCTTCCAGTCTTACCGGAGACCAGTATTTTACATAGCGCGACTGCCTATCTGAACTCCACAACCCAGTTACTGTGTAACCGATACCCCTTGGTAAGACGTTGTCAGACTTTCGGTATTCTGACGACCCGTAACAATTGTCAAAGATCTACAAATAACAGCCGGGACCAAACGGCTTAGCGTGCTTTCCGAGGCACGGAACGGTCTTGGTATGTAAAAAAAATAAAAAAAAATGGTCACCCATCCACAGAACAACCGCGGCAAGCGTAGCTTAAACTGATCGATCAACCCGTGCGGCTGTTATTACTTAGCCCCTTTAAGATAACCTTTATGTAACTACATACAAAGATCTTAAAAGGGGCTTGTGGCTCACCAATGTTTCACAAATAAATTATTATTAATAAATTATTATATTTTATTGAAAAAACTAACTAATGGCTGACTATGTGAAAACTTAGAACGTGACGTCACTATTTTCGGCTATTCTTGATTGCTGAAATCTTCATTACTGTCTGCAGTTACGAAAAGGATTAAAAATCATACCTTTATGCTTTGGGCGAGTTTGAGTTTGCTGAAATTTTCAAATAAGTTAGGCAAAAACCTTCAATTACCGAAAATGAAAGGAAATGTTTTAAAAATCCCGAACCCTGCGGAAATGTTATTTTTATCCAATTACCTGTGCGGAAACGTTAACGTCTTTGTTTTTTTAAGGGTGCTAATTTAGATTTTTCTTGGATGTTACATACCTGTGATCGTGAAGCACCGAAATTCGGTAAAAGAATTGTAAAGTATCAAGTAGGTATTGTTTTTCTAGTAGCTATTTCGGGCCTATGTTGGTTAAAATGTGAAAAAAACAGTACCTTTGAATCACACCTGATTTTTCTAGGTTTCTCTTTCACCTAAAACTACACAAATATGACGGCGCAGGAAGTGGCGCCACTCCGTTTTGTTACAAACTTACTGGAATCACCGAAAAGGTTGGATAAGAGTGACAATGGCTGCTGACAGTCCCTCTAGCAGAGTGACGCATCGGTTGCGTGTCAGCTGTCTTCTGATGACAGAAGATGATGTCAGGGGAGTCGCTGTCGTACACGTCCACGACGAACTGTTATATTCCGGCACAATCCTTATGATATTGAAGCTACTGAACCACTAATACGATGACCACTTTTGATAAAGCTATCCTGCGCCGTTAAAAAATCTTCGTGACGTGAGTTCGATCCCTGCGAAGTTCTGTATAAAAAATAATAAAAATAGTTACATTACTGTTTTTTTAAGTTTTTATGACTACTATAGTGTAAGAATAAGTGTAAACTATAACTGAGCATATTATATTATCTAAGCAAAACAGTGACGACGAATGAAACTACAAACAGTGACATGAAAAAAGTGATAAACGATATGAACAAATAATGTGAATACAGTGTATTATATTAAAAAGAAAGGAAAAAACAATACGAATGAACAATAACAGTCTGTTAATCAACATTTAAAAGTGAAAGAACAATCCCAAATAAGTGAACAATTATTATTGATAATTTCTAAAAGCAGGTGAACAAAGAAACTGTGCAAAATATTCCGTAGTAATAACCGCCACTAGTTAATTTAAAAATCTCATAATTATCTACATTGATGTGTACTATTTCATTCACTTGTGTAACTGTGAGAATAGCTCTGGCAATAACGTGGCTACACCTGAGAACGGCGTAGTTCGAGTTCGATCCTCACGATTTCTAAACTCTTTTTGTAAGTTGTTTCGTGTTTTTTCTGACTATGTCTACAGAAATAAACCACAACGTAACATTGCGACGACGCAAGCAGTTGTTTAGATCAAAGTCAATAGATTCATTGAGTAATAACTCGTCATTGGACTTAACAAACTCGGACAAAAATACGAGAAGTCTTGATCTATCAACGGGTATAAGTAAAAATGAATTAGAAGAAATGAAGGTTGAAATATCACAGTTAAAAGAACAATTTGAATTAACACAAAATTAATTGGACAAGGTGATATGCGAAAACAATGAACTTAAAGAAATAGTATTGCGACAGCAAGTTTCTATTAATACATTAAAGGATCTTTGTACCAGTCCTGTAAAGTCGCAAAGACAAAAGTTACTGTCTGTACGAAAAAAAAATAGACGTTCTATTACGGACAATCTACGTGTATCCTTAGGCCAAGAATACTCATCCAGCCACAATGAAAAGGACTGCATTGAGAGCTCAAAATTAGAGTCAGATCATTTAGGTGAATCTGCTACAAAGACAGACTATGACAGAACATCAAAAACCTTTGTATCCACATCTGATGTACAAGAAAACCTTAACTTGAAACCAATGAACAACGACTTACTTGCCAAGAATAATGTCATAATATCTGAAGAAATTGCTTGCGATCTAGTATCAAGTAAAAAGACAACAGTTTCGGCACCAATATTCAAGGATAAGCAAACACAGACAGAGGCATTGGAATCTACCGAGTATAGCAATTATATCGAAAAAGATCAAAGAGTAATAACAAACGACTGTAGCAGAAAAAGAAAGCTATGCATTCTCAGTAACTACAATCATAGCGATACACTAGAAATATTGGAAAACACTTTTGGTCGACACTTCGAGTTCTGTCATTACCTGTCACGTAATAATAGTATAAAGGACATAATATCAAATATAGTTAATAAGATACATCATTATAGCTTGGATGACTACTGCATCATTATGATTGGTGAGCGAGATTTTAAAGGCACCAGCGAATCAATTGAAATGGTCAGACTAATTAGAGAAACTTTCGAAAATATAACTAATACAAATGTTATTATATGTTGCCCTACATATGTAAAAGGGGCTCTGATATACAATTATAAAGTAGAAATGTTTAATAGATTACTTAACATGGACATAGAAAACCATAAATATGCTTATTTTTTGGACAGTAATCGTGACCTATCCGATGAAACATTTTCATATAATACGGGCAAACTTAACAAACTCGGTCAGAAACGTATTTATGACAGTATTTACCGCCGCCTACTCGTTGATATTGAGACCTATCCAACGGAATATGACTATTGTAATTCTCCAAAATCGCCTAAAAAATCCCAAAAAACTCTTTTTCGCGCCCTCATGTAAAAAGGTTATTGATACTGATGGCAGTTCTGAAAAAAAACAAAAATTTATACTATTGCACCAAAATATAGCTGGCATCTTAAATAAAATTGATTTATTCGAAATCACAATTTCTAACTTAGAAAATCAGATTGGCCATATAGATTTTATTTGTCTCAGTGAAACTTTTATAAAATCAGGACATGAAAGTAATCTAACACTTACGCATTTTAACTTAGCTGCTAGTTACACAAGACACGGGAAAAAATGTGGTGGAACATGCGTTTTAGTAAGAAAAGGTCTAATTTTTAGTCCGTTACCGATAACTGATGAACTGTCCTGTGATTTTTGTTTCGAATGCTGTGGCATAGAAATATTAAGCCATAATCTAATTATAGTCTGCGTTTATAGAATTCCGGATTCCGACGTGTTCATATTTTTTAAAAATATTGAATTATTGTTACACAATTTAACCCGCAAAGTTAAAAAAAATATTATTATGTGCGGAGATTGGAATATAGACATATTAAAAGACAATAAATACTCAAAAGAACTAATATCTGTACTGAACAATTTTAATATTTTACCACATGTTAGAATGCCTACTAGGAAAAATACTAGCATAGACCAAATAGCCAGTAATGTTTCCTCTTTTGATTTGAAATGCAGTACACATAATTTAGCTCTCTCCGATCATGATACCGGTCAATCGTTAACTTTTTACCTTCAAGAGACGAATAGTAAATAAAAACCTATAAAATTACTAATAAACCTATAAAATTCTGGTATGATAAGAAGAGGGATTATAGTAAGGACAACATAACAAAATTTTTAAATTGCTTAACAGCCTTAAGTTTTACTGAAATTTACAATGTGACATATTGCAATAAGGCTTTCAATACATTCCACGACCTATTCACGCTCTTCTATAAATTGTGTTTTCCCGAAATCCTCGTTAAAAAGAGTAATAAACCCATAAAAAACAAATGGCTTAGTACGGGTTTAAAAATATCATGTATTAAAAAGAGAGCATTATATTACCAATATCAACATGATGCTATAAGTAAAGGTTATCACAGGAAAAAATACCTTAATTACACTAAAATCTTAAAAAAATGCATATCAAAATCACAGCAGATAAACAACAACATTTTTTTAAATAATTCAATAAATAAATGTAAAGCAACATGGTCAATCATTAAAAATAATTTAAACAAACCTAATAATAGCAACTATATAAATGAATTAACAATCCTTGATAAAAAAATTAATAATCCTAATGACATATGTAACCAATTTAACAATTATTTCATTGAGCTGACACAAAAAACCAACAATAACAATCATGACGTAAACAATATTAACATTGACAATAATAAATACTTTATTTCTGACTCCCGTAAATGAATTTGACGTTATTAAAATAATTAATACATTAAACAATACAAACTCTACCGGATATGACGGAGTAACCACTAAAATAATTAAATTAAGCGCGAAAATTATAGCATCCCAACTTAGCTATCTAATAAACCTCTCTTTTGAAGAAGGTGTGTTCCCATCTAGACTAGAGAGAGTCTATAATTAAACCACTTTTCAAAAAGGGCAACTGTACTGATATGGGCAATTAAGGCCTATAATTGCCCATTACACTGATCCCAATCTTTGCAAAAATATTTGAAAAAGCAATGCATTACAAAATAAATAGCTTTGTCACTAAATACAATTTAATTGTGGAGAGTCAGTTTGGTTTTAGGAAAAACAGTTCAACTACTCTAGCATGTTTTGCTTTAGTGAAACTGATTACCGAAGCTCTTAATAAAAAAATGACTACTTTATCGGTATTCTTAGATATGAGCAAGGCATTTGATTTTGTATCACACGAGCGACTACTCTACAAGCTAGAGAAATATGGCATAAGAGGTAAAGCGCATGATTGGCTTAAAAGCTATTTATCTAATCGCCAACAGAGAACTGTTATCTCTAGGATAGAAAATAATACTATGATGACATATTGCTCCGAATTAAAAATTAATTGTTCTGGCGTCCCGCAGGGAAGTGTACTGGGTCCGCCACTATTTATATTATATATTAATGACCTCCAAAAATGTTTAAAATATGAATGTATCCAATTTGCTGACGATACTACTTTGACAATAAAATGTTCCAACAAAACTGACATAGAAATCGATACTCACAATGAATTAAGTAATGTGATAAGATGGCTGGGGGAGAATAATCTTCGTGTTAATATTGCGAAAACTAAAATAATTAAATTTCAAACATGTAACTTGTCAGTCATACCAACAGCAATTACACATAATAATGCAATTCTGCAACCAGAATCATCAGCTTTATTTTTAGGTATAGTAATTGACAACAAATTGAACTGGAAGGAACAAGTAGACAGAGTGTGCAGTAAGCTTGATAAGTTTGTATATGCCCTTCGCAAGTTAAGACTAATGTCCAGTAAAAAAACAGTCCTAAATGCATATCATGGTTATGTTTCGTCAGTATTGCGTTATGGCCTAGTGATATGGGGTAATTCAGTGGAGGTGGAAAGAGCATTCATAGTACAAAAAAAATGTGTCAGAGCCATGAGTGGAGCAGAATATTTGGATCATTGCAGGCCATTATTTAAGGAATTAAAAATTCTCCCACTCCCATGTTTGTATATTTTAGAAGTCTGTCTATTTGTAAAAAAACACCAGCATTTGTTTCAATTGAATGAACAAGTCTCCGAAAGACTGAACAAAAAAAATGCCGGAAAATTACTAGTACCTGCTGCAATTATACAGTAGAAATGCCAGTTGTATGACAATTAAAATTTATAATAAATTACCACCTGCCCTGAGAATGTTACCAGTTAATAAGTTTAAATGTAAGACGTTTGCTTGGCTCTTAGACATGTGTTTTTATTCCGTCAATGAATTTTTAAATCATACTTTTGACATTGTTAATAAGATAATAATGACATTAGTACTTTGACATTATTATGAATTCTTGGACATTGTAATTTTTATTCTGACATTTTCTTTTATATGTTGACATTATGATTTATTCTTTGACATTATGATTTATTTTTTCGACGTTATGATTTATATTTTTGATTTTTAAATATTAATATTTTGACATTATAAATAATGCAGTTTGTAATATAACCAGTCTTTTAATTTGTCACTAAAATTATTGAATTTTTATAAACTTAATTCAAAACATAATTTTATATAATATTTGTATAATGTACCTGGTTCTGATCCGCATGTAGCTTGATAATTAATATTTCTACACCAGCAATGGTAGTTTATGTGAAACAATGTTTAATTTAAGATCTCAATGTACTATCGGCCAATCTTCCGCATGCTCACCTCTAAGGCGATAATCGTATAGCACGGCTCACGACTCGATCGCCCGATGCAAGCGTTTTGGCCAATGGGATGCATGAAGCGTATTTTAGCCGTGTTTGTATTAATGTAATTATGTATAATGTGTGAGACAGTCACACTAGGCGCGTGCTATGCTCATTTGTTTGTAAGACATTTTTTTAATGGGCACGGCCAGCGAGAGCGCTTTATGAATTGTTATTGTTGACAAGAACTAATATCTTCCGTTTGGTTTAGAAAATGTATTATTGGTATTGCTATACGCGTACCCTAAAAAAACTTTATTTAGCATTTTTGTTTACCACTTTGCCAAATTACAGCTTTCTAGTAAGAGTCTGTGAGCTAAGCCGGGGACAGGCAGACAGACAGACGGTCATGGCGAAACTATAAGAGTTCCTTGTTGACTACGGAACCCTAAAACGAAGCAAGTTACGTAGTTTTGTTAGAAATTGTCATTTGCTATCTCTTTCTTTTATTGCTGTTTTGATTAAAATAGCAAAATTACTTACAGTAGTATTTGAACCATTACTTGGCGCAGTTTATACAATGTTATCAGATTTTTTTATTATTGCTGTCGCAACTTTTGCAACTGCAATAAAAATAAGTTCATTATCTAAGCACCATTGTTATTCAGTGGGAACGTCAGAACATCTGGTTAAACAATAGATCGGCTTTATAGAACGGCCATAAAATACGGTCGCAAAAAATTACGAAATATTTCTTCAACACACTTGCTTGTAAAGTGACTCAGAAATTCAGCTTATTATATAGAAGTATTTTTACTTTACATTTCTTTTTTCAATATACGCAGTTTTTGTCCAAAAACAATGAATATTTTTGAGAAAAAAAAATTCGTTACATCAGATAAATCAATCATCAAAATTATCATCATTTCATAAAATTATATATTTTTCACTACATATTAACCTTAATTTGCTTATTCAAAACATTATTTTGTTTATTATATTTTTTATATAGGCTGTTTAGCGGTTTTTCCAGCGCCTTTATTTACACCTGCGGCGCGCGGGATAAACAAAACAAGCGCGGTATTTTCCAGAAATACTTGTTAACGTTTTCATTGTGTGGTTAATTATTATCAAAAATGTTGACTTCAATTAGGAAAGAAGAGCGAAGAGCAACGCGTAGATTTAACCCCCCGGAAATACTAATCTAGGCACGAAACGCTAGTGACAGCCTGTTGCCTGCAAAATCTAGAGAGAAATACCTAGCGGCGTACGAAACTAATAACAATATCAGTCTCTTTTTTTCCTCTCAAGTTGAAAACCGTCGTATGAAACGCGCACACACTCGACTCCCTTATCGCGCTCGCTCGCCCTCGGCTCGCGCGAATAATACCGGCTCGTGCAGTGAGTAACCAACATACCACACATATTTATATTTTTTGTTACACGCCCTATACTCACACAAATTCATATTGTCTCTAATTGGACGAAACCAGGAAGGGGTGTGGTTTGTCACTAGCTGCGCTTGCCGCAGAAATATTTTCTAAAGTGAGCATGCTTAAGTTTTGCCAATAGTACCATAAACTGAGAAATAAATAAATTAAATTATTATTAAATGCATAACCTACCTTAATAATTTTGATTTCTGTCAATCTATTTAGTTAAAAATCAAAATGTTCTCTGTCAAATTTTATTGTTTCTTGTCGATCAAAGACTCAATTTCACTCATATTTTTATTTAGTACTAGCTTTTCCCGCGGCTTCGCCTGCGTGGAGGTCAAAAATTATCAGGATGTAAAGTATTCTATGTCCTAACCCAGGTCATGGTCTATCCATGTGCCAAATTTCATCCAAATCCGTTCAGCCGTTTTAGTGTGAAATCCTTACAAATAAACTCACTTTTGCATTCATAATATTAGTTAGGATTCTCGTAACCTAGCAATGCGCATCATAGCTGTACAGGCGCGTAATTTACCCATGAACCGGCCTGTATTTGACAGATTATAAAATTGTTCTAATACAAAAGATACCTACTCAATACTGCTGTCATTTCCGTTTAGCCATGCCATACACAAAGGTTATCGGGGTGACTGACTGCCCAGCAGTGGTCATTGTCAAAAAAAAAATGCAGTTGAAAGCCTGCTGTTTACGTTTCATTCAAAAAGGTTTTGAAGCCATAGAAGCCCATGTTTTTAGCAATGTAAATTATACATACATACATAAACTCACGCCTTCTTCCCATAGGGTAGGCAGAAACTATAGTACGCCACCTGCTCAGCTCTTTACATATTCCATTTGCTTCGCCTACGTTCATAAATCTGGTCACACGCACGCTGCCGCCGGTTGCTAGTACTACGCCACCTGACCTTTCTGAAGAACCAATTAGGTCACTATATGGCCTCCTAGGGCGTCCCCTCCTGGCGTTTCCACTCACTTCTGCTTTGTAAATTATATATATATATGTTTGCAGCAAATATGTTTTCGAGAGCTTTATTAATGTTTCAAAAGGTGATAATTTAATAATTATTTTATCATAATTATCGCGTAATGCTGCTGGACAAAACAATCGACCAGGCGTCCACATTGGCTCTGGATCACAAACACTGGAATTCGTGGGAAGAGGCCTTTGCCCAGCACTGGGATGAAACAGGGTAACAGTAACAGTAACAGTAGTATCGCGTAAAGAATGTTGATCAATGTAAAGATAACGCAGCAACTTGCTAAAAAACGTTGCAAATAATGAATTTGCGCGAGCTATATTGAAGAAACGTGAAGCATGTGTGGTGTGACTATAAATGATAGGCTGAAAAATAATGTGATAAGGCAACGGTGCGGTTTAAAAGAAGATCTAGTGACAAACATTTAAAAGAGTATGCTTAAATGGTTTGGTCATGTTGAGAGGATGAATGGAAGGCGTCTAACAAAAGGTATTTACAAGGCAGATGTGTGTGGAAACGCCGGGAGAGTACGCTCCAGGAAGACATATAGTGACTTTGGAAGATGTTCTTCAAAAAGGTCAGGTGTGTAGTACTCGCAACCGGCATGCGTGTATGAGCAGATGTATGAACGTAAACGAAACAAAAGGTGTATGAAAGGAGCGTAGCAGGTGGCGTTCTATAGTTTCTGCCTACCCCTATGGGAAGAAGGCGTGAGTTTGTTATGTATGTACATTGAAGATATCTTTATAAAACTCAATATTCAATTAGATTTTCATTATGTACATAACAGATAAAATATAAATTAAAATATTCGAGCTCAAAGAAAAGATAGGAAAACGTGGGTGTCTTATCAAAATAATTTAATATAGGTATATTATTTTGATATGACATAGAATGTCTAGGGAATGGTCTGAGCAATTCAATAAATGCGGCCGGCATCTATATATAACACAAATGAAATGCTGTTCGTTGGCGAACCCCTTCAGAACGGCTGGGCCCATTTGGCAAATTATAGTTTTATAATTTTCTTAATGGTTCGAATCAATCACTTTCTTACGGAAAGAAAAAAATGAAAAGTTGCCAGGAAAAATTGTAAAATTCGGGAAAACTGAAAGTGCTTTTTTATGGGAATTTTCCATTATTGAAAGGAGAATGCCCAAAAATGTATGGGCAAAAAACCCAGTGTCGATGAAAAAATACTAATGTGGGGTAAAATTGCATTTTGTAGATTAGAAATATGAAATTACGGTCTTAAAAAAATATCCCCATGATTGGCTATGTTTTTATTTTATTTTTAATTATAGGTAACGATTTTCTTGTTTTCCGCATGTAAATAAAGTTGATTAACAGTTTAAAGTATATGTACACAATGCATATGTAAAAAAGCGTAGATAGATATTAATTATAAAAATATATCGCTGTTGCATATTATCGTGATAATAGAAAAAATTGAAAACTATTGCATACTGTCTTCTTGCCTAGGCGAGATAATACAACATGCTGATTAAATGCGCATACTAATGTATGACAACCGACGTTTATATATTTTTATTAATTTAACTGGTTATGGTTGCTGAAATTCTAAAGTCGGAAATAAGTGTTATTAGCACTCTCAGTGCTTTACTGACTTTTGTTACGTTGTTTGAATGGTGGAATATTTGCAACATACCTACATGGTTCACTACCAACCTCTTTTTGACCACCGGTAACCCTTTATTCGACGCGTGCAATTTTGCCGCATTGTTCACGCTGTAGCGCTTTTTTTTTTTTTTTGAGGGTGTGAAATCATCAAATAACTTCTCCCGCTCTGGGCGGAGCGGGAGGGTGTGTCAGACTCTTACTGACTAAAACCCACCCGTATTCCTTCCTGTTGCCTGTGTTGCGGGGGATGAGAAGTTATTTGATGATTTCACATCAAATAACTTCTCCCGCTCTGGGCGGAGCGGGAGGGTGTGTCAGACTCTTACTGACTAAAACCCACCCGTATTCCTTCCTGTTGCCTGTGTTGCGGGGGCCTCGGTGACCCATAAGTACCTTCCCGCGACCCCGGCAGGCATCGGACCTAGTATATGTGCTGACGACATCTCTTTGAGGCGCGCGTGGAATACGACGCGCCATCGACCCGGGCCTGGTCCTTACAGGACGGTGAGCTACCCATTGCTCACCGTCCGCAAGCCCGCGCCAACGGTAGCCGGAAATCCGCCCAGGATTCCCGACGCCCTGGGCGTCTCCTGCGGCGGCTAGGGGCGAGAGGGCGCGAAACTTGCCTTTCCCTCAACCGTCCCGCCTCCTCCTTCGCGAGCATTACTGCTTCGCAGAAGGAGGTCACGGCTGCCCATGCCCTCTCACTCCGTACCATGGCCTGAACCAGGGCCGAATGCGAGAGGTCTCTGCCGCCGATCGCCTCCACGAGGACACGGCGGTGCTCTGCCCAAGCCGGGCAGACCTCCACCGTATGCTCCACCGTGTCCTCCGGGCGATCCACACATTGGTGACACCCGGACGTTTCCTCCCGCCTTATCCGACACAGGAACCTCCTGAAGCTGCCGTGTCCGGTGAGGACCTGCGTCAGGCGGAAGGTGAGGACGCCGTGGCGCCTCTCCAGCCACTCCTCAAAGAGGGGACCTATCGCCGCAATCGTGGCGTGCCCAGCACTGGGTTGCGACAACCGTACTTTCCATGACGCCATGAGATCCCGCCGGAGCTCCGTCCGCTGTGCCGCGATTTCTCGCGGCAGCGGACTAACGCCCCGGCGTTTCGCCTCCTCGCGCCACTCCCATACGTGCGCGAGGAACGCTGTAGCGCTTACGGTGATTATTTTGAGAGAAATTAATTTCACATTTGATATCTACCATAATATGCCGTATACTATAAATAATTGCAATATTTATTTATGTCCACAGAGTAAAATACAAACAGATATGAGATAATTATAATTTTGGTACATATACCTACGTATGTATCTTTAATGGACGCTTGGTGTTTGTTGGGCATTCTCCTTTGGACAGGACAACGTCTGCCTGGTAAGCTAGTTGAAATATAAATTAGAACAAAAGCACTATTTGATCCTAGGAATTTAAATTGGTTTTCCTAACTTTTAATGTTCCTGAAGTTTGTTAGTCGTTGTTTAATTTTATGGCAGCTATTTATTAAAGAAGGCATTTTATTGAAAGCTCATGTTATTATCAAATAACATAACTAATTTCTAATTGAATGTTTTTTGTAACTGTTCTATAGCTTCTAGTTCACCATTACGCCTCTCAATATTGATCAAAAGGTTGAGCAAAAACGACCTTTTTATGTTCACATATTTTTATTCACAAACAATAAAACTCAAAATCTCGTCGACCTCATACCAAAAAGTACAGCGAGACCACTTAAAGCATGAAACGAATTTTCTTACGAATGTTTAATTTTTATCAAATTATTCTACAACCCAATTTTTTTATAAGTTAAGGAAATCTTTAATCAGCTCAAATAAATCTACCTACTGAATTAACTAAAATATAACATGACAACGAAAGCAACAATCCCCGAAGCGTGAAAATAAAACAAAATTAGTCTATTATACTGAACAAACTGATAAATGAAATACGGGCGGCTCCGGGGCTATTATAGGCTCTCGGATCCAAGACAAAGTGCGAATTAAATGGATAGCCGACCTGTAGACCTCGCAGTCAATTTTGTTGGATTTTGCTTTAGAAATCGGAAGTTTCTTGATAGGTGTCGATAGTCGTGTCAATTCAGGTTTAGATTAAGTCATCTACGAAAATGGTTTCCTGAAAATGACCACCACGAATCATGATGAACCTTTACCCTTATTTTATTACCGTCATATACGTAAGCACTACCGGCAGTTGTACACTTTCTCGTTTTTTTAGGGTTCCGTGGTAAACAAGGAATCCTTATAGTTTCGCCATGTCCGTCTGTCTATCTGTCTGTCCCGCTGTAGCTCAGAGATGCTTAGTACTAGAAAGCTGCAATTTGGCATAGGTGTACATATTAATCACGCCGACAAAGTACTAAAACAAAATCTAGAAAAAAAAATGCGTACCAGGAAGTGACAGCTTGAGCATGGAATAAGTAAGTACTTTGTAGTAGCAGGAATTAGTAAGTACTTTATAATAACATACATACATAACATACATAATCAGCCTATAATGTTCCCACTGCTGGGACACAGGCCTCCTCTCTGTGAGAGGGAGTGGGCCGTAATCCACCACGCAGGCCCAGTGTGGGTTGGTAGATGTCACATGTCTTCGAATTTTTGGTTCTTGGACATGCCTCACAATGTTTTCCTTCACCGTTTTGAGAGCAGTGGTGATGAAATAAAATACAGAAAGTAAAGCGCCTGCCTGGGTTTGAACCTACGACCTACAACTCGTAAGTCGCGGCTGTTACCACTGGGCCACCACTGCTCTCTATGTATAATAACATGGAATAATCTAATTACAACATGACTAAATTAAAATAAAACTAAGCTAAACCTAAAAAGGCCCTCAAGGCATTGTACCGAGGATGCTGGCGGTATTTCCTTGCTGAATTGTAATGCTGATGCGTTGCGCGAGAAACCCGCCTGAAATTAGTAACTACTATATATATTGTAAGTAGATGGGGTCGAATTCATTACCAGTGAGCGACCATTAGTAGGTAATGAATAATTATTAGAAAAATAACTTCAGTATTTAGCTTTTTTAAATTCAGATGTTATTCTGTCGCTGCTCAGTTGCTTATTACCAAGGTGAGATGTCAGATGACACATTATATGGGACTATGGTATGGGCTCGCTCGTTTTTTTTGTGTTATTAAGTGGTTTCTATTGTATTCTTCTAGCAACCCTCTCCCGCTCTGTAGGGTTTTACGACTTGACAAAACATTGGCATTTTTTTATTATTAAGTTTAATATTAATTTGTTAAATTTGGAATATGTTTTCTAAACAATGGTGAAAACTGCATGACTTTGGAAACAGCAACGTGTAACACAGCTTAACAGTGACATAGAAAAAAGTCTAGAAAGCAGATGGGTTAACCCTGAGCTAGCCTGGCATAGCCGTCGTTAAAAGATGCCATAGACAATATCACCAATCTCTCCACAATTCCATTGCCTACGATGCATATCTGAGACGGCTCTAATAAATTATTTTATTTCTGTAGTAGGTTTGTACAAATACTTTTACACGTCAATAATAATCCTTCCATATGCTTTTTTTGACGTGATAACGTCTTATAAATTGACGAACGCCAGCTGCACGCACGTAAAAGTGTCACGTTCCGCCTGAGCTGAGCGTGCAAGCGAGAGCGCGGAACTAGCGATAGAGAGGCACGATTGGCCTAAGCGTTTGGCTTGTGTCGCATCTCTCTCGTTATCATGTAAAATTATCGTCCGTAAACCGACTTTACAGACAACCATTTTTTTTTTGGCCACTCTGGGCGGAGCGGGAGAAGTTATCACCCGTGTTCCTTCCGTTGCCTGTGTTGCCAGAGGCCACGGTATCCCTTTCGGACTTTTCCGTAACCCCGGCAGATCCTTCCATATCCTAAGGGCTTACCTTCACTACCATTACCGCGGCTCCCGTCTACTCCCGTCTACTCCTTGATAGGAAATGGTCTCTGTAGCCCTATGAAACATGAGGCTCCAGGGCTAGTGTGAAACTTTGGGTTCATTCGAGTAACCGAGTCTGGTCAAACCACGCTGGGGTCGGTGCATTTCATTCATTCATATCCATGGTGAAAACCGAATGCAAGAAGAACAACACAGTCATACAGATTGATACGAAAATTTACTATATTAGATATAGCAGATGACGATGTTTAAATTTATGTGCTAACAGCTTTAGATCGTTAGTAATTACTAGTTTTTGTTGGAGGCTGCACTTGGCATGAGCGACTCATCAGCATTAAATTGTTAATGAACATAATTCGAAACACTGCTCGACTTTTAGATTACTTACTCTATTTAGCACATCAGTGCTTTTGTACAGATCTGATATAAAATAAAACAGACACTCGTAATATTTTCATACAAAAAGTAATTAACAACAGTTTTAGTAAAATGCGCATTTATTTAAATTGAGGGGCTGATTTCAGTTTTCAGCATGAGAGTTTGTTTACCACACTTCAGAAAGTTATAAAATGTTTCCAACTCTTAAACCTAAGGTATATGTTCTCACGTACTGTTAGCGTTTCTTAAATCATGACTGAGCACTAGCATTTTATGAAAATAGGAACAGATGCATCACTTGTGTATTAATCAGAAACTGAAAAGGAGTGTTTTTTTTTTGTTAATTAAATAAAAGAGAAAATAATTACAGATTTAAATGCTCCTTTTTAATATTGCGGGTACGTGAAAACCATTTTTCGGTTCAGGGATCCGTTTGCGTAATATTAAGCTTTAAAGTTAGCATTTTAAAGCGTAATATTACGGGGTTATTCAATAATAAGCCCGTGTCTGCTCTCAAAACGGTGAAGGAAAACATCGTGAGGAAACAGGTATGTCCTAGAACCAAAAATTCGAAGACATGTGATGTGACATCTACCAACCCGCACTGGGCCCGCGTGGTGGATTACGGCCTACTCCCCTCTCACCAAGAGGAGGCCTGTGTCCCAGCAGTGGGAACATTATAGGCTGATTATGTATGTTATGTAAGCCCGTAATATTAAGGTAATATTAATTAATGTCGTTATATATACTGCTGCCATGAATTTTTTCACATATCCAAAAACAACCATTTAGATGGCAGGGGCGGACACTTGACTCTTACAAAAAAGTAGCTAACAAAAAATATATGTGATAAAAATCATGGCAGTAGTATAAACAACGAAATTAAAAGGAAACCTGTGATAGCTAAATACGAGTAGGCTGTACAAGTTAACGAGTAATAGTCAACCAACTTACATTTGCAGTTGGAGAATTGACCGTGACGTATATCGATGTATGGGTGAACATGTTTTTCAACTACAATGTTAAGTTTGTTTTTGTTTTTTGTTTATGTTTGT
Source organism: Atethmia centrago (assembly GCA_905333075.3). Classification (NCBI taxonomy): domain Eukaryota; kingdom Metazoa; phylum Arthropoda; class Insecta; order Lepidoptera; family Noctuidae; genus Atethmia; species Atethmia centrago. The sequence goes on from HG995384.1 coordinate 6,391,562, forward strand.
TACATTCATCCCAACTACGGAACCCTTCATTATGCGTGGTCCGACACGCACTTGGCCAGTTTTTTACTTTTTGTATTAAACGCAGATAGGGTCCCAAAAAAAAAAAAAATTCTTACCTTTCTTTCTATTTCGAATAGCATAACATACCATCACGCCTTTTTTCCGGAAGGGTATGACAGAAGTGTAAACCCACATTTCGCCAGTTATTTTTAAGCCCCAAGTAACAACAGGGGGACAAGCCTATTTTCATAAACCGGGCATAAAATTCCGGTCTGCTATTGAGAAATTCTCGACAGAAAAATCCAATAACACTTATGCCCGACAAGGGATTCGTACCCGTCTCAATTTGATTTAGGTATTATGTTAAAGCAACCATACCCAGTATGGTTAGCAACAATTTCATTAACTCTGTTGCAAAATTCTACTAAAATTATTTTCTAAATCAAAGTAAATGATGTGGAAATGCGTTCCTTGAGAAGCATGTGTGGTGTGACTATAAATGATAGGCTGAAAAATGATGTGATAAGGCAACGATGCGGTTTAAAGGTAGTATCTATGCTTAGATGGTTTGGTCATATTGAGAGGATGAATGAAAGGCGACTAACAAAAGGTATTTAAAAGGCAGATGTGAGTGGAAATGCCGGGAGGGGGACGCCCCGAAAGACATATAGTGACCTCATTAATGATTTTCTTCAAAAAGGTCAGGAGCATATACTCGCAACCGGCGTGCGTGTATGACCAGATGTATGAACGTAAACGAAGCAAAAAGAGTATGTAAGGAGCGTAGCAGGTGTCGTGTATTAGTCGTCGTCTATAGTTTCTGCCTAACCCCCATGGGAAGAAGGCGTGAGTTTATGTATGTATGTATGTATGTATGTATCAAAGTTAAACATTATTATCTTCGATATTTACATTCTAAATATCCTAACTAATATGGGAATATAAAAATATTTATTTACATAACCAAATTACAAGATGATTATTAACATTAACTAAATTAAATTAAAACTAAGTTAAGCTTAAAAAAGGCCCTCGGGGCATTGTACCGAGGATGCTGGCGGCATTTCCACGCTGAATTGCAATGCTGATGCGTTGCGCGAGAAAGCCGCCAGCTTTTCTGTCACCAATATTATAAATACGAAAGTGAGTTTGTTTATTTGTTTGTTTGTTTGTTTGTTACGCTTTCACGCTAAAACGGCTGAACGGATTTGTATGACATTTGGCACATGGGTAGACCATGACCTGAATTAGGACATAGAATAATTTTCATCCCGATATTCCCACGGGATCGAGACTTAGGCGGCTAAACCGGCAGCTAGAACACTTTTAAAAATGAAACATACATTATTTTTAGCCACCAAAATTACTTGTTTGACTTAATTAAATATGGGAGCCACACATTGTAGATTTCAACCAGCCCACGTTGAATGCAAAGTAATGTTAGTTCATCAACCTGTGCTCTATTTAAAACTACAAATTGACGATCGGACATACTTTCTCAAATCGAACCAAGTAATTTAATCAGGTAAATTGGCAAATTCACCGAATAGCCTAGACCTTCAAATTACTGTCTGAATGGAACGGAGCGGATAAATTGCATAATGGTGCGTCTATATTAGGTCGGTAGCCGAATTTGTCGGTTGTATTCGGTTTAACCACCGCGCCCGCCGCCCCGGTGATATCCAACCAACGGCAAGTCTTCATAAGTCGGTTATGACCGATTACGGTTTTTTTTTTGTCTGGTATCTCGCAGGTCATCCTAGGAGGTTGACGTCTCATTAACCGAACTTTTCTGTGGGTGCCTCAATAAATTAAGGCCTCCCGGTGGGCATACACATAGGATTAGGGCATCACTGGGGGAGGATAGCAAGGGACAGGCTGGATCGGATTAATGTACATACTACGTCGGTCGATCGATTACGGCCAATCAAATTAAAGTTTACTACTAATGAGTAGGTGACGGAAAATGGTTGCAGTAGAATACGGTCAAACCGACCCAATGTAAACGCGCCATAACGTACGAGATGAAATCGATAATAGCACTGGTCATTTATGACAGCGGACTAGTCACAGCTCATCTTCACTCTCTGATGTCGCACTGTGCTGCTTCATCATGCTTTAAGGTGGATCCGCTAAATTCAAATTTTCTTACGTTTTTTGCAATTAGCAGGCCAGTGCCAGGTTGTATCTTTATCAAAATATGATTTGCGACCATAACAGATATGTATTTACAGAATTATATCAAAATCATTAATACATTAAATTAGATTTGTTCCACATGAACTTTTCCATAAGAGATTTGTTGGTATGGAACAAATCTAACTAAGAGAGATTCTAATGATTAAACGTATGTTGCGACGATGAATTTCGCGGACTACCACTGCGGATCTACCTTAATACCTACAGCGAAATGACGTTACACTATGTACATCTCTGGCAAATCCTTCGGGTAAAACATATGTCAGCCTCGTAAATCCGTTACTGAGTCTCTAAGCTCTGGTTGACAGGGGCGATGCCGTCTAACAAGAGATTTAGCAAGCTCATAACAGAACTCACGATGCATCACATTGCAGTCAGTTTATCGCGCGGTTTCAAATACTCGGTAAGACCAGCATGTTTAGCACGAGAACCGTAGAGGAGCGTTTTGTCGACGGAAGAGTAGACAAAAATAAGGTTTCCGTGTAAAACGTAGAACATTTTCGGTAGATAAGCGATTTCTATTCTACGGTAGAGTAGAAATAATGTCATGCTAAACCTGCAGGGGGCCCCAAGACTACTAATTTACAAACGTTGCAATGGTTAATGTGAGATTTTGGCAGATTTTGTATGGAAAAACTGTCAATGTAGACTTAGACCCCTGCGGCAGTGGAGACGATCGGCGGCAGAGATCTCTCGCGTCTGACCCTGGTTCAGGCCATGGTACGGAGCGAGAGGGCATGGGCAGCCGTCACCTCCTTCTGCGAAGGAGGAGGCGGGACGGTTGAGGGAAAGGCAAATTTCGCGCCCTCTCGCCCCTTGCCGCCGCAGGAGACGCCCTGGGCGTCGGGAATCCCGGGCGGATTTCTGGCCATCCTAGGCGAGGGCTTGCGGACGGTGAGCGATGGGTAGCTCACCGTCCGGTAACGACCAGGCTCGGGACGATGGCGCGTTGTGTTCCACGCGCGCCTCAAAGAGACGTCGTCAGCACGTGTGTCCACTAGGGCCGATGCCTGTTGGGGTCGCGGGAAGGTCCAAAATGGTTACCGAGGCCCCTGGCAACACAGGCAACGGAAGGGACACGGGTGGGTTTTAGTCAGTAAGAGTTTGACACACCCTCCCGCTCCACCCAAAGCGGGAGAAGTTATTTGATAATTTCCCAGAAAAAATAAAATATATAAATTGGCCCTTTAAATTTAATATAAGTTGTAGGTAATATTTTGAACCAAGCGTCGTCGCGTCGAGGTACGGCTAACGGAAACGCCAAACAGACGAGGCTTATACCTAGCAATACATAGCTTATATAGCATGCTATTGTAGAAACGATAGCTGCTGTTAACTTCCTATTTTCATTAGCCGTCCGTATTTCCTGTGTTAAATTACTAGTAGACCACCGAAAATGCGGCCGAATTTTATCGATTGTTGAACTTTACATTCAGTAACCTGTAGATTATTGACCCCTGTTTTTCGTCGGGTGTTAAAAAGGGAGGTCTACTCAGCTGTGGGTGGAACAAGTCTGCCAGTGACGATGATTATAATATTACTAGCTGCTGCCCGCGGCTTCGCCCGCGTGGTTTTTTCTATATATAATAAAAGCTACTCCTTATTACACCAGCTATCTGCCAATGAAAGTCCCGTCAAAATCGGTTTAGCCGTTTCAGAGATAAGCCGGAACAAACAGCAGGCAAAAATTGTAAAAAATGTTATTTTGGTATACAAGGTGTCGTTTTGCATCCTCGTCAAATTCAAGGAGGTAACTATGCTAATGATTTTCGACAGGAATCAATAATAAGACAAGTATGTATTAATTATTGAGCAGGTATCGTAATTTTATTTGATAATATGTCTTTCATAGCAACCTCCTGAAATTTGACGAGGAGGCAAATCGACACCTTGTATGTACCGTGTATACATCTATATGCATTTAGTAAAAAGCAGTTATTTTAATATTACAAACAGACACTCCAATTTCATTTATCTGTATAGATTTGAAACGGTCTCTTTCAGTTTTTTGATCTTCTAATAAGTATTCAAATTGGAATAACTTTCAAAACATATTGTTAGAAGTAATTTGCGAGATAATATTCTAATAAGAAAAAACTTTATTCTGCCTCCATAATGTTTAATTTTCATACGCTTTCTCAATAAATAAAACGGTAGACAATAAGAATGCAAATTAATATCGATGTGAACCGAGGGGGTTTATTTATAAATGATGCTTAAAGTTAAGAGACTTTTAAACGTTAAAAATTGTAATATGGTTATGTAGACAACTTAGAGCAATTTTTACAAATCAATCTGCCTAGCCTTTTCCCAACTAGTTTGGGATTCCAACGTTTTAATAAAAACCGTCCGTAAATGTTTATCTTCAATGTTCTTTTGATCTTAGAAATGAGGAAAAAGTATTACAAGAATGGAAAACTGTGTCTCTTTGAATACAGAAATAGTTTCGTTCCTACATTTTTTACACAAAAAAATTGCATAGGCTTTTCCCAACTATATTGGAGTCGATCTCCATTCTACCCGGACGCAGCTAAATACCAATAATTTACATGAAGCTGTGGCGGCATCTACATCGCCACATGCGAACTAAACAGCACACTGACGTCACGCAAAAATCCTACATCGCGCAAGCAAAGTTTACCGCGCAACTAGCATATATACAACATCCCGACATCAACTTTCGGGCAGTTGCCCACCAGACACGACACCCGTCTGGTCGGAGGATCCTCCCTTTTCTATGGAGGATTAGTGAACTTTACACCCTGTTCCTCATGCCTCTATAAAGCGACTGCCTATATGACCTCCACAACCCAGTTTCTGGGTAACACGATACCCCTAGTAAGACTAGTAGTCAGATTTTTGGGCTTCTGACTACCCATAACAACTGTCAAAGATGAATGACAGCCGGGTCTCGATATGTAATGGATGGTCACCATGAACGTTGAGCTCCTTAAGTTTTGAGTTGAGCTACACGATTACTGACAAATGCTTGGACTGACTGGACAGGTCCACTCAAATTTGTGTGGTTCTTTCCTCAAAAGACCATTTCAGACATGGATCTACATGGTCCTCACATAATCTAACCAAGATTATGTCTGACTTTAAAAGAGACCTTGACCCTTTTCTAAAACCCACCCGTATTCCTTCCTGTTGCCTGTGTTGCCAGGGGCCTCAGTGACCCTTTAGTACCTTCCCGCGACCCCGGCAGGCATCGGCCCTAGTAGACCGCTACATTTGTGCGGTCCCGCCTCCTCCTTCGCGAGCATTATTGCTTCGCAGAAGGAGGATTTATCGCCGCAATCGTGGCGTGCTCAGCACTAGGTTGCGACAACCGTACTCTCCATGTCGCCATGAGATCCCGCCGGAGCTCCGTCCGCTGTGCCGCGATTTCTCGCGGCAGCGGGGTTACGCCCCGGCGTTTCACCTCCTCGCGCCACTCCCATACGTGCGCGAGGACTTTTGCCTCCAGATCCCATGGCAGACTTTGACCCTTGAGTTTGTTTCGCAATTTCTTCTCAGGGGTAGTCAGATAGGAAATGTCGACTCCATCTAGCTTATTTTTAATTATTTTTTTAATATGACGTGTAAAAGTGATTCTGATATCCTATTTACAGAATAAACAATTTCATTTCATTTCTCGAAGCGTAGTTTAACCTTCGATCGACCCGTGCTGCTGTTATCTTTTAGCGACGAGCCCCTCCTTTTATAAATAAAAGCTTTTAATAAATGTTTAGTGAATACCTACTCATCGACGATAGGTCGCATTCACCTATTCATATTATTATAAGTTATTGCTCCTTAAGTACTAGTTATGGGTACTCGAGGTCTATTCGTTAGCCATTAATGGGCAGGTCTATTTTGTACTCAAGACCAAGAATAGATCCGAAAGTGGGGTACACTTAAGAGTCCACACATAGGTTGTAATTCTAATCCAGTGAATAGGGTACCAAGTTGCTATTGGTCTTACTAATATGAAATTGCAGACTTGAATAATTTCACAATAAATATCTACTCAATATACCGTTAGACCCGTTCAAGCTTTGAATTTTAAAAAGTTTTAATGCGTTATAAGAGTGGATTTACCAACTTTCAGGCCCCATTTACGGCGTCGCGTCGTCGAGCGATGCGACTTGAGATTAGGGCATGCTATCCGGATATCAAAATTATCCGGATAACATATGTTTTACCATCCGGTTAAAACGAATAGTACAGATAGTTCGTTTTGTTCCTTTTTTATATTTTATACAATTTTGGTTGAATTCGCCCTTAGTAGCATAGCCTAATATTATTATAATATTTATTTTATGTCTTTTCCATTTCCAGCGATCATGTTGAGATAGCAGCCTTTTGGCCTTGTACAGGACTTACTGTTTTTATTTTCATTTTATTTTTTTTTTGTTTTTTATGTTTCTATGAGTGAGTTTTAGTTTAATTTGTGGTCTCCTGTGCGAGTAAATACTTTTTCTTTCTTTCTTTCTTTCTTCTGCTTTAGGACGTGCGTTGTATTTTAAGTCAGTTACGAAACATTCAAAATATTGAGGATTGACAAGACTTCACATTTTCCAGTATACATTACACATCGGAAGCATACGGTGACAGGCAAGTTCATTAGCGAACCATTAGCATGTTAGTACACATACGGCCAATAAGAGACACCTCCCTATTCTTAGAAATAATTAATAAATGCGACACAGGCGCGTTCCATATTAAGTTAGGTGCCACTTGGGTGTGGATATTTTTACTTGAATTTTTTGTAGTGAAAATTTTGCGATAATAAAATAAATTTAAGATGGCGGGTACTTTTACAGAAGTGAATGATCTCTGGTTGAGATTTAAGTTTAATTTTCAGAAGGCCAATTTCCGTATTTACGACTAAAATCGTACAAAATTCAGATTTATGTGTAATAAAACTGTAATCGAAACTTCTCGAGTGAGATATAGAATTTTTAGTCTACGATATTATAAGTAGAACGTCGTAGATAGTTTACCTACCCAACATTCGATCTCTAAAAACGGCACAAAATCACACTATTAGATGACACGTGGAAGTAGGATGGCATTTCGTAGATATCGGGATCAAAAAAGAGACAAGATGAAGAAAATGTGGCTAATTAGCCAAGGTTTGACGTGCCACTTGCAGAGCGTGTATAACCTACCTACCTCTATTTACTTATAATATCATTGTTATTAACTATCTTAAAACAATATTTAAATAATGATACTAATGTTTGATTAATTTATGTGTTTCATTTCATTTCAAAATATTGTACTCTCATCACTTCTGTGCACTAGTGTACTTTTTCTTAACTTTATTTCAAAATCAAAAATCAAATCAAAATCTAAAGTCATTTATTCAAACTAGGCTAAGAATCAGCACATTTCGAACGGGGATTGTCTTATGTAATTGTCACGTTCGAAAAGTGCTGATTATCAGCCTAGTTCACCAAAAACATAATTAAAAAAAATATAATACGTGCCAATTGTCTAAAACGTATTTCTGGGCTTGTCGATTCACCCACAAGATAATAAAAATAATAAAAAGTTTATTTCGAAACAATAACACAAGACTACGAACAACAAGTAAATAGATGATAGCTGCAAAACTATACACTGTAACCAGCTAACAACGCCCTTCTCCAGATACAGAATGGAGTGATGTTCCATGCAAGAAGTGCTTAATAGGTAATTATGTTAATTAAGTTTTAAATATTAAAAAATATTATAAAAATAAACAGTACAGGACATATTATGACATATTATGATTTGGGATGTATCTTGACGTTGAGTTAATGTGGTGAGTGTAGGGTGAATGTGTGTGTGGGTGAGTGTTAATGAGTTGTGCGAGGGGTGTTTGTGGTGTTTGCGGCACGTGTGTTGTGTGTGATTTTGTTGGGGTGTGAGGTATTGATGAGTATTTTACACTTCCACGAGTTTCTCTGTTTCATCATAATTTAATGATTTTAACCAGGAGTCAAGTTTAATTTTGCATTTGCTCTTGGTTAATGGGTAGATGTGTAAGTGTTTGTTCAATTAGTTAGATTTTTGAACTTATGTGTTTGTATTGACGACTTGCAGCTATGGAAGATTACTACAAGAAAATTAACTTCATGCGAAACGCCTACAGAAAAAAAATATAAAAAATGGTGATTCGCCCGTTTCGGGCGAGTTAATTCGTGCAAACCCCACAATAGGGTATTTTACTATATACGAGAAAAAATCTATAAATAGATTATTGAGATCGTTTAGACAAAAAAGAGTCGGAAAATGTTACTTTTAGTACATAAAATAACAAAATAAATTTTAAAATTCAATTTAACGTTTTCAGTTTTTCTAATCTGTTAAAAAACACCATGAAATTGTAGCCACCATGTTATTACGTCATACCGCTATGTAAACTAAAACGTGTCAACTGTCAACTGATAGTTAGATAATAGATCAGCGCATTTATTTACATAGCCAAGTGACATCATGACCACAGAGCAACATGGCGTCCACTGCGTCCAGCGTTTTTGTCAAACTACGCGCGAAATTTGAAAATGTAAAATTTAAATGCATTTTTATGGCACTTATCGATTGAATAAATTTTTTGTGATTTTTTTTGGGGCATATTAGCACTATAGAATTTAATTAAAATTCATTTCAGCAGAAAGACGTCCACTGCTGGACATAGGCCTCCCCCAAAAGGGGGGGATTGCCAGAATCGCCACGCTTGGCAGGCGGGTTTGCGATCGCAGTATGGTGTTAATATGCATAGATAACGCTGCTGCCCATTCTCTAGTAAGTCCCTTAGTCGCCTTTTACGACACCCACGGGAAGAAATGGGATGGTACTATTCTTTACGTCCGGCACCACACGGACGCTAATTAAAATACTTTTCATAAATGGGTGTACTCGTAAGACCCTATTATCAAAATATCACTTATATACTTTGTTTTGCTTTGGTCTACTATGCACTGGTGAACTCACTGTTTTTTTTATGGCCGTGCATACTATGGTAACATATTTAAAACAGATTTGGATAAAATAAAAAAAAATGCAAATCAGATTCATGAAATAATTAGTAGATAAAACGTTGTAAAAGTAGTGCATTTAAAATGCTGCCGGTTCATGAGAGGGTAGTAGCTTTAGAACCGTATTGTAGCGATGAGTTTAAAAACAATATAATACGCACAAGATCTCAAAGGAACAATAACATGAAAAGATGTGTACCTAGTGCCTGTAACAATAATTATGGTCGAAAGTGCATAACTTTTTTAGTCTCAACTATTTATACCTTTCGATTTAAACAGTAGTGATAAAAAGAACCACCTTTAAAAATAAAACACATAAGTACATCTTTGATTTGTTTTATCAAAGCATTGATGTAGAGAAAATATAACCAAAAAAAAAAATTGTTTGTCTGTTTTATAAATGTATTAAGTAGTGCAAGAATAGTTTGAACCTGTGAAAAGTGTAATTATAAAAGTCATATTAAGTACAACAAAAAGGAGTTTCGTCTGCCAACAAACTGCTTTGCAGTTCGACGGCGTTAAAAATTGTCTTGTAAATATATATCTCAGTGAATTTTTTGAAAACACATTTCTTTTTTCATTTTTTTTTTCTTATAACTGTTATCTGACAAAGTTTGCTAGAGAATAAACTTATTGATTATTTTGGTGGAATATCTTTATTGTTTTGTTTAGTAACGATATTATAGCTATATTTAATAATGTCACACTTTACTTAACAGGAAAATGCTTTTGAAACTATGATAAGAGTGCTTGTGATATGGTAATGTTGGGTTTTCCACAGGGTGACCCTAAGTGGTTCGTGAAACGGGGCATTAATTTTAAAACCTCATTTTGTATGACGCATTTTTGATATTGTGTAGTTCAGTTTTTTTTGACATGATAACGTCTTACAAATCGATGAACGCCGACTGCACGCACGAAAAAGCATGACTCATTGTCACGTTCCGCCTGAGCCGAGCGTGCAAGCGAGAGCGCGGAACTAGCGATAGAGAGGCAAGATCGGCCTAAGTGTTCGGCATGTGACGCATCGCTCTCTCGTTATCACGTAAAATTATCGTCCGTAAACCGACTTTACAGACTTGAGAAACCAATTTTTTATAACTATATTGAGATTTGAGCTTTCTGTAGGTAGTTTAAAGATTTAAACCTTTAATTATTAGTTAAAGTGTAATATTTAATAAAATATTAAGAGTAGGTATAGCAGGACCAACATTTGCGTAAGTCTACTACAATACAGAATTACTTTGTTCAGTTTTCAGATTATAAGCAATTTTTTTTTTTCAAAGATATTAGAAGGATAATAGTTTTTGTGGATTTATACTATTCTATCTATCCATTAATAAATAAAATAATTAATGTTTAGCAGTCATTATTTTATTTATTTTTATTAAGATGCTGCTGGGGTAAAAGAAAAAAAAAACACCCTATTTACCTAAACTAACATTATAAAGAGAAAAGATTTGGTTTTTTGTTTGTATGTTACGCTTTCACACTAAAACTGCTGAACGGATTTAGATGAAATTTAACACATGGGTAGACAAAAACCTGGGTTAGGATATAGAATACTTTTATCCCGATATTCTTACGTGATCAAGACTTATGCGGGTAAAACCGCAGGGTGCAGCTAGTCTGAAAACAAAATAAGAGACGACGTTTTCAACCCGAACGAAGCAGCTTTCAAAGATTAGGCCAGCACCTACGCTTTATCCAAAACCACAAAATCATATAATAATTAACGAAACACTTTCATTGGACGTCCAAATGACGTCACTGAAGTTGCAACATTGAATAAAACGTTATATTTAAACAAAGCAACCCGAATCCTTATTGCATAACACACTATCAATCACGAAGTATGTATATAAATACATACTTCTAAAATTCTTTTAAAAGAATAGTTTTTTTTTTTGTTTTTATGTATTTTGTTTCCTCTTCTAGTCTTACACACGGGGTCTATTTCTTTAGAAATAAGCATCACCTTTGTACGTATCTTTCTGTTCCTTTCTTCTTGTCTGTTTATATGTGTGTACATAAACTGTTAAATAAATAAATAATTAACGCAATTAATGTTGTTGTACTGTCAAAATGAAACCCATTGCTATTGATAGCGCAATTACCCCACGGATCTCCGTGGAACTATCCCCGACTAAGTTTCAACTCGAGCTAACATTGTGAGCTGTTGATTAGGTTGCGAACTAGTTATACAATGTGTAACTGAATGAATGCACATTATGCACATATTTACTCAGAACTGAATCGATTTCTGTCATTTTTAATACATGTATGTAATTTTTAATATACGTAATTATTTATCACAAAAATAATTAAAACTACGTAAATTACAGTACAGCCTGCCTCGTTGGTCTAGTGGTCGCAAGCGCTACTGCTGAGCAGCTGAGCTGCATGAGGTGCTGGGTTCGATTCCCGGGTCGAGCAAAGTGTTATTGGGTTTTTCTATCTGGAAACTCTCAGTAGCAGCCTGGAGTCTGATTTTGTGTCCGGTTGATGGTAATAGGCTCGCCCCCTATAACTTGGGACTTAAACATAAATGGCGAAATGTGGGTGTACTACAGGTACAACTCTGCCCAACCCTTCGAGGAAACAAGGCGTTATGTTATGTTATGTTGTTTATGTAAATTACAGTCACGTTTCTACTATACAGTCAAAACAGACCAATATGGACGGAGTATTTTTTTTGTGTTACGCATCTCGTAGCTGACCTTGAGAGGTCGGTGTTTCGGCTCAGTAAGGACTACCCGTGACGAACATATTGTGTGGCAAAAGAGTAGTTCAGTCATTTGGCGGTTTATCCCCAGACTGATTACACTCCTATTCACAATTTGGCAGGCCTAACTGGCCCCTAACTAGCGGCATATTTTTTTTTTTTGATGATGGCATCTCGTATTTGACCTTGAGAGGTTGTCACTACTTAACCGGACTATCCTGTGGCTGACTCAAAGCCTCCAGCCAGGACCGAATTGCTTACATTACTAAGCGACTGCACGCTAAGGGCAATCCTGTGGGGTCCGAACCTCGGCTTAGGGCGTCGCTGGGGGGACGACAGCAAGGTGGGACAGGCTGGATCATAACTGGAAGACAAAGTACCTACTACGCTAGATCCTTATACGCGTGCGTATTTGTGACCACAATTTTCTCCTAAATTCGATCTAACTAATTTTAGAAATAAACAGTGTTTTATACATAAGATTGATAAAGATGTGGAATGGAGAGTGAATGCGGGAACCAGTCGATGCCCAAAGAGGCTGGACTGGCTGTTCATAATGTTGTGCTGGTGCCTACACTTATGTATGGAAGTGAATGATGGCAAAAGAAGCATGAAAGTAGAGTAAATGCTGTGGAAATACGTTCCTTGAGAAGCATGTGTGGTGTGACTATAATTGATAGGCTGAAAAATTATGTGATAAAGCAACGATGCGGTTTAAAGGAAGATCTAGTGACAAAAATTGAAAAGAGTATGTTTAGATGGTTTGGTCATGTTGAGAGGATGAATGAAAGGCGACTAACAAAAGGTATTTACAAGGCAGATGTGAGTGGAAATGCCGGGAGGGGACGCCCCAGAAAGACATATAGTGACCTCATTAATGATGTTCTTCAAAAAGGTCAGGTGCGTAGTACTCGCAACCGGCGTGCGTGTATGACAGATGTATGAACGTAAACGAAGCAAAAGGAGTATGTAAGGAGCGTAGCAGGTGGCGTTCTATAGGTTCTGCCTACCCCCATGGGAAGAATTTTTAATTATAAAAGGTGATTTTATGTATGTGTGTATGTGTTATACAAAATAATAAAAAATCAGTGTATGTATTACGTTTATATAATAATAATTTGTATTCTAATTGGGGTCTTTGGTGATGTGCGTTAACTCCGTGATATGTTGTATAGCAATTTAGCTAGAGGTTTAATGTTAAGAGTCATAATGTTATAAGTAAGCTTGTGGCTAAGTAATAACAGCTGGGTCGATCGATCAGGTGATGCTACGCTTGCCGCGTTTGGTCTGTGGATCGGTGACCATCTTTACATACCAAGACCCCTCCGTGCCTCAAAAACCGCGTTAAGCCGTTAGTCCTGGCTGTTTTTTGTCTTTGACAGTTGTTACGGGTAGTCAGAAGCCCGAAAGTCGGACAACCAGTCTTACTAAAGGGTATCGTGTTACCCAGTAACTGGGTTGTGAAGGTCAGCAGGCTTAGCATGACACTCTCTATTTCTTCGAAGAATAGACAGGGCTCTTTCTATACAAAGTGACATTTCGTTTCTCAGTTTTTGACATCTCACCGTAGAAATCCTTCTACAATCTGTCATCTTGTCTTTCGTTTCTAACGATCTTTGTCTAGGTCCTGTTTTATGTAGAAAGATCTCTACGGTGGGATGTCAAAAAAGGAGAAACGAAATGTCACTTTGTATGGAAAGAGCGGTGTCTATTCTTCGAAGAAATAGAGAGTGTCATGCTAAGCCTGCAGGTAGGCAGTCAACTCCATGTAAAATACTGGTATTCAGCTGCTTCGGATTAGACTGGAAGCCGACCCCAATATAATTGAGAAAAGGCTAGGCAGATGATGATAATGTTGTAATTATATTTACATAGATTTAGACGAATTGGTGCAAAAATGGAATAACATTATATATTGGGTATATCTACCTACTGACAACATTTTGGTTGTAAGAAGTTTGACATTTGACTAAATCCGATGCATTCCACCAGTTTCTAAGATAAATCTTTTACAATTCAAGCGAACTGCTTGAATTGTAAAAGATTTATCATAGGTTGTGGAATGCTTTGCCCGAGTCGATAAAGCGTGCTCAATATTTTGTCCATTATTTAAAATTTTGGTAAAAAAATCTATCTCTCTCTTCTTCTTCTTCTTCTTTTTTTCTGTTCTGTTCTTCTTTTCTGTTTTTATATGTGTGTACATAAATGGTTCAATAAATAAATAAATATCTCTTTCCTTAAACATAGTTTTATTTTTTATGTTCTTTGCAAGTACAAATTTCATGATATTAATGAATATATTATATATATAAGTTTAATATAATTTATGAATACATACTATTCATTGTATATATGTTAATGGTTCACCACAGACTACCTGCAGTATTGTCTCTCCTTTCTCCCCTAATCCATCCAACGGTTGTCTTTAAAAGATCGCTTTTAGCGATAAGACCGCCCATTTCGTCACCCTATGTAAAATTGCTACATTTTTATCTGTAATTTTAGTAAAGAGTATTCTAATCTATTCTGAAATTAAAAGGTAAATCTCAGTCAGTACTTGCCAATATTTATTTATTTACTTTCCAACTAACATCTATCATTACAGGGTAACCTATTGCGATAGTGTACTTATCAAACTCTTATCCTCACTTTATTATTATGCTAAGATTTTGTAACTTATAACAAACACTGCATTCTTTGTGAAACCAGTCACTGAAAATATCAGAATAGATCCGTGTCGCTAGCTATGAGGTTAAAGTGCGAATTGCACGCGTCAGTGGCGCCTCACATAAACGAAGAAATATATAATAGTATAATCTACATATAGGGCTGAAATGGGGAAACCTACAAGCTGTGTCCTCTTTAAGGGGCTACAACCCCAGATATCAACTGGAAATGCACGGTACCTAATTCGAGAAACAGGAAATATCTCAGCCATTGTACTGAAGTCTTCTTGCTCGACAATTTTGTAACGAAGCACCAAAATCCAAACTACCCTTCACCATGCATGCAACTCAACAATTACTTAGAGAAAAGAAAGAAAAATATTGTATTTAGGACACGCACAAGAAACACAAAAAGTACGTGTAAGTAGAGCACGTCCACTAAATGTCCCAACAATAAACAACCATTATCTCTTAAATATAAAGACAAAACAACCGTTGCGTGCTACTCGTACCAACATGCATACATAAACTGGCTACAGACGAGACTACCCTTTGTTCTCATTTTAAACTCGTCTCTTGTCCGTCGCATCCACATGTGGAGTAACCTTAAGTCGACCGTCCACTGTTACGTAAGATGTGCATAGATAGAATTGCCACAATAGCAGCGCGGTTCATTTCTTTGTCAGTCACGCATCCGTGCGTAGCGTGCGTAGCTATGGTTGGACCGCCCGCCCAAGGTGGAGGACATCCATGAGGATTTTCAACAACGAAACAAAAAAAAGGGTGAGTGCAGGCAGGCTATGGAAGCAGTCCCTACAATTGATGCCGCTTCACGAAACAGGGGGTCTACTCTCTAAGTCTGTCAACGAATATAAGGGCTCGTCCGACAGTAGTTGATCCATCAAAACAAGTAAAAAATTCAATTTTTTGAACGGGCACACGCTGCAAGTAGTGACAACTGTCAAATCAACTGTCAAATTCTCATGAATGACAAAACGATTTTGCAGTTGTTTGACAGTTCGGGCTCCGAAATAATTTTAGATCCGTAGGTGATACGGAGTAGGAAATGACCGTAATTTCGGCCGAAACTACGGAATTAGTACTTAGGGAGTAGGCCCCCAGTTTCTTTGTCATATGTGTCGCAACGAAAACAATTCGTGCAAAGTTTAGCTACTAATAAATGTGCGTCGCTAAGCCGAGGGCTGCTCTGCAGCGGCGCCTTTATGGTCAAGACGGCCGAATCGGGTGTGCTAGATCTACAGCTTAATTTAGCCGGTGACCCGAGAGAGAGGTCAAGCGGTGACGTCACACATGTCTTGGTTGATGGGAAGATTTATGTTGTGCCGTAGTAGCTTGAGATAGAAACAATTCAATTTGTCTCTTAGACAGTTCTCCATTTGTACGTTTGATGTTGGCGTTTTACAGCGGCAAACTTATCTTCTTTAAACTCTATATAGGCAATATTATGATCACCAAAAATATCGGCATCGGGTTTAATAGTCTTGACAGATTCCACTGTGGATCTGTGAACCTTGAGTTTTTCTCGAGCGCTATCGAAAATTATGCTAATTAATATAAAAAAAATATAATAATTAATCACAGTCTACAGCTACGAGTTATTAGCTCGTGAGTTCTAACCCAGGCAGGCGCTTTACTTTGTGTAAATAATTTCATCACCACTGCTATCAAAAATCGGTGAAGGAAAATATCGCGAGGAAACCCGCATGTCCTAGAGCCAAAAATACAAAGACATGTGATATCTACCAACCCGCACTGGGCCCGCGTGGTAGATTACCCTCTCGAAGAGATGAGGCCTGTGGTCCAGCAGTGGGAAAGGTATAGGCTCCCGAATCAAACTACTTATGCTCCAATTAAATCTAAATACTTCAAAAACGACCAAAACATATTAATGTAATTCAGTGTATGTTATAAACAGGTTATATCGTGAGGGTTGTGCAGGAAATCAGTGGCACGGCCGTCTCGCAAACATCCGGCCGGCATTCCTTTGTACCGGCAGTGCGATACCACAGCGGTATGAACTGGTTTGAACCGGCTAGCGGTAACCATATTGACGGTTAAAAGGTAATAAGGCATAAGCAACATTTCGGTTGAAAATGAGTTATGAATGCCATCCTACTTAAAAATAGAGATTAAGTAGGGAGGCATTCACAATTAATTTTCGACCAAAATGTCGCTTATGCCTTATTTCCTTTTAACCGATATGAAGTATGAATTAAATTGAGGGAATATGAAGCATTTGCAAGGTAACGTTAAGGTTATTTTGGCTAATCTGACTCTATGAATAGAGTCACTTAGGACGGTAACATTTTTTTTTTTTGTTTTATTTAGAACAATGAATCTGAGAGGCACTTTATATATCTTTTTTAAAGGCAGAATGAAAGTAGGTAAATTGTTTTTTTCTGCACAACGCAATGACTGAACAATACTGTGTAGGAACGAATTAGATGGTATTTTTTAGAAACTCAAAAGGGGAATTATCCAAGGATAAGTTACAGGAATAAGTTAGTTTAATAATACATGAAATAATACATAAAAAGAACTAGGTATAACAATATTTTCGACCTACATATACAATATTGGGAGTAGTGGTGGCCCAGTGGTAACGGCTGTCACTTACGAATTGTGGTCGTGGGTTTGAACCCAGACAGGCGCCTTACTTTGTGTAAATTATTTCATCACCACTGCTCTCAAAAAAGGTGAAGGAAAACATCGTGAGAAAACCGGCATGTCCTAGAACCAAAAAATTCGAACACATGTGACATCTACCAACCCGCACTGGGCCCGCATTATAGGCTGATTATGTGTGTATATATATATATTAAATGTTCACCCTTTGTTCATTCATAATGGTTCCAATAATCAAGATAAAGTGTACTTTCGGCAAGTAAATTAACCAAACTGCACAACAAAACATTAAACAATTCAATGAAGTTGAATATTTTCAACATTCGTTATATTGTTACATAAATGATTATGTTGCTTTAAAAAGCCGGAAAACGAAACAACAATTTTAAACGAACGTTGTGAATAACATTAACTACAGCCTGATGAACATCGATGATTTTGATGCGGTTCTGACCACCATTTAGTGGTGAATACCGCGCATTAAATCCGTTGTGCAGTTTAGAAGACCAACACGGTCACACAAACAGACACGAAAAGCGCCTTTATTTTTTTTATATATAGATATTATAGATGTTATGAATTTATAACCTGGTATAGAGTTTTTTATTTACCAATGACCTTATTAATTTTATATTTAATACATAATTTTATTTTTATACAAATAACAAATTGTCATTTTTATATTTATACAATTTTTATACAATTAGCATTTTGCTAATTGTTGCTCCTGTGAATTGGTTGGCCAACAATGTTTAAACTCTGCTAACCCTCTCAGGGGCAGTCAGGGGTAGCTCGCCGTCCGATTCCGGACCAGGCCCGGGTCGACGGGGCGTTGTGTTCCACGCGCGCCTTATAGAGATGTCAGCACAAGTGTAGGGGTCTACTAGGTCCGATGCTTGCTGGGAGCGCGGGAAAGTACGAAAGGGTTACTGAGGCCCCTGGTAACACAGGCAATGGAAGGAACACGGGTGGGTTTTAGTTAGTAAGAGTCTGACACAGTTATTTGATACTTTCCAACCCAAGTAAAAAAAAAGTTAAGGGGTAAAGTTAAGAAACTCCTTTCTTAATGCACTAAAGAGGTGCCATAAGAAACTAGTTTCTTCGTTTTCTAACTTAACCTAACCTGTTTTCTTCCACTGCAGGGCAAAAGCCTCTCCCTACTCACTTTTCCACACAAGTGCTGTCTTTTGCTAGTGCCAGTCCTTTCGGTAGCAGTCAAGCTCGGAACTACATGTTATTCATAGTTAGTTACGAGTAGATAATCTTAATTTAAGTTATTACTGCTGCCACTATCAAATACCTTATGATAATGCATAATATTTATCAAAGATTACTTATTTCCAGATATAAAGCGACATCAGCGGCTGCCTCCCAAAAGTAAGTAACAAAAGCATTTTCTTCAATAAAATAAAACTTATCGGTTACTGACCATCGTCTACTGTCAAGAAGAATCATAAAGAAATAGTTTCCGTAATAAATAATACGTCTACATGACAGATTTGCACGATAAACTATGTCTGTGTTTCTTCTACTTCTATTGCGATTCGATTTCGGACACAATAAATTACGAACTTAGAACTTGATGTTTTCGATTATCTTTTAAGTTTGTTACAGCCATGATGTGTAAAATATATTAATAGTATTTCGACAGATGGGCACTTCTAATATTGCGATTAACTGAAGAGATATATGATACGAATGTTGGGAGAAATGCAAATGATGTATGCTATACTTAAAAAGATTGCTTAATTTATTTCCAAACTATTGAAATACTATAAAAAAAATACAATTTATAATCCAAACTTAACCAAAACTATTAAAAACTAAAATATTGCGTCGAAAAATGCTATACTTGAAGAAGAAACATTGAAATGAAATGAATTGATTTTATTTTCTGTAAGTAGGTTTGTACAAACACTTTTACACGTCAATCATATTTAGAAAAAAAAAACTAGATGAGCTCGGCGTTTCCTATCTGACTACTCTGAGAAGAAAGGCCGACACAAACTCAGAGGTCACAGTCTCTTTTAAAGTCCAGACATAATCTTGGTCAGATCATGTGAAGACCATGTAAATTGGTGTCTGAAATGGTCTTTTAAGGAAAGAACCACACAGATTGAGTGGACCTACCCAGTCGGTGCAAGCATTTGTCAGTAATCGTGCAGCTCAACTCAGAACTTAAGGAGCTCAACAATTCGACAAACAATACCAAAGAAAGGACATTTGGGTAGGCCGCTTAAATGACTCAAACAGTACTATTAATGACAGTACTATTAGTATAGTGAATATTATTAGTCAAAGTGAATAATTTACTAAAAATATGTCCCGCAAAATTCAATTTCCATTTCCATTTTTATACTCCTTGCACCAAAAACCACAACTTACCAAAAAATACATAAAAGTATATCAAAAATACATATAACATGATTTATTTCACACATCAAAAAACTCTGGGAATACAATTTGCATCCAAATAGTTACAAATGTCGCTAACGATGTGAATACACGTGGCATGGGTGAAATGGAATTCGAAATAAAAAATTTGACGCTTTTCGACCACGTTCTATTTTTACACGACTGCCCAAAAAAGGAGTGTTGTTTTCAGGGTCCATGTATGTTTGTGAGTTTCTTTATTCCACCATAACTCCTAAACGGCTTAACCGATATCAATGTATGTGGTATCATTAGAAGTATTGCGTTATCCCGGGTATCATAGGTTGGTAAAAATTTAAACAATGTAATGGGAAAGCCATGGTTCATGAAAATCATTTTTTTTAAATAAATTAATTACTACTTATTCTATCATCGTCTAGAGTTTTGCATAGCACATAAAAAAATATAACAGTAGTATTTAGTATGCATTCGTTCACTTATAACATAACAAAAGAAATTAAATTAAAGTTAAGTTGATTAAAAACGTTTTATCACTAAAAGGTATAAAATCCTACTAATATTATAAATGCGAAAGTTTGTAAGAATGGATGGATGAATGTTTGTTACTCTTTCACGCAAAAAGTACTGATCGGATTTGGATGAAATTTGGCACACAGATAGTTAATAACCAGGAATAACACATAGGATACTTTTTATTCCGATATACCCACGGGGTCAAAACTTATGCGGGTGAAACCACGGGGCGCATCTAGTAAAAAATAAATCAGGCGTGTTTTTGATATTTTAATAATTTTTTTTTTTCCAAACTTGCTAATACATGCAAACTTGATAATAAAAGAAGCACTTGCTTAATTTACTATTACCCTACCATCCTTCTGCCAAAATATATCCTTATACCTAACACCATATACCTACACATGTACGTGACCTGCATCGTGTGTCATGTATGTGTGTGAACGTTATGTTTGAGGGAGGCACATTGACGTCCTCCAAATATGCATCAACGATCAGTCTTCCGCATCCAGTGGATACCTTATTTTTTTTGGTGTGTAATTATCAAATAACTTCTCCCGCTGTGGGCGGAGCGGGAGGGTGTGTCAGACTCTTGCTGACTAAAACCCACCCCTGTTCCTTCCGTTGCCTGTGTGTTGCCAAAGGCCAGGGTATCCCTTTCGGACTTTCCCGCGACCCCGGCAGGCATCGGCCCTAGCGGATACACACTTGTGCTGACATCTCTTTGAGGCGCGCGTGGAACACAAATCCAGTGGATACCTGTGACCCCAAACATTTATTTATTTGATAATTCTTATTTTGGTTCCCAACAACAACAACGCGAAGCAAGAGACTCTCCCTAAAGACGAAAGACGAACAGATATCAGACTCCAGACTCTTCAAACATAACATGACACCTGTAATCCCCAAAGGGTTAAACAGAGACGAGAGACAGGCAAACACAAGTAATATCCTATCTATTCCCAAAGCTTATCAGGGCCGATCCAATCATGGTCCAATTCGGTCATAATTCGGGTTCAAAGCATGTGCCGCAACGAAATAAAGCGGGGCACTGCGAGGTCAAACTTAATTGATACGGTCCACTTCGCTCTTAGAGTATGAATCTATATAGAGCGGGCCTTTGGGGGATTGTACCCACGAGCGTTTTTTTTTTGCGCACTGGGTTTTCAACGCTGTGCTTAGTGCCGAGAGTTGAAAATCCAACAATGTGTTACCTTGATGCGCTGGGATGCACTCTGTCGGATTCTCAATGTTCGGCTTATTACCGAGAATTCAAAATCCAGTGCGCCACAAAAAATCGTCTCGTTATAAAATCGTACCTGGGCTTATAGTGCCTGCATAGATACGGAAGCCGTGTATCGATAGTGTAATCTGCCTTAGGGCAGTAAAGAACTCTTGCATAAAAAAATATACGGGACGTCTTAAAAACCTCCTCCTTTTTTCGTCGGTTAATAAGCTCATGAACGTTTCTCAAGCTGGTCTGACTCACTGAACATTAATGTTTTCCTGTACGGATGTATACAGTAGAGTATTGGGAAAAGTAACTCAAACTATAAAAGTTTAATAATTTTCGGATGTTGCGCAAAGCCGCAAAAGGAGACAGCTGCAGTCTATATCTGTGCCAAACGTTTGATGTTTTGATATTAAAACTGTGTATAGGTTTTCGTAAACAACCGGTAATAATTAATCTGAATATTATCTTTTTCAACCCGTGTAGGAACATCGTGTTGAAGCTGAAGTGGCCTTCAACCTTCCAAACCCACCCACGTACATAATATCACCCACGTTTGGAAGGTTGAAGACCTGTAAGGCTTGGTAAGGCTGAAGTGAACCTTTTTTTTTGTGTAAGAAACCTTCAAAAGGCGTCCGGCCTTTGGGGATAAGACCGGGGAGTGTGGGATTTTTACCTCACAAAAACCATCCCAGTGGTTACCGTCTGCACATGGAAAGGGGCATCGTCACCTCTTAAAAGACCGATCCGAAACCCCCGCTATGCAATGCCTATTAGGGCACATCTCTGGGGAGACTGTAAAGGGAGGGTTTCGGGGAGACCCCCGAAACCTAACTGTACAAATATGCAAGGCAGCACGTGACCACTGTGCGCCGTCTTCCCTGAGGTCACTCAGTGGGCGGACAGAGTCCCCACTCTGAGCGCCCGTGATCCCAAACACCTACACCTACATTGCGCAAGTTATGTTTAGGTCCCATGTAAAAGGGGGCGAGCCTATTGCCATCAACTGGGTACAGATCCAAAGTCCGTGATGCTACTGTGATATACCCGATGGCAAAACCCAATTATACCTTGCTCGACCTGGCAATCGAACCCAAGAGACCGCATGCTCAGTTGTAGCGCTTGCGATTACTAGACATTGTTTAATCCATACCCAAAGGTCCATTTCTCCCGTAACAGTCCAACACCTCTTGGCACGTCTGACATCACATTCCCAAGTCTTGTCACGTTGTTTATGAGCCTATGTTAACGAATCTTACTTGCTTTTGTGGCTAAACAAATTTTATTACTAGCTATAGATAGATAATAAGAAATACTGCTGAAACTTCAGGGATAGAAGGTTTACGTAAGTATTTATATCGTACATCGAGATCACGTAGTTACCTATGTTGTTAAGGGGACTACAGGAGCTAAACGCCTAAAAGTATCATTATGATCCACTGAAGTAAACCAAATCCGAAAATATATGATATTCTTCAGGATATAATGATGATAGATAGATATTGTGATGAAAACATAATACAAATAATTTGATTCGATAGAAAAAAAAACACACAGATGCCTCTAAAAAAATATTTTATCGATTAAAAACCATATTAATATACATGCAATAATTCTGATTTTTTGTCAGATTATTCTACAAGCATCATAATAGCATAGTAGTGTTTTTTTTTATATAATCAATAGATTTTTTGTAAATAGATAATTGCTTCATATTATGCAATAAATTACCAGCAATGTCATCGCGATTCTCTTTCTTTTCTATGCAGTCCGACAGTGACCGCGCATTAGCTGTTGTCAGCCTTTTATTGAATATGCCTGCGTATGTATCTGTATGTATATAGCCTGCGGGAAGGACAAAGGGATCTCGTACCTACGAGTATTTTTCTGCAGAGTACTTATAAATAGGTAAAAAAATTGATGAACGTAAATTTCGGAATGGTAAATTTTCATCTATTTTTTTAATAACTATAAAACTAATTATTTTCAAAGTATAAAAAAAATATTTGGGATTCTAAATTTAGCGAAACTTTTTTTTTTAAATTTCTTAATTCCCCTCAAAAGTAAACCCCAAATTAAAAAAAAAAACATTTATTTACGTTACACGTTCGTGTCTGGGTTACAGAAATTCATATGTGTACCAAATTTAAACTTCGGTCCAGTAGATTCGGAGCAAATCGGCTGTGACAGACAGACAGATAAACACACGACTGATCCTATAAGGCTTCCATTTATCCTTTTGAGGTACGGAACCCTAAAACTAGTCAGTTGTGTTATAAGGGACAGCTACATTAACGTTGACATCTTATTGTAATTTGACATTTTATTGTAATTAAGTAGGTATGTAGGTACAACAACACATTGCACATTCGGTGTAAGCACTGACCTGACATTGACAGTGACACCTGACATTATAGCTGTTTTTTCTTTTTGATAAGTTTAAAATGTGTCCTCTGAGACCAGCCCGACAGCCATTTTCACATTACAAACTAAATTATGTTGACTAAAAGTGTCACCGTGTCTTTCAAATATATTTTAGTATAATCAGCCCATAAAGTGCCCACTGCTGGTACATGAGCCATCACGCACCAGTGAGGATTGGTGATATCACATGTTTGTCGAATTTTTGGTTCTTGGACATGCTGGATTCGTCACGATGTTTTTCTTCACCGTTTTGAGAGCAGTGTGCAGTGGTGATGGTGGTGGTGGAGCGGGAGGGTGTGTCAGACACTTATTGACTAAAACCTACCCGTATTCCTTCCGTTGCCTGTGTTGCGGGGGCCTCGGTAACCCTTTATTACCTTCCCGCGACCCCAGCAGGCATCGGCCCTAGTGGACCCCTACACTTGTGCTGACGACATCTTTTTGAGGTGCGCGTGGAATGCAACACGCCGTCGACCCGGGCCTGGTCCTTTTCGCCTCCTCGCGCCACTTCCATACGTGCGCGAGGACTTTTGCCTCCAGATCTCATTGCGGCAATCCGGCAAGGAGGCTTGCTGCCTCACAGGAGACCGTGCGGTATCCCCGGACCAGCCGGATGGCCATGACCCTTTGGGCCGCGCTCAACCGGCGGTCTGGCCGCAGCGCTAGGGAACGCGGCCACACAGGAGCCCCGTAAAGGGCCATGGACCGCACGACCCCGCGTAGAGGCTCCGGCAGAAGGCGTTTTGGCCCCTAGATTGGGCAGCAGCCGCTTCAACGCAGCCCCTGCCTGCTCCAGTTTGGATTTGAACCCACGACCTACGACACGTAATTCGGGGCCGTTACTACTGGGCCACCACTGCTCTCATATTTTAGCATATTAAAATTTAAAATAAATCCACTTAGTCTAATTTATTTTACGAATGTATCTTGATTTTCATTTTCTTAGTAAAAACATTCTCGATGTTTATAGACTAAATGTCATTTTCATCAGCCTAAGTCTACCTAAAGTCGAATTAATAATTATATTTCTTTTTGGCCGATTTATATGTGTAAAATAAATCTGTATTATTAAGTAAACGTCTAGAATACAATCAATACAATAAATATGACCATTTTATTAATGACGAATTTTGTTAATAACGTAAGCTACGCTGACGACATGGTGCTGCTGAGCGCGTCAATCTGCGGGCTTAGGACGTTCGTGGCCACTTGCGAGAAGTATGCCAGACTACATGGTCTGGCATATAATGTTAAGAAGAGTGTGGTTATGGTCTTTGGGGCCAGAGGTAAGTACCCAGATGCTGTACCTTCAGTGAAGTTGAGCGGTAGGCCCCTTGTGAAGGTAGACCAATTTAAATATCTGGGTCACTTATTGACCATCGGCCTCAAAATGATGAGGATATTGACAGGGAGCGGAGGGCGCTGTGTGTGAGAGCTAACATGATTGCCCACAGATTCAGGCGTGCCTCTAAAGAGGTTAAGCACACTATATTTAGTGCTTACTGCACGTCTTTTTACTCTTGCAGTCTGTGGGCTCATTATACTCAGAAATCATACAGCGCCCTTCGCGTTCAATACAATAACGCATTCAGGGTGCTGATGGGGTTGCCCCGATACTGCAGCGCGTCAGGGATGTTTGCTGAAGCTCGCATTGACTGCTTCTACACTGTGATGCGGAAGCGGTGCGCATCCCTAGTTAGTAGGGTGCGGGGCAGCACCAACAGCATCCTGTCTATGGTAGCAAGCAGGCTAGATTGTACGTTTGTGAACCACTGCTGCAGGGTATCGGCTGGGCCTGTCACCTTGCAGCAGTGACGTCACATATTGTTTGTGTTAATGTTTTACTAACATAGTTTGTAAGTATTTTGTTACTAACACGCTGAGTCTTGTTACTTGATTAAATGAATTATTATGATTATTATTACACAATGTGAAAGCCAGCACATCGCAGATTATCCAGTGAATTATTAATTCGAATTGACTACTAAGCTTCCCCCGCGTTTACCAAAACGATTGGTCGAGGGAATACGAGATCGTCGCGTTCATATGTCACTCATTTTTTTTTTTTTGGAAAACCAGAAGACGCCCTCTATCAACGCGACGACGCGTTCCGGTTCGCCGAATTAAACGAACGCTACGGTCGCGTGTTCCTCCAACCATCGCTTTGGTTTAGACGTGGCTTTAGGCATATAATACATTCTTAAAGCTTCATAACCAAAACCAATTATTCGACAGATTAAACACCTATAGCAGGCCTTTTGAAAAACAGTCTCACGAGTTTCCCGCTCAATTACATTGGGTCAAGAAGGACGGCGCACGGCCATCTTATTTATTGTATCGATGGCAACTAGAAATAGTCCATTAAGCGTGTTATTCCAGATTTATTAGCATCTAAATGTATGCCATTAGGCATTGTTGGTATTGATTACTGAACTATACACATAAATCTTTGTAAAGAGCCTTATTAGGAACGAAATGATATGGATTGTAATGGAAAAATAAATAAATTTTGCTGGAACTGGTTTGTATTGATGCCTGGAGTGCCTGAAAATGTATTGTGCTATAGAGTGCCTAATATTTATTCAGCATTTTAAAAGTTATGAATTTATATAAATCTTTAAGTAGCTACTCGGATCCGGCTATGATAAATTGAGTATTGTTTTCGAAAATACGAGCCTTTTTTCTCAAAAAAACCGACAAACGAATGAATAAAAAATAAAGAATGAAAGTAAATACGTTTATTTGCGGTAAACATGACGCAAAGAAGGAACACAAATACAAAAAAGAAACAATTTGGGGGAGAATATGCGTCACATCCACGCAAAACGGCCAACGCTCAGCATAATGCTGCGACCCTATGCGAGACAGAGCCGCAGCGCTGGTTTTCATTTCATTTCTATTATATTATACCTACTGTAGGTAATTATTTACAAAAGGGTACAAAACGAAATTTCTTGAAGCGAATAATAGAAACGCCAAATAATAGACAATGCCTTTAAAATAATGGTCCAACTATTACTCCCGAACGTGACCAATTTGAAAGGCCAGGTAGGTATTGCTCGTACCTACGTGGCTACCTCCTATTATAACATAGAATATAGCTGCAATAAAATACTAGAGTTGACAGTTCTCTCTAGACCATTGTCTATGCTTTATTTATTACCTTAATGCATCATCATAATCAGCCTATAATGTTCCCACTGCTGAGACACTGGCCTGCTCTCCTCGAGAGGGAGTCAGTTGTACTCTGTCACGCGAGCCCAGTGCGGGTTGGTAGATGTCATGTCTTGGAATTTTGGTTCTAGGTCGTGTCGGTTTCTTCAGGATGTTTTCCCTCACCGTTTTCAGAGCAGTGGTGATGAAATTATTTACACAGAGTTACATATAATGAAATTAAAAGGAAAATTATCACAGCTAAGTGGGCTTTATATGTTAACGAGTAATAGTCGACCAACTTATATTTTGCAATTAGAGAATTAACCGTGATGTATATAGATGTATGGGAGAACATGTTTTTACTACAAAGTTAAGTTTGTTTTTGGGATAAATTCATCCCAGCTACTGCGGAACCCTTCATTGTGCGTGGTCCGACACGCACTTAGACGGTAATTTTATTGAGTAAATTCTAGGGCTGCAACTTAAAACAGAATTCACAAAAAAACGCTAATAATTATTGGGTTTATCCATCAGGAATTTCTCAGTAGCAGCCATTTTTATTTTTTTTTTTGGGTTGGAAATCATCAAATAACTTCTCCCGCTCTGGGCGGAGCGGGAGGGTGTGTCGGGCTCTTACTGACTAAAACCCACCCGTATTCCTGCCGTTGCCTGTGTTGCCAGGGGCCTTGGTAACCCTTTTGTACCTTCCCGCGACCCCGGCAGGCATCGGCCCTAGTAGACCCCTACACTTGTGTTGACATCTCTTTGAGACGCGTGTGGAACGCGTCATTGACCCGTCAGGCGGAAGGTGAGGACGCCGTGGCGCCTCTCTAGCCACTCCTCAAAGAGGGGACTTATCGCCGCAATTGTGGCGTGCCCAGCACTAGGTTGCGATAATCGCACTCTCCATGTCGCCATGAGATCTCGCCGGAGCTCCGTCCGTTGTGCCGCGATTTCTTGCGGCAGCGGAGTTATGCCCCGGCGTTTCGCCTCCTCGCGCCACTCCCATACGTGCGTGAGGACTTTTGCCTCCAGATCCCATGGCGGCAATCCGGCAAGAAGGCTCGCTGCCTCACAAGAGACCGTGCGGTAGCGGTGACCCTTTGGGCCGCGCTCAACCGGCGGGCTGGCCGCAGCGATAGGGAACGCGCCCACACAGGAGCCCCGTAAAGAGCCATGGACCGCACGACCCCCGCGTAGAGCCTCCGGCAGGAGGCGTTTCAAGGCAGCCCCTGCCCGCTTCAGTTTGGGAGCCAAACGTCGGATATGCTCCACGAAGTTCCACCGGCTGTCAAGGACGAGTTCCAGGTACATCGTCAACTCGACGCCAATGTAAACCCCTCCTACCGTTATTTGGGATCCCGAAGAAGGCGCATTCCGAGGACCATGAAAACACATGGCCTCGGACTTGTGCAGGGCCATCTCGAGTCTCAATTGCCGGATTCTTTCGACGATTGTCGCAACCCCGCGTGCCGCTACTTGAGCCGCCGCCTGGTACGACCTTTCTTGCACCAGGACCAATGTGTCGTCAGCGTAGTGTGCTACGCTGACGACACGTTGGTCCTGGTGCAAGAGGCCGCTAGGGAGGTCGGCGCACAGCAACCAGTCGTGTCCGAGGTCCCACAGATGCGGGCCCTGGACCGATCCCTGTGGGACACCGCATGACATCTCTTACTAGTTCCACACTCCCTGGTAACCGGGGTAGATGACGGCCCTGTCCGTCAAATAGGCCTCGACCACACGACAGAGGTAGGTCGGCATCCGGTGGTACCGGAGTGCCTCCCTGATGCAACTCCAGGGCAGAGTGCATGATGGCGTCCACCGTAGAGCGCCCCCTGCTCAAACCAAACTGGCTCTCCGCCAAATCCAGCCCCACCCGCACTAGCTGGCCGAGGAGGCTGTCTGCAATGACTCTTTCGAAGAGCTTGCCCACCCCGTCGAGCAGCACGATGGGCCTATATGCGGACGGAGAGTCCGCAGGGCGGCCTGCCTTCTTTATGAGGACCAGTTTCCCCATCTTGCAACGAAGCGGGAACTGGCCTCTCTCCAAAAATGCGCTTAGGAGCATCATTTTCCTATCTGGAATTTCTCAGCAGCAGCCAGGAGTCTGGTTTTTGCCCGGTTGATGGCAATAGGCTCGCCCCCTTTTAGATGCGACTTAAACATGACTGGCGAAATGTCGGTTTACTAAAGATACACCTCTGCCTAACCCTTCGGGGCAATACAGGCGTGATGTTGTGTTTAGTGTTATGATTTCCATCCAAATAGTTTCAATTAAAAATCAATATTAATCCAGACGGTAAAAAGCACACAATTTGATCAGAGAATTAAAGTTAGCAAATTGCAAGTCTGACTCCCACGCAACGACCTACGCAGCCGTGCAGCCGACTGAGTGAACTTACCAAAGTACTCACTTTGAATGAACTTTCAACTACCTTTCTTTTCACATCGTTGGATTGTCTGTATTTCCTAGTGCATTTATTTTTAGTTCACTGTTATAAATCGGTGTATTTCGTTTCATGTTCGGTACGTATAGTTTTTTTACGTTTTTTTGTTGGTATAGTAGCGTGTGCTAGTTGACATATGGCAAATAATTTAATTTATTGTTAGTGTAATGTAAATTATTTAGCATACTATTGTAAAGAATCAAGTTTTTCTAACTGAACAGATAGATGTGCTGCTGGGGAGTTTGTTGTGCCACTTCTTCTTCCCAGCTTAAGCACTAGGAAGTGGTGGAGGAATTTCAGGGATAAAAGTAGGTATCTAAGCAATATTTACTTAAAAAAATTCACTGTATAAATAATAATTTAAAACATGTCCGATTCAAATGAAAGTACGTTAAGCAAAAGTGATTTTGAAATCGTAACAGTTATCCGATTGGGAAAACGGATAACTGTTACGGAACACACGGGAGGGCCAAGTAGAGACTCCAATCTATTGTTTTTGTCAAATATATACACCATAACGATGATTGTGAGACGTCTTGCAAGGATAGATTGAAACATACTGTCTATCATCAATAGCGATTTATCGTTCACTGAAGATAAGGTTATTGGCTTCGGCAGTAGGTAAGAGTGTCCCTGGAGTTTCTTGCCCGTTCTTCTCCATAGGTACCTACTACACTTTGGAATGGGCATATAGCTTCATATTTCTAACTGACCGACTCCCTGACATTTCAAAAGTGTCTGTAAATGGTTTAATTGAATTAAATGCTTTGAGTTTGAGTCGTCATGTCAGTAGTCACCGCCATTCTAGGCAATCATCCTTGGCCGTACCCTACTCCAGCCAATTACATTTATACTCACAACTTTCCTCACGTAACTTTCCTCCTTCCTCTCCATCACATGCCCATACCATGACAACCGATTTCCGCACAACTTTTAAATCATCGATGCCACTTTCAGATTTGACTATTTTCATCAATTCGTCTTCAGTAGTAAATACAAGTTAGTATAGTCAAGTTCATAAAAATCTGTTTATTTTTCGATTTAGTTGGCTTAGCAATGCATTTTGCCAACTCCACATTGTATTCCAGTCAATCCCTCCAATAAACCTGGATAACTACGAGTATGTACTTTATCGTGCCTAACATGAGTATTTTAAGTACCTACACGTTACGTCAAAAGTTAGCCCAGCAGGTTTAGCATGACGCTTTCTATTTCTACGAAGAATAGACACAGCTCTATCTACACAAAGTGACATTTCATTTCTCCATTTTTGACATCGCACCGTTGAAATCCTTTTACCATCTGTCTTTTTGTCTTTCGTTTCTAACGATATTTGTCTAGGTCCTTTTTTATGTAGACTATATCAGAAGAAAGTTTTCTATCCCAAACTGTCAAAATCACACTGACAGTTGTCTGGTAGTGAAGACAATTTTGATTTTGTAATCGCCATGCTAAAGAATTTCTACTACAAAATCATAATTTTACAAGAGAGCGTTTTGAACGCAAAACTGTGATAATGAATAGAAGAACGAAGCTATCTTCTTCTATTTTACATTATTTAGTTAATTTTTGTTCAAGGCCAATATTACTGTAATATTTTCGTATTCCGAAATATGGTACTTCAACACTTTAAGAAAAATTGTTGAAGTTGTCTGTAAAAATTGCGAATCGAATAGAAAAAATCTTATGGCAAAACAAAAAACTTTGAGTCGAATTATAATTCGACTACATTTACATAATTATGTAAAAGAGCAAATTTCGTAAAAAGTGCAGTTGACTCTTTCTACTTTGCTGTCTTCCGTAGACAAAACGGTGCTCGTGCTAAGCCTGCTGGTTCGCAAGGGATATTTTTTCTCGCGGTAATTGTTTTTTCGTGCACTGGATTTTCAACGCACTGCTTTGCGCCGAGAGTTGAAAATCCAACTGTGTGTTTTTTGGACGCGCATGGATGCACTCTGTTGGATTCTCAATGCTCTGATCTACATCGACAGTTAAAATCCAATGCGCAAAAAAGAACAGATTTTTTTTTTGTTTTCGGACCCACAGTTATAGTCCATTTGGTTAGTATACACACGTCTTTAAAACTAGTGTTAGTTCTTACATCTACCAGATTAACAACAATAACTATTAATTACTGTGCCACAGTGGCATGCAGGCGTATCCAATGTCCCAGTATGGGGCTGTCCCACCTATCAGTTATCAGGTTAAAGGTTTAGTTTAGTTTAGCTAAGCCCCGTTTACACCGCGACAGTAGAAAGGCAAGTGAAGTGGCTTAAACAAACGCGTGCTAAAACCTCGCGGAAGTTAACTGTTGACTTTCAGGTTACGTCAGCTACGGCTGTTTGCACAATATAAGTTGTGATCACGTGGAACGGTTTCAAGTTTATAGATATTTGAGTGATATTTTTAACGTTTAGTAGACATATTGTACTGTCATTTTAACTCACGAAGGCGGGTTGGTCTTGACTGTGAGTATCTGATGCACATTCACATAGTATGAATGTGGGCAAATTTGGGAACTCTAATCTCCGTTTTCACTAATACTATATAACACTTAAATGTTAGCCTTAACAAAATCCCGTTGTTGGATTTTCAACGCTTGGCTTAGCGTCGAAAGCTGACAATCTTTCAGCGCGCTTTTCTAAACATAGGCATTGATTTAATGTTTTGTTTCAAGCTTCGTTTATGAATAGCTAAATATTAAATCGAATAGTTTACTCATGTAACCTTACTCAGCTCAGTTGACACTCCACACGTTCGAAGTACTAATTAAAGTCTATTAAAAAACATTGAAACAGAATTAAAATCAGTAAATTTTCCATGAGAATTTTTAATTAAAACAGATTAATTGAATTTCGGTTGACAGCTTTGAATCATTAAACCCGTTTCAGAGCTTTTCGATAATGAACCCAACTTGAATACTAAAGTAAAATACTGTAATTTTGCCTTAATGATTTTGTTGTTCGCACTACATTATTATAATGGTTACTTTTTTTCAATACCAATTTATTATTAATTGGTACCTATTATACAAGTTAACTATTTAGGTATGTTTTTAAAAAAAAATAATACGCAATGGTCGTATAGGTAATGACTTAATGTGTGGTTCTGAATAGGATTAGAATTATTTCTTAAGTCTTAGAGGATAAGGATAGGATTACAGTTATTTCTTTCTTAGTTCTTTGTATACTAACCCAAATGGACTAATGGTCTGAATTAAATGATTTTTATTTTATTTAACTGCACATTAAAAATATCATAGATGAAATATAAAAAAAAATATTTGCTTGTAATGTAGGTAGGCAAACAGACAAGATGTAATTTTAATAAACCGTCCCGATTCCGATCCCATTTTTACCGCTTATTAAAGAAACGTTTAAAAAATGTAGGAGGATCTCGTGGCTAAATAATAACAGCCTCAGATCAAGTTCCGCTTGCCAGGCTTGGTCCGTGGTTGGCTGACCATCTTTAGCGAGACTACTCCGTGCCTCGGAAAGCACGTTAAACCGTTGGTGCCGGCTGCTGTCATTCGTGGATCTTTGACAGTCTTAAGAGCGTTTACACATGGCACCGCAGCGGCAACGTTTTTCAGCCACCGCGGCATCAAGACTCACCGCCGCCGCGGCGGCGACCGGTGTAAGGATCCATACAAATGCAATGGTGACTAATACAGCGGTACCGCAGCGGCGGCAGTGCCGCTGCCATCGCGGGGGCTTACGGGTCGTCAGAAACCCGAAAGTCTGACAACCAGTCTTACCAAGGGGTATCGTATTCCCCAGTTACTGGGTTGTAGAGATCAGATAGGCAGTCAATCCATGTAAAATATTGGTATTCAGGTGCATCTAATTAGACTGAAAGCCGACTGCAACATAGATGGAAAAAGGCAGGCAGCATATCAAGTTACCACAAACTGTCAAATTCCTCCAAATGATTTTAAGCCTTAAAATGTCGAGGGTTAAGTTCAAAATCGAATGAGAATATACATCTATACAGTTTGGGTCCAGCAGGCTTAGCATGACGCTTTCTATTTCTTCGAAGAATAGACACGACTCTTTCTAAACAAAGTGACATTTCTTTTCTCCTTTTTTGACGTCCCACCGTAGAAATCCTACATAAAAAAGGACCTAGACAAAGATCGTTAAAAATGAAAGACAAGATGACAGATTGTAGAAGGATTTCTACGGTGAGATGTCAAAAAAGGAGAAACGAAATGTCACTTTGTATAGAAAGAGCCGTGTCTATTCTTCGAAGAAATACGAAGCGTCATGCTAAGCCTGCAGTAGGTGGCCACATTTATTGCGGCATCAGAGGCGTTGTTCAGATCGTCAGGAGTGCAGGTAAACGGACAATTGGGACACTCTAGCATCCAGTTAGACTGGAAGCTGACCCCAACATGTGTAGTTGGCAAAAGGCTGAAAAAATGTAGGAACGAAACTATTTCTGTATTCAGAGGGACACAGTTTTCCATTCTTGTAATAGTTTTTCCTCATTTCACAGAACAAAAGAACATTGAAGATAAACATTAACGGATGTTTTTCATCAAAACGTAGGAATTCTTCCCGTAGGTAAAACTATAAAAACAGTTTAAGAAACAATAACTATAAATGAATCAAACTGTTAACAGACAAACTATGCTGTGTTAAACTGCCAATGTTTATAAAAACTATGTAACTAGTTGAAAAATTTATTTATTTCCATTACCTAGAACATGTACGGACAGTATAGACAGAAGTTTTCAAACTTTTTGTAGGCTGGATAAAAAAAAAAAATAAAAAAATTCTCTTATAATTGGAAGCGCACATTTTTGACACCACTCTTATAGCATAGAATTGTTTAGTTTCTGTTGGATCCAAAAAATAAATAAAATAATTACATTTTATAAAGATTTTCTTACTTATTTTAAATTTGTGTTATTCCACAAAATATTTATGTCGGCGTAATCAACCATTTACACTAGGTTCTTAATTAAACTAGTTAACTGACTACACAAATAAATACAAAACAAAATAACACTTAGGCGTCAAACTGCTAAGCATCAGAAAACCATCTTCATCATTTACAAAAATGTAACTTTTCTGCTCTCTGTACTAAAATATTTCACAGTAATTATAAATACTAAAACATAACTAGTGTCACTATTATTCATTCTTTCTCCAAACATTGTTTCCTCTATTTTTTTCTCGTCTATTTTCGCGTAGATACCGAAAAACTTACCGAGGGGTAAGTATCGTATTACCGAGTAACTGGGTTGTGGAGGTCAGATAGGCAGTCGCTCCATGTAAAATACTGGTATTCAGCTGCATCCAGTTAGTCTGGAAACTGACCTCAAAATAGTTGAGAAAAGCCAAAGTAGAATTTTCGTTTCAAAATCAAAAGTCATTTATTCGAATTAGGCTAAGAATCA
The DNA here is from genome assembly GCA_905333075.3 of Atethmia centrago. Taxonomy (NCBI): domain Eukaryota; kingdom Metazoa; phylum Arthropoda; class Insecta; order Lepidoptera; family Noctuidae; genus Atethmia; species Atethmia centrago. The sequence goes on from HG995384.1 coordinate 6,426,377, forward strand.
GCACTTTTCGAACGTCAAAATTACATAAGACAGTCCCCCAAAACGCCCACCCTTCACGACTTCCTAGTGCTTTAGCTGGGAAGAAGAAGTAGCGCAACAAACTCCCCAGCAGCACAGCTGTCTGTTCAGTTAGAAAAAAAAATGGATTCTATACAATAGTATGCAAAATAATTTACACTACGCGCAACACAAAACAGTAAATTATTAGCCTTTTATGTCAGCTAGCACACCGCTATATAAACAAACAAAGAAAAACACTGAAAACTATACTCAAGCAGAATTAAAAGTCGCGGGAAGGTACTAATGGGTCACCGAGGCCCCCGCAACACAGGCAACGGAAGGAATTCGGGTAGGTTTTAGTCAGTAAGAGTCTGACACACCCTCTCGCTCCGCCCAGAGCAGGAGAAGTTATTTGATAACTTCCCATCCAAAAAAAAAAACCTAAACTCAACTTAATACCTAAATAAAAGCTTCCAGGCATAAAGGGCGTGCCCGTTTACATATGTACGTTTCCCTTAGATACTGAACTCTATCAAGAAAAACAATGTCTGTCTTGAATCTAGAGTGTAGACTAATCTAGCGAATAGATAGCCTGATTGATCTAGCCGAATCAATCGTGGCTTCGATCCACTATCGGTCTGAAATATTGGCTACTTTGTTACTGATGTGTTGTATCTCCTAGTTTCGTTGTTTCTTTGTGAGTCTGTTTGTCTTGAACGCGCTAATCTCTGAAACTACCAGTCGGATTAGAAAATAGAAAAACTACACAGAAAAACAAACGTTATTATATTGGTATAGATTTTCTGTGTAATGCTTAAGTCGGCTGGGTACTTAGGTTTATGATGCGTTATTTGAATATACGAAAAAAAAAACAAAAAAAAAAGATAAATGAATTGTTAAGCAAATTGAATACCAACTGAAATTGGCCGTATATACAAATTACAACTGTCATTTTTTGACAATTCCATGAAATGGCTGTAACATGGCAAATTTATCGTATGGTTTCAATCATAACTTCAACCCGTAAACGTGTTCTGTAAATCATGAACTCCTTCAAGAACTTTTGCCACCAATATTTGAACTGATCGGTGATTGCATTCTCCTATATTTTCTGACAAGACTATACCCCTGTATTGTGTGCCTTTTAGTCTGTGCTAAACAAATGTACTTCCTTTCTTTCTTTCTTTCTTTCTAAATGTTTGATATACCTGACAATGCGACATAATTTGAAAAAAAAAATGGAAAAATTTAAAATTTTCACGAGAGTTGTAGTTTCATGTTTAATAAAGCAGAACAATTTGTAACGTGAGTAATGACTGCCTCATTGGTCTATAGGTCGCAAGCGCTACTGCTGGGTCCTGGATTCGATTCCCAGGTCGGGTCGGGTGTCATTGGGTCTTTCCATTAGGAATTTCTCATTAGCACCCCGGAGTCTGGATTACTGCCCGGGTGTTGGGTCGCCCCCTGGGACTTAGATATAACTGGTGAAATATGGGTGGTTTACAGGGTTACATAACAGTCATGATGCCAAGTGATGATAACAAGTGCGAATTGAGCTCGCGTGGTGAGGGTTCCGAACAATGAATATGTTATCTACCATGTTTTGTATCCCAAAAACAAACTTAACATTGTAGTTAAAATATATGTTGTGCATTCCAACTGCAAATGTAAGTTTGTACGTACAGTTATTGTAACACCATAGACTTCTAAAAAAATTCTATATTTTTTTCTAAATAGGGGCGAGAATGGTCAATTTTCATCAATTTTCTTAAATAACTAGTAAAACTATTTATTTAATATTACAAAAAAAAATATTTCACACAGTACAGTTTGCATAATTTTATTTTTAAATTTACTAATTTGCCCTCCAAAAGTGACCCTCATATTCAAAATTAATTTATTTACTTTACACGTCCGTGTTTGGGTCACAGAAATTCATATGTGCACCTCAACTTAATCGGTCGCCTAGATTCGGAGCAAATCAGCTGTGACAGACAGACAGGCAGACTGACCACCAGACAGACAGACACACGAGTGATCCTGTAAGGGTTCTGTTTTTTCCTTTTGAGGTACGGAACCCTACCCTACAACCGCTATTGCGCAATAGGGTCTTACACCCATTTTTAAAAAGTGTCTTAATTAAATTCTATAATAGTGTTAATATGCCCCAAAAAAAATCACAAAATTTTTACTTAATCGATAAGTGCCATAAAAATGCATTTAAATTTTACATTTTCAAAACGCTGGACGCAGTGCATGCCATGTTGCTCTGTGGTCATGACGTCACTTGGCTAGTAAACAAATGCGCTGATCTATTATCTAACCACCAGTTGACACGTTTTAGTTTACTTAGCGGTATGACGTAATAACATGGCGGCTACTATTTCATGGTGTTTTTTAACAGATTAGAAAAACTGAAAACGTTGAATTGAATTTTAAAATTTATTTTGTTATTTTATGAACTAAAAGTAACATTTTCCGACTCCTTTTTGCCTAAACTATCTCAATAATCTATTTATACATTTTTCTCGTACATAGTATAGCCCTATTGTATGTTATTCTGAAGAAATAAAATAAAATAAACCTTAAAAATATGAAAGAAACTTGTAGAATTATTGTCTGCCGCCTGTAGGTTTTATGAAATAGGCCACTGACCATACTCTTAGACCACACCACTCAAAACACTATCTAGAGTAGGGTCTGGCTGGCTGTATAGCATGATAAATACACACGGCTATATATCAACCTATACATTTCCAGTTTATGCTGATCTCGCATTGTATAGAATTTCCGAAAAATGAGAAGTCAGCTTATACTGGAAATTTGTAGCTTGATATGTAGCCGTATGTACCAACCCACCTACCCACGGGAACATAACAATAATACGTTTTATTAATAAAAAAAAATACTATAATGTACATTACAATTAATTACAAGTTGCAAAATCTGTATAAACTACGAGATATACAGGGTTACTGGTAACTCGACGTATTCCTTGCAGGACGTCATAGTAGGGTTAAAATGCAACAAATTAAGCCACCAAATGTTCTACCGAAATTCAGTAGTTTTTGAATTAGTTAAGAGTTTTAGTTTTTTAATGAAAAATCCCAGATTAAACCATTTGAAACCAATTTAAAAATGATTTACGGCGCGACTGTACTGAAATATAAGTTATTATCATATTTGACGCCGTAGCAGACCTTTGTTAATAATTAAAAGTTCAATAATGGCTAAAACTTTGGCAAATATCACTAACAAAACATCAAATTTTTTGTAATTTTTGCTATTACTTCATAAAAAATGTAGTCTAGTGCAAAAAAAATACTACACCTGGTGTACAAATACTAAGAAAATATCCTTGTCTTATCAGCTATCCAAAAAGGTATGAAAGTTAATACAAAATCATGGACTACATTATGAAAATCGTTTTTGTTTTAGTACAAACGTGCGTTTCACAAAAAGGTGATTATTCGAAAAATCAAAAACAAAATCGTGAACATTATTATTCTTTTTAATCAATATTAAAAACTTGAATTACCCACATTTTACACGTCTTGTTCGATGTGCTGCCCTCAGTTTCGAATACATGTTCTTATTCGCTTCCTTACTTCGGTTTTTGTTATTCTTGAGGTGATTGTTGCCCTCATCTGGTCCACCGCATTTGTAATTCTCTCCCTTAGTTCTTCAATTGAATTTACTGGGGTCACATAAACTAGATCTTTCATATGACTCCAGACGTAAAAGTCTAGCGGCGTCAGATCAGGGCTTCGTGCAGGCCACGGAATCGGCCCACCGCGCCCTATCCATCGGTTTGGATAGTTTTCATCCAGCAATTGTCGAATTGTGATTCGGAAGTGGGCTGGACATCCGTCATGTTGGTAAATCATGTTTGCTCTTCTTTCTTCCGGTACATCCGTTAGCAGTGCTGATAAATGATTTCTGAGGAAATCTTCATAAAGTTCCCCATTTAGTGTTCGGGGTAAAAAATGTGGGCCAATTAATTTGTTGTCAATAATACCCATCCAAACATTCAGCGAGAACCTTCGCTGGGATGCGGTTGGTTTCAGTTTTTTAGGGTTTGCTTCTGCTTTCGGTGCACAGTAATGTAAGTTGTGGTAATTTGTGATACCATCACGATCAAAACATGACTCATCGGTCCACAGAATGTTTTTTAAAATGTTTTCGCTGTCGGCGTCGGCACTTAGCATAAAACGACAAAATTCAAGCCGTCTCGGCGGATCTCCTTCTTCTAATGACTGGACTGGTTGGTAATGGTATGGATGTCGGCCTGACAAGTGAACTACAGACCAGACTTTCCACTGTGACATACCAAGCTCACGCGCTATGATGTTTGTCGATGTGTTAGGATCGTCAATAAAACGTTGAAGAATAAGCTCCTCGTCCTCAGCCGTGTATCTCCGGGAACGACCAGTGTCAACTTGCCTGCTTCTTTGGACGCTGCCAGTTTCAGATATTCGCCGATAAGTCGATCCGAAGAAACTAACGTGGGGGAGTCGGCGGTTGGGAAAGCGAAGTTGATATTCTCGCCGCGGCTCAGCAGCGTTACCGTCACAAAGTCCGTAACAGTACATTATGTCAGCGTATTCAGGATTAGAATATGCAGCCATAGTCAGCGCTTATGAAGGCACAGCACAGCACAAGAGCAAGATACGCAGCAACAGTTAGGGAAATAGCCAGTAACAAAACACGAGCTTGCGCGACGTAGAGTTGAAACTAACTAACGCTGACGACCAAATTTTGCAAAATCGCACCCCCTGTCATGCCGAGAGAACAATAGCGACCAATCACAAAGTTCCCCGAGTGGTTGGAGTTCAAGCGCATGTAAAAACTACGAATAATACGAATACGAAACAATAGGTTGACCGTCTCGCAATTTTACCTGCCCCCCATAAAACTCTTCTCTTCCCTGGCACACATGCAAAAGTATTGACAATCATACCTTTCTGAATAACTGATAAGACAATGATATTTTCCTAGTAATTTGTACACCAGGTGTAGTATTTTTTTTTGCACTAGACTACATTTCTATGAAGTAATAGCAAAAATTATAAAAAATTAAATGTTTGGTTAGTGATAATTGCCAAAGTTTTAGGCATTATTGAACTTTTAATTATTAACAAAGGTCTGCTACGGCGTCAACTATGATAATGACTTAAATTTCAGTACAGTCGCGCCGTAAATCATTTTTAAATTGGTTTCAAATGATTTAATCTAGGATTTTTCATAAAAAAACTAAAACTCTTAACTAATTCAAAAACTACTGAATTTCGGTAGAATATTTGGTGGCTTAATTTGTTGCATTTTAACCCTACTATGAAGTCCTGCAAGGAATACGTCGAGTTACCAGTAACCCTGTATAACCCTGTCACTTAAACTAGGATAGCCTGAATAATTAAGAGACAGTGGTGCCGATTCCTTTGTTCACAAACTAAACTAAATTGAAGTACAGTGCATCTTTTTCTTTCTATTTCATTAAGAAGAGAGAAGATAAATTTTAGTTTAATCCTGTCAAATTAATCAGCGCCTGTCACTATTCCATACAAGTTTAGACGTGATTAAGAACTTGCCTACTAAAATTACGTCAATTTACGTCAAGCGCTGATTAATTTGACAGGACTAAACTAAAATTTATCTTCTGTCCTTTTCTTAATGAAATAGAAAGAAAAAGAAGCACTGAACATAAGTTTAGTTTAGTTTGTGAGCAAGGGAATCAGCACCAATGTTTGGCCAAATAATTATTTAAACATAATTTAACACAACAAATGAACGGTGTTGGTGTTATTACAGTTTGTTATGTGTAGTGTAAATTAAATGAAGTGTCGTGTTACACGTTTGAGTTTTTAGGAATATAGGTGCCTAATCGTGTGCATTTATTTTAATGTAAAAGCTGTAAGACTACTGCCTACTGTGGATCACTAGGTGACGTGAGCACAGACTCCGTGCAGGCATAGTCCTTTTGTAGTTGCCACTCAGATACTACTACTAATCTGACAACCAGTCATACCAAGAGGTATCGTGTTACCCAGTAACTGGGTTGTGGAGGTCAGATAGGCAGTCGCTCCATGTAAAATACTGGTATTCAGCTTTATCCGGTAAGACTCGAAGCTGACCCCAACTTAGTTCGGGAAAAGGCTAGGCAGATGATGACTCAGATACTACGGATTTAACTGTATATGTACCTATGTATTTAAGTTTAAAATATTTAATAGTGAATTAATTTTTTGGCAAATGTGTGTACTTAATATGTAGAATCGGCGTTTTGCGAAGGTGGTTTTGTGTTGAGTTCTTGGAAGCAAAGACGTAGCTATTCCTTGTCAATAACACAATATTCTTATTTATGTTCAGATTCAGGTCTCGATTCTTTAAATAGATTTTCTCTTGCTACTGGGAATAAAAGAGATTTAGAGAAAGGCTTTATTCTTTGTAGTTTTAACATGATTTTGGTTCCTTTTGTGTGAATAGTGAGACTAATATCCGATGCTATTATTTACGAGATTTTGAGATGTCTATAGATACCTTAGGTAGGGATTGGAAGTACCTACTCTCAATCCCCACTTACTCACGTCCCCTATTACATTGGACTTAAGAGGACGACAGGGGCTAAACGCAAGTTTTATAAGTTTTATAATGCCTAAAAGTATATGGTCCACTGCAGTAAACAAAATCAGAAAAATATATGATATTCTTCAGCATATATGCTAGGTAGATAGTGTATTGAAAACATAATACAATTACTTTGATACTATAGAAAAAAATCTTGTAACGTTTAAAAACCATACTAATATAGCTCTGCCCATAGTAAAAATCTTCGTTCCACCAACAATCGTCTTCTTCGATGTCCTTCTCACCGCTCTGGTTTCATTCGCTCATCTTTCTTTGTCCAGGCTGTCTTTCTTTGGAATGCGCTCCCTCTGAACATCAGGACGGCAACCAATCGGTTGTCTTTTAAACTGAAGGCACGTGAACATATACGTAAGAAGTTGGCAGAAACATCCCAGCGCTGATATTTTGCTGGATTCGTTTTCTCCTCTACTGATCGTTATTTCTCCTGACAAAGTTTATTCTATTTATATGTATGTATCTACGTATCTATTCTTGTATTATGTAGTTATATTCGTGTTATCTATCCCTTAAGTTGCACCTGCCATGTGTCTTCTCTGCATCACCCTAAGGTAGACTGGTAGAAAATGCCTCAGGCATTAAGTCCGCCTTTGTACGGTATTATTTTTTTTTTGCTTGTGCATAAAGTTTTAATAAATAAATAATATACATGCAATCATTCTGTTTTTTCGTCCGATTATTCTACAAGCAAAATATTAGTATATAGAGTTAATTTTTTTGTAATCTAATCAATAGATTTTTTTGTAAATAGATAATTGCTTCATATTTTGCAATTATTAGCGTTGTGTCATCGCGCTTCTCTTTCTTTTCTATGCAGTCCGACAGTGACCACGTTTTCGGTGTTGTTAGCCTCTTAAACATAACTGTCGAAATGAGGGTTTACTATTGGTCACGTCTGCCTAACTCTGTGGGGATAACAGGCTTAATGTTATGTTATGATGTTACTCACGTGCAAAAAGATAGACACGCATAGACAAATTCAATAACGATTTTCAAAGACGGTATTATTGAGATTGCGATACTACCCTCAGATTCACTCTAATAAAGTAATAGCTTCTTAGCTAAAATTATAAATGCAAAAGTGACTTTGTTTGTTTGTTTGTTACGCTAGAACTGCTGAAAGGATTTGGATGAAATTTCGCTCATAGGTAGACCATGACCTGAATCAGGACAAAGGCTTACTAGACTTACTTTTCATCCCGATATTATTACGGGATCGAGACTTATGTGACCTAGGGCATACAAATGTGCGTCGCACTCTCGCCACGCCTTTCGGTTTTTTTGTTAAAAAAAAAAAAAATAATAATTCTTATTATTATTTTTTTCTGTACAGATTTACTCGCCAAACCTATTCGTTTGATGGCGAGAAGCGCTTGATTTTATACAAAATTAATATTCTTGTAATAACTAACCTTAAAACTACCAATTACGTACTATTTCGCTCAAGGATCAGTCACACCGGCGAATAGATTGCGGACGAGCCACGGACCCCGAACACTGACAGATTCTAAATACACACGGCCATACACCAAGCCACGCATTCCCAGCACAAACTAATCTCGCATTGTATAGGATTTCCATACAATGAGAGGTCAGCCCCTACCGGAAACGCATAGCTCCATAGGGTTTCATAGGGAATATTTATTTTTAGTAACGAAAACATGCATATTTTAAAAGCACAAATAGAATTATGGACGACAAAATATTCTGTGCATCCAAAAAAAAATCATGAAAATATCTTAAGTAGTTTGAAAGTTATATCGTTTTTATGCTTTGGGTAAACGTTACCTACTTTCTTAATTTATGTATTTCATAAAATATTTGACTATAATACTTAAATAGTCACATATAAAATTGATGGGTAACTTACTTGCATTATAAGAAGGCGTAATAACAGATTTAAAAGTCACTAAAATATTATAATATGTGCCTTAACATGCGATTCACAAGAACAATAAATAAAATCTTGATAATCTGATTAAGCTTATAAAATCTCAATAAATCACGCCTGTTAATTAAAAGGTATCTGTGTCTCACTCTTGAATTGAAAATGTTCTTCATAGATTCGGAACAACGAACACCAATTCACATGAAAAATTCAACCAATTCTTAAAAGGAATATCTCCTTTTCACCCTACAACTTTAACTATTTAAAATTCCAGACGGGCGCCGAACTGGGCGAAAATATATATAAATGCTGATGTTGCTTTATAAAAGTGTTCCCATAAATCTTGTGCAGGAAGCATTAGTTTCTGCATACACTAAGAAATGTTGTAAACGATCCGATACATTCTGAGAATTTTAAATTGGCGAACTTTGAATTTCATTTTAAAATGTAGTTTTCTTCACGTAGGTATTTTAAGGGTAGGCACGTTTAGTTGTTGAAATGGCTAGTGACCAACAGCAGTAAGCGAATCCTAGATAGGCAGGAAATACTTTATGTCTAAAAAAGGAAAGGAAAAAGGAAATCGATCGCCGAATTGAAAACGGCTGGGAAATGTACTGGTCCATGAAGATGCTAATGTCAGTTATCTCGATCTCACTGAGGCACAACTAGATAAACTTGAGCGACTTCAAAACTTTTGCATAAGATTTATATTTGGCTTGCGCAAGTATGATCATATTTCTGAATATCGTACAAAACTCAAGTGGCTTCCCATACGTCTTCGCCGGAATGCTCATATCTTATTTCAGCTATACAGTATTCTGTTCAATCCTACAACCCCCTCTTATCTTAAAGAACGTTTCAAGTTCCTTCATGACACACATAATAGATACCTGAGGTCATCGGAAAACTTAAGACTAGAGATGCCGATGCATTCCACCAGCTTTTATGACAAATCTTTTACAGTTCAAGCAGTACGGTTATGGAATGCCTTACCCGTGTCGATAAGGCGTGCACAAACTTTGTCCACTTTTAAAATTCAGGTAAAAAAACACTTTCTCTCTCCCTAAACATCATCATTACTTATAGTTATATAGTTCTTGATCTTGTTTCATGTTTATGGCATATATATATATAAATGTATGTATGTATGTATGATATATGTTATGTATAGTATATGCTTTATGTATTATACGTATTTATTGTATATGTAACTGGTACACCACTGACTACCTGCAGTATTGTCTCTCCTCCCCCTTTAATCCATCCAAAGGTTGTCTGTAAAAGATCGCTTTTAGCGATAAGAACGCCCATTGTGTCACCCCTTGTAAAATTTCAACATTTGTATCTGTAATTTTTATGGTGTACATAATAAAGAGTATTCTATTCTATTCTATTCTATTCTATTCTAATGAAGGTGATCTGCCGATGTCCGTGAAGCGCAAATTCATCGACATGTACCTACGTATATTCTGCCGACAGTTATAAATATACCATTTTAAAACAAAATCCGTGGTTTAAAACCCGTTTTAAATTTGTTTATACGGTTTAAAACCACGACCACGTGGACCATACATTGATTACGTATTATTTTAAAAATTAAGTTAAAAAGGCCAATTAAAATCATTAATCCTTTTTAATAACATATTATTATGTGAATAGGTATTATATGATATTTATACTACTTTTTAGGATTACACAGACTGAAAACAATCTTGATAAGCGTATTTATTAAAATACTAGCTGTGCCCCGCGGTTTACCCGCATGAGTCTCGATCCCGTAGGAACATCGGAATAAAAGTACCCTATGTCCTAATCCAGGTTATGGTCTACCGATGTGGCAAATTTCATCTAAATCCGTTCAGCAGTTTTAGCGTGAAAGCGTAACAAACAAACAAATAAACGAATAAACTCACTTTCGCATTTATAATATTAGTTACGATTAGGATAGGTACATTTAAAAAATACGTTGTGGCTAAGTATCAATAAAAAAAATGTGTTGTGTGTTGCTTTTACTCAGTCACTGCATATTTTTAATATGCAATATAGTCAAGTCAAGATTATCTATTTCTTAAAATATCGGAGTATACATAACGAAGCAACAGAGTATATATCCTAAATCAGGGAATTATAATCAACGAAGTGATTTGAATAACAAAACCGATTTAAAACCGTATGGTTTAAAAACCGTTTTGCATGTTTATATTCAAATTCAAATTCTTTATTTCGAGCGAAGACTCATAAAGGGTTAGGAACGTTGTCCCGAAACTAAGTGTCAGTAAACAACACGATACGACGGCACATGTAACTGACAGCAGTTAATAACATACGGACAGTCCACTCTGTCAGCAATCATTTTCAGAACCCTGTTAGGGCTGGCCATGACTCGAGCCACCATCGATGCTGCGCGCTTGCGCATTATTGTGTAAAAACAATGTACACGCGCCACCGCAAACATCACTGACGCACTGCAACGCCATAACAACCCGATCAATTTTATGAACACGTTATTAAATTGGACACGAAGTGCTCCATGCAACGCCCGCAAATACTTCTCCCATAAGTTGCATGTGTAGAAGGTGGTACAAAATGCTCTAAAGAGCGTCACCTTTATGTCTGCAGAACAACGTGCAAACCTGCGGGCTATCATATTCGCATGCACAGAAAGAGCCCTTCGTTCCCTTTCAATGCCAGCATTGTCTTTAAGGTCAGTGGTGACCAAGTGACCTAGGTATTTAAATTGTTCTACTCTTTCAAGAGTAACATCGCTTAGCTATATGCGAGGCACATCAAGATAGCATTTGGTACCCGCCTCAAAAACAATGTAGTGACTTATAATCCCGCTTGTCCTAACCTATGGTGCTCTAACCTAGTCGCTCACCACAACGCAAAAGTTCCGCCTTGAAGATTGCCGATGAGCGATGGAACGCAGCATTCTGGGTGTAACAAACTGACCCCCTAAAAACTGAAAAATAAAAAAAGTTTTTCCAAAAAAACACAACTGGCTTCAAAAAACACTATAAAGCGAAAAATTACTTTAATTTTGGATGTCAGTGTCTTTGGATTTGTATTTTAGCTTATTGCCACCGACTTCCAAAATTAAAGTTATTTTTCGATTTGTAGTGTTTTTTTTTGTAATAAGTTTTATATTTTCCCTTTGAAGGGTTCAGTTGGTAATTTATCTAAGTTACAATTACCTTTTGTCCTGCTCATCATCTCAAAATGTACATAACCAAATTACAAGATTATTATTAACATTAACAAAACTAAATTAAAATTAAATTAATTATTTATTTATTTAAATGCCTTAAAACTATCATTACAGGTCTTAACCTAATGCTATAGCCAAGTCACACACACAAATTTAAAATTATAGCACAGAATACATGTGAAGATCATAAAGATATTGTAAACAATATTAGTTTTGCGAATTCACCCAAGTGACACGTAAATTATAATATAAATTTTGACCTGAATATAATTGATGGTGCAAATTGCTCGAGTCAGAGGGGTTTTGGCCAGCAAGTTGGTCCTGACTGATGGAAAAACCTTAAAAAGGCCCTCGAGGCAGTGTACCGAGGATGCTGGTGGCATTTCCTCAAAATATTGCTTTTCCCGAAATAGGGACGTGAATTGTTGAGGAGCTCCAGGCAGTTCTTACCAGGCTTAACTGGAGCTGATGATGAAGTCACTAACAGCTCTACTACACCATATTATGCATAATAAAGCGCATACATTGCTTAGCAACCATATTAAAGTACCTAATACAATCGCTCGTTCTTGCTTAACCTTTCTATTTACGAAGAGAACTTTTCCTTGCAGTACCATATACTCGTATGTTAGTTTCAGTCACATCCTACATAAAACCACTGCTGCTATCTTTTCTCTTCCTGCTTTTGGTCAAGAAAAGAACAGTAGGTACTCCTTAACTAAATTCTAAAAAAAAATACTACCTATTTTTAAATTAGAATATAGTTAATGACTGATGATAACTTGTAGCAGCTTGCATTCAAAAGACTAGACAAAAATAAAAAATAGCTAAATAGCTTTATAATCAAGAAAAAGTGGTTTTCTTTCTTAGTTGTTTAACAAATCTAATGTTGTCATTTTTGGACATTAAAATTACAACTCATTGAATATAGCGGCCATATGCGCGTGATGGAATGATTTAATACAAACAAAATTTGGTGAATTTATTTGTGATGAGTTGTGGGAGGTTTTCCAATAGACATAGACAAGGATTCACAATAGATACATCAGCTATCAAATTGTGAACGATCCATGAAATATAATAAAAGTAATTAAACTGTTGAAAATGATTTGTTATTAGTTCGCAACAAATTACCTTCGCTACTTTGTTTGGAAACCTGTGGCGCGTTCCCAAATGAGTTACCAAACAAACTTGGTTCCCTCGTGCGGAATCCCGTAACATTTCACTAAGTTTTTGTTTAGCTTAGAATATTGGAATCCATTTACAGGTTGAGTTCGAACAAACTTTCTTTAATAAATAAATAGAATTTTCGTAAATGTTTGGGTTCCTAGAAATGTGGGCCTATCGTGTTTGTCCATTTAAAAAATAAGTTAATGAGTAAGTTTCGATTCCTAGAAATAGGGTTCTGTCACTACAATGAACAGGACCAATGTTTATTTTCATGATCAGTGATAAGGTACTTCTAAACAGCTAAATTGATTAGCCTTGTTTATGTAGGTAAAACTTTAGTTACTACTGCTAATATGATAACAGAATATTTTTGATATTACGACACAACATACCAAAAGGTCCAACGGTAGTTACGAAAGTTTAATAATATCAAGACAATAACTGATCATCTATTTCAAAATTCAAATAATCTGTCAGAGCATTGCTTTAATCATCTTTTAAAACATTGATAAATAAAATTAAAATGACTACAAAAAATTCACCACGGTATATTATACATATAGCAGTGAAATTCCCACAATAAAACCGCAGACACAAATAGACATTTTTTTTTATTCAGGAACCCAATCAAAAAATCTGCTTTCAAAGCGTACAATAAAAGAACATAATCCCGTGCCACGAGTTCCAAGGAAGATGAATAAATTAGAATGACAAAGGGACCGAAATGGAAACATGTGTACAAGAGTATCCACAAATACATGAACATGTTACGAGAGTAACGTCAGATGGATTTCTGTCTCAGGTATGTATCGTCTAGTTTGTCCGATGACCTTTAAGACATCAATTTATGTAAGAGAATTGATAAGGGTCATCATAACTGTGTTCATATCTCTAAAAAATTCATTATTCTTGCTTATTTTTTTATTGACATGCCATCATTATTATTGATCGCTATTTTTAACCGACTCCAAAAAAATTACCTAAAGAGGTCCCTATTTTTTTGATTTAATAAAAATATTAACTGATGCAACAAATGAGAACATACCTTTTTTGTTTTTGTGTGGGTAATTACCAAATAACTTCTCCCGCTCTGATCGGAGCGGGAGGGTATGTCAGACTCTTACTGACTAAAACCCACCTATGTTCCTTCCGTTGCCTGTTTGTTGTCAGAGGTCACGGTATCCCTTTTGGACTTTCCCGCGATCCCATCAGGCATCGGCCCTAGCGGACTCCGACACTTGTGCTGACATCTATTTGAGGCACGCGTGGAACACAACGCGCCGTTGACCTGGGCCTGGTCCTTATTAGACGGTGAGCTACCTATTGCTCACCGTCCGCAAGCCCGCGCCTACGATGGCCGGGAATCGGCCAGGGATTCCCGACGCCCAGCGGCGCTCTTGCGGCGGCTAGGGGCGTGAGGGCACGAATTTTGCCTCCCCCTCACCCGTTCCGCCTCCTCCTTTGCGAGCATTGAATTTTTGCGAGCATTACATTTTTGCTTTTTGCGCAAAAGGAGGTGATGGCTTGCCATGCCCTCTCGCTCCGTACCATGGCCTGAACCAGGGCCGGATGCGAGAGATCTCCGCTACCGATCGCCTCCACGAGGACTCTGCCCAAGTCGGGCAGACCTCTACCGTATGCTCCACCGTGTCCTCCAGGCAATCTACACAGTGATGACACTCGGGCGTTTCCTCCCACCTTATCCGACACAGGAACCTCTCGAAGCAGCCATGTCCGATGAGGATACGTCAGGTGAAAGGTGAGGACGCCGTGGCGCCTCTATAGCCACTCCTCAAAGATGAAAACATTCCTGTAGTAGCAATTTTTCCAGACATGATTAAAGCCTTTGATTTTGTTGATCATAAGCTATTACTAAGCAAATTAGATAAATATGGCATAGTGAATGACTGATGAACCTAAGTGATAAGCGTCAATATGTGCAAATATCAAAAGCCATTGATGGAAACAAAATAGAATATAAATCTAATTTTATAACTGATGCAGGAGGTAGTTCCCCAAGGCAGCGCGGTGGGATCGTTTATAATTCTGCTATATATTAATGACCTTTCCAATGCAACGCTCCACGAATTCGTCAGAGTATCCTCAGCAATCTTATTTGCTTACGATACGACACTAATAATAAAATGTAATGACAAAAATAAATTGGAACTGGAAATTAATGAAGCAATCAAAGACATAATAATTTGGCTTCATTTAAACAATTAAAAAAAAAACAATATACATAAAACAAAACTAATTCAATTTCAAACTTATAAATCAAACTTCAAGAGTCTAATTAAATAGAGTTTATTTACATAACCAAATTACAAGATGATTATTAGCATTAACTAAATTAAATTAAATTAAAACTGAGTTAAACCTAAAAAAGGCCCTCGAGGCATTGTACCGAGGATGCTGGCGGCATTTCCTCGCTGAATTGCAATGCTAAGTTTTTTTAACTTTTCAGAGTCTTAGTACAAAATATGAAGACAGTATCCTAGAACAAGTAGAAAACACAAAATTCTTGGGCATAATAGTAGTCAATTACGTATACGACATGCTAGACATATACGCAATAAAACTTCTACGATAACAGTGTCCGAAAATGCAGCAGTCATTACATATCACGGATACGTATCGTCAATTCTGTCACATGGTCTGATACTATAGGGTAATTCAGTTGAAATTTGAATGGCATTTCGGGTACAAAAAAGTGTGTTAGAGCAATATCTGGCGTCTGGTTTTTGGACAGCTGTAAACCTTTATTTAAAAACCTTCACATTTTACCTTTACCCTGCATACCATATCCAAGAACTATTTATGCTAGTAAAACAATATCCGCAAATTTTCGCATGCAATCCGATGCAAGCCACAAAAAGGCTTCAGCTAGAAATAAGTATAAATGCGAATTAAATATACCTCAATGTAGACTACAAATATTTAGGAGGAATACTTATATTTATGGTAAAAATGGACGAGAAGGGAGTGCAACTCAAGAATGTAGGAGTGTGTGTAAATGCACACCCATGTGTATATGGAGAGTGTGTGTGAGTATATTTATTATGAGTGTGCAGCGAGAAATAGTTATTATTATTAAGCAATGTATGTAAATAGGGACTTGGTTTGTAGATAGTCTTGTTGAAGTAGCCATTCTGTCACCTTAGAATTTACTTGATATCTATTTAGGTCACGGATGTTGAGGTTTTTGTTGAGTTTTATTGTAAATATATGCGGTAAGTGTGTGGTATTGGTGTCTGGCGAACGATGTTTTATGCTCTGTGCCTGGGGGAAGGAGGGACACAAGTGTGTCTTTTAAGTACCGATCGGAGCACAAAGAGCTGACGGACAGTAAACACCTTACATTCCAAGTACAGTTGTGGTATACGATAGCGGTATGGCTTACAAAGCTTTACTTCTAATTTAGTTCTCTGTGCTCTTTCAACTTTGATTAATTAAACTGATTTTAGCGCGCCACACCATAACGTGATACAATATCCAATTGCGGAATGACACAGAGCATAGAATACTATTTTCAGAGTGAAAAATGTGTATGATAGCCGCGAGCAGGTGTGAGTTATTATCCTTCTCTATTCGCCAGAATACCGCACCAAGGTCGGGTGCGGTATTCTGGCGAATAGAAAAGGGCATTTAGGACGTCTTGTCAAAGTTAAGCGTTGGCAGATTATGGTTGAGCCATTTCATTACTTTAGTAAGTGCTGATTCTGCGCTATTTTTAACAATATCCCACGTTGAGCCATCAACTATAAATACGATGTCATCAGCATATACAAAGATTTTGGTATCAGGTAGGGTCATTCTGCACAAGTCATTTCCGTAGATTGGGAATAAAATAGGACCCAGGATGCTTCCCTGTGGCACTTCGAGAGAGATGAGTTCCTAATCACTAAGGCCTACCTATTTTAGTCATTTAGGTTTGATTGGTGAGATAATCCTTATAGATTTGAAGAGCGTTGCCTCTTATACCAAGCTCTTCCAATTTAGCAAAAAGTAAGAGAACAGAGACTGTGTCGAATGCCTTCGAAACGTCGAGGAATATTCCGAGACATTTAGTTTTATTGTCCAGGTTCCCAGCAACCAACTGCGTCAAATCAAGAAACGAAAACCATGTTGGTTATCGGCTATGATCTGGTACTAGTCCAAGAAATGATTCAAACGGCGCGCGGCGGCTAGGAATCTTTTAAAGTATTTTGGAAAGAGCTGTCAGAACTTAGATAGGCCTGTAGTTGTTGACACAGGCTCTGCTCCCCGCCTTATGAATTGTATATACAATACCTCTTTAAAGTTCTACAGGAAAGACACCCTTTTGTAGACAGCCATTAAAGATATGCGTTACATGTGTAGGCATAAATAAACAATTTTATATCTTTGACTGCCTCGTTGGTCTAGTGGTCGGAAGCGCTACTGCTGAGCATGAGGTCCTGGGTTTGATTCGCAGATTGGCAAAATATTATTTGGTTTTTCTATCAAGAATTTCTCAGCAGCACTTGCAGCCCGAAATCTGGATTTGAGCCCGGTTGGTGGCAATAGGTTTGTCCGATGGGACTTAAACATAACTGGCGAAATGTGAGTTTAATATAGGTACACCTCTACCTTACACTACGCGGAAAATAGGCACGAAGTAATGTTATGTAACCTCTTAACAATATTAGTTTATATTTGTATAATACAAACACAACAACGTGACCTGAAACACGAAATATACAACACAAACTCGTGCAGCATGACGTCAAACGTTAAATTATAGAAGGCTAACGAATGTTCCCTATATTTATACCGATACAATCCCACTAATTAATAAATACTCGGTATTTGCGCGGGTAATTATTTACCCGTTACAATGTTTGACGCGTCATTCTTGCGTGCGCGTGGCGTTTTGATTCTTATACACAGGTCTCGATCCCGTGAGAATATCGGGATAAAAAGTATCCTATGTCTAGTCTAAACTAGCTATTGCCCGAGACTTGGTCTGCGATCCAGAATGAAAAGTAGTATATGTCCTTATCCCGGTCATGGTCTATCTGTTTGCTGCAGGAGATTGTTCTGCATCCATACATCTTTCGCCCCAGAACCAACAGCGAAGAAAAATTACTTTGCGTGTTCTAAATTACAAATATATCCATGAAGAAAAAGTTTAATGACGGACAACTTGCAGAAAGCATTTATTGTAAAAGAAAACAAAGATTTTGAGGTTATATTTAGTAAGAAACAAGAATTTTAATACTTATAAATACATGCTAATTAATGCTAATGTTATTTAGAAATAACATTAGCATTAATTAGTATGTATTTATTTTCGCTCATACAGGCAATAGATTGCTTGTATGAGCCTAGTTAAGACCAAAAATAAATTGACTTGAAATAGATGAGATTAACTAATGCAAATATGAATGAATGAAATGAACCGACCCCAGCGTGGTTAAACCAGACTTGATTGTTCGTATGAACCCAAGGATTGGCACTAGTCCCTGGAGCCTCATGTTTCATGGGACTACCATGGGAGACCATAGCATATCAAAGAGTAGACCGGGGGGCACGGTAATGGTCAGGAAGAAGTGCCCTTAGGGTAGGAAGGATTATTAGAGCCTGCCAGATATGCATCCTTGGGTAAGCAATGGAATAGTGGTGTGGGTAATTTATCATCTTTTAACAACGTCGATCGCTGCCAGGTTGGCTCAGGTCCAGGTGCTTTCTCGACTCTTTTCTGTGTCACTGCTATGCTGTGCTGCACGTTGCTGTTTCCAGTGGCTTCATCTGATGTCTCGCTGCTATCCGTTTCTGATTTCTTATAAATCTCACCAGCAGCCTTCCTAATCTTGCCTCGATCTTCAGCCGTGTCCATCCAAAAGTTGATTTCCTTGTCGAAGTAAGTCATGTTTTGCTTTATGTTGTCATTCTAAGATAGAAGAGAGAAGAGATAAGATTAACTAATGCAAATAAATTAAATTGAATTGGAACAAATTATGTCAAGTTATATTGAAACAAAATAAAAATTAATAAATAGAATAAAAATTTGGGATCTGGGTGTATGAATATGAAAACCTCGCACAGGTTACTCCAGAAGCGTAATACCCTAGAGCGAAAAATTTTGAAAAGGAAAATACGTACGGATGCTTATGACATCCCCAAGTAATGTCGCTCTCGATGTGTGTGAAATGAAAGATTGGGCATCACTATTTGTCATGTCAAATGTAATTGTCAAAGATGGCGGCATTTTTGATGTGATGTCGTTACTTGTTACAGCTCTTTTAATTGTTCATTATAGAACGCAGAATGTCTGTTTGATACAGATATTCGCAATTAGTATAATAAAATATATTAATAATGATTATGTACTTTGGAGGAGGCCTTTACCTGTAGAGGGGTTCTTGCAGAGTAAAAAAAAACTATTTAATCTTGTTATAAAATCAAAGAAAACATACTAACACTAAATGAAAAAGTAATTACACTTTTATGTTTTATGTTACTAAATAGAAATATATGCTTATTTATTTTATTTTATATTATTATGTACGACAAATGTTTATTTATATGCACTCAGTTACAGGCTAGGCTAAACGTATGAGTACATGACCCTGTTAGGGCGCAGCAAGTATTATTACATTTAACTTTTAAAAGTAATTATAATTATACTTAAAAATAGTATATATTACATTACATTACTTTGCATAGGTACCTACTAGATATTAATATCACAACATTCAAAATTATTACTAATACTTATTCTCTTTTTAACATATTTTGTTTCTAACATGTTTTGTGTTTGTTGGTCCCAGGGCGATTTACGATGTCCTTTTTTATCCGTAAAATCTTTTATCCGTCAAATCCGGTCAGCCGTTATAGCGTGAAAGCGGAACAAACAAACTCACTTCCGCATTTATTAATGCAAAGGTGAGTTTGTTTATTTGAATTTAGAATCCTAAATAATATTATAATATTAATTAGGTAACCTAATTAATATTATAATATTAGTTAGGATTGTAAATAATATTAACGAACATGGTGGAATGTTTCAAACCAAAATTGTGCTCAGTAGTTAAATTTTTGTCACGTTTGATTAATTTGTTAATTGGAGTAGGTTTAATATAGTAGTTTTCCAGTATGAAGTGAATTTTGCCAATGCAGTACCTACATATATTTAACTATCACCAATATTGTTAGCTTATTTCGATCAGTACTCTTCTCTCTAGCTTTCAAATAAACGTTTCTATAGTCAATACAGAAGAATCAGGAATGGGATGATAGCCCCGAAAGTAAATCATTACTTTCATCCCATTCCTGATTCTTCTGTAAAGTATCAACTTTCAAGTGTTACCATTCCATTCCTGCATTCCAAAATCCAAAATGTCGAATAATTGAGATATAATACTTACGTCTATTAGTAATTCTATATGTCATTGAGACTCCATGTTAAATCCTTGCCCCCATAATTCGGATCTTAGGACCAAATGGAACTATTGGAAAATTCCATATCTATTACTGACAAAAGAAACCTTCAATTGTCGTGTGGGATTTTCCTGGAATTCGTAGGATGAAAGGACTATTTTCATGGGTGCAGCACAAATATATATAATTTTCTCTCATTTCAGATCAAACTGGGTTCTACAACAGGGTTTACGAGTATTCGGTTTTGTGGGTGGCCCATCGAAAAGCGGGTTCTAGAAAGAAACGACAATGAAACATTAGTTCTAGAATTTTACAATCAAATAAATGAGGTAAGGGTCTGAGCAGCTGTGTTCTGTTTTGAATCAATAACAATGCTGGAAATAAATTGAACATAATTAATTTAAAACTTTTGCATTTATTAGATGGCTTATGTTCTGCTAAACGAAGTGGAATTATAATTATTTTAAGGTGACGATACATATTATCCAACTTATAATTAATGATCAGTAAACTAAATACATAACATTGAGGTAATGAAACAAAATCATATACGTAATACATCCACAAAAACAAAACACAATCAGCGCCACCAATATTGAGCTATCCAACGGCTTTGATAATGACGTCACGAAAAAATTAATGCCAGCGCATTCATCGTCACGACTACGATATGGCTGTGTCAGTAACGTGATTCGATGTACCCGAGCTTGTGTACATTGTCCCACGTCAAATTGTGTAAACTTCCACTCTACCGTTATATCTTGACACACGGCAATCGAAGGAACTAAATTTGACGTTTGAAATTTGACGTTTCACAGACATCTTTCTTTACAAGCGGCGCCGCTGTGATGGGTCAGGGTACATTGGTCAGTCTGTACGTTAATGGAGAACCTTGTGCCCATGACATTAATATTTCTCTGTTCTCTTCAACGGACTACGGAAAAGGTTATCACGTACGTAGTTTGGCACTGTTGGCAAGTATGTGGCGGTGTTTACATTTTGGAAGTAAGTAGTGTCGGAAAACACTACTTACTAACTAACTATATATATAACTTTGACAAGTTTTAAACAATATACCGAGTACCGTTTTTAGGGTACCGTAGTCAACAAGCGTCTGTCTGTCTGTCTGTCCCCGCTTTAGCTCATAGAGTACTAGAAAGCTGTTAGTTGGCGTATACATATTAATCACGCCGATAAAGTGGTAATACCTCCCTTATCCCATTTTATTTGGCGCAACATATCCCTTTCTTCCATACTTCTCTATTATTTGTATCCCGGTAGTCACCCCCTTTCTAGCCATATCATCTTTCACACAGTTCATCCATCCTTTCTTTGGTCTTCCCCTACTCTTATAGCCATCGACATTCATACTCAAGACTTACCTCACGACATTTTCCTCATTCCTCCGCATCACATGCCCATACCATGACAACCAATTTCCGCGCAACTTTTCAGTCACCGGTGCCACTTTCAGACTTCCTCTTATGTACTCATTTCTTATTATATCCATTCGTGTCACATGACACATCTCTCTTAACATTCTCATCTCAACTGCATGCAATTGCCTTTCATTCATACCTTTTGTGGCCCAACATTCTGATCCATACAAGACAGCCCTGCACCCTCGCACGTAATCTGGGGATGATATTGTTTTTTTCTGGTTCATCCCATGCTATGGGGTATCGTTGGATAGGCCGTTCAAAAATATTGCGAGTCTGCAAACGCCATTTTACGATTCAGGGATCTGTTTGCGTAATATTAATCTTTAAAGTGCTAATTTCCGTAAGACTGAAGGAAGTATAACCCCCCCGTCCCCCAATTAAATGGTTGTTTTGGGATACGTGAAAAAATTCATGACAGTAGTTCATTAGATGAAAAAAAGTAGGTTTTATAAGTTAACGAGAATAGTCGACCAACTTAAATTTGCAGTTGGAGAATTGACCTTGACGTATACCGATGTATGGGAGACCATGTTTTTCAACTACAATTTTAAGTTTGTTTCTGGGACAAATCTAGTTTTTTGTTTTGTAAGGTTGGTTGATGTCGAAAACGTGCCGAATCCCAACTGAATTTGAATAAATAAGTTTTGATTTTGCTTACAAATACATTTTACAATATCAACGTGACAGTTTATGAGATAGGTTTGTCTTTGGAGTTAAAAATGGATGGAGTTCTGAAAATGGATGCGTGTTTACATAACTAGCTAGCATAGGTGAATAGCATTAGGTAACAGCTAGGAATGACAATATTCTTTGATTTTAATGTGGAAATAATATATAATTATTTATTGGTTTCATTCTTGTTACATTAAGACGCTGACAACACCTAAACCGCGGTCACTGTCTTTTTGCATAGAAAAGAAAGAGAAGCGCGATGACGCAACGCTTGTAATTTATTGCAAAATATGAAGCAATTATCTATTTACTCAAAATTGAGTTGAGTAATCGAAAATAAAAAACAACCAAGTTCTGCAATCAAATAAGACGCTCTTGTTATTAATTAAATACGTACACGTATGTTGATATTTAATATAGATATTTTGGATTAGAACTCAAAGTAAGAGGTCAGTTTAACGTTAGTTTGTATCGAGATTTTTCTTTCAAAAACGTGTTTTGGTAACAACTAAGTTCTGGGAAATATGTTCAAAATTAACGTATATTTTTTCCGCTACCACAAACTATACAGATTTGCCAATTTTTTTTCTTAAGAGAAGCCTATTTTGGTCAATTGGGTCTTGTCAGCGCCTTAAAGAAAAAAGAAATAAAGTACGTTTGTATAGCACTGACTAAAAGAGACAAAACACAAGATAATTAAAGATAGAATAGCTGTTGTCAACTATTCTATTTTTAATTATGTTGTGTTTTATAAGATTTGTAATATCAGTTGCTCCTCATATCCTGTGAATGTTGCTATTAATAATAAAAATAAAATAAGGACTCCTACTGTTAAAGTCTATTTTAAATTAAATGATTCATAATGGATTCCTCGTCCAATTTATTTGTTTTATTAATCTTGTAATTGTTTACGTCCATATCTGCGATACCTGTCGTAATCATAACCATAGTATTAGAACGCGTCCTAATAATACGCGATCATCGCGGTCTTTTATATGAATACTAACTGCGCCCCGTGGTTTCACCCGCATAAGTCTCGATCCCGTAAAATATCGGGATAGAGAAGTATGTTCTAATCCTAGTCTCGGTCTACCCATGTGCCAAATTACATACAAATCCGTTAAGCCGTTTTAGCGTGAAAGCGTAACAAACAAACTATTCGAATGTATTATACGAGTAGTTACGATGACATAGTCCCGTGATCAATGAAGTCACGTTTGTACGTTTAAATTCATACAATCGATCGCGTCGATCGCGTACTTGCGCGACGATGGGTTTTGGTTACGATGTGAGGTTAAATATTATAATCATACTCGTAATCATAATCATTTAATCATTTATTATCATAAGTACAATAAAATTGTTGTAATAAAAAAAAAAATATTACAAGCGCGCTATGTTATACCAGAAAGCGTACAAATATTCATGGATGTCATTTATACTAAAATTGATAACATAATTACATTAATCAAACCATCATCATCTGCCTAGCCTTTTCCCAACTATGTTGGGGTCGGCTTCCAGTCTTACCAGATACAGCTGAATATCAGTATTTTACATGGAGTGACTGCCTATCTGACCTCCACAAGCCAGTTACTGGGTAACACGATACCCCTTGGTAAGACTGGTTGTCAGACTTTCGAGCTTCTGACGACCCGTAACGACTGTCAAAGATCTACAAATGGCAGCCGGGACCAACGGCTTAACGTGCTTTCCGAGGCACGGATGGGTCTTGGTATGTATGTCACCCATCCACCAACCAACCGCGGCAAGCGTAGCTTAACCTGATCGATCGACCTGTGCGGGTGTTATTACTTAGCCACAAGCCCCTCATTAATCAAACCATAATAGTTGATTTTCTCAAAAATATACATGTCAAAAAAAAATAAAAAATAAGATTACTACGTCAATATTTAAATAAAGCTGAAACAAAAAGAAAGAAAAAGGTGATATAATAAATTTAATACACAAATGTACAGAGGTGGACTCAATGCCATATGCTTTTTGTTATGTTTTTATTTTTGTTTTCCCATAGTTATTATATAACTTTAAAACGAATATAACTTAGATAATATACGTTATTGATGCTACTAACTATTTACTCTAGGTGGGAACTAAATTAAATGACTAACTAAATATACAAATGAATATAAAAAACAAAAGGACATTTTGGCGTCAAAGTATTTGGCCGCATCGCTGTCATCCGGAAACGTGCCCAGAAGACTGGCAGCATTGCCACGTTGAATGGCAATGCTAATTCTTTGCCCGAAGAACAAGCGAGCCCTCTGGTCACGTGAAGTGTCGATCAATCGGCGAGAAATTCCCTTAAAAAGGAAACGCGCACTCGGCCCCATGGCCCGAGCGTTTCGACCCCAAACGGCTCAAAACTGT
This sequence comes from Atethmia centrago, assembly GCA_905333075.3. Taxonomy (NCBI): domain Eukaryota; kingdom Metazoa; phylum Arthropoda; class Insecta; order Lepidoptera; family Noctuidae; genus Atethmia; species Atethmia centrago. Next base: position 6,451,194 of record HG995384.1, read on the forward strand.
TAAAAGTTTCCTATAAGGTATTTACGCCGCTTGAGGGCATCTGCAGCTGCAGCAGCGGCGCCAGCACTGCCAGCCATGATTGGAACATGAGATGGCGCATGGGTGTCGACACAGGTTGCGTCCCACACCAGAGGCATACCCACCTTCCAAGGCAACAACGTTATACCATCTGGTCTCTTCCCATCGTCACGTATTATTCCATTTTGTTCTAATACCACTAGTATGGTGACAAGGGCTCGACGAATAATATCATTGATGCTGCCGTGCCATGCTATGCGACCTGCGCTCCTGCAGCAGGACAGGCCATGGTGTCCAAGACTGTCGACGGCTTCACCGCAGTGACACCGATGCGGAGCAACAATGTGCGCCCAAGCGGAGACACGTAGCGAGCTGAAACGATGAGTCATCCATCATAGTGCTTATAGTAGATGATGGGAGTGCCTGAAGCCACAAGCCTGACTCCCACTCTTCCACAGCCAGCAGACGAGCACGCTCAGCAGTATTAAGTGATGTGTTTATCAGATATTTTGTTTTTAAATATTTTTATTATTTATATAATAATTAAAATGATTCAAAAGTGACACGTACAATGTTAAATGGACTTGAACTTAAACATACCAGGTCAATGAGTACCAACTAAGGTCAAAAACAGTCATTGCATTTTACCTGTTATAAATTCCAAAATGCTGTTGTAATAAGCTTTATTCAACAGTAAAGATTTAAGCCTTTCTTAAATAAGTTTATGTTTAATTATTTAATTGAACTATGTAAGTGTTTGAATATAATTGGTGCCATACAAAACACTTTTTTGCATCAATGATGTAAAACTTTTTTCGCACAAGTTGTTATTATGTGGTCGAGCTCGTTTGTGATAAAATGATATTCTAGTAAACAGGAATCTAAACTGTGGAGTCTGAACATTGACCTAATGCAACTTTTTTGTGCTTTAAAAAAGAATTCCCTATTGGTTGAGTTACTACCAGTTATTTATCTCTGCAAACGTAAAACTCTTCGACACGTTTCCACAATAACCGTTGGTCATATCACAAAACATATTTGTTTATATCGATTGGTATTCCGTGCTCAAGTGTGGGCTAAAAAATATACTGTTTATTCAGTTTACACGACCTTTTCAATAAAAATATCAGACTTTTGTTCCAATATAGGGAAAAAAATGTCTCTTTTGATACAGAGGAGAATATACATAACATCACGCCTTGATTCCCTGAAGGGTTGGGCAGAGTTGTACCAGTAGTTGTACCCACATTTCGCCAGTTATTTAAGTCCTATGTAATAGGGGGCGAGCCATCAACCGGACACGAATGCAGACTCCGGACTGCTACTGAGAAATTCCAGATAGAAAAATCTACCGACTTCCGTCCAATTTCTATACTTCCCTTCCTATCGAAAGTGCTCGAGGCCTGTGTCCCCAAACAATTCTCCAATTTTGTTCATCGTAATTTACTAATTAGCCCATTTCAATCTGGGTTCAGGCCTGGGCATAGTACTGTTTCCGCTCTACTTAAAGTGACTGGCGATATAAGGGCAGGACTGGAAGAGACCAAAGTTACTACTCTAGTGTTGGTCGACTTCTCGAATGCCTTTAATACCGTCAGTCACGACATCCTGTTAGCTATTCTTTCCTATGTTATGGTCTCTCCTGAAGCACTGGAATGGTTCTCCTCTTACCTTCAGGAACATCAACAGGCCGTTCATGTTGGGGATTCTACGTCATGCTGGTGTGATTTGGAGGCTGGCGTTCCTCAAGGCGGTATTCTTTCTCCTCTTTTATTTTCTTTTTTTATTAATCTTATAACTTCTGAGCTTCAGTGTGCGTATCATCTGTATGCAAATGACTTGCAGTTGTACTGTCAAGGGAGGATTGATGAAATACCTGACGCTATCGACAAGTTAAATAGGGACTTGACAGCCATTAAAACCTGGTCTGATAAATTTTGGTGTTGCAGTAAACCCTAACAACTGTCAGGCGATCATCATTGGGAGTCATCGTAGTATTAGTAGGGTGGATGGTTCAACCTTGCCACCAGTTCTCTTCAATGGTATGATCGTTCCATTTAGCCCTGACGTGAAAGACCTAGGCTTGCACATCGATTGTACCCTGAACTGGCGTACGCAAGTCACTAGGGTGAGCCAGAGGGTTACTGGAACGCTGCGGGCTCTATACTGACTAATACATTTATTACCATCAAATACCAAGACAATGCTTGTGCAGTCCTTAATTTTCCCTATTATCGATTATGGTGATGTGTGCTACTACGACCTGAATGCGGATCTCCTCGACAAACTTGACCGTCTTCTCAATAACTGCATTCGATTCATTTTCAATCTGCGTAAATATGATCATGTCTCTGCGCATCGGTCGCTTCTAAAGTGGTTGCCCATATGTCAGCGCAGAGAGCAAAGGGCGCTGACCACCTTGTTTTCATTTCTTGAGTCGCTCTCTTCCCCTAGTTATCTCGCCCCCCACTTTCAGTACATTTGCGCGAACCACAGTAGAAACCTACGTTCATCACACAATCGTCTTCTTCAATGTCCCACTCACCGCACTGACTTCATTCACTCTTCCTTCTTCGTTCAGTCTATCTCTCTGTGGAATGCGCTCCCGCAGGAAATCAGGATGGCAACCAACCTATTATCCTTTAAAGTCAAAGTTCGCGAGCATATTCGGAAGTAGCTGGCAGTATCATCACAATAGTAATGTTTTCCCATTGTTTGTCTCATCTGTTTTAGTATATTCGTGTATTTATGTGTATTTATTAGGTCTTATATTTATGTATAATTAGGTATATATATTTAAAGTTATTAATATATGTATATCCTAATATTTAAATACATATTTATTCCACAGTTTTCGCTATTGCACCTACCACTGTTTGTCTCTGCATGACCCAAAGGTTGACTGGTAGAAAATGCCTACGGCATTAAGTCCGCCTCTGTACATTTGTGTGCTTAAAGTATTAAATAAATAAATAAATAAAAACCCAATAACACTTTACCCGACCCGGAAATCGAACCCAGATTTGGCTGAGGGCAAGAGAATAGTGATGGCCTAATATTTAACGTCTTCTGAAAGTCTCTATTGACAATGAAATGCGAGAAATATATTTACATTAATGTTGAAGTTGCTAAAAGTTCTTCTTTACAAAACAGGATCCCAAATAGCTTAAACACTTGTGACATAAATCCTCATTTATTTTAGAGCCGGCTCAACTGTGATGTAAATTTCCTTTATTTAAATTTTAAATTCCTCGTATCCGTTTGTTTTCTCATAACCAATTTGTAAGCACATCTGAAAAAGAAACAGATATTTTAATAATTAGTTTTCTTTCTACGGGAACGTGCACGCCATTCTCCGTTATTAACATGAATATTATGTATACAAGTTGGGTCATATAAGATAGGGTCACAAGTTCAAAACTAATTAGGTATACGAGGAGTAGAGATTTGTCAAAGTTATTCAATTAGAGGAACTCTGTTTTGGTTCATAATCATATTCAGAATCATTTATTTGTCAGAATATAGGTCTTAAGTTTAGTCAATGGTCTCATCACATCATCAGTTGGAAAGAAACATGGTCTTAAAAGAAAAATACCATTCTGTACTATTGCGGCAATGAATAAATGCAATGTTAGGCTTGCGGATGGTGAGCAATGGATAGCTCGACGTCCAATAAGGACCAGGCCCGGGTCGACGACGCGTTGTTTTCCACGCGCGCCTCAAAGAGATATCAGGATAGGGGTCCGCTAGGGCCGATGCCAGCTGGGGTCATGGAAAAGTCTGAAAGGGATACTGTGGCTTGAGCACGGGTGGGTTTAGTCAGTAAGAGTCTGACACACCCTCCCGCTCCACCCAAAGCGGGAGAAATTATTTGATAATATCCCACCCAAAAAAAAAATGCCTCTGATAAAAATGAGGTATTACTTACCAGTTATAATGCACCTATAGACAATTATGCTGAAAATAACGAGGTATTTACTGCCACAAATATAAACCTTCATTAAATATTGAAAACACGAAATGCTCCGAAATTAATACACTAGGCATCATTGTTTTTCGACTAGCACAAGTAACGCATAACATAACATGACGCCTGTTTCCCCCGAAGGCCCAGGCAAAAGTGTACCAACATAGTATGTACACCCACATTTCACCAGTAATATTAGCACAAATAAAGATTTCTGAAAATGTAGTGGGTAGTTTATATTTCGTCTATGATTTATGATTTTAGACTATGATTAAAATACAGTCGGTGTCGACCAATCAGAGAACTGGATTATACAGACGAGTGCAGTAAAATACGGTTCCCGGTTTTACATACCACACTGTTTGGCGGTTGAATGATCACGACTATGCACGTCGAATGCAAGGCTAAGTTTAAAATTTATTTAAATTCCGATTTCTATCATATTTCTGTTATTTGAATTTCGATTTGGGTATTTAATAATCATTTCTAGGTTACGGCTTACGTTCTATAAGAAAGTGATTGGTTTAAACTACATCATTGTATTGTATTGGTAACCTTATGCGGCTGAAAAACGAAAAAAAAAATCATATAGGTAGCCTACACTTTTTTTTTTATTATTAAGGTTCAAGACGATTTTTTTGACATTCGGTGACTTATTCCACTTTCAAATCAAATCTAATCAAAAGTCATTTATTCAAGCTAGGCTGAGAATCAGCACTATTCGAAAAATCGTCAAAATTACATAAGACGGTCCTACAAAACGCCCACCCTTCACCACTTCCTAGTGCATTAGCTGGGAAGAAAACGTGGCTCAACAAACTCCTCAGCAGCACAGCTGTCTGTTCAGTTAGAAAAAAACTTGATTCTATAAAACAGTATGCAAAATAATTTACACTACGCGCAACACAAAACATTAAACTAAATTATTTGCCATATATCAGCTAACACACGCCACTACACCAACAAAAAAAACATCGAAAACTATACTCAAGCAGAAATAAAAATAAAAACGTAAACAGAACTTAATACCTAAATAAACCCTGCAGGCATAAAGGGCGTGCCCGCTTACATATAGTTATAGCTGTAAATTATCTATTAATATTGTCAATGTGGGTGTATCTGTATGTTCTACCAAACCAGGAGTAGGTATTTATTTTACTTCTTATTCCATTATCATTATATCAATACATTTATCAGCATAGGTGTCTAATACTAACATTTATTAGCCAGCCACATACATACATAAAACTCATGCCTTCTTTCCAAGGGGGTAGGCAGAAACTACAGAACGCCACCTGCTACGCTCGTTACCTACTCCTTTTGCTTCGTTTACGTTCACATTTTGCATCACGTTGCATCTGCAGGCTTACACACGCGCGCCTCAAAGAGATGTCGTCAGCACAAAAGTAGGGGTCCACTAGGGCCGATGCCTGCCGGGGTCGCGGGAAGGTACTTATGGGTCACCGAGGCCCCCGCAACACAGGCAACAGGAAGGAATACGGGTGGGTTTTAGTCAGTAAGAGTCTGACACACCCTTCCGCTCCACCCAGAGCGGGAGAAGTTATTTGATGATTTCCCACCCTCAAAAAAAAAAAAAAAAGCATGACCCTTTGTATTTCTTCGAAGAATAGACACGGCTCCTTCTATACAAAGTGACATTTCGTTTCTCCATTTTTGACATCTCACCGTAGAAATCCTTCTACAATCTGTCATTTTGACTTTCATTTCTAACGATCTTTGTCTAGGTCCTTTTTTATGTAGAATTTCTACGGTGGGATGTCAAAAAAGGAGAAACGAAATGTCACTTTGTATAGAAAGAGCCGTGTCTATTCTTCGAAGAAATTCAAAGCGTCATGCTAAGCCTGCAGGTCATACACGCCGGTTGCGAGTACTACCAGCCAGCCACATTCCAAGTTTATTCAACTTTCATCTAGTGTATGCTCAAAATTCTAATATTTAAGCACATAAAAGCTAGTTTGTAAACTGAAATGCATTAGCTAACGGTTATGGCGGTCAAAATTTGGCAAACTCGTGAAGTTACGTAATTGACGCGGTTTAATCTCTAATTTAATTAAACACTGCGGAGTCAGAATTACGACCTGGAGTTTCATATAGAATGTATCTTTCACGTTCAGATTTATTTGTAGCGGTGATAATTATTGGTACTTGCTCCTATATTGACGAAAACAATTGAAATAACATTGACAACGATGCGGAAGAATTATTGATGCCCAATGAGCTTTTCCCTTTTTTATATACCTACTTGTATTTAATATTATATGACATGTTTGAATTTATTACCTAAAATGAAATCCTAATTGTTTTTGCGTAAAAACCTCACACGACCGTAGCACAGCATATGTGCTACGCAATTGCTACGCCGTAGCGGGCTACTCTACGTGGTACATTTTGTAATTAGGAGCTGATAAAATCACTTAACATAAATCTTTAAAGCATTTCTTATTAATTAGTTTCCATTGGTTTTACTAAAGAAAAACTATGAGCCAGATCTTTTTAAACAATCGGTTTATTCGAAAATGCGGATTTCATTTTTATTTTATTTCTACATATAACTGCCTTAAGGCTCCATGCACGAAAAATCCCCTCTTTTGTCAATTTCTTATCTAACTTTGAGAAGCTTGAAATAATTAAAACATTAAGTCTGTATGGCAATAAAAGTACAGTTTTCGTGGTGCTAAACCATTCGTGTCATTCACAGCAACCTGTTAATCATTTCATCACTTTTGCTCTCTGGAAAATATAGTTTATTTGATTTACTTAATAAAGATAGTGTATTACCAAACAATAATATTTTTATTTTATTTCAAGAATAGCTGAAGACTAATGCCAGACTTTAAATTTCTTGAAATGGTTTGCTAAATAATAGGGAAAAACAAATTACTGACTGGATTAAAAAAAATGTTTTTTTCAACATTAATGTCCAGCTATATTTTGTACCGAAGTAGAAAAAAGTAGTCCAGCCACGTCCAAGCAGACCATATAATGATGTTGATGACATTTTTAATAATAGTTTCTTGTAAAAAAATTATCAAACGTCAGTGTCACGTCGTTTATCGGAAAATGTATCGCGAATATTAGTGATTTTCCATGAATACCTAATTTATCCGATAAATCCCTTCCAGCCACATGCAAAATAAAGAACTTGACTTTACTGTGTGTTGCGCCGGTCAACATCATCACGTCAACGCCGGCTATCGCTGACGACCAGCGCTGGGACTCTGTCTCGCATAGGGTCGCAGCATTATGCTAAGCGTTGGCCGTTTTGCGTGGATGTGACGCATATTTTCCCCCAAATTGTTTCCTTTTTGTATTTGTTCTTTGGGTCATGTTTACCGCAAACAAACGTATTTTCTTTCTTCACTTTTCAAATCACAAACAATTTTGTTTAAATTCTTGATCAATTTTGTTCATTATTTGTGAGGATGGGCCTCACAAATAATGAACAAAATTGATCAAAATCAGTTGATTTCGTGCACAAACAACATTTTAATTCAATTTAAGGGGCCTTAAATTGAAATAAAATGTTATAAAACAGGAACAATTCTTATTGCCCAAAATGACAAACGCACCAGCCGTGGGGTACCAAACCACAATTGCTCCAAATTCCATTCAGTGCCTTATTATATTACATTTCAGGAAAGTGGGCTTTAATTTAATTAAAATACTTTCGACCACTTTCGAAGTCACAATAAAAATATAATCCGTCGTCACGCTCAATTTTCTTCAACTTCGGAGACCGACGAGTGTAAACAAACCTTTACCTCAGCTTATAAAATTAAGTAAGTAGGTTTATTATAATTCTGAATTTTTTGATGAAAAAAATGAAAGTAATTTAATCATTTTACGTGAGTTTGATGGCAATTTCCTCAAGAAACGACGTATTTTTTCATAAAATTAATATAATCTTTGAGCATTTCTGGCTTGTCCAACACGTTGGATTGTTATATTACGTAACAACCCAACGTGTACGAGTTTGTGCCTTTTATCGGGCAATCAAGTGAATATCCTTACTTATCGTGTTTCTGGGAGACTTGCCACTCTGTTATCTGTGAATAGCCCCGTCTTTTCTCTTGAATGAACAATGTCCACTTGGAATAGAAACAATTAACTGTAGGACTGTAAGTACCTACTTCTTGGTTTTCATTTATTTTATTGTCGCTTTATCTATGTTCTGCGAAGCCTACTAAAGACTCTGTTTATTTCTTGAATAATAAAAGAGTAATAAGGTCTGTACTTTTATAGTCCTCCTTGTTTTAAAATACTTAAGATTAGGGCAGTATAATTTGGGAAAAAACGGTAATGTACTTAAAGAAAATTAAAATATAGATTCGACAGTAGATAGGAGGACGGAGGGCCTTGTGGCAAAGTAATAACAGCCGCACGGGTCGATAGATCAGGTTAAGCTGCGCTTGCCGCGGTTGGTCGGTGGGTGGGTGACCATCTTTACATACTAAGACCCATCTGGGCCTCAAAAAGCACGTTAAGCCGTTGGTCCCGGCTGTCATTTGTAGATCTTTGACAATAGTTACGGGTCGTCAGAAGCTCGAAAGTCTGACAATCAGTCTTAAACTCAAACTCAAACTCAAAGCATTTATTTCAAATAAACCAATTACAGGCACTTTTGAATTGTCAAGGGTTGTGTCAGTCAGTCAGAAAGATGAAGCTAGTTGCCCATTCCAAAGCGTAGTAGGTACCTATGGAGAAGAACGGGCAAGAAACTCCAAGGACACTCTTTTAAATCAACGTATTATGGTTACAAAATATTGTTTACATCATTCATTTTGAAATTATATATGTGAGAACGATGCAAAACGTAAAAGCGTCCGTAATAAAAAGATTACAACAAAAACAAAAGCAATTCAAAAGTTAAAGTTAAAATAAGCCGTGGCAGCTAAGAGATGACCAGTCACTACTGACGGCGCCCGTTCACGAACATGACGCGTGGATCAGCACCATTCAGCTCAACCATTTTGAAGGGAGCTAAATGATCCAACACACGCGCCACCATCAGCGAGACATTAGAGTGAGCACGACATACTCCCAGCCACCAGGGCACATTCAAGTCAATGAAAGACGTATCCAGTAAATGGCAGCTTTATAGTACATAGTACTCACATAACAATGTGCTGTGCAGCTATACAATACTAAGAGATTGAATTTATACAATGCAAAGAGTTTTTAAAATCTTCAGCAGCTCCAACACTATTTTCAATACCTGATCAATTAGTTTTTGCGCCCTTGTGGAGCAGGACCAGCGTTGAGCCAAGCATTTTTATCAGCAATGTAATCCCCCAATTTATAATATGCTTGGCTAAATAGCGTGCGTTTTATACAAGATTTAAATTTCATCTCTTTCAGTTGAAGTATGTGGGGAGGTATTTTATTGTAACATTTTAAACAGTACCCCATGAAAGATGAGTCTACTTTAGCCAGCCTGAAACCTGGTTGAACTAATTGGTCCCTATTTCTAGTGATATAATTGTGTCTTTCACCTCTTTTACTAAAAAGATGTAGATTTTTCCTTACGTACATGATGTTTTCATAGATATATTGACAAGGTACCGTCATGATGTTAATTTCTTTAAACAGTTCCCTTAGAGAGTCGCACCTGCGGAGGCCATATATGGCTCTGATGGCTCTTTTTTGCAGAATAAAAATAGACTCGATGTCTGCAGCCCGTCCCCATAGTAAAATACCGTACGACATAATACTATGAAAGTAACTAAAATATACTAGCCGTGCGGTATCTACATCAGTAAATTGACGGATTTTTCTCACAGCATATGCTGCTGAACTTAGCCGTCCTGCAAGGGAAGTTAAATGAGGCCCCCATTGAAGCCTTGAGTCGAGCGTAATCCCCAGGAAAACAGTTTTATCGACGAATTCTAATTTCTCTTGATTCAATACTATCTCACAAATACTACTTTTGACATTTGGTAAAGAAAATCTTATGCACTTAGTTTTTTTCCCATTTAATACTAAATTATTAGCAGTGAACCAATTTTGGACCTGCAATAGGGCGTTATTTACGTCGTCAAAATTTGAGGCACGTCTATTAATTTTAAAAATTAAGGAAGTATCGTCAGCAAATAACACCATTTGTGGTTGGGTTTTTAACAAGTGGGGTAGATCATTAATATATACTAAAAAGAGGAAAGGACCCAATATCGAGCCTTGTGGTACACCCATTTCTACTTTTAAGCCGAGTGAATTGACACCATTTATTTGAACTTGCTGCTGTCTATCATATAAATAAGATTTTACTAAACTGAGCGCAAGGTCTCCAAGTCCGTAATGCTTAAGTTTCAAGAGTAATGTTTCGTGGTCGACGCAATCAAATGCCTTGGAGAGGTCACAAAATATTCCTATTGCGTCTTGGGCCTCTTCCCACGCCGTAAATATGTGTTTTAATAAGGTGACACCGGCGTCAGTTGTACAACGTCCCTTGGTGAAGCCATACTGTTGATCGTGTAAGATTCTATTGGTGTTAAAATGATTGAGCATTTGATTAAGCATTACCTTTTCAAACACCTTGCTGAAAACCGGCAACACGGATACGGGTCTATAATTATTGGCGTCTCTACTATCCCCGGATTTGAAAAGTGGTATTACCTTACTATATTTCATTAGATCCGGGAAGACTCCTTGACCAACACACAAATTAAATAGTAATGCTAAGTACGGCGCTATAGTCTCAATAATGGAGGTACAAACTTTGATTGACATTCCCCATAGATCTTCTGTTAATTTGATCTTGATTTGCTTGAAAGCTTTTATTACTGTTATGGGGTTTATATGCTTGAATTTAAATTCAGTCGGGCAGGATGAAACGTTTGCTCTTAATAAATCAATAGAACGTGAAGACGAGGAATTTAGGGTTTCAGTAGTTTTAATTGGGATACTGGTAAAGAAATTTACAAATTCTTGCGCTACTTCTTTGTTTGAGCTTAGAAGACCACGCGAAGTTTCTAGAGTGAAATCATTATTATGACTTTTACTCCTGTTAGTTTCGTCGTTGATAATTTTCCAAACCGTCTTTATTTTATTATCCGCTGATTTGATCTTGTTGCTAATGTACAAGGCTTTAGCTACCTTGCAGGTTTTTTTAAAAGTTTTAGAGTAAGTAGCAACGTATTTATTAAAAGTTTCAGAGTTAATATAAGGCTTAAGGCCATACAGCTCAAACAAATTTTCCCTACTTTTCCTAATACCTTTAGTTGCCCAGTCACTGAACAAAAAGTTTGGGCAAATAGTTTTTGTTTTCTTTTTTAAAGTATTATTGAACTCGGTGCGCACTATCGAAAAGAATTCCTCATATAATTCATTTACATTGCTATTAATATGGCTATATACGGTGGCTATATACGGTGTACTTAACTTACTAATTAAGTTATTATTAAATCTATTTAGATTGCTGGGTGTTATTTGTCTAAATTGTGTCTGAATTTTTTTAAATGGTGTGTTGGACTTGAAAGCAACGATTTGACCGCTGTGATCAGAAGGGAGATAATTTACAATAGCTTTATCTAAGTAGTCGCAGCAACAAAAAACATTATCAATACATGTAGCAGAATTTGTGGTTATGCGGGTTGGTTCTGAAAACACATTTGACAAATTGAATGATTTAAAGAGACTTAACAATCGACTGCTATTTGAACTATTCTCTAAGATATTAATATTGAAGTCACCACAGATAATTAGCGATTTTTTACCAGTTGCAAGTTTTGCTAAAACATCTTCCATTACTGACTCAAATACGGAGTAGTTTTGATAACTTGGGGGTCTGTAAACGCACACTATTACATGCTTATCTAGCTCAACACAGGACAGTTCAATGTTGTGCTCCACCGACAAATCAACTATATCTTTACGAGGCTTAGATTTAATAGATTTTTTTACTAAGATAAGTGAACCGCCACGCAGCATAGATTTTCGGTTAAAACAACTGCCCATACTATAATTTTCGTAATTAATTAGCATTTCATAATCTTTCAACCAATGTTCAGTTAAACAAATAATATCAAACATAGTTTTTTCTAAAAATAGTTCAATTTCTAATTGTTTGGAAGAAAAACCTTGAATATTTTGATGAAATAATTTCAAGGAATTCTGCTTAGACCCTTCTTTGCATTTAACTATTTGAGAGCAAGAAGACACCTTGTTGTTAGTAGGTGTAACTATATTGTTACCGGTATCTTCTGTTGTCTTACTATCTAGTTTAAATCAACATCCAGAGTGAGCCCCAAGACTCCCATGCCATCACCATGTAATGAGATCCTACTACTTGTGGAACCCCCATTAGGACAAGGATTTGCCATAGTGATACATGGATCCTCCTTCGTACAATTATTGTAAATAGTTGTAGCATTAGAGCTACAGTTATTTAAGGTGACCACCTGTACATTAGAATTACTACTAATAATTGAGGTGTTAATTATAGTACAAGACTTCGACATACTACTTATGTCTGAGTTTATATAAGATAATAGCCTCGCTATTTTATGTCTAAACCTAATGGGCAGATACACTGTATTCCTTGTCGATTTCAACTTATCAACAAAACTGTTGGTGTCAAAAAATATAAGTTTGTCACTGTAGTGACTTACTAAGAACTGAATATGCTTATTAAGCATATGTATATAATTGTTTTTTCTATTTGATAACCTCTCAAAATATGGAAAAGCACACAAAATAATTTTATTACAATTTATCTTTAAAATCTCAGTAACACTGTCAGTGATATCTTCCTTTTTGACCTGGGTACTATTACCTACAAATACAGTAATGTTAGTATTTGAATCATATTGATTTCTTGTAATTGAGTTCATTATTTCTTTGAAGGATGTCCCAGGTAAACAATAATTTTGAGTGGGAAAACTCAAGTTGTTACTAACTAATTTCCCTAAACCTCTTCCTATACTATCTGAAAAAATAACTGACTGATAACAAATTTGATTACTACAAGAGGAAACACTACTAGCTACTGACTGTACCACTTGAGATAACTCTTGCACAATATCAGGTATATCTTGGTTGAGAATGCAGTCTTGAGACAAACTCTCAGTCTGGGACGGGTATTCCGTTGCCTCAGGCTGGGCAGCATCAGGGTTTGAAACCTTCTGACAAGTACACTGACACATAACTAACTCATTAGCAGCAAGAATATGTTCTTTAATTTGGTTCTGAGAGCCCAAATATTTAATGTAAAGGGAACTAAGTCTGCTCTCAAGTACCCCTATGTCAGACTGTAAGCGCTGTGTATCAATTTCATAGATTTTTTTGCTGTCTTCTAATTTGATTTCATAATTGTTTAATTTATTGATTAGATTAACACGTTCTTTCCTTAGTGGAATATTTTTGGAAAAGTGTTTTTGTTGTTTCCTAATTTGATTGCATTTTTTAATTATTCTATTCAGTTTTGCATATTTTTTCATTTTCTTATGACTAACTTTATAACTATAATTCTGTTTCAGCAAGGAATCTTCAGTAAGGTCAATAGTTATTATGGAACGAGGGTTACAATTAGTATTTAATAATTCATTATATAAGTGGTTAGTTTCTTCAACCCGTGTACATGATTTTTCTTTCTCTAATTGGATAATACGACTATTAGCATGAACTAATTCATCTTCTAGGTCCCTTACTTTGCTTAAAGCTTCCTCATACAAGTTACTACAGTTGCTGAAACCATCTGTGACCACCTTCAGTTGATCGCGTTCATCAACAACATTCAGATATTGCTGATGTAGGTCTACTAACTCCCGTTTAAGGCTTGAGTTTTTGTTGATAATCTTCTTGACTTCCTCCTCATTTTCATCATTCTCCTGTAACAACTGTCGACATTGGAGTTTCAATGCTTCAAGTTCTTGGAGGGCCGTTCTCAATTTGAGCTCCATATCCTGAGCAGTAGCCTTACGGGTCATCACAGGCATGGTTTCGGGATTTGTTACTGAAATTAGAATAAGGAAACGGTGAGAACAAGTAGGACAGACAAACTAAATAAAGTTGGAAATGAAAGGGAAAATGGGAGAAATTAGAGTTGAGTATAAGAGTTATTTCGTGGAGAAATGAGGTAGGCTACTGAATTGTATTGAAGAGCTATTATCGAAATTATATTTTCAATTTGAATGTAAATTATGATGATTTTATTGCCATAGGATTTTACTTTTCCGTATGTGGGTAGATTGCCTAGATTTAAAAAAATATTATTTGATATGAAAGTATAACGACAATGCTACGAGTAAAAATAACGGTCATGAACGTTTCTATTGTTGTCTATACTTATTATACAGATCAGAATAAGAAGAACAGAATCTTCGTTAAGGTTTGTTTTTTACGATGTAAACAATGCGATTTAGATAAATGATAAATGATAAATGATTTTATTTCTGTAAGTAGGTTTTTACAAACACTTTTACACGTCAAAACATATTTTTTTAAACTAGATGAGGCCGGCGTTTCCTATCTGACTACTCTGAGAAGAAAGGCCGAAACAAACTCAGAGGTCACAGTCTCTTTTAAAGTCCAGACATAATCTTGGTCAGATCATGTGAAGACCATGTAGATTGGTGTCTGAAATGGTCTTTTGATGAAAGAACCACACAGATTGAGTGGACCTGTCCAGTCAGTGCACGCATTTGTCAGTCGTTGTGCAGCTCAACTCATATCTAAAGGAGCTCAACGATTCAACGAACAATACCAAAGAAAGGACATTTGGCTAGGCCGCAAAAAATACTCAAAACTGCCAGACCATATTAAAAACTAACTGCGAATAAAACAAAATTAAACAATGATCCACATAGTCTTCACATTTACAATAATTAAAACAATATAATACTACACAGAGTAAATATTCATGTCATTGCATAAATAAAATTCATCAATGTCAATGTGTATATTCGGACATAATCTTGGTCAGATCATTTGAGGACCATGTAGGTTTGTGTCCGAAATGGTCTTTTGAGGAAAGACCACACAGATTTGAGTGGACCTGTCCAGTCAGTGCACGCATTTGTCAGTTGTCATGCAGCTCAACTCAAAACTTAAGGAGCTCAATGATTTGACGAACAATACCAAAGAAAAGACATTTAGGTAGGCCGCATAAAGTACTCAAACTGCCAGACCATCATTAAAAGAAAGAGACAAAAAAAAAAAAAAACAAACAATGACCCACATAGTCCTCACATTCCTAATAATTAAAATAATATAATATAATACTATACAAAGTAAATATTCATGTCATTGTTTATATAGAATGTTGTATAGAATAAGAAAATATAAATAGCTAGCAAAATAAAAAGAGTAAAAAAACAACATTCACTGTAAGTTTATTGGAGCAGCTCAATCCCAAGCCTTTTTGTCCTCAATATAATCTTTAACAGTATAAAAGGCTTTTAGGCACAGTTTCTGTTTTATAAAACATTTGAATTTATTAAGGCTTAGTTCTTGAATGTGGCTAGGAAGTTTATTATAAAAACGTATACATTGGCATCTAAACGAGCTGCCTATTTTTTTGAGCCTGGTTGTAGGAACAACAAATTTGTGTTTGTTCCTAGTATTTACATTATGGATATCACTGTACTTTTTAAACAAATTGATATTTTTATGTGCGTACAAAAGATTTTCATAAATATACTGAGAAGCTACAGTCATTATATTAATCTCTTTAAATTTTTCTCTGAGGGAGTATCTGGGACTTAATTTATAAATTGAACGGATTGCCCTTTTTTGTAAAACAAAAATTGTCTGAATATCGGCGGCATTTCCCCATAACAGAATACCGTACGACATTACGCTATGAAAATAACTAAAGTATACTAAACGGGCTGTGTCTAAATCCGTTAAATCACGAATTTTTCTAACGGCGTATGCTGCAGAGCTAAGCTTTTTTGACAATTTATCAATTGATCCAATGCAGAGTGCTAAATCAGCGAACTATTTACGTCAAGAGGTAACGAGGACGTGAAACGAAGTCAAAGTGACGATTGTGTGCTATTATAAAGTAAAAATAAAGCAATACTCCCCGTTTTATCCGCAGTCCGAACGTCAGCTGTTGGTTGTAGGTTACCGGTGTATTACCAAACACGGTGTTTTACTTTATATTATAACAGGAAAACAATAATCCTGAATATTTATGCAATTATATTACGATTACACATAAAATTACACCTTAATTTTACTTAATTACTAATTAAAATTAATTTTAAAATACGGAACAAAATTTTGACATGTCACTCGGGCAGTGTTGCCATCCTTCCTCTTACCAAGGGATATTGTGTTACCCAGTAACTGGGCTGTGGAGGTCAGATAGGCAGTCGCTCCATGTAAAATACTGGTATTCAGCTGTATCCGGTAAGACCGGCAGCCGACCCCAACATAGTTGGAAAAAGGCTAGGCAGATGATGATTCGACAGTAGATATATATTATTTTTAAACATATATTTTTTTTATATTTTCAGGAGGAAATTGCCATGTGTGACAAGGCTGCGATGTTTCGTTCGTAGTTACATTTTATTATATTTTTTAAACAAAGAACATATCAATATTTTTCCGGTAAATTGAAAATGTTGTTTGAAGGCCAATTTCGAGATAAATATATCCCAGTTTGCACAGTTCAATTCATAATGACGCGAAGGTCATTAAACAAAGATATCCCGTTTCAACCAAGTCAACAACAACATTTGATTGTGTTCCGTGATTGATTGAATTGTAAACGTAATTGATACGGTGATTATTATTAGTATTTCTGTGTGTTTGCCATAGTAGGTAGCTAATGATAATTATAGTTAATAATATTGTTATTAATTTTCCTGCAGACTTTGACTCGTTTAAAGGCATCGGGTCTGTCAGTTTATACTTTTATACTCATAAGCACCCATTATACAGAAGATATTTACGTGGAGCTTTTTTTTTGGGTGGGACATCGTCAAATAACTTCTCCTGTTCTGGGCTGAGCGGGAGGGTGTGTCAGACTCTTACTGACTAAAACCCACCCGTATTCCTTCCGTTGCCTGTGTTGCCAGGGACCTCGGTTTCCCGTTTGTACCTTCCCGCGACCCCGGCAGGCATCGGCCCTAGTGGACCCCTACACTTGTGCTGACGGCACTTCTTTGAGGCGCGCGTGGAATACAACGCGCCGTCGACCCAGGTCTGGTCCTTACCGAACGGTGAGCTACCCATTGCTCACCGTCCGCAAGCCCGCGCCTACGGTGGCCGGAAATCCGCCCTGGATTCTCGACGCCCAGGGCATCTCCTGCGGTGACTAGGGGCGAGAGGGCGCGAAATTTGCCTTTCCCTCAGCCGTCCCGCCTCCGGGCTACGTTTAAAAACAAGACAGTTACTATCATTATAACAATAGGTAATAGAAGCAAACTCGGGCCCTATCAGAATTCCAGCGCTGCGGTATTTATTTTTTAAATATCTCAGCATTATGCTGAGAGCAGCCTTTTTGGCCTCACACAGGTCATTGTTTATTATGATTTTTTTTTTATATTATTTTGTTCTTTAATGTAATTTTTTTTATTTTTAAATGGTCCGTTTTTACTGCTTGTATTTCCCGTGCGTGTCCCAAATAAAATAGTTTTATTTCTTTCACACTAATAGAAACAAACAATGATTATAACAAAAAAAAAAAATGTAACGGGCGCCGGAAAGAATCATTTATCTGTTTAACATAATTATGTCGCTTAACTTCAAACTCGGTAAATCCAATTCTGAGAATTTTTAAGATTCTGGTATCAAAAGAAAATATAAAAAAAATGTATTTTAACAATTTTATCAGTTGTGTATAAATCCGCATGGTTCTATGAGAAATAAACTGTCAAAATCATAATATTTTATCAAAGCCAGATAGATCCATGAGACAGGGAACATTTTTAGGGTTCCGTAGTAAACAAGGAACCCTTATAAATAGTTTCGCCATGTCCGTCTGTCTCTCTCTTTCCCCACTGTAGCTCAGAGACGCTTAGTACTAGAAAGCTACATATGTATACATTTGGCATAGGTATACATATTAATCACGCCGACAAAGTGCTAAAATAATATCTGGAATATATATTTTTTTTAAAGTACCTCCCTTGCGCGTAATGTGGGGATGATATTTTTTTCTCGTCTTCCCCGTGATGTGGTATCGTTGGATAGGCTGTTCAAAAATATTGCAGGTCTGTGAACATCACTTTTCGATTCAAGGATCCTTTTGCGTAATATTAAGCATTAAAGTGCAAATTTTCTTTAGAGTCAAGTGTCCCCCACCAAAATGGTTGTTCCAGCTAAATGGTTGTTTATGGAGATGTGAAAACTTTATCGCAGTAATAAATAATTATAATGAAATTAAAAGGAAAAATATCACGGCTAAGTGGGCTTTACAAGTTATCGAGTTATAGCTGACCAACTTAAATTTGCAGTTTGAGATTTACCCGTGGCATATATCGATGTATGGGAGAACATGTTTTTCAACTACAATGTTAAGTTTGTTTTAAATTCATCCCAACTTCTCAACTACAGGACCCTTCATTGTGGTCCAACATGCACTAGCCTGGTTTTTTTAAATGTATTTAAATCCAAGAGAGCCAATCAGCGAATTCCGTTTGTTCAATATGGCTAGGCATGGCAGTTTTTACTATTTATTTTTATTGTCTATCGGAATTCCAGCGCTGCGGTATTTATTTTTTAAATATCTCAGCATTATGCTGAGAGCAGCCTTTTTGGCCTCACACAGGTCATTGTTCATTATTTAGACAGTTCCCATGGCTAATTCCATTAAAATTGTATCACCAAGTAAAGCCCGCAAGCAGCCTACTATAACACTTCGCCGTAATCCACATTGACTTTTCAAAGATAGATACATTGAAATTTAATTAAATAAAGTACCTTCATTTGATATAATGGAATGCAATTTGTCTATCTCAATCCAATCAAGATATAAAACTTTTGATATACCTCGATTATTTTATAATAGGTAAATATTATTGAAATAACTATTAATTACATCAAATCTATTAATCATAACACTAGATTATGTTCGTGATTGATTGAATCGTAAACCACGCACATTTATGTTTTACACATTCCATTTTTTTATAAATAAAATCTTTTTACAAAACAAAAAAAAACGATTTTAAAAAAAAAAGCACTACAAAGTGAAAAATAACTTTAATTTCAGAAGCAGGTGTCTTTGGATCTATATTTTGGTTTTTACCACCGACTTCCGAAATTAAAGTTAGCTTTAGTTCTACTTCACCAAATGGTGCTTTCCGAGAGCAAATGCACGAGTTACGTAGGTACTAAAAAAAATACCCAAGTCGCTATAGGTGTGCCTATAAAATTTGAGGATTTCCCTCTATTTCTATGGGATCCCCTCATCAGATTCTGACTTGGTGACAACGGGACCACCTTGAAGGATAACATTTCAAACAAAAAAAAAATTGCTTGCCTGTAAAGTCGGTTTACGAACGATAATTTTACGTGATAACGAGAGAGAGATGCGTCACAAGCTGAACGCTTAGGCCGATCGTGTCTCTCTATCACTAGTTCCGCTCTCTCGCTTGCACGCTTGGCTCAGGCGGAACGTGACACTTTTTCGTGCGTGCAGCCGGCGTTCGTCGATTTATAAGACGTTATCACGCCAAAAATAATTTTATAAATCTGTCCACAACAAAATTGACGGAGAAATAGGTGAACATACGTTAAAAAAAATACATACAGACAAACATTTTTTTTACCGACTTCCAAAAAGAAGGAGGTTACCTTCTTTTTGGAAGTCAGTAAAAAAAATATCGGCTAGCTATCTTTAACAAGATGCCAATCAACTGGAGTTTTCATAAAATAAACAGAAGTTAATAGATCCGAGATTATGCTACTTAATGGAAACCTCATCTTGGCTAGCAACAAATCAATTAGATAATAAACCTTGATTACGCCCATTCATAACAAGAAATCTCTTCAGGCGTAAACGATAATATTTCAAACAGTATATAAATCAAACTTCATGTTTCTACATCCGATTTAATCCGATACAGCTTATGCCCCTCCCCCAGCGACGCCCTAAGCCGAGGTCCGTACCCCACAGAGGGTGCCATTAGCATATAATCGTTTAGTTTTAAGTTGTATGCCCTGGCTGGAGGCCTTAATTTATTGAGGCACCCACATGTAAGTCCAAGACAACTTTCCAGGTTGACCTGCGATGTTGTTGATGTAAATCCATCCGATAATACGCAAACTCTACTGACACAACCAGAAATTGTATTTCTCAATAAACCAATTTATCATAAACGAGATAACGCTAACTGATTGATTCAAGCGTAAACGATATTGTATTGTTTCGAACGGTATTTATAAATTAAACTCCCGCTCATACGAGTATTATGTCTGTCCAATGGCTTTTATCAACGTCGTATTTTGTTTGTGTGAATACTCCTGAAATATATTCAGCAGGTACGTGTGGATTGGCCTTAACATCGATCTTAATAATAGAAAATTGATAAAATATTTTTTGTAATAGGATAGTTGAATGGCTATAAGAAAGAGTCCGGAAAGACCAAAAAAATAATGGATGGACGAGATGACGACGAAAGCCCCATTTACACGGTGCATGTTTCTGGAATGTTCAAGACATTGCACGTACAAATTTATAGTATTTTCAATTTTACTATACCTACAGTTTACACCTATACCAGTTTTGAACGGCAACTGACTCGCCCGTATCGTGCAAAATTTTTATTGTTTGCGTTGTTTAGACGGTGCCAGTCAATTGTTGCTTCAATTTTATGGTATGCAACATGCAATAAACTGGCACCGTATAAATGGAGCTAAGAAGAAATGCTACGGCGACCCCAAATACATTGTGTTAAGGGCAAGAGAATGATAAATAGAATAGTTAAATAGTTTGTCTGTTCACCGATCATGAATTTTGTGAATGGAAAATATTTATTTCCATGCGAAATAGTAGTAAGGTATTTGTATCAATAAACTCAGCCTATCGCAGTCCACTGCTGGACATAGGCCTCTCCCAGGCTGCGCCACAACACCCTTTTTTTTTTTGGGTGGGAAATCATCAAATAACTTCTCCCGCTCTGGGCGGAGCGGGAGGGTGACTCTTACTGACTAAAACCCACCCGTATTCCTTCCTATTGTCTCGGTGACCCATAAGTACCTTCCCGCGACCCCGGCAGGCATCGGCCCTAGTGGACCCCTACTTTTGTGCTGACGACATCTCTTTGAGGCGCGCGTGGAATTTCATTGCTCACCGTCCGCAAGCCCGCGCCTACGGTGGCTGGAAATCCGCCCGAGATTCCCGACGCCCAGGGCATCTCCTGCGGCGGCTAGGGGCGAGCGGGCGCGAAACGTGCCTTTCCCTCAACCGGCGCCACGACACCCTGTCCTCCGCCTTCCGCATCCAGTCTGTCCCAGCCACCTTTCTAAGTTAGTCGGTCTATCTAGCTGGGAATCCCACAATAGTACGCTTGCCGATACGCAGTCTCCACTACAGAACTCATCTGCATAGATACATAGCCAGCCCAATGCCAATTCAGCTTGCTTACTCTGCAAGCTATGTCAGTAACTCCAGATCTTTCCCGAATGATTTATTTACGTATATCTGATACGTAGATTACTACCTAAGTAGACAGGATTACCTGCATAATTTTAACAAAAAACTTTTGTTCTACTTATAATTTAGAAACAAGGCACGAAAAAATAGACTTTCCCCCAAATTATTGATAAGATTATTTTCTTCGTTCTTTGATGTTTTTCTTGGAAGGAAAAGTAAATGAGCTGAATTATTTACTTGACATTGATAGGAGTCAATCAACTTACGGCGTAACATATAAAAATGATTATTAGGCAAACGTACGCGGGAGTTGATAAATCACGTGAAGTTATTGATATAATTATATGTTCACCCATGTAGGTACTTTTTTTTTTGGGTGGGAAATTATCAAATAACTTCTCAAGCTCTGGGCGGGAGGGTGTGTCAGACTCTTACTGACTAAAACTCACCAGTGATCCTTCCATTGCCTGTATTGCCAGGGGCTTCGGTAACCCTTTCGTACTATGAGTGAAAGAAACGACGCTCTACAAATCAGACTTTTTTCTTAAACTCCGTATGCCTTATTGATGTATGGAAATACGTGTAAGTTATAACTTTATTGTAGACGGAAATTTAAAAGCGCCTTCATAATATTTCCATATATTTTACTTACGTGTGTTATCGCGATTACATGACGTGGAAAGTGGACGTCCACGACAATATCGTCACGTTATAAATTGCGAAATCGCACATTTAGTGCGACAATAATATAGATATGTTGTGCTTTTATTAAAATAACCCAAGAATAAACCAGAACTGCCCAAGTGCCCAAGAAAAATATTTTCATAATGCTTTTAACCGATTACGAGACAAACTTCGTTCTATAAGTTTTCTATAAACATAAACAATGTAATTTGGACCAAACTTCTACTAAGTCTGTACTTAATTAAGGCCAAATATGCTAGCAATAAACTAAAGATTTCGTTTCTGAGCCTCTCAGAATAGGAATGACGTCATCAACGAGTTTATTAGGGTTCCACACGCTGTGAAGCAATATTAAGTATGGTGGTTTGAGAAAAGGGTACATAATTAATGTTCTTTGCTAAATTCTATCACCACAGTTTGCTGTGTTTTGTTTTGAAAGACGTGGTTGTCTTTAAATAGTAAAGATAAGTACTAAAGCTAGAGGCCCTGGTATATATTCAGGCCATGGTACGGAGCGAGAGAGCATGGGCAGCCGTCACGTCCTTCTGCAAAGCAGTAATGCTCGCGAAGGAGGAGGCAGGACGGTGGAGGGAAAGGCAAATTTCGCGCCCTCTCACCCCTAGCCTCCGCAGGAGACGCCCTGGGCGTCGGGAATCCTGGGCGGATTTCCGGCCACCGTAGGCGCGGGCTTGCATACGGTGAGCAATGGGAAGCTCACCGTCCGGTAAGGACCAGGCCCATGTCGACGGCGCGTTGTGTTCACAACAGAGCACAAGTGTAGGGTTCCACTAGGGCCGATGCCTGCCGGGGTCGTGGGAAGTTCGAGAGGGTTACCGAGGCCCCTGGCAACACAGGCAACGCCGGTGGGTTTCAGTCAGTAAGAGTCTGACACACCCTCCCACTCCGCCGAGAGCGGGAGAAATTATTTGATCATTTCCCACCCCAAAAAAAAAGGAAAAAGTACACGTGACGTTTCAACATTGTCTCTGGAATAGTAACCGTGAAGCAACTTTGCCACTCATTAAAAAAAAAACGAGCGAGTCTTACAGTAGTCACATATGATGTGTAACATCTGAAATCTCACCTTGGTGGCAACTGAGCAGCGACAGAAATTAACCTCAGAATTTAAAAATAGCTAAATACTGAAATATTTATAATTCGTTACTAGTGGTCGCCCACTGGTCGAAATTAGACCTCCTCTACTTACAATGTATATACAGGGTGACATTGAAAACATGCGACAAATCGAAATTGGAGATTGTACTCATCATTATGAACAACTTTTACTAAGGGACCAAAGCTACAATCCCAAAAAAAAAACTGCTGTCCCCTACATTTATGTTCGCAATACCTCATCAAAATGTAGGAAAAGTAGATTTTTTTTTTTGGGATTACAGCTTTGGTCCCTTAGTAAAAGTTGTTAATAATGATGCATACAATGTCCCATTTCAGTTTTTCGCAAGTTTTCAATTTCAACCTGTATATACCTAGTACTTACTAATTTCATGAAAAAATTCCATGCTATTAACAAGTCACTTCCTGTATACACACTTCCGTCCCTTTTCACGAAATCACTCCCACAGAAAGCGACAGTAAAGATCTTACACATCCAAATGTTGTTGTTCACCTACAAGAAACCTTTATGAGATGTAAAGTGGTGTATTCCAGTTTGGTGGATTCGGTATTGAATAACACAACAATTAATTTGAAATATTTTATTTGCACCACTCAAAAAAGTTATTGGTGTTCATGTAATAACAAATCAGCTCCCCTCATATTGAGGTAGAGTGGGTGTTATTCTTGATGATTAAATGAAAAAAAAATGAAATAAAGAAAAATAAGTTTGTTGGTCACAGAAACACGTGCATACAAAAAGATCTAAAGCAGGTAAACAGAAAAATAAAACAAAATAGATCTACATATCGCACCTTTAGGACGAAAACGACGTAACTCAAAAAAGCTACTTTTGGGGAAATAGCAAAATAAGTTTTATAATTTTGACACCTCCGCAATCTTTCGTGTATTATAATTATTTACGTCAGTGACTATGTTTATGGTGCAAATTATAAAAAAGTCATTCAGCTATTATTGTGTCATAAAAAAACATAATTATTAAAATAAATAATATAGAAAAAAAGGTTATTTATTTTATCAGTCATTTTTGGACCGACAAAAGTGATATAAATTTGACGGTTTAGGAGTTGAGTCTTATTTCGGCCGAAAAAAATGTCTTAAATGTGAAAGTTTAAGAGTTACGCCTTTTTTGTTTTTAGAACTGTATGTAATATTTTGACGATTTCCGACTTAGGTCTGTTTTTTCCTAATGTCTAGCACATTATGCATAGCAAATTGGAAAATGCGTCATAGGATAAGAAAAAACTAAAATATTTTGTTTTAATGGCATTGTTTGATTTGAAACATAAACGAAATTGGTCTTAATGGATAATTTAAGCATAATCCTTTGAGAGTAACATTAAAATCTAAATTAACACTTATAGTAATTAACCGAGATCTTTGTTCATAAGGAACTCTTCTTAGTAAACATAATAGAAATTTGTTATAAAAAATTCTAATACGATATAATCACAAAACACACACAGCTGCATGTCATAACTGTGATAAGTAGGCTTCCACTCAGCATGATGCTGTGCTATGGGGGACCCACAGCACAGCGCTGATTTTCAGTGGTCACCCGACACATAAAATGGACACTTATTGTTTCAGACTGTGTAGGAGTAAAAATAGGTTATGGAAAATTGTTCGGACTTCACCATTCAAGCCTTTTAAATAACATTAAATAACATCACACCTTATTTCCCGAAGGGTTAAGCAGCGGTATACCTATAGTATATTCACATTTAGCCAGTTATGTTTAAGTCCCATGTAATAGAGGGCGAGCCTATTACCACCATCATAATCGGCTTATAATGTCCCCACTGCTGGGTCACGGGTCTCCTCTATTCGAGAGGGAGTTGGCATCAACCGGTCTGGAACTAACATACATATGTTAGTTCCAGAAGCCATTTCCTTAGTACACTTTTTAGGCGAGCGGTTAACAAGTCTTTGAGGTCCTGTAATTTGCAGACCTTGTTAAATGTCTGTAGGTGAGAGTAAGCTGGGCTCCGTCTGGCCAAAAGGGACTTCGCACGTGGAGATATTATATTACTCAAACTGTGCCGGTCATTCTATTTTCAAATATGTATTGAATTGTAAAGGTGCATACACACTAAAGTTACTTTTTGTAGGGCAACATTTTGCAACACGATAACCATTGGTAACTTTCTATAACTTTTAGTAACTTTACATAATAACTTGTTGTTGTCCATTGTTCGCCAGTAACAATTGCAAAAGTTGCTCTACAAAAAATAACTACGGTGTGGATGCACTTTTACTAATAGAATGTGCAACAATGAACTATGGAAGGAACAAAAGGAAAATAATAGTGGTTGGAATTGTTCTTTAGAAATATCTCGTCAAGCGATTTATGTAATAAAGGTATAAAAGGCAACAATATTTTTTTCTACTTAGCACAGAATTCAACGGCAAACAACTATGCTTAATGAGAAATAAACAAAAGAAAGCTACATCCTAAATTCGAAAGATTAGGAAATCTTTCAGTATGGAAGTTATGGAGAAGCTTTAAGATGAGCAATTCCCGTTTTTTAAGAACATCCGTTTTCTAATCTCAGTTTCAATCTGTCAAATTCTCTAATTTATCTACATTTTTGACAAGCTCTTGACATATATTATCGCTGAGATAATATTGCTACTTGAATTTGAGTTTGAGATGTTTGAGTACAAAAAATATTATTGGGTTTCTTTGGCCCATACTAAATTCAACGAAAGATTATTTGTCTCATTTTTTAAATATAACGCAAAAGTAATAAAATAAAAGTTGACAACCCCACAATTTGAATTGAATTGAAATTCCTAGCTACTTAAAATTGCAAACCGTATTCAAATCACCTTGAATTTTATGAGTTGCATGTCACTTTTTTGCAGCAGTCGGCATTTTTCATAAAGTTGAAAGTGGAAATCTTGACGCCTCGTACATTATTATACTCACAGAGTATGAAATATTCCTCTAGAAGTCTAGAGCATATAGTTTCATAACGTGTCAAGTGTTCAGGCATTTTTTTTGGAATCTTTCGCAAAAAGAATTTTCTATGAGAAATTCTAAATTTATCTAAATGTACAGGTGTCATCCGAAGGGTAACAGAAAGGGATTTTTTTTTGTGGTAAATTATCAAATAACTTCTCCCGATCTGGGCTGGAGCGGGATGGTGTGTGCAGACTCTTACTGACTAAACCCACCCGTGTTCCTTCCGTTGCCTGTGTTGCAAGGGGCATCGGGAATTTCCCTATGTGATCGAATCAGAAATGAAGAGGTCAGTAGGAGAACCAAGATAACCGCTTTGTTCCCACTAGTACCACCGGTGGTACTAGCGGGAAATTTCGTTCTCTATAATACCACCATTTACTTAGTGGTATTAGTGAGACTGTTTGTTCCCAACCTTTGTTCTCACTAGTACCACCGAACTGAATCACTGGTAGTACTAGCGTGAAATCTCGTTCTCTATAGTACCACCATTTATATTAATTAATACTAGTAAGACTGCCGACATAGCCCGAATAATTGCCAAAGCTAAGTGGGAGTGGCTAGGGCACATTGCTCGCAGAACAAATGCCTTGGCATCATCTTATGGGGAAATTGCACAGATGCTCCCACACCTATTTATCCTACAAAAAAACTGATACGAATAATAACAAACATAGAACAGACAGACAGTTGCAAGCCTTACTTCCAGAAACATAAAACTTTCGCCTTAATTGGTATTTATATTTTGGAATCATGTAGACTAGTCCGCAAATACCCAGAATTCTAGAAAACACAGGAAGTCATAAAAACAAAATATTCGTTGCGCCATAATAACAGATTAAATTTGCGTCCCTCCCGCCTTAAACTGTATTCTTCTATTCCATAGGTAATATTTTATCCGAGAATCGTAGGCTTTACGTTTTTGCTAATTATATGGTTACCTTGTAAATACTTAGATCTCCAATCACTTTTTGTTAATGCAACAATGTTTTCATGAATATTTATACATTAAAATTTCATCTTCTTCATTAGTGACGTCCGTATCCCACAGGGGGTGCCCTTCGCGTGTAGTCGTTTAGTTTATAAGTTTTATGCCCTGGCTGGAGGCCGTAATTTATTGAGGCATCCTTAGGATAACCTGGTTAAGTAGCCGACAAGCTTCTTGGTTGACCTGCGAGATAACATTCACAAAAAAAAAATCTTATTCATAGACTTATGACAGTTACATTTACTCAAACACCTACTACTTTATCTGTTGCCGGAAACGGCTCTAAACAAAGGTTTTTCATGAATATTATAACATTGTTATCTCAACAATCCTAATCCTAACTAATATTATAAATGCGAAAGTGAGTATGTTTGTTCGTTTGTTACGCTTTCACGCTAAAACGGCTGAACGTATTTGTATAAAATTTGGCACATGGTTAGACCATGACCTGGATTGGGACATAGAATACATTTTATCCTGATATATCTACGCGATCGGGACGTATGCGGGTGAAACCGCGGGGTGTAGCTAGTATTCATATAAATCTTTCTCCAAACGGTAAAGTCACTGTGTTTTCTAAAATCTAGTTGCATTTGGCGTTCTGCCAGCGTCCAGTCACTAAAGTGTTTGCTCCCAACTTATGCAATTGTAAGGAGCACTGACCTGCTTATTTTGTTTAGTATTTTCTGTTAGACGATTTACTGAAAATGTTTTCTTTATATTTTCAGTTTGTCTATGCAGTTTTCGAGTGTAAACTGTTTGACACATTGAAAAATACGAAGTACTTTATCCCTAAAGTATTGCTGACATTTCTGATGGAATACTTCAGTGTTACTCAATGTTAAAACTTGCAATATTGCTGGTATTGCAAGTTTTAACATTGAGTAACGTATCTTGTTTACTTTGTTCAATAATTTATTTTACTGAAATTTCGTTTGATTATAATGAAGAATGGCGCGTACGTCGTTCTCGTCAGTACGGAATGTTTCCATTTTAAATATTTGTATTTATGTTATTCATTCTTTTAAATATTTGAATTTATGTTATTCATATTACAATCTCACTGTGTGCTGCACCGGTCGACGTCATCACGTCAACGCCGGCTATCGCTGAAAATTAGCGCTGGGGCTCTGTCTCGCATAGGGTCGCAGCATTATGTTGAGCGTTGGCCGTTTTGCGTGGATGTGACGCATATTCTCCCCCAAATTGTTTCTTTTTTGTATTTGTGTTCCTTCTTTGTGTCATGTTTACCGCAAATAAACGTATTTTCTTTCTTTCTAAGAAAGTTTCTAATAATATTTCACGAGCTTATTTTGTGATCGCTAAAATGTTTGCCATGCGTGATTTTGATATCAATATCCTTACGCCATCAAGTATAATTTACAAAATGATAATATAAACTCTTTGATTAATTGGTCATTTGCCATATTCGTAAATACAAGCCACCGCCAAACTGATAGCCCCAAAGGAATAAAATAATATAATGTATTAAACAAAGAATATAATGTATTAAACAAAGTCTGTTGACAGAATAAGGTCCCAAAATGACACAGGTCTGCTTATAGCTATTAATCACGCAAAGTTTTGGCTAGGGCATAACTATAAACTTTTCATATTAAACCCGAAACTCTGAAGTGTATTAGTTTGAGAGTTAAGTTAATTATTATGTACTTATTTGAATTTGGGCATTTAAGTTATTTGAAGTTTCTTAGTGGACTGTCATTTAGCTAACACTTTTCGTATTTTAATCTTTTGTTCACTAGAAGTTTCGTTTAAATCATGTCTGTCAGTATTTTTCTGTGGCTGCCAACACTCGTAGCCAGACGTAGTGTTTATCCAGTCTGTTTTTAAGAACAAGTTTATACCTATATAAATTGCAACGTCACAATGTATTAATTCAGTCTGTTGATGTGCTTATAACTCTAGTCGTAATTTAATAATGTGGTTTTGCTTTATGCTGGGGCTACATTGTCGCGATATCGCGAACTCCATTTCACGCGCTCTCTCTCGCACACCGGTCGACGTCTCGTTGTTCAACAGAGAGCGCGCGAAATGTAGTTCGCGTAATCGCGAACATGTATTATTTTCTGTGTTTCTGTTTTACTAATCATTATGTCTTCACGTGGACTAACCAGCCCGTTAATATACTATTGGTAGTCTAACGGCCGGTTTCTGAATGAATTAATGAAATGCTTTCCCGAACGTGGTTTGACCAGACTCGATTACTCGAATGAACCCAAAGATTCACACTAGCCCAGGGGTTAGCGTGAATCTTTTCGAGGCTCCAGGGAACCTCGTGTTTCATGGGACTACAGAGACCATTGCATATCAAAGAGTACACCGGAGGGGGCGAAACACATCCACAAGTGAAGTAACGTGATTGGCTGTTGACATAATTCATTCTACCAATTACAGCAGGTTACGCGCGCTTGTAAGCAAATTGTGTTGTTTTTAGTTCCAGAAACCGGGCGTAAGTAGCCACTGATGATACGGCTACATTGTCGCGATAAAGTGAATTACACTTCGCGCACTCTCTGTTTGTCATGCTACGGCTACATTGTCGCGATAACGCAAACTACACTTTGCGCGCTCTCTTTTGTTTGTACAGCGAGATGTCGACCGGTGTGCGAGAGAGAAGTGGAGTTCACGTTTTCGCGACAAAGTAGCCAAAAAATCTTACATGATCACTTTCGATCACAGTATGCTGTGCTGTAGTGTGCTGCTTATGAGCAGAGAGACCCATCACTAAAAGACATTTTCTGTCGAATATTTCCGTATCTTTCCACCCGTCTCTTTCGGGGTTAACGGAGCGAGCTTGCAAATGACTGCCATCTGTATGCGGTGAGTCTGCGACACACTTCAAACTGCGGCCGCTTTTGTAAGGGCGAATGCACACGTGCATATTATTATTGTTTGGCTTGCAATAGACTAAAATTACGTACAGAAACTGCATTGAAATGCTTGTGTTTGTGGCTCCTGGAAACGTATATGTGGTTAAATAATAATCCTATGTTTATTTGTTTTCTTACGCCACTTTTTTAAATCCGACGAAATCGATCGACGAATCCGTTTGTTTGTGATTTACATAACACTCGTCTGTTTGAATGACGGCTTTTGTTTAAGCTTCCTGAATACTTACCTACTGCTTTACATGAGCAAAACGCATTTTATGATGTTATTACACAATTCAAAGTGATATTGTGATGTTATTCGAGATTTTTTTGAATTCCTGTGTCAGTTTACTATTACAGACCTTTGCAAACTTTTTGTGTCTTACCTTACATAAAAAAACAAACAGAACATCACGCTTTATTTCCCCGAAGGATAAGGCAGAGATGTAGCTGTAGTAGGCACCACCACATTTCACCAGTTATATGTAAATCCCATGTAATAGGATGTGAACATACTGCCATCAACTCCAGACTGCCACTTAGAAATTCCAGATGGAAAAACCCAATAACACTTTGCCCGACTTGGGAATCGAACGTAGGCCCTCATGCTCAGCAGCAGTATCTTTTTTTTGGGTGGGTAATCATCAAAGGTGTGTCAGACTCTTACTGACTAAAACCCAACCGTATTCCTTCCGTTGCCCGTGTTGCCAGGGGCCTCGGTGACCCTTTCGTACTTTGAGGCGCGCGTGGAATAAAACGCGCCGTCGAACGCTCACCGTCCGCAAGCCCGCGCCTACGGTGGCCGGAAATCCGCCAGGGATTCCCGACGCCCAGGGCGTCTCCTCCGGTGGCTAGGGGCGAGAGGGTACGAAATTTGCCTTTCCCTCAACCGTCCCGCCTCCTCATTCGCGAGCATTACTGCTTCGCAGAAGGAGGTGACGGCTGCCCATGCCTTCTCGCTCCATACCATGGCCTGAACCAGGGCTGGACGCGAGAGATCTCTGCCGCCGATCGCCTCCACGAGGACACGGCGGTGCTCTGCCCAAGCCGAGCAGACCTCCACCGTATGCTCCACTGTGTCCTCCGGGCGATCCACAGTGGTGACACCCGGGCGTTTCCTCTCGCCTTATCCGACACAGGAACCTCCCGAAGCTGCCGTGTCCGGTGAGGCCCTGCGTCAGGCGGAAGGTGAGGACGTCGTGGCGGCTATCTAGCCACTCCTCAAAGAGGGGACTTATCGCCGCAATCGTGGTCGTGCCCAACACTGGGTTGCGACAACCGTACTCTCCATGTCGCCATGAGATCCCGCCGGAGCTCCGTCCGCTGTGCCGCGATTACTCGCGGCAGTGGGTTACGCCCCGCCGTTTCGCCTCCTCGCGCCACTCCCACACGTGCGCAGCAGTACTGCCTGCGACTACCAGACCAACGAGGCACCTTATGTACTACAAATAAACATTGCTGTAGAATAAATAAAGTAATCTCTCTTTTGTTGTGTTTCTATCGATCCATCACAATTCCTTACCAAAACTCTCAAAATAGACGTTTATTTTCCCCGAACAAGTATGTACCTACGTACTGAAATGTAAAGAAGGTATTTCAGTTAAATATTAATGGAATGTCAGCTTACCACACAGATTCTATATTTACGTACTCAATAGATACTTCATTGAAATCATATAAATAGTTTCTTGATAGAATTCGGTAGATTCTTTCAGTCGTTGACACTTTTCTATCAGATTTCAGGCTATGTTGATATATTTTTGTACATCTTTTACAAAATACCAATTTAAATCATTATTTCCTCTATGATTACAAGACGTCTATCACGCATTTAATATAACTGACAATGCCATAATATTTGTCAAAAAAATACAAAATTCACAACATGTGCTGTTTAATAAAGCAGAAACTTTTTAAACAGTTGAATGGTCAGATTATCGCCTGTCCGCTATATTTTAATAGGCCTATAGAGGCATGAGGAACAGGGTGTAAAGTTCACTCATCCTCCATAGAAGAGAGAGGATAGTCCGACCAGACGGCTGTCGTATCTGGTGGGCAACCGCCCGACGGTTGATGTCGGGATGTTGTATATATGCTAGTTGCGCGGTAAACTCTGCCTGCGCGATGCAGAATTTTGCGTGACGGCAGTGTATTGCGTAGTTCGCATTTGTGGCGATGGAAATGCCGCCACAGGCCTCTTGCCAGTCAGCCCCGTTACACCCTTCGCTAGAAACTTTTATCAAAGCAACGCGAGCGAGCTTCTCTCTAGTTTGTGCTGGTATGAGAGAAGTTTATTCATGTTATATTTGAGAGCAACTAACACAAATCACTAAGTACTACAACATCCTAGAGCCTATAACTTTACTAATATGTCGGTTATCTCACCCGGATATAATTCCCTGATTCCTTATAAAGACACGCGCCGGAAGATACCGTCTCCTGAGCCGGAAGACAAACACAGTCACATTAAAGAAAAAAAGAAACTGTACAAGTGTGAGTTGAACTCGCATGGTGAGCGTTCCGTACGATGAATATGTTATCTACCAAGTTTTTTTATCCCAAGAACAAACTTAACATTGTAGTTAAAAAACATGTTCTCCCATGTGTTTGTATGCACAATATTGAGAGATTTAACATGTTATTTTAAGACCAAAGACTTTTAATAGGTTTTCCTATAATTTATAAATAATGCTATATTTTTTTCAAAATTTTAGGCTCAGTAGTCTATTAATTTTCGTAAATAAATTTAAAATTATATATTTTAAAATTTAAAAAAATATATGTTTGAGACCGCCACAACAAGCCCTTTTATTTGATATACGTCATTTGCAAAACTTTTTTTTTGCCCCCAAAAGTCACCCCCATATTCAAAATTCATTACACGTCCGTGTTTAAGTCTCTGAAATTCATGTCTCCCAAATTTCAACTATCAGTCCTGTACATTTGGAGCAAATTGTCTGTAAAAGATGGACAGGCAGACAGACACACGAGTGAGGATCAGTCGTATGTCTGTCTGTCTATATTTTGATTTTCATAGTTTTCATTCGGAACCCAAAAACAAAAATACTGATCAAATATATAACCTTTATTGTATTTACCCCGTGCACACACTTTCAGCATTGGATCTTAGATAATACGCGGACAAACAGAGGAAGCATAGAGGCCTGATAGGATGTTTATGTCGTATTGTTTGTGATCAGATCCTGTTTATCAGGAACCAATAACTGTCTGATAAGACAAATAATAAACGTTTTTAGTGACGTCAATTTTGTGATTTCGTTGTCAATACTTTGTTGGTGTAATGTGTGTTCGTGTTACCAGTAAATGGGAAAATAATGTGTGAATCGCTTAAGGTATGTGAGAAGAAAAAGAATCTGCATTCGAATGAAAAGTAGGTGCCTAATACCTGTATATGTTAAATTGTAATGTACACACATTACGGTGTTATGAACTTACTTTGCTTAACAAAAACACTGTTCTTTGGTTGAAAAACAACTCTGTTCTCAGAAAATTTTATTTATCAGGCAAATATGATCTACGTAGTTACGTAATGCTTGATTGAACTTGATAGAAAAACAATAAAGGTCGATTCGCAGGAAATGAAAATTAGATTTAATTCAATTACACGTTCGTTGCTACCAGTCTAAGATTTTATAAATTTGCCTATCATGAAACCTGAAACGTAAGTAAAATAGTTAGCGTAAAGCCCATTTAAAAAGATAAATAATACTGATTTTTTTCGTAAAATTAATTGCATTTATTAAAAAAAAATAAGAATATCACAATACGCTTTCAGCTTTAAAGGCTCCTACATACTGGCGCAACTTGTCGCGCGACGCGTCGCGACACAAAGGCACCGCTTGTAGCGCTACACGCGGTGTCTTTGTGTCGCGTCGCGTCGCGCGACAAGTCGCGCCAGTATGTAGGAGCCTTAACAGTCTCAAGGCCTAAAAAGAAAGATTTTACGTTAAAAAGCTTAATGTGTTTGGGCGAGAAGTTTGCATAAAAACACGTACAGACAGATTAACAAAGGTATGCCAATAATTCTAAGTTATCAAAGCAATCTCATAATAGCTTGAAATGTGTATGTGCTGTGCACACCTGTAAGTTACGAATTCATTCTAGATTTTAAGTATAATTGTTACAGTAGGTACCTCAAAAAATGTATGAGTGAATATGTCGTTGGAGTGCCATAATAAATAAATAAATAAAAATAAATGTACAGGCACGGTACGGCAGTTGGGTTTAAGAAAAAGTTCAGCTTTAAATTAAGGCTCGTACAGACAGGCATGACGCGACACCGGTAGAACAATTTCCGTGAAGTTTTTATAGAGATTATTCCACCAAAGACACGTCGCGCCTGTCTGCGGGACCATTTAATCATGATAAATCACAATGATGTGTACTGCAAGTTACTCCATGTCGAGAGAATTCACATTTTGCTGAAATGAAAGAAAAACTAAACAGAAGTGAGTTTAAGTTTGTTTCGCTATTTCTTCTCAGCGGTAGTCAGATAGGAAATGGTGCCGATTCCCTTGTTCACAAACTAAACTATATTTAAGTTCAGTGCATCTTTTTCTTTCTATTTCATTAAGAAAAGGACAGAAGATAAATTTAAGTTTAGTCCTGTCAAATTAATCAGCGCCTGTCACTACTCCATACAAGTTTAGACGTGATTAAAAACTTGCCTACTAAAAATTACGTCAATTTACGTCAAGCGCTGATGAATTTGACAGGACTAAACTATAATGGCTGTGTTTGGATAAGTGTAAAATTCACGGCAATAGTATATATAGGGTGACTTGTAATTAGACGTATTCCTTCCAGATGATAGTGTGACCTATTTGCAACAATTACACACCCTTTTTTTTTTTTTTTTGATGGTGGGTTATCATCAAATAACTTCTCCCGCTCTGGGCGGAGCGGGAGGATGTGTCAGACTCTTACTGACTAAAACCCACACGTATTCCTTCTTGTTGCCTGTGTTGCGGGGGCCTCGGTGACCCATAAGTACCTTCCCGCGACCCCGGCAGGCATCGGCCCTAGTGGACCCCTACTATGTGCTGACGACATCTCTTTGAGGCGCGCGTGGAATACAACGCGCCGTCGACCCGGGCCTGGTCCTTACCGGACTGTGAGCTACCCATTGCTCACCGTCCGCAAGCCCGCGCCTACGGTGGCCGGAAATCCGCCCGGGATTCCCGACGCCCTGGGCGTCTCCTGCGGCGGCTAGGGGCGAGAGGGCGCGAAACTTGCCTTTCCCTCAACCGTCCCGCCTCCTCCTTCGCGAGCATTACTGCTTCGCAGAAGGAGGTGACGGCTGCCCATGCCCTCTCGCTCCGTACCATGGCCTGAACCAGGGCTGGACGCGAGAGGTCTCTGCCGCCGATCGCCTCCACGAGGACACGGCGGTGCTCTGCCCAAGCCGGGCAGACCTCCACCGTATGCTCCACCGTGTAATTACACACCCTATAAAGCCTAAGCGAAAATCCATGAGATTCGAGAAAACTTATAATGTATTTAGTTTATTTTTATTGATCAAAACGTGGTTTTGGAGTATTTCAAATAGCTGAGTAATTATTTTAAATCTTGCTTAAACGTTGTAGTCATGCTACCATTTAGTTAGCATTGTATCATCCACCTCCAACACAATTTATTTGGGGTCGTCGCAACATTTGTCTTGTTCATCCATATAAGTCACCGCCTTTCTAGCCGTATCATCTCTCACATAATACATCCATCGATGCTTTTGTCTTCCAACACTTTTTTATTTTGGGTGGGAAATCATCAAATAACTTCTCCCGTATTGCCAGGGGCCTCGGTAACCCTTTAGTACCTTCCCGCGACCCCGGCAGGTCTTCCAACACTTATACTTAGACACTCAAACTTAGTACAACCATAATAATATGCATACTAAAAACAACTAACCATTACTACAACCACAACAACTATTCTACTGTATTCTGTTCTATTCTACTAGACGGCGATACATTGGCGCGAACTAAGATAACTGAAATTTCGCTCAAACGTCCTAAAATCCCAAGGTATTTGTATTATCACTCCACAATCCACAATTAATCTAAGCTGTTCCTGGTTGTCTGACTGAAGATACGTAGTGAGAAGTGCCGCTTAATCTTAATTAGAGCGCTGGGATTCTTGACTTCTGTTTCTGTTATATACTCGAATCTCTAAGAGAGACTATAGTTTTTTATTAGTTAAAAAGACAAGAAAGATGGTCGATGGGGCCGAAAGGTTCTGGACTGGCGGCCGCGTACTGGAAGGCGTTGGAAGGCCTCCTACAAGGTGGATCTTGTGAAGGCCGCAGAAATCCGGTGGATGCGGGAAGCACAAAACTAGTCGAAATGGCGGTGCTTGGGGGAGGCCTATGTCCAGCAGTGGACGTCTTTCGGCAGAAATGATGATGGTGAAAAAGACAAGTAGGTCTGCAAGGCAGATACTGAGACTGACTGGCCAAGGGTACCTATCATGCTCCGTACGTATCACGTAGGCGTATTTTCATCCTTCATTCTGCTTCACCAATAAATATTAATAAAACAAATCCAGAAAATTTACTTGCATAGACCGATACGTGTGGGTGTTGATATAACGGTCCAGTTGGCGTGGGCACTGTGACCGAGAATATACATAATTATATATGTACCGGCAAACATTGTGTACCTAGTGTATTTATTTATGTACAAATAGCGGCTGCCCATGGCTTCGCCCGCGTGGCTTTTTCTAAAATAAAAGTACTAAGTTACTCCGTAATCAGCTATCTGCCAGTGAAAGTCATGTCAAAATCGGTCCAGCCGTTTCAGAGATTAGCCGGAACAAACAGACAGACAGACAAATATTGTAAAAATTGTTATTTTGGTATATGTACCGTGTATACATCCATATGCATTTGGTAAAAAGCGGTTATTTTAATACTACAAACAGACAATCCAATTTTATTTATCTGTATAGATTAGGTATATATTATATTATAATTATATTATATTTAAAGTTTTTAATAGGTATATTCATGTTCAACCATATATTTTAATAAATAAATATTCCACAATTTTCGTTATTGCACCTACCACTGTTTCTCTCTGCATCACCCAAACGTTGACTGGTAGAAAATGCCTACGGCATTAATTCCGCCTTCGTACATTTGTGTGCTTAAAGTATTAAATAAATCATTAAATAAACATGGTCTTTTCCATCCAAAACTTTAGCAAACCGCGTGCCCCGTCACTTGTGGACTTCATGATCTTATGACTGCGTCAGTGCGGAGTTCGCGTAACTGAATTTACACACACATACACACATGAAGTGAAAACTTCTTTGGGCAAACTTCGCGTGCTCTCTAAACAGTGAAAGAAACTGAATCATCACGCTCGGGTCGGTGACGCTGAATCGGATCTACTAGGCTCCAGTCGGTCGGTGACGCTGAATCGCGTATACGCGGCGCGGAATCGCGTATCCTCGACTCCAGTCGTAAGATTTCATTTCTATCGTATGGTCATGAGCACACACCCTCTTTTTAACCGACTTCTAAAAAGGAGGAGGTTATATTTTCAGCTATATCTTTATTTTTTTATTTATGTGCACCGATTTCTGCGTCAATTATGGACTGATTTCGAAAATTATTTTTTGTTTGAAAGGGTACGCTCCTGAGATGGTCCCATTGTCACCAAATCAGAATCTGATGAGGGGATCCCATGGAAATCGAAGGAAATCCTCAAATTTTATTGGCACACTTATAGCGATTTGGGTATTTTTTATAGTAACTCGTGCATTTGTTCTCGGAAAGCACTATTTGGTGAAGTGACCACAGAATGATGGCCACCGGAACTACTTACTAATTTTAGTATTTAACCGGTTGCGATTCGATTAGGTACTTTAATATGGTAGTTAAGCCATTTACGCTCGTCACAATGGATAAAGTTAGTGGCTGTTCTCCTGGTTCTTACCAGGACAACTCCTCACCAGTTAAATTCCCTGGATAATATTGCTTTTCCCCATGAAAAGCAATATTATGTAAAAGGTGATAAGCAGTTGACATTAGGCTATTGTAACTTAAATAAATTACAAACGGACCTACTAAACAGTGAAAATAAAAAACTATCTTCCAAAAAAACACTATAAAGTGAAAAATAACTTTAATTTCGAAAGTTGGTGGCAAAAGACTAAAATGCAGACCCAAAGACACCGACTTCCAAAATGATTTT
Source organism: Atethmia centrago (assembly GCA_905333075.3). Lineage (NCBI taxonomy): Eukaryota > Metazoa > Arthropoda > Insecta > Lepidoptera > Noctuidae > Atethmia > Atethmia centrago. The sequence continues at coordinate 6,489,623 of HG995384.1, forward strand.
TTTTTTTAATTTAGTCGGTTTTTTTTTTGTTTTTTAACATTACTTTTTCAATCGATACGCTAAGAAGAAGAAGAAGATAGTTGTTCTTCTACTTGTCTCGTATCGGTACGAACTACAGTCCGAGAAAAACGCATGCATTGGTAAAAATATTTTCCAGTCACCGAGGTGGCAATAAGTTACTCTTGCTGACTAAAATACACTGGGTTTACATTTAAGTATTGCCATAAATTGATTTTCTCCCCATATAATTGTTGCAGTATTTGGTTTCTAGACAGGTTTAATCATCCAGACACAATTACAAATTCAAATGTTTGTAACCATTCTCAAGTGCCAACAATAAAACCATTTATCTACAAAACTAGTAAAACAATTTCCAAACCTAAATCCTACAAGTTTCAAGACAATCGTTTTCTTAATTGCTCGTACATTTGTCTCGGTAGAAACTAAATGTCGTAATAGAACTCCACAGGCCCGCGCCACAGGCGGGAACGCGCGACGAAGACATAAAGTACATTCCAACTATTTTTGAATCGAAAATACAACTTTTTTTAAAAGTAGAATGTCTCTTTTGTTTTCTTAAGATATTTTTTTTATATAAAAACACAAAAAAATAATTATTATGAATAAACCAACAATATTTGTGTCTTTATTATGGGCGGACACTGGCTCCTGAAAAATAATAATAACAAGCGCAGGAGTTAGAGAATTCCATGTTTGGGTGTACTCGAAATGGAATTCTCTGACTCCTGCGTTTAAATATTTGAAAATCATAATTAGTATGAATTAGCTTTTTCCCGTGGCTTCTCCGGTGTGGAGGTCGGAAATCATCCCACGGAAACTTACTAGCTAACGCGCACAAGCTCCCAGTCAGCATGATTTTTTCCTACATCTTCAACAATCATTGTCATATATCAGCCAATTTACACAAAATCTTAGTGAATTATACAATTAATAGTTTAATCCTCATGAATTACTCTGTCCATTGGTGAAAACCGTATGAAAATCCGTTCAGTAGTTTTTGAGTTTATCGCGTTCAGACGCGGTGGGGGGCGGGGGGGGGGGGGTCTTAAAACTAAACTAAAAAAAAAAGGAGCGGGCCTTATAGTAACATCGGACACCTCACTTTGGTAATAAGTAAGCGGCGAAAATTAACCTCAGGATTTAAACAAGCTAAATACTGAAATATTTATTCGAATAAATATTCATTACTGGTCGCTCACTGGTCGAAATGCGACTCTCTCTACTTACAATCTAAATAGTACTTACTTATTCATGCTTAAGCTGACACTTCCGTCCCTTTTCACGAAAGATGTTACACATAGATAAATAATAGATATTTACGTAAAGAGAATTTTCAATTTTAAAAATCATTATTTCTTACGTTACATTTAGTCCCGTGTTCAATGCTAAGCCAAACGGATTTAATAAGCGTATTGGAGGTATACTCGCCAGTAATAGTACTTACGAGATTAAGCGCTGGTAAATGGAATACCTACTATCGATTATCGGCTAAGTAACATTGGAATGCTTTGGCAATTTGAGACCGAGTTATTTTATTTCGTCTTTAGATAAAGTTTGTTATGCAGTGATCGTGTAGATTCGTTTCTTGAGTAAATATAAAGAAGAGAGAAGTAAATAGAAAGAAAGATAGTAGACCCCTTTGATTATTGGAAGTGCAGTTTACGGCATCATAGTCCAATCTCTTTCTTTCTCTTTTCTGATTGGTATTGTAAAAGATGACTTAGGGATTATGTTTATTAAGGGGGTCTCCCCTTTGATTATTGGAAGTGCAGTTTACGGCATCATAGTCCAATCTCTTTCTTTCTCTTTTCTGATTGGTATTCTAAAAGATGACTTAGGGATTATGTCAGTAGGAAAACATTTCCATTTATGAATTTTGGCAATATACCTACTGCGCCTGGAGGGCAGGTGTGGCCCAGTGGTAACGACCGCGACTTACGAGTTTTACTTAGGTTTGAACCCTGACAGGAGCTTATATACTTTGTGTAAATTATTTCATCACCACTGCTCTCAAAAGGGGGCAGTAAAACATTGTGAGGAAACCGGCATGTCCTACAACCAAAAAATCGAAGAGTTTTGACATCTACCAACCCGTACTGCCTTGCGTGGTGGATTACGGCTCACTCCCTCTCACAGATGGAGGCCTGTGTCCCAGCTGAGGGAACATTATAGGCTAATTATGCTACCTACTGCGGTAACCAATCCAATATCAATGTTTGTTATCCTTATTTGCTTGAAACTGTTCAAAGTTCTTTCAATACAGGGGCTTTTTTTTGGGTGGAAAATTATCAAATAACTTCTCCCGCTCTGGGCGGAGCGGGATGGTGTGTCAGACTCTTACTGACTAAAACCCACCCGGGTCCGTGCCTGTGTTGCCAGGGGCCTCGGTAACTCTCTTGAACTTTCCCGTGACCAATACAGGGGCTAATGTTATTATTCACCAAAGGATGTTTTGAAGGCTGGGTTTTAAGATGCAAATGTCTGTCACTACTCTATACAAGTTTAGACGTGATTAAAAACTTGCCTACTAAAATTACGTCAATTTACGTCAAGCGCTGATTAATTTGACAGGAGTAAACTAAACTGTATCTTCTGTCCTTTTCTTAATGAAATAGAAAGAAAAAGATGCATTGAACTTAAATTTAGTTTATTTTTTTTTTTTTTTTTTATTTGTGATGGGTTTGCTCTTGATCTTAGTCTATGTCAGAGGCGACAGAAACAAAGTCGACGATGGAGCGAGCTTACCCAGAAGAAGCCTGTTCACTCTCACTTTGAAGAGATTAGGGTTATATGCGTTCGGAAACACAGACGCAGGCAGAGAGTTCCATTCCTTTGCTGTGCGCATTATAAAAGAAGTTTGGAAACGCTTAGTGCGAGTTGGTGGGATAGCCACCAGGAAGGGATGGTAACCTGAAGTGCGCCTAGATGACCGATAATAGAAGGGGGCCGGTGGAATGAGGTCGTGGAGTTCTTGGGCACACTCTCCGAAGTACAATCTATAGAAGACCGACAAGCAGGCAACCTTGCGACGATGGGCCAAAATGTGAAGCTTGGCATCCACCAGATTTACGTCGCCAATGAGCCTCTTAGCTCTGCGTTCCACCGAGTCAAGCGCGGCAAGTTGGTATTTAGCCGAGCCATCCCAAAGGTGGCTACAATACTCCATGCAGGATCGGACCTGCGCTTTATAAAGGGTCAAAAGCTGTCCAGGCGTAAAGTATCGCTTCACCTTATTTAGGATGCCCAGTTTCTTGGCCGCAGTTTGGGCTTTGTACTCGATGGTGGCACCGAAGTTGAGGTTAGATGTCAACTCCGTGCCTAGGAGCTCGAGCCGATCAGTTACAAGAACCGATGTACCCCGAAAAGTAGGAGTCAGGTCGAAACGACTCCTTTTTGCGGTAAAAAGACACGCTTGTGTTTTGGTGGCGTTAAAAGTGACCAGATTATCATCACTCCACTGGGAGACAAGGCTCAACGTCAACTCTGTCCGCTCTACCAAGGCCTCTCTCAAGGAACGAACTGCGGCCCCATTGGTTTTTGCGCTGGACAAGTATCTCTCTGAAACAGTACTGTCGTCTGCGTACCCAACAATACCAGTCTGTAGTAGGTCATTGATGTGCAGCAGGAAAAGAGTTGCAGAGAGAACAGACCCCTGAGGAACTCCGGCATCAATAGCCATAAGGTCAGAGGAGCAGCCGTCAACGACTACTCTGATCGACCGTTCACTAAGGAAGTCTGATATCCAGCTACAAAAATCAGCTGGGATGCCATAAGCAGGAAGCTTGCTGAGCAGACCAGCGTGCCAGACCCTGTCGAAAGCCTTCGAGATATCAAGCGATACAGCAAGTGCTTCGCCATGTTTCTCGATGGCTTCGACCCAGCAGTGCGTGACATACACAAGAAGATCACCAGTTGACCGTCCCCGGCGAAAGCCATATTGACGGTCACTGAGGAGATCATTGTCTTCGAGGTAGGTCAGCAACTTACTGTTCAGTACCCTTTCCATAACTTTGCACAGAATGGAGGTAATGGCGATTAGACGGTAATGGGCAGGGTCAGCACGGTCGCCCTTTTTGGGCACTGGTTGTACATTAGCAAGCTTCCATGATTTTGGTACCGTGCCTTTTTTAAGAGAGAGGCGGAACAAACGTGTCAACACAGGAGACAGTTCAGGCGCACACTGCCTCAACACTCTCGCCGGAATGCCGTCAGGCCCGCTGGCCTTATTCACGTCTAGACTGCACAATACTCTTCGGACCTCTCTAATGTGAACTGCGATCTCCGGCATCGTGGAGTCACAATGAGGTACTGTGAGTTCTCAAAGCAACGGAGACGACGACAACAAATGTCATCGCGGACGTACACACAGACCCCAGCTTGCTTCTTGAACTTGTGTTCAAGAGAGTAACCCGGGTAGTTGAGGTACGCCACGTCCGACGGGGTTGTTATCTTCGTCTCCGTTAGGAAAAACAGGTGCGGCTTCTCGGTCTCAAGGTGGTGATGGACCGGATCGAGATTGGAGTGCAACCCCCTGATGTTAGTGAGGTGCACTTTTAGTGGGAGGAAGTGCAGCCGTTGTTTAACCTTATCTTTCTTTTTTGCTTTTGACATTTTGAGTGGAGTTGTTGGGGAAAGAAGTCGACTTGTCGAGGCGCTGCTCAGAGATCCAAGTGGAACACTAGAATCAACTAAACCTATGGGGAACTCATTTGGAGACTGCGGGGACGCCCAAACCCCCCCGGATATGGCCACCGGGTCCTCCCGTCCAGTCGCCAGCTGGCACGGTGGAGCATACCGGGATTTTTCGCAAGTTGGCGGGGCAGCCTTTGGCACGTGGCTGGCGTGCTACTTGGGCCCCCTACTGACTGCGGTCGGCCAACGGCTGGCACCGTGCTTCGGATCCCGCTACCCTCCACAATGAGTTACCCGGAAAGTTAAGCCCAGAGACCAAGACCGGTTCTGGACAGCGCAACTGACAAATCTCCTACTCCCCCAAAGGCACTGACACTCCCACACACCGACGGAACACAGCAAGCTGCTTGGCGCCGGACTCCGGTGGGAGGGTGGTAGCGAGCCAGGCGGCTCCTTGCGGAGCCTACCACCGCTAAGTGGGATCGTTCAGCCGTACCACAGGCAAGCCTGTGGTGCCGTTGCCCGGGGTGGACCACTAGGAGGTAGATCCCAAACCCCACCCCAAAAAGTTTAGTTTGTGAACAAGGGAATCGGCACCAATATCTTAAAAATCTATAGTATTTAGGACACCACCCACTTTTACTGATCACTATAGGTAATTAAACAGAAACAAATAAAAAGAAACCTGTAATTACCGACGTATTAATTGGTCAAGGACAGCTAATGAGACACAATTAATTTTCTATTGTTTGACTCCGAATCGGTGTCGCGCGGGGCTTAACAGGTTAAGGCTCCCGCAAATAGGCGCACTGTGACAGCGCGGCGTGACTCTAGAGGAACACTTTCTATAAAAGCATCATGGAAATTGTTCTACTAGAATCGCGTCGCACCGTCTGCGGGGGCTTTTATTAACTAGTTACCGAACGATAAGTAACACGAGTATAATAACTTCATTACTTATTCATTCCACTTTTCAATATAATTTAATAAGTATCGTTTCACAATTGAAATTGTATTACTTTTCATGCCTTTCAACGTAATTACATTATCACACCAACAGTAGCTAAGTGCGTGTTTTTATTCCATCAACTACTAGTTAACGTAAAAACCCATAAAAGTAGGGCAGTTGTTAGTTTGTTATTAGTATTACCCATCAATTTATGTAATAACGAATGATAAAAAAAAATACCTTGAAGTGTCGTAAAGTATTCGAATTTATTAACCTGTGAATGTAGAAGGCGTCTTTATTTTGGTATCAAAAAGTTGTGTCTCATAAAGATAACTTTAATCATAAACTTTTACACTAAATTAACTAAAATATTATTAAAATAAAAATATTATATCCTGACCTTACTAAAACTATTAACAAATTAAAATATGGCGACCTCCGCATCGCTGTCGGCATCGCCACGTTGTATGGCAATGCTTAGCCTCTGACCAAGGTAAAAGCCAGCCCTTGGTCTCCTTGGCCTTGGATCACGGGAAGTGTCAACGAGCCTGTTTGGAGATTTCGTAGAACAAACTATGAGCACTCGGACCCGAGGGTTCAACCCCAAAAATATAATAACCGATAAAAGCTTGGCTTTTGGCTAAATAATAACAGCCGCACGGGTCAATCGATCAAGTTAAGCTACGCTTGCCGCGGTTGGTCCATAGATGAGTGACCATCTTTACATACCAAGACCCCGTTACTGTGCCTTGGAAAGCACGTTAAGCCGTTGGTACCGGCTGTCATTCATGAATCTTTGACAGTCGTTACGGGTCGTCATAAGCTCGAAAGTCTGACAACCAGTCTTACCAAGGGGTATCGTATTACCCAGTAACTGGGTTGTGGAGGTCAGATAGGCAGTCGCTCCATGTAAAATACTGGTATTCAGCTGCTCCGGTTAGACTGGAACCGACTGACCCCAACGTAGGCGTAGTTGGGAAAAGGCAGACAGATGATGATGATGAAAAGCTTGAGGCTTATATTAAAGTGTACGAAGGACGTTCACGCCTCAAGCTTTTAAGAAAACATTAAAGTTCCTATGTTAACGTAAGTTTTATTTAGGACTTCTTAGTTCAATAAAATATTGTTTTTAAAAAGTAAAGTAAAGTAAAAAAAAATAATTTTCATTATTAAAAAAAAAAAATATTTATAAATTATTAATAAAAATATAAAAGCTTTCATTGCTGGCCAAATGCAAACTCTAAGTCTTTATTTCAAATAAACCAATTATAGGCACTTTTGAATTGTCAAGGGGTCGGTCAGTCAGTAAGATGAAGCTAGTTGCCCATTCCAAAGCGTAGGTACCTATGGAGAAGAACGTGCAAGAAACTCCACGGACACTCTTTTAAATGAACATATTATGGTTACAAAATATTGTTTACATCATTCATTTTTAAATTATACATGTAAGAATGATGCAAATCATAAAAGCGTCAACAAAAAAAAACAATTAAAAAATTAAATTTAATAAAAAAGAAAGCCGTGGCAGCTAAGAGATGACCAGTCTCTACTGACGGCGCCCGTTCAGGAACATCACGCACCATTCAGCTCAACCATTTTGAAGGGAGCTAAATGATCCAACACACGCGCCACCATCAGCGAGACATTAAAGTGAGCATGACATACTTCCAGTCGCCAGGGCACATTCAAGTAAGACGTACTCAGTAAATGGCAGACGCAACACGAGGCACGAGGCAACACGACATACTCATAGCTACGGATATACAATTAACATTAGCATGTCGGTGACGCGAACCTTTCCCCCTAACTAAAAATCACTCAACGCGCCTAAAGACCATATCTCTTCAAAAACAATTGAAAGTCCGATTCCAATCTATGATGCTTGTCACAATGTAGGCCATGTCCTTCACAAGGGACGAACTCAATTGAATTGGGCGAAGGATTGAGACTCTTCGTTAATTTGTGAGGCCATTAAGTAATTCAGTTTTAATGACTCTGGATGTTTTCGTGTCGCGATTACGATTTTAGGTACGTACCTTGTGTAAGTTTGTGGTGGTCTAAGTCATAATTTTTAGCGGTATTGCTTTGTTTTTTTTTGGAAGTCTAATCAACCAACCAACATACCAACCAACCAACCAACCATACTCAAACCAACTAAGAGTTGGGTATAGCGGCGGTGTAGCCAATACTACCCTCATAAATGATTTTTAATGTAAACAACACCAATGTTTGGCGTCCGGTTTCTGAGTGCCTCAAATAAACTGACTCTAACTGAACTATCGATCCGAATAAGTTATCTATTTAAGCGAATTACTTGTTTGTCATTGATAAAACTAAAAAATCGACCAAGTGCAAGTCGGACTCACACACGATGGGTTCCGTACCACCGTAAAAAAAACGCCGAAAAAACACGTTTCTTGTAAGTTAAAAATTAAAGGGGTTGTTAAAGGGGTTTTTTTTATATAATCTGTAAAAATGTCTATTTATTACGGTTCATGAGATACAGCCCGCTGACAGACAGACAGACGAACGGACGGATAGCAGAGGCTCCCGAGGAGGAGAGAGAGAGGAGGGAGGGGAGAGAGGTTCCGTTTAGCGCCCTTGACGTTATATCATCATCATCATCAGCCTAAAGCAGTCCACGTAGGCTTCTCGTATTGCACGCCATTTAAATCGATTTCAAGCAATTCTCGTCCAGCTGCTACCCTGCGAAGATCGTTTTGATAAATAGTAACGTAGTGAGTAGGTATTTTTCGTGCGTGCCAAAACGAGTGTTTAATTGTTTAGTTTCGATTTTTTTAGTAAATTAATACATTATAATAATATGTATTTAGTTTCAATTGTGTAGTGTTTTATCACAGAAGTGATAGGAGTACGTAGAAAAAAAAATCATGTTTGCATTGTTTACTTTTTTGGGTAAAAATTCGTATACTTGCTATGTAAATAACAGTGAAAGAAACTTACAATAACATAATCAACATACACAAAGTGGATTAATTATCAAACATAGTAGTATTAAGAAGCAAACTCAAAATCACTCATCAGAACTTAACCAAATTTATATGGGACCTCAGGTATTTATTAATTTATACTCTTTCAAACAAAAGAAAGAATATTCTAAATTGGTCCACAATTGATAAAAATATCGATGAACACACATGAAAAAAATACATACAGACGAACATAGAACCTCCTCCTTTTTTTAAATCGGTTAATTAAATCTGGTAATTATTAATATAATGCTTAATTAAGGAATAAGGAAATATAGTATTACTAAGTAATAAATAACTTATATGTCCACCATTGCGTTCACAAAAAAATACTACCGCGTATTTTTTAGCGAATTAAATGGCGCTTTTAATAAAATCTGAATACAATAGGTTTTACAGCGGTGTTATGGCAGTTTTATACCTTGAAAATGTCTGAACGGAATACCTGGCATTGCGATGCAGATATTGAAAATGAAAACTTCAATATCATAATACTTTTATAGACGTGTTCAATATTTTATATCAAACTCATAATATCTCATCTATATTCTAATATCAAGAATATTAAAACAAATTATATAGTGCAGAAGTACCTACTGTACAATTTTGTTTTGATATGCTTACTAAGAAATAAGTAAAATATTTGAACATGATTTAAAATCAACTCGAATTAAAAATATGTTTCACTTAAACCACCATAGATGACTTTAAAACAGAAGATACGAGTACCATTTAAATTTTATTCTACAACACCTTAATTCTGAACGAACAATAAACAAATCATTAGGACAAGAATCTTTGGAACGGGACTTAGAAATATTCCCATTAATTTTGTAATTGTTCCTTACTTCGAATCGCAATGTTACTACAATAATTATATCCCGGTTTTAAGTCTTATGAAATTATTCTAAAGTACTTACACCTTTATTTAGAAACGCACTCCAAATGACAATTGCTGTCATTTTGACATTTCGACAACATCGATTGCATTCATAAGGCTATTTTGGCTCGAGGCTAAAATTGGAACTAACACCGCCATCTTGTTTTTTGAATAATTTTGAAGTGACATTTCACAACACGATTGCACAGGACAGAGATTTTCGACTCCATAATCTAAAGTTTGTTTTTAAATCAACAGTATTAAAATACTTTTTCTCAAACATGCATGGTAATATTCTCATTATTTTTGAAAAAAGAACACGCGATGTATCGAATTTATGGACAAAGAAAATCAAATCCATTGTTTGAGCGTTTTTTGAATTTGGAACATTACAACGCTCCAACAATGTTGTATGATACGGCGTGCTGGGGTTACCAAATACTCTTTGATTGGATCTCTTTTATCATTCTTGGCATACCAAAGTAAGTCTCTTTGCTTAGTACCAATTGCGTTCACGTGGCTGTATAGATAAATGCGTTTGCCTTTCGACGCAGGTGATAAATAAAAAAATTGGCGGCGAAACTGAAAATTCATCTTAATTAATTTGTTATTTACATACTTAATAAATATAAATTTAATAATTAAAATGAGTTCCTACGGTTCAGAGAGTGAAATGGAGATTGATTGTACTCCACCAGAGTTAAGATCAGAAGCCAAATTGGCAATGGAAAACCTACTTCCAGCGAAGTAGGCAAAAATATTAATTATATTAAATGTATAATATAAAAAATATGTTTTATTTCCCTGCATTCTTTTGAGAAAATATGCCTCGGCGGAAATGGCAATTACCTGTCTCGTATTAATGAACATACTCGACTTGCTATTGCCTATTTCACGGCCTTTGCAATAATTAATTGTACTCGTTACTGTCAACATAAAACTACTTTTGATTTACACCTATGTCAAAAGTAGTCACAACTTATTCGTCCGTTGATCAAGTTACTGAACTAATTTTGAATTCTATACGTGTTCCCGTTTCGTGTTTCTGTTATTCTGTTGGACGACATTAGTGTCCGTCGCTGACATTTTCTACAATCATTTTCACCGAAGAAAATTTTAGATACAAGTGTTAACTGTTATTTAAGGCTTTTACAGACTGAGGCGATATTGTGGGTGCAACAGGCAGCAATATGCCTGTCGCGCCCGCGATATCGCCCCAGTATGCAGGAGCCTTTAATTATTTGACAGTCCGATTGATTTCTATAGCGACAGCTCTAAGAAACTTTATTGTTGCGATTACCTTAATTATGACTCACACCTGAAATCTAATAGATTGAGTGTGGCCTTATAAATGATATATATGCCTACTTTTTAGAGTTCCGTACCTCAAAAGGAAAAAATTGAATCCTTATAGGATCACTTCGTTGTCCATCCGTCTGTCTGTCTGTCTGTCTGTCTGTCTGTCAAGACTCTTTTTCTCAGGAACGTGTGAAGTTATCAAAGTTGAAATAATATCAAAAACGAAGGTCTACGGTTCCTTAAAAAAATCAGGTTTCTAAGTCAACGCAATAAAAAATACGGCCATTTATGCGACATATTTTGATACACGCAAATAAATCAAAACTCCGACACTTTTTGTTCGCCTAGAATCATGAAATTTGGCAAAAAGCTATGTCTTACATTACAAGTAAAGAAAAAAGTCCGAAAATCATTAATTTGTAGTTTTATCACATATTATTTTTTTGCGATTATCAACTTACATTTTAAAGTTGTAGAATTGGTCGTGACATCTATATCGATGCATGGGAGAACATTTTTTCAGCTACAAAGTTAAGTTTATTCTTAGGATAAATTCATTGCGAATAAGGAACCCTTCATTGTGCGTGGTCTGACACGCCCTGGCGGGTTTTTACTGTATTCTCAAATTAAAACCGGTTAGACTTCATAACCCAATTTAGGTTGGCAACCATTCCTAATCCAACACTAGTTCCTAACATAACTTAAGCTTATTACCATATTCGACTAACAGAGTTTAATGCTGCACTAAATATAGGTGCGTATGCTGTAAAGGCTTACAAGGGTATTCAGATAAGATTACTTCGGTCGTGAGTCCTAATCCTGCATTGTTGAATTGTAGCGTTAATCCCTTTACAAATAAAAGCAGTTCTACCAGTGGCTTAGATGGCAATTACAGAGTTATGCTAAGTTACGTTGTAGAGAATACTCTCTAACGAACTATTAAAAAGTCTATTTGGAGGCTTATGTCCGGTAGTAATTAACAAGTGAGACAATCCTGATGATAGTAATTGATGTGTATTTTAAGTATTAATTCCAAAAGGTTTATTTATGTTCATCGAAGCAAAAGAGTTCATTCATGACAAACAGAATAGTAAAAAATTGTTCAAGTGGTTTCATCAACATAATTGGAGACTATCGAAGCATAAAAGCTTATTCCACTAGAAAAATTCCAGATGTCACTTGACTTTTCTCTCGAAAATAAAGTACTGAATAGTTACAGTCCTTAATGATCTTCATGACACTCAAAATTGATGAAGGCTAGGTTTTCGACCCAAACTTACCAATTTAATTTAATTCTGATGTTATTTTTGTAGCTGCGACACATGATGCCAGAATATGACGTAATACATAGCCTATCCGTAATAATGTTTTGGGTTTATTAGCGATAATTTCTGTTGCCATAGCTACCATCCAAGTACAGCGCCATTATCTCGGAATTTTATTAATCAGTTAAGCAGTATTAAGCTCTACGGAAGTGTCAGAAGGTTCAGATGAGAAAATACACATCATGCAAGATTAAATTGAGTGTGGGCTTTGTACTGATTATCTTGGAAATATGAATTCATTTAATATTTTAAATCCCTTTGAAGCAAATCCCAGTTTTAAACTTTTTTCAATGCATAATTTACTTAAATTATTTCTCTTTGTTCACAGATGGACTGGCGCACAACAGAAGTTTGTAAAAGGAAGATAATTTGGAGTTAACATGCTGTCCGTTTACAACACCACCAGCCATGATGAATTGGCAACTTTAGCTAGTCGATATGTCCCTGCTGCGATGTCTCTCAACGGAACCACCTACATAGGCGGAGGGGTCCTAATCCTCACCAAGACGCTCACTGGAGAATCAGTGGAAGTGATAGACGAGCCGAAATCCAACAAAACAACAGATATAATCGATGTTAAAATAGTTCAAGTTGCCTTTTGTATTTTATACACAGTTATCTTCGTTCTCGGCGTTTTTGGCAATGTCCTGGTCTGCTATGTCGTCTTTCGGAATAGAGCGATGCAAACCGTCACAAACCTCTTCATTACTAACTTAGCCCTCTCCGACATACTGCTATGTATATTCGCTGTGCCTTTGACGCCTATGTACACGTTCCTAGGAAGATGGGTTTTCGGAAGATTGTTATGTCATCTAATGCCATACGCTCAAGGCACAAGTGTTTACATATCTACGCTGACCCTAACATCAATAGCTATAGACAGATTTTTCGTCATAATATACCCCTTTCATCCTCGGATGAAATTGAACACCTGTATACTTATTATAATATTCATATGGGTATTTTCCTTGGTCGTAACTTGCCCTTACAGCCTCTTCATGGGAATACAAACGACGAACAATAAGACGTACTATTGCGAAGAAAGTTGGCCTTCCGATAAATCTAGAAAAATATTCGGAGTTTTCACAACTGTATTACAATTTCTAATACCATTTTTAATAATAGCTATATGTTACACATGCGTTAGTATAAGATTGAATGACCGAGCAAGGTCGAAACCAGGTGCTAAGAATACCAGGAGAGAAGAAGCGGACAGAGATAGGAAAAAACGTACAAATAGAATGCTCATATCCATGGTGGCTATATTTGGAATATCTTGGCTGCCCATAAACTTGATCAATATTTTCAATGACTTCTACGCCCAGATGACGGAGTGGAATTATTACTTCGTGTCATTCTTTCTCGCTCATTCCATGGCGATGGCGTCAACATGCTATAATCCTTTCCTATACGCATGGTTGAATGAAAACTTTAGGAAGGAGTTCAAACAAGTGCTCCCTTTTTTTGAGTCAACTGGCGGAGTGAGAAACAGTTACCATTCTGGTCGCATGCCAACTCACAAAACGGATAAAATATGTAACGGTAATGACACCATTCAAGAAACTTTGTTGGCTTCGTCATTCAATAGAGGGCCGTCGATAAAGCAGCGGATATTGGAAGGCAATGGGAAAAAAGATAACGGTGTGGAGGTAGAGAATATTATTTTAGAAGATAAGGCAATGTCAGCAACTTTTCATACGAAAAGCGAAAACGTAAACTTGCAGTTAATAGATGAAGAATCACAACTCAGTGAGGCGAGGGAGACAAAATCTCCTATATAATTGTAAGTATCAACATCATCTAAAATAACCTTGTTATTAGCATAGCATCTGTGAACTTATCCTTGACAGAAAGAGGCTTGCTCATAATAATAACATTCATACAAAATCATATCCTATTATATAGCTTGCTATTTATGTTACAAATTACTGATGTATGAATCTCAATTATTTATTCAGATACAAAAGAAGCTTCATATCTTTTGTACCAGTTAAAACACCTCATAAATAGAAAATACTCTTCGCATATAACAAAAGAGTTCCGTGACAATATTCAACAAGTTAAACACAAACTCGATCTGTGAAATCTTCACTTAACCTAACTTTCTAACTTCAATTTTCACCTCTTCCCCATTTATTTGAGTAATTAGGAAAGTTTCTTGCAAGGCGTTTTAGAAATTTTCGATAAACCAATTACAAAAGTGACTGCTTTTAGCTCTCAATTTGGTACAAAGTTTTGGATATAAAAATGAGGAGCTAAAAGCAAATTACAGGAAGTTTGGGAATCTGGGTAGATGTTTGTGGGTTTCTTGGTGCGTCATCTTTATAGTAAGTGAGTTTGTTAGAAAACAACGATACCAGAATTGAACTTTTTGTTCTGTGAGCTTGTTTTTGTGTAGACGTATTGGGGCTTAAAAAATATTTGTCGATCGTCCAAAACGAATTCCCTTCAGTATAATTGAACAGGAAATTGGAGATGAATGACAACGGTCAAAGAAAATTACTCTATAAACGACATTAACATGGGTCCTTCGTGACGAGTTTCACTAATATTGATAGTTTGTTATCTTATATTTAAATGATACTACTTGGGGGATCCAAGTGGTATAATTTTCATTATCTATATCCTTAAATTGTTCAAAAACAAAAACACAAAATTACATAATTTAACTGTCTAACCACACTTATTGGAATCTAATTCAATTCAAATGAGTATTACAATTCACTCCATTATTAAACCAGACCTCAAGTCTCTATCAAAACCATTTGTTATTACCAATAATTAGGGGCTTTATAAGTAATTCAATTTGTCAACTAGTTATAAATAACACAAAGCCTAACATGATACCACTTAACATCAAAATTAATCGAGAATTTGACTAGCATACGATCCTGTATAAATTATCGTGTTCTGGATATGCATAATGCCAACTATTATTTGGAATTTGAATGATAGCTGAAATTATAATAATTAAATAGAAATTGACGTCTATATTGGTAGACTTACATGAATTATGCTTGTCAAAATGAATTGTGTTTCACGGAAATTATAACATTTAATTTCATGGTATCTATCATTTCATGTTTATGTTTGACGTTTTAATCCCCAGAGGTTTTGTACATTTTGCAATGTTTATCTTCTTTCTTTCCTGTTTACTTATTCTTGCATTAGTTTCCTATATTGTAACAACACGTTTTCTTGTTGTCGTCTTTGTTTCTTACGTCTTGCAGCTCAATAAGTTTATGGTGGATTTCAACCGCTCAGTCTGTTCGAATTTTTTCATCCATACACAGTTGTAATCTTGTAGCTTTGTTTGACACACAAGTGCGCGGCTCGCGGGTATTTTTTTTTATGTTTGATATTTGATTATTTGCAGAACATGATGTTTTTGTCAGTTTTGGGAGTCTTTATTTGTTTACAACTTCCACAAAAACATTAACAGCGTCAGCGACTTTTTTCGTAGTTTTTCTAGAATAAATATGTTTTCTTCCTTCTAAGAAACATCTATTTACTGTAGAAAATCAGATGTTTTAACGCTAGACTTTAATTAAACTTCTAGCCGCTGCGGTAGAACGAAGACAAGAGCAGGCTATAATTAAACTAACGATCTATGATAATAATTTATGAGAAGTGCGCCACGTATTTGCATATGAACCGAGCCGAGGCAAATTATGGCATTGTTTGACGGGATTCAGTTAGCACAAAGTTGAAATTGATTTCTAACTTTTGATCAACTTTAATCCGGTTCTCGTGTGGTCTTCTTTCCTCATTTGTATTCTCACCACTGTTCTGATTCTTATTTAGGTCAGTTTTTATACTCTCATGTTTCCTATTGACATTATCATTAATATCTTCAAGAATCTTAGAAAACCAATCGTTATTTGGGGCCAGATGGAGTCTTGATGTGTCAATTACATTTACTCTTTAATCTCTGTTGCTTGGCCTTGCAGATTGATCAAACATCTACTCAGTATCCATTTTGCGACGAGCCCCATCAAATTGACCTTAATTATTATTTTCCATAAGCAAAGACCTTTTAATAGTAATATAATATATATAGTAGTAATGGAAATAAACAAAAATATTAGTGAATTAAAGTAATTTGTAACTAACATGTTTTCTTTTCCTTGTTACAGACCACAAATTCGTTACAACGATATTGAAACGAAAAATTCGGATAGTGTAAAATATGTTGAAAGTGATGTTTGTGTTTTTTACATTTTTATCAAATTAAATTGTAAAGATATTTAACTTGCTTTGCTTACTGTGATCAGTGTTACTTAACGCTATTTTGTTAGGATCTAAGTTAATGTAAATATATTGTAGATCATAAAAGTGTATGTACCCATAAAGTAAGCTAGTCAGTAATATAAAGCGAGTATCCAAATGGCCTATGATTATTTTCTATCTCAATGACAGTAAAACTGTCCGATGTATTTAATAAGTAAGTGATCTCCGATTGGTGTTTCTGGTTAGACTGTTGAGCCCAGTTTCAAACATCACAATTTAAGCTTTAGAATATTGTCGATTCCGTTGCTTACATTTAAATTATTTTTATATTTTCCACGTGTTAGATGGCAACTGTGTTAACAATTGTTTCTGTCATCATTATCGTCCGATGCAAACTATTCTTAGGGAGATTTGTAAATTAGCTATTTATTTGCAGCTTTGTTCTTTTACAATAAAAATGTAAGCATCAAAATTATCATGTGCAGCCTCTTTTTTTTTTCTTTTTTTTTTTGAGGGTGGGAAATCATCAAATAACTTCTCCCGCTCTGGGCGGAGCGGGAGGGTGTGTCAGACTCTTACTGACTAAAACCCACCCGTATTCCTTCCTGTTGCCTGTGTTGCGGGGGCCTCGGTGACCCATAAGTACCTTCCCGCGACCCCGGCAGCCTCTAATGTGTAAAGTTTATCATTTTCAAAACTGTCGATGTTTGAAATTATGAGTTTATCGGGAAACACACATCGAGAATCTTTAGAAATATATATATCTATTTTTTTAGGTATAAGTAGCGAGATTTTGTAAATAAGGTTAAAATCTATTGTTAGATCTAATTTAGCGAAGTCTTTCGTGAATCGCTTGGTAGTGTTATCTGTTAAACTAAAG
Organism: Atethmia centrago; assembly: GCA_905333075.3. Lineage (NCBI taxonomy): Eukaryota > Metazoa > Arthropoda > Insecta > Lepidoptera > Noctuidae > Atethmia > Atethmia centrago. The sequence goes on from HG995384.1 coordinate 6,506,829, forward strand.
GAATCAATGTTTTAGTACTTAGTATACATGTTTACTGTTACATTTGTGGAGAATAAACGAGGGTTGGTTGTTTTGTAATTTACCGTTTTATTCATCCCTTTAGAATTATCATAAAACCATACTGATCTTATATTTCTTTCTAATAGCTTCGGGCTAGGATTCTGATCCATAAGCATTTATGTTAGGATCAAATACATTATAGGCAATGTATATTAGTGGCTCTGTCTTATTGACGTCAAATATATTCAAAAGGTAGGTATACTGAACTGTCTGTTTTTATTTTGGCTATTGAAACCATTTTGATAATTTGGTGCGTCTTTTAATGAATAGTCTTACTAACCGACTTCTATTCCTTATGTAGTTCGTGTCATTGTTAAGAAAAAGTAGCCTTAGGGCGTTTGTCTACCCGCCGTCATCACCGGGACGTCAACGAGAAATGAGATTATTCGAACCGAACGTGACGTCCTGGTGACGGCGATCGTTTGTCTACCGCGACTGAACTCGGTAGTTCAGTATGTCATGATAGAAAAAACAAAAGCCGGGCGAACGGTGCCGGTGCAACGGCAGTGTATAGATAAGATCAAACGGGTTTCTTATGGCCGGCACATAGGCCTGCCACAGTTGCGCCGAACTAGGTACTAAAAAATTCGGGGCTGGGATACCGGCGCGGCGCTCGGGTGACGGACGTGCGTTGCACACGTAGCCATAGTAAATGTACACGTATCGCTACATTGGTGCCGTTATCTTGTTCTCAGTGACGTCCGTTGACGGTGGCGGTGGACCAAGGGCCTTAGTAGTCACACCGATTTTAGCGTATTTGAAACCGTGGGTACTATTTTGTTTTCAATTAACTGAATCTACACTAACTTCCGTTATGACCTGGCCTAATATGAACTTGCTGACGCTAAACCTGGACGAAACCTATTATTTACCCTTTTCGATCCAACGCGCGGCGTAACATTCTACTCCCGAATACTTTTTCGATTACATGCCAAAATCGGCTGATGTCACTACATCAGCCGATTTTGACTCTTCTGATGCCATTGTTAGAACTAATAACGTAAAGTATCTGGGGGTGCATATAGATGAAGGATTAAGATGGAACAAACAGCTCTCAAGCTGTATCAACTCAACTACTCGAACTATCCGTCTGATACACATTTTTAAATCTCTGCGAGAATTGGCTGATTTTAAGATTCTCAAGATGATTTATCTCACTTTGTGCCAGTCAATCCTCAGATACTGCATAACAATGTGGGGTGGAGCAGCGAAGACTTGTATTCTGAGAGCAGAGAGAGCTCAAAGAGCTGTACTTAAGGTACCAGGAAACCGTTTAGATAAGCAGCACAATTCTATTCTGACTACAAAGTTGAGAAGAGTACATCAACAGAAGAGTACACCTACCTGATCCAAGGAAGCGAATATATAATATGTATCCTCTGGGGTACAGCGCAAAAACTCGTTTGCAAAACACACACTACTCGTACGTGTTAAGTATTCACGTATATAAAATTATACAAAATAAATTTAATATAATAATCTTAAATACAACGTACGGCCTTGTGAAGGCCGCAGGAATCCGCTGCATGCGGGAAGCACAAAACCTTGGGCCTATTTCCAACAGTGGACGTCTTTCGGCTGAAATTGTGAAACTTAAATAAATTCAATATATTTTTTTTTATTTTTTTATTATGTATGTAGTTGACCTTGAGAGGTCGTGACAACTCAACCGGACTATCCTGTAGCTGCCTTAAGCGGACTCAAAGCCTCCAGCCAGGGGCGAATTTCTTAAGTTACTAAGCGACTGCACTGCGTGAGCGTATGCCCTCGACGGCGAATAGAGCTAATAGAGGAAGACCTATGACTGGCGGCCTTCACAACCAGAGGGTTGCGGTGGGTGATGGCAGAGTCAAAGAATCGCTTCGCGGTGCCTTTCATGAACTGCTGCATGGTGGGGATTTTAAGTTCGAAATGGAGGATCTCGTTTCGGACGAACCAGGGGGATCCCGTTGCCGCGTCCTCCGAAAGGAAACGGTTTTGCAGCACTGCGTCCTGTGGATGTGGTGGGGCCTAGCTTGTGCGAAGACTGCACAGGCATATGTCATGATGGGACGGATGCACGCTCTGTAAATACGCAATTTGCACTTAAGGGACAATTTGCTGCGTGCATTTAAAACGGAATGGAGTCTATTAAGAGCGTAAGCGGCACGCGAATGCACCTGCTTTATGTACTCTGAGAAGGAGAGATGGTGGTCAAGGGTCACGCCTAGGTATTTGGCTAGCTTCTCCCAACGGATAGGCTTGCCGAACATGGTGAGCGGTCGGGGGGGGACGTGGTTTTGTCGCGGTTTTGAAAAAAACCGCCTGACTCTTTTCGGGATTGAGTTCGATTCTCCACTTTCTGAACCCTGCGCCAAGCTTGTTGACTTTGGTTTGGAGAGTGCGAGATATCTGGTCATGCACTAAGCCGGTGTAGTATATGGCCGTGTCGTCTGCAAACAAAGCCAACTGAGCCTTTCTACTTTTGGAATATCGCTAGTGAAGAGAGAGAAAATGAGAGGGGTTAGCACGGAGCCCTGAGGGACGCCTGCGCGGATAGGATGGGGGGAGGATAGCGCTCCTTCGATGCGATAGCGGAAGGTGCGGTTTGACAAGAAGTCTCGTAAGATGAGCACGAAACGATCGGGCACACCGAGTTTGTAGAGCTTATATAATAAGCCGTAGATGCGGGGATCCATCAGCGCTTTGACTGGTGGCGGAGTAGGTCTCAGCTGAGCCATAGCAGGGAAGGCCTGCTGATGGTTCAGGTAATTCCAGGGGCTAGGCCTTTGCGGGCTTAGTATCTGGGGAAGTTGGGAGAGAGTTTGGGGTGGGGGGAAGAACACATAAGAGGGGCATTCTCGCTGCTGGTAGGCGTCTGCACACTTCGCCAGCTTTGAGGAGGCAGATTTGGGGGCCATAGGGTAGCCACAGTAGTTGGCTGAGTGACCTGCCTCACCACACAGCACGCAGCTGGGTGGTTCGGTGCACAAATTTCTGTCCTTGGTGCGGGGGCAGTCGGACGTGCCATGTTCGCCCAAGCACTTGATGCACCTAGGTTTGGCATGGTAGTTCTTCTGCGCGTGCCCATATAATTGACAACGGTGACATTGACCGCTCTTCCTGGGCTTCTCGATGACGAGGCCCGTGAGGCAGCAAATGTTGGACACCTTGATTAAGGGGTGATGCCCTTCAGTCGGGGGACATACGACAAGTACCATGTCGTATGCTTGACCGCCTCTGGCGCGGTGCATGCGGTGCATGCGGCACTTCATCGACTGGGATGCCTTGGGCTTCGCGGTCGGCCTTGAGGGGTTTTCCTTGGGGATCCTACGGATCACCACTCGGGTCTGACGGTCCGCTGGGAGTAGAGTAGGTGTGAAAAGACATACCTCTCGCTTTGAGGTCTCTGGTAAGTTCTGTAATTGCGGGATGTAGGGAGTTGGATTTTGATACCCTGTTAGGTAGTGACGGCTTTTGTGAAGCCGATCCTTAGGTCAACGCACCATTTGAAGACGTCCATCCATTTAGATTTATCCTGTAAGATGGAGGTCCAGGTGGATCCAGGAGGGGTGGGGGATCTTTTTGGGAGCCGGAGTGGCCTGTTTATTCTTGGAAGAGGATGAAGTCGGGGTGGGGTTGGAAACGGAGGGTGCCACGGGGGCAGGGGAGAGGGGGTGGATATTACCTCCGTGGCAGCGATTTTAGTCGCCTGCAAAGAGGTCGCCTTCTTCTGCTTCCTCTTTTTCCTTTTCCGGTGACGGGCACGAAGCCGTCGTCCTCGGAAGAGGGGTTGGAGTGAGCCGAAGAGCACGAAAAGGGGGTCGGGCAGCGTTTGTCCTGAGACGAAGCTTCGTCAGTGTCCATAGACACTGAGGGACTTGGAACGGTAGCCCCCGCTACCGTTCCAAGTCCGCCAGGGCATCGCTGAAGTCAGTGATGGAGTCGGTTGAAACCCAACAGGGTTTCACATATAATTAAAAAAAAACTACGTCTAAAATAACTGGACTGAAAATAATATGAAACGTATTTCGTGACATATTGACGTTGGTGTTGCCAGCCTATTATTATAATGATTAATTTCTATAATGGCAAATTTTACTTTCAGGCAGGCAAACGACATGATATTTATTAAAATTCCCACTTTAGTATCACACTAAAAGAATCGAGGAATTTCATCTGCTCTGTCCCCTGTCGGTTGCTAAGGTTTGCTCAATAAGTATCCATTTAATATCAAATCCAATTAGACGCTTAATATTTTTATTTGTGTCAACTACAAACACTAAAGGATTAAAGTTGGTATTGTAAAATGGAATTTCAATTACAATATTTGCATATTAACTTATTGAACACAATTTCATATTATTGTATTGGCTCTGGGACTGGTTTCTGAAGCTGCGGTATCGGGACGCAATTTGTTTTAATGAAAATATTTTTAATACAATTCAACCACCTGTATTCCACCAGTATTCCACCTGAATGTTTCCACTTTATTGCCAGAATAAGGTGAAAATATTCAGGTGGAATACTTAAACAGTTGTTGAGAATCGAAAATTCTTTAGTCGCAAGCGCTACTGCTGAGCATGAGGTCCTGGGTTCGATTCCCGGGTCGAGCGAAGTGGAATTTCTCAGTAGCAGCCTGGAGTCTAGATTTGTCTCCGGTTGGTGGCAAAAGGCTCGCTCCCTATTACATGGAACTTAAAAACATAACTGGCAAAATGTGGTTGTACTACACATACACCCCTGCCCATCCCTTCGGGTAAACAAGGTGTGATGTTATGTTATGTTAAAAAATGTATAAATTACACAAGGTTGAAAATAAAATAAAAAGTACTCTACAAGCTCGACAGTTTAATGTCCACTGCTAAGTCTAATCTTTATAATTAACCACAAAATACGAGAATAAATCTCTTATGTACATTGTCCACTTCAATGAATGGCTGCAGGCTTAGCACGAGAACCGTAGAGAGGCGTTTTGTCCACGGAAGGGTAGACAAAAATGACGTTTCCTTGTAGACAGTAGAAAGATTTCTACTGTCTTTAGCATGGCGATTACAAAATCAAATGTAAAAAGACAATTTTTCTCCGATTTTGACAGTTAATAGTGATAGAAATTTTCTTCAGAAATAGTCTACAAATAAAAGGACAAAGATTTTGTTAGTTGTATTTCGAGTAATTTTAGTCGGTTATTTCAGTGTTTTGTACATATAATTATCATGTTGGGTTCAAATCGCCGTTACTATTTGAGTTTCCATAGAGAAAAACTAAAGCGAAGATGGGAACGAAATGCAATTAGACAGCTTGCGGAAGCCTTCGATCTCCCGGAAAGTAAGTTCCTGCAAAATTATAAAATAAGCTAGGAGATGGTGCAATATTTATGCGAGGAACTCGGCCAAGACCTGTCGCCCAAAACTTCACAGGTTCTACCAGTGGTTGTAAAAGTAAGTTCAATTTTGTGTGTAGCAGAAAACCTTCGTAAGTATACCGTAACATACAAACTGCAGAAGTAAAAATAATATGTACTTATATCTAAGTAATAACTTTCATAATCAACCAAGAATTTAGAATGTATAAACTATCATATTTTCTATGCCTTTAGACAAAACTACAAAAAGCTGAATCATTGTGGAGATTAGGTACCTAAGGTAGCTTATATAGGCCTAAAAGTTACCTGGAATAAATCTATGCAGTGTGTCAGTGGAGATCTGAATCTACTCATACATTTCAAAAACTACTTTGAGAAAGAAGCCAACAGAAGGATCCGATTGGGTTGGGTAGCGTTTGGAAAACTTCGTCAAGTCTTCTCGTCGCCAAACCCGCAATGTTTGAAGACTAAGTTCTTCAACCAGTGCGTCCTGCCCGTTATTACATACGGTGCCACAAACGTGAACACTGACAGTTGGGCTGGTGCACAAATTAAAGGTCACTCAGCGCGCCATGGAGCGGGCTATGCTTGGAGTTTCTTTGAAGGATAAGATCAGAAATGAAGTTATCCGGAAGAGAACTAGAATTACGGAGTTACCGACATAGCCTGCAGAGTCAGCAAGCTGAAGTGGCAATGGGCTGGCCATGTGTGTCGAAGGACTGATGGCCGGTGGAGCAGACGAGTCCTGGAGTGGAGACCGCGTATCAGCAAGCGTAGTGTGGGACGCCCCCCCAGCTAGATGGACCGACGACCTTTAAAAGGTGGCTAGGACAGACTGGATGTGGAAGGCGGAGGACAGGGTGTTGTGGCGCAGCCTGAGAGGCCTATATCCAGCAGTGGACTGTTATAGGCTGAGTTGATTGATTGATTGATTTGTTTATTTTGACAACAATGATACTGCCTCGTTGGTCTAGTGGTCGCAAGCGCTACTGCCAAGCACGAGGTCCTCGGTTCAATTCCTGGGTCGGGCACAGTGTTGACGGGTTTTTCTATTTAGAATTTCCCTGTAGCAGCCCGGAGTCTGGATTTGTGCCATGTTATGATTCTATTATTTTAACAACAATTTCAGGCTGATACCAAAGTGGATAGTATTCCCTAACACTAAGGTGGGGAGGCAGGCTGTGGCAGCTGAATTCCAGCAAAAATATAGGCTCTCACATATACTGTGTACAAAACTCTCACATATAATGTGATTGTACTCATGTACAACTGTTTCTACCACCTAAGCCACAACAAACCCAATACAGAAACAGGCATGGGGTGACATCGAGAAATGTTCAGCTGGTAAGAATTCAAGACCGTGAAACTAAAATGGTTCTATTATAGTCGGGTAGTCATAGGTATATATTCTTAGCAGTCACATTTTTGTTATTCTTTAATAAATTTCAGGAGTTAAGTAAACTATATTAAATAATCTTGTCATCATTCTTATATAATCACTAACTTACCTACTCTTAAACAAACTACATATTGGTGCCGGTTTCCTTGTTCACAAACTAACTAAAACTAAGTTTAACTAAACTAAATTTAAGTTCAGTGCATCTTTTTCTTTCTATTTCATTAAGAAAAGGACAGAAGATAAATTATAGTTTAGTCCTGTCAAATTAATCAGCGCTTGACGTAAATTGACGTAATGTTAGTAGGCAAGTTTTTAATCACGTCTAAACTTGTATGGAGTAGTGACAGGCACACATTTTAAATTATTGGCTACATTCACCCAATTATGACGTTTTATATTTATGGCTCATGATTATTAGACGAATAAATATTATGCCTTTAAAATGTATGCAACTCCAACTTATGCCAAAACATAACTACATACACACACACACATGACTACATGATAGTTATGCTAACCTTTGCATTATGCCAAAGTGTTATTATGCAGCAGTATTATTATGCTAATAAAAGTTATGCGAAAACGTTATGCCAAACTGAATTATGCCTTAAAATTTAATGCCAACAGGGGTATTACCCTACAATAGTTTATACTTGCTGCACATTATATAACATAATGAGACATTTCCGGTAAGTAGTGCAAATTGTAGTGTGAAAAGTTGTAAGTTCTGTCACTAATAATGTCATCTGAAATCTCATTATTTTATTTTGTTGGGTACCTATGGAGCTCACCCCACCTGTTTTAGGTGAAAGACAGAGGAAAGTGCCAACAAATGAACCCAGCAACTCTTTACGTGCTGGGACACGGAAAAGACACAATATTGTTTTAACATATTTTAGTTAGATAATCATCAGCTTTTGCTTTCTTTCTAATATTTTAGTTAATAAAAGTTTTACATTTACAAATTTTCTCTCCTTATTGTATTTCTGATAATGCGCGTTGTTAGCGTAAGCTATTACTGATATCCTGAAAAGTATAAATTGTGTAAACTTGATATCTAAACATAATATACCGAGTATACTATGACACATTTATTAAAAATAATTAGTAATGTTATCACGTTGGTTGGTTTGTTCAAGTCTGAGAATCATGTAAGCGTAATGCGGTTCCCTAATTATCTGCCATCCTATATGCCACAGACCTACCTAAAATAAGCGAAATCAATAATGTTACCTATTCGGGGTAATTAATTATGAAGCTTACTCTGAGTATTTCTCTTGTCTCTTTATCTGAAGAAAGGATTTCGCTTGCTATATTTCGAGCACGCATTCTAGGAGGCCTAGCAAAACGTACTCGCTGGTTTTAGGAGTTGGAAGGCAGTTGGATGGAGGGTGGTGGAGCGGAGGGTGGGGGTGAAGGATGTCGGGGAGGAGCAAATTGGGGTAAAGGATGGTGGGATGTAGCTTGAAGGACACGAGGATGCTGGGATAAAAGGTGATGGTGTGAGCTGGGATAAATGGTGATGGTGTGAATGGTGTGGGTGAGGGTGTTGTGTTGGTGCATGATGAAGTAGCGGTGTAAGGTGCTGGGGTGATAGGTAAAGTTAGAATAGATATCTGAAATTAAACGTGGAAAAAGGAATCATAACCTTCACCACTATATATAAGCCACTTATTTTGATTTTTTAAATCTAGTTTTACCTCTCCTAGACCCATCTCTTCTAGCTTTATTCCATAGGTACTCTCTTTGCCGATTATCGCAATTATTTTAATGTTGGTTTCTGTTATAGTAGGGATGGTAGTAATGCCTGTTTGGGCATGGGCCTGGTTTACACGTGCACCATCAGCTCTGGCTTTCTTTTTTAAATTCCTCCACGCCCAAAACAAGTAATGCAGTGTTAAGATACGAGAACTGAATGACAACATTTATTTAATAGGTTTTATAGTGGTTGGTAACACAACTTAACCAAAAAAATAATATAGGTACACACCAGCCTCCACTGTTCTGTAGTTTTATCAGGTCCATACTCCCTCAGCAGTTCTTGGAGACGCTTCCACTCATCATTATAGGTCCTTCGACCTAAAGGGCATGAAAACTCTTCATTAGCAAAGTGTTTATAGAGGCATGAGGAACAGGGTGTAAAGTTCACTCATCCTCCATAGAAAAGGGAGGATTCTCCGACCAGACGGGTGTCGTGTCGTTGATGCCCTGTGGTTGATGTCGGGATGTTGTATATATGCTAGTTGCGCGGTAAACTCTGCTTGCGCAATGCAGGATTTTGCGTGACGTCAGTGTGCTGCTTAGTTCGCATGTGGCGATGTAGATCGGCCGCCACATGTTGATAGGGAGACATATAGTCCACCAACACCTCTATTTGTTTTGGGTTGCTTCTAAGGCTGTACATAATAGATATATATTTACAGCCAATAGGTATAATCGATAAACTAAGAACAAAAAACGATCCTGCAGTTTTTACAGTATGTTGTCCCATAACTTTGATGTATTAAATACATTCACAGGGAACATAAAACAACTCAATACCAGCCAAAATCTTCTCATTAAACACTGACTACATTCAGTTTTATATGGAGATTATACTATTACATAAAATATCTAAAATCAAATGATATTATTTTACTTACATGGGTACAACAATAAATAACAATGTACCTAGTAAAAATATAAAGGATACATGCTTTTTGAGTGACGCCATCAAAATAGTTTAAATAAGGCACTCTATAATAATGGCTGTGAATTATACGCTTAGAGACAAATGAGTTTTAAAACTTAGTTGGGAGTTCAAACTTTTACGCGCACTAGCTATAGATCAAAATTTATGACAACAAATTGAATAAACCATTTGCGTTTTGTTATTGAAGAAATATTCGGTCAAAACAAACAACAATAACAATATTCGGTCTTCGTATATTTGTTTGAAAACGAAACGCAAAAAAAAGAAATAATTAAAAAAAAAAATACACACACCTGCCTTGTCAAAAAGTTAATTACAAAAATTGAAGTAAAAAATTAAAAACAAGCTAAATGATTTTAAACTGAATACCAATATGTTCATTGCAGTCGGGGGACGGTTCCATGGAACAGTTCTTTACAGGTTTTATTTTATACCTTTTAGTGATGAAACGATTTTTTTATAAATTTTTCTATGGGATTTTGAATAATACCTACTGTTATATTTATTTAATTTCTTTTGTTGTTATTAGTGAACGAATGCATATTGAACACTACTGTTATATATTTTTGTTGTGGACTAAGCAAGCTATAGACGATGATAGTATAAGTAGTAAAACATTAATGAAAAAAAAAACGTTTTTTTCATGGCTCCTCCATTATATTGTTTAAATTTTAACCAGCCTATGTTAACGCAACGCTTCTAACGATACCACATATATTGATATCGTTTAAGCCGTTTAGAAGTTATGGTCGAATAAAGAAACTCCAAACATACATGAACCCTGAAAACATAACACTCCTTTTTTTCGGCAGTCGTGTAATACGGTAAAATTGGGTAATATTACACATCATTAGCGACTACCCCGTTGCTATAGAAGTCACTGTCTACGAAGAAACTTGAGTCTAGGTGTGACCTCGTGCTCGGGAAGAAGATTTCGAATAGGGTAGACAAGCGATTTCTATTCTACAGTAGAGAAGACATAGAAAGCGTCATGCTAGGCCTGCAGAAAGAGAATATAGCGCTAATCCGTATTGTAGAGGACCCCTACACTTACCGATATGACAACGGAGCGATTCTATCGAGGTGATGAAATAAAACCGACCGTTTTGAATGTTCGTTGAACACTGATTTATTAAAATATAGTCCACTGGAACGTCCCAGCTTTGCACCTAACTACCCTCCGACGCGTCCCAACTCTCACGAGCGCGCACGCGCGGTTTCCGCGTCGGTCATTTCCAACATAAAGCGTAATAACTAGGAAACTACTGCAGCTATACCTTAATAAAAAATCAAGTGTATAGCTGAAACTATGCAGAATCAATAGGTGTTAAAACTAAATTTGCAATAATAGGTAAAAATGCTGTGTGTGCAGAATGCATGGCCCGTATATTGGTAAAGTAGTGTACGGTTCCGTACACGTTGAAAGGGGGTTGACCGTAGTTTATTTGTAAGTGCAGTTAATTTCTTAGCTGTCATCAACAAATTATAATTAGAAATGGAAGAAGCTTTATTAGGAGTCAAAGGTGAACGGCAGATTTCGTACAGCTTACTTGTTGTTGTTTTGTTATAGAATTTGTACCACATATTAAGGCAACTAAGCCATTTATTTTCATGTAAGTTTAATATTTTTAGAAGTTCGGATTAATAATATAAAAAAAAATGATTTTAATAACTACACGTAATTTAGTCGTAAACTAAACGCAGTTATGTTGGCATTTTAGCTATGCTCACCATGAGGGTATTCCCCGACCTGCGCCCTTTTTAGATGAAGTAATATTAACAATTAATTAATTATAAATAAAATCATCATCATCTGCCTGCCTTTTCCCAACTACGTTGGGGTCGGCTTCCAGTCTAACCGGATGCAGCTGAATACCTGTATTTTACGTGGAGCGGCTGCCTATCTGACCTCCACAACCCAGTTACTGGGTAATACGATACCCCTTGGTAAGACTGGTTGTCAGACTTCTGACGACCCGTAACGACTGTCAAAGATTTACGAATGACAGCCGGGACCAACGGTTTAACGTACTTTACGAGGCACGGAGGGGTCTTGGGATGTAAAGATGGTCACCCATCTACGGACCAACTGCGGCAAGCGTAGCTTAACCTGATCGATTGACCCGTGCGGCTGTTATTATTTAGCTACAAGTCCCTCAACAAAAAATAAAATAAAATAAATGAAATAATAATTAATTAGTTAATTAATAAATAAAATAAATGTACTTAAAAAATCTATTAACTGTATTGTTTTATTTAACTACACTCAAAACCCCATCAGGACTTCATCATTATCAAACTGTTGCAGTCAGCTGCTGGACATAGGTATCTCCTAATGCACTCCGCTGAGTAAGTACGATCCTCATCTCAATTTACCTACTTGATAGTAAGTAAAACACTGAAAAAATAGCGACAAGCAATCTAGAACATGTACTTTATTACCGAAACAATGTTTATGTGCCTATAAGTAACAATCTATATTGGTACACTAGTTAATAACCTTAAAAAATAAAACTAGTTATAACTTTTACGTCCCAAGTTCTAAAAATCCAAGAATTTAAAAAGGGCTTGTCTATCGTATTAACTACTAACTAAAACAAAAAATATCCCAAAACACGAAATTTTATTAGCTGTACGAAAGCCCCATACAAGCCTGCCGTTCGCCTTTCAAATCGTTTTGTTTCAATTAGGCACATCATTGGCTGTCAACTATAAAAAAAAAATTATAACATATCATCACCTTGTTTCCCCGAAGGGTTGGGCAGAGGTGTACCTGTCGTACACCCACATTTGGCCAGTTATGTATAAGTCCCATGTAATAGGAGGCGAGACTATTGTCATCAACCGGGCACAAATCCAGACTCCGGGCTGCTGCTAAGAAATTCCAGATAGAAAAACCCAACACTTTACCCGACCCGGCAATCGAACCCAGGACTTCTAAATAGAATTCATACTAGTAAGAATTAACATAACCCTCTTGATATTGTTAATACTCGATCCCCCAACATATTAATATTTAAGCAAAATCCCATTTTCTGTTAAGCAGAAAAATTCAACACACTCTGCACTTAGAAAATGATAAGCAACGAAAGAGTTTCTTAGAAAGTAGGATAACCATTAATCGCAGCAGCCTTTATAACATCTCAACGAGCTAGAGCAAACGACCTCTGTGCTTACCCGAGCGAGGCATTTTAGCGTAATGGCAAATTACGTAGACCAGGTCAACGATATCACAGCTTCTCCCTTGTATACGTAAGTATTCTGAGAATACAATGAGCTCCACAATGTCATGCAGTCCTGGTACCTTCCAAGTCATTTTGTTAATACAAATTATGGTTGGACCGTGTCCTTTTTTTTATTTTTTTTTATTGTTAGAAAGTATTATTTATTTATGTGTTTATTTATTTATTATTACCACTTACATTTGTTTTTACAGGTGGTAACCCAATACAACAATGTAGCCCCAATTTAATTTAATTTTAAATTGACTCTGAGTGCAGACAAGTCATACAAAGGACGATATGTTAAGTGTCACCCTCTGGAATTCTGCCAAAGAGCAAGTAAAGATAAGTAAAGTAAAGTAAAGATACCACCTCACCGGGTGCAAACTTTATGCAATTAGTACGGGCCACCGGGACTTTAAACAGCCTCTCTCTCGGCCCTTGCCGCAGCCTTTTTTTTTTTTGGGTGGGAAATTATCAGGGGCCTCAGTAACCCTTTCGAACTTACCCGCGACCCAGGCAGGCATCGGCCCTAGTGGACCCCTACACTTGTGCTGATGACATCTCTTTAAGGCGCGCGTGGTACACAACCCGCCGTCTACCCGGGTCTGGTCCTTACCGGACGGTGAGCTACCCATTGCTCACAGTCTGCAAGCCCGCGCCTACGGTGGCCGGAAATCCGTCCGGGTTCCCGACGCCCAGGGCGTCTTCTGCGGCGGCTAGGGGCGAGAGGGCGCGAAATTTGGCTTTCCCTCAACCGTCCCGCCTCCTTCGCAAGCAATACTGCTTCGCAGAGGGAGGTGACGGCTGCCCATGCTCCCTCGCTCCGTACCATGGCCTGAACCAGGGCCGGACGCGAGAGATCTCTACCGCCGATCGCCTAGCCTACTGTTTGAAACGAGCAACCCGATAGTACCCGATAATATATAAACATTAGAACGTGACAATACCACATTTTCATTGTAAAAGCAACTTAATGGTGGGTACTCGTAGGTGACTTGATCTAAGTACCTATAGTAGCAGGCTGTTGCTGGTCTAGCCAGACCCGCTAGACTATCTTCTGCCCGCAAATTCATCCACCTGAAATATATTGTTTTAAGACGCTGACAAGAGGCAAATAACCAAAATAGGCTTGTCTTAAGAAAAAAAAATGCCAAATCTGTATAGATTGTGGTAGCGGAAAAACTATATATATGTTAATTTAGAACATATTTCTTAGAACTTGGTTTTTACCAAATCACGTTTTGAAAAAAAAATCGATACAAACTAACGTTAAACTAACCTCTTACCTTGAGTTCCAATCCAAAATATCTGTATTAAATATTAACATACGTTACGTATTTAATTAATAACAAGAACATCTTATTTGAATGCAGAGCTTGGTTGTTTTTTATTTTCGATTACTCAACTCAATTTTGAGTAAATAGATAATTGCTTCATATTTTGCAATAAATTACAAGCGTTGTGTCATCGCGCTTCTCTTTCTTTTCTATGCAGTCTGACAGTGACCGCGGTTTAGGTGTTGTCAGCGTCTTAATATAAAATATTTCCTGTGACACTCGGCAATGCTGTAGTTTCCCATTAGAGAAAGCTTTTTCGGAATCGGATCAGTAGAAGGAAAACATCGTGAGAAAACCGGCATGTCCCAGAACAAAAAATCGAAGACATGTGACATCTACCAACCCGCACTGGGCCCGCGTGGTGGATTACGGCCCACTCCCTCTCGCAGAGAGGAGGCCTGTGTCCCAGCAGTGGGAACATTATAGGCTGATTATGTATTGTGTGTGATCAGTAGCCCCAAAGATAACACTTACCTGCAAACTCAGAAATTTTACCTCTTTATAATATTAGTATTTGGTGACAGTAGGTACATTATAAGTCTCCTGTAATAGGGGCGAGCCTATTGCCAGTAACCGTGAATAACTCCGGGCTACTACTGAGAACGATATATATAGTCCTCATTGTCGATTTCGACAATGGTGACCCTTAGAAATCAATTCCTTGCGTGTTAGATGACTCGCTAGACCGAATTTAGTTTTGAATACCCAGTAGCAACTAGAACAATAAAGTTGGCCTGCAGTGTTGTATGTATACCTACGTGGACTCTCTTTGCGTATTTAGCGTCACAGTAGCTTCATTTCGTTTTTCTTGGAAAGATTTGATAATTTTTTGAATAATATATAGAGCGCCAAGACGACCTGTGTAAAGCGAGCCTTATTTTCTTTTTTCGGGGTGGCTCATGGATGTCCTCCGCCTTGGGGTGGGCGGAGGGGTCTGTCAGACTCTTACTGACTAAAAACCATCCCGGTGTTCCCCTCTCACACCTGCACCGGGTATCATGGGATCTTGTGTGAATTCCGCGATCCCCGGCTGGTGCCAGCTCGCCTTTGCGGGCCACCTCAGGCTCGCGGGGCAGGGGAATGAGCGTGTGCGTGTGTAAAGCGAGCCTGTCGTAATCTTAAAGATCAATTGCGCTTGCGTGAAGATGCCTATATATGAGAACACTATACTTACCAAGTCATCATAAAAGCGACTCTAAAATACGTATAGTAGTAGGTAGGTACCGACTAACAGAAAATCTAAGAAAAAGGGTAGGTAACCAATTAATACCAGCGTACGATAAATATGAAATTATAATTTACTATGATACTGTACTTTTTTTTTGGGTGGGATATTAACAAATAACTTCTCCCGCTCTGGGCGGAGCGGGAGGGTGTGAAAGACTCTTACTGACTAAAATCCACCCGTGTTCCTTCCGTTGCTTGTGTTACCAGGGGCGTCGGTATCACTTTCCAGCGACCCCGGCAGGCATCGGCCCTAGTGGATCCTTGTGCTGACGACATCTCTTTGAGGCACACGTTGAACACAACGCGCCGTTGACCCGGGCCTGGTCCTTATCGGACGGCGAGCTACCCATTGCTCACCGTCCGCAAGCTCAAGCCTACGGTGGCTGGAAATTTGTTTCTCTCTAACCCGCAGTAATGCTCGTAAAGGAGTCTTTACGAGCATTACTGCTTCGCAGAAGGGGTCACCCCCTTCCGGCTGCCTATGCCCTTTCGCTCCGTACCATGGCCTGGACCAGGGCCGGACGTGAGAGATCTCCGGGCGATATATACAGTGGTGACAACCGGGCGTTTTCTCCCGCCTTATCCGACATAGGAACCTCCCGAAGCTGCCGTGTCTGGTGAGGACCCGCGTTAGGCGGGATGCCGTGGCGCCTCTCTAGCCATTCCTCAAAGAGGGGACTTATCGCCGCAATTATAGCGTGCCCAGCACTGGGTTGAGACAATCGCCATGAGATCCCGCCAGAGCGCTGTCCGCTGTGCCGTGATTTCTCGCGGCAGCCGAGTTACGCCCGCCGTACTGTGCCTTTGATAAGAACTTACCGCGTTATTCTCGACCGCATTATTCTCCATCTACCAGCATAAAAACATTCACT
Organism: Atethmia centrago; assembly: GCA_905333075.3. Lineage (NCBI taxonomy): Eukaryota > Metazoa > Arthropoda > Insecta > Lepidoptera > Noctuidae > Atethmia > Atethmia centrago. Next base: position 6,522,984 of record HG995384.1, read on the forward strand.
TTTGTTAATCAGCGCAGAAATATAGATAAAATATTATTTCATTCCAGCCAGTCTGCATTCGCAAAGGCGAGATAAGACTTCATTGTCGCCTTTGTATTTAAAGGGTTGAAGCTCTGGGGAAATCAGCGGCCGCTTATACGAAAATAAAACCTACTTTAATTTTGATAATTCATACTTTAATTTAATTGAAAACTGGTATTTCTCTTAACTAGGATGACTTAATTGGAAGGCAATCTTGACGTAGATCAATGTCAGGGATGACGACATGAAGAGAAATTAGACTAGTGCAAATTAGGACGGGCCGCACCGTAACGCAACTCATTGCGAAAATCCTCCTTCATCACTTTCATACATTTTCTATGAATCAACGCACAGTACATGCGGGCCGTAATACACTTTTTTGTATGAAAATGCGTTACACTGCGGCCTGTTGCGGCTGTAATGTGCGCTTGGCTTTGCAACCAGACTTTACCAGACCGCAATCAATCGACGGTACCGTGACATATCTTGCGACTCGTGTGATTGAGGTGACATATTTTAAGGGGATAATCGATGTTAATCGACCCCTGTCTGTTTGCATCTTTGGTTTCTTATTATAATGAAACTGAAAGAAAGTGCTGTTACCTACTTCTTTGCATCTCTCTCACTGAAGCTATTTTAATGATATTAGCTACCGCTTAAGTCACAAAAAGCTGTTAAATAAATGGAAATTATTTAAATGATCCTCTAAAAATTTATTTACCTTCTAATAATGGACTCTTTTTTTAAATAATTAAGCCACTTTTTAACTTACTGGCCTTTTTTCGCCTTTGGTCGCAGTAACTAAGGTGGTACCCCGACGAAACGAGTTAGGTTAGGTTGGAACTGTAAGAAAAGGTTACACCCAAGTTGGCCGCAATTACTTGGCTAATTAGTAGGTAATTTTATGATCCATAAGAATTAGTAAAAGTTCACAAAAAGAGGCGCTATCATTCTATTAAGATGTTCCATTATATTTTTAGGAGCGCAAAATGAGAATTATCAGAGGTTTGACAAAAACATGCCAAACAAATATATTCTCGACAATCTTGTGAAAATAATGTCAATATCCTCCAGTAATCTCACACAGTTGATTGAGTTCGTCAACTCAACTGTAATACGTAGGTACTTGCTTATATTTACGAACGGTTACGAGAACCAAGAGTCGTATAAATTTATATAATCAATTGGAATATATCAAGAGGAAGTGCTAAGGAAGGTAGTGATATGAAGTTTCGAATGACGCTATTGCTGTTTTGGGACACAGAGGACAGGATAGGAGGTGGAACATTATTCTGCGACATAGCTCCATAACCACACTCTGCTTCCGTTCCGTTGAGGTAATCACACTTTACCAGGTTGGAGTTACATCTTATCGCTTATATCTGGAAATGGCCAAAACTCTTACTTTCCTTGTGCTTCTCGACTTTAGTAGTGCCTTTAATTCTGTTGATTCCGATATCCTTCTAGGGATCCTTAATTCTTTCAATTTCTCCTCTTCCACTATTGGTTGGTTCGACTCCTATCTTATGGGCCGCTCGCAGCGGGTTCGTCTCAACGAGTCGTCTTTTGATTGGTGCTCTCTTACCGCAGGTGAGTCTCAGGGTAGCGTTCTCTCTCCTTTTCTCTTTTCTATTTTTATTAACTCTGTCACCAGAGTCATTTCTTCCTACTTCTATCACTATGCCAACGATCTGCAGCTTTACAATAATTTCTTAATAGAAGATTCGGTAGCCGCCGTGTCTGCCATGAACAAGGACCTGGATTCGATTAGCGAGTGGTCGCGGTCCTTTGGACTGCTAATCAACCCTAGGAAATCCCAGGCTATTTTTATTGGTGGCAGGTATATGCGGAACAGGCTCGATGTTGCGTCGCTGTCTCCACTCTGTTTGAATGGAGTTCAGTTTGAATACGCTAATACGGTTAATAATCTCGGGATGATCATGGATTCCTACTTATCGTGGACTGCCCATGTTGCTTAAGTCAGTCGCCAAGTGCACTATACGCTCCATTCGTTGAAATGTCTCCAGAGCTTTTTGCCCTTGAACACCAAAATCTCCCTTGCTCAAACTCTCATTCAGCCTATTATAGAATACGCCGATGCCTGTTATTTGGATGCGACCGAGAAGCTTTTAAACAAACTTGAGCGTTTGCAAAATATCTGTATTCGTTTTGTTTTTAACCTTAAAAAAGTATGATCACGTTTCTAATTTTCGCAAGATACTCAAGTGTCGTACCGATCGCGCGCGCGGGCTCTAGTTAAGAGTATTTTGCAGACGCATCACAACACCGTCGTCGCAGTGTACGTCGATCTATCGGGGCCACCGCGATGACCCAGTTACAAGTGCGGAAATCGTCATGAAGTATTTATTATAATTGTTTAGGTATCGCGCTCGCCTTAAAACTAAATAATGGCTGCAAAACAGTCTGTTAAAATAAAAACTGATCTGGAGAAACAGTTGTATGACTGTTACATCCAGGAGAAAACGGACAGAGAAAACCTGCAACAAATGGTGCGTCAACTGAACGGCCACATACAAACCTTGCAGGAACAGGTACAAGATCTTCAAAGTCAATTAAAATTCCTAAAGGCAAAGGAATAAGAAGAACCCTCAGATAAACAGGTCAGTGAGACCATAACTCCTGCTCAGCCTACTAAAAGTGACGTTGAGTACTGCACGGATGAGGATGAACTGGTCAAAGAGACTGGGTGGATTAGGGCGAAAAACAGGAAGAAAAGGAAGTTCAACACCTCCCTCACTCCTTCACCACCACTACAACAAGCTACAACTAGCGCTCAGCAGCGGCAACTCAACAACAAAGAGAAGGCAACCATTAAAAAGATCATAGCACCGCCTCTAATCGTAGTGGACGGTGTTAAGAATTATCAAACATTCTACGACTTTTTGACTGAATCCCAGTCAGTAGAAACATTTACCGCCAAAATGTTAAGCGGTAATAGTGTCAAAATAAATGCCAAAACCGAAGAGTCCTACAGAGTGATTGCTCGACGCTTAACAGAAAATAACTGTTTATGGCACTCATACGAGGATAATCAGACCAGGCCAATAAGAGTAGTGGCGAAAAAATTGCATTCTTCCTGTCTACCGGATCGGATTAAAGATGATTTAACGTCACAGGGATTCCAGATAGAAACTGCAATTAACAAGTTAAGCTGGAGAACAAAAGAGCCGCTGAACATGTTTATATTATCGTTCAAGAATGACTAAGATGTTAGTAAAATTTACGGCATTAAACATATCCTAGGGTGTAAAGTTGAAATAAACCCGCTTAAAACGTCAAAAATAATACCGCAGTGTAAGAGATGCCAGGCTTATGGTCATACCCAAAAGTATTGCTCAAAAGAGCCAAGGTGTGTTAAATGTACAGGTAAACACCTCACAGCTGATTGCAACAAACCTGCACAAGATAAACCTAAGTGTGTCCACTGTGGCTTACCTCACCCAGCTAATTACAGAGGGTGTTTAGTCGCCAAGGAGATGCAAATGATGAAGAACAAAAGTTCTAAACATAATTTACCCAATAACCTTGCCATTAAGCAAATCGTTAGTAACACCGACAAACAGACAACAAAACAAAGAGCACCGTCTACACAGACAACCGCAAAAATTACAACATCTAAAAGTGCCTCATATGCACAAGTGATAAAACCAAGCACACAAACATCAACTCTTGAGGACAAGCTTAACCAGATCCTGCAGTGCATCTCTTCATTTGACAAGAGACTAGAAAAAATAGAATCAAGCACTACAACAATCAATCATGAATAACACACTAAAAATAATGGCGTGGAATTCCAACGGACTGCTGCAACACCAACATGAGTTGCAAGTGGTCCTAGATACAGAAAATATTGATGTGTGTTTGATCTCTGAAACGCACTTTACTAAACAGTCTTTCGTAAAGTTTAGAGGCTATAAGGTTTATCACTCGCTGCACCCCAACAACACGGCCCGAGGAGGTAGCGCGGTTATATCATAAGAGAAAATATCTGTCATTACGAACAGTGTAAATATGAGGAGCCAGACACGCAAGCTGTGGCGATATCAGTTAAAACAAATAAATTTAATGTTACAGTAGCGGCCGTATACTGTCCCCCAAGACACACGATAAACAAAGAACAATATGTACACTTCTTCAGACTCCTTGGACAGAGATTTATATTAGGCGGTGACTTTAACGCTAAGAACACTCATTGGGGATCAAGATTAATTTCAACAAAGGGAAGACAGCTTCTAAGTGTAGTGAAAGACTGTGAGGTCATAAGTACTGGAAAACCTACTTATTGGCCGACTGACCACCAGAAACTACCAGGTCTTATCGACTTTTTCATAGTCAAAAATATATCGACCAATTATCTGAGTGTGAAAGAGGGGTACCACATGAACTCCGATCACTCTCCGATATTATTACAATCAAGTCACAAAATATTACTAAGAGAAAACCACCTGACATTAGTAAACAAGTTTACGGATTGGGAACGTTTTAGCTTAGACCTGCAAAAAAAAAGAAAGCGACAAAGTCACTTAAAAGGCTAATTACACCAATGCCCCCTATCAGAGATGTTAACGGAAAGTGGGCCATAAGCAATGAGCAAAAAGCTCTAAAATTTGCACATTACTTAGAAGAAACCTTTCAGCCAAATGACGGATCTGTAGACAACCTACAGTTTGACAACATTCTGCAAGATCAAAGAATTAAGCATGTGACCCCGAAAGAAGTTGCAAAGGAAATTCAAATCACTAGCCTAAAAAAATCCCCAGGGTATGACCTTATCACGGGAGAAATCCTAAAACATCCGCCGCGTAAAGCCATCGTTAAGCTTACTAGACTCATCATTGCTGCATTCATGCTAAAGCATGTTCCAAAGCCATGGAAAGTTGCTGAAGTGATTATGATTGCAAAGCCCGGTAAACCACCTCACGAAGCATCATGATACAGGCCCATTTCCCTGCTGCCTATATTATCAAAGCTGTTTGAAAAATTGTTTTTAAAATGCTTAAAACCTATCATAACCGAGAGAAACCTGATCCCTGACCATCAGTTCGGTTTCAGAGAGAAACACTCAACAGTAGACCAAGTACATAGAATTACCAACATCATTGAAAGAACGCTTGAAGATAAAGAAGTCTGCTCCACAGTATTTTTAGATGTGGCACAAGCTTTTGATAGAGTTTGGCACAAGGGTTTGATATACAAGCTAAGACTTATACTGCCCAATGATTTTGCCGATATCATGCAATCATACATTACAGATAGAATGTTTCGAGTAAGGCACGAGGATGCCTTCTCCACGTTAAAAATTATAAAAGCTGGCGTGCCCCAAGGTAGTGTGCTGGGCCCAGTCCTCTACCTGTTGTACACGTATGATATACCAGAGCTGGACAATAATACTATTGCAACCTTTGCGGACGACACTGCCATTATGGCTACAGGGTCATGCCATATGGAAGCAATAACAAAGGTACAAATCGCTGTAAATAAAGTTCACGACTGGGCACAAAAATGGAGAATCAAATTGAATGAATCGAAGTCACTTCACATTGATTTCACCAACAGGAATTGTCATTACCACCCAATCTTCATAAATGGCTAGCAAAAAAAAAAAAAGTGCCATACGCAAATACAGCTAAATACCTTGGCATAACACTTGACGCAAAACTGCGCTGGAAAGCGCACGTTAAAAAAAAAAGACAGGAACTAGACATGCGTTTTAAAAACATGTATTGGTTGATTGGACGGGGTTCCTGCATACATAACAAAATGTTATTATATAAGCATATTCTGTGGGACGCTACCTGTGTAGACACACTGGCACCGTCCCACCTCCAACGGACTACTTCTAAAGCGGGTGCAGCGGCAGAAAATGCCGAAAATCTGAAAGTTATTAAATATGGAGGCCTTGGCAGAGAGTACAACTTTGTGCCCTTTGGCGTCGAGACCCTCGGTCCGTGGGGTCCCAGTGCGCATAAGTTATTTGCGGAAATCGCGAAACGTCTAGTTGATGTAACTGGTGACCGAAAAGCTGGCGGCTTTCTCGCGCAACGCATCAGCAATGCAATTCAGCGAGGAAATGCCGCCAGCATCCTCGGTACAATGCCCCGAGGGCCTTTTTTAAGCTTAACTTAGTTTTAATTTAATTTAGTTAATGTTAATAATCATCTTGTAATTTGGTTATGTAAATAAATATAAGAAAGCATATTCTTATGCCAATATGGACCTATGGAATCCAACTGTGAGGCTGTACTAAACCGACCAACATCAAAATTATTCAAACATTCCAGAATAAGGTACTCAGGAGTATTGTTAATGCTCCCTGGTATATAAGAAATGACGACCTCCATCGTGACCTAAAAATGGAATCCGTCACCAACATAATCCAAAAATTTGCTGAGGCCCATGAACACCGACTCCACCAACATGTGAACATCGAGGCAATCCAGCTGTTAGACCAAACAAATACAGTGCGAAGACTAAAACGAACAAAACCTTTTGAGTTAGTGTAGTGTAAACAGTGTAGACATATTAGTGACAATGACACACATATAACACATGAACAAAGTGTTTATATTATTATATCAGACTCTAAGAAAGTGGAACGAACTTGTGTAAAGTACAAACAACACTATTCTAAGTTTTAAAATAATTATCACGTTAAAAAATTAAGTTAGAAAATTAAATTACTTATTAGTCTTATAGGCTAGATTGTAATTAATTATTAAGAACCTGGTTCTTTTTAATAAAGGATAAAAAAAAAGTGTCCCCCACTTGAGTATCTTGTGAAAATTAGAAATGTGGTCATACTTTTTAACCGTATTAGCGTATTCAATCTTCTATTCGACTTCGCAGGAACTCTCGGATATTGTGTCTGCTATTTAACCTCCTTCACAATCCTAAAACGCCATCCTATTTGCGGGAACGGTTTTCCTCCGCCCGTCCTTCAGATGCGCCTTGCAGGTCGCATCTTAGAAACCTTCTTAAGTCCCCACTCCACCGATTTCTACTCCTACTCCTTCACTGTGCACGCGGTGCGGTTGTGGAATTCACTTCCGCCGGACATTAGGGACTGCCAAACTGTTGCAGTATTTAAAAGAAGAGTGAAAGAATACTATCTTTCCACTTCGTCATAGTTGCTTATGTATTTATTTTTTTAAATTACACTGCATTTTTTTTTATTCTAGTGATATTTATTTTAGAAGTATGTATGTATGTATCTTAGCAGGTATATTCCCAAAATATTTGTTTTGTAAATTGTTTCGATTTCATGTATTCTATTTTCTCTTCTACTCACCTACACTTACACACGGTATCTACATCCCTTTATCTACTTTCCTATCGCAGTTATCCTGGAGGAGATTTCTTTAGAAATAAGCATCACTTTTGTACGTATTTTTCTGTTATGTTCTTCTTTTCTGGTTTCATATGTGTGTACATAAATGGTTAAATAAATGGTTCAGGGACTTCCAAGTGAACCCCGAAAGGTTACACCCTGCAAGGAGATGCTCATTTGGTTGATAGCAAGTAGGAAGCCGAATAGTAACCTGTCACAGTTTGCAACGGGCGTCGGTCGGTAGTAGAGAGACGCTTTCGATTTTAAGAGACTGTACCTGCTTTTTAGCTGTTGTGTTGGAAGTTGTGCGCTAAATAGTGGGTATTTAGTATCAGATTCCTGTTTGTGTTTCTCCATTGCGCTTGCAACTCTCTCTACGGACTTGTAGGACGTGACGCTATGCCAGCTGTGGGACATGCCCTGTTGGTTTGAGGCACCCTGTAATTGTTCAGCATATTTCATCAAAAGCAACATGTACTTCCTTGACGTGTGCGGAACGATGCTACCATGCCACACTTGGGACACATATTCGCCCGTAGAGAACTAGAGTACTAGGCCAGTGGTCCGGAGTACCTGCGGCCTCCGACGCCTGAGCAAGTTGTTATGGGAATTGACTTTTTTCTAAGTCTTGAGACAATGGTTCTTAAATGTCAGCGGTCTGTCAGGGTGAGTCCCGTGTAGGGTGCACTGCAGTGTTAAATGGTGTCACCTTGCCAATTGATGTTCAGAGTGCTTCTTACCGAATGGTTACAGAGTTGGAAAGACCCCTAGACCCCACAAAAACACAGGCATGCGTTATGTCGTGGGTTTGAATACGTCGTTTAACCATTTATATTGTCAAAAAGTTACGTTACTGAAACTTGGTTAGGAACGTTTTTTTTGCTAATTGAGCCCGAAAAGAACTGGCCCTAATCACTGTTGTTATTATTTTGTAAAGTTATGAATGACTAACAGAATAAAAACGACAGCTATTTTTTTTTTGTTTCGTATACGTGTAATGTAGCCTAAGAGCCAGTTTACTTAGTAAGCGTTGTCATTCTTTCTCTATTGTTACCCAACTACGGCAAAGCCAAAGAGGGTTATGATTTTGACAGGCTATGTATGTATGTTTGTTTGTTTGTATATATTATGTATGTGCATCTGTTCCCTCATAACTCCTAAACTTCTCGTAGTATTTTGACAAACGAGGTATAATTGGAAGTGCTATTTTGATCAGCGGGTTTTAGGCTATATGATATCACATAAAATCCGACCTTATTACTAAATATGTCTTACATATTACGTGTGACTTCGGTTATACGCAAACCAAATCCGATGTTATTTTGTTATTGTCTTGTTTATTTCTTTTAAGCTTTCGTGTGGTCGATTTTAAATCATTACGTCCAACTTACGTCACTATATATTTCTTCACCGTAACTGCCATGTAACTGGATTTAAATCATAATAAAACGACAGTGCGAAAATTTAGATCGCACACGGTATTATGACGTCATAACGTTGACGTATGCAAGTCTGTAGCAGATGTGATAAAACTTTATGATCCAACACGTTTTACAGTTCGAGCTTTGTTTATTTCTACAATCCCAGTTATGTGTAATCGTGAAGGATGGCAGGAACACGCATTGTATTGATATTTTTTTCGCGATAACGATGTTGGTCCCACGAAGAAAGTTGTACAGTTATAATTTCTAATTTAAGACCGATTAGTTAATTTTATTTTATCTATTTTAGGGAAGTTATTCCATTTGATGGCCTTAAATTTGACCACCTGATATATTCTAAGTCTAGTAAGTAAGTATTCAAGTCTTACTGTAGATTACATCCGTCTTATTACGAAACGAGTTCTAACTTATAATTTACAGTCACTTTATGTATTTCAAACCTTATTCCGACTAACGTAAAGTTCTTAATATAAAATTGACAACTTAGACTCGGGTATAATTAAAATCAGTTTTTGTATTTAGAATTTGAATAGTTGTCGGAACAAAGTTTCAAATTCAAAAATGGCTCGATGGTTTAAACCTGGATCTAAAGATTCAATTTCGCGATCTCCTGACTTTGAGTATATGAAAGTTGAAACTCTTTATATGAACGTTTCAATCTCTATATGAAAGTTTAATCTCCTGAAGCACGGCTTCCTATCTCCTATCCTTTTGCTGTGCCCTACATGGTCCATAATGATCTCAATTATATAGTTACCACCTAAGTAAACATTATGGTAAAGCAATAAAAATGTTGAGTATTGAGTATAAATCTTGTTTTGTAATTAGGTAGTATGCTTCTTCTTTTCAGACTTCAATGGTTAGTTTTTTTAAACGATTAAAAGTATGAATGTAGGTATGTACAGTAAATCGCACTAATGTGTTATAAATGCTGAATACAAAACGTGAATTAGGAACCACAAAACTACGCCCGAAAATAAGAGCCGTTAGAACAATTTCACCAATAAATACTTAACATACGAGTAGGCATTACATTAGGCAGAAGTATACCCACATTTCGCCATTTAAGTTTAAGTTCCATTTAATAGGAGGCGAGCTTATTGCCATCAACCGGGCACACATCCAGACTCCAGGCTGCTACTGAAAAATTCCAGATGGAAAAACCCAATTACACTTTTTCTGACTCGGGAATTGTACCCAGGACCTCGTGCTCAGCGGTAGCGCCTGCGACCACTAGATCAACGAGGCAGAAATCGTGATAATGTATTTTAAATGCTGATAAGACTTGTATACAAATACGTGGAATTCGAAGGAAAGCAAAATTAAGCTTAAAAATACTATTATTTTCAAGCTTAGTTTTGTTTTACACACATAAAAACACGAATCCAGCACCTTATGCTCAGCAGTAGCGGTTTCAACACTTTCTTCAACCACTAGAGCAACGAAGGAGTCAATCAACATAAACATAGGTAGGTACTAGGGGAATATTCCTCCCAGATTTTCATTTTTCTATTCATTATCAGGGGTTGATTCAATTTTTCTCTCTTCGTGAACGTTACTCACTAATCATTGGCAAGATATTTGTTCTATTTTTGAGTTCCATTGGTATCCACACACTGAATATAAGATGGCACATCAGTTTTTCAGTTATTGTTGGTGTTATTATGGTTTTTTTTTTATATTGAGAGCATACTGATAGAGCATACTGATACGAGCGACAGGTATTCGCAGTGTTTTATTTCAAATCACATAAGAGGCTCGTGGCAAAATGATTTTTTTTTTTGATGCGTAGGTAACAATATTTTTATGATCTTATGTCCTAGCTAGGTTACTTAGTAGCCTGTATTAAGGACAATCAGCGCTCAATTTCCCAAAAAAAAAGGACAAAAATATGTCTTAGACTGTTACATAATTAATAACAAACAATTTTGAACAAATTGATAAACTAATAAAAGTCCTATACAAGAACTGTGGGTTTGTGTGTGTAAATTCAAGTGCGAGAGAGTGTGTTTGTGTGTGTGTAATATCCGCACGGATCGATTTAAGGTCAATCCATTACATATGGAGACCCCTCCCTTTATATTAATACATAAACTACAGAACGACACCTGCTACAATCCTATGGTACTACTTTAGCTTCGTTTACGTTCATACATCTGCAGGCTTAGCATGACACTCTCTATTTCCTCGAAGAATAGACACGGCTCTTTCTATACAAAGTGACATTTCGTTTCTCCTTTTTTGACATCCCACCGTAGAAATCCTTCTACATAAAAAAGGACCTAGACAAAGATCTTTAGAAACGAAAGACAAAATGACAGATTGTAGAAGGATTTCTATAAATTAAATCGTCATGCTAAAGCCTGCTGGTCATACATGCACGCCGGTTGCGTGTACTACGCACCTAACCTTTCTGATGACCATCACCAATAAGATCACTTCTAGTGCATCCTGTGTTTCCACTCACATCTGCCTTGTGCACACACTTCTCACAAATGCCTGTAAGGTTACGCTAGTCAGTCATTCTTCCATGCCAACGTCGTATGGAATTTACTCCACTGTTTGTTACTTTGTATATTAAAGATTATATTTACTTGTCTCGTTATTATCTAGCCTTGTACGGAAACAGAATAAAAAAAAAATGGTTTGAAAGTTACGAGTGTCTAAACTTACATATCTCAACACAAATTTTAATGCATCTTTGGGCGTAAATAAATAACCTCCGGAGTATGAATATGGCAAAATTGTTACCATAGAGAGAGATAGAATAGATAATTAATTCAAAAATGTAGATAAAATGATTCTGAATAAATACATCCAGTGGTTTTCTTTATAATACCTGTACGCCCAAAGGTCTGTTCATGAAATTTTACGGGCTATTTCACTAAAGAATTAAATAAATAAAACTAAATGAATAAACTAAATAGCATGCATGTTAGCCACGCCCAACAACGAGTTCGAGTCGTCAACTAGCGCAACCTTAATACTACCTACCTATCTTCAAAACTTTAATTTATTATTACACAAAATCATTATTGCAGTCTTTTTTTTTTGGATGGGAAATTATCAAATATTTTTTCCCGCTCTGGGCGAAGCGGGAGGGTGTGTTAGACTCTTACTGACCAAAACCCACCCATGTTCCTTCCATTGCCTGTGTTGTCAGGGGCCTCAGTAACCCTCTCGTACCTTACTGCGACCCCGGCAGGCATCGGCCCTAGAGGACCCCTATACTTGTGCTGACATTAATGCACTGTCTAGTTATTGTAAAACGCCCGACAACGTAAGTGTAAGTGAATTAATGTATTCTTATGAGAATATACTTATCTCAAACCCCATTAGTCTCCCAGGGGTGACGCAACAACACATAATTAATTGGTTTCATTAGTCAAGGCTAGATCGGTAAACAAAACACGCTCGTTTCGTTCATTTTCTTTATTATTTTCTCGTCATCAGTCTCTACCCACTACTTCCCCTAATTTACACGTCAACATCTCAAATATTAGCTTTTCTCTTACGTAACACGGTCATAAATCACACATGATTGATAGTAACTCACTAATAATGTTCCGTAATTCACTTCTTGCTCACTTGGAGACAGCGCTGTTTTATTGCCCGTCTTTATTTTGTTTTTTGACAAATCATGGGAAGAAAGCGCTGTTTTTGAAATCATGCATGAGGATTCGTGCGTATGCAAAAAAGGAGGAATCATGTTCACAGACCCGCTTATGGCACTTTCAAGTTAGTCGATTTATGTTACATTGCTACACGATTACTTACTACGAAGCTACGCCAATGCTACGATTTTGCTACGAGATTACTACGTAATTACTACGAGATTGCTACGATATTTGCGTCGCGCTGGGCTGCAGTCGCACGTTTATTCATTCTAGGGCCAGTTTTTCAATCGTTAGATAACTTTTATCCGAAGCTATAAGCTGTAAGCTATCTGAAGATAAATGTTATCTTTTCTTTTTATTTTTGCTTTTGCTAAAACGTCTTCTACTAAACATAGCACTTTTTATAAGTAATAATACAATTGTGGGAAAATATTTTGACTATAGCCACCTTCATAAACCGCTCTTAATAACATCCTGTAGTTAATATTTCAGCTAGGAAAGTAAATATTGGAAACTGCCCCGGCTACCTATCTACATAACATCATCTGTCTAGCCTTTGTCCCATGTTGGGGTCGGCTTCCAGTCTACGAGCAATCGGATGCAGCTGACCACCACAACTCAGTAACTGGTTTCTGACGACCCGTAACGACTGCCGAAGATCTACGAATGACAGCCGGGACCAACGGCTTAACGAACCAACAGGCCAACGGCTTTTATATGGTGCTGCTGGAACAATCGGTGGATGTATTCGTAAGTCAAGAACTTACTAATACATCCACCGATAGTATGTGTGACGTATGCGGTGGAAAATGGACTGACGTATAATGTAGCAAAATGCAAAGTTCTGCTTTTTAAGGGTAAATATAGTGTATCCGTGCCAGTTGTGTTCCTCCAATAAAATTGTAGGGTGAGATACTGCAGAGAGTGACCAGTTTTAGGTATTTAGGGCACATTGTGACAGAGGATTTGTCCGATGACGCAGATTTGGAGCGGGAGCGCAGGGCATTGGCAGTCCGAGGGAACATGATTGCCCGTAGATTCACTCGCTGCTCCTTTCCAGTAAAAATCACTTCGTTTAAGGCTTACTGACCATCATTTTACGCGAGCAGTCTATGGGTCTACCAACCCGCACTGGGCCCGCGTGGTGGATTACGGCCCACTCCCTCTCATAGAGAGGAGGTCTGTGTCCCAGCAGTGGGAACATTATAGGCTGATAATGTGTCTATGGGTAAATCATACCCGTCGGGCTGCCAGTGTCCTGCGCGTTCAATAAAACAACATCTTTAGGATGCTGATGCGGCTGCCTCCCTATTGCAGTGCGTCGCTAATGTTTTCTGAAGCTGAAGTTTAAAAAAGGCTGCTTCTTTATTAAGACGAGTGAGAGACAGTAGCAATAGCATCCTCAGGATGATTGCATCTCGCACAGACTGTCCGTTCCAATATAGATGGATGTGTTTATCTGCTGGACAATACTGCCATGTTATTATTTTATATTATTGTAATGTATTGTAATGTATTATGTATTGTTATTGCTATTAATTGAATTCTTTTATTTTGTATTTTTTTTTTATATTTATGCACTGACTTGTTTTTACTATTACGCTTTATGGATTTTATCTGAAATAAACGTTTTTATTGTTATTTATTATTATTAACGTGCTTTCCGAGGCACAGAGGGTATCTGTATGTAAAGATGGTCACCTATCCTCGGACCGACCGCGGCAAGCGTAGCTTAACCGGATCGATCGACCCGTGCGGCTGTTATGACTTAGCCACGAGCCCTTATGTGACCTACATAACAATATTAAAAAACTTTACGTACAACCTAGTTCAGTTTTTTTAAATGCATTTTTCATATAAAGTAGGCATACACGTACGAGAAACTTCTGGGTAAGGTGCCTACAGATTTTCTCTGTTTAAAACGATCGAAAGTTATGATGGAAAACTTATTTTAAAGTATTAAACGTTGTTTTAGTTGGAACTAGCTTTTGCCAGTGGCTGGATGTCGGAAAATATTCTGCAGGAATATACTACCGAGATAAAAGTTTAAAATAAACATTCTATGTGCTGATCTAGATCACGTTCTACTCATGTGCCAAATTTCATTCTAATCCGTTTAGCCGTTTTAGCGTGAAAGCGTTACAAACAAACAAACTCACTTTATCATCTGCATACTATTCATATAAAAAAATCGTAGTAATATCAAAATTGTAAATTGAATATTTTTGAAAACAAGTATTTGCTACAAGGTCTGAAAATATACTTTTTATAATGTTTGTATGTTTTTCTGAATGTATGTTCTAGCAGCTCGCAAATTCTACCAGATACAAACTTAAATTTGCAGTTCCAACTGCAAATGTAAGTTTGTATAAGACACTTGACTTGTTTTTATAAGAAACTACATTCCAATGTATGGTCCTTACATGTCGAGAACATGTTTTTAAATTACAATGTTAAGTTTGTTCTTGGGATAAATTCATCCCAACTCGGAACCCTTCATTGCGCGTGGTCCGACACGCACTTGGCCAGTTTTTTAATACAAAAACCATACCCAACGCACGAGCACCTTATAAAGTTATTTTTCGTCTCTTGTAAATTTTATGAATGTTGCATTCGCGGTATTGAATGCTGGTAACACAAATAAAGTTGTCGTGTGAGGAGGATGCATGGAGGATGTGTCATATTCATTCTCCTTACATGACCACCTCATTTGTATGAAGCAGACACAAACTAAAGCAATCAATTAAATTCTTTAGCAAGACAGCGATGCCAAAGTAAAATTACGTCCATGTTTTAGAGAATACCAAGCCTTCCCCGAAAGCAGTAATTTAATGAGGCTCGCCCTCTTAAAGTATCGTATTTGTTTGTCTAAATAAAGCTTCGTTAATTGCAAAACATAATGGACTTGCAATCAAATCTGTATTCCTACGTTTCCTAGAAATATTTAATCAAATATTGTTTTAAAATAAAAAAAAATATGTCAACACCTCATCGAATTACAACGCAAAAATATAATAACAATGCAAACATATTATTATAATGCAAAAATATAATTACAATGCAAACATGTACATAATTGCAATGCAAAAGTATAATTACGATGCAATTATAAACTCCACATTGGCTTCCTAACAAATTGACTTTGTTATAGGCTATAACAAAATCAATTTATTTTGAACAGATAATAAGTACGTACTTAGATATCGTGTATAAGTTGTACCTAATTCAACTCCAATGAGCAACCCTCAAGTTATTCATTAATTTCCAAGATAATATTTACATAATTGAAAAGTCTTAAAATCATAATATGTACAAGTATATCAAAAAGGGAATATAAGAATACGAAAGTAAGTAAGTAGTTTTGAATTTTATATGAGTAATCCGTAGGGACTTTTTCTTCAGGCCATCAATCCTAGTTAACCTTATTCAAACAATGTTTACATTCTATCCATACCTTTTCAAGTCTAAGAAGAAAATCTATTATTATACGCATTTTGTTGATCCCAATGTTTCGGCTCAGTAAGGACAACCCGTGACGAACATATTGTGTGGCAAAAGAGTAGTTCAGTCATTTGGCGGTTTATCCCCAGGCTGATTACACTCTTATTCACAATTTGGCAGGCCTGACTGGCCCCTAACTGGCGGCATACTTATTCTGGTTCTTTTATTTATAGAAAACTAGCAACGCACCGCTGCTTCGCACGGATTTTACGACTTGACAAAACATGAGATTTCTTTATTATAATAGTTTAATATTATATTAATGTGTTATACACATATACTTTCCAAAATACATTTTCTAAATCATGGTGAAAACCGCATCAAAATTCAAATAAAAAATATGTACGGCGACATGTCAGGTCAGGTCGATTGGTCGTGAGGTCGATGCGGTTATCGTTATGGAACACCGTATTATCTAGAAGTCATATTTATTAAACATATATTGCCTGTCGCACTAACAACCTGTCAAACTAACGACATGTCGATCTAACGACCTGTCGACCTAATGACATGCCGCACACTTGTTTGTCGAACTGATGACAAACACTCGTACTGATTCGTCTGAGGGGCAATCCCCACGTTCGCATATTAGTCAGGGTCGTAATCTGTCAAAAATGCCTGTGGTTTACCTACATTTTTGACAAGTTTTTGACATTGATTGTCGTTAAGAAGAGATTACGACCAGATTTTGAACGTTTTTAATTACGAGAATCCCTTCTGAGGGGTGTAAAAATATTAGTATGAAATCGGTTTGAGAAAGCGATAGAAAACAAATGAATAAAAGAAAACGTTCAAGAATGGCGTTGATCGTTAACTAGATAGGTAATTACATTTTCAAAATCTAAAGATGCTGGGACTTATATTATTTAAAAGCTTACTGTCTAAAAATAATAATAATAATACAAACTAAACTTTTGCATAAGATTTATATTTGCTTGCTTGCTGGATTGCGCAAATATGATCACATTTCTGAATTTCATACAAAACTCAAGTGGCTTCCCATACGTTTTCGCCGGAATTCTCATACTCGTATCTTATTTCATCTCTAAAGTATTCTGTTCAATCCTACAACCCCGTCTTATTTTAAAGAACGTTTCAAGTTCCTGCATGACACACATACCTAATAGATATCTGAGGTCATCGGAAAACTTAAGACTAGAGATGCTGATGCATTCCACCAGCTTTTATGACAAGTCTTTTACAGTTAAGGAATGCCTTGCTCGTGTCGATAATCTTTTTCCACTTTTAAAATTCAGGTAAAAACACTTCCTCTCTCCTTAAACATCATCATTACTTGTCATGGTTCTTGCTCTTGTTTCATGTTTGTTATTATATATGTATATGTATATTTATGTAGATAAGTATATCATTTATATATGTATGTGTTTATTGTATATGTAAATGGTATACCACTGACTACCCGCATTATTGTGTCTCCTTCGCCCTTTAATCCGTCCAAAGGTTGTCTGTAAAAGATTGCTTTTATCGATAAGACCGACCCCTTGTAAATTTTCAACATTTATATCTGTATTTTTTATGGTGTACATAATAAAGTGTATTCTATTCTATTTTAATAATATGTACCCTAGTATATGAAAAGGGAGGTGAAATAATCATAGGGCATCAAAAAATTCGTCCAAAAAGTGCCCAAAAGGCACTGACACTGGCAGCATTGCGACGTTGTATGGCAATGCTGATTCTTTGGCCAAAAAATAGGACAACTAAGAGAGGCTCCACGGCATCCTCACCTTCCGCCTGACGCAGGTTCTCAGCGGACACGGCAGCTTCGGGAGGTTCCTGTGTCGGATAATGCGGGAGGAAATGCCCGGGTGTCACCACTGTGTGGATCGCCCGGAGTACACAG
The DNA here is from genome assembly GCA_905333075.3 of Atethmia centrago. Classification (NCBI taxonomy): domain Eukaryota; kingdom Metazoa; phylum Arthropoda; class Insecta; order Lepidoptera; family Noctuidae; genus Atethmia; species Atethmia centrago. The sequence continues at coordinate 6,540,777 of HG995384.1, forward strand.
TGGAGCATACGGTGGAGGTCTGCCCGGCTTGGGCAGAGCACCGCCGTGTCCTCGTGGAGGCGATCGGCAGCAAAGATCTCTCGCGTCCGGCCCTGGTTCAGGCCATGGTACGGAGCGAGAGGGCATGGGCAGCCGTCACCTCCTTCTGCGAAGCAGTAATGCTCGCGAAGGAGGAGGCGGGACGGTTGAGGGAAAGGCAAATTTCGCGCCCTCTCGCCCCTAGCCGCCGCAGGAGACGCCCTGGGCGTCGGGAATCCCGGGCGGATTTCCGGCCACCGTAGGCGCGGGCTTGCGGACGGTGAGCAATGGGTAGCTCACCGTCTGGTAAGGACCAGGCCCGGGTCAACGGCACGTTGTATTCCACGCGCGCCTCAAAGAGATGTCGTCAGCACAAATGTAGGGGTCCACTAGGGCCGATGCCTGCCGGGGTCGCGGGAAGGTACTAAAGGGTCACTGAGGCCCCTGGCGACACAGGCAACAGGAAGGAATACAGGTGGGTTTTAGTCAGTAAGAGTCTGACACTACCTCCCGCTCCGCCCAGAGCGGGAGAAGTTATATGATGATTTCCCATCAAAAAAAAAAAAATGGCCCTACTTTTTTAACCCCGAACGGCTCGGGTTGGTAATTAGAATGTTTTGAGGGCTAATGAAAATGGAAAAGTATTACCAAGATTAGCAGAAATCAGAATAAGGAGTCATTGGACAATGATTGAAAAGTTGAGTCACCGTACTAACTGTTAATATTTCTGAGAAATTTAACGTTTACCATTGTAACAAATGATTTGTTACAAACTATCTTTTGTTTTATACATCAAGATTATTTGAGTTTTTAAAAGCAGAAGATAGTATATGTTTTACCTACAGTTATATCCAGGCGATTCCTGAAGGCTCGTGCAGACTCGGGCGATATCGCGAGCGCGATAGGCATATTGCTGCCTGTGGCGCCCGCGATTTCGCACTAGTCTGCACGAGTCTTGAAACAGATCCAAACTGTAAGACAAAGTTTCTCGACATCTATAAAATAATAATATTAGCCTATTCTTTCCCACTGCAAGGCAAAGGCATACAGAGAAGGCACGACCATTGATCACCACGCTTGCTAAAGAAGGGTTGGCGATTGTATGAAGCATACATAATAATTCACTCATTCCGTTCAAGTGAACGAACATATGTCAACAGTCAGTCTTCATTCGCAATCTGCCAGTGTAACACCTTTAACTATTTCTATTAAAATACAGTCCACTTTAAAGTGTTATTTATGTGGTTTTATTACCAGCGTCCGCCACATAAAAATGGTCCTTCGACGAAAATAGTGTTCGCGGCAGATAATCAACTCTATATGTTGTGTGAGTGTGACTCAATTTTGTCGGCGTGGACTAGCGGAAGCGGTCATCAACAAACCCGCGTTGTCATCAGTTGTCATTCATCGCACCGCTCAACTATCGCGTCGCGTGCGAGGAGTACGGAGTCTAAACACAGCGTGCTCAGCAGACAGCGCGCCTACGCGGACGAGCGAGAAGAGTGTACGCGTGCGAACGAGAACCGCGATCAACTCGGCCGCCGGTTGGTCGGCGACGTCGAGAGTTCCAGAAACTTCTAGCAAACTCCATAGCTGCCGGAAGTTATCCGCCGATTTTCAACATCTTCATCCATTGTCCGACGCCATAATCCGCCATTTTTGTGGTGTTCTATCAAGTGAAGTGAATCACACGTCTCATTTTTTTCCGCATTGTGCAATCATTGCATTCTGTACAACTAAGTAGCATCCATATATGCGCAAAATTGCTATTATTGCAAGTTTTTATAATTTGTGTAGTTACACAAACCTTTTAAGCCATCATGGCAAACAATTTAAAACGCCTAATACTGGCCAGGGGCCAGGCAAAAGGAACGATAACCACATTATGTAAGTTTGTTGAGTCCGAGGATATCGACAAAGCCCCTATAAGGGCGCTTATGGTCAAGAAGGACAGGTTGGTCACCGCCTTTTCAGAATATAGCTCATTTAACATTGATATATCTGTTCTAGATGAAAATAACGATGAAAACTTTGGCCACTATGAATCCATATATTTATGTGCCTTAGCCGCATTCGAAGATGCCATCGAAGAAAAATCTAGCCCAGGTAAATCTCCGAAACCCGGAGCAGAGCGTGACGAGGAAGAAAAAGACGCTATGAAACGTCTCCCACCTATAAATATTTCCAAGTTTGGAGGTGAGGTAGGTGACTTCCACGACTTCATCAGCCTATTTAAAAGTGTCATCGACAAGAACACTAAACTATCACAATGTGATAAATTCTATTATTTAAAAACCTATTTAAGTGGCGAAGCCGCCGAACTCATTAAACATTTATCGCTAACTGCACATAACTATGCAACCGCACTGCAATTGCTCAGCGAGCGATATGATAATAAAAACAAGGTCGTTAATTATCATGTTAATTCTATATTAGACCTAAAGCCTATTTCTAAGTGCACTGCCTTAGCTTTAAGAGAAATCATTTCTCAAACCAGACAGCATTTAGCTGCCTTAAAAAACATAAATATACCCGTTCAACATTGGGATGCAATTATTGTATGCATTTTGCAACGCAAGCTCGACATACACACATTAAGGTGCTTTCATCTAGAAACAAAATCAGAGGCTGACCCTGACTTAAATTCACTTCTTAAATTTTTAGAACAACGGGCAGCAGCACTTGAAACTGTGGCAGACAGCCAAACATCCTCAAATTGTGCAGTGAACAGCGGCCGCAGGACAGGTTTGGTAGCCACTAAGGAGGTAAACAAAAATACACAAGTATGCAAATTTTGTAAGACTAAAAATCACCAACTATATAAATGTGAAAAATTTAAACTTGCCTTGCTATCTGATCGTTTCGGCTATGTAAAGACCAATGAGTTGTGTACCCTATGCTTAAACAAACACCTGTCAAAGTGTAAATTTGCCTTTAAGTGTTCAATTTGCAAACAAAACCATAATAGTTTACTGCATAAAAATGAGCCTGAACAGGAGTTAAAGCAAGTTTCATTATCTATGAATAAATGTGTTGATGTTTTATTGCCTACTATAAAGGTAAACATAACTGACAAGTTAGGTCAACAATTTCAAGTTAGGGCTCTTTGTGACTCAGGTAGTCAGGTTTCCTTTGTGTTATCAGACCTAACAGAAAAAATTGATTGCAGGTTAGTCAATAACTATACCTATATTAAAGGAATATGTGGTCAATCCAACACAGTTCCTCATACTGCTACTTTTAACATCTCTTCTACTCTCAACACTTACAAGACTCAAATAGTATGCTGTGTAGTGCCAAACATCACTAGTGATTTACCTCAGTGTGAGATAGATACAGATAATTTAAAAATTCCTTCATACGTCAAGTTAGCTGACACAGAATTTTATAAAACTGGAAAAATAAGTATCTTATTAGGTTGTGACGCTTTCTTTAAAATCTTATTGCGTGAACAACTACCTATTATCCCTAAAGGTTTGTATTTACACAACACCCACTTTGGGTATATTGTGGCTGGAAGGGTGAAGACTAGAAGTTACTCTCCGGTAAGTAAGTGTACCAAACACATTTTAAAAAACAGTGAATGTGATAGCACCCAAAATATAGAAAAGACTTTAGAGCAGTTTTGGAAGTGTGAGCAAGTGACAGAAGTTTTCACTGAGTCGGCTTCTGAAGAAGCTCTTGCTGAAAAAATCTTTTCTGAATCTGTAATATTGAAAGACAATAAATTTCAAGTTAACTTACCTTTAAAACAAAATTTTGATCAATTAAACATGGGAGATTCTTTCATAAGAGCTTTACAACGTTTTAACAATTTAGAAAAAAGACTTCACAAAGATGCTGAACTTTTCAGAGGTTATAAAGCGTTCATTGACACTTACATTTCAATGGGTCATGCTAAATACATTGATATTCAAACATATGATTTAAAAGCTGGTCAGGTATACTTTCTACCACACCATCCAGTATTAAACGAAAATAGCAAAACTACAAAACTAAGAGTCGTTTTTGATGGCTCAATGGCTACTAATCAAGGTTTTTCTTTAAATGACATGTCGCTCAATGGGCCTTGCATCCAAAATGAGTTATTTAATATATTGATTCTCTTCAGATTACATAAATATGTGTTATTTTCTGACATTCAAAAAATGTTTAGAGAAGTTAACCTCAACCCAGCACACTGTGCTCTTCAAAATATATTGTGGAGAGATTCACCACAAAAGGAAATACAGTGTGTTCAGTTGCAAACAGTCACCTATGGACTTAAAAGCTCACCATTTTTAGCTACAAGATGTTTAAATGAGTTAGCTTTCAGATTTGCGCATACTTACCCTGAAGGTGCACACATATTATTGAATCAATGCTATGTCGATGATGTTTGTACCGGTAGTAACGACTTACAAAAATTACTTGATATGAAAAACCAATTAATTGCCATTTTAAACCTTGGTAGTTTTAAACTTCATAAATGGAGTTCAAACAGTGAGCATATATTAAGGGACATTCCCTGTGCTTTACAGATTTCAAATGAAATTGATTTATGCAAAAGTGATGATCAATATGTGAAGACCTTGGGTATCAAATATAACACACAAACGGATGTATTGAACATTTCCTGTCCACAAACTGAGTTGTTAGATGTCTACACCAAGCGTCAGACATTAAGTTTCATTAGCAAACTCTTTGATCCACTGGGTCTAGTAGGTCCAATTATTGTACTTGCAAAAATAATCATGCAACAAACATGGTTAGAGAAGGTTTCATGGGACTCACCATTGCCACTGAACTTAAATAAAAAATTTAAATGTTTTGTTGATAATTTATCAAGAACAGGTTGTATTCAAGTAAAAAGAAATATTGACACACAAAACTCAACATGTATTGAACTAATAGGGTTTGCAGATGCCTCTCAGAAGGCTTATGGTTGTTGTGTTTATTTAAGAACCATTAACAGCAATGATCAAGTAAATGTTGAGTTGTTATGCTCAAAATCAAGGGTAAATCCCATAAAATCATTAACCACACCAAGATTAGAGTTGAATAGCGCTTTGATACTAGCAAAACTATCAAAAAAGTTGTATGATCAACTAATTAAAAATAATTTTGCCATTAAGGTACATTTATATGTAGATTCTCAAATTGTTCTTGCTTGGCTTAACACAGAGCCCACAAAATTGTCTGTTTATGTTGCAAACAGAGTCAAAACTATCTGTGATCTCACACAAAATGCCTCATGGTCATATGTCAGTACCGTTGAGAATCCTGCAGACTGTTTGTCTAGGGGTATAGAACCTCACTTACTTAAAAACAACCAGTTATGGTGGCATGGGCCACAATTTTTACATAGTAAGAATTACACACATGAATCTACAAATATCAAAATTCCTAAGGAAATTCCTGAACTTAAGCTTTGTAATATTACATTGACTTCTGAATCAAATAAAGATTTCAGTTTATATTCATATTATTCGGATATTAACAAATTGAAAAGAATTATTGCCTATATTTACAGGTTTTTTAACAATTGCAAAGTAAAGAAAGAAGATAGGGTCTCCGGACATCTAAAAATAAAAGAACTTCAATTTTCACTCAAAAATATAATTAGACAAGATCAAAAACAACATTTAAGTGAGGAAATGAATTGTATCATGTCCAAGAAACCCATTAAATCCAATTTGAAATCCTTAAATCCATTTTTAGATGGAATAGGTATCCTCAGAGTAGGAGGTAGGTTACACAATGCTAACATACCATATGATCAGAAATATCCTATCATATTACCCAAAGAATCATACATTACACGTTCAATAATTAACAATGAACACAAATGTTTGTTACATGCTGGGAAGAAGTTGACCCTAGCCAGTTTATGTCAAAGGTTTTACCTAATTAATGGACTTAGAGAAGTCAAAGGAGTAATTCACAAATGTTTACTGTGTTTCAAGCTAAGAGCCAAGGCATCAGAGCAAATGATGGGATCTCTTCCTTCAGACAGGGTGAACCCCAGCCGACCTTTTGAAAAGGTAGGAATCGATTATGGCGGTCCGTTTTCAATAAAATTACACCGTATTAGGAAACCAGTAATTTTAAAAGCATACATAGCATTATTTGTTTGTTTCACAACAAAGGCCATTCATATTGAGTTGGTATCAAATTTAACAACTGAATGTTTTTTACAGGCATTAAAAAGATTCATTTATCGTCGCAATAAGCCATCTATTATTTATTGTGACAATGGTTCTACCTTCAAGGGTGCCAATAATCAGTTGCATGAGTTATACTCATTACATTTTAATCAGGTACATCAGGAGAAAATTATAAACTCAACTTCAGATCTTGGTATTGAATTCAGTTTTATTCCTTCTTATTCACCAGTATTTGGAGGCCTATGGGAAGCAGGAATTAAGAGTGCTAAATATCACTTAAAAAGAGTTGTAGGCAAACAGATACTAACCTATGAAGAGTTGAATACTGTGATAATTCAAATAGAAGGGTTATTGAACTCCAGGCCTTTACTTTCTTTGCCAAGTATTGACCCAAATGACATGTCTTATTTAACTCCTGCTCATTTTTTGACAGGTGCTTCTATTACATCATTCCCTGAACCTGATGTAACAAATGTGCCCACAAACCGTTTGTCATTTTGGCAGCAATGTACTCACATGGCTCAATCCTTTTGGAAAACTTGGTCAAAACAATATTTGACTCAGTTACAAAATAGGCCAAAATGGCACAATAGTGTACCAAATATTGAAAAAGGGGTATTGGTGCTACTCAGAGTTGATAACACCTCTCCATTAACATGGCCAGTGGCCAGAGTAGAACAGACTTTCCCTGGATCAGATGGCAAGGTCAGGGCATTATCTGTAAGAACTAATAGTGGTAAAATCATGCGTACTAGTGTTATGAAAGTTTGTGTACTTCCTATTTATGAATAAATTATACTTAATAATTTACCTCTGTGTGGCTGCTGGACATGTCATGTGAACTTGTTCATTTACTAGGCTAAATACGTAGGGTATAAATATCGTTAGTTAAGCCAACTTTCTGTTAAAAAAAATCACTTAAATTAATAATCATAGTTGAACTTAAACATGATGTAAACAGATATAGCATACTCAATAGATTCATAATTATACTTTAAGAAGGTAAAATGTAATATAAATATGTGCACATCTATTTTGTAATAGACACATACCAACCTATTTAAAATGCATAGTACATAGGTACTTAAATGAACGTAACATTAATGTATGTTATGTATGTATAAGTACAATAGGTTTTATAATCACAACAATTTAGTAAGTAGTTTTCCAGTTATTGATTAATTAAATTTACTTTGTTAGATTCTTCCTTAGTAATTCTGTACATAACAATTTAAAGGATTTCAAAAGAATTGAAGCATCCAGTAAGTAGGTACCTAAATAGTTAAGCATTTTTGTTTATATTATAAAATAGTAAATAAGTAGTACCCAAGTTTAAACAGTTTATTTATACTTGTGAAAAGTACACAAATGTTCCTATTTGTCTAATATTCAGTAAATTTAAGATTAAGTTACATTTTGGTTTGTATTCAAACTATAGCCTTTTGGTTTCTTTGTTGGCGTTGCCATTTATGTATGAAGCATACATAATAATTCACTCATTCCGTTCAAGTGAACGAACATATGTCAACAGTCAGTCTTCATTCGCAATCTGCCAGTGTAACACCTTTAACTATTTCTATTAAAATACAGTCCACTTTAAAGTGTTATTTATGTGGTTTTATTACCAGCGTCCGCCACAGCGATTTCAAATTCACACACACACAAACATCTATCTCACATCTGTACACATCATAGAACAGTAGAATCCGGTGTGTTCATAGAAGAAAAGTTATAAAAATAGAAAGGGCGTAACTAAAGACGAGTCAAAGAACATAAAGCAGTGATTTTTTTTTTTATTATTTTCTGTCTGTCTGTGTTGTTTGTTCGCCCACGTCTCCTAAACTACTAAACGGATTTTTATGTTATTTTTACAGGTAGACAGAGATTAATTTTAAAGTCGGTGTTCCAATAATGCTTCTGAGGAACCTTACTCCCCAAAATTGTACAATGGAACCTGACCTAAAGTAACTGCTGTACAGCGAAATATAATTGAAGCTGAGATTCTTACTGGATGTGGCTCAGGTTTAACTGTTTTTATACCACGTATTCTGCTTATCCCCAATAACTTCCCGTTGGAGTTCGAGCGCATAGTTTCCGGTAGCCGTTTGCTTCACGATGACAGTAAACAAGTCCCTTTAAGGCTGCTAATGTCGACTTAAGGTCTGATTTTTATCCCCACGGCCAAGTGTATGTGGCTTGCTTGTAGGTCAGCAATGCAGACAATCTTTTCATACTAGCTCAAGACGGGAAAACCGTAAATGTAGTTTACAAAGAAATTCTATGATGATTATTATGTGATTCCCTATATTACATTTGAAAGCAGAGGCTTATTCGCCCAACATTTAGGCAGTAACATTTTGTTATTGCAAACATTGAAATAGAGGGGGCAGTTTATCATCTATGAACATGACGAAAACTACTACAACTGTATCAACTGATGTGCGAGTGAACAGCACTTTAAGGGCTGTAGTTTTTAATAAAGCTTACAAACTCGCAGATTTGTTCTACAAATGTTTTAAATACCAGTGTAGGGACCACACTGTTATTTCGCAAAATAAAACTCGTAGGATTTAGTAGTAGACTTAAAACAATTATAGAACAAATCTGCGAGTTTGTAAACAAATTTATTAAAAACTATAGGCCTTAAAGTGCTGTCCCTCAGTCTTCACAGACCATCAGCCAGATCTCGGAAAGTATCTGAAAAATGAAGGTAAACTAAAGACTACAGAAAATTAGTAAAGAATTTGTAAAGATATTTACTGAATAAAAAATTACAAATTCGCAGATTTGTTCTACAATTTGTTTTAAGTCTACTAATAAATCATACGATTTTTATTTTGCGAAATACCAGTGTGTTCCCTCAGTTCACACGCACATTATCAACTGTTAGATTAAATTATTTAAACTTATAAGTGGAGCAAAAAAACACTAAATTCCACGCGAAGTCGCGGGCAACAGCTAGTTAACTATAAGTCCAGGTTTTTTCACAATGTTTTTGTGACATCGCGTGAAGGGCCAAATAGAAAAGGAGCGCGGACATGCGAAATCGCTTGATTGGCAATGAACGTGTTCACCGATGTCAGTAATTTATTTATTTACTAGATGCGCCCCGCGGTTTCACCCGCATAAGTTTTGACCACGTGGGTATATCGGAATAAAAAGTATCCTATGTGTTATTCCTGGTTATAAACTATCTGTGTGCCAAATTTCATCTAAATCCGTTCAGTACTTTTTGCGTGAAAGAGTAACAAACATCCATCCATTCTTACAAACTTTCGCATTTATAATATTACTCGTAGTAGGATTTATTTATAGTTAATTAAAACGGTACAGCACCATTTACATTAATTATCATAGATACAATTATTAATATATTAACAATAATTACGTTGTATATAATTTAATTTTAAACTAACTTGGAACAGTGGAGTCCCTTGCATACTGTCTCTCACGGAACACCAGACATATACGCATAATTATACTCCATTCATCCGCAAACACATCACATTCAAGGTTGGCAGTCAGAAATGCATCACGTGAAGGGGAAATTGAAAAGGAGCGCGGACATGCGAAATCGCGTGATTGGCAGTGAACGTGTTCACCGATGTCAGTAATGTCCAACATAAACTCAGAAACTACTGAATTGAAAAAACCACATTGGTACTTGGCCGGATTTGAACCCACAACTTCCTGTATAAGAGGCAAGGCCATAACCACTGGGCCATCACGGCACTTACTTTCTTAACGATATCTTAAGCCAAGCGCACATTACAGCTGCAACGGCCTTCAGGGTCGTACAGAGTAGCGCGATATCGCGGGCGCGACAGGCAGCAATATGCCTGTCGCACCCACGACATCTTCCCGGTCTGCGGGAGCCTTTAGCGTAACGCTTTTTCATAAGTGCAATGCGACCCGCCTGTAGTTGTAGTGTGTGTTGGTTCATAATAAAACCAGCCAAGTGCGTGTCGGAAATAGATGAAAATTTACCATATATAATATGACTACCTATTATATATGGTTTTATTGGCTTCTATTTTCTTAACTTTATAATTTTAAAATTATAATATAAATATATTTAGGGTAGGTATGTAGTTCCGGAGATAAGGGGCAATAAAAATTTTTAAAGTTATTTAGATGAAAATTTACGATATATAATAGTCGCCATATATATTATGTAATAGTAATGTTTATCATATATGGTAAATTTTCATTTATTTTCTTAAATTACTTTAAAGCCATGTATTTTAAAATTATAATAAAAATATATTTTAACCTCTTTCGTTTGATATGTCACGCGGTACTGTTTACAAAACGTTGTTTTTTTTGTTTTCTAATTTGCCTCCCAAAAGTGACCTTCATATTAAAAAATAATTAATTTACAATACACGTCCGTGTTTGGGTCACAGAAATTCATATGTGTACAAAATTTCAACTTAATCGGTCCACTAGATTCGGAGCAAAAAGGCTACGGGACAGACGGACAGACATACAGACAGACACGAGTGATCCTATAAGGGTTCCGGTTTCTTCTTTTAAGTTCCGGAACCCTAAAAATGTACGAAAGTGATGAAGGACGATATTTATACAAGGTGTTGTTTTGGACCTGCAAAACATTTTAGGAGGTAATTATGTTAGTGATTCTCGAACCGAATTAACAAAAAAAAAAAAAAAAAATAAAAAAAAAGAAAAGAAAAAAGATAAGATCGTATTGTTATACGATTATTTACGAGTTTCATAACAACCTCCTGAAATGTTTTGCAGGTTCAAAACAACAGCTTGTATAAATAACGCATTGCGTTGCGGCCCAACTCAATCTGATCTCCTTTACTCTTTAAAATCACTAAAAGGTTCGTGTTTACGTCGTTGTCCCTACATAGGTACCTAAAAAAATCATTTCAACAGTTATATACTCCATTAATTATAATTTTAGAGAAATAACGGCCAAACAATGACAGTTATTGTGCAATATTATTCAAAATACCTGCATTTTACAGTATTTTTTTTAATATAAATGGTAAATTATAGATTATATTGCTTAGTGTCTATCGTGAAACAATGGAGCTTATTAAACGTTTATATCTCAATGACGAAAAGGGTTTTTTGTCTATTGTTATAATAAATGGAGTTTAAATTAGATCAATGTCGTTGTCAAGGGGATGAATGAGAACATACTTTGGGTACTCATATGATTGTTAAATAAAACGTATAGGTACGCAGAGTGTTCTTGTATGAGGTTTTCTAAGAAATCGCTGAATTGGTTTCAGAGTTTTTAGGAAGGTTATTAGACCAATTTGGTGCTTTTGTTTGGCTCACAAAAGACATGGAAAAAAATATTCTCGTACAATGAGATGTTGTGTGGTGTTGTGTTTTGAGATGTGCAGCTTTTGGTTTAGAAGTTAAAAGTAATGTTCTTCGGTAAATACAGTCAGAGAAATTAATAGTTCAAGAAGCTCCTGAGAATCGCGGATTTTGACTTTCGGAATTTTGACCTTGACCTCAAGGTCAATGACCCTAAGGTCAAGGTCAATTCCCTTAAGGTATCACATGGTGTTCCCCCACCCCCTACCCTACCTACCTACCTACCCTACTACTCCCACCGGGTCCCGAAGACTGGATAAGGTGATGGTTTTTGGTGAAATTTTTCAAAGTATTTTTTTCATGGTGCCCCGTTTCTTATCCACTGACCCTTTTGTCCATTGCAGTAACACTGTGTTGCGGTTAGATACCGTTATGCGTTCTAGTACAAGGTGACATTCTTGTGTTAGTCTTGAGGCGCTGTCGGAGAGCAGGTACGCGTGGTGTCCGTAACTGGCTTCTATGGCATAAGCCGTTTGTATAATGCACACCACACACTGCCTGGTAGACGGTGTTGAACATTTCCAGCGGGCTATATATGTTTATGTGTGATCCTGTTTGATAGCTTTGTCACGAGAACTAGCCCGGCGCACATTGGGGAAAAGAATATAACATATTTGGAAAAGTACAAATGTCTCGGTACAAAATAAAGGTCACACGTTTCTTGTAAAAGGTGTACAGGCTTGAAATAAACACGCAAAAATTCGAGAAAACCTTCTTACGTAAAAGACGTCAACAAGGGGCAAATCAATAAAGCGATATTTTTCCTAGTATTATGTTTATACCAATTATTACAATCTAATAAAAGATCAAACTGAGACCAGGGGAAAATGCTTATAACAAGATTTTTTTGGGAATCGTGACCTTAACGCTTTCAAGGACACTCAACGAGACACAAAAGAAGTGTTATTGTTATGACGTCTATGGACGTTTAGTCTCCCTGAGCGTGTTAATTAATGTATTTATTAAAACTGTATGCACAAGTAAAACTAACAATACAAAGGCGGACTTAATACAGTCTACCTTAGGATGACGCAGACACAAACCACAGTAGGTGCAACATTATTCAAAATTAACTTGAAAATAATCTGGTCTTATGAATCAGAAGCTCATTAGATATTTTCAAAGAAAAGCAAAACTACCTAGAAGTATTTATTTTAAAATAACAGAATATAAAATAATTCAAAATAGCTTGAAACCGTTAGACACCGAAATAATTGTAAAATACAATTCCTAATACTCGTCCGTGTCGCTTCCGAGCTCCAGAGCAAAAGTGACCGAGGTGCGTGAGAGCCCTTTTTTTTTTTGGATGGGAAATCATAAAATAACTTCTCCCGCTCTGGGCGAAGCGGGAGGATGTGTCAGACTCTTACTGACTAAATCCCACCCGTGTTCCTTCCGTTGCCTGTGTTGCTGTGGTCTCGGTGACCCATAAGTACCTTCCCGCGACCCCGGCAGGCATCGGCCCTAGTGGACCCCTACATTTGTGCTGACAACATCTCTTTGAGGCGCGCGTGGAATACAACGCACCGTCGACCCGGGCCTGGTCCTTACCGGACGGTGAGCTACCCATTGCTAACCGTCCGCAAGCCCGCGCCTACGGTGGCCGAAAATCCGCCCGGGATTCCCGACGCCCAGGGCGTCTCCTGCGGCGGCTAGGGGCGAGAGGGCGCGAAACATGCCTTTCCCTCAACCGTCCCGCCTCCTCCTTCGCGAGCATTACTGCTTCGCAGAAGAAGGTGACGGCTGCCCATGGCCTGAACCAGGTTCAGACGCGAGAGATCTCTGCCGCCGACCGCATCTACGAGGACACGACGGTGCTCTGCCCAAGCTGGGCAGACCTCCACCGTATGCTCCACCGTGTCCTCCGGGCGATCCACACAGTGGTGACACCCGGGCGTGAGAGCCCTGTGTGTCTAAGGCTGTGTCGCCCCTATCACTCGCTGCGACACAATGGTCACGTGATACGAGTATCCCTGCTGTCTCACTAGACAAATCCTCTATAAAACTATATAATAAAACCGGCCAAGTGCGTGACGGACCATGCACAATGAAGTTATCCGAAAAACAAACTTACCACTGTAGTTTAAAAATATGTTCTCCCATACATCGATATACGTCACGGTCGATTCTCCAACTGGAAATTTAAGTTGGTCAACTGTTACACGTTAACTTGTAAAGCCTACTTATCTGTGATAGTTTTCCTTTTAATTTAATTGTATGTACTATTGCCATGATTTTTTTCACATCTCCATAAACAACCATTTTGCTAGTAGGGGGGAGACACTTAACTCTAAGAAAAATTAGCACTTTAAAGCTTAATGTTACGCAAACTGATCCTTGTATCGAAAAATGGTATTCACAGACTCGCAATATTGAACGGCCTATCCAACGATACCCTACACCATGGGATAGACGAGAAAAAAAATATCATCCCTACATTACGTGGAATCCCGAGGTACGGTGAAAGATTTTTTTTTTCATGATTTTATTTTAGCACTTTATCGGCATGATTAATATGTATACTTATGCCAAATTACACTATTACTTATGCTTAAATAAAATCTTTTTGGATACCTTATCCAAAAAGATTTTATTTCACAATTTTGACGGCATGATTAATATGTATACCTATGCCAAATTACAGCTTTCTGGTACTAAGCGTCTCTGAGCTGAAGTGGGGACAGACAGACAGACAGACAGACGGACGGACATGGCGAAACTATAAGGATTCCTTTTTTACTACGAAACCCTAAATATAAATTGATGCCGTTGGTAAGCGCATCACTTCAGAACGGGTGGACCGATTTGGCAATTTTTAATTTTAAAATGTTTTTGATAGTCCGGTTCAAGTTCTTACGGAAAGAAAAATTTGAAATGTTTTCCGGAAAATCTTCAAATTCGGGAAAAATTCTCACTCATATCTCACTTAAAATTTGGATAGGGAAACGTCTGGCGGGTCAGCTAGTTATAAATAAAATATTTTATTAAATACATACAAAAACTAATATATTAAGTTAAGAGATAAAACTACGGTTATGGAGAAAAAATAATCCAACAAATCAAGTCTGAGTTGATTCTGCCAACTTCTTGCGAACACCTACGCTTTTAATTGGTTTAACCTATTGACCGCCATGTCGAAAAAGCAAAGACGTGCCGTCGGCGCCAAGCTACGAATTATTCCTTAAATTCTATCATGTAGTCGTGACCGTGGCGTGCTGGGCACATTTTGCTCTGTCATCTATACATGACTGTTGCGGTGAAAAGGTTATAGTAACTTTTCAACCGCGCGTTCTAAGTTTTTGGTTGCCAATGTTGTTTTCCTTTGCAACGTAAGATTTTGATTTTGATCATGAATTATTTATTTATTTTATTTATTATTATCCTCATAAAATTCTACAGGGTTAAATTAAATTAGTTAGCGTAACCCCGCAGACGTGATGCGTATATCTAAACACGATAAAAATTAGAAAAAAATTTTCACGCTTTCAGCTTTTTATATGCGAGTGTTTCTGTGACAAATAAATCTATTTTTCTTTGTTTTCTTTTTTTGGGGTCTACGACCGTAGTTACTTAAAAAATCAGTTTAAAAAAAAGATTTTTTGTGTAAGTTTCACAGACGTGATGCGTATCGTAATCTTAACACGATAAAACATTTATTCAATAATAATGTCATGTCAACACTAATGTCAAACTACCAGTCCGTTTTTATGTAAGTTGGATTCGTATAGGCATTTAGCTATTACGAATTTTAGCTCTATATAAAAATAAGCTCAGTCCATCGATATCAAAAGAACATGTTATTAGCGTTGTGTGTATAATGAAATAGAATTATATAATTAATATAATATATAATTTTGAAAGCTACCCTTTCCGTATTTTCCCTCACAGCCGAGCTGGCAAGGACAGCTTCATCAGTTGTAGTTGTGTTTTCAGAGCGGGATATACGCGTACCCGTCGATGATAGAACGTGACCCCAGTCCGTACGAACATTCACGTTGCGCCGTTACGGCAAGCCTGCTTTTATGAAAAAATAAGGGAAAATAACATTTTGTAAAGCAATTTGCCACCTTAGTGAAAACCTCGCGTGGTTTGATCCACGTATTAGCTTCACTTAATGGACCGCATAATTTCAAGGCAGTGCACAAGATAAGCGATGGAATAATTTATTATAAGGAAATATGGGCAACAATACCTACCTAGATTTTTTTATTAATACCCAATTACCCCTATTACATGGGACTTAAACATAACAGCCGAAATATGAGTAGGTACATTATAGGGTTGTAAATGTTCTGCGAGTCCAATACAAGTACTCAGGATGCTGCTAAGGCTAAATGGAGGGCCATTTTGCAACGCCATGTTCATGGAGACACACATAAATGGTTTCGCGGCAATTCTACACTAGAAAGCAGCGTCACTGTTGCACAGGGAACGTGTGAGTAGCAATAGTATCCTTTTTTTTTTTTGTTGGGATAATATCAAATAACTTCTCCCGCTCTGGACGGAGCGGGAGGGTGGGTCGGGCTCTTACTGACTAAAACCCACCCGTGTTCCTTCCGTTGCCTTAGCCTGTGTTGCGAGGGGACTCGGTAACCCTTAGCAACAGTATCCAAAGTGTGATAGCGGACAGGTACGATTGTCCATTCTTCAAAAATTGTATGCGTTTATGTGTGAACTAACATAGTTTTAAGCACCATTCTACTAACAAAATGGATCCTGTGGTCTGAAACATAAATTAATTTAATTTATTAGGTTCACCTCTGCCTAACTCTTCGGGGAATACCTACCTAAGATTTATTCACCGAATGCGTCCTTGTGCAAGATCATCCATCATCAAACCAAACGCAGTCACAATATTAGTTACGATCAAAGAATCCTTTGTCAACACAGCTTAAATATCCCACGAGCACTGTATTACCACTGATGAGTCATGATAATGGAGTGCTCACACTACTCAGTTTTACCGTTGTCTTTCGCAAAATATGCATGTAGATGTCATTTTCACATTAAAAATTTAACTCATTCACACAAAGTCAAAAATGTATTGGATTGACATAAACTATCGAGCATAAAGCTTAAATATCAATTCATTGTAGAAATACGAAACGCTTTGAAAGCTAATGCCATGCCATGCTTATCCAACTTTTATCTATAGGTAGCTACTGGGAAACAAATGCAGATCACCTAAGGAATATTTAGAATGTTTTAGGAGACTGCTGTCTATACGTTGCAGGACCGACAGGTTTGCAGGTGTAGAGTACAAAGTTATAACTCAGCACATCACAGATCCGAGCAATGATTTATACTGGTTATAATTTATGTCAAAGACAGAAGGCTGTACAATAGCACTCCATTTAAAACTCCTCAATGTCGTGAGATCGATCAAAGCACTCATCAGTCATTGGCCCCCTGTTGACTTGAAAGTATTTACTTATCCGGCAGTTTTCCCTTCCCTTCTACCGTTCCTGTTTGAGCCCTGATTACGTAATATTCATCTAACTAAATAGAAGCTGTTGTTATCCCATTATTAGGAGGGGTCACAGACTGGAATGGCGGTCAATTCACTAGTTGTTCTGCTATACAGAAATTGAAGAGGTTAATCTTCAAGCCGTAACAGCCACACACGGTACGAATTTCAGGCAGATCAGACAGACCTGGCCGGTCTGAAAGAGCAGTGGTGGTCCAGTGGGTTCAAACCCAGGCAGGTACTTACTAGTTTAGTAGTTATTTCATCACCGCTGCTCTACAAACAGTGAAACATCGTGAGGAAACCGGTATATTATATCCACCAACCCGCACTGGGCGCGGGTGGTGGATTTCGGCCCACTGCCTCTCACAGAGTGGAGGCCTGACTCCCAGCAGTGGGAACATTATAGGCCACTTATACTATACAGACCTGACTACCCGTAACGACTATCAAAGATCCACAAATGACAGCCGGGACCAAAAGGCTTAACGTGCTTTCCGAGGCACGGAGAGGTCTTGATGTGTAAAGATGGTCACCTATCCACGGACCAACCACGGCAAGCGTAGCTTAACCTGATTGATCGACCCGTGCGGCTGGTATTACTTAGCCACAAGCCCCTTCGGGTAGTCAGAAGCCCGAAAGTCTTATCAAAAGGTAAAATATTAGGTACCCAGTAACTAGATTGTGGAGGTCAGATAGTCAGTCGCTTGCCTGCCAGGGTCGCGGGGAGGTACTAATGGGTCACCGAGGCCCCCGCAACACAGGCAACGGAAGGAATACGGGTGGGTTTTAGTCAGTAAGAGTCTGACACACCCTCCCGCTAAAACCAGAGCGGGAGAAGTTATTTGATGATTCCAAAAAAAAAAACAAAAGAGTCATGTAAGATACTGGTATACAGCTGCACCCGATTAGACTGGAAGCCAACCTCAACATAGTTGGAAAAGGCTAAGCAGGTTTTTATGGTACTATATAGATCTGAAGGTAGAAGCGGTACGGAAACCGTGTAATTTTCCATACGTAGTCAATGTATGGAAAATTACACTGTTTCCGTACCGCTCTGATTCTGTGAACATGGTTACTCTGCTTAGATAGATAGATAGATAGATAAAACATTTATTCAGTGCACACAAAATACAGCACAACACACAATAACACAATTCATGGATAACAAATTACAGGAATATATATAAAAACAATGTGCCAATATACAAAAAAAAGAAAAACATGCTTTAAGAAATAGAGTGACATTATTCCGCACTATTCTCTCGCTCATCTAGAAAATAAAACATCTATATCTAAACATATTAGATTAAAACATTTCAATTTTGTTGGTGTTGGTGTTTTATTGGTTTTTGGGTAACGTCTCTGAGTGTGGGAATTGTGACTACATTATTACTTGTAAAAGTGACAATAATAGGCATGGTGACAAATTTTGAAAAACTATCCTATATTGTTCGAAAATGTATATTATTTACAATGAATAACATATTTTTTCACGAATTAAAGCAGTAAACAAATAATATTTCAGTTTTTAAATTTAAAATCCGCACCAAAACGTTTGTTAGTGTCATGGCGTCACTTGCGACGTCACGTTTGAGTAATCACAACGTAAACGCAAGACACTCATTGATTAATAGTAGGATATTATTGGGCATTCTACCCCACCTACCGTTCCATCGGCTCACTCCGTTCGCCTCGTCGCTCTCGGTGGAGTAGCATGCCCAATAATATATTTTCCAGTGTGTGGTTTAGGCGCTACTCCACTTTTGAAACTCGTTTTGTTGCGAATGGAACGGAAAAGTGATCTAGAATGCTCAATAACAATATATAATTTTCAGTGTGTAGTTTAGGCGCTACTCCACTTTTGAATCTCGTTTCGTTGCGAATGGAACGAACAGTGGTCTAGAATGCCCAATAGCATAATATATTTTTCAGTGTATGGTTTAGGCGCTACTCCACTTTTGAATCTCGTTTCGTTGCGAATGGAACGAACAGTGGTCTAGAATGCCCAATAACATAATATATTTTTCAGTGTATGGTTTAGGCGCTACTCCACTTCTTTATTCTTTTGGCTACAAATGAAACGGGAAGTGGTCTAGAATGCCTAATAACATAAATGCATCTACAAAGTTTGTGGAGTAAACTACTGGTTCGACGTCTATTCCACTATTTTGGTTCTAAAATTCAATATTACCTTGTTACCTTGTTTTAACTTGATACCTTGTTACAGTATTACCTTGTTACCTTATTTGACCTTTACCTTGTTACCGTGTTACCATGTTACTTTATTTTACCTTGATACCTTGTTACAGTATTACCTTTTTACCATATTTTACCTTGTACCTTGTTACCGTGTTACCATGTTACCTTATTTACCTCAAGTTACCAAGTTGAAGGATCAGTCAGCCTAGATACTGCGTTACCGTGTCTAGCTGCTTCCAGAGTGCACCACGAGGAGGCTCCTTTCATGCACCCCGCTAACATAAAATTCAGGACAGATTGCCTCATGTCTCTCCACAAAATTAGAGATAGCACATATACACACATCACTCCATTTTCTATGACCCTGCTTGGCTCGAGGACATCTGAACGTTAGGATATCGTATACATTAAACTAAATTCAGGACAGATTGTCTCATGTCTCTCCACAAAAATAGAGGTAGTGCTTATACACACATCACTCCGTTTTCTGTGACCCTGCTTGGCTCGAGGACATCTGAACGTTAGGATATCGTATACATTAAACAAAAATTTGGGACAGATTGTCTCATGTCTCTCCACGAAAGTAAGAAATACCGCACAGGCACACACGCACATTCCATTTTTAGTGACCAGATTGGCTCGAGGACATCCAAATTTTAATTTAATTATTCATACACTACCTTACACGTTAACAATCAAGGGCGCTCACTGTTTGAACCGCTAGCCCAAAATTCAGGACAGATTGTCTCATGTCTCTCCACAATAATAATCTCGCCGCTAGAATTCTTGATAATAAGTTTACAAAAATGTCATTTAAATCAAATTTCACTGAGTCGTGCATTGTAGTTAACTTAGTTATATGTGTTTAGTTTCGTGATACAAAAGTCAACCTTCTCACTACAATAGTAATAATCGAATGTAGCGTTAAATTACTGCGAACAATTATAACTCAAACTCAAACTCAAAAACTCAAAGCATTTATTTCAAATAAACCAATTACAGGCACTTTTGAACTGTCAAGGGTTCGGTCAGTCAGTCAGAAAGATGAAACTAGTATTTATATGTTATTCACCTTCCCTGCTAAAGGAGTTAGTTACATAACGGTAAACGGTAGGTTTGCAGGGATCGACCCAATTGCAACCAATCGGTTAAAAAAAAGTGGAGTAGCGTCTAATCCACTCACTGAAAAATATATTATGTTATTGGGCATTCTAGACCACTTCCGTTTTCATTCGTAACCAAACGAGTAAAAAATGTGGAGTAGCGCCTAATCCACAAACTGAAAAATATATTATTGGGCATGCTACTCCACCGAGACCGACGAGGCTAACGGAGTGAGCCAATGGAACAGTAGGTGGGGTAGAATTCCCAATAATATCCTACTAGTAATTTAGTTATTTTGTGTTATTTAATATGATTTGGAAAGTGTATAGGTGGTGTACGGTTCTTTAGTGTGGTAACACATCAATAAAAACTCCAAATAATCTATTTTTGTTCATTTCAAAAAGAAAACAATAAGAAATAAGTGGCTTCAACTTGTAAACAAAATTGAATCGTAAATAAAACCGAAGTATGGAAGTGTTTAAAAGAAGATGGATGTATGTGGCTGACTTTATTCTTCAATAAGTTGTTGCATGAAGGAGGGATCGCACAAGAATGGTGCAATAGTTCGTTAGTGCCCATCTTCAAGAATAAAGGTCATGTCCAGCAACTGACTGCAACAACTATAGAGGGATAAAGCTCATGTCACATAGTATGAAGCTATGGGAGAAAGTAATAGAGAAAAGACACCAAGAGGAGGGTAAGATTACCCCAAACCAGTTTGGGTTTATGCCAGGTCGAGGAACAGTAGACGCAACTTTTGCACTCCGCAAATTGTGCGAGAAGTACAGACGTGCACACAAGAACTTGCACATGGTGTTCATTGATCTGGGGAAAGCGTATGATAGTACCCTATCGAGATGTGTTGTGGTGGGCTTTGAAAGATAATGATTTGCCCGGGATAATGTGGAGTTAATTCATGCTATGTACAGCCAATCTTGTACCTACGTCTGGTCAGCTGCTGGCAATACCGACGGATTCAGTGTGGCTGCAGGCATACCCAGTTTGTGTGTGTTTCAGTTGCCAAGGGTTGGCGATAAGTCCTTACCTCTTCCTGTTGATTATGGATGCTCTGACGTGGGACATACATACAGGAAGAGGCACTCTGGTGCATGCTGTTCACCGATGACATTGTTCTTATCGGTGAATATGGCCCTGAGATCCAGAACAGATTGTAGAAATGACAACACAAGCTGGAGAATGTGGCTCCGTATCAAACCTCCGGATACGGAAGCCATTCAGGTGGAGCTGTACGAGGGGTACAGAGCGGCGAACACTGCCCTCCAAGCGGAGATCCTGCGGGCCAGGGGGTTGGCCCGCGAGGAGTCGCTGGGGACTCTGGACAGGGACCCGTGGGGACGCCCGTACAAAGTGGTGCGGGATAAACTCCGCCCATGGGCTCCCCCGCTGACGCAGAGTCTCCGGCCCCAGCTTGTGGAGGACGTGGTGAGCGCTCTGTTCCCTTCCCGAGGGGAACACACCTCCCCGCCTATGGTTCCGCCTACTGTGGTGCCCGTTGCGGACCACACCGCCAACGACGACGGCGACGACGATGCTCCGGAGGTGACCGAGGTAGAAATGAGAGCGGCGGTACGCAGGCTTAATGCCAAAAATACCACCCCAGGACCCGACGGCTTACCTGGGAAGGCCTGGGTCCTGGCCTTGGAGGCTCTCGGGTCTCGACTTAGGGGGCTCCTAAGCGCATGCATGGAGAGGGGCCAGTTCCCGCTTCGCTGGAAGACGGGGAAACTGGTCCTCATAAAGAAGGCAGGGCGCCCTGCGGACTCTCCGTCCGCTTATCGGCCCATCGTCCTGCTCGACGAGGTGGGCAAGCTCTTTGAAAGAGTCATTGCAGACCACCTCGTCGGCCAGCTGGTGCGGGTGGGGCCGGATTTGGCGGAGAGCCAGTTTGGTTTCCGCAGAGGGCGCTCTACGGTGGACGCCATCATGCGTGTGCGAGCCCTGACGACGGGAAATGCTGTAGCCCAGGGTGGGGTCGTCTTGGCGGTGTCTCTAGACATCGCCAATGCCTTCAATACCCTGCCCTGGAGTTGTATCAGGGAGGCATTCCGGTATCACCGGATGCCAACCTACTTCTGTCGTGTGGTCGAGGGCTATTTGACGGACAGGGCCGTCATCTACCCCGGTCACCAGGGAGTGTGGAACCGGCAAGAGATGTCGTGCGGTGTCCCACAGGGATCGGTCCTGGGGCCGCATCTGTGGGACATCGGATACGACTGGGTGCTGCGCGCCGACCTCCCTAGCGGCGTCAGCGTAGTGTGCTACGCTGACGACACGTTGGTCCTGGCACAGGGGAGGTCGCACCAGGCGGCGGCCGAATTAGCGGCACGCGGGGTTGCGACAATCGTCGAAAGGATCCGGCAATTGGGACTCGAGGTGGCCCTGCACAAGTCCGAGGCCATGTGTTTTCATGGTCCTCGGAACGCGCCACCGCTGGGGTCCCAAATAACAGTAGGAGGGGTTTCTATCGGCGTCGAGTCGACGATAAAGTACCTGGGACTCGTCCTCGACAGCCGGTGGAACTTCGTGGAGCATTTCCGACGTTTGGCTCCCGAACTGGAGCGGGCGGGCGCTGCATTGAAGCGGCTCCTGCCCAATCTAGGGGGTCCAAACGCCTCCTGCCGGAGGCTCTACGCGGGGGTCGTGCGGTCCATGGCCCTCTACGGGGTTCCTGTATGGACGCGCTCTCTGGCGCTGCGGCCAGCCCGCCGGTTGAGCGCGGCCCAAAGGGTCATGGCCATCCGGATGGTCCGAGGATACCGCACGGTCTCCTATGAGGCAGCGAGCCTCCTTGCCGGATTGCCGCCATGAGATCTGGAGGCAAAAGTCCTCGCGCACGTATGGGAGTGGCGCGAGGAGGCGAAACGCTGGGGCGTAAGTCCGCTGCCGCGAGAAATCGCGGCACAGCGGACGGAGCTCCGGCGGGATCTCATGGCATCATGGAAAGTACGGTTGTCACAACCCAGTGCTGGGCACGCCACGATTGCGGCGATAAGTCCCCTCTTTGAGGAGTGGCTGGAGAGGCGCCACGGTGTCCTCACCTTCCGCCTGACGCAGGTCCTCACCGGACACGGCAGCTTCGGGAGGTTCCTGTGTCGGATAAGGCGGGAGGAAACGTCCGGGTGTCACCACTGTGTGGATCGCCCGCAGGACACGGTGGAGCATACGGTGGAGGTCTGCCCGGCTTGGGCAGAGCACCGCCGTGTCCTCGTGGAGGCGATCGGCGGCAGAGACCTCTCGCATCCGGCCCTGGTTCAGGCCATGGTACGGAGCGAGAGGGCATGGGCAGCCATCACCTCCTTCTGCGAAGCAGTAATGCTCGCGAAGGAGGAGGCGGGACGGTTGAGGAAAAGGCACGTTTCGCGCCCTCTCGCCCCTAGCCGCCGCAGGAGACGCCCAGGGCGTCGGGAATCCCGGGCGGATTTCCGGCCACCGTAGGCGCGGGCTTGCGGACGGTGAGCAATGGGTAGCTCACCGTCCGGTAAGGACCAGGCCCGGGTCGACGGCGCGTCGTATTCCACGCGCGCCTCAAAGAGATGTCGTCAGCACAAAGTAGGGGTCCACTAGGGCCGATGCCTGCCGGGGTCGCGGGAAGGTACTTATGGGTCACCGAGGCCCCCGCAACACAGGCAACAGGAAGGAATACGGGTGGGTTTTAGTCAGTAAGAGTCTGACACACCCTCCCGCTTCGCCCAGAGCGGGAGAAGTTATTTGATGATTTCCCACCCTCAAAAAAAAAAAAAGCTGGAGAATGTGGGCTTGAAAATCAGCAGAACCAAAACTAAAAATATGTTCTGTGATTTCAGCGGTCTCTCCAGTTCTGGAACTATAGCGCTTAATGGCGTGCTTCTCCCAGACTGTCCTGACGTTCGGTATCTCGGTTCACTCGTGCAAAGCAATGGCGAAGTATATCGGACGGTTAAGCATAGAGTTAATACTGGATGGATGAAATGGCAGCAGTTCACGGGAACAATCTGCGACTCCCGCATTCCCCTTGAACTTAAGGGTAAGATATATAAAACAATGGTAAGACCTGCTGTCTTGTCCCAACATTCTGAACCATATCAGAATGTTGGGCCACAAAAGAGATGAATGAAAGGCATGCAGCTGAGATGAGAATGCTAAGTGCAATGATTGGTGTGACACGAATGGATAGAATAAGAAAGGAGTACATGAGAGGAAGTCTGAAAGTGGCACCGGTGACTAAAAAGTTTTGCGGATATCGGTTGTCATGGTATGGGCATGTGATGCGGAGGAATGAGGAAAATGTCGTGAGAAAAGTCTTGTGTATGAATGTCGATGGCTATAAGAGTAGAGGTAGACCAAAGAAACGATGGATGGAGTGTGTGAAAGATTATATGGCTAGAAAGGGTGTGACTACCGAGATGACAACTAACAGAGGAGTATGGAAGAAAGGGACATGTTGCGCCGACCCCAAATAAATTGGGATAAGAGCAGGAGAATGATGAAATAAAATCATAGGATATTAACCACTGCTGTTAACGAAGTTCGTTTGTTTAATCGAAAGTGACGTCAGTCGCTCTGACTGGTGTCGTGGCGGATTGCCGTATTTTGTAGTTTTATTTTATCAAAATAATTATCGATCTCAATCTTGATAAAAAAAAATGCGCGATTTGTATTCTACGACTCAAGTTTTATTAAAAAAATGCATAATATTAGTGATTATTAGTTACTGTTATCATGCCTATTAATAAAACAAATAATAAATAAGTCTCGGTTTAGTGGCCGCAAGCGTTACTGCTGCGCATGAGGTCCTGGGTTTGATTCCCGGATCGAACAAGGTGTTGTTGGGTTTTTCCATCAGGAATTTCACATTAGCAGCCCGGAGTCTGGATTTGTGCCCAGTTGATGGCAAAAGACTCTCCCTATGACATGGGACTTAAACAAAATTGGGTAAATCTGGGTGAACTATTGGTACACTTCTGCCTTACCCTTCGAGGAATGCAGGCGTGAAGTTTTTAAATAAATGGTAATTATTAATTTTAATTATGGTATTTTTAAATAAATCTTCGCTTACTCGCTCCGCTCCAATAGAAAAACAGCCTTATTCGCGCAAGGTCTGCAATAAATGACTAGTTTTCCTATGAAATGTTTTCAGATCTCACTTCCGTATCTAGTGATTTGTGTGTTTCCTAGCGTGATTCAGACCAAAATACAGTCTGAATTTATACCTAGTTTTCATGTTATTCGTAATGTTTCAATTTTGCTCTTACTTCGAAAGGAAGGTCTCTAGTATATTATGTAGATTGAGGTTTCGGTTTAAAGAATTTTTTTTTTATTTCTCAAAGAACAAGTTACAGTTCACTTAAAGAGAAACTTAACTAAATTAACAATAGGTTGCAGTTTACATTATGACGTTCAGACCATCCAAGAAACTGAACACCATAGTTTAATTTATAAAATATAACTAGTATCTACTTAAGTCTAAATAAAATACAAAACAGTTCAAGCTAAACTTATGTGTCTAATTTAAAAAAGCTAGCCTTATTTATTTATTTAAACTTCTCGCACACAATAAGGTACAAAGACGGACTTAATGCTTAGGCATTCTATACCAGTCAATCAAGGGTAGTATAACATTAGTTAGGATCTTACTCATAGGAAAAATATTTTTGGAGGAGACATATTTTAGTTAAATATTTATTTATAGCTTTAGCGACTTACGTGGCATTAGCATCACATGTACTTTTAATTCTGTTTAAAAGGGTCCTTTGTCAGACTGCATGTGTCGTTTACATATAAAACAACAAAATCCTTCCTTACAACATTTGCTACAAATCCCTCAACCCGTTGACAACCATCAAAAGAGGATTTTCTAAAAACAAGCTGTCAATCCGCGATGATACCCGAGCGTGCCCGATTAGGCGCGAGCGGATTTATCCCCACTTAAACATATCCCACAGGACCGTCCTTATGTAGGCCGTTTGTATCGTAAATTTACATTACGAGTAAATGGCTCGAGGGAGGACCATTTAATTTTGTATTAAGTATGTATGCAATTTTTGTTGTAATATAAAAATAAAAGTTATTTTACTTATATTACTTTTATTGGTGATAAATATCAGCCCTTTTTTGTCATTCCACCAATTTTGTTGAAACATAAAATTCGCCACTTCCAAGAATTTTGATAGTAACACATCAAAAGTGTCTAGGGATCAACATATTTCTAAATATATTTTATTGTCCTATTGAATTTTAATAGAAATGTATATTTAGATTAAATAACATGTTTACGTATGTGTTTCGTGTGAGAATTTTTGCGATTTTTGCATAACTATGCTGGATTTTTCGATTCGTGTTGTGAATGTTTGACAAAAACGAATGGCAAATGTTCACTTTAAAATTGACAAACATTTTCATTTCGCAAACAGTAAATACTCATTTCACAAAATACAGATTTCGCAAAAGTTTTACTTTGCAAATATTTCAAATGACAAAATATAATTCCAAAAATATTCATTTGAGCAAGTAGGTAGGTACCTACTTACGTTTCTCAAATTTGCGATTTTACAAAGTGACGGTAGATAAATTGTTACGTAAACACTGATCAAATTTTGAAAACATAAAATTACATGGTTGCAATTTTCTCCTGGGACAGATCATTTATAGGCAAGTACTAATTTCATACAAATACTTATACAATTTGATTGATAGTCAAGTTAAAAAATACATGCTGCTCTAACCAAGTAAAATAGGTAGAATTCGATTCTGGCACTCGCCGGGCGCTGTCGGGGCACGCTCGCTTCGCTCGCTCTGATCGTGCGTTGTGGTCGCAGTTCTAACATAGCCTAAACCTAACCATTTCTGTTCAATTGATTGATTCCCTACTAATGACTGATGATTTCGTGCTGAAAGTAGATTAGGTAAGTAAGTAATTATCAAGCAATGCATTTTGTCAAACGTTATTTATAGTTTACGTTGTTAACCAATTAACAGGATTATAAAAAAAAATGTTTATCAAATGATGTTTTGATGTAATGAAATGTTCTTTATCAATTATTTGTCAAATGAGTTATTTACAGAAATAATAGTTGCAGGATGATATACGAATATCACTTGACAGAAGATTTTCATCTTTTATCTAAAATTAAAAAACTATTCCCTTTTAAACTGACGAAACTTATTAAAAAGTATCCGTAGGAGTTACTAAAAATATAATTAAAAACCTGATTTATAGTAACTAACAAAAACGTGCTTGATCCCTAGACACTTTTGATGTAACAATTATACCTAAGACTAATAAATCATTCACTATTTATATGTGCTATACACAGACAGTGGCGGAGAACATCAGTCTACTCTTCTATTCTGAGACGTATCGTGGGGGTGATGAACGAGTGAAGGTCTCCTTTCGCTTGTGCGTCGTCTACATGAAGCGAACTCAAATAATATCTAACTTTTAAATAATACTTTAAAGGTGAACGGCAGATTTCGTACAGCTTACTTTTTTTGTTGTTTTGTTACAGAATTTGTATCACATATTAAGGCAACTAAGCCATTTATTTTCATGTAAGTATACTATTTTTAGAAGTTCGGATTAATTAATAATATTTAAAAAAAGATTTTAATAACTACACGTAATTTAGTCGTAAACTAAACGCACGCTTAAATACCAACTATGTTGGTATTTAAGCTATGCTCGCCATGAGGGTATTACCCGACCTGCCCCGTTCTTAGATGAAGAAATATTAAGAATTAATTAATTATAAATAAAATAAATGTACTTAAAAAAAAACTATTAACTGTATTGTTTTATTTACCTACACTCAAAACCCCATCAGTACTTCATCATCATTACCAAATTGTTGCAGTCAGCTGCTGGACATAGGTATTTCCTAATGCACACACAATTTACCTACTTGATAGTAAGTAAAACACTACAAAAATTGCGACAAGCAATCTAGAACATTTACTTTATTACCGAAACAATGTTTATGTGCCTATAAGTAACAATCTACATTGGTACACTAGTACATAACCTTAAAAAATAAAACTGGTTATAACTTTTACGTCCCAAGTTCTAAAAATCTAAGAATTTAAAAAGGGCTTGTCTATCGTATTAACTACCAATTAAAACAAAATATATCCCAAAACACGAAATTTTATTAGCTGTACGAAAGTCCCATACATGCCTGCCGTTCGCCTTTATTTAAATAATATACTAACATTAATTATAAGAAATGTACTAACACCGTGGATCCTATGTAGTCCAAAATAAAGAAATTATTATTATTATTACACAAATATTGAAACAAACGAAAAGGAAAGAACTACCTACGGGTTAGTAATTCAAACACATGTCGAAACCCGCTTAAACACATAACGAAAATTTGAATTTCGCGGGCTACCTTAGCGCAGCAGAATATTTGAAAAAAAATAATTTTGGCTTGCATAGCATAATAAGCCTATAATTTCCCCACTGCTGGAACACAGACCTCCTCTTCTGTGAGAGGGAGTGACCCACGGCGGGCGGACTGGGCGGATCCAGTGCGGATTGGTAGATGTTTGGCTTGCATATTAATTCTAGAACACTCCTGCATATCACAGGCAGATCACAAAACACTCATACCTGCAGATCTTTCTTAGTGGAGTTCCCCCAAAAAATCATGCCATATACACTTTTGATGTAACAAATTATACCTGTATCATTTTTTGGGGGAACTCCACTAACAACGATCTTGTCTTTAAGGCACAGAAACGGTGCTTTAGGGCTATGTGCGGTTTGAAATCTACTGAGGGTTGTGAACCTTTCTTTAAAAAGTACAGTATTTAACCACTGCCATCACTGTATATACAAGATGCAGTTTTGAACCTGCAAAACATTTCATGAGGTTGTTGTGAAACTCGTAAATAATCGTATAACAATACGATACCAAGTCAATAATCAATAATACTTTTTATTTTAGATTTTTAAATATTATCTTTTTTTTTTTTTTTTTTTTAATATCTTAATACTTGCACAGGCCACTAACACGAGTGACAAGTGCGTCAAAGCAAAACTATTAACATAACATCACGACTTCTTTCCCCGAAGGGTTGGGCAGAGGTAATTCACCTGTAGTACAACCACATTTCGCCAGTTATGTTTAAGTCCCATATAATAGGGGGCAAGCCGATTGTCATCAACCGGGCACAAATCCAGACTCCGGGCTGCTACTGAGAAATTCCAGATGGAAAAACACAATAACACTTTGCCCGACCCTGGAATTGAACTCATGCTCATGCTCAGCAGTAGCGCTTGCGACCACTAGTTCAACGAGGTAAATCTATTAATTTATTAATTATAATACGCGGCCATTTTCAATTCTGTTTGAAGCTTAAGACGTAAGTCTAAGTTCATTGCATAATACCAAGGTGCTAATGAATGTACATAGTAGATGCCTGAATTATGTAGCCATCTACTATGCCCTGAAGTTGGACATGACTCAGTTTGTATAGGAAACTTGTAATGTATTATGATCTGTTCCAAAAGTATCTCACGAAAATGTAAACAAATGGATCAGAAAACGTACCCGTGGATGTAAATTTGTAGCACCCCTTACAAACTGAGTGTTTTGATTTGATAATTAGATTTGAGAATACTTTAACCCAATATTCTAATTTGAAGTTGCCTTAAAAAATTATTTTAATAGACAATGGAGGATTATTTAACCAAAATGTTTCTATTACAATTTATATTATAATTTATAATGTTATTAATTAACAATAATTCTTGGAAAAAGTGGTGAGATATAAAGTTAAAACCTTCTTAAAACAGGTATATGTGTAACGAGTTTCCTTTAGTGAGTGATTGCGTATTAAATACAACTTTTTACAAAAAAAAACTGACTTCCAGAATAAACACTACAAAGTGAAAAATAACTTTAAATTCGGAAGTCGGTGGCAAAAATTGAAATAAAGATACAAAGACACCGACTTCCGAAATTAAAGTTATTTTTTGTTTTTTTGGAAGTCACTTGTTTTTTTGTAAAAAGTTTTTTATTTTTCATTTTTTACCGGGTCAGTTTGTAATTTATCTATGTTTCAATAGCCTAATGTCAACTGCTCATCACCTTTTACAAAATATTGCCTTTCTTGATGCAGGGACGTTAATTGTTGAGGAGTTCTGGTAAGAACCAGGAGAACTGCTACTCACCATATGCATTGTGAATAGCATAAATGGCTCAGCAACCATATTAAAGTACCTACTCGAATCGCAATTCGTTAAATACATCTTAAGTTTTCCGGTGGCCATCTGTGGTCTTCATCATCAATTCCACTCCGCCAAATGGTGCTTTCCGAGAGCAAATGCACAAGTTACTATAAAAAATACCAAAATAGCTAAATTTTAAAGGCACACCTATGTGTGCCTTTAAAATTTTAGGATTTCCGTTGATTTCCATGGGATCCCCTCATCAGATTATGACTTGGTGACAATGGGACCACTTTGGGAGCATACCCTTTCAAACAAATAAAAACTATTAAATCGGTCCACAATTGACGGAGAAATCGGCGAACACACATAAAAAAATATATACATATACGGTCGAATTGAGAGACGTCCTCCTTTTATGAAGTCGGTTAAAAATAACCTGCCAGCGTTTTTCACGTACTTTTGGAACAGACTATACATATGCTATTATACGCTTGCTCAATAGGCTATATCGTATCGTACGATACGATAACCCAGTAACTGGGTTGTACTGGAAGCCGACCCTAGTCAGTTGACGAGTGACGAGGACGATACATTAATACGTAGGATGACCTACATGTAGGTTCTTGGATGGTGCGCATCCATTAAAAATCAAATCCATTAGATTATATCGAGACCTCTCCGTCTCAGAAAGCACGTTAAGCCATTAGTCCCGGCCGGGTATTGAATTGTATAACGGGCTTTTTTGGGTGGGAAATCATCAAATAACTTTAATACGTAGGATGACCTACATGTAGGTTCTTGGATGGTGTGCATCCATTCAAAATCAAATCCATTATATTATATCCAGACCTCTCCGTCTCAGAAAGCACGTTAAGCCATTAGTCCCGGCCGGGTATTGTATTGTATAAAGGGTTTTTTTTTTTGGGTGGGAAATCATCAAATAACTTCTCCCGCTCTGGGCGGAGCGGGAGGGTGTGTCAGACTCTTACTGACTAAAATCCACCCGTATTCCTTCC
The DNA here is from genome assembly GCA_905333075.3 of Atethmia centrago. Taxonomy (NCBI): domain Eukaryota; kingdom Metazoa; phylum Arthropoda; class Insecta; order Lepidoptera; family Noctuidae; genus Atethmia; species Atethmia centrago. Next base: position 6,572,262 of record HG995384.1, read on the forward strand.
TGTTGCCTTTGTTGCCAGGGGCCTCGGTGACTCTTTATTACCTTCCCGCGAATGTATAACGGGCTTGGAATAGAGTTGCGGTCTGGTGTCCTCAATTCCATTCTAAGCGCGTATTTCACATGCTAGTGGGGGAAATCATCGATAATTAAATAATAATAATAATATATTTTTTTTTTTATATATTTTGTGTATGTATGTATTTGTTGTATATATGTGAACTAGCTTTTGCCCGCGGCTTCGCTCGCGTAGAATTTAGTCTGCCACATTAAGTTACGTGACATTTTTTTTTTAAATACTTATATTTTTTTAATGTAACTTCACATCGTACATCCCAGATTTCTAACATCAAAATTAGTTTCCATACAATCTTTGAACTCCTATACCTAATATTTAGAGGGAATCTCTTGAGGGTGGAATTATCTGAATTCCTTTCTAAGTGCTCATTATTTTAAGCTATAATAGAACTCTGCAAATTTCATAGAAAAAAATAAATTGATTTCTACGTTCACGTCCGGATTTAGAAGAGGGCAGTCATGTCAGGATTGTATGGTTAAATTAGTATGCCAGATTTATGTAGGATTTTCGCATAAGATTCCAACTATAGCTTGTTTTTTAGATATTTCTAACGCTTATAATAATGTATTAGTAGACGTACTGATTAATACTCTAGATGAAATAGGAGTTGGACAAAAAATATGTCAATATCTATGGAGCTTTCTAAGCGAAAGACATCTTATGATGAAAGATGAGACTGATCAGCATAATTATTTTATTAGGTATACTGATAGAGGTTTGGCACAAGGAGACCCAATTTCTCCCCTTCTTTTTAATGTGGTCACAATGACATTTTTCCATAAGATTAAAAATGTGCGTATGTGTCAATACGCAGATGACTTTGTTTTGTATTGTTCTTCTAGAAATCTTAATCGAAGTGAACATGAATTTCAGGTAGCATTGAATACATTTTGCAATATTTTGGATGGTATGGGTTTAGAATTATCAGCAACTAAGTCTAAAGTATGTATTTTCACTAGGGGGTTCAGAAAATTAGAAATAGATTTAAACGTAAATGGACATAGCTTGCAGTTAATAGATAATTACAAGTATTTGGGAGTGTGGTTAGACAGTTCATTGCGTTGGAGTAAACACATCAATATGATAGCCGAAAAAGTACAGAGGAATCTAAGTTTACTCAAAGTCTTGGCTGGCACTGCATGGGGTCTGCACCCTAAACATTTGAGACATATTTACATAGCCTTGATTAGAAGTCGTATAGACTACAGCAGCTTTTTATATGATGTGAGTGCAAAGTGTCACCTAGACAAACTAAATAAAATTCAAAACCAGGCTTTGAGAATAATAGGAGGTTTTATCAAGACTACACCTATCCACGTTATGGAAAGTGAGCTCTGTGTACCTCCGCTGTATCTACGGAGGAAATATTTAGGTTATAAGTTCTGTTTAAAATCTAAATCTATGGAAAATAATGTTACCAATAACTTGTTAGAGGAGCTTCACACTCTTCGACAGAATAGTTTTTGGAGAAATAAAAAGATTCCTCTACTGATTTCTTTATATGATGAAGTGAAGGAAGATCATGTAGCATCATCACATCCCTTGTTGATGTTTACTCTGAGGACATGGATGACCAACATTAATATTCATGAAGTAATTATATGGGACTTAGATGTAGTGAAACTATCTAAACAAAGCTATAATAGTGATTTATTAAAAGTTGATGTTATTAGAGAGTTGCATTTGAAGTACAATGAATGGCTTAGTGTATTTACAGATGGGTCAAAGAGTGTAGAAGGTCGTGGAGCAGCCTTTTATGTGCCTAGTGAACCAATAAGTTGTCAAATTAATTGCTTTAAAATAGATAAAAATGCGTCCATTATGACGTTGGAGCTTATTGCGATCTCTGAAGCACTTACGTTTTGTAGCAGTAGTCAACATAACAATATTGTTATTTGCACAGACAGCAAAAGTTCCTTACAACATTTAGCTCGATGCGCCTCTGGCCACAGAGGTGTATCGCTAGCTTATGTTATTCTATCTAAGATAGATGAACTAATGCATAAAGGTGTAACATTGAGATTGCAATGGGTTCCATCGCATATTGGAATACAGGGCAATGAAAGGGCTGACATGCTGGCAAAATTTGCAGCTAAAAACGGAAAAAGAACTAACATAATTTTGGATTATTCAGAAGTTTTACCTAAATTTAAAAATAAGTGTTATGATGATTGGAAGGAATATTTTGACAAGCGCTCTTTAGATAAAGGGATCTGGTATAAAACCATCCAGAGTCAGCCTTTTCGTGTGCCCTGGTTTGTAAATAGTAATTTAAGCCGAAAACTAGTTGTTACGGCTCATAGACTCAGATCTGGACACATTCCATGCAATAAGTTTGCGTTCATGATGAGAAAAACAAACTCGCCTAACTGTGTGGAGTATGGAGTTGTTGAAGACTTACATCACTTATTGATGGACTGTGTTCGGCACGAGTCTGGGAGACATGATTTGTTTAGGGTTTTGAGTTTGAACAGACTTGAAATAGGCACATACCATAAAATCCTGGCTCAACCGAATGGCGATGATGCGGCCAGTCTGTTCAGGTTCATGGCCCAGATATGACCAACGTGTACTTAGGGTACGATGGGACTGACATACGCATTGCGATTATAAATGTCCCTAAACAAATAAAGAAAAAAAAAAAAAAAAAAAAAACTCTGCAAATTTCAAAATGCTAATTCCAGTGGTTTCTTCATCAATCCTTACCTGTATGGTGTGTTTATAAAAAGTAGCCCTATGTCCTTCCCCGGGCTTGAGTTTATCCTATCCAGCACAAACGGATTACTAAACACTGACTAATAAACAGGTCGGACCAATGTTACTTGCATTACATAGTATAAAACAAAGTAGCTTTCTTTGTCCCTATGTCCCTATGTATGCTTAAATTTTTAAAACTACGCAACGGATTTTGATGCGGTTTTTTTAATAGATTTTGTAGAATTATGTGGTATATAACTGGAATAGGTGAACATCTGTGTTTTTACTGCAATATGGAGTATATTGCAGTAAAAACACAGATGTATGATGTATACTATGTTATTTGATTTTTTTTGTTCAGCGTAAATATGTAGATTTTGGGATTTAGATACACGTGAGCAAGCTACGTATAGCTGCCCATGGGAAAAACAGGGCGTGCCTAAATGTATCCCCGCTACCTTCAAAGTTTGCCCTTGCGATTTATTAATAGTCATAGAAAATGCAACTTTAAGTGGGAACTGTAAATGTTTGAAATTGAAGGGTAAGTTATTGGGTATTATTGGGATGCGTGGAATGAGAACATTTTCACCCTAAGCTTCTCCAGTTAAAATTATGGCCTTAACAATATGCCTGCCTAGTTCAATGACTCGCAATCTAGTGCCATTACATAGTCTCGGGGCGTCCAAGTTGCGCATTAACAAAACGGGTATACCGACTTTTAATTCGAGCTTATGTGATGGCACCCCGGTTAGCTCCAAAGAGTTAAGAAACTCCACAGGGTAGCTCGTACAGTCTTCAGATGACATGACTGTGTCGATGGAGTTGTAGGTTGTTGCATCGCTGGTTACTTGGTCCAAGATAATTTTATTGATTTTCGCAACTGTCTCATTTCTTCGTGCTAGTATAGTTCTTTCACATAGCCAACTTTCATCGTGGATGTTCTGTTGCAAATTTGGAAAAGCTTGAACAATGAGTGCGTTTTCCGAATCCACAATGTAACAAAATTGGTTAGTGAATAGAACCATACCTTCTTCGTCAGTTTCGATTCGACCTTCACCTATCTCGAGTTCTTCTCCAGTTTTTCAGCGTACGCGCCCGACTCTAGATCACTGAATAACTGGACACGCATTTTGGTGATAAGGTGCAGCTTTTCAACTTTGGTCCATAAATATGAGGATTTTAGAGATGCGTTAATTTCGTCTGCTACAGTGCATCGTTCGATGACAGGCAAAGTTTGCCGAAAGTCCCCAGCCAATAAAACAACCACACCACCCATTATTGTTTGTTTGCCGTGTAAGTCTTGTAAACAACGATCAAGAGCTTCGATGGCACGTTTGTGTGACTTTGTGCACTCGTCCCACACGATTAATTTACACTGTTGCAAGAGGAGACCACAGGCACTGCTTTTGCTGATGTTACACGATGGGGTTTCTTCACTCGCCAGATTAAGAGGTAATTTAAAGACCGAATGTGCTGTCCGTCCACCGCTTAGCAATGTTGCAGCAATTCCAGAGGAAGCCACAGCTAATGCAACGTTATGGCCGCCACGAATTTTTGCCAATAGTAAATTAAGCAAGAAAGTTTTTCCTGTACCACCCGGGGTATCAAGGAAAAAAAGTCCGCCCGAAATCTACGATCCTATATTTAAACAAACAATAAAGAACAATTCTTATACAACTGAATAAAAAATAAAAAGTAATTAATCGCTATCTAGGATAAATGACGAAGAATAAATGACATGACAATAAAAATGCATACAGAACACAACCATCAATGACGTCTGCCCTCACGCGTCTACCCGCGTTCGGGTCGCGCACTCGGCGATGCCTCGCCATTGCTTGGATTGCATTGTGCTCCCCCGCGACCGCGACGCCGCATCGCGCTCCGCCCGTGCTGCCGCCGCCGTTAGGCGCTCCGTTCAAGTCAATCATATTATCGTGATAACTTTAAACTATTCGGCCAAATTACTTAAGACGCTGACAACACCTAAACCGCGGTCACTGTCAAATTCCATAGAAAAGAAAGAGAAGCGCGATGACACAACGCTTGTAATTTATTGCAAAATATGAAGTAATTATCTATTTACTCAAAATTGAGTTAAGTAATTGAAAATAAAAAACCACCAAGTTCTGCATTCAAATAAGATGTTCATGTTATTAATTAAATACGTAACGTATGTTGATATTTGATAGAGATATTTTGGATTAGAACTCAAAGTAAGAGGTTAGTTTAACGTTAGTTTGTATCGAGATTTTGTTTTCAAAACGTGTTTTGGTAACAACCAAGTTCTGGGAAATATGGTCAAAATTAACATATATTTTTTCCGCTACCACAAACTATACAGATTTGCCAATTTTTTTCTTAAGCGAAGCCTATTTTGGTCAATTGGGTCTTGTCAGCGCCTTAATGTGAAAGACAAAGTTTATCTACATTAAATACTTAATGCGAGAAATGTATTCATTTTGATAAGAGTTTGATAATTATATACTAATATGTGCATTGTAAAATAGTACCAAATTTAATTAAATTTATGGTTCACAATTTTGGTCGTACTGGCTTGCACATAAAAGGTAGATATATGCTGTTGCGGACTTTTATTTAGATCTACTTAAGACAAACAATCCTGCGGTACATCATCTTTACGTAACTCCATTGGTTTAGGCAGCGCACGCCAAGATAGCTCTCAGGTGGAAGATTTTTTTCCGACTTAATTGACACGTATCGTTATATTATGACCAAAATTAGATAAAATCATTATAAATTGTAGCCTATGTATTATTCTGATGAATAACCTATATTACTGTAAAGTTTCATCCAAATCCGTCTAATAGTTTTTTCGTGAAAGGGTAACAAACATACACATACACATACATCCATCCTCACAAACTTTCGCATTTATAATATTAGTAGGATGGTACACCACAGACTACCTGCAGTATTGTCTCTCCTTTCCCCCCTAATCCATCCAAAGGTTGTCTTTAAAAGATCGCTTTTAGCGATAATACCGCCCATTGTGTCACCCTATGTAAAATTTCTACATTTATAGCTGTAATTTTTATGGTGTATATAATAAAGAGTATTCTATCTATCTAATTCGATCCACGCATGCTCCTCGAGAAGGCCAGCAATGTCTTGTCAATGTCTTATCTGACGATCTCACGGAGCGTCCCACCTGGGTAGTGAGAAGCTCGAAAGCCCGACAACTAGTCTTACCAAGGGGTAAAGCTTTACTCAGGAACTGGGTTGTGAAGGTCAGATAGGCATTCGCTCCTTGTAAAACACTATTATTTAGCTGCATCCGCTCAGACTGGAAGCCGACCCCAACGTAGTTGAGAAAAGGCGAGGCAGAATAAGGATAATAATAAGAATAATACCTAGAACCAAAATAATTCGATGAGTGACGATGACGATACATTAATAATAATATCGACGCTTGAAAGGCAAAATTTACTAAGCGACATAGGACAAATTTGACTTTACATTTTTAAATTCAATTTTTCAGAAAAATAAAACATATAAATTCTGGTTCAGATGATTAGATAAATAGGATTTCCAAAACAGTAAGATTTACGCCAGTAGGATGATTACAAGAATTTATATGATTTTTTTTCTGAAAAAAATACTTCAATAATGTAAAGGTAAATTTGCCCTATGTCGCTTGGTAAATTTTGCCTTTCAAGCGTCGATATTTAGGATGTCGGTAGGAGCGAAAACCAATTAATCTTAGATAACCAACTGACTATTGTTGCAAATAACTACGGAAGCTCATGTTTATTCACCTACTTCCGGTGGGCCGTCGAGTCAGCGTGTGTACCATCCATTAACACAAAAATACCGGCTGATACAAGTTTGCTTCATTTGACTCCATATTTTTTGTGTTAGTATTTTTTCGGAATCAATTTAATCTTGTTTCTTACCGTTTGGTGATTGCGTTTATGGTTTATATGGATGCGAGGGATTATAATGTATGCGTAGAGCAGTGGTGACCCAGTGGTAACGGCCCCGACTTACGAGTTGTAGGTCATAGGTTCGAACCCAGACAGGCGCTTTACTTTGTGTACATAATTTAATCACCAATGCTCTCAAAACGGTGAAGGAAAATATCGTGAGGAAACCGGCATGTCCTAGAACCAAAATATTTCGAAGACATGTGACATCTACGAGTACCAACCCGCACTGGGCCCGCGTGGCACATTACAGCCCATTCCTTCTCGAAGAGAGGAGGCCTGTGTCCCAGCAGTGGGAACATTATAGGCTGATTATGTATGTTCATCCAATTCACACGAGCAAGAAAAGAAACTTTGACTGAAACTTCAAAGTTTGACTCACCAGAACAAGCAGTTCCAGTCTTCGGAAATCTTCCTTATCAGGCCTGGCAATGGTTAAGCGGGACACATATACACATGCGTTATAAAGGAATTTTGCAGTTTTCTATACATTTAGGCTATACTCGTAGTTAATTTGCCGACAGGCAAAGTATGGTTTTATCGACCGATTTTGCAAAGGATTTGCAAGATGCGTATTTAATAAAATAGCGGAAAAACCACGGAACAGAAAAAAACAGTGGAAGTGCAAAGAAGGCGTGGCACGCGTGCCACAAATAAGCGCTGTTACGCTTACTTGATCCCAGTCGTGTTCTAGCATCGCGTCGAGTCGCTAGTCTCACGATAAATTTATTTTTCCGTAGCTATGCCGTATTGTTCCATTTTGGAGTGCAAAAATGATAGTAGGAGAAAAAATCTTAAAAATGGAGGTGTTTCGTACCATCGCTAGGTACGATTTTATTTGTTTTCTAATAAAATCTAAGTTAATATCAATTCACTAATAATAATTTAATAGAACGTCTACTTAAAATCAACCTTATGTTCATTAGAATAAAGTTTATCTTGGTTTGAATGTATTCACTATTTCGTTCTCGAAAGTTCTTCGCTACTCAATTAGTGATGTAGTCTTGTCGGATGTTGATTTTATCGATTGATATCGATAAAAGAAAATAAGTAATTTAATATTTATTATAAACATTACAATACAAATATAAGGTCGAATAACATTCATACACGAAATTTAATTTAAGAGGTGTGTAAATGGATTGATGCAACGTTTTTGTTAATTGGATGCCATCCAAATTAAGCACTTTATACTCAAATAAAGTATATAGATACACGAAACCTACAGCGCTTCCATCTATGAAAATCATTAAGTTTTTTAATGAAGTAAGTTACCATATTTTATTTTTATCACTTAAAAATAATGATTGAAAATACTTAATACGATACGATACTAATCAACGCACCTACATGCTGTATACTATATATTACTACATACTCTGACGTTAAGTCACAGCCAAAAAGAAGACTCGAGTCGTGGACACTCACAAAGTTGAACAAAATTTTATAAAGAAAGGCGATGACGTGATTCCTGTGCAATTTCATTCCGCAGACAGTTCAGTTTGAAAAAAGTAAAAATAACGTGTTTTTTTTTATTTTATCCCAAGTATCAGGAAAAACATTAATATATATAAAGCAAGTAATTTATATTAGTACTTAAATATTTTATTTTTGAATAATACGTACTACGTTATTTGTCCTACAGCTTTACTGAATTCCCAACGAGTCTTATTTTTTTTCGAATTAAACAAGAAATTGATATCGATAAAGTAATTCAAAATTCAATATGTTCTGCACTGGTCGAGTAGCAGTAGATAATGACCTATGACGCGAATGTCAACCTTATGTTTAACACATTAATGCAAACAACAGCAATCGAATCTAGTTTGATTATAGAATTCAAAACGTTGTAAAGACTTTTTGCACTAAAGCAAAATAAATCCTATTTTTAGAGACTGAAGGTTTATGATGAAGAGAAGATGAAGGATCTGTGACTTATGCTAGTTTTGACTAAAATTAAAACGACAAATCAAACGAATTGTTTATTTGTAGTGCATTGTATGATTATCAGTTTATTTGTGTGAGTTTGGCGACAACGGTTCCTATAGTGAGTTTGTTGCATTGCACTTCCACAATTTTTTCTGTTCCGTGGGAAAAACGATAGAACAACGATGGATCGATGATCGATTGAGCTTCCATATCTTCATCCGTTCGTTCGTCGTTCAACACTGGTTGAACTGGCTTAGCTACGAGTGAACTATCCCATTCCAGCCCGCTGATTGGACAAAAAGCGTGTGAAGACCGGTCTTATTAAGACGATTTGATCTTGGTGTGTTGTTCTCCATCATATAACTTTCTGAGAACCATAAGGTGTGCTCCACACATGTTCAGGTCAGTATGATTTTGCACGATTTGGCACGGGCGGGCGGCCAAATTTAAAGGGTATCTGATTTTATCGCCCGGATGTGCCGAATCATGCCGACCCGAACAAATGCGTGCACCACTAACAATTTGTGGATTATTTTCTCAGGGTCAGCACAAAGTAGGGGTCCACTAGGGCCGATGCCTGCCGGGGTCGCGGGAAGGTACTTATGGGTCACCGAGGCCCCCGCAACACAGGCAACAGGAAGGAATACGGGTGGGTTTTAGTCAGTAAGAGTCTGACACACCCTCCCGCTCCGCCCAGAGCGGGAGAAGTTATTTGATAATTACCCACCCAAAAAAAAAAAAAAAGGGTTATAAACACAAGTTATAATAAGTAACTTATACATAAATAAGCCATAGGCATGATGATGCTGTGGCGCCATCTAGATCGCCACATGCGAACTACCCATCAGAATGACGTCACGCAAAATCCTGCATCGCGCAATCAGAGTTTACCATGCGACTAGCATATTTATAACTTTCCGACATCATTCACGCATGAGTAGCCCTCGAGACGCAACACCTGTCTGGTCGGAGGATTCTTCCATTTCTATGGAGGATTAGTGAACTTTACAACCTGTTCCTCATACTCCAATAATGTACCGTGTACTATAAATCCTTCAAACCTACCTTCGAAGTTCATGCTGCCAGGAACATCAAACTTTAAAATCTCAACATATTTCCTTCCACACTTGTCAAAATCCGTCCATAATAAAAGACTAACGATGAAAAATGGACTTTCTGTGTACCTCCATTAGCTTGTTATTACATCAAATCATAACTTTTGGCTTCACCTTTCTAAAACTTGTATTAATATTAGCAGACTTTGGAGAAGCTTCACCTTACCTAATAAAATAAAAAGAGGCAAAACTGTGTTATAAATAATGCTTTTTGTTCTGAATTTATAATAAAAAATCGTTGGTGACATAATTTTGATGAGGAGTGACGTTGATCAGTAAAAAATAATCGAGCGAGCCTTACAGTAGTCGCAAATGATGTGTAACATCTGACATCTCGTCCTGAGCAGCGGCAAAAATTAACCTCGGAATTTAAAAAGCTAAATACTGTAATATTTATACGAATAATTATTCATTACTAGTGGTCGCCCACTGGTCGAAATTTGCCCCCTCCACTTACAATCTATAAAGTACTTACTTATTCCATGCTCAAGCTGTCACTTCCTGTCTACATACTTCCGTCACTTTTCACGAAATGACTCCCACAGAAAGCGAGAGGAAAGATGTTACACATCAAAATAAACTTAGTTTCGCCAATTAAACTGAACGCATTCAACACATCTAAATCGCGTTCGAGAGCTGTCAGTGTCATCACTGTTATGGAATATTGACACTGACAGCTCTTGAACGCAGTTTAGACGTGCTGATCGCGTTCAGTTTCATTGGTGAAATTGGCACTTAATACGTACATTATTTAATAGTTAGAACCCATTCGCTAAACACATAAAAAAAATTAAAAGTTTTTTTTTATAAATTATTTACCAAGTGAATTAAAAACCAAACACACCAACTTGCACAGTGGTTTCTTTTGCAAAGTTCCAACTAAAATTAAGTAGGTACTAAACATACTCTGGACTGATATAGTTACTGAAATTATTTAGCGTCAACAGTTGCGCTTGCGTTTGTTTAAAACGTAAGTGCAACTGTTGAACATTAAACTGTCTTCATATAACTTGCCTCTCGCCTCTAACAGCTTAAACAAAGTCTCAGTATACTTATACCTCAGACGGTGAGCAATCCTGCCGGGGTCGCGGGAAGGTACTTATGGGTCACCGAGGCCCCCGCAACACAGGCAACAAGAAGGAATACGGTTGGGTTTTATCAGTAAGAGTCTGACACACCCTCCCGCTCCGCCCAGAGCGGGAGAAGTTATTTGATGATTTCCCACCCTAAAAAAAAAAAACGGTGAGCAATGGGTAGCTCACTGTCCGGTAAGGACCAGGCCCGGGTCGACGGCGCGTTGTATTGCACGCGCGCCTCAAAGAGATGTCGTCAGCACAAGTGTAGGGGTCCACTAGGGCCGATGCCTGCCGGGGTCACGGGAAAGTACTAAAGGGTTACCGAGGCCGCTGGCACCACAGGCAACAGGAAGGAATACGGGTGAGTTTTAGTCAGTAAGAGTCTGACACACCCTCCCACTCCGCCCAGAGCGGGAGAAGTTATTTGATGATTTCCCACCCGAAAAAAAAGTATATTTATACCTGAATAGTGCACCGCCCCTGCTTCGCACGGTTTTTGCGACTTGAAAAAACATCAAGATTTCCTAATGATAATAATATGTAAGTTTTAATTATAGCTTTTTCCTGCAGGTTCACCCGCGTGGAGGTTGGAAGTTTTCCCACGAAAACGTAATACTACGTTTAATAGATATTTTTAAGGGTTGGATAATCGCCGTTGACCTTGGCCATACAAATGCGCGTCTCTAACAAGTCGCGCCGCCGCGCGCCGTTCGGTTTCATATGGAATATTTATTTTAGTAACAAAAATAAGAATAATTGAAAAGAATCACAGATATAATTATAGATAATAAAATAGTCTGTTAATATAAAAAAAAATCATGAATCATCTTAAGTAGTTTGACAGTAATATCGTTTTTTATGCTTAGGGTAGTCATTACTTCCTGAATTTATTTCATAAAGTTGTTATTATACTTAAATATTCACATAGAAATAATGTTTTTTTTTTGCATAACTTACTTGTTTTATAAGAAGGCGTATTAACAGATTTAAAAGTCACTAAAATCATATATCTGCGCTTTAAGATGAATAATTCCGTAACACGTTGTTTTCACATAAGTCTATTGGTTTACGTCGCACGCGAGTAAAGCAGTCGGCATGATTTTGTCATGAGATCTTCAACAATCACCGTCGTACGAGTATTTCAGTCAATTTACACAAAACCTTAATGATTTATACTCCAAAATCTTCCTCATGAGGAAGGTTTATCACTCCGTGCATTGGTGAAAACTGTATGAAAATCCGTTTGGTAGTTTTTGAATTTATCGCGTTCAGACAGACAGACAGAGACGCGGCGGGCGACTTTATTTTATATTATGTAGTTATTCACAATTATATAATTATTTAATAAAAATAACAAAATGATATCCTATCTTAACTAAAACTATACACAAACAAAAGGGCGGAAGAGCTTATTGGGCATCAAAAAATTCGTCCGCATCGCTGTCAATGGGAAAAGTGCCCAAAAGGCTGCATTGCCACGTTGGATGGCAATGCTGATTCTTTGGGCTAGAAAAAGGCCAGCCCTCTGGTCACGTGAAGACTTTAGCAACCTTTTGGTGATATCCCGAAATACTCGATAGGCACTCGGACCCCAAGGCCCTAGTGTTTCAACCCCAAACGGCTCAAACATATAGCTCCCAATAAGGTTGTTATATTTGCGCCGTTTGAGGTTTTCTGCTCCTGCAGCAGCCGCCCCAGCACAGCCCGCCATGCTAGGAAGATGGAAGGCGCGAGAGTGTCGACACAGGTTGCATCCCACACCAAAGGCCTACCCCACTTCCACGGCATTATGCTCATTCGGTCTGGCCTCTTCCCATCACCACGTGCCAAGACATTGGGTTCTAAAACAGCTGGCACCCCGGTGGTGTCAAGAGCCCGACGGATGATGTTGTTAATGCTGGCGTGCCGTGCCATCCGACCAGTGCTCTTACTGCAGGATAGGCCATGATGTCCGAGGCAGTCGACTCCTTCACCGCATTGACAGCGATGTGGAGCCCCGCAAGGAGCGCGTATTATGTATTATTATTATATATAGTAATATTATATATGTATAGAAAAGTATAGACAAGTTCAGCAAAGTAAACAACAACGTAATCTGCTTTGGCACTATTTGATTGGAAATGCAGTTTTGAACTTAGGATAAGAAAGTTTCTAATGAAACGTTTAGTTTCTCCAGATAAAGCGAGCTTAATGTCAGGTTTCACTAACACTATGCAAAATCTAAATGTATCCTTATTCTACTAATAATATACCCTTAAGCGATAAGGCCGCCCATTGTATATTTTGTAGTGTATATTTTTTTTCTTTTGGCAATGTATAATTATATAAATAAATACCTTCTCCAACTAATATTATAATTGCGAAAGTGAGTTTGTTTGTTTCGCTTTCACGCTGAAACGGATAAAAAAAATTGGATGAAATTCGGCACATGGGTAGACATAGGCACATCATGACCTGGGTTAGCAGCTGGAATTTATTGTTATATTAATCCTACTAACAGAAGCAGTGATGGTCCAGTGGTAACGGCCCCGACTTACGAGTAGTGGGTTCGAACCCAGACCGCTTTACTTTGTGTGAATAATTTCATCACCACTGCTCTCAAACCGGTGAAGCAAAACATCTTGAGGAAACCGGCATGTCCTAGAACCAATTATTCGAGGACATGTGACATCTATCAACCCGCACTGGGCCCGCGTAGTGGATTACAGCTCACTCCCTCTCGAAGAGAGGAGGCCTGTGTCCCAGCAGTGGAAACATTATAGGCTGATTATATAATCGTACTAATATTATAAATGTGAAAGTTTGTATGTTTGGATGTTTGGTACACAATTACTCAAAAACGGTTGCACGGATTTGGATGAATTTGGCACACAGATAGTTTATAACCTGGATTAACACAGGATTTTTATCCCGATAGGATGTTCCCGGCATAATTCCCGACCTCCACGGCGAAGCCGCGCGCAAAAGCATGACGGAGTTTAAACTATCGCCGTGAACCCGAGCGTAAAAAATCAATAGCGTGTGAAACGAAGAGAACGATAACGGGCATAACAGAACTATTGTTAATAATGATATTTTTAAAGTGTTGATTCTAAGCTCATACTTGTACCTACTCTACCTAGCTAAACTACATACAAATATGTCTAGATAGACAGTCAAAGCTGTGAACTCGTCGAAAAAAATTGCGTCCAACTGTTGGCCACAAAATGGCGCGAGTGTAATGACGTAGCTGTCACGCACACCAGCATAACAAAGCTGGCGTGTTTGTTTTAGTTCTTTTTGAGCGCGACACTCTATTTAGACACATAAAGGCTCCCGCAGACAAGCGCGACGTGACAGTGCGACGTGACAGCGCGACGCGACACTGAAAAGTGTCACGCCCGCGATATCGCGCCTGTTTATACGAGTTTTAAATAATCAAAGGCTACATAATTATTAACTCGCAATGTCTTTCTGACTGACTGTCCGTCTGTTAGTGTGCTATGAGTATAACTTGGAAAACGGTCGATTATAAAAATAATTTGGAATACTTAGGTAGGTACCCATACAAAAACAAAACAGGTACGTTTTAAAAAAAATATGTATGTACTTAGTAAAACATACTACCGAAAATAAACGAAATCGTGGTCTAAAAACATCACTACCTACCTAACATTTTAAAATATGAAAAATAAACCTAAGCCTAACAAGATAATAACTTAATATTAAACCGCAAAACAAAAATTAAACTAATGTAAACGAAAATCCCCAGAATTTCACCATTTTACAAGCTTATAAACGTCAACAGGGGAATACCAAATTATATTAGACTTTATTTTTCGTTGCCAGAGTTCACAAGATACTGAAATATAATGGTTCAGGATTAAAGTAAATTACCGTTGAAATGGGTTTATGGATATACCAGCTGTTAAGGGGTTTCACACACTTGTTCGGTTCGGCACATTCGATTCGGTAGCATTTGTTGAAAAACAAAGCCGACCCCGCATTTAGGTACTACACAAATTCGGGGTTCATTCAGCTCGTGCCAATCGGCAAACTCTGTTCAGAACATATCCTCGTGGCATCATTTTCGGGTCGACTCAGGACAATTTGACCAAGGTGGATTTTTCCCAAGTATACAGGATGTAAGGAGTATCGTAAATTCAGTGCCGGATTCTAGACCCACCAGTTATGAAAATTTTCGTCGAATATGTAAAAAAATCTACGCTGTGGCATCTAGAATCATATGCTGATTTCATGGTAACAATATGCGCGTCGATATCCATTACACCATGAAAATCTTCATAGAATCGATTTTTTTCACCCGGCTGTTCCGAATCATGCCGACCCGAACAAGTTAGTAGCATCCTTTAATCGCGACTTGGTACATAAATAAACTTCAACCCTTCGTTGGCATGCTCAGAAAAAGAGTTGAAACAATATTTTAAGATCTTTAATTAATAATTTTGATCTGAACTGAATGAACTGTTTCAAATATTTAAAATACTAAGGTATTTTGTCTATATCAAACCTTTTTTTTTTTGAGTGGAAATTATCAAATAATTTCTCCCGCTCTAGGCGGAGCGTGAGGGTGTGGCAGACTCTTACTGACTAAAACCCACCCGTATTCCTTCAGTTGCATGTGTTGCCAGTATATCAACCTCTGGAGTGTCGTTTAAAAGGTAGAGAGATTTCTAAAAGAATGGACGATACAGTCCACCTGTCTGAGTCAGCTAATAAAAAAAAACTACAAATTCCAATCTACGATCTCCAGTTCGCGTGTCAGGGTGGTAGCCTTTAGCCATTGAAAGGTACAATAAAAACTAGAGCATAGTATTTTGACGGGCAGCTGCATTACGAATTTGCATTTCTGACAGGGTCTTACACCCATTTTTGACAAGTGTCTTAATTAAATTCTATAGGGCTAATATGCCCCAAAAACAAATCACAAATTTTTTATTCAATCGATAAGTGCCATAAAAATGCATTTAAAATTTTACATTTTCAAATTTCACGCGTAGGTTGACGAAAACGCTGGACGCAGTGGACGCCATGTTGCTCTGTGTTAATGACGTCACTGGGCTATGAAAACAAATGCGCTGATTTTTGTATATTAATTGACACGATTTTGTAAACATAGCCGTATGACGTAATAACATGGCGGCTACTATTTCATGGTGTTTTAACAGATTATAAAAACTGAAAACGTTGAATTGAATTTCAAAATTTGTTTTGTTATTTTATGAACTAAAACTAACATTTTCCGACTCCTTTTTGCCTAAACTATCTCAATAATATATTTATAGATTTTTTCTCGTGTATAGTAAAAAATAAAATAAAATAATATAATACAAAAAAATAAAATACCTCACAAAGAAACCAGATTATTTATATAAGAAACTGTCTTGGTCGCGCGACGTTAACAAGATTAAAACTAGAGCATCTTTGTACCACATGTTAGCCTTATCGCACAGAACTGCTGCATTTCGTGGAAGTTTCAAATTCGCTTTATCGTGACTGCCTCATTGGTCTAGTGATCGCAAGCACTACTGCCGAGCATAAGGTCCTGAGCTCGATTCCCGGGTAGAGCAAAGTGTTATTGGGTTTTTCTATCTGGAATTTCTCAGTAGCAGCCTGGAGTCTGGATTTGAGCCCGGTTGATGTCAATAGGCTCGCCCCCTATTACATGGGACTTAAACATAACTGGCGAAATGTGGGTGTACTACAGGATACACCTCTGCCCAACCCTACTGTTCAAATTCACTGCCTCCCGCTGCTGGAACGACTTGCCACCTCCTTTTCGTGCTATAAAAACAGTTGGTACTTTTAAATATAACTATAAACAACACTTGCTTCGATTACATAATGAAACCAGTCACTAAACTCACTCTGAGTTTGCACGCGGTTCCATTTGCTTCAATAACTATGTTTTGTTCTGTGATTGAATCTTTTTCCTGCTCATCATCATCACTCACGCTGCACAACTCAGTCAGTCATACACAATAACGATACATTTTATTACATTTTTGTACCACTTTCATGTCTTATCTTTTAATATTCACTTTTATATATTATATATTCACTCGAATGTGAATTAGTATTATTCTGATGCTGTTATTTGTTGTACGCTATTTAGATCATTTTGTCGTACAAACGTGCCTTTTATGTGCCTATTTGAAATAAATAATTTGACTTTGACTTTGATCAATACTTTGAAGTTGAACAGTTTGAACTTTCTTTACACAAGTACTTTGACATCGACAGTCGATTACATCGCCTGCACTCGCGTCTCTTCGTAGCATGGATATGCGTTGATGAAGCGTAAGATATGGGTCGCTTCGTAAGAAACATAGTGTTCAATTTACTTTTGAATTTTTATTATAATTTATTGTTTATTTTTTTATTCCTTTATTGGTATTCATTTTGTGTCCGTAGGTATGACCGTGGCATCACAGCGGGCCCTATTAGAATATCAGCTCTGCAGTATTTGTTTTTTTTCAAGAGCCTTTTTGGTCTTGACAGGGCTTTTTTTAAGTTTCCATACATTTTGTTAGTTATAAAGTATTTTTTTTTATTGTGTTCATGATTTTGTTAGTTTTAATGTTCTTTTTTAGGGTTCCGTTGAAAACAAGGAACCCTTTTAGTTTTGCCATGTCCGTCTATCTGTCCGTCTGTCTAGTCTGTTTGTCTGTCTGTCCCTGCTGTAGCTCAGAGACGCTTAGTACTAGAAAGCTGTAATTTGGCATAGGTATACATATTAATCACTGTGCGTGGTCCGAAACGCACTTGGCCGGTTTTTATTGTTGTATTTCCTGTGCGTGTCCCAAATAAAATATTTTTCTTTCTTTATTTATATTACAAACTAAAGATGCGTCCCGTAGATATCTAGTGTGACAACCGCGGTGTATGCGTATTCAGATAATTAATTGAGACATTTACTGTCCCGGACAACGACATGTTGCGCAAAAATGTTGTTCGCGGTGTTTGCTCTAGTTTACATTAAACCCCAACGTGCTTTCAGCACGCAAATATACTTAGAAGTCGAACTCAGGACTTCACTCTTTGCTACTGGAATTAAGCCCACTATACGTCCTGTGTAATTTTCCCTCTGCAGGCTGGTGAAGACCCTCTTTCCATAGAGAAAGCACGCATTGATTACCACCACGACACACTACATAATTAGCCTATAACGTTCCCACTGCTGGGACACAGGCCTCCTCTCTGTGAGAGGGAGTGGGCTTTAATACACCACGTGGGCCCAGTGCGGGTTAATGGCCAGATGTCACATGTCTTCGATTTTTTTGGTTCTAGGACATACCGGGTTTCCACACGATGTTTTCCTTCACCGATTCGAGTGCATTGGTGATGAAATAATTTACACAAAGTAAAGCCTGTTAGGTTTGTACCTACGACCTACTCGTAAGTCGCGGCCGTTACCACTGGGCCACCACTGCTCACGCTACTCTCCTACTAATTGAAAAGGTAGGTTGAGGGCAGGTGTCAAAATAACTAACCAGTTGCAATAAAGCGGCAACCATATCAACGAACCCATATAGTCCATACTTTTACATTAACTTACATTTTAAATTATAAACTACTTTGAAAATAATTTACCAAAATAAAATCATAATTCATTACATACATAAACATAACATCACGCCTTGCTTCCCCGAAGGGTTGGGCAGAGGTGTACCTGTAGTACACCCACATTTCGCCAGTTATGTATAAGTCCCATGTAATAGAGGGCGAGCGTATTGCCATCAACCGGGCACAAATCCAGACTCCGGGCTGCTACTGAGAAATTTCAGATAGGAAAACCCAATACACTTTGCCCGACCCTGGAATCGAACCCAGGACCTCGTGCTCGGCAGTAGCGCTTGCAACCACTAGACCAACGAGGCAGTCATAATTAATTCAATCTAAATATTCAAATACACATTTAAAAAAATGTTATTATGTGTATAGGTAGGTAGTCAATTACTTATAGTGCATCATCAACATCATCTGCCTAACGTTTTCCCAACTATGTTGGGCTTGTATGGTCAGCTTCCAATCTAACTGGATGCAGCTGAATACCAGTATTTTACATGGAGCGACTGCCTATTTGACCTCTACAACCCAGCAACTGGGTAATACCATACCCCTTGGTAGGACTGGTTGTCAGACTTTCGGGTTTTTGACGACCCGTAACGACTGCCAAAGATCTACGAATAACAGCCGGGACCAACGGTTTAACGTAGTGGTCTCGATATGTAATGGATGGCCACTCATCCACGGACCGACCTCGGCAAGCGTAGCTTACCCTTTGATCGACCCGTGCAGCTGTTATTATTCATCCACGAGCTCCTCCTTGAGTACATAATATTTATAGTTATGGCATTTAATTGTGGCATTTACGGAATTAGCCATTTTGAGAATTATTTCATTAAAGACTTAGATGCCATTTTGAGAATTTGGGTATTCCGCGCCTAAATCCTTAAATCACTAACTGTTGTTAGGTACTGTAAAATCTCACAGTTATTGCGTCATGCCATCGTCATGATGTGATCGTTCTGAAACTCAAGAATAACCTATTTAATTATTTAGAGAGTAGGTATAATGGCTAATTCTCAAAATGCCTAATTCTATAAAAGACTAATTCGCAAAACAGCCAATTCTATTAATACCTAATTCTCGAAAAAGCTAATTATTGAGGCAAATAATAAAAGAGAATTCCATCGTAAATAATATACACTCCCGGGCACGAGCCAACCTGTATATTTTTGTTTCAAGGTCTCTATTTTTTTAAATAATAGCAGTCCAAAGAACAAAAAATGTTGTTTTGAAGCAGGTCACTCACTATCAATTTTCCGTTTGTCATTGTTCCAAATTTAAAAAAGGTATACTAAAAAAAAACAGTTTGATTGCACTAAGTCATCTTTTCGCGTTTCTCTGGGGCTTAGGCCTCCCACGATATTTGTCTCCACCACCATGACGCCAATGAAAAACACAAAATATTTATATTCAGATAAAATCTACTGAACTAAGCGATGATATCAAGTAACCCCACGTTTACCTTACCATTACTTTCTTCGGTTATCCATTTTCTCTATTGACTCACACTTTGCCACCCTTGTCATCGTAGGGTTGTAGTTTCATTCCTAGTATAAGCCTCGCATTCTATAGGCTTGCCGTACAATTTGAGGTCAGCTTATACTGGAAATACGTAACGTGATGTCTTCGTGTTCAAATTTACTAGTTTTATCAATACGGGGTATTGCCTACAGCAATGCTTTGATAGCAAGTAATATAATATTGACAGCTCTTTCGAAATATTTTTACTGATATGTGATCTATTTGATTTGATAAAATGCTTGCTAGTTCGTCTTATTAGGTTCTTGATGGAACCCAGTCAGGGGTGAGCCGAATGTACAAATAAGTACATTACACAACGCCTAGACTAATTACTTTGTGTTTTTATTTTTATTGTTTTTGGTCTTATTTTATGTATTTTTATTTTTTAAAGTTAGAGAGCAGTGGTGGTCCAGTGGTAACAGCCCCGACTTATGAGTTGTAGGCCGTAGGTTCGAACCCGGACGGGCGCTTTACTTTGTGTAAATAATTTCATGACCACTGCTCTCAAAACGGTGAAGGCAAAACATCGTGAGGAAACCGTCATGACCTAGAACCAAAAATTTAAAGACATGTGGCATCTACCAATCCGCACTAGGCCCGCGTAGGTGGATTACGGCCCACTCCCTCTCACACAGAGGACACCAGCAGTGGGGACATTATAGGCTGATTATGTACTATATTTACCTAGAATCACACTTATTTCTGTGGATTTTTTTACTTAGTGATTTATTAGGTCTATCAGGGGGACGTCATTACGTCATTCGATGGTTGGTAGTTGCTGAAAATCAGCGCTGTTGACGATAGGTTTATCCGAAGTCACAGCATTTTGCTGAGCAAGGAGCTGTACAGAGGCGACACACGGTTTAATTGTTCTTGTTATAGTTGTTTTCTTGTCACAAAAGTATTTATTTTACCACTCCGCAATCAGCATTTTTTTTTTGTTATGATTGTTTTTTTTTTGTCATTTGCCAGGTGTCGCAACACAAAAAAATATTACGCAACGTAAATTGTCTTCTAGAAGACTCGTGGTTCTAGAAGGAACAGTGGGGTTTTAGTCGGTAGGAATCCGACATAACCCTTCCTTCCCAGGTTTCCATGAGAACTTCTGCACGAAAAAAAAGGTCTTGATCGAATGGTGAATTTCTAAATGTAGGTAACTAATTTAATGCTGAGTACAGATTCGTGAAACGTAACATGAAATTTACGATGTATTAATATATTTTTGACACACACACACAAATGCGCTAGCGCTCTAATACCTGTATTTATTTTATATTTTTTTAAACATTTTAACTTTTAAATGAAAATTGTAGTAATACAATTAGAGGGTATCGACACTGTTATTCCTTAATACAGTCTATTTCATAGCCTAGCAAGGAGAACAGCACGTCACCCACTTGATTGTCAGAGATTTCATACTACCCACTTTGTGAAAACTGTTACATGTACTACAATCTGTTTTTATCCCCTCTACTGTTCTAATCCTCCAAATCGATATCCTGTCCCTATGTTTTGATAGTCGGTAGAATTGACACGCGAGCGTGTTACATATTCACATAGCACCTAAACCGCTGACAAGCGTTTACCTAGTTACTGCGAATTGCATCAGCCGCAGCACGAGGCGCCGACGCAGCACAACGTGATGCAGCCCGACACCGGACATCGCGGCCTCCGTGAAATCGTCACTTTTGACACAGCATCGGTCAACCGTCGACATTTTTAGCCATTAATTAATATTGTAATTATTATAAAATAAATTAAGTTAAATAAAATTTGTATTTTTTTCAATCCTCCGGCTACAGCCTTCGTAATTGGCGCAGTCGGTAGGATACTCGCGGGCCGGTTCGCGAGAGTAAAATTGATAGGATCGCGAGTCACCCGGGTGGCCGTCGGGCACCGTACGAGTATCCAGAACCTACAAGAGCTGCAGTCCAGAGGAGTATCCAGACATCGATACGGTGGAGGTACAAAATCATTGCAAGTAAGTACTTTAGAATCGCTCTAGAGTCGCTTCCTTTTTATCTTTAATTATTATCCTTTATCTGTCCAAGATTTTCCATCCACGGCAATCTCGGTCACCTAGGTTAAGTAGTAATCGTAGAATTAGTACTTTAGACGCTAATAGAAATTTAGAAACCGAACAGGAGGATAGTACTAGTTCATTTATATCGAGTATGGCTGACTCAGTGGATCAAGTTCACAAGGCCCTACGATTGGTTCCGGAGTTCGACGGAAACTCGAACGTATTAACTCGATTCATAAAACTATGTGATCAATTAGTACAAACGTTTATAGGAGATGGACCGGAATTTCAATTAACTAATTTGGCATTATTAAACGGAATTCTAAATAAGGTAGTGGGACCCGCATCGCGTACGATTAATACGAATGGTATCCCGGAAACTTGGGAGGGAATCAGGAGTGCTTTGGTTAATAATTTCGCCGATCAACGCGATGAGACATCCTTGTACAATGACTTAGCGCTTTTAACACAGGGTTCGGCAACCCCGCAAGAATTTTATGAACAGTGTCAAAATCTCTTTAGTACTATTATGACCTATATCAGCCTACA
The DNA here is from genome assembly GCA_905333075.3 of Atethmia centrago. Taxonomy (NCBI): domain Eukaryota; kingdom Metazoa; phylum Arthropoda; class Insecta; order Lepidoptera; family Noctuidae; genus Atethmia; species Atethmia centrago. The sequence continues at coordinate 6,594,766 of HG995384.1, forward strand.
TGAAACGATAGCGAGTACCATTGAATCGAAACGCACTCTATACCGGAAACTCACGTTACAGTCTTACTTACGTGGTCTACGTGACCCGTTGGGTTCTCGCATTCGCTGCATGCGGCCTGATACAATTGAAAAAGCTTTAGAGTTTGTGCATGAAGAGATGAACACGTTGTATTTGCAGCAGCGCAACAATCATGCTCCCGACAGGAAGTCGCAGCTTCAGCATCAGGTCAGTCCTAAATTTTCTTATGGCCTTATGCCACCGAATCACGCGGCTCCACCCACGCCGCGTCCTTTTAATTTGCCACCCCCTAGGCCTTTTAATATGCCAGGACCCTCGCGACCGTTCATGCCTCAAGGACAGCAACCTGTTCCAATCTGGAGAAGTCAAACCCCTCAATATCGCGGTCCCACACGTACGCAGCAAATCTTTAGTTCGCCACCGCCTAATTATAGACCCCAGGGTCAAGTTTTTAGAATGCCTGGCCCCGGGCCAGTTACTAGTAACAATTCGCAACCTATGAGTGGCGTAAGTCACTATGTGGCTAAACCGTTCGCCCCACGTGCAACTCATGACTGGTCTAAATCCGGGAATCCACCACCCGCAAATTATTTTAGAACACGGGAATTTAATTATAATGATTTTAGCGATCAGTTGCAGTATGACTATTATAGCGATTATTTTGATAATGATTATTATCAAGGGTATTTTGAGTATCCCGACTACGCTTACCCGAGTGAACACGCGTATGAGCAACCACAGTGCACAGATTCCTATGTTATAGTAGAGGAAGTAAAGGATCCGACTCCATCCGCTGAAAAGGAGGATTTTCAGAAGGTCCCCAAATCAGACAAATCAAAATAGAGATTAATTTGCAAACGCAAAGGCAATTACCATTTATACAAATTTCAAACCCTCCGCTTAAATTATTAATCGATACAGGTGCAAACATGTCTTTCATTAGTCCGGCAGTTGTTCAAAAGTTCTTATCCCATATACCATGTAATTATGATCCTTTTGAGGTAACGAATATTCACGCTACCACCAGAAGTGATTATTCTATCACTTTACCGTGTTTTCAGGAATTTAATGAGCCAAGTGATATAACTCTTTTTGTTTACGCGTTTCATAACTTTTTTGATGGTTTGATTGGCTATGATTTATTAGAAAAACTGGAATCTAATATTGATTTAAAAAACAGGTTGTTGGTCACTCGTAACTCTAGTAATCCTTTATTAATGTATGACTCACGTAATAGTAATTTATACGAAGACATAGTACCGGCTAATTCATCTAAATTAGTCAAAGTCCCTATAAACTCTGAGGACGGTGACGTTTTAATTCCTGAACAGTGTGTTTCAAATTGTTTGATAGGTGATTGCGTCACAACTGTAAAAAATAATAGAGGTATAATAGAGGTAACAAACGCGTCACGTCATGACGTAGTTTTTTCTATGGATCGCCCTGTTAGTACAGAATTATTCAATGCCCAGTGCATGCGCACCAATCAGTCCGATCGCGTAAATGAAGTTTTGTCTCGTCTACGTACGGATCATTTAAACCCCGAAGAAAAAGCTAATCTGGAAGCACTTTGCACTCAGTACGCCGATGTATTCTATATTGATGACGAGTCGTTATCTTTCACGAACCAAGTAAAGCATTTTATTCGAACAACAGATGATGTACCAATCTACACAAAAAGTTACCGATACCCATTCATACATAAGCAGGAAGTTCAGGATCAAATCTCTAAAATGCTAGAACAAAATATCATACGTCCTTCGCAGTCTGCATGGAGCTCCCCCATCTGGGTAGTTCCCAAGAAAGCCGACGCTAGTGGAAAAACCAAGTGGCGCTTGGTTATAGACTTCAGGAAATTAAACGAGAAAACTATAGATGACCGCTATCCTATACCCAACATTTCGGACGTCCTTGACAAGTTAGGCAACTGCCACTATTTTACCACTCTGGACCTTGCGAGTGGCTTTCATCAGGTTGAGATGAACCCAGATGATATCCAAAAAACCGCGTTTACAGTCGAGCATGGACACTTTGAATTTCTTCGCATGCCAATGGGTTTAAAAAATGCTCCCTCAACCTTTCAACGGGTGATGGACAATGTCTTACGGGACCTTCAAAATGTTGTGTGTCTGGTGTATCTCGATGACATCATCGTTTTTTCAGTATCCCTTCAGGAACACATGGTCAATTTAGAAAAAGTATTTCAGAGACTCAGAGAATCTAACTTCAAAATTCAAATGAACAAATCCGAATTTTTAAAATTAGAGACTGGATACCTAGGACACATCATTAGTAAAGACGGTATTAAACCTAACCCGGATAAAATCACGGCAATCCAAAAATTTCCAATGCCCAAAACGGCAACCGAAATTAAACGCTTTCTAGGTCTGTTAGGGTACTATAGGAAATTCATTCCAGACTTTGCTCGTATAACAAAACCTATGACGCAATGTCTTAAGAAGGGTTCAAAAATCAACATAACCGATCTAAATTACATCAACTGTTTTGAGAAATGCAAAACCCTTTTAATTAATGATCCGATTTTACAATACCCAGACTTTAGTAAAGACTTTATACTGACAACCGACGCGTCTAACCTTGCCATTGGTGCCGTTCTCTCACAAGGTCAGATAGGTACCGATAAACCCATAGCATACGCATCCCGCACATTAAACACTAGTGAAATTAACTACAGCACAATTGAAAAAGAACTGTTGGCAATTGTGTGGGCAACCAAATATTTCCGCCCTTACTTATTTGGTAGGAAATTCAAAATCGTTACAGATCACAAGCCCTTACAATGGGTCATGAATCTAAAAGAACCGAATTCACGTTTAACCCGCTGGAGATTAAAGTTAAGTGAGTATAATTTCACTACTGTCTATAAGCAGGGTAAGCTGAACACTAACGCAGACGCTCTGTCCCGCATCGAAATCAATAATGAAGATGCAAACTCCATAGCAGTTAACACCTCTGAGAAGCCCCCTTCAGTGATCGATTCTACAACGGCAACAGCACACACCAGTGCTGAGAGTCCCATACTAGAAATACCAATATCTGATGAACCCCTAAACAAATTCCATCGTCAAATATCTCTTGTAATCGTAGGCGATATTAAAAAACGCCCAACCGTGTCTAAACCCTTCGAAACTCACACTAAAACTACTATACAACTATCAGAGTCTAATCTCGAGGAGGATGTAATTAATGCTGTAAAAGAATATGTTAATCCCAAAGTAAGAACAGGAATTCTTATTCATCCCCCACTAGCTATGTACAATATAATCCCGATTATGCAAGATAAGTTTAAAAGCTCCGCCTTGAATATGGTCTTAACAAAAAAAGAGGTTGAAAACGTCAAAGATTACTTAAGGCAACAAGAAATCATTCGTAATTACCATGAAGGAAAAACAAATCACCGCGGTATAAACGAATGTTTCCTTGCCTTATCACATCGTTATTATTGGCCTAAAATGAAAGAAAGCATATCAAAATATATAAATGAATGTAGTATTTGCGGACAAGCAAAATACGACCGAAACCCAGTTAAGCAAAAGTTCTCCATAGTTCCTCCTCCAACTAAACCCTTCGAAATTGTACATCTCGACCTGTTCACAGTACAAAATGAGAAATATCTTACTTTAGTTGACGCTTTCTCGAAATATGCGCAAGCATATCATCTCAGAGATGGTACCGCGTTAAGTGTCATTCAAGCTCTTTTAACGTTTTGCACCCATCATGGCGTTCCTTATACTATAGTTACAGACCAAGGACCTGAGTTCACCAATGCATTATTTTCAGAATTTGTTCGTCTTCATAAGATACAGCATCATAAGATACTTGCACATACCCCTAACGATAATGGTATAGTAGAACGCTTTCATTCTACTATCCTCGAACATCTCAGAATCCTGAAGTTAGAAAAGCGTAATGAACCTGCCATAAATCTTATCCCCTACGCAGTTTTAGGTTATAACAGCTCGATACACAGCTTCACTAAATGTAGGCCTATAGACTTAATCACAGGACACTTCGATCCTCGCGATTCCTTGGATTTAAATTTATCTGAGCACCTACTGCAAAATTACTTATTGGACCATAAGAAACGACTAACCCAAGTCTACGAAATAATAAATGAAACCTCTCTTCACCATATGACTGAATTAACAGAAAATAGGAATAAAGATCGCGAACCTGAGAAAGAATATAACCCCGACCAACAAGTATTTGTCCGTAATCCCCTAGCTAGCAGACAAAAGTTAGCTCCCCGTTTTACTAAAGACATAGTCCTAGCCGATCTTCCCATACATATTTATACTCGAAAGAAACGAGGTCCTGTTGCAAAGTCCCGTCTAAAGAGGAGCCCTAAAGATTCCACATTGTTACAGGATGTTACTGTTGCTGCTACTCCACATGACGCAAGGACAAGAAGTAACCATTGATCCTTTAGGAAATGGCCCTGGTATTCTTCCGTTTAATCTAGGAACGACGCGTATCGTTTCTCACTATCATTCATTTCTTAATTATGTTAATCTCGATAGTATACAATCTCAGATAGATACAGTTAGTACCAAACTGACTGATTTCAGACATAAACTAAATAATAAGACATCCCTATTATTTGAACCACACATGAATTACCTCACATCTAAATTAGCTAAAATATCTACACAACTAGAGTCATTTGAACATAATCGTCATAAAAGAGGACTTATCGATGGTCTCGGTTCTGTTATTAAGAGTGTATCTGGTAATCTTGACCAAACTGATGCAATTAAGTACAATAAGGCTATAAAAATCCTCCAGGAAAATGAGTATAAGGTGCAGAGTCAACTTAATCAGCATGTTAGTTTATCTAAAACTTGGGTTACACAAAATGCCAACCTGTTAACTAATATAACTAAAAACCAAGAAAGAATAGGAAATGTTCTAAATCGGATAATTAATAGTACAGCAAACTTCGACTTTATCCACTACGCCCATACGGCTCAATACTTATCTATCTTAAGCGATAGCATAGATGATCTGTTAGGAGCACTCCATAAACTAGAGTACACTTTAGCCTTTATACGTGCATCAAGCACACCGCATATGATAGTTAGCATAACTGAGATTAGGAATATGTTAGATAAATTAAGGATTTTATACTCAAACGATGAAATTCTTGAATTAGAATTAAGAGACTATTATGACATAATTAAGCTAGGATACTTCTACATAGGAAATCAGATAGTTTTAGTATTTAAGGTGCCGATTGCCTTCCCTCCAGTCTATAACCTTTATAAACTGTCCATTATCCCTAACAAGAATAATAAAATCCTTATACCTACCTCACCTTTTATTGCGATTTCTGGACATGATTCTATGTACATGGAGGCTGAATGCCCGAAGGTAAATTCTCTGTACCTCTGCGAAGCAAAATCAAAGTACAAGACCCAAGATGATCCGGATTGCATCCAGCATCTGATCTCCAAACAAGAACTTCTGCCATGCTGTAAGCTGTCTTCAGTCGCGTTAAAGAAAGAAGCTGTAGAACAACTCGACGAGAAACATTACACCATCAGTTTCCCACACCAAACCAAAGTGAAGATATCATGCAGACAAGAGACATATAAAACCCTTGAAGGAAGTTACTTGGCGATCATCCCGTACAATTGTCACATCAAAACGCCCGAATTCACTATAGCAAACTCCAACAATCACATCAAGGGATTTGCTCTGGAGATTATGCAACTGCCTACATACATTGAAGACTTAGAAATGTCAAGCGAAGCACCAATCATACTAAACTCTGCTGACCTAGAAAACCTGCACTCAATAAATACGAAGATCATGCTACAAACTCCAGCTAAACTTAATGAAGCAAATGATACAGCTCTCTACCACACCACGATTCCAATCTATCTAATACTATCCGGTGCAAGTGCACTTATCATCGCACTGATGTACCGACGACATCGAACGAAACGTCTTCAGAAAAATCAACCAAAGGAAACGGATGATTCAGGAAATTATGCTGAAATTCAAGAACGAAATAGAGTCATTCCTAGCAAGATAAGAATTGATCACAGCAACATTTCATCATCTTCCTCACACAAGATTTCGAAATAGTTGCTTATCTTCGAGGGGAGGTGTTACATATTCACATAGCACCTAAACCGCTGACAAGCGTTTACCTAGTTACTGCGAATTGCATCAGCCGCAGCACGAGGCGCCGACGCAGCACAACGTGATGCAGCCCGACACCGGACATCGCGGCCTCCGTGAAATCGTCACTTTTGACACAGCATCGGTCAACCGTCGACATTTTTAGCCATTAATTAATATTGTAATTATTATAAAATAAATTAAGTTAAATAAAATTTGTATTTTTTTCAATCCTCCGGCTACAGCCTTCGTAATTAGCGTTCACTAAAACTACGACAACTCAGAAAATACGCATCGTAGCTCTACAAACCCCAAGTCATTGAAGTTGTTATATGAAATAAGCTACCAGGTAATATAGGGTTTAGTGCAGTTTCACCTTGCAATATATTGCTAATTCGAAGTTGAAAGTAGCATGAGCGACTTTTTCGTACAAATATCGTCATATTTATAAAACAAAAACAATAAGTCCAAAAGATAATACATAACTTTCTTAAAACCACACTTCTTTACAATACTCAAAGAAAGAACAGAGATCTCTATGCGTTTTTTTAAATGACAAGCTTATCAAAAAATAACCTTAGCAAAAAAAAAAGGTATGCTTACACAATTATTCCGGGAACTCTGTAAGCCCCTTAGCTTCGGTTCTTATCTTATCATTATATAAATAAAGGTTATTGTTATTATTATTATTATTATATTTTAATCTGTATGCGGGAGGAGGAGCATTGGTGGCCCAGTGGTAACGGCCGTGACTTACGAGTTGTAGGTCGTAGGTTCAAACCCAGACAGGCGCTTTATTTTGTGTAACTTATTTCGTCACCACTGCTCCCGAAATGGTGAAGGAAAACATCGTGAGGAAAACGGCATGTCCTAGAACCAAAAATTCGAAGACATGTGACATCTACCAACCCGCACTGGGTGCACGTGGTGGATCACGGACCACACCCTCTCACAGAGAGGAGGCCTGTCGCTCAGCAATGGAAACATTATCGGCTGAGACTGTATCTGTATGAGATTTAAAGACCTACGTAGCTTACTTATTATATTTGCCGATTCAAGATTTAGAGCGAATTTTACCAATAAAACTGAACGCGATAAGTAAATCTAAACCGCGTTCTAGAGCTGTCATTGTCAATGTAGTTACGGAATATTGTAGTGACAGGTAAAATTCACCCTAATTCAATCGTCAAACATAATAATTAAGGTAGGCAGCTGTCAGTGGACAGCTCATGAACACGGTTAAGATGGACCGATCGGGTTCAGCTTCATTGGTGAAATCGCTCCTTAGGCATTTGCGAACCGCGCACAGAAAGAATTGACACTTTTAAGCCCTCTTCTTCTGGCTGCCCTGCTCTTTTGTAAAACGGGGTCGGTTTAATATATTTTTTCAGGGTTCCGTATTTTAAAAAAAAAGGAACCCTTATTATAGGATCACTCGTGTCTGTCTGTCTGTCTGTCTGTCCGTCCGTCACAGCTGACATGCTCTGAATCTACTGAACCGATTAAATTGAAATTTGGTACACGTATGAATTTCTGCTTAGAAAATTTTAAAAAAAAGTCTGACAAACCGTGTGATTTCAAATATTTTTTTTATAAGTTTAAATAGTTTTAAAGTTATTAAAGAAAATAGATGAAAATTTACCATTCCCCCATTATCTCCGAAATTGCTGAGCATAATATTTTGGCAAAAATACAGAATGTTTTTCTTTTCAGAATGTGTTTCTTTATAGATAGGTACAGGAAAACCTATAAAAAGTCTATGGGCTTAAAATAACATGATACATTTCTCAATATTGTGCATGCAAACTCACATTTGCATTTAAAAAATGTATGTACGTACCTAGAAAACAAGGCGACACTAAAGAAGATCTCATTGAAATGACCATGTGTCTTTTCCAAAACATGGAGTGCAGCATTAAAAAAATACGATATTAAAGACATGTATAAAGTACGCGGAAAAACAGCAGACAAACAAAGCACGCCTATTGTCGTAGAAACGGGCTCCACAATCTTGAAGACTGAGATTCTGAAAATGGCAAAGGCATTTAAAATATAGCATAAAAACAAATTATCCTGTAAACTTTTGGGTTTTAAAACTCAAGATTACACCCCTGTCTTTATATCAGAACATCTGACCGCCAAAGGATCCCGTCTCCATTTCTTGGCACTTGAACTAACCAAGTCTGGAACCTACAAGTTTTGCTGGACAGCCTACGGCAAAGTCTACATTAAGAGGGATGAAAATTCTCCAACTATAGTTATTAGAAGTGAAGAACAGGTACACAAACGTGTGCTAGAAAAATGACTTTTTGCCTGTAATACTCTAACTTACTTTCTTGTTACCGTTAAATTATTAATATTACTGCTTATTCTAGACATGCCTGCTAACCTACTCTTGGTGTTGTTTTGCCAAATTTCCTACAGTGCTTTGCCTGGTCCTTTAAGCTTTTTAGTTAGTAAGATTAATACACATATTCAATTTGTACACAATTTAATCATATCCATAAATACAAACACACAAAAACACAGCAAATATCTACAATGTATACACCCATTAGCTTACTCAAACACCAGAACTTACACAACAAAAACATATTCCTCACATAAAACTCATATTACAATCATTATTACAGTAAATAGTATTCTGCTACATACGTTTATTAAAATATATACTTTCTTGAAAAATACATACATCTTGGATTCACTCTGTTTTAATGGATAATACTTTACAAACTGTTTTAAAGTTAGACAACATTGAAATTGCCCGTTCTATCGCTCGGGACAGAGACGATGTCAATAATTATAGACCTATCTCGGTCTTACCAGCTATATCAAAAATTCTCGAAAAGATGATAAATTCTAGACTTACTCAATTCCTCAATAAATTCAACTTATTATCTCCTTCACAATTTGGCTTTAGACAGGCAGTAAGTACCGAAGATGCTGTTACTGCGTTAACTTCTCAGATAATCAAATAATAAAAATCAAATAATGGGGACATTAATCGCATTAATAGCTTCTTTGCAAATGTTGGTGCTAATCTTGCTGAAAAGATTTCCCGAAATACAATTGCCTCCGGTCGTGATCACGACTGTACCGCATCCAACACTTCAAATTCGCTCGTATTTCTGCCAACCGACGAGGACGAGATTCACCTTCTAATTAATAATCTAAAAGAAAATTGTGCGGTAGGAGCTGATCTCATAAGCAGTAAAATGATTAAGAGATACGCAAATGTCCTCACGCCTCTTGTTACACATATATGTAACCTAGCTATCTCATCGGGGATCTTTCCCAAGTCATTTAAAACAGCACTTATCAAACCGATATATAAAGCCGGGAAAAAAGACTGTTTAAATAATTACCGCCCCATTTCCATTTTACCAGCGCTTTCCAAGGTCTTGGAACGCTTGATAACCCGGCGTCTTACAAATTTTCTCGAGACTAACCAACTGCTATCTCCCGCACAATTCGGTTTTCGAGCCGGTAGAAGTACTGATGATGCAGTCAACGAACTGCTACACTCTACTGTTACTAACCTCGATGAAGGTAGAAAGTGCATTACAGTGTTCCTTGACCTTGCGAAGGCATTTGATACAGTGTCTGTTCCGCATCTCTTAAGCAAACTAAATCATCTCGGCGTAAGAGGAATTCCGTTTAAATTGTTGGAGGACTACCTTACTGGCAGAATACAACGGGTTAAAGTAAATAATAGTCTGAGTGACACGCTACCTATTGATTATGGTGTTCCTCAGGGAAGCATAATAGCCCCCCCTATCTTTCTTGTGTACATCAATGACCTCTGCCAACTCTCTCTACATAACGGTAAAATTATTTCTTTTGCTGATGACACCGCCTTATTTTTCACTGGTGATAGTTGGGATGAGGCCTTTAACGCTGCACAATCGGGTTTAAACATTGTTTGTAATTGGCTCCAGAATAACGTCTTGACGCTTAATGTTTCTAAAACTAAGTACATAGCATTTGCGCACAGAAGTAATCTCTTGCCACCGCCCTATTTCAACATTACAGCACATACATGTGGTTCTGCCAATTCATCCTCAGATTGTCAATGCCCTTCCCTCGAAAGAGCTAACAGTATCAAATATCTTGGTATAAACATTGATCAACATTTGACATTTAAAATACATATAGATCTCCTAGTGACTAGACTTAGAAAACTAATATACATATTTAAAAATCTCAAGCATGTGGCTGACCGTAAGACTATCCTTATGGTTTACTATGCTTTATGCCACTCGCAAATTGAATACTGCATCACATCTTGGGGTGGTGCAGCAAAAACCCACTTATTGGTACTAGAACGAGCGCAGCGTGCTATTCTTAAGGTTAGTGCCGGCCTACCCTACGATTTCCCAACAGTAGAGCTTTATAAAAAGTGGGATGTTCTGACGGTAAGACAAACTTTCATATTGCGCACGGTTCTTAAAAAACACTCCCAGCTACCGTATGACCCAAACCTACCCGTTGGTAGTCACCGCAGAGATAGAATATGTGCTTCCTATCGATTGCATTCATCACTTTCCCACAAATTCTTCTGCTTTCTCGGACAACACCTATATAACAAAATAAATAAATCACTTAATATATATCCTAAAACAAAATCTAGTTGCAATAAAGCCTTAAAAAAATATCTCAAATCGCTTGATTACCAAAAAACCGAAAACTTATTGCTAGTACCCAAATAAGGTCAAAGCCCTAACTTCCCTTCATAGCTGTTACCCACCCATATCTCGCAACACAGTCACACTAAACTGAACACTCGCCAATCACACATCTACTCCCTCACTAACAATCATCCTCAATTCGCACAGTCATGCATACACCTCATACGCACACATATCATGTTAATCAATACACTTGGATATTTCTGTTTATCTCTGCTCATCGTGCTATTTTTAATTTAGTAGATGTCTTTGTTCTTTGTACTTTTTCGTTTTATCTGATATTGTTATCTCCTGGTCATTTCTACAAATATCTTACCGAAATGAGGGTCCTGGTGACCTGTAACACAGATTTTATTTCTAAAACCTACCTCAGGCACCAGTCTCTCACATAGGTGGGAAAAGTTTTACAATATTAAGTTTGCACTATTCTTAAGACCACTTATTGTGAAGAGAGAATAAATGATATATATTGATATTGATATTGAATCAAGCGACATGACAAGGGAAACAAGTGCCTGTCTATTTTCTTAGACCTAAAAAAAGCATTTGACACCGTCTCTGTCCCTATCCTTGTGGACAAATTACAAAAAGTCGGAATAAGAGGTACTGCGCTCAGCTTACTCAAGGATTACCTCTTTAATAGAAAGCAAAACGTACAAATAGGACAATACACTAGCAACGAAGCAGAGGTAACATACGGCGTACCACAGGGTAGTGTTTTGGGTCCTACCCTCTTTTTAATATATATCAATGATTTGTGCAATATTAAATTACCAAATACCAGGATATTTGCATACGCCGATGATACTGCTGTTGTATTTGCTGGTACTTCTTGGAAAGATGTTAAGCTGAGCGCAGAGATAGGGATTGCCCACATAGCTGAATGGATGAAAAACAACTTACTAACACTAAACACCACCAAGACTAACTACATATGCTTTAGTGTTAGTAACCGGACACAGCCCAATGAAGACCTTCTATTAAAAGTACACACATGTGGAGATATAAACGGCATATGCTGTAATTGTCCGGTCCTAAACAGAGTCTCTAAGACGAAATATTTAGTGATAGTTGACCAGTTTCTATCCTGGTACCCTCACCTTGAACAAGTGATTGGCAGGGTTAGAAAGCTTACATGGATTTTCAAATCACTGAGACATGTTGCTCCAACTAAAATGTTGAAGAGTAACAAGCGACCTAGAAACCTCCTTAACGAAATTTATATTGCTCTAGCACAGTCCGTCTTTCTGTATTGTATCCCCATTTGAGGAGGCGCAGCTAAAACTAGATTTATGGACGTGGAACGTGCACAACGAGCATTTATAAAAGTTATGTGTTTTAAAAACAAAAGATATTCTACTAAAAACTCAGTAATTTACTCTCGGTCAGAAAACTGTACATAACCCAAACGGTCCTAAAAAAACATAAATCCCTCCCATATAATTTGAATAAGAAACATAAAGGAGAAAGGATTTGATTGCAGAAGTTCCCCAATGTAAAACCAAATTCGCAAGCGGACAATTTTACCATGTCTCAACTCAATTATACAATAGGATTAATAAAGACATATACATATGTACACAGTAGAAATTATTACGACTGTAAAAAATGATAATAAACTGGATTAAGTCTCTTACTTATGAGGATACGGAAGCTCTACTGGTATATCATATATATACCTCACTCTACGAACTTTACTACTGTACACCACAACTCGCTACACCACACGTCCACACCACGCTACATCTCACTACACCACATCACATCACATCACATCACATCACATCACATCACATCAGATTCACTTCAAACCACATTAATCTTACACGCACCCCACACACTCCGCACCAAACTAAAGCACACCACGCTTCTTACCTTCATGATACATACTTTAGATGTTAGAATATTAATGATAAGAATACCAAGATGTTTAATTGCAGCACTACATCTAAGATATGGAAGAGCGGAGTCCCCTAACACAGGCATTGTTTGCCTAAAAGGAGGCTCCTTGTATTTGGAGCCTCCTTTTAGGCAATGCCCGTGTTTAACGTTTAAGAAGATTTTTGTGACAATAAAATATTTTTCATTTTCATTTTCATGAGGGGAACATGTGTTTCAACTACAATGTTTAGTTTGTTCTTGGGATAAATTCACCCCAACTACGGAACTCATTGTGCGTGGTCGGACACGCACTAGGCCGGTTTTTTTCTTGATTTCTCTCCTGCCATCTGTCACATTATACATATTATCATTCAATCTCCTTTCATTTACGTGCCTTACGTACGGAGATGGAATTATTACGGCGGGGAATTGGGCTTCAATTCAACTATCTGGAACAGGCTGATGAAAAGTGATGTAAATATATAAGAGTATTATTGTAACTACAGCATATTCAAGTGAAAATAAACAAAACAAGAAATAATGAATTTCTTAGTAGCGGCCCGGATTCTGAGTTTGTGCCTGGTTGATGGTAATAGACTCGCCCCATATTACATGGGAATTAAGTCCCGTGTAATATGGGCGAGCACACTATAAGTTACCCACATTTTGCCAGTTATGTTTAAGCATAACTGGCAATATGTGGGTGTACAACTCTGCCTAGCCTTTCAAGAATTACGGGCGTCATGGTATATTACGTTTTGTTAATCATCCTACAGGCTGATCAAAGTGGTGTACCTCGTAAAGAGTTATTGTAACTGCAATATCCAGTTTAAGCCAAAATAAACTCCCAATATCGATGAAAATTCGTACACATCCGCCGCCAAACATGGCGCTGTAGACTGAAACCGGGTTTTTTACGCGTCAAGTAAAAGCCTTTTTATTGCACATAAAATTATTTTCGTATGGAGCGTCCTTTCTGTGGCCCGGGTAATGTAATTGTTATAAGGGATAAGAGGTAGCGGTTTTAAACATAAACATAATCATGAAAGAAACAAGATATATTTATTTAGCACAGATTAAGAGGCACAACATAGCATATTAAAGTAGTAAGTTAATTTAAAAAAAATAAAAAAGTGTAAAAATGAAAGTACTAATTATCAGGAGAGTGTGCCTCGCAGCTGCGCCAAATAGGCCCCAGTTCAGCAAAAATGCCAAACAACTAGTGCCTGACGCTGGTTTACAACTGGACCTGAAGTGAGGTGACGGATGTAAATCAGTTTTATACTACAATTTGTGTGTATATAAATAAAATAAATTTGTGTAAGATAATAATAATAACGAATAATAAATATATTTTGTGTGATATTAAATAAAATTAAACAAAAACAAACGGATAAATAAATGAGACTGACACAATGACATGATCTAGAAATCTTTCGAAACGAACAAAACCTGTTTTGAGCGATGGCAGACTTCCACGTTTCAACACATTGTGCTTGCACAACTTATTAATCCGTGCACTTTATCGCACAATACATTGCAAGCAGCTGATCGCGACGGACTATTCACAGGCAGTTTCGCAACTTATTTTGTTTTAAACTTGTTATAAACATCTTTTAACTTGTCGTATGGGTTGCATTGAGATTGACACAATACGATGGTATTTCTACATGCATACATACATACATTAAACTCACGCCTTCTTTCCATGGGGGTAGGCAGAAACTATAGAATGCCATCTGCTATGCTCCTTACACACACTTTTGCTTAGTTTACGTTCATACATACACGCACGCCTGTTGCGAGTACTACGCACATGACGTTTTTGAAGAAGATCATTAATGAGGTCACTCTGTCTTTCTGGAGCGTCCCCTCCCGGCATTTCCACTCACATCTGCCTTGTAAATATCTTTTGTTAGTCGCCTTTTATTCATCCTCTCAACATGACCAAACCATCTAAGCATACTCTTTTAAATTTTTGTCACTACATCTGCCTTTAAACCGGACCGTTGCCTTATCATATCATTTTTCAGCCTGTCATTTATAGTCACACCACACATGCTTCGCAAGGAACGCATTTCCACAGCATTTACTCTACTTTCATGTTTCCTTTGCCACACCCAACATTCACTTCCATACATAAGCGTAGGCACCAGCACGCCATTATGAACAGCCAATCGAGCCTCTTTGGGCATCCACTGGTTGGTTACCATCGCATGTATCCCTATAGCACCATTCACTTTATTCCCCGCATTTACTCTCCTTTCCACATCTTTATAAATATTTCCATCTTTTGAAAACAGACTCCCCAAATATATAAATTCACTTACTTGCTCTAAACTCTTATCATTTATCTTCACATCACACGCCGATATATCCTCTTCTCTTTCAAACACCGTGACCTTCGTCTTATTCACATTTATATTCATCCCTTTCATCTTATATGCTTCATTCACAGTCACCATGTCTTGCAGCTGTTCTGCTGACGATGCAACTAGAACTTGATCATCTGCGTAAAGGAGGCATTTGACAGGCAACTGATTAATTCTCAATCCGCGCTCATCCACTTTCAAATCTATCAGGCAACTATCCATGTACAAGTTAAACAGCCACGGTGACCCTACACAACCCTGTCGAACACCCCTTGAGATGCAGAACCAGTCTTTGTATGCCCCATTTATCCTAACACGAGCACTGGAATCTATGTATAAAGATGTCAGTGCCCGAACCAAGCGCCAGTCCACACCCCTTATTTTCTTGTACCATATATGGATAGTATCGACCACAGTTCTTCCCTCCACACACTGTCATAGGCCTTCTCCAAGTCAACGAAAGCACAGTAGACTTTCTTGTGATTTGCCTGATGTTTTTCGGCTGTACACCTTAAGGAGAAGATCTGATCCAAACAGCCCATTCTCATTCAGATGGTATTTACGAGTATATACTTACATAAATAAGTCCGCACATAAAACATTGTTGGCGGAAGTAGAAGTAAAAACATGCTTAAACAAACGAACAAGATAAGGATGAACGGTAAGCGCTAGTCAATAATAGTATTATTTGCAGAAAAATTCGACATAACTTCTTTATAATGTGAAGGTACCCATTCCAGGTCTTGGTGAAAGATGGATGAGATGGCATCATCCCGACATCGTACGTTTCAGTCACGTGCAAATAGGCCAAGCACATGGGGTAAGTGGAAAAGCAACGTGGGTGGATGATTTAAACATCATAATCGTCATCATAAACCGACAGCAGCCCATTGCTGGGCATAGGCCTCTCCAATTGCACGCTAGTCGGCTCGATTCTCGCCAACTCTCATCCAGCTGCTACCAGCCACCCCGGGAAGTTCGTCCCTCCACCCACGTCGCTCCCCTGAGGACGTCCTACCTTACGTTTGCCAATTCGCGGTCTCCACTCAAGAGCAGACACATTATTTTAGTTCACAGTATATGCTTCACTTAAGTGTCAGTAACGACATGATACTTTTTACTACAATACTTTTAGGCCTATCGTCACCGACGCTACTCAAAAGTAACGTGTCACAAACTCAAATCACGAATGAGTAGCCAAAATCCGTCACTCACAGCACTAGTATTTCAATGGCGATCTGAACACGTCACGTTGCGACTTACTAACACGTTATTACTAGTTTGTGATTGGTTGCGTCGTGTACTGACCTAGTACTGTACGGTACTGGTGCTGTGACATTCTGGCTACTCTTTAATAATTTGAGTATATATTTTGATGAGATCTAGGGATAGTGATGTATATATTTTTTTGTGTGTCTGCCCGATTCATCAAAAGGACCCCCTATTACATGGGACTTAAATATAACTGGCGAAATGTGGGTGTACTATAGGTACACCTCGGCCTAAAATAACGTCACGCCGTTATTTCTCCGAAGGATTACCTTCGGGAAAATAAGGGCGTGATGTTATTTTATGTTATATATAGATTTCCTTCGATCTGAAACTAAAAACATTCGGATTAGAAATGTTATGGTTACGTGACATAAAAGCAGTGTCTGAATATATATGATTTTAAACATATCTTCTTTGCCGTTCCCTCAATGCCGAAACCCGAGATCACATACGACGTGTTTCCGTTAGATATGCGGTTATGCAGTCTTCTGCAATGTGGACCGCTCGGTACTTGCTGCCTCAAACAGCCTTCTTTATCGCGTCTAACCATCTTACCGGTGCTCTTTTAGAAATACAGATTTGAATACATTTTAAAACCTGGCATGAAACAAAAAAGCTTTCAAAATAATTAAATATAAAATATTATATTATTTTATTAGTTATGTTTTTCCCCATGTAATTAATAGCGAGTGAGCATATTGCCATCAACCGGTCACAAATCCATACTCCGGGCTGCTACTGAGAAATTCCAGATAAAAAAAACTCAATAACACTTTGCCCGACTTGGGAATCCAGGACCTTGTGCTCCTGCCGGGGTCGCGGGAAAGTTCGAAAGGGATACCGTGCCTTTGGCAACACAAGCAACGGTAGGAACACGGGTGGGTTTTTGTCAGTAAGAGACACCCTCCCGCTCCGCCCAGAGCAGGAGAAATTATTTGATAATTTCAAACACAGAAAAAAAAAATCAAACGTTTATTTACTAGAAATCAGTTTATACATTCATACAATTAACTCCTTTCCCTTGTACCACATGGCACAATATCGAATTATTATCATAAAATGAGTGAGAGCAGACATCTGTATATGTCTACTGTTGACACTGAGCTGAACTAAATTAATACCAACAGAAGAAATAAACGCAATATGAGAATTTGTTTAAAGAAATATTAGAAAGTTAAAGAGTAAATAATTTAAGCTTAAGTACCTAAGTGGTTTGCTTAAAATGAATTGGTTTTATGACTCGTTTGAAAATGGTACCCGTGACAGAAAAGTTGAAAGAAAATGGTTTGGCTTGGTACGGACATGTGAAAAGGAGGGAGGAAACGCATGTGACTGAGTTATGAATATAAATGTTGATGGATGGAGAGGGATAGTAAGGCCAAAGAAAACATGGATGGATTGTGTGAGAAATGATATGAAAAAGAAGGGAGTGAATGATAGCGTGACGGTTGACAGGGGAGAGCGGAAAGAAACAACGTGTTGTTTCACAAGTAACATGGCACAAGGGCAGGAAGATGATGGTTTTATGCAGTAGGTGTGCTCTATTTTTGCTAACTTACATCAAAATTTGACATTGGTTCCTACATAAGAGAACATTAGTATAGAATAGAATACTCTTTATTATGTACACCATAAAAATTACAGACATAAATGTTGACACACAAGGGGTGACACCATGGGCGGTCTTATCGCTAAAAGCGACACATATTTGGATAGATTTAAGGGAGAGGGAGAGCCAATACATACATACATGAAGCATATACTTATATACGTATACAATAATAACCATGAAACAAGAGCAAGAACTATGATAAGTAATGATGACGTTTAAGGAGAGAGGAAGTGTTTTTTTTACCTAAATTTTAAAAGTGGACAAAGATTGAGCACGTCCTATCGCCACGGGCAAGAAATTTCATAACCGTACAGCTTGAATTGTAAAAATACTTGTCATAAAAGCTGCTGGAATGCATCGGCATCTCTAGTCTTAAGTTTTCTGATGACCTCAGATATCTATTATGTATGTCATATAGGAACTTGAAGCGTTCTTTAAGATAAGAGGGGGTTGTAGGATTGAACAGAATACTGTGGAGCTGAAATAAGCTATGAGAATTCCGGCGAAGACGTATGAGAAGCCACTTGAGCTTTGTATGAAATAAGCATTAGCGCTCCCTGGAACTCTCTGAACATTAGTTATAGTCATCCACTAGATTAGATTTGTTGGCCCATAGGTTGGTCTTTTAGGTTTCAAGATAATATTATTGTATTCAAGATATACTAGCGGCCCACTCCTGCTTCACACGGTTTTTACGACTTGTTAATTAATGTATTATACATGATATATATAATAACTACACTTGAGAGCAATAAAATCGCACACCCCTTGTAATTTGGTTTATTACTGATTGTTTTCTAAAATCTAAAGATATTGAGTAAAAATCATTAGACAAAATTAAAGCATACAAGCACGTTACTTACAAAAACCGACCGTACACCGAATTGCCCAAACTCACACGTTTGCGTTGTCACTACTTGCACTCTTAGCCGCAGGTATAAAAAGGTCGGTTTATTGGAATTTTTAATCAGTTGCATACCGAAGGTCAACGTGATAACATCTCTACTGGAAGCATACGGATTTACTGGAAAAATATGGATACCACGCCCGCAGATGCCGCTCAAGTTATTGCCTTGCTCGAAGCAGGCCATAACCAAAGTGAAGTTGCTCGACGGCTAAATTTGAGCTGCTACTCTGTTCGTCGTGTATACCAGAGGTTCCAAGAGACCGGTGGCTACATTCGGCGACCAGGATCTGGCCGGCGACGCACAACATCAGAGCGTGATGACCGCTTTCTTGTGACAAGCTCTTTGAGAAATCGGCAACTGAACACGGTTCAACTGGGACAACAGCTTCGAGAAGTTCGCAATGTCAGTATAAGTCGGTGGACAGTTTGAAGAAGACTAGGTGAAGCAGGAATGACTTCACATCGCCCAGCAAATGGTCCCAAATTGACCACAGCTCACCGACAAGCCGGGCTACAATTTGCTAGGGAACATTTAAATTGGACGTATGACCAATGGCGGACTGTTATGTTCTCTGATGAGTGCAGAATGACTTTACATGGTCATGGTGGACGCTCTAGGGTCTACAGAAGGTCATCAGAGCGATTTTCACAATGCTGCATAAGCGAACGTGTGGCTTTTGGAGGTGGATCGTGCATGTTTTGGGGTGGCATAATGTTGGATACTAAAACTGACATTGTATTCATCACTACGGCGAATACTGGCCCGAGATCGAGAAGTTTGACGGCTGCACGATACGTCGAAGAAGTGCTCGAAGAACATGTTAGGCCGCTTGCGTGGCTTACGGGAGAAGATTTTCTCTTAATGCACGACAACGCCAGACCGCATGTCGCTAGAACAGTTTGCGACTACATGGAAGACGTTGGAATCACCGCGATGGAGTGGCCAGCTCGTAGTCCTGATCTCAATCCGATTGAGCATGTCTGGGATGAGCTAAAAAGAAGAGTTCGAACAAGAAGTCCTGCTCCTACGCGCCTCCAAGAGCTTCAACTTGCCATTGAAGAGGAGTGGAACGCCATACCACAAGATTTCATGGTGAAATTAATACGGTCCATGAAAAACCGATTAAGAGCTGTAACCAAGGCTAGGGGAGGGAATACACCTTATTAAAAAACAATTTGATCAAGTATTTTGAGTTTTATTTTTATTCTTTCTTAAGCGAAATTGGGTAATTTTATCCGTATGTTGGGTTTTGTGCCCTAAAACCCCTATGGGTATTTTTTTTACACTGTATTTGATATCATTAGAAAGGTACTGAAGTAAACATTCAAATAGTGTAAGTTTTATTTTAATGTGTATTCACATTCATGAAAAAACTGCTTTAACAACAAAAAGTCAACGTGTGCGATTTTATTGCTCTCAAGCGTATTATAGTATACATGACGGCGCAACAACTGGTACAGCCTCGTTTTGCTACGAAGTTACTGGAATTATCAAAAATGTCGGACAATAGTGACACTGACCGGTGAGAGTCACTCTAGCAGGTAGGTAACGGCTGTAACGGTAAAGGTACTAAAGGGTTACCGAGGCCCCTGGCAACACAGGCAACACGGAAGAAATACGGGTGGGTTTTAATCAGTAAGAGTATGACAAACCCTCTCGCTCCGCCCAGAGCGAGAGAAGTGATTTGATGATTTCCCATCTAAAAAAAAAAACCTCAATAATGTTCTAGCTCTTCTAACAACTGCGTAAGTTTATAGTTTTGATTTTTAATTTATAATATGTAGGTAGGTATAGAAGTTACCATAAACATTGTATACGAACTTAACGTATGAAATGTTTTTAAAAACATCGCCCAATCCCTCATTTATATTTCAAGGATACATCTTATTTTAAATTCAAATACAATTTCAATTTCAAATTATAATACCTAGGTCTCGGAACCAATAAGACTATTCTAAGATATTAGACAAGCTTTGAAATACTCAACTGGTAGACGACATTTTCTAAAAAAAAGTTTAAGTTTTGAGAAGAAATTGTTCTTGTTTTGAGTTAACAACATTAATTTAAGAAGGAAATTTAATAAATATTAAAGTTGTAGTTGTAAAATTAATTTGAATAGGTAAAGGAAAGGCACGCATATATGTTCTTACACTCATTGTTCTGAGGGGACATCATTGTTCAACCGCACTCAATTGTTTTGAACAGTCTAAATTTACTTCCGAACACAACAGAATGATGAAGAAAATCGGCCAAGTGCGTGTTGGACCACGCACAATGAAGGATTCCGAAGTTGGGAAGTTGGTATGAATTTATCCCAAAAAACAAACTTAACATTGTAGTTGAAAAACATGTTCTCCCATACATCGATATATGCCACAATCAATTCTCCAATTGCAAATTTAAGTTGTTCGACTATTACTCGTTAACTTGTAAAGTCCACTTAGCTTTGAAACTTTTCCTTTTAATTTAATTATACGCTATGATTTTTTTCACATCTCCATAAGTACCCATTTAGCTGGCAGGGGAGGGGGCGACACTTGACTCTAACAAAAAATAGCACTGTAACGCTTAATATTACGCAAGCGGATCCTTGAATAGAAAAGTGGTGTTAACAAACCCGCGAACGGCTTATCCAACGATACCCCACACCATGGAATAGACGAGAAAAAAAAATCATCAGTTAATTACTAATAACAATAATAAAACCCTGGTCAGCAACCAACGTCAAAACTATCCGAACTTCACACTCACTCACGTTGCTCGCCACCTTGCTTCTTCATCTCCATCTCCTACTCGCATTTCACTAATCATCGGTAATGAGACAAGTGCCAGATATGTACTAATATGCCTAACATTAATACCAGTGTCTAAATATTAAGGTGCAGTTTCTCCTGTATATACCTACAGGTACATAAGACCTATAATATGACCGTTTGTGGTAGAAACCCCGCAACGTGTAACCCCGAACCTTATGACAAAGAGAAGCGTTGCTTAGATCACAAACAGCCTAGCCGACAGGTGTCCGCATACGATCCGAAATAATAGACTAATCTGTAAATGGCGCCTAATGCCCTAATACACGAGGCTAGTTTTTCAAAGCTAGGATAGTTAGCTAGAACCCTCTGTATACTATCCTGGCATGCTGCCCTGGCTTGGTACAAGCAAGTGCTGTTTACACGATGCCAATCAATTTTAAGCCAATAAAATTGCGATTACGTAGTCCGTAGAGTAAAATGATCCGATTGGGTATTACATTCGCCGGCCACACGAGGCTAGTACACAAGCCAGGATAGCTAAATCGTTGGTGGGAGCGCTACTAGCTCAAAAATAGAACCCCAGCCTATTATTTTAGCTTGAGACGCTAGCTTACTAGCTTTCTCGGTAGCTTACTAGCCTAGAAATGAAGCTAGATCTGTACACACGAAGCCAGTGTTACTAGCTTACTAGCACTAACTTACTATTCTAGGTACAAAAACTAGCCTCGTGTATCCTGGGCATATGAGATGAACATGAAGTAAAGAAGAGATTGTTGTTTTCAAATGAATTCGGATTCGAATTTGTGCCCAATTTATGGCTATGGCTCGCTCCTTATTGCATGGGATTTAAACATATATTATCTGGCAAAATGTGGGTGTGCTAAGGGGGTATACCTCTATCTAACCTTTCAGAGATTACAGGAGTGATGTTATATTATTTTGTTCTACACCTCGAGAAAAACTTCGATGAAAAAATGCAACTCTCAGAACACTACCATTATAGCGTCTGAGAGCAAAATCACGAAAAGAGCAATCAAGATGTAAGGTTATCTGGATTACAGTATGCATTAAAAGGCCGTCCGGCTCAAAGAGAGGTCTAGTACAACCAATAATAACTGACTGGCTAATAATCTAACGACTTCAAAACATAAGCTATCGAAGTAGCACGTGCCGACGCTAGAGGATAGGAATCTTGCATTACATAGGTACATTTGACCACAAATGTCAGTTGTGTTGCCATTGTAGCGATCCAGAAATGCCTGAGTCGTATCAATTAGTGTGAAGTGAGCTGCTTACGCTAATGATACCGAGCCAACCACAAATCAAAGCCGT
This sequence comes from Atethmia centrago, assembly GCA_905333075.3. Taxonomy (NCBI): domain Eukaryota; kingdom Metazoa; phylum Arthropoda; class Insecta; order Lepidoptera; family Noctuidae; genus Atethmia; species Atethmia centrago. The sequence continues at coordinate 6,617,753 of HG995384.1, forward strand.
GTAATAATACCTTGTGTGCGGACTACCAGTACCTCCCTATCCGTCAATGAAAATTAAATGGTTGCCAAGCTAGTATTATATAGGTACACGGGTTGTACTTTGCTGTACTACGAGTAACAGTGCAAATGAACAGGTAGCCACTTGTTCATTGCACTTGGGTTGTGCCTACCCACTTCGTTTCGCTCCAATGGAAAGGCAGCCTTAGGGTGTGGATGAAAATGCATCTTATTTCTGAACTAAAACTAATATTTTCAACATCAAAATAATTTATACAAGGTCTTTAGGGGATTACAGACTGATAGCAAAGATAATAAATGATCAAACTCTGGCCCAAGAAAAAGGAAGGCACTCCGCCGCTTCGGCGTCGCCGTCGTTCGAGTGAATCAAATTGTATTCACATAAGACATACGGAATAATTGAGGCATTGCCTTCGGCTATTTCACATTCCGGATAGTAAACGAAAAACTCATGAGACGCGATGTTAAGTCATTTTGTATTCTTTTGCAAGTGAATAACGTTTCCTGGCAAAGAAAAAGACAAATGTCCCTTTCTCACCTATGAATCTCGTCAAGGGAATGTGAAGTTGAGTCGCCCTGTTGGTTTATTCACATGCTCTAGTGTAAGCAAAGCTTTATACCTATAGGTATAAAATGCTAAAAACTTACTCGTATCAGTAAACTTCAATCACCAATCTAAATAAATTACTGTAGTGTATTATAACTTTTTAGTTTCAAACTTTAACATCATCATCCCTGCATAAAAACCGGTTTATATTAATTTTATTACGGCGAGCGCACTTAAATGACTTAAAATTTTAAAATTCACAACGTTGCTTGTTGCTCATGGATAAAAGTCAATCTGAAAGTAATCGAATTCCATGGGCGTCATCGTGAGTTAATTAAAAAAGGGATGAACCGACTGGCGTACTAATGAAGCAAGTACATACTCATAAACACAATGATGAAAATCTTTGAGAAGAAATGGCGAAGCAAACTCAGAAGTCATGGTTTCTTAAAAAACAGACGCTTTTTTTTTTGGGTGGGAAATTATCAAATAACTTTTCCCGCTCTGGGCGGAGCGGGAGAGTGTGTCAGACTCTTACTGACTAAATCCCACCTATGTTTCTTCCATTGCCTGTGTTGCCAGAGGTCTCGGTAACCCTTTCGAACTTTCCCGCGACCCCGGCAGGCATCGGCCGTATGGACCCCTACACTTGTGCTGACGACATCTCTTAGAGGCGCGCGTGGAACACAACGCGTCGTCGACCCGGGCCTGGTATTTAACGGACACTTAGCTAACGCTATCGTAGAATATTCTGAGCCTGATAATTTAAGACAATATCTGGAATAATTTTAAAAGAGCCAGCCTTGTGTTTTCATGCATGTATTAGACATTGTCTAAATCAACCCTAACTTAGGGAGCTCAACTCTAAAATATATTTGTGAATATTATAAATATTCATGATTCATGTACTGTGTGTTTAGAAACAAATATCTTGCCAAAAAACGCAAATTAACGTTTGCACGATTGCACTGACGCGGTTTTAAGTTTATGTCTAAAAACAACGTAATTTGTTTATATTTATTTAATTATTGATTTATTCACTAAGGCACCAACCAAGTCCCAATATACAAATAACAAATAAATAAAATTCATAAAATAATGTGTTTTTAATAATATTTCAGAAATTAATAAAAACACTAATTCATTTTCGTTCTTTTTTGGGTTATAAATATTTCTCTGCGCTAGGATACGCGCTATTCATCAAATGCCATTCTAATTCGTGTCATGATTAATTGCAAAATGTTGCGAAATGGACTTGCGTAAGCAAGCTTCTGTTAAGAAGGGTAGAATGAAACCTCTGTTTATTAATACCTCTTTATTTTTTTTATAAACCTTTACTTTGTCATATAAATCCATAGCTACTGTTTTTTACGTGTCATTAAACTTTTCTTGTCACTTTCATCTACGTTCCTTAATTTAACTGTTAAAAATTAGTTTTAACGTGGTAGCAGAGCGTGGTTAACAGTGAATAAAAAAAAAGAAATAGTCAGAGTCTGTAACTTATCATTTTTTTTCTAAGTTTCCGGCAAGGAAAATATCAAAATGCAATCGTCTAGTTGTAAAATTGATACTGGCCACCTGGAAGGCACGAGAAACTGGACTACATGGAAATTTAAGGCTACACTACTACTTAGAGTGAAACCTGTGAAACCATCGATCCTCAAGAAATTTCTCAATACCCAATGGCTCTTTATAAATACAACCAAATAGATAGTTCCGCATTACTATTACTTACTGGGAATATCCGTGTAGTGCCGGACGTAAAGAATAGCACCATCCTATTTCTTCCAGTGGGTAGTCGTAAAAGGCAACTAAGGGACTTACTAACAATCAGTCATAATTGAATGTGAATGTTACGCTCATGTTCCTCAACAAAAGAGAACAAAGCTATCTGAAAAGGCCAAGAAATGCATTCTCATCGGATATGACGGTGACGAGGGCTATCGTTTACTGAATAAAAATGGTAAACTCATAAGATCAAGAGACGTTACTTTTAATGAGTCAGTACTGACGCTTATTGGCACAACCTGGTATTCAGAAGAACAACCCTCAGTCAAAATCTATTTTCCACTTTCAGCACCACCAATGTGTGATGCAAGGGAGGTTTATCGTACCGAAAGCAGCTCAGATCGCACTTCAGGTAGCCCTGATGAGCCTAGCTTGACTATGCCTCCCACATTGCTGGATCCAGTTGTGAGTTAGGAAGTAGAAAGCAGCCAAGATGGCACTACTGAACCATTTCAACGTTCACAAGGAGCATCACTGCAAGGATCACCTCCTTATGAAAATGGCCTCATCATTATATTGATGATGAGGCACCAAAAAACTCAGATAATATAGCTGAAATAATTCGCTTTGGAGATTATGTTATGATGTCAGCTGATGTTTTTATTAGGATCAATGAACCCAACACCTACAAAGAAGCAATTGCTAGTCTGCATAAAGATCAATGAGTCAAAGCAATGGATGGTGAGGTGAAGTCTTTGAAGGAAAACAAAAACTGGATACTGGTTGATCTTCCAAAAGATAGAAAGCCTATATCTTGTAAATTGATATATAAAATTAAAATCAATGTAGATGGCTTACTAGACAAATTCAAGGCAAGGCTAGTTGCTAGAGGATATACACAGAAAAAGGGCATCGACTATGATAAGACTTTCAGTCCAGTTGCTAAGATGACAACGATAAGATCTATCCTAAGCGTTGCTGCAAATGAAGGTTTAAAACTCACCCAGTTTGATGTATCAACCGCATTCCTGTATGGTTCATTGAATGAAGACTCAAGAGAAGTCTATATGGTCTAAAGCAAGCACCTCGGTGTAGGAATAAGTGTATGGTGGATTATTTAAAAACAATAGGATTTAAACAATCCGATACCGACCCCTGCCTATTTATCCGAGACCGTGGGAATAACAAAATCTTTCTTGCTCTCTACGTAGATGACGGCCTTGTAGCTGCAACAAATCAAGTGGATTCTGAAAAGTTCATTAGAGAGTTAAAAAAGAGATAAAAATGCTCTATAAAAGATGCAACATATTTTCTTGGATTAGAAATAAAGGAATGGTAATATAAAAGTGTCACAGAAGTATTACGCTCAGAAAATGTTAAACCACTTTGGTATAAGTGATTGCAAATCCATTACCACCGAATTGGTAGAATCTACTTCATTTCCGTATAGAGAAGCTGTGGGTGGCGGTGGTGCATACCTAACTGTTGGAACAAGACCTGATTTAGCATACGCTGTAAGCGTTATTATTATCCCGAACTTTAGAGGACCGTTCCAAAGAAGACATTCAAAGCTAAAAGGTATCATAAGATATATCAAAGGAACTCTGGATTTTGGAATAGTCTTTAAGAAGAGTTGCAAATCTGGAATTCTGGAATGCTACAGCGATTCTGATCACGGTGGAAACAAAACTACTGGACGATCAACATCAGGTATATTATGCTTATACTCTGGAGGAGCAATATCTTGGACAAGCCGACGACAAACATGTGTATCAATATCAAGTACCGAAGCCGAATTGGTTGCTGCTAGTGAAGCTGCCCGAGATGAGAGATTGTCTGAATCAAAAGACTATTTGGTGAAAGATCTAACTTGAAGGAGATACCCAAGTTGAAAGTAGATAATGATGCCGCCATAAAGATCTCACATAACTCAGAGCTCCACCGAAGAACCAAGCATATTGCGATTACACACTTTTATGTCAGAGCTCGTTGCTGATGGCGAAATATGTGTGGTCTATGTTCCCAGCGAATTCCAACTAGCGGATTTGCTGACGAAAGCATTACATAAGCCACGAACTATATCAATCATAATGCAGATTGGTTTGATAGCATAAGGGTTGCCAAAAAAGAGAGGATGTTAAGAAGAGTAGATTGAAACCGCTGTTTATTAATACCTCTTTATTTTTTTATAAACTTTTACTTTGTCATATAAATCCATTGCAAGTGTTGTTTACGTGTCATAAAACTTTTCATGTCACTTTAATCTACTTTCCTTAGTGTAACTGTTAAAAAATAGTTTTAACAGCTACTTATTAAAATAGGAAAATCTTGTTTCAGTATAGTTATTTATGTATGCAGCAGGCCCCTATTTCTACTATTTAATTATCATTTAAAAAAATCTTATAAATGGTTCTTAATTTGATTTCTTACTAATACTACTTTTATTCAATATTTTTTTGATAAATAAGTTTTTTTTTTAATACAATAAAACATTTATCCTTACCCATTTATAGGCTATAATTATAAATATATAAAACAAAGAATATGAAACGATAAAAGGGTAATTGCAGTAGGCGCCGCTAAAACAACATTTTTAATAAAAGGTCTCCTCATTAAAAGCGTGGTTTGAGTGAGTTCTCGGAAAATAACTAATGTGTTTTTAAATGAACATGACATAACACCACTCTTGGTATTCCCTGAAAAGTAAGCAGAGGTGTGTGCTACACCCGTATTCTGCCAGCTATGTTTGGGTCCAATGTGGGCGATAGAAAGCTCCACGTCAGTTGACTTGTATATTGAATTCAGGACCTCAAAGCTTAGGGAACACACAAAAGGTAATCTATACATACAAATACAATTATATATTACTATACAAAATCACATCTTTGATTATATTTACCATTTAAAGGGTTGCTGTGTCCAACAATTCTTGATAAATCTGTACTTTGTTTTCCTGTTTCAAGTATGAAATCATTTAAGACTCTCACTTAAATCACATTTTACATATTTTGATCACTGTTACCGCTAAAAATCAAAATCTGTTGTTTTACCTTTAACTATTTTTACATTCAAAACTGTATATATACATATTATTAATTTTCTCTTGTAAAAATCTTAGAATTTTTTTATCCTTTGACATCTTTCATCATAAATTGTCATCTGCCAGTTTACTTTTACAATATTATAACGGTAACATAAGACTGGTTTTATTTTACAGTGTAGACCTGGGTTTACACTGTAAAATTAGTGTGATAAGGCTAGGTTCTCATTGTAAACCTAAATTTTTATTGATTCTGGCCGACCTCTACATAAAATAATTTGAAGAATGGATTGCTTAACAGATACTTCTAGAACTTTTTCCAGAATCTATAAAAGCGGCCATCAAACCTGACAAGGGTACAGTTGGTCTGGAGTTGGTCCTCAGTTGGTCCTCTGTTTTAACCCGATTTAAGTCAGTTTGCGGCACTTTAATCATGAGTATATATTGAAGCTACTGAATATAATCTCTTTTAAAACGAACCTATGTGAATTTCTGTGACTCATCCTCCGTTGCCTCCCGTCTGCATCTGTGGGAGGCCACCTACGTGGGGGCACTCTAGCTGCGTGGCGTAAAACGCCACCAATCGTGATCAATCCTACATGCCGTAGGAGACCAGTATTCTTCTCCTGCCAAGCGTGAGGCGTTGCAAGTGCCGACGACGTCCTTTTCTTTGCCCACTCCTGGACAGAAAACATTCCTGATATTAGGGTATAATATTCACGTGGTGCTTGACACCAACATTGCCCTCCTGGCTAGTGTGAAACATCACCTAGCCCTATAACTCCTGGTCTCTTGCTTACAAAATGTTTTCCTCTCCTAGATAGAGATGCCAAACTACCTCCATTTGATCCAGTGCGACGCAAGACTCGACAGCTTCGTCCTCGCCCTGTTCCACTACGACGCAAGACACTGCAGTCTCATCCTCGTCTTGCTTCACTACTGCCTGCCGATCCTGCTTCCTGTCATCCGAGCGACCCAAGTCCTGCGAAATCGAAGACGACCTGGAACTCCTACTTAAACTTACCTTTTTATATTTCTTGTGACCTAATTTTAATTTAAATGTGACTTACGACTGGCTCTCCGGCCTGTCGTAACGTTACAAGTGTCTGTTTGCTATGTCAAAATAAATGCATTTTACTAAATGCATATTAAAGTATACAGGGTGGAATTTTGTAATGCCACCTGGAGGGAAAGTACTTTTAATACTGCAGATAGAAAGTTTTACTCAAAGGAAACATTCCTTTATTTTTTAATAGAAAGCAAACTGCATTCAAAGTATTTCGAAAATTCTCTTCTCCCACACCCGGGAATCGAACCGGCTAAAATCTGAAAAAAATATACCCTGTACTTTTATTGCATGGATCGTTAGGGTCAATTATAAGGATGAAATCTCTCTAACAAACATAAATTAAATGAAAGGAAAACCAGGAAATCTTAAATTAATTTAATTATTTACAAAAAATGGTAAACTAACTAATTAGTTGCTCGAAATGGGCTCCATTCTCTTGGATACACAAATTTATTCTTTTAACGAATTCATTTCTAGTAACCTTTAATAAAGTGTTGTGGTGAATATTATAAATCGTATTCTGAACTTCAACTCTCAACTCGTTGTCATTCGCATAAGATTTCATGTAAATTTGATTTTTTACATATCCCCACAAAAAAAAATCTAATGGGCTGAGATCTGGCGATCTCGCAGGCCATCTGATTGTGCCGTTTGTACCAATCCAGGTATTAAAATGGTTATTAATGTAGGCAGTAGTGATTCTGCTGTTATGTGCTGGAGCACCATCTTGCTGTAGAATTATTTGGTTTCGCTCTTCCTCGGGGACACCATTTAACTCGTTTCTTAAGAGATCCAGTATTTCAATATACTTGACAGTGTTTAAATGACCTTCGTACACGTGGACTAACACTACATTATTTCTCATAATTCCGCACCAAACGTTGAAAGAAAATCTTACTTGATTGTTAGTTTCATGAACACGAACAGGATTCACTCGAGACCAATAATGGTTATTGCGGCGATTGTACATGCCATTATTGCTGAAGTTGGTTTCGTCAGACCATACAATGTTACTCAAAAAATTAGGGTTTCGGTCAATTTCTCCAAGCATGTTTTCACAAAATTGTAATCGTCTGTCACGATCCCCAATATGCAATTTTTGCACCAACCGACCTTCACGATAGCATTTATACTTATACTTTTTCAGCACTTTAAGTACGCGAGTGTGGGTTGTTCCTAATTCATCGGCAGCATCTCTACTTGAAGCCTTTGGAAATGATTCAAAGTATGTTAAAACATCTAGTTCAAAATCGAAATAGTTTTGCTGAATAGTTTGCCGTCTCTTCTTGAAACCACCCGTATTCTTTAAATTTTCTACCATTATTTTCAATACGAACCGAGTTGGTGCCTGTCAGTCTTAATATCTCTCTCCATACCACCGCAGACCTAGATTCACGTTTTTGTTATTTAAAAAATAAACTTCCATTAAATCAAACTGTTCTTGATAAGCCATTTTCACCGTGAGACAAAATGTGAAATGAGTTGTAAAAACAATCAAATGTGAATAACAACTATGACAATCTAATTTTCAAATTTTAATCTAACATTCCATATTTAAATTACCTCATACACGCAGCTACGAGTATGTTGCAAAGGAGTCTGCATTACAAAAGATGGATGTTAGTTAAAGAGCTTTAACTTGACTCATTGAATTTGTAACTTCAGATTTCCTGGTTTTCCTTTCATTTAATTTATCATGTTTGTTAGAGAGATTTCATCCTTATAATTGACCCTAACGATTGATGCAACAAAAGTACAGGGTATATTTTTTTCAGATTTTAGCCGGTTCGATTCCCGGGTGTGGGAGAAGAGAATTTTCGAAAATCTTTGAATGCAGTTTGCTTTCTATTCAAAAATAAAGGAATGTTTCCTTTGAGTAAAATTTTCTATCTGCAGTATTAAGAGTACTTTCCCTCCAGGTGGCATTACAAAATTCAACCCTGTATACAAAAAATAAAAATATTTTTTTTTTTAAATGTTTGCCTGTCCATCAGTTTGTTCCGGCTTATCTCCAAAAGGCTGGACCGATTTTGACGGGACTATCACTGGCAGATAGCTATTGTAGGAGTAACTTGGGCTACTTTTATTTTAGAAAAAGCCACGGGGGCGAAGTGCGCCCGGCAACTAGATTTCAATAAAATTAAGTCAAAATAATCAATTAGTAAAGTCTGTAGGTAGATTTCGTATAACACCTTACCTTGTATTACAGGCGTGACAGTAACTCGATGATGAAATTTTCTACCAAGTGTTTCAAGCCAAATTAATTACATCTTAAGAAATATTGGGACTCCAATTCTTGAGAAATTAATTTGTCTAATTAGAAAATTAATGTTAGTCTATTCTGTTACGTAATTCTGTTTCCATTTCGATTTGGAGCACGAAACATAATGGATTTTTTAATTATTTGTCATATTTTGTTGTTATTCATTGAAATTGTATCATTTGAAATGTAATTTAGGTATGTTTTTGTTTAAGAAGTAGAGTTTTTTATTCAGTATTAAGTAGAATTCTTTAAAGCGTTTTAGTGTTTAGAGTTTATTATTTGAATAGGATGTTTAATCCTGTTCAAAAAATTATGCTAATCGCACTATAATATCAGCTATAGTTTGACCGATACCGCTGTACCGCACCTTAGGAATGCGCGGCGAGGCGAGGGGCGGGAAGCCGTGAGCGTTGACGGATGATCGGCCTGCACTGTTCCCCCATTTCACCGCGCACATACCCAAGGCGCCGCACAGCAGTATCGGTTAAACTATACTATCTACATGAGATTTTTTGGAAAATATTGTATTTTAAACAAAATTACCACAAGCTTAAATTAAACCTTTGATTCATACACCTACTTACATATTGTTATTAACGACTACAAAGTTCCTCAAAGGTTCTCAATAGGACACCGCCGCTAGTTCAACTACTTTAAGGCAGAAGGCCGTGACGTCACCGCAGCGACGAACGGTCGTGCAAACGGCAGTGGCACCAACCCTGCCTGTTGTACATGAGCCGGTGCAAAACAATAATAATGACGGATGGGAGAAAGTTTCATATCGCAGAAATCGTAATATGAGCTATCGATACCTGGGCAATGCTGGTACCGCCAAGGAGAATGTAGGGAAATTCAACATACATAACCCTTCGGGGTTATGTTTAAGTCCCATTGTAATAGGGGGCGAGCCTATTGCCATCAACCGGGAACAAACCCATACTCCGGGCTGCTACTGAGAAATTCCAGATAGAAAAACCCAATAACACTTTGCCCGACCCGGGAATCGAACCCAAGACCTCATGCTCAGCAGTAGCGCTTGCGACCACTAGACCAACGAGGCAGTCAAAGCGAAATTCAAAGCAGCAATAAAAACAGTGCCAATCTTCATTACAAAAGTGCATAAAGACACGACGGAGAAGGATATTGCTGATTATGTGTATCATAAAATGGGCGAGGTGAGCACGCCTGAAAGTGTGTCGTTTAAATATCCTAAAGAACATAACACATACAAATTCTTTGTTTTGGAGATTAAATTGGAGATATTTCTTGATAGCAAACTATGAATTATTTTCACGACATTCGTAAATTTTAAAATGAGAAATTTCACGAATGGTGCAAACAGCGGTACTGTGAACGGCGTAAAATAAATATTAATGTATAACCTATTAAGCTACAATTGTAAGAGTATAAAACGCCCGGTGGAGAGTGTCAGGCAACTATGTAGCATGTCAGACATATTTGCCTTGAAAGAAACATGGTTGCTGCCCCACGATATCTCGTTCCTGAGCGAAATCGACACTGAGTTCGGGTACACCGGTACTTCAGCGGTGGACACCACGGCCGGCATGCTACGAGGACGGCCCTATGGTGGAGTTGCACTGCTGTGGCGGAAAAGTGTTTTTGATAACGTTTCAGTAGTGCAGTGCGATAACCCGCGAGTTGCATGAAATCCAGGTCATTTCTAGTATTCAGTGTATACATGCCGACGGACAACAGTGCGAACTTAACGAATTTTACCGACTGCCTCAGCCTGGTGAGTGCTATTATCAATAATATTTTGGCCTCTTTTATAATTATTGTTATGAATTTCGATTCTTTGTTGTTTACGCAGTCATTTGCAATATTTATATAGAAATACGCATTACAATTTGTTTTATCTCCATTGCCAAATGCGGAAACGTCAACACTACGTCCGCGGCAAAACTTCTTTGTTTTGTTGTATATTAAATAACATTAAATATGCTTGAAAAATACCTTAAAGTTGGTTTGCTAAACGTAGCCTACGTTTAGCAAACCAACTTTGCTCTCAGCTCTTGGCACTAACCACGATAATTTTATAGCAGCAGTGCAAAGGCATTCTTTCGATGTATTAGCAGTTAACGAGACTTGGCTATGACCGGGCGAGAAGGGGCGAGCGCCCACTGTGCCAGGTTACCGCCTGCGCCACATGCCTCGACCGCTGACTGTACACAGGGGTCGGGGGGGTGGTGTAGGTTTTTATTTTAAACGTAGCCTGACCGCCCGTACCTAGTCCACCCCAATTGACCCTAGGTACGGCACTATCGAACAAATGTGGATTACCCTAACACTAAATGGAAATAAAATCGCTATAGGCACAGCGTATCGTCCTCCACGCTTTGACTTGGACCTCTTTCTCGACGCCATTACCGACTCCATTAGCTCCTTAGTAAAATGTGACCACTATATATTGCTTGGCGATTTCAATGTTAACTTACTGAATGCTAACGGGCAAACTAAGAAAGTATGTGAGTTTTTGAATAGCCTGAGCCTAAAACAACTGGTAAGTTCGCCCACCCATTTCACAGACCATAGCGAAATATTGATCGACCTTGTCTGTACGAATCTCAACCATAAAGGGATATCGGTTGAGCCCTATCGCTCAATAAATGGACATTCACTTGTTGTGTGCGAATTTAATATGAGAAGTATTAAATAGAAGAAAATTAGAAACTTCAAAAGAACAATAAACGAAATAACAAAATTTAAATGACTAAATGTTTTATTTAGAAAAAAATTAGAATCCTAATGTTTGTGACATCAAATGAACGACTGATCAAAAGTTGCTAGATGTAATTTTAAAATATCAAATCATTACTAATCAAATTACATAATCACAAATGACGACTGAATAAAGAACAATGTCAGGTTTCGGCCTACACAACTTTTAAAATTAAATTCACACGGACACAAAGATTTTACTTACAACAATTTAAATATAAAATTCCAACTTATAAAAAAATATTTAGTTCTTTTCGAGAACTTTTCGAAAAGAAAATCATTTTAATAAGTAATCATTTTATTAGTCATGTTCTTGAATTACAGGTTTTTCTTTTTTAAATAAAAAAAGGTCAGGTAGTTACCTGTTCTGCCACTGGAATCGATTATTCTAAATAATTAAAGCGATTTACTCTTTACTTTTTATTTACCACCTCACAATTGTCTTTTATTATTATTATTTTTTACCTAAGTAATACTTTCATCGTGTTTATTATACATACATTTAGTATTTTTTAAAGAATATAAAAACGTAATTTAAGAAATCGATTTTCCTGATCTGTGTTCGATAACTTAATCGCCTTGTAATGGCAACCCTGTTAGGTTACGTCTTCTGCAGTTCTGTCAAGATCGCGCGCGCTAACGCACTTAAACTGACAGTGAGTTGACGATGACAAGATGTCAAACATCTTGTGTTATTGTCGGTGTTTTTCATGTGTACGTTTGTTTCCTTCTCGAATTCCTCTGCGTTTGCGTTATAAACTTACTGAGTTATATCCATAACACACATTTTGTGACAATGTCCGATCAACTACGTTGTATTAATTGTGGTTTAAACGTGTTCCTGATAAAACGGCATTTGACTTTGGAAACCCAAATAGTACATTGCGTCAATATTTTCAAGAGAGAGATGTGTTAATTCTAGATACAGGTTTCAGTGCAAAAGTGTAACTACTCTGTGCATATGCCATTATCATTACATGATGATGAAAATCAGTTGTCAACATTAGAAGCGAACAAAACTTAGGCTGTTACTATTTGCAGATGGGTGGTTGAAGTTATGAATGGGATTTTTAAAACTTCTTTTTTCGAAGTTCAGTGTAAAAGTGGAAATCACAGAAAAGCTTTTGACATTAAACTACACAAAAAAACGTAAGAATTTTCACTGTCCGTGACAAATTAATATCGAGCCAAAATTACTATGGATATCTGACATTGTTCTTTGCTAGATGTAAATATAAGTACCCACCAAATCATAACTAATCAAATTTTATAATCACAGGGTCTCTTTTGTTTCATCGAAAAGAAATTGCCAAATTATCACTTTCCAAACAATTTTCCGCATAATTTCATTTGCGAAATTATTACTTAGTCAATAATCTTTTCACAAAATAATTGTAACGTAAACCTAATGTTTGGCAAGTGAACGTTTAAACAATAACTTGTTTACCACTTGTTGTTTAGTACTTTTACCAATTTTTATGTAGTCAACCTTTATTCATTTTACGCAAAATAAAATTTCTACCTCGTCTAACTAGTTCGGTTCTCGATAGCTTGACCGATAACATTCTGTCAGCACAGGATAAGGGCCTAAGCACACTTCTTATCCTACTTGATTTTTCGCGAGCTTTTGACTGCATAAATATAGATTTGTTCCTATCAAAGCTTTACTACTATGGATTTGACCAAAATACAATACACTGGTTCCAAAGCTATCTCACCAACCGTCGGCAGCGTGTGGAAATACCACTGCTTACTTCTATTTACAGGGGAGTCCCGCAAGGCTCAATACTTGGCCCTATCATCTTTATCTTGTATTGTGCGGATATTATAAATTTCTTTGAAGCGATGTAGGTACCATATTTATGCTGATGACGTGCAAGTCTATATCTCCTTTAAGCCAAGTGACTAGAGGTCCCCGGTAAGGCCAGTGGCCCGGCCGCTGACGCCCTGGCCGAAAGGATTAGGGCGTCAGTAAATGCGGATGAGGTCCGAGTGTCCAGGCCCACCAAATTCGCTAGCATGCGCATCACGGGCCTGGACGACTCCGCGACGGAAGAGAAGGTGGTCGCCGCAGTGGTTAGGACCGGGGGGTGCTCTGCCGAGCAGGTGAAGGCAGGCACCATCCGTCCTGACTCCACGGGGCTGCAAACCGTTATGGTGAGCTGCCCCGTGTCAGCGGCCAGAAAAATTACCGGGGAGGGCCAACGGCTAATGGTGGGCTGGGTTTCCGCGCAGGTGAAACTGCTGGAACCCAGACCTCTGAGGTGCTTCCGCTGCCAGGTGGGCAACCACGTGCAAGCGAATTGCACCTCGGAGGTGGACCGCAGCGGTCTTTGCTACCGCTGTGGTCTGCCCGGGCACAAGGCTGGCTCGTGTAATGCCACGCCGCACTGTGCCGTATGTGCGGCGGCTGGCAAGCCAGCCGAGCACCGGATGGGGGGCAAGGCCTGCGCCCCACCCGCCAAAGCCAAGGCCAGAGGCAAGCCCTCCGCCACCGCCGTCACCGCCGCAGCCGCCACCACTGCCACCGCCGCTGCCGTCTCCAACACCGCCGTCGTCGCCGTCGCCACCGTGGCCACTGCGGCAGGCCCCTCTCAGGGGGCTGGGAAGGAGGCCCAAGAGGGGGCTGACATGGAGTGCCATTAATGGCTCCATTACGCCTCCTCCAGGCGAACATCAACCACTGCGCCGCCGCTCAGGATCTGTTGCTCCAGAGCATGGCGCAGTGGTCGATTAACATCGCCGTGGTCGCTGAGCCGTACTTTGTCCCGCCCAGGGATGACTGGGTGGAGGACCTGAGCGGCTCAGTGACCCTAATTTCGTCGGCCGCCGCCGGTACCCCGTCCCTCGAGGCCGTCAAGAGAGGATGGGGCTGCGTAGCAGCACGGTTCGGGGAGATTGTCGTGGTAGGGGTCTACCTCTCTCCGAACCGAACTCTTGCCGAGTTCCACAACTCCCTTGCGGAGTTGAGAGACGTCGTCGTCGGGTTTGGTTCCCTCCCCGTGTTCGTCCTCGGGGACTTCAATGCCAAGAATTTGGCTTGGGGTTCCCGGTTAACGGACACACGGGGCAGGATGGTGGAGGACTGGGCTCTGGAGACAGGCCTGGTCGTCCTAAACCGGGGTTCTGTCCCCACGTGTGTGGGGATGCGGGGTGAATCAGTGGTGGACATCTCGTTCGCCAGCCCCGCTCTGTCGCCGCGTGTAGTTGACTGGCGTGTCATGGAGGGGGTGGAGACCTATTCCGATCACCGGTATATCCGGTTCGACGTCTCCGCCCAGACCTCGGACGCGCCGGTCCGAAGGGCCCCGAGTGGTCCGCGGTGGGCGCTGAAGCAGCTGGACCGGGAGCTCCTCCTGGAAGCCTCGATCGTGCAGGCCTGGGTGTCACCACCGGACAGGCCTGCCGACATCAACGACGAGGCGGAGTGGTTCCGGGAGGCCATGTCCGACATATGTGACGTGGCAATGCCCCGGGTCCAGCCGGACGTGCCTCGCGCCAGGTGTACTGGTGGTCGCAGGAGCTGACGGCTCTGCGCACTGCGTGCGTGGCTGCGCGACGCCGGTACACCAGGCACCGCAGGCTCCGTATCAAACCTCCGGATACGGAAGCCATTCAGGCGGAGCTGTACGAGGGGTACAGAGCGGCGAAGACCGCCCTCCAAGCGGAGATCCTGCGGGCCAGGGTGTTGGCCCGCGAAGAGTCGCTGGGGACTCTGGACAGGGACCCGTGGGGACGGCCGTACAAAGTGGTGCGGGATAAACTCCGCCAATGGGCTCCCCCGCTTACGCAGAGCCTCCGGCCCCAGCTTGTGGAGGACGTGGTGAGCGCTCTGTTCCCTTCCCGAGGGGAACACACCTCCCCGCCTATGGCTCTACTGCGGTGCCCGATGCGGACCACACCGCCAGCGACGACGACGACGACGATGCTCTGGAGGTGACCGAGGTAGAAATGAGAGCGGCGGTACGCAGGCTTAATGCCAAAAATACCGCCCCAGGACCCGACGGCTTACCTGGGAAGGCCTGGGTCCTGGCCTTGGAGGCTCTCGGGCCTCGACTTAGGGGGCTCCTAAGCGCATGCATGGAGAGGGGCCAGTTCCCGCTTCGCTGGAAGACGGGGAAACTGGTCCTCATAAAGAAGGCAGGGCGCCCTGCGGACTCTCCGTCCGCTTATCGGCCCATCGTGCTGCTCGACGAGGTGGGCAAGCTCTTTGAAAGAGTCATTGCAGACCGCCTCGTCGGCCAGCTGGTGCAGGTGGGGCCGGATTTGGCGGAGAGCCAGTTTGGTTTCCGCAGAGGGCGCTCTACGGTGGACGCCATCATGCGTGTGCGAGCCCTGACGACGGGGAATGCTGTTGCCCAGGGTGGGGTCGTCTTGGCGGTGTCTCTAGACATCGCCAATGCCTTCAATACCCTGCCCTGGAGTTGCATTAGGGAGGCACTCCGGTATCACCGGATGCCGACCTACCTCTGTCGTGTGGTCGAGGCCTATTTGACGGACAGGGCCGTCATCTACCCCGGTCACCAGGGAGTGTGGAACCGGCAAGAGATGTCGTGCGGTGTCCCACAGGGATCGGTCCTGGGGCCGCATCTGTGGGACATCGGATACGACTGGGTGCTGCGCGCCGACCTCCCTAGCGGCGTCAGCGTAGTGTGCTACGCTGACGACACGTTGGTCCTGGCGCAGGGGAGGTCGCACCAGGCGGCGGCCGAATTAGTGGTAATTCCCACCCTAAAAAAAAAAAAAAAGCCAAGTGACTATGAATTGGCGATAAAGGATCTAAACGATTCTTGACAGGATAGCATGTTGGGCTGAAAATAACTGTTTAGTACTTAACCCCTCTAAAACCAAATACACGTTGTTCGGAACTAGGAACCAAATCACCGCAGTGCCGGCAACACTCGACGTTACCCTGCTGGGTGAGTCGGTCAGTCGAGTCAGTAAGGCACGGAATCTGGGTCTGAACATGGACGTTGGGTTGAGATACGAAGCGCACGTGTCCGAGTCAGTGCGCACTTGATTCTACCGGCTTAAGGTCCTTTATGAAATAAGGCCTTTTCTATCAGAGGAGCTGCGGATCCAACTCGTTGAGTCACTCGTGTTATCCAATATGAACCATGCGGACACAGTTATTGGCCCTCGACTACTAGCAAGAACTGACCGACTGGTCCAGAGGGTGCAAAACGCCTGCGTTCGATTCTGCTTCTCAGTCCCACCAAGAAGTCACGTAACGCCATTCTTAAATAAACACTCTATCCTCGAGATGAAGTCACGGCGCAAGTTGCACTTAGCATGCCTACTGTTTGGTGTTATAAAGTACAAACAGCCGACTTACTTGTACAATAAACTGAGCTGGATCGCTAGTAGAAGAGAATGTGCAAGTAGACAGTGCTCGCAGCAACTCTCCACTCAATCGCACAAGACAGCTGCTTTCAGGGGAAGTTTTAGATACGCCGCACCCAAATGCTGGAACAATATTCCCCCGCCGATAAGGAATCTTAAATGTCTTGGTACCTTCAGAGTTCGACTGCGGCAGTTTCTTATCACCTCGCAGGAGAAACTGGGTATGACTATTTCGAACACGTCCATTATATAACTGGCTGTCGTGTTCTTCCCGAGTCAATCTGACTATACTATAAGTAGTGTAAATCTGTGGACAGAGGATTACCGTAATTTAATAGTTTGTGGATATTATGTTGTAATAGTTGTAATTCACATCTTATTCACCTTTTTTTATATCTATTTATTGTAAACATATTTTCTTTTTGTCAAGCCAAATCGTTTATTTTGTTCACACTTACGCCACTGTAACTATATTAAGATTATTCATTTAGGTATATAACTTTCTAAATTATCAAGTAATCAAACCACAATCATCACATTCATGAACAAGAAAGTTTCCCGATACAAAACTTTGCTGTAGAATACATCATTTTAACTTGCGGGTATACTTACACAATTTCACTCTACGCATAACACTTTGTCACAACACCAATTTATCTCGTCTGCTCGACGTCCGTATGTCACTGCCAGCAGAATATCAGCGTCAGGTATATTTGCCTGACACATGCTGAGCTGGACTCCCATTTGGTGCAACCTTGAAACGCACACCGTACCTTGTTCGATAATTAATTGTAGCATGTCATAGTATCACTCTATTTCTTTTATCATGTTTTTTCTTTTTTTTTGTATATTGGCACCATGTTTTTATATATATTCCTGTAATTTGTTATCCATGAATTGTGCTATTGTGGGTTGTGTTATATCTTTTGTTTGCACTGAATAAATGTTTTATCTATCTATCTATCTATCTATCTAATAACAATATCGAAACTGTTTTTCTACTCGGAGACTTTAATTCGCATCCCACTGAACAGTTTTATATTGAATTGGTTTCTTTTTGTCGGGAATCTGAGTTGTTATGAGCCGATGTTGAACCGTTAGGAGTAAACTCTGACACTTATACTTTTATAAGCGATGCGAACGGCTCGAGACGTTGGCTAGATCACTGTGTTACTACGAAAGCAGCCATGTGCACTATTATTAATGTGATGTTAAATATGATGTACTTTGGTCCGACCACTTCCTTCTTATAATACAATGCAACTTAAATGAAATCAAACCAAAATTATACAATTCAAATAATAATAAAAATCTATCATGATATAAAATACAATAGGGTGATAGAAAACTTAAGCAAATTGACATTTATACTAAAATTTAAAATATATTGACTTTCCAATTGAATTGAGTGCATGTTGTGATTATGTTCGTAATAATTTGGACCACAGAGTTATTATTGATAAAATGTATAATAACATTGTTAATATTGTATGCCAAGCAGATTCTGAAGGGTAGGTACGAAATAAAACATGGGCGAAATAAGAAACCAGTAATGGGGTGGAATATGCACGTGAGTGATGTTCACAGGCAGACCAGGCTAAAGTTTGAGCAGTGGGTGGAAAATTTTTTAAGACGCGCTTACAATGGTGCCAGAAAAATAGTGACCAAATTAAAACGGACATGTTGGCATCGCATCATTCTAAGGGCGACTTCCGTAGTTTTTGGAGGTCCACCGATAAACTCAATAGTAGGTCGGGCCTGCCGGTGAGTGTCAGTTGTACCGCTGATGTCACAGGGATTGCCGAGCTATTTAGGCAGCACTTTTCTGTTTCGTCACCGTTGGGACCGTCTCAGTTTACAAGCAGTGCTGGTTGTAGTGGTCAGGAGTTCAGTGTCCGGTTTACGGCAAAGGAGGTAAGACATGTCATTATGTCTGTCGAGGGGCAAGTCTCCAGGCCACGATTATTTAAGTATTGAACACCTTTAACATGCTGGCCATCATCTGCTCAGAGTCTTAGCGATGTTCTACTCCTTGTGTATAGGACATATGTATCTGCCTGAGTGAATGATGAAAACTGTGGCGGTGCCAATTATTCTATAGGCCCATTTCATTAGCCACTGTTATTTCGAAAGTGCTTAACGGTTTGCTTAACATTCAGCTGGAAAAATACTGGAATTTACATGATAACCAGTTTGGTTTCAAAGCCACCTGTCTTTGCTTGCTTCCTCGACTTGTCGAAGGCAATTGACTTGGTTTGCTATGGTCTGCTGTGGCAAAAATTGCAGCAAGCGTCAGTGCCAGCTGCAACCTCACCGAAGCTCTTCAACCTGTATGTTAATAGGCTGATAGAGAGACTCAGCAGCACGGATGTCGGTTGTCATATTGGAGGTGTGTGCTTAAACAATATCAGTTACGTTGTGAAAAGTATGCTGAAGAACATGACTTGTTGTATATCACGAACAAAAACGAGTGCATGGTCTTTCGGGCCAGCGGGGGGGCGGTCTCCAAGTCTCATATATATACAGTATAATAATAATAGTTCAGTTCTCAAGAACCCTAGAGTAACTATGATACTTCGCAACAGGTTAGCTGGGTCTAGTCTTTCCTATTTGATACTCAGAATCGCAATAACACAGTCCAGAAATAGAAATAAATTCTGAGAAGTAAATGAACAAAACTTGATGAAATATAAAAAAAATATGTTTTATTTTTTATACTTTCATTCAATTTTAATTTTGATTTCTCAGTAACTAATAATAGTAATAGATATATATTAATAGTAATTTCCACTTATGATCACATCGCTCGGCTCAGTAGTGCACAGTTGAACACTTCCTCAAAGTCGTGTACCTACTGCACATTTCTCTCATAACATACATTAATATACCAAACTTCAAGTACTAAAACAGTTACAAAATCTACCTCAGCTCAGCAATATTACAGTATAACACCTGAACACGCAAGTGTAAATCAGCTTTACCAACTTCGAGCACTTTGAACAAACGGCACATAAAGAGCTTCGTCTATGGGCGATATCACGCAGACGATTTTTTAGCGTATTTCCAGCGAAGCGATTTATGAACGCATCCTCCGCGGGAGCGAAGCAAGCCAGCCGCAACTACGCGACGTCTTCTCCGCGTTTTCCCAATATTATACACTCGCTTGTGTCACTTTCTCTTGTAAACTCACGTCAATCGCAATTCGCAAACGCGGCGCACACGTCCCCGTATTCAGATCATGGTCTTTTTTTTGGGTGTGAAATTATCAAATAACTTCTCCCGCTCTGGGCGGAGCGGGAAGGTGTGTCAGACTCTTACTGACTAATACCCACCCGTGTCCCTTCCGTTGCCTGTTTTGCCAGGGGCCTCAGTATCCCTTTCGGCCTTTCCCACGATCCCGACAGCCAGATGATGGTCTACCTGTGTGACAAATCTCATCGAAATCCGTTCAATTGTTAAGGCGTGAAAAGGTCACAGATAGACACACAGAAAGAATTACTTTCGCATTTATATTATTACTATGGATATGGATTGGTCGCACCCACCCCGCACCGCACCCGCGCTATCTCCTCACACTGAACGAGGCCTTAGTTGCTTCAACTTGCTTCGTCTCGTACAAATTAGTGCTTCGGTTGCAAGTGACGCTGTACTAAGTAAAATTACTTAGGTACTTGTTGAAAGCACGGATTCTAAAGTGAGTCGTGATCACTTTATGCTGTGCGGACAAAAGTAAGTTTCTTGCTTAGAAGTAAGAAATAAGTTGCATTTTCTGAACATTGTGTTCGTGACGATACGTCACCATAGTGTTATTCAGTGTTTTTGAAAATAAATTAGATTCAAAGTGATAACAGTGCTAGTTTAAGCATAGACGCAGTATTAAAATACGAGTATATAATGTTTAGTACATAAGACGGTAAGTACGACACTTACAAACATCAGTTAAGTGGACTATATAGCTATAATGTATAGTTCTTTCGGTGCGTCCAGGTAGCCTAGACCGAGACCTAGCCCTGGACGTAACTTTAAGTATCTAGTCCCTAGGAAAAGCCCATTTAACTGAGTTTGTATATCGTACTACTTTAGATTAGTAAACATTGTTATTTTGGTTTAACCAATCCTGATTTTAGGGCGCGTCACGCCCTGAAACATATAGCTGTGATATTTTATATATCAGATTGTTTTAGGTCTGTAGACCGGCCTGAGGTATCTGTAATTAGTTAAAATCGGTTTATTACTTTTCCAGGAATGCACAGAACAAAACTGTTTTGGTGGATAATTGCAATATCTAATCTGTTTCCCCTGAAATATCCTTTCAGTGGAAACAGATAAAACCGATATAGATATCTCAGGAAACGGGGAATTTTACGGGAAATGTCATTACTTTCCCCGTAAAATTCCCATAAGGAGAACTTTTTCATTTGGTTTGCGTTTACTTTAAAACAGTTAGCAATTACCGGCTCTCGTTACAGTAAAGTTAGCCAGTACCTAAGAAAACATGTAACACTACAATTCGTAGTCATCGGCAAGGTACTTATTTATATCTTCAAAATAATCAAGTAAGTACTCCTCTAGGAGATAGTCAAAAACCCTTCCCAATCAAAAACAATGGTACACATGAATATATAGTAGCCGTATAGAAGAGGCAGATAGCCGTCTTGAAAATATCTGGAATCTATAGGAACAAGACGTCAGCGCCGCATGGACAGGGAGGCCTCACACCGGGATAAACCTGGATAGGCATTACACACTCCCTACACACGCCCTTCGCGTCCATCACGCCCGTCTGGCACACGTATACCTGTTCTGTTTTGATGACATTTATTTGATAGACACGACATTACCCCCTTCCTTGCCCCGCTCTGATTAGCAGGTCAGCAGGTCGGATCGCCCAGACTGCACTGCACGTATATACCTTCCAACTTGTAAAATATGTAAAAACAAGAATATTTCCTATCCCGAACACGAAAAACATATTTTCTACAATACCGCAAGAACGCATAGTTATAAAAAAAAATATTAAGATGACGAGAATTTGTTCTTAGCAACAAGAAATATTTTAGCAGATATTGATCATATTGGAAAGAGAACAAATTCATCCCAATTAAACACAATCTAGTGAACTCTACTGACAAGTAGTAATTATTACAAACGTTTGTAATCAAAATCTAGATTATGTTATTACAAGACGCCTTGTCACGTGCCGATAAATTTTGTATTCTGAACAACCAAATACGCGAAACTGCCCAGTCCGATTAATATGTATGGCAAGCCGATCCTTTGGAAGAAGCGTGCTAAATACTTAGGTGTGATCCGTGACCACCACCTTACCTTCAGGGAGCACATAAAGGCGACTAGTTCGCGCGCCTCTTTCGCTCTCGGTAGGCTCCATTTCAATTGACCACACGCAGAAGATTGTCACTCAAGTGCAAATTGCGCATCTACACCACGGGCATCCATCCCATCATGACCTATGCTCGCATCATCTCCGCACATGCTAAGCCACGCCATCTCTTTAAGATGCAGACTCTCCAAAACCATTCCCTTAGAAAGGTTACGGGAGCCCCCTAATTGCGAACATAGAATGTTCGCAATTTCGATCTACATTTAGATCTCAAAATTCCTACCACCCCTAGTCTTTGGCTATAAAAGCTCACCAAATCCCTGATACGGCGGCCATCCGATGCACTGGGATCCCGCTCTCCAAGTAGGATTCGCTGACCGAAGCATACTTTCTCCATTCTAGACGACGCACTATGGGACCAAACAGTATTTTCCATCTCAAAAATGGTTTTGTCGAAAGTCGTAAATCCATAGATTGTTTTATGGTTTTATACTCTCAAAAGATGGAACTTACGAATAAATTACAAAATATAAAAAAATATAAAGTTTTACGTTTATAAAATGAACCTCAAACATTGGGCATAAATATTTTCATGCCAATTAAATTACCGTTAAGGGAGTTCAACACATAATTATTCGGAAGTTTTCCAAGGAAACATATTAGTGTTATACATCATTAGATAGCTTAGAATATACACTTTGCAACCACGTTCAGTTTTTGTAAAAAAACTATTTTTATTTAATTTTTTAATATTTTTTTAGTGAAGTAAAGAAAATTTAGTTTTTATTAATTTCAATTGGAGTTTTCGTTGTTGCCGAAAGCAGCCGGTGTCAAGTTAATTACTCTATTAGAGACCTTATCTACTCAGTAATATGAGGACTTAAAAAAAACTTGCGCGTTTTTTGCGCCAGAGGTGATTTTGAAGCAATAATGTCAATCGGGGAAAAATCCTCGAAAATTACGGTTCTTCTTTTTTATTATGAAATATTATATTTAGTTATTATCCTTTGATGTCTATATTGTTTTTTCTATTTCTTTGATAAAAACATACATTTTCAAATTAAAAAACTGCTATTATATTTGAAAGAATCTTCCCATGGCAATTTTGTTTGGGGTGGTCACCTTAACCACAAGTATGATAAACTATATTGCTGCGGAAGTTCTATTTATCTGTTGTGGTAAATAATTACAATCAGTACTGATTACACTATTTCGATGAGAACTGTTATAATCAATTGTCCCATGGTTTTTGCACAAGGCACTAAAATATTAGTCCTTTAAATACCCGTGTATGTTCAGCATACGATTCATCAAAGTGTTCAGATACTTCTTTTCAATAACAATTAACGCATAAAAAACATTATTATCTAACAATGAGTGAATTCGTTTGTGTTCGACGCGATCTTTGTGATCAAATAATAAAAGGGAAAAGTACTTCAGACCTCAAAAAATATTTATTGGAAAATTTTCAACTATCGGAAACTGACGTTAATACTGTAATAGAGAGTATTCAAAAAAATCTAACATCGAGTTGCAACCAGAAATGGACCAAAGCTCAAAGAAAGCCGGACCGGTTCGAGAGCCTATACTCAAATTGGTTAAATGGTGAGTTTAAAGTATCATTGAATTCTTGCAGTACCTCAACCACTGTAAATTCTGGTTTGAATACTTCTGGTGAACGTGGAAGACCAACAAAACAATATGACGAGTGCTCGGAAAACACAAAGAAACGAAAAAATATGGAGCTGGTCCAGGAGTATGGAATGGGACATGTCCGTAACGCTTATGTGCAAGGTTTAAGATCCATGGGGGAAAATGACGAAGCGTCGATTGTGACTATTATCAGAAATAAGGAAAAAGAAGAGAAAAAAGTTATTCTACAAAACATACTCAATCCAGATAACGCACTTTCCTTTACAAAAGAGGAAGCATTGAGTATATGCATTGAAACTGATTTAACCAAAGCACAATATGCATACCTAAGAAAAAGGCTCGTTGATAAGAATTTAAGTTCTGTATTGCCTTCGTATCAAACACTAAGTGAAGCAAAAAAGGCTTGCTATCCGCCTGCATCCAGCATTACGGTGACAAATATAAGCGCAAAAATCAACCTGCAAGATCTCTTAGACCATACAGTCTGCCGTATTATAAGGATAAAGTCAGGATAGACTTACAATCGTCTCAAGCTTTTCACTAAATGGGGATGTGATGGATCCTCCGGGCAAAGTGAGTATAAACAAACTCTACCGGAAGAAAACGAACAAATATCGGACGCTAATTTGTTTATAGTGTCCCTTGTACCACTGCGACTTGTAGACGAAGAAACTTCTACGGTCATATGGAAAAACCCTACTTGCTCATCTGTTAGATATTGCAGACCAATTTCATTAGAATTTGCAAAAGAAACTCCCGAAAAAACTACAGCGGTTGTCAGTGAAATTGAAGCCAAAATTAATCAATTGATTCCAACTCTTGTGTCAATAGAAGACAAAGTCATCGAAGTTAAACATCAACTGTTTATGACAATGATTGATGGGAAAGTTGCTCAAGTGTTGACAAACACATCATCCAGTGCTACCTGCACTGTTTGTGGAGCAACTCCCAGACAAATGAATGATCTTTTAAGTTACAACGAGAGTTGAAAATGAAAATGCGTTTAAATACGGATTGTCGACGCTACACGCATGGATAAGATTTATGGAAATGATCCTTCATATTTCTTACAATTTAGGTTTTGAGAAGTGGTCTGCAACAACTCCAGAAAACAAGCAACTTAAAGAAGACAAGAAAAAATTTGTCCAAAAACGTTTCCGAGAAGTGCTTGGCTTGCATATTGATAAACCACGTCAAGGTTCCGGTAATAGCAATGACGGTAATACGGCAAGGAGATTTTTCCAAAATTACCAATGTTCTGCAGAGATAACCGGAATTGATGAAGAATTAATCAAGAGACTATATGTAATTCTTCAAACTATGTCATCTCGATTTCCTATAAACGCAGAAAAAATTGGTCAGTATACATTGGTAACCGCGCAATTATATGTAAGCAAATATAACTGGTACTACATGCCATCTTCGGTCCATAAAGTACTTATACATGGTGCTAAAATAATAGAGCATTATGCAGTTTTGCCTATAGGACAATTATCCGAAGATGCCCAGGAAGCTCGAAATAAAGATTATAAGAAATATAGGTTACATCACGCTAGGAAGTGTTCCAGATCAGCAACAAACGAAGACGTTCTGCATATTTTGTTATATACATCTGATCCTTATATATCTAGCTTAAATAAACCAAGTTTTCTAATATCCAAAGGATTATTTGACGAAGCCAAAGAATTGTTGGAAGTAGAAAGTGATGAGTAGGATAAGTTTAAGTAATAATTTTTTTTTGTCATGTAACTGTTTGTTTAATAATAATAATTTAGTTTTAAACTTATTTTAAGCATAAGTGTAACTTTTATTGCTATTTTAATATAACTGTATGATTTTTTGTATGAAATTTCGTATAACTTTATCTTTATCATTTTTTTTCGGAAAAAATATTTTTTTTAGAATGATGATGTTAGATTTCTTTTATTTCCTAGATATTCACAAATACGTGAAAAAAAAATCAAGGAGATAAATCACAAAACAACAGGTTATCGATTTTTGAGATGGAAAATACCGGTTGGTCCCATAGTGCGACGCCACAACCCTCCTACAGGAGAGTTATAGTCCCACCACTAGCACAGTTTGCAAATACAATAACAGACCGCCGTCCTTTCGTCCTCGCCGCCGTCGAGGCCTGGCGCGACGTCCCAATCCATGCATAGCTTTAATTTCGTCCCTAATTAATCTTAATCCAATCCAGCCTGTCCCTTGCTGTCATCCCCCAGCGAAGCCCTAAGCCGAGGCCGGGCTTAACCGAGCCGGGCCTTAGTTCAGGCAACTATACCATAGAAGAAGTTGAAACTACAAAATTTCCGGGTCTCGAAATAGATAAAAAACTAAATTGGAAATCACATGTTGATACTTTGTGTAAGAAAACGAGTAAGTCTGCACACGCTCGACACACATTATCACCTATAATAAACACGGATGCTCTTCTTATTGCTTATTATGGGATAGTAGAATCACATTAACGGTATGGGATCATATTTTGGGGAAACTCTACTGAAAGAGAGACTGCCTTCAAAGTACAAAAAAGATGCATTCGAGCGATGCACGGTGTGGTATTAGGCCCTAAAAGTTGGCCAAAAATGATTTTTTATTTTATTGGTAAACTATTCCATATTACCGATCCTTTAAAAGTTAAGTAGTTGGTCAAATAAATGGCCGAAGAACTCCGTGCCAGCTTGCCAACACGTTCCGCGCGCTCAGTCGGAAGTTGCCGTTCGCTTACAGTGGTCGTGTGATTATTCGATACGCTCAAATTTTACTTGTTTATAAAACGTGATATTTTAGGAACAAATAGTTTTGTGGTGGTTTTTGTGATGCATTCCTCTCAGCCAGGTATGTAACTATATGTAACATGTTTTTTTTTCTACAAAAGTCTCAATCAATTTTAATCCATAGGGGCAAAAGTAAGTTGTCATAAACTTTGACAAAAATTCTTACATTTCTATGTTTAAGAGACTTTTTTTTACATTATTTAGCATTCTTTAAATACAAATACTATTGTTTCTTGTAGAGTAGACAGTCCAGAACATATTTTTAAAAAACATAGCCGCCCATACCCGCCCCGTTTTTTTTTTAGATTTTTTTTCGTTAGTACCTCCCAATCTTGTTTAAATATTCGTTCTTAAGATTTAGTCTTATTTTGTTACAGGGACTTCAGGATTGAGGTTTATGACTCGGAATGAGTTGTATGCTATTATGCAAGGTTCCAATGAGTCAACATTTGACAGAAAATTGACGTTTTTGAAGCAGCAACTGCTAAGTTCCTACTCTGATGATGATATAAGAATTCATGATATAAAGCAAAAGATCGCTAACATACAACACAATTTCAAGCAAAAATGGTTAGCAGCTCGTAAAACCACAGCAAGATTCGAAGAAAATAACGTAGATTCGGATCCGGATCAATATCGTTACCAGCTACAGGTATGTGTCTGAACAGTTTTTTTTGTTAATTAGGGTTTCGGGTTTCCAAAAACTTGTTGACACTCAGGTAGCTAGCTCATTGTATTGTTTAATTGAAACTCGTTAATATCTACGGATAAACTTTTTTTTTCTACTGTTACAGGAATCAGCCCTGGTCGCCCTCAGAAATCTTTTGTGGATTCTAGTGAAAGGACTAAAAGACGGAAAACTACAGAACTTCGATCAAAAGACGTGGAGGAATTGACTTACGCTACTCAAATGAAGTTAAGAAAAGTTGGTAAAGTTGATGCTTCGAAAGTCATAAGAGATCTTACGAAAAGTCCCCGGAGAGCTAAAAAATATGTGAAAGCAATGAGAAGAAGTATTCAGACACAAGATCAACCTCGCCAATTGCCACCTTTAAATGCTTTGTCTATGTTCACCGAAGCAGGATTAACAAAAGCACAATACGAACGAGTACGAGACACCAATAAGTCCTTCTTTCCGTGTTATTCGGTGCTGCAAAAAGTCAAGAAAGAATGCTATCCTGAAATTCATCGCGTTACAGAAACGTGTGCTGAAGTTCAAGTACAAAAATTAATGGATCATACGGCGAATCGACTGATTTCACATCTTGGAGTAGTTGTAGAACAGTTAAGTGAGGAAGAAAAATCATCATTAATCTTAATAAGTAAATGGGGTTGCGATGGGTCACAACAGGTGCAGTATAAAATAAAATTTGAAAATGAACCTGATACAGATGCTAATATTTTTTAAAGTTCTGTTGTTCCACTTCAATTAGTATATGGACATGAAAAGAAAATTCTGTGGCAAAATCCGACACCTTCATCTCCTCGTTATTGCAGACTTATTAGAATCAGATTCGTCAAGGAGACTACAGATATAACAACAGAAGAAATAGACTACATCACAACACAAATAGATGCGCTTGCCAGCACTGACATTGGGAACAACTTATCAGTGAAGCATAAGATGTTGTTCACTATGGTGGATGGCAAAGTTTGCAATGCGGCAACACTTACAAAATCTACAATGAGATGCTACATTTGCGACGCAACCAGTTCAGAGTTTAATGACTTATCAAAGAAAAGGTAAAGAGGAAAATTTAAGATTCGGGCTGTCATTGCTACATGCTCGTATTCGATTTTTAGAATCAATCCTACACATAGCATATAGGCTACCTGTAAAAAAAATGGAATGTCCGACTTTCGATTGAGGAAAAACAAGCGGTGGAAGCCAGAAAACAAGAGATCCAAGATCAATTTAAGCAAAAACTTGGATTATTGGTGGATATCCCGAAAGCTAATTTTGGGAACACCAATGACGGTAATACCAGTCGCCGATTTTTCGAAAACTACGAAATATCAGCGGAAATAACCAAAATTGATAAAGAACTTATCTACCGACTGAAGGTTATATTAGACACAATGTGCTGCGGGTATAAAATTAATGTTGAAGCCTTCCAGAAATACTGCGATGAAACTGCCGAGATGTATGTGGCTTTATATGGGTTTTACCCCATGTCTCCGACACTGCATAAAGTACTTCGTCATGGAGCTGAAGTGATAAAACACGCAATTCTTCCAATAGGACAACTTTCTGAAGAAGCTGCGGAAGCTCGCAACAAAAACATAAGGCAATATAGACTTAACTATTCCAGAAAGTTTTCGCGCGTAGAGTGCAATATGGACGTTTTAAATAGGCTTTTGTTAACTTCGGACCCCCTATTAACAAGCATGAGAACAAATCTATATTTTAAGAAAAATAGAAAGACAATGGTGCCGATTCCCTTGTTCACAAACTTAACTAAATTTAAGTTCAGTGCATCTCTTTCTTTCTATTTCATTAAGAAGAGGACAGAAGATACATTTTATTACCCCGAAATAGACGCGATAATAGTGTGCTATGTCTGGAGTCAGCCAAGACAGCACTTATACGCAAAAGTGTCTACTGCATGGCTCCAGTCATTTATAACAAATTGCCAAAGACATGGAAAGAGCTTACGCTATCATTATTTAAAGAGAGACTCCGAAGCTTTTTAGTGGCGAAAGCATATTATAATATTAAGGAGTTCCTAATTGAGAAAGTATTTTTAAGCTAGTTTACATAAATATATTATTTTCTGTACCTAGTTTGAGGTGTAATATTTTAAAATTGTATTTAATTATTTAATTATAAAATTATCTTTATCTCTTTGAATTTCATGTTCATCAAGTCAAG
Organism: Atethmia centrago; assembly: GCA_905333075.3. NCBI lineage: Eukaryota > Metazoa > Arthropoda > Insecta > Lepidoptera > Noctuidae > Atethmia > Atethmia centrago. The sequence continues at coordinate 6,647,145 of HG995384.1, forward strand.
GAATTTAAGTCGAAAGAAATAAATATTTCACTGAATTATATTTTACGTAAATTACCGATTTTCTTTCGTGAACAAACGGTCCACAAATAAGGACTGACTCCTGATAGAAAAATGAATTCCCAACGGAATAATGAGGTGTTTGACTGGCATTTCGTAGTAATCTACAATTTTGCTTTGTACTTTGGTATTTTTATTTAATTATTTGCCTTGGAAAGTTATTTAACTAGGACTTTGGGAGTTTGGGATATTGTGTATATTGCGTGTGCGTGAGTGATTTGAGCAAAGAAGACCAATTAGGATCTAATAGCTCTACTTTGCTCAAATCTATTAAAATACGTGAAATGTTCGCAACAGACTAAACTTTATACAAAAGGAAACATACATTCCGTAGTATTTAAAGATAGCGTCACTAGTCACTATTTATCTACGTTTATCAAAATAAACTAAATAGGTACACAGATTAATACATAGAAACCATGCCAAGCAAATTAATAAACTTGTAATGTTTTAAAAGACATATACCATAACCTGGATTAGGACATTGGATCTTATCCCGATATTCCCACGAGACCGAGACCTATGCGGGTGTAACCGCGGGTTGCAGCTAGTCCCTAATAATTTCGCGTTACTACACGCGAAATTATAAGGTACTAGCTGCGCCCCTGCCTCTTACACGGATCAGTTAAGAACACTGCCTTTATATGTAGACACTGTTAGTTATGACGACAGATTATAGATACATACATACACAATTCAATTTACGGCCTTTTCCCTTTTTTTTGGGTGGGTAATTATCAATTAACTTCTCCCGCTCTGTGCGGAGCGGGATGGTGTGTCAGACTCTTACTGACTAAAACCCACCCGTGTCCCTTCCGTTGCCTGTGTTTACAGGGGCCTCGGTAACCCTTTTGTACCTTCCCGCGACCCCGGCAGGCATCGGCCCTAGTGGACCCCTACGGCTTTTTTCCTTGGGGGTAGGTTACTACCTACCCTACCTACCTACCTTTTACTTCATCGACGTTCATACACCTGGTCATACAGATTTCGTTAGGCCACATGTCAGTGGTAACAAAACTAATATAAGGTAGCCTCTCATTCTATTGAAGCTCTGACTACACTAGGCCGGCTCCAGCTCAGTTACCAGTACTCTGAACTACACTAGGCAAGCTCCAGATCAGTTATCGGTACTCTGAACTACGCTAGGACAGCTCCTAGTCAATTACCGCTCCTTTGGACTACGCTAAGTCAGCTCCAAGTCAATTACCACTACTTTGGACTACGTTAAGCCAGCTCCAGGCTAATGACCGCTAATCTGGACTACGCTAGGCCAGCTTCAGGTAAATTACCGCTACTCTAGACTATGCTAGGCCAGCTCCAGGTTAATTAGCGGTACTCTGAACTAGGCTAGGCCAGCTCCAGGTCAATCACCACTCCTTAAGACTACGCTAGGGCAGCTCCAGGTCAATTACCGCTACTCTGGACTACGCTACGCCAGCTCCAGTTCAATAACCGCCGAGGCCGACGTGCGACCTACTGTGCCTGAAACAGTTGTTAGACAAGCCAAATTTAATCTAACTTATTTTTTTACGTGATAATTATTTTAAAACTGAGAATAGTGTTTATTGCACTATACACAAGTTCGTTCCACTTTCTTGTGATATAATAATAAAAACACTTTGTTCGTTTGTTATATGCGTGTCATTGTCACTATTAAGTGCCAAACTTAAGTGCCAGTGGGCAGGGCACATTGCTCGCAGAACAAATGGCTGATGGGGCCGAAAGGTTCTGGAGTGGCGACCGCGTACCGGAAGATGTAGCGTTGGAAGGCCTCCTACAAGGTGGACCGATGGCTTTGTGCAGGCCGCAGGAATCCGCTGGATGTGGGAAGCACAAAACCGGTCAAAGTGGCGGTGCTTGGGGGAGGCCTATGTCCAGCAGTGGACGTCTTTCGGCTGAAATAATGATGATGATGTCACTATTATTTCTACACTGTTTGCACTACACAATGCAAACACAAGACTACTGAAAATATCCGGGTATGAAATAAATCCTTATCGTCTGGTACTTTCGTGTAAACGCGTTTTATGTTTAACGATAAAGGTCCGCCACTTTGTCGTTCATATCTGGACTTACTGCTAGCGATCGCATTTATTAAAGTATTATGTTATGACGCCTATGCGCGTTTAGTGTCCCTGAACGTTTTAAAAACAATGTAACAATGTTTCTACCTTTGATTTCTGTAAGTGGCCTTTATACTTCATATAGGTCACACGTCATAACAATAAAACTTTTATTGTCTCGTTCAGTGTCCTTGAAAGCCTTAATTTATTTAAACGAAACATAACTGAATATCAATCCTGTTTTTCCCCGAATCACCTGTTTTCACCTATTGTCTACAACTACTTGCAACAACAACTAATTGTGACATATTATACCCACAAAACTCGTAAATAATCCTAAAGTCGAACTAAAAATTCACCGAAGTAATCTGACATGTGCTAGCTGTCACTTTGTAATGATGATCGTTTAGTTTAAGCGATTTATATAAGTGTAAAATAAATATATAATAATAAGTGGAAAAGTCCAGAATACAATAAATATGACCATTTTATTACACAAAGTGACAAACCGGGCATAGATAGATAGATAGATAGACAGATAGAATACTCTTTATTATGTACACCATAAAAATTACAGCTACAAATGTAGAAATTTTACATAGGGTGACACAATGGGCGGTCTTATCGCTAAAAGCGATCTTCTAAAGACAACCTTTGGATGGATTAGGGGGGAAAGAAGAGACAATACTGCAGGTAGTCTGTGGTGTACCATTCAAATATATACAATAAATACATACATACATAAAATATATTAAAATTATCTATATAATATATTCAATAATAATTAATCATAAAACATATATAATAATAATAAATTCTTTATTTTGGACACCATAGGATCCACTGTGTTAGTAAATTTCTTATAATTAATGTTAGTATATTATCTAATTAGTAACTTAAAGTAGGTACTATTATTTAAAAATTAGCTACAGTTAGAGTTTGCTTTCACAAGCGAAAGGAGAACTTCACTCGTTCATCACTCCCACAACGTTTAGTGGGGGTGATGAACGAGTGAAGTTGTCCTTCACATCTACTCTCCTATTCTGGGGCGTTCCCTAGAATAGGAGAGTAGATCTGTTCTCCGTCACTGTCCTCAGAATACTGTTGTCACTGTCCCGCAATCTTGTTACTAAGGACGAGATTATATACTGGTACTGAGAAATTAAAACCTAATGAAAAACCCCAATATCACTTTGAACGACGCGCGACCTGGGGACGGAACTCTATGCAAAACAGTCTCAATTACAACCACAAGACCAATAAAGCAGTAATAATAAGCATTAAATACATAACCTAAGCCTGCGAGGGCAAATACACCCCAGAGGTTACCCGGAACATCAAAAGGGGTAGTCGAGGTACGCGACATTTCTGAATAAGCGAAATTACTAGTAAAATAACAGTATTTAGTTTATTTCCATATTTTCGTAAACACACAGTTTTCTTTAAACAGAACAAAGTTCCTACATCGACATAAAAATAAAATCATTCAATCCTTTGCACCGAATTCCGGGTAAGTCCTACACATTTAGCATGATCATTCTGGGACACAGGCCTCCTCTCTGTGAGAGAAATGGGCCGTAATCCAGCACGCAGGTCCAAGGCGCTCGTTCACTACTTTTCACCAGATTCCGGGTAACTCATTTCCCATTCAATAGTACGTAATGTAACCAATTGACTGGTTTCCCGGAACGCTTATTCTCGGTTTACACTTGGACTCCACATCAAATGCGAGGAACCATTAATGTGTCAACTGACGGGTGCGCGAACAAATACAGCATGTTGGCTGTTTGTACAGTTCGTATCACAATGTAAACGTTGTGATTTCAACCGGAGCTCGTCAAGGCTTTGACCGTGACGGTGGGGTACTTAGAAGTGTTGGCTTTTGTAGGATTTTATCGGTATTTTGGTATGTGTTAGCAGGTTTCGGGACTTGCTAGCACGACTACTGATGTTGTGATAGCTCCGAACGAAATATACGTATACAAACAAGTTGCAGGTTGTTTTTGGTATTGACTGGCAAACAAGCAAATCATTTGTTATCAACAGTATCCGCTTTTATAACAAGTTGCCAAAGTCAGTTACAGACCTTAGCGATGGAAAGTTCAATACCCACATCAAACGTGTTCTTATCAAAAACGCATATTGTAAGATTAAAGATTACGTTGAAGACAAGGAAGTATGGCAATAATTCATTCCGCACATGTAGCTTCCCTTTTTTTTTTTTGAGGGTTGGAAATCATCAAATAACTTCTCCCGCTCTGGGCGGAGCGGGAGGGTGTGTCAGACTCTTACTGACTAAAACCCACCCGTATTCCTTCCTGTTGCCTGTGTTGCCAGGGGACTCGGTGACCCATACGTACCTTCCCGCGACCCCGGCAGGCATCGGCCCTAGTGGACCCCTACATTTGTGCTGACATCTCTTTAAGGCGCGCGTGGAATACGACGCGCCGTCGACCCAGGCCTGGTCCTTACCGGACGGTGAGCTACCCATTGCTCACCATCCGCAAGCCCGCGCCTACGGTGGCCGGAAATCCGCCAGGGATTCCCGACGCCCTGGGCGTCTCCTGCGGCGGCTAGGGGCAAGAAGGCGTGAAACTTGCCTTTCCCTCAACCGTCCCGCCTCCTCCTTCGCGAGCATTACTGCTTCGCAGAAGGAGGTGACGGCTGCCCATGCCTTCTCGCTCCGTACCATGGCCTGAACCAGGGCCAGACGCGAGAGGTCTCTGCCGCCGATCGCCTCCACGAGGACACGGCGGTGCTCTGCCCAAGCCGGCCAGACCTCCACCGTATGCTCCACCGTGTCCTCCGGGCGATCCACACAGTGGTGACACCCGGACGTTTCCTCCCGCCTTATCCGACACAGGAACCTCCCGAAACTGCCGTGTCCGGTGAGGACCTGTGTCAGGCGGAAGGTGAGGACGCCGTGGCGCCTCTCTAGCCACTCCTCAAAGAGGGGACTTATCGCCGCAATCGTGGCGTGCCCAGCACTGGGTTGCGACAACCGAACTTTCCATGACGCCATGAGATCCCGCCGGAGCTCCGTCCGCTGTGCCTCGATTTCTCGCGGCAGCGGACTTACGCCCCGGCGTTTCGCCTCCTCGCGCCACTCCCATACGTGCGCGAGGACTTTTGCCTCCAGATCCCATGGCGGCAATCCGGCAAGGAGGCTCGCTGCCCCACAGGAGACCGTGCGGTATCCCCAGACCATCCGGATGGCCATGACCCTTTGGGCCACGCTCAACCGGCGGGCTGGCCGCAGCGCCAGAGAGCGCGCCCATACAGGAGCCCCGTAGAGGGCCATGGACCGCACGACCCCCGCGTAGAGCCTCCGGCAGGAGGCGTTTGGACCCCCTAGATTGGGCAGGAGCCGCTTCAATGCAGCGCCCGCCCGCTCCAGTTTGGGAGCCAAACGTCGGAAATGCTCAACGAAGTTCCACCGGCTGTCGAGGACGAGTCCCAGGTACTTCATCGTCGACTCGACGCCGATGGAAACCCCTCCTACCGTTATTTGGGACCCCAAAGGTGGCGCGTTCCGAGGACTATGAAAACACATGGCCTCGGACTTGTGCAAGGCCACCTCGAGTCCCAATTGCCGGATCCTTTCGACGATAGTGGCAACCCCGCGTGCCGCTACTTCGGCCGCCGCCTGGTGCGACCTCCCCTGCGCCAGGACCAACGTGTCGTCAGCGTAGCACTCTACGCTGACGCCGCTAGGGAGGTCGGCGCGCAGCACCCAGTCGTATCCAATGTCCCACAGATGCGGCCCCAGGACCGATCCCTGTGGGACACCGCACGACATCTCTTGCCGGTTCCACACTCCCTGTCGACCGGGGTAGATGACGGACATGTAGCTTCCCTGGTACCTCATTAACGGAATACCATGTAAATGTCTATTAACTGCTCCCAAATTACGATGTTTATTTTAATTTTATTTTTTACTTACTTCCTTGACATAATATTTTCATTATTTGATATTATATACCTAAAATTTTAATTTCAGTTAATGGCTTTTCTGGACAGGATATTAATTTATATTTGTTATAGTTGTAAGTAATGGCAAACATGTCATTTGGTTTATATGGGTTTTTATTTTTTTTATTTCATTAATATTTTATATGGATTCTTTTATATTCATTTTGTGTGAATGATAGAACGTTGTAGGCTTAATAGACAGCAGTAGGATTTGTAGACCATTTTCTATTTCGTTAAATACTTGGTACTTGTTGACCGGCCTACACTGTCCTCCCATACCTATCAACATAGTAATTTGAAAACATTGTAAAAGCTAATTATATTTAAAAGAGTAACCGTGGAGTTTCTTGCTAGCTCTACTCCATAGGAAACGACCAATTGGAACCGTGCACCTAGCTTCTGACGTTTCATAAGTGCCCATGTAGGTTTATGTGAAATAAAATATTTTCATTTTTAAATTAATGTGGGGTCCACCTGACGATAAATGATCCCCGCCGCTTATGAACTTATACGCTTATGCATTTTCCACTCTAAATGTAAAGTTGAAATGTCAAAGTAACTTTAGTCGACCTCGTAATTATTGCTTTACCAACCCTAAGGTTCCATGTCATTTGCCCGTCATAAAACGTTGGGGTCTATATGACGTCTATGTTAAGATTTAAGGTGGATTCAAGGTAGCCCGCGAAAAGCAAATTTTCTTACGTTTTCTGCAATTTGGAGGTCACTGTCAGGTTGTATCTTGATCAAAATATGATTCGCGACAGTAAAAAAAATTGTATTTACAGAATTATAATCATTAATACATCTCTTTTATGGAAAAGTCCATAAATGGAACAACTCTAACTTAAAGAGATGTATTAATTATGTTAATTATAATACAAGCTAAAAATTACCTGCATGCATATTGGAAAAAAAAACGTAAGACATTTTGAATTTCGCGGGCTACCTCTGCGGATCCACCTTAATGAATTGAACCTGAGTGAAGTTTCAATTTACTGGATTTTTTCCAAATAATGCAATAGGGTATTTTACTATACTCGAGAAAAAATCTAGAAATAGATTATTGAGATGGTTTAGGCAAAAATGAGTCAAAAATTTTACTTTAAGTTCATAAAATAACAAAATAAATTTTAAAATTCAATTCAACGTTTTCAGTTTTTCTAATCTGTTAAAAACCACCATGAAATAGTAGCCAAGTAGCCGCCATGTTATTACGTCATACCGCTGTGTAAACTAAAACGTGTCAACTGATAGTTACATAATAGATCAGCGCATTTGTTTACATATACAAGTGACTTCATGACCACAGCGCAACATGGCGTCCACAGCTTCCAGCGTTTTCGTCAAACTACGCGCGAAATTTGAAAATGTAAAATTTAAATGCATTTTTATGGCACTTATCGATTGAATAAAATATGTGTGATTTTTTTGGGGGCATATTAGCACTATAGAATTTAATTAAGACACTTCAAAAATAGGTGTAAGAGCATAGTTGACCTCGTAATAGGGTTACGAGGTCAACTATGCTCTTCAAAGCGGAACCCAACAAAAGCTGCTTAATTAAAGCGGCAGCAATAACTAGTGACGCAGGATTTAAATTAAAATTGCTGTCGAAATGTGAGTTTTTTACTGGTTGGTGGTTGTTTTCTCTATGAGTAACATTTCATACAGACTTTCCCCATGTAAGCAGTGCGAACAATGTACGCCTATATAGCTAAAATAATATAAAGCAAATTCTTTAGTTTTTGTAGTGTTCTAGATTCAGGTTTACTGGACACACATTTTATTTTTTCTTACTGTCTCTAATTTTTCAGTATGTCAATGTCATGCCTACCTGTTATTTCCAGTTACTGAAATGCCTATAATTTAGATGTTAGTTTGTATGAAACGTAAGTGACAGTGCTTTTTTTTTTTGGTGGGAAATCATCAAATAACTTCTCCTGCTCTGGGCGGAGCGGGAACCCTGTGTCAGACTCTTACTGACTAAAACCCACCCGTTTTCCTTCCTGTTACCTGTGTTGCCAGGGGCCTCGGTAACCCTTTAGTACCTTCCCGCGACCCCGGCAGGCATCGGCCCTAGTGGACCCCTACATTTGTGCTGACGATATCTCTTTGAGGCGCACGTGGAATACAACGCGCCGTCGACCCGGGCCTGGTCCTTAGCGGACGGTGAGCTACCCATTGCTCACCGTCCGCAAGCCCGCGCCTACGGTGGCCGGAAATCCGCCCGGGATTCCCGACGCCCAGGGCGTCTGCTGCGGCGGCTAGGGGCGAGAGGGCGCGAAATTTGCCTTTCCTTCACCCGTCCCGCCTTCTCTTTTGCGAGCATTACTGCTCCGCAGAAGGAGGTGACGGCTGCCCATGCCCTCTCGCTCCGTACCATGGCCTGAACCAGGCGCGGAAAGTGACAGTGCTGTTGTTATTATAAATAAATGGAAATATATTTATTTATATAACCAAGTTACAAGATGATTATTAACATTAACTAAATTAAATTAAAACTAAGTTAAGCCTAAAAAAGGCCCTCGGGGCATTGTACCCAGGATGCTGGCGGCATTTCCTAGCTGAATTGCAATGCTGATGCGTTGCGCCAGAAAGCCGAAAGAAAGAAGAAATAAATAAATAAGTTGAGAAAACCTTTTTTTATTTTATTTTATCGTGATTTGTTATCGATAGCCATCATGTCTGTGAAACTTACACAAAAAAAAACTTATATTTCTAGTGACTACACTACCGGGGATTGTTACCCCAAAAAAAAACTCATGAATATATTTATTTTTCGTTACCCATCAAGTCAGCGGAGTTTCGCCAGCTATTGTATTACGGGGTCTACCTGTAATACACCCCTTTTGAGAGCAGTGGTGGCAGCCGCGACTTACGTGTTGTAAGGTTGTGAGGTCGTAAGTTCGAAACCCAGACAGGCGCTTTACTTTGTGTAAATTATTTCATCGCTACTGCTCTCAAAACGATGAAAGAAAACGTCTTGAGGAAACCGGCATGTCCTAGAACCCAAACTTCGAAGACATGTGACATCTACCAACCCGCACGCGGCCCGCGTGGTAGTTGATAGATACCGCCCACTCCCTCTCACCAAGCGGAGGCCTGTGTCCCAGCAGTGGAAACATTATGAATGATTATGAATGTGATGATACCAATTTGTGGAATAAAAAGGTGATTTCATATATTATGTCAGTTGCTATACGTATACCAGTAAACCATAGTAAGACGACAACACTGGTATAGATTACAGACTGTCCACAAACAATCTCTGTTTACTTAAATGCAATCCGACTACTGCGATTTCAATCGATGGCGAACAACACGACACTAAAAACTTGATAGCGATACATCGAAAATATTCTAGCACACACAGAAACTTGGTATTACAGTGAGTCAGCAACCGTTTGCGAAGTTGATTAGATTTGTTTATGATAGTTTCGTGTTGTTTGTTGATGTTTTAGGAATGTTTACAAAAGCATTTGCTTTGAAATTTGAAATCTTGCTACACTATTGGATACTTACCTATGTACTTAGAGAGGTAAAACTGGAAAAATAACATTTGCTGTTTAAGATAAATGTTTATGTATATCTAAAGAAAAAAATATTAGTTTATTATGTGCTTTTAGGTCGCAATTGAGGGGTTTGTGGCTGAGTAATAAACAGCCGCACGAGTCGTTCGATAAGCTTAAGCTACGCTTGCCATGTTTGGTCCGTAGATGGGTGACCATCTTTACATACCAAGACCCCTCCGTGCCTCGGAAAGCCCGTTAAGTCATTGGTCCCGGCCGTTATTTGTAGATCTTTGGCAGTTATTAGTTTGATCGTCAGAAGCTCGAAGTCTGACAACCAGTCTCGTGTTACCCAGAAACTGGGTTGTAGAGGTCAGATAGGCAGTCGCTTCACTTACAATATTGATAATATATTATTTGCCTGCCTATAGACAAGCCCTTTTTAAATTCTTGGATTTTTAGAACTTGGGACGTAAAAGTTATAACTAGTTTTATTTTTTAAGGTTATGTACTATTGTACCAATGTAGATTGTTACTTATAGGCACATAAACATTGTTTCGGTAATAAAGTATATGTTCTAGATTGCTTGTCGCTATTTTTGTAGTGTTTTACTTACTATCAAGTAGGTAAATTGAGATGAGGATCGTACCTACACAGCGGAGGGCATTAGGAGATACCTATGTCCAGCAGCTGACTGCAACAGTTTGATAATGATGAAGTCCTGATGGGGTTTTGAGTGTAGTTAAATAAAACAATACAGTTAATAGTTTTTTTTTTAAGTACATTTATTTTATTTGTTAATTAATTAATTATTATTTTATTTATTTTTTGTTGAGGGGCTTGAGGCTAAATAATAACAGCCGCATGGGTCAATCGATCAGGTTAAGCTACGCTTGCCGCGGTTGGTCCGTAGATGGGTGACCATGTGACCCATGAAGACCCCTTCGTGCCTCGGAAAGCACGCTAAGCCCTTGGTCCCGGCTGTCATTCGTAAATCTTTGACAGTCGTTACGGGTCGTCAGAAGCCCGAAAGTCTGACAACCAGTCTTACCAAGGGGTATCGTATTACCCAGTAACTGGGTTGTGGAGGTCAGATAGGCAGTCGCTCCATGTAAAATACTGGTATTCAGCTGAATCCATTTAGGCTGGAAGCCGACCCCAACGTAGTTGGGAAATGGCTAGACTGATGATGATGATTTTATTTATAATTAATGAATAGTTAATATTACTTCATCTAAGTAGGCGCAGGTCGGGGAATACCCTCATGGCGAGCATAGCTAAAATACCAACATAACTGCGTTTAGTTTACGACTAAATTACGTGTAGTTATTAAAATCTTTTTTTTATATTATTAATTAATCCGAACTTCTAAAAATATTACACTTACATGAAAATAAATGGCTTAGTTGCCTTAATATGTGGTACAAATACTATAACAAAACAACAAAAAAAGTAAGCTGTACGAAATCTGGCTAGGCAAATGATGAAATTATCAAATAACTTCTCCCGCTCTGCGCAGAGCGGGAGGGTGTGTCAGACTCGATGACTAAAACCTTACTCGTGTTCCTTCCGTTGCCTGTGTTGCCAGGGGCCTCGGTAACCCTTTTGAACTTTCCAGCGACCCCGGCAAGGGGCAGATGATGCTGAGGTCGCAAAAGTCGAAAAAAATTACAGAGGCCATTTTCTGGAATTCCAGAACCACCGACATTTTCCTTATATTTTAATTTAGAAATTACATAAACAAATACGAGACTAAACAACGCGAATTAATTCGTATAACTGAAAGAATAAGGGTGCTTCTTGTTTTAAGATAAGGACAATAAGAGACCAACCTTCTCGGAAATTCTTTTTAATCTTACAAGAAAACATAATTATATTTTTTTTTGTGACGATCAATAAATAGGTTTGTACCTGTACAACAAAGAAACTCTTCTCGGAAATCTTAGATTGCTTTATAATTTACTTTTATTTAAAAATAATGTGCCGGTCACTGACATTAACATCATTTCTTTATAATAATTAAATCAAAAGAATATCCTTACATATTATAAAACTAAGTCCCTTGCCGCGTCTGTCTGTCTGTCTGAACGCGATAAATTTAAAAACCCTAAACGGATTTTTAAATGGTTTTCACCAATGGAAATGGACGGAGTGATTCATGAGGAAGGTTTAGATGTATAATTTATTAAGTTACGAAGCCCGGCGCGTGCCCCATGTGGTGCCAAACAATGGAAAATCAATTGTGTCTAATTAGCTGTCCTTGACCGATTGAGGGTTTGTGTAAATTGGCTGAAATATGACGATTGTTGTTGAAGATGTCGGAAAAATCATGCCGACTGAGAGTTTTACTGGCGTGCGCCTCGTAAACCGTAAGAAATACATAAAATTAATGTTCTACAGGTTTGTACATCTTAAATTATTCAACGAAAAGTCCTCTATAGCGTATGAATATCTTCTAACGATGACACCCAGCACCCATTTTTATCTTTCAGAATTTGATAATCCATTGTTATTTCCGAAGCTATTTTGACCGGAACATTATTAATCCATAACCAATAAAACATGTTATTTAAATTGGACATTTAATTTAGATAAAAATATGCCTTGTCATGATACAATTTAAATGAATACTTTAAAAGATATCACAGATTCAAAATGACGTGTAACAAAATAATCATGGTTGACGGTGGCGCGGCGCGGGAGTCAATGACCTTTTCTTCTGCTATTACTATCATAGCAAAAACGGCTGAACGGATTTGGATGAAATTTGGCACACAGATAGTTAATATAAAAATAGGATAAATTAATCCTGGTAATACGTTTCCGTGGAATAACTACCAACCTCCACGCGGGCGAAGCCACGGGCAAAAGTTAGTTCATAATAATATTTGTTAAGGCAATAGCAAACACTTTGTATTCTAGCTGATGGCCTAAAGAATAAAAATACAAAAGTTCAAATGCTGTCACTGTCGTCATTGTCGAGGAATATTGACATTAACAGCTCTTGAGCTATGTTTATGTAAAATAAAACGACCGTATTCATGAAACCCACATTTCGAGTTGTAGGTTGTAGGTTCGAACTCAGACAGATGCTTTACTTTGTGTAAATTCTTTCATCACCACTGCTCTCAAAACGGTGAAGGAAAACATCGTGACGAAACCGGCCTGTCCTAGAACAACATTTCCAAAACTTAAAAATATTGACTGTACCATTACTTTATGTCTATTAAGCCCGTATTTTGTGTAAAAAACAACATGTTTTTATATAAACCTGCCGAAAGTCAACGGCCCTAAAAAAAAATGCATCTCGATGCACTAAAACCAAATTTCTCTACAATACATGCAATGGTTTCAAAACTTAATAACAAATTACCTGATCAAAATATTATATCAAGCAACAACATAAATGAGTTTAAACGTAAGCTTTTTAAATGGCTGAATGACGAGGCGTAGGTACCATTCTGTTAATTAATATTTGAATGACAAATTAAAATTAATTAAGATAATTATTCAACTAAATTAAATTAAAACTGAGTTACACCTAAAAAAGGCCATTGTACCGATGATGCTGGCGGCATTTCCTCGCTGAATTGCAATGCTGATGCGTTGCGCGAGAAAGCTACCAGCTTTTCGGTCACCAGTTACATCAACTAGACGTTTCGCGATTTCCGCAAATAACATATGCGCACTGGGACCTCACAGACCGAAGGTCTCGACGCCAAAGGGCACAAAGTTGTACTCTCTGCCGAGGCCTCTATATTTAATAAGTTTCAGAATTAAAATAATATATATATAATGTTATAAATGTCTGTAAAATTAAAATGTTGCTCCCTTAAGGCAATGATATTCTTTATTGTCATTTTTTTTCATTTATTATTGTATACAAAATTGACTAAATACAATCTATTTGTTTATGTACCGTCTTAATTAATTGACATGTTATTATTAATTAGTATTAGGTACCTATGAAATTGGAGATTTGTATGAAAATTTTAAAATATAAAAAAGTTGGTATTTTTTTTATTTCAGCTAATCAAAGTACCTACTGGCCCAAATTATCTATACAATTTTTCCATTTTGATGACAGTTTGATTATCTCTTTACTGTAGAAGTCTGCCGGACGGGAGGTGATGAAGTCAGCGAAAGCGTTTTGTACTGACTCTCGGGTGTTGAATTTCTTCCCTCTTAAAAAATTGTCTAAATTTAAAAAAAAATTGAAATCTGTTGGGGCAAGGTCCGGTGAGTACGGTGGGTGACGGAGAGCTTCCAGCTGTAACTCTTGAAGCTTTGCGATGGTCTGTCGTGAAGTGTGAACTCGCGCGTTGTCGTGGAGAAGCAATGGGGAAGAGCGATTGACCAGTCTTGGTTGTTGAATTGCGAGCTTCTCGATCATTGTTTGCAATTCTTGGCAATAGACATCTGCCCTCACTGTTGTGCCTTTCGGTAAGAAGGTGTGATGTACAAGTCCAGCACTGGTCCACCAGACAGTCACAGTTTTTAGCGTACTGATTAGGTGCTGTAGGGGGGTCCGCAGGTAACAATTCGATTTAGAATTCCTTTGTTTCTATGCCGATTTAGTAGTGCCATGCATGCTTCGACGTGTAGGTAAGTCTCGCTGTTGGTCGTTTAGTTCGTGTGGCACCCACTTATCTAGCTTTTTTATCTTTCCAATTTGACGCAAGTGCCTCAATGTTGTTTTGACACTAATACCAAGGCCCGCAGCAAGCTCAGCCGTAGATTGAGTTGGATCCGCTTCCACTATCACCTTTAATTCGTCGTTGTCGACAATGGTCACCGGACGACCGCGAAGCTCGTTCTTCAACTAAAAAAATTCCAGATTTAAAACGATTGAACCAATAATGGACCGTGTTTATGCAAGCAGTAGTAGGCCCGTACACGTCGTTAATGTTTCGTGTTGTTTGCACAGCGGTATAAATATTGCCACATAGGAACTCATATTCGAGAATTGTACGAATTTTTATCCATGGTGCCTAAAACTACCATAATTTCACAGAAACAAAAAACTATCTAAAAACAAATGACTGAATTTGAAATTAAATTAACACGGATTTCGAATAAAATTTTGCGCGCCAATCCACAGATAATTAAATCTGAAAATGTTAGTTATAGAATCTCCAATTACATAGGTAAAGACCTATTATTAGGGTTTGGCATGAAATTGTGACATCTACCTACCTATTGACTTTATTGTTTTTGTTTTCAGTCAAATGAATGATGAATTTCTCAGTAGCTGCCCGGAGTCTGGATTTGTGCCCGGTTGATGGCAATAGGCTCGCCCTTGCACATGGGACTTAAACATAACTGGTGAAATGTGGGTGTACCTACTATAGGTACACCTCTGCGTACCCCTTCGAGGAATACAGGCGTAATGTTATCTTATGTACGTACGTTTTCAGTCTGTTAATGTGACATTCGATTACCTAAGCTATTTTGTATGCCTTCTGGCGGGACATAGTATGTACCCACAATTTTTTTTTTTAATATAACATCTGTAAAATTTTACCCTATGTTCACAAAATGAATAAATGAATTTGATTTTGTATGCGATTTTAATATAACATCTCTATAATTTTACCCTATGTTCACAAAATGAATAAATGAATTTGATTTTGTATGTGATTTTAATATAACATCTGTATAATTTTACCCTATGTTCAAAAAATGAATAAATTAATTTGAATTTGTATGCGATTTACATTATGCTGATTGCGTTCAGTTTCATTGATGAAGTTCATCCTAAGTAAATATTATGTGCTAAACATGTATTTTTAATTTTAAAATCGTTAGAATTGACGTTAACTGTATTCGCGCGTGTTCATGATACAACTGAATTCACTCTCGAATTTTGTGAGGCCATTTTAATGAGGTTCGAAGTAAACTCACCAAAATCACAACGAATATTAGAAACCGTTACAGAACACTAACAATTAATCAACTATTTATTAACACTTTAAACCATCTTTGATCTGGCTCAAACATTATTTACGTAACTAAACAGCAGTTTAGTCTGTTTAGTGTAAATACTGAAAGTTACACAAATCAGTAGCAACAGCCTCCAGCGATAATTAAGATGACTCAGTTGCAAATGGCCGCCAAACATTAGTTAACTGTAAATATTTTGAGTTTCTACTAACTCTGTAAATCAACAACAGTTTAACCACGAATTACTGAAAGGGTATTTCAATTTAATCATTGTTGCCAAGTCTACGAATTGGAAATTACAATTTTGGTGTTTAAGGCCCGCTTGCACAACAAATCGCTATACACATTTAACGCTAAACGAATTTAAAACATCGTTTTGTTTCTGGCAAAAGATTATAGCGACCAGAGTGACGTTTTAAATATGTTTTATTTATATATTTTAGTGATTGGTGGTGCAAGTGTGCCTTAGTAGTAGATTAATAGATCAGCGTTCGAAAATATTTGGTGGAGCTGCTGAAGATCATAAAAACTATCTTTGCTTTGTATAAATTCATTCTCTTAATATTGTATAGTTGCATGGCACATGTGTAAGCACTTAAATTGGTACGGTCTACTATATAGCTAACATTTACTGGATACGTCTTTAATTGACTTGAATGTGCCCTGGCGGCTGAGAGGCTTACTCAAATGTCTCGCTGGTGGTGGCGTGTGTGTTGGATCATTGAGTTCCCTTCAGAATGGTTGAGCTGAATGGTGCTGATCCATGCGTCATGTTCGTGAACGGGCGCCGTCAGTAGGGACTGGTCATTTCTCAGCTGCCACGGCATATTTTAATTTTTAAATTATTTTTATCTTTTTATTACGGAAACTTTTAACGTGCACGTCTTTCTATATTGTTCTCACATGTATAATGTCAACATGAATGATGTGACCAATATTTGTGAAACAATATTTTAATTTAAAAGAGTGTCCGTGAAGTTTCTTGTCTGTTCTTCTCCATAGGAACCTACTACGCTTTGGAATGGGCAACTAGCTTCATCTTTCTGACTGACCGACCCCTTGACAATTCAAAAGTGTCTGTATTAGGTTTATTTGAAATAAATATAAGTAAAATAAAAAAAAAAGTAACGAAATGTTTTCCAAAAGGAGGTGAATTGAAACAATAAATACAGCCCGGCCGTTGAGAGAATGCATTCCTGACACAGTCAGTTGGACAATGTCTAGTTGTAATAAGGATCAAATTCGCAAAACACATTTTCGTTAGTATGAAACTGAACACGGTGTCAAGGACGCATTCTCTCGATGCCCGGGACTGTAATTCTCTTTCATATGCTTCAATCAACATTGGTGCCTTACTTAGACGGTTTTTATGGCTTTAACATGAATTAGGTAGACGTACAGTCACCAGTACATCAAGTTACCACAAACTGTCAATTTTCGCATTCGTATTTTTTTTTTTTTTGTATTGCGGGTGCGTTTACAAACATAGAAACTCACAAACACAAACACACTGACCCCGAAACAATTACTTGCAGATCATAATTATATAGATCATACAAATATTTGTTCCGTGCGGGGATCGAACCCGCGACACGCTGCGCAGCAGTCGATCGCTCAGCTATTACGCCCACCGTGTCGTCATTTTGAACGTAACCATCAACATTTGAAGGTTTAAAATTATTTGGAGAAATTTGATAGTTTGTGGTAATTCGATGTGCTGGCGACTTTACTATATGGAATAAGTCCGTCATAATCGAGTTACTTTGGGGGATTAAGTTTTCAACTTAAGTACACTAGTTTTGCTACAGCAATTCAAACACGCACACGCACTTTTTCTTGATATTATTCAAATAACATAATCAGCCTATGATGTTCCCACTGCTGGGACACAGGCCTCCTCTCTGTGAGAGGGAGTGGGCTGTAATCCACCACGCGGGCCCAGGGCGGGTTGGTAGATGTCACGTATTCAAACTTCTGGTTCTAGGACATGCCGGTTTCTTCACGAAGTTTTCCTTCACCGTTTTGATTATTCAAATGGCAAGAATGAGTTTTTCACGCAACAAAAACTAACGCTTATTTTAGCATATTCACAACTTATTCTTCATTCGACTGATACAGTGCTCATAGAAATGAAAGACATTACAAGTAACGTTTTCTTGAATTATAACGATTTTGCTTGCGACCTAGGAGAAATCATTAATTACAATTACCATTTTGTTTTGTTGTCATATAATTAAACCAAAGTTAGACTAACAAATTTTAGTTTAAATTAACAAAATTAAATGCTGTTGTAGGGGAAATGTCCCCTACAACAGCATTTAATTTTGTTAATTTAATACACTATGTTTTCTCGTTTCCATTAACATAAATCACCAATTCACACGTCAGTCTCATGATTGAAGGTAAATTATTTCTTAAGGACATTTGAACTTTAGGTATGCGATAGAAATGGTTCAAAAGCAAATTAAGTGAATAATTTGAATTAAATCATGGGGTTTGATTGCATAACTGAATGTTTTAATATTGTGCTTGCATAATGTTATTCAACCTACGATATAACTTTCATGGAACGACCTTTGCAGTGAGTATTATTGAATAACCTTCTGAAGTATAAGGAATGAATACACGTGGATGATTCCATACTTTAATATTATAAACTAGCTCTTGGCCACGACTTCGCGTGCGATGCAGGATAAAAAGTAGCTTATGTCCTTTGCCAGGTTTTTTTTTTTTCTTTGTTTACCCATGTTCGAAATTTCATCCAAATCCGTTCAGCCGTTTTAGCGTGAAAGCGTAACAAACAAACAAACTCACTTTCGCATTTATATTATTAGGTCACATCATCATCTGCCTAGCCTTTTCCCAATTATGTTGGGGTCGGCTTCCAGTCTAACCGTATGCAGCTGAATACCAGTATTTTACATGGAGCGACTGCCTATCTGACCTCCACAACCCAGTTACTGGGCAACACGATACCCCTTGGTAAGACTGGTTGTCAGGCTTTCGGGCTTCTGACGACCCGTAACGACTGTCAAAGATCTGCAAATGACAGCCGGGACCAACGGCTTAACGTGCTTTCCGAGGCACGAAGGGGTCTTGGTATGTAAAGATGGTCACTCATCCACGGACCAACCGCGGCAAGCGTAGCTTAATCTGATCGATCGACCCGTGTGGCTGTTATTACTTAGCCACAAGCCCCTCTCAATATTAGGTAAGATGTGAAAGTTATTCTCGTTTGTGTCTCCGTAAACTTTGCACGACTTACACGGCTGAAATGATTTTTATGAAATTCGGTATATGGGTAGGCGAGCTGGGTTAGGACATAAGATAGTTTTTGTCCCTGTAGTACGTTCTCGTGGGATAATCCGACCTACAAACGGGTGAATGTACTGGCAAAAGGAAGTATAAAATATAACATACTCTGCAGTCAATTAATTAAACTACTGATAATTGAAAATACTCTCTCTCTCTGTAAGTAATGTATTTTGCTGGGAGGAAAAGATTTAATCAAAATAGGATTGAAAGCGCTGAGTCAGTCATTAACAAGCTCAATTATGCAAGTTAGAAAGAAAGAAAGAATATGTTTGACGTAGTTGAGTTTGACACCCAGTTGCAAGTTGCCCGACTATCCAGATAACCCAGGAGTATCATAATGTTCCCACTACTGGGACATAGGCCTTCTCTATGTGAGAGGGAGATGCCACATGTCTTCCAATTTTTATCATGACCTCATTAAAATTATTCAATTTATACGAAGTTAAGTGCCAATTGGCTTGTTTAATTAAAATATAAAGTTATAAACCATGGTGTTGTGTTTCATTTGGTAACAACCGACTGTTTACTGTCGACCTGTCTGTCTCATTGAATCTGTATAAATAATAGTATTATACATATATATATATATTATAGTCCTCCTTATCGATTTCAAAAACGGTGGCTCTTAGAAATCAACATCCTGCGTGTGCCCTTAGATGACACGTTAGACCCAATTTAGTTTTGAACACCCGGTTGCAACTAGAACAATAAAGTTGGCGTGCAGTGTTGTGTGCGTGTAGAAAGGCTTAGATCTCTATTTGCGTATTTGATTCTTCTTGATATAGCTTCGTGTCGCTTTTCTTCGAAAGATTTGAACCAAAACCATCGCGCATTGCAAATGTCACTGCGAACTTTGGACGACTTAATGATCGTATTTGGAAATCTCATGACCCGAAGGTAGAGACAGAGATTAGTGTTTACAATGCATTAATCTTTATGGTGCAGAGACATGGTGCCTCTCTGTAGAGGCACCATTACACCGCAGTTCTGTTTCAGGACAGAATAAATCTGCGGTGTCTCCAATCGATCTTAAACATTTAGTGGCAGGTCCATATTCACGGAGGTCCCTTCACAAGTATGGCATGAAAGCCTTACTCATGCAGCGTCAACTCAGATGGTGTGTCCACGTGCTTCGCATGAAAAAAAAAACCGTTTACCCAAAGTGGTACTTTACTCTGAGATGGCGGAAGTTAAACGGAAGCATGGCGGTAAACATGTCCGCTATAAGGATGTGCTCATGAGATCATAACGCTTGCGATATTGATCCTAAAGGTTCAGAGAGGCTCGCTTTACATAAGGTCGTCATGGTGCTCTACTATCCACAAATAATATTATACAGTGTACAACGGGGTTCCACTTTCTCTCTCATCAACATTCTCTTAGTTGAGAAATAATTCTACTTAATCTGAATCTTAAAAAATGTTTGGTTCTAGGACATGCCGGTTTCCTCACGATGTTTTCCTTCAACGTTTTGAGAGCAGTGGTGACGTAATATTTTACACAAAGTAAAGCACCTGCCTAGGTTCGAATCTACGACCTACAACTCGTAAGTCGCGGCCGTTACCACTGAGCCACCACTGCTCACATAAGATATGCTTATAATAATATAATAATGCGTGGATTTCGTATCTTCGCGTACCAAGCTCAACACTCTCTCCATCCCGTTTAAAAGATAGTTTCTGAAAACGAATTATTGACTAATGCTTTTTTTTTTGTGGGAAATTATCAAATAATTTCTCCCGCTCTGAGCGGAGCGGTAACCAGTAATTTTAATTAAGATTTGCATGCCTTGATGAGTTTTCCAGTCTTTGTTTGCTAAAGGAGATGGCCAAAAAAAACCCATAGTCGACAAAAACTTCTTATGTGCGTTCTGAATGGGCTTAATGTGTACATAAAAAAAATGATTTTATTTCTTCGAAAAACTATGGGGTTAAGTTTTTTTTTTAAATAAATCATAACTACGAATCCTTTTTAATAATCCGTGATATTTAATAACATATCGTTGAAAGGCAGCTACTACTTTATCTGAATCTGTTAGCCTTGTTTTTGTTCAAGCTAGAAAGAGATAAAGTATTTGTTCGCTACCTATATGCTACCTATGTTCGAGAGTATGCCTCGAAAATGACTTTCTCCCACGACACTTCGGATTCGACCATATCACTCGAGACGAAGTTGTAGCGAGAAACAGGATTTTGCCAAATAATATTTTTGGAACCCAAGACCAAACGAGAGCAATTATTATTTTAGACGGTACTTACTTATTAGTGCAAAAAAGCTCAAACCTTGTTGTTTCAGCGCATGAGCTACAGTCTACATAAATACGACAATCTCATAAAGCCATTTATGATTGTATGTGGAGATGGCTACATTTTAGAAATCACAGGACCCTACGATGCACAGTCAAATAATGACAGAGTGATTAGAATAGGTAGGTAGGTACGGCCAATTAAAATGGTAGTCAATTTGATAAGCAATTAATTTCAATACTCAATATATTTATTGCTTCCACATGTGAAATTACATGGTAGGTTTAAAAAAAATGATAATCGTGGTATCAAGCACAGCAGAAGTAGGAGAGAGGAAGAGGGCTTTTATTTGATTACTTGTTTGATAAATATCTTGTAATTATTTTATAAAAACATGTAATTTAAATATTTATTGATATTATAATAGCATTTAAATAATAGAAATAGATTAAATTTATTTGTGAATATATTTAATTTTTGTTCTTCTTTAATTTTATCTGGTAATTTATTATACTACATTTTAATTGACATGACTAGTGTTGTTGAGTATATTTTTAGCTTAGAGCTTGGTAAGTTTAACCTATTTTTATGGCGTAATGTACATTTTGACTGTATATTTTCTCTTGTTGTATAAAAGTGTTGGTAATTTCGAAGGAATTTGCATATTTCTAGAATGTATAGGCAGGGAAGGGTAAGTATTTTATGTTCTTAGAAATGAGGTTTGCAGCTGTCGTAGTCTTCTATATTTACTAAGTCTTTTTTGCAATTTTAAAAGTGTCGCTGCATCTGTGCTGTCGCAGGAAAGTTACCGGGGTCACAGGAAAGTCCGTAAGGGTTACCGAGGCCCGTGGCAACGCAGGCAACGGAAGGAACACAGGTGGGTTTTTTCAGTAAGAGTCTGACACAGCCTCCCGCTCCGCCCAGAGCGGGGGAAGTTATTTCATAATTTCCCATCGAAAAAAAATAAAAATCTGTTTCCCCACAATATCACGCCGTAACTGAGCGCATATGCGTGGCTCAGTTGTAGGTATAATTAGGGTAGTGGTAGGACTTTACCCTCCTTACAAATCAAACACAAGGTATAACAATTTTATTTATGTTTGCAAATGACTATTTTGTTAAATTATTGCAAAATTATTACTATGGTTTCAAATGTATTAATTGAGCGTTAACAAAGAAATGGCAACAAAACGATAACAACTTATATTATTTTCAAAACTTAACTTTCAATGGAAAACATGGAAATTATGTGGTTGGTTTGTTAACGTTAATATATCAGGTTTATAAAAGTTATTGTTCTGTATGTTAAATTACACAACAAATTATTATCACGACCTCATTAAAATTATTCAATTTATACGAAGTTAAGTGCCAATTGGCTTGTTTAATTAAAATATAAAGTTATAAACCATGGTGTTGTGTTTCATTTGGTAACAACCGACTGTTTACTGTCGACCTGTCTGTCTCATTGAATCTGTATAAATAATAGTATTATACATTTATATATTATAGTCCTCCTTATCGATTTCAAAAACGGTGGCTCTTAGAAATCAATATCCTGCGTGTGCCCTTAGATGACTCGTTAGACCCAATTTAGTTTTGAACACCCGGTTGCAACTAGAACAATAAAGTTGGCGTGCAGTGTTGTGTGCGTGTAGAAAGGCTTAGATCTCTATTTGCGTATTTGATTCTTTTTGATATAGCTTCGTGTCGCTTTTCTTCGAAAGATTTGAACCAAAACCATCGCGCATTGCAAATGTCACTGCGAACTTTGGACGACTTAATGATCGTATTTGGAAATCTCATGACCCGAAGGTAGAGACAGAGATTAGTGTTTAGAAGGCATTCATCTTTATGGTGCAGAGACATGGTGCCTCTCTGTATAGGCAATAATCCAATCAATCTTAAACATTTAGTGGGAGGTCCATATTCACGGAGGTCCTACACCCTTCACAAGTATGGCATGAAAGCCTTACTCATGCAGCGTTAACTCAGATGGTGTGTCCACGTGCTTCGCATGAAAAAAAAAACCGTTTACCCAAAGTGGTATTTTACTCTGGGATGGCGGAAGGTAAACGGAAGCATGGCGGTAAACATGTCCGCTATAAGGATGTGCTCATGAGATCATAACGCTTGAGATATTGATCCTAAATGTTGAGAGAGGCTCGCTTTACATAAGGTCGTCATGATGCTCTACTATCCACAAATAATATTATACAGTATACAACGGGGTTCCACTCTCTCTCTCTCATCAACATTCTCTTAATTGAGAAATAATTCTACTTAATCTGAATCTTAAATAAAAACTGTATACGATATAACATCACTGGCTTACGCTGATATCAGACGCTTCAGTCGAGTGAATTTCATTTCTCCTTTATACTCAGTTATACCCGTTTCGGCTGCTCGGTTGACAATGTTTGTGTAATCAATGTCAGCTACGCGGACGACATGGTGCTGCAGGGACCAACAATAAGTGCAATAAGGAGACTGTTGGCCATTTGTGAAAACTACGCAAGTCAACACGGTCTTATATACAAATGTAAGAAAAGTGAGTTTTTGGTGTTCAAGGCCTTCGGTAAAGGTCCATCCAGGGAGCCTCCAATTAAGCAATAATGCTCGCGAAGTAGGAGGAGGGATGGTTGAGGGAAAGGCAAATTTCGCGCCCTCACGCCCCTAGCCGCCGCAGGAGATGCCCTGGGCATCGGGAATCCCGGGCGGATTTCCGGCCACCGTAGGCGCGGGCTTGCAGACGGTGAGCAATGGGTAGCTCACCATCCGGGCGCGCCTCAAAGAGAAGTCATCAGCACAAATGTAGGGCCCCACTAGAGCCGATGCCTGCCGGGGTCGCGGGAAGGTACTAATGGGTCACCGAGGCCCCCGCTCCGCCCAGAGTGTGAGAAGTTATTTGATGATTTCCCACCCAAAAAAAAGGGTGCAAGCGTACTGCCAAACATTTTACACGAGCAGCCTTTAGACCACATATACTTCTGAGTATATGTGACTCGCAAGGCACTGAGCGATCTCTGGATCGCTCAGTGCCTTGCGAGTCCAATACAATACTGGCTTTAGGATATTGTTGGGGCTACCGCGTTTCTGTATGGGTTCGAATATGTTTGCGGAAGCAAGGGTTGATGGCTTCCACGCCATCTTACGTAAAAGAACTGCTTCATTATTGAGCAGTTTGCGCGGTAGTTCTAACAGTATACTGCAGGTTATTGCGGAGAAATTCGATTCTCCAATTATGAAGACCTTCATCCGAGTTTTGATTGAATAACCTCTTAGTAGGATATTCGATCAAGGCCAAAATGAATCGTCCTACTTGTTATTTTTAAATGTAATTTATTTCTTACTTATATAGTGTATAAGTCAAATTGTTACTAACAAAGTGGACTTTGTATATGTCTGAAATAAAGAATTATTATTATTATTTCATTGTGTGTGTTCCATTCCACGTTCATACGACACCGACCAAATTACATAGAAATTAACGTTCATCTGCTCATTTTATTTTATTTTTCGATCATTCGGATTCCGATTGAAAGATGCCGAATTCAACATCGTTGGATTGATTGATTGATGGTGGAATTCATTTTTAACATTATATTTATTTTGTGTTGAGACGTTTCACTTCAAGTGAGGAATGAAAGTCATAAATGAACTGAAACTGAAGCGTTTGTTATCAGATTTATATATGGAAACCGGGATCCTGTCGTTTTACCGAAAAGATTTTGCCTAAATTTCACTACCCAAACAAATAGCAAACTTGCCAATGCAATGTTTGGAATGATTTTAGTACGCACAATTTCATTTGGTCAAATTTTTACTTGGCAGAATATTATCAAGGATAATGTCATTTAGGCATTTGGTCTTTAATCAAATGATTTATTACAGCAAACAATCTTTAGACAATAAACGTTAGAGAAGTTTATGTGCTTGAATTTGTCTGAAACAAGTCAAATTTATGTTTCCTTATGGAACTAGTTAGATTAGGTTAATTATTAAAAAAAATGGTTAGGTTAGGTTAGGTTAAAACTGAGACCTCCTACGCACGAGTCGAGCGAGCGAAGCGAGCGGTGCCAGGGCAGCGGCCGGCGAGTACCAGCAACAAATAGACGATATAGAAAAAAATATGGAAAAAAGAGATTATTTTTAGCAAGCTATCGAGAACCGAACTACTTACTTAGACGAGGTAGAAATTTTATTTTGCGTAAAATGAGTTATTCCAACTGAAATATTTAACTACATAAAAATTGGCAAAAGTACTAATTCGTAAACAAGTTATTGTTTAAACGTTCACTTGCCAAACATTAGGTTTGCGTTACAATTATTTGTGAAGAGATTTTTTGCTAAGTAATAATTTGGCAAATGAAATTATGCGGAAAATTGTTTGGGAAGTGATAATTTGGCAATTACTTTTCGATTAAACAAGGAAGACCCATGGAAACCACGTGAAACCGTTGGTCCCGGCTGTCATTCGTAGATCTTTGACAGTCATTAAGGGTTGTCAGAAGCCCAAAAGTCTAACAACTAGTTTTACCAAGGGGTATCGTGTTACTCAGTAACTGGGTTGTGAAGGTCAGATAGGCAGTCGATATATGTAAAATACTGGTATTCAGCTGCATAGGGTAAGACTGGAAGGCGACCCCACCAATGTTGGGAAAAGGGTAGGCAGATTGATATCGGTGTAAGTAAAGCAGACGGATGTTACTAAAGAGGTGATAGTTTTTCACTAACGCAATAGAAAGAAATAGAAAGAAAGAAAATAAATTTATTTGTCCCAGGTTAAGGCACACAATGTTCATTGTAACGTTACGATTGGCCGGAGGGCCAGTCGTAAGTCACGTTAAAAAAAGAAAACTAAAGTAATAGTACTTACTATTAAATATTTAAAAGATTAGACTAAATATTAAAATTATTCTATGCTTCCGGTCCGAGTGCACGGGACGCTTGGACGGTAGGATGTAGCATCGGCTAGCAGCAGCTGGACAGGGTCGGCAGGTAGTTGGTCTGGATCGGCAGGCAGCAGTGGGACAGGGCTGACAGACGAGGCGGAGCACGAAGATGAGGATCTCGCCTTCACAGTCAGTCGGCAACTCTGTCTCTCACCTCACGCTCCACGAGACGAGTGTCTGGACCTCCTAAGACACACAGGAGTGGTCGGCTATGGCGTCCTAAGCCACGCGACTATAACGCCTTCGGCCTTAGAAATCTCCCAAAGGCGGAAGTGAGAGGGCCGGCGGCTATGTAAGGGGAGTCACAAATCACACACACTATGAGATTCTTTAGAGATTATATTTTTACACGTTACAATTATTAGTACAAGAAATAAAGTAAGCTATAGAACTGAACTGACTGAGTCGAACTGAACTGAACTGCCTGACTGAGTCAGCCCTTGTCAGGTTCGATCACCACTTTTATAGATCCTGGTGTTCTAGAACTTTCTGTGAAGCATAATTCAAATGATTAATTTGAATGCCTGCCAGGATCAATAAAAACGGTTTACATGAGTACATAGCGAAGTAAGTCTGAAACTAGCTTTATCAAGGCCGGTACGATTCATAGAGAAAGAAAATATTAGACAGATGACATGATTTATGATTGAAGATGTCAATGGATAAAAATATGCTATTTTACAACAAGAGAAAATTAATAATATAAAATACAGTCTTCAGTGTTACAAACAGTTCATTGTGGTGTTGCTTTTCAGCTGTGGTGTTCAAACATATGTAAGAAAGTTAGAGCAATAATATGATTTCATATTTTTGAAGAAAGTAAAACAGTATAGGAATCAACACAAAGGTAAATTTATAATTATTATAACATAAAGATGTGGCTTTGAGTAGCAAAATACCACATCATACAAAAACAAAAAACAGAAAGTAGCTAGCACACAGTATTGTGTGCCTCACGGCTGCGCTAAATAGGCCCAGTTCAGCATAAATGCCAGAAAACTGGTGCCTGACGCTGGTTTTCAACTGGACCTTATGTTACGAGGACGTCTTACGGATGTAAATCAGTTTTATAGTGTGTGTAAATATTTAAATAAAAATAGATAAATGTGTAGCAAAAAAGGTAAAAATCTAGTATCGTTTGGCAGGAGAAGGGGGGGTGGGAGTGGGAGAGGAGGTTGGGGGGTGGTACACCTTGCCCCCTGGCACCACTCCCATGAAAAGGTAACGCACCGTTCTTGAGAAAAACAAATTATTGTAACCTAACCTCAAAACTCTTAGTCGCTTAAAAAGCCGTAGTATGAGCCCAGCTTCGTGGGGGAGATTGTGGGAGGGGTGCTCCCTGCCCCCTGGCACCACTCCCATGAAAAGGTAACGCACCGTTCTTGAGAAAAACAAATTATTGTAACCTAACCTCAAAACACAGTCGATTAAAAGGCGTAGTATGAGGCCCGCTTCGCGGGCCTTTAGGGTTTAAAAAAATATAACCTCGAAGGGGATAGCGGGGTCTGAGTTTGCTCGCTCCGCTCCGCTCCGCTAACCTAACCTAACCTGTCCGAGTCGGGGTGCCCCAAGTCCCGAGCTCGCTTCGCTCGCTCTTGCATCCTAAGTTCTCCTAGTAACAGTAGTAACATTGCCTTTTGTACACATATACGATCAGTGGAAGTACAAATACAGAGAAAAAATTCACGCAACTCGAGGAGAAACGGAACGATCGAAAACAAATGACAGTGACACATGACGCAAATGGCATACCTGTTTTATTGTTTACGTTCCGTGTTATCGAATTTGCCCGACATTTTATACCATGGACTGACTACAAATACTGATACTGGATACTGGATACTGACTACAGATGCTGGGGCAGATTTGGTTGTCAATCGCCCATTTTAAACGTTTCGTTTTTCGCTTCTTATCGGATTTGAGGTTAGAAACATTTTTTATTAATTTCTCGAAAAATATGCATTACCTTTTAATAAGAGTGGTAACGTTATAATCGGGGACCCAAACCCTACCAACTTTAGCCCCTTTTACCCTCCAACTCCTGCCAAATGATACTAGATCCAACCCAAATAAATGGTATGGTGGCAACAAGACACAATGTGACTATCGTCGATAAATAACAGATAACTATATCATAATTCATATCAATGAAATATTCAAATTAATCATGTCTAGCTCCCGTTGTGCATCGATGAGGTACTGCCGTAGGCGTCTTCTAAAAGGGTCAATCGTGTTAATTGCTCTAATAGGTGGTGGCAGGTTATTCCACACTTTGGAAGCCGCATAGCGGAAGCTACCTCTAAAAGTGGCTGTTCTATGTGACTGGTTTGAAAGTTGCTGCGAGCATTGCCTTCGCCCACATTCTCGTCTACTCGCTATCTAACTCAACTTGTCGTACAGGTAGTCCGGTAACTGGTATCTTTTTCACTTCCATGCTGTTGGAAAAAGACAGCCACTTTTTACGTGCGAATTACTACCCAGTAGATAATAGTGAATATGCATGTAATTTTTTTTCACTATATCAATAATAGGCAGGAATATAAACCCAAGAAATTATTAAACATCAAATTCAACTACTGTTGCTCAAAAAATTATGAAACTCCAACAATTTTCTACTACAGTTCAAACGACCGTTTCTGTTGCGGGCATGATGTGACGTCATTTGCTATAAAACTTCTTTGTTTAAATCTGTTTGTAGCCCCAAATCATCGGGAGAAGTTATTTGATGATTTCCCACCCTCAAAAAAAAAAAAAAAAGCCCCAAATCATATAAATTAAATTATTTGTTGTGCTTTATTCAAGCAGAAATCTCACCTAATACTTACCTTAGTGAAATTTCAAGCACTCTGGTAAGAATATATTTTTATTAACATAGTTTCTTTCGTCACTTCCTGCGACTTTGTCGATGACGACGCGTTTTGAGTTTGCGTTCCGTTCCACCAAAAAAACGCAACATAAATGAACGAATAATTGTAAAATAACTAATGCATTAAAAATGTAATAAGAATAGGAATTTGTTTCTTGACTCCTACACAATGTATATTAAAATAATGGATAAGTTTTGATTTACTTGCATATTTCCCTATTACAAATGACGAAGGTGCCGATTCCCTTGTTCACAAACTAAACTAAATTTAAGTTCAGTGCATCTTTTTCTTTCTATTTCATTAAGAAAAGGACAGAAGATGAATTTTAGTTTAGTCCTGTCAAATTAATCAGCGCCTGTCACTACTCCATACAAGTTTAGACGTGATTAAAAACTTGCCTACTAAAATTACGTCAATTTACATCAAGCGCTGATTAATTTGACAGGACTAAACTAAAATGTATCTTCTGTCCTTTTCTTAATGAAATAGGAAGAAAAAGATGCACTGAACTTAAATTTAGTTTAGTTAGTGAACAAGGGAATCGGCACCATTGTCCCTTAATCCTATCTTCTAATATTATAAATGCGAATGTGAATTTGTTAGTTTGTTACGCTTTCACGCTAAAACAGCTGAACAGATTTGGATGAAATTTGGCAGATGTGTAGACCATGACCTGGATTAGGACACAGTATACTTTTTATCCCAATATTACAATTGGAGCAAGACTTATGCAGGTGAAACCGCAAGGCCCAGCTAGTTCGAACATAATTAGGTTAATAGTAGGTTGTATGGGCGTGTTAATCTCCCTTTAGTTCATGAAAATTGTTTGTTAGGGACATTTTAAGTGATTAGTGTCATTGTCGATGGTAATTACTACGTTTTGTTTAGTTTTCACCCGCTTTAGAGTTTTGAATGCGGGTTCGAGTGTAAATTGGTGGAAACAATGGTTTGTTTGACGTCAAGCGGGTATTAGGGGATTTTATTTGAGTTTCTGTAAATTAGGTCGGCTGTATTTATCTATTTCGTAATAGATGTTGGTAAGACTGGTAGCAGTATGTATCGTACTGGAAAATAAATGCATCGCAATATAATTATTAGGGAGTGTGTAAATCGTCGGAATATTTTAGGCAAGTCAAGCCTAAAATATTCACACACCCTACGAATAAATAGTGTAAAATAAGATATTATTGTGCCTCACGGCTGCGTCCAAAAAGGCCCAGTTCAGCAAAAATGCCAGACAACTAGTACCTGAGCCTTTAACTCAAATCAAATTACTTCACGTCACTTAATTTAATTTTAAACAAAATCTTCTTTTAACCAGACCGAATTTCATACAAAGACAAAACACAATTCATGTAATAAATTGTAAAATTTTGTAGTAAAATGTGACATCAATGTTTACTCAAACATAAAACCTCATGGTTTTATCCCTGTAGTCAGAAACAAAAGAATACCATCTGTTACGATCCTTACATAATCCTTTTTCTTCGCATTCGTGCATACGTCTGTCATACACGCACGCCGCTGCATGTTAACCAATATTAACGAATAAAGGCTCCTACATACACCGCTTGTAGCGCTACACGCGGTGTCTTTGTGTCGCGTCGCGTCGCGCGACACGTCGCGCCAGTATGTAGGAGCCTTAAATCCCCACTGTCAAAGCTATCTACTCACAACACCATAACTACTTACTCCGCAGTGTCGAATATCGTATATACGTCGAATTATCCGTGAA
Organism: Atethmia centrago; assembly: GCA_905333075.3. NCBI lineage: Eukaryota > Metazoa > Arthropoda > Insecta > Lepidoptera > Noctuidae > Atethmia > Atethmia centrago. The sequence continues at coordinate 6,677,808 of HG995384.1, forward strand.
ATTGCAGTCATATTGGCGGGCTGCTCTTGACTCAACTATGCTGTAGCATTCCGCTGGGCCGCCGGCAATCCCCATATTAGCATGCGATATTGTTACACTGAGATTACATTGGTAGCTACTATACGCATACTGCTCATGTAAAATAGCTGCCAGATTCATTGATGGTTTTAGAGGATCGAACTTAATAAGAGGAATAATTACTACAGAAACTCAAAAGAAAATTTTTGAGAAATTTTATTTGTTGAAATCAGTTCAAAATGTTTTAAGAAAATTAATATGACGCGTAGACCGTAGCGGGTTGAATATCTGCAACGACGGTGTAGGCCGCGTAGCAATGATGTCATCTCGCTACGCGGTTACTACGAAACTACGTAGATACTTTGGGTCACCATTTTTTGTATTAGAGGTACTTTTGTTTCGCTATGAGCTTTGACTTTTGACCAGGCTGTCTGCGCCATCGCCTGATGTTTTTGTGACATCACCAAGTAGCACGTTCAAGTGGTGCTATAACTCGTTTTTGTAATTTTTTACTTACACCCTCACACTTTGACAAATTTATCACTTCTTACTGGTACACCGCTACGTCAAGATTAAAATAAATCTTTTTTCATTGTAACGATTTAAAATCGAGTATTAAAGCTGTTTGTGAAGAAACTGAGGTTTTTATTAAAACTTCCAAAATGTCCACTATCAGACATTAAATTGGCGACCGTGACAGGACACATTTGGAAAATTCGGATCAAGTACCTACGTAGACAAAGAATTCTCATCAAAAGGAGATCTACCAAAGATTCCTCGTGGAGGACTACAGACGCAAGAACACTATAATAGAAGACAACTAAGCCAGCCAGGTCGGTCAGCATAAGGCGCCGCGCCCAGCCTTAGCTTCTACGACGTCGAGGTTCACCGTCAGCCTGCCACGCCAGTTCGAGGATTCCGACAACATCTGCGAGCAACTCGTGTACCTATTAGTGCCACAGCCACCAGCGAGGACCAGTGCAGCCAGAAGCAGCAGCCTCGCCTATCAGTTAAGTGCCTTTCCTACAGTTTACCCTAATACATAAATCTATTTTCCTTTCAGAAGGGTCGCTGTTTGGTACATTCCACTTGTGTATTTCATTAGTTTAAAGAAGTATTTAGCTATTATAAAGCTTATTTAAAGTAAATAACCAGTACTTATCCTAAAATAGTAAAATTAAAATCCATTGTTCAGTGTCAACTACCTACGTAATTATTTGTAAAAAGTCATTATTCCAGTAATCTAGTTCACATTATTTCAAATACTTTCGGCCGACTATTTCAGGGCACCGCCTAACGCTGCCGGTTACCGCTAACCGCGTTCGGGTGACGTCGAGGCCTCGCCACGCCGAGCCGCCGCCGTGCCGCGCCGCTGCACTGCCGCCGCGCTATTGACGCGCTTGTTGCCGCGTGGCTGCGTTCGGGCCCCAGGTGCCGCCGAAGGAGTATCAGATAAGATTTCAAACATACAACTTTATTCCTTCACTTGATATTAGTGTATTACTGTTTAGATCATTCAATCAACTACAATCATTTTTCTAAAGTTCTCGGTGCTAGTTTGTCGTTTGTTGTTGCTACTATTCATTATTAATAAACAAGATGTCTTTAAGCGAAGATAAAGACAGTAATGTAAAACAGTTGAAGGAACTATTTGCTAAACGTAGCTCGGTAAAAGGTCGTTTAACGAAATTTAAAAAATATTTAGATATAGTACGCTCTTCAAAATTAACAAGGACCCAAGTTAAAGAGTTAAAAATTAGTGTTGATAAAATACGAGCTATGTCTAGCAAATTCGACGAACTACAGGTTCAGATTGAGGTAACAAATTGCGACAATTTGGACTGTGAGATTGACGAACGTGATGAAATTGAGCAGATCTTTACTTCACATCTTGCAATTGCTGAAGAGCAACTTGATAAGTATAATAATACTTCTCCCGAATCTGATTTGCACAATTCATCACAATGTCATCACGATCAGTCACCTCAATGTCATCATGTTGATTTTAAATTGCCACAAATACAAATTGCAAGATTCGATGGCGCTTATTTCCGCTGGCTTGAGTTCCGAGACACCTATCTGTCGCTTATTCATAATAATGAGCGTATCAAGCCTATTCATAAGTTCCATTATTTGGTATCGTGTCTCGAAAATGAAGCCGCGCGAATTATTTCTAATTTAGAGATTTGTGAAACTAACTATGAAACTGCATGGCAGCTCTTGTGCGATCGTTACGATAACAAGCGCCAACTTATAAATCAACACCTAAATTCATTGTTATATTTTGAATCAACACAGCAACAACACAAGCGTGAATCAGACAAATCACTGAGGTTTCTAGTTAACCACGTAACAAAAAACTTGCGAGCATTGTCAAGCTTAGCTAAACAAGATGAACTGTTTGACATGATAATTATTAAAATCCTTATGCCAAAATTAGATAGTCGTACCGCCATGAAGTGGGAAGAACATCGTAATAGTTTGTCCGATCTCCCCGCTCTAAAGGATTTCAATAAGTTCTTAACTGATCGCGCTGATGTGTTAGAAACTATGTTTCAAAACAACTCTGATGTACCCAAGCCAACACAATCACGCCAGAATAACAATAATAATTCTCGTAATACGAAATCCTTTTCATCTACGGTTGAGAACACCGGCTCTGTCGCTAGACAGTGCCTTATCTGCAAAGGTGACCACTGGATATACGACTGCCCTACTTTTAAAGCGAAGAGTGTTCAAGAACGACGAGATGAAGTATTTAAGTTGCACTTATGCTCCAATTGTTTACGAACTGGGCATCGTGCACGTGATTGCAAGTTTGGTCCCTGTCGTGAGTGCAAGCGTAGACACAACTCACTCTTGCATTTACCTAATTCTAACAATACTAGTACGAGTAACGCTAGTACAGTCAGCAGCAATAATACTAACACAGATCGCGGTTCAACTGAAATATCAGTCAATAATTCAATTAGTGATAATTTCATAGAAAATCACATTCTTTTGTCAACAGCCATGGTTAATGTTATTAATCCTCAAACAAACAAACAATTTCAAGTACGTGCTTTATTAGACTGTGGAAGTCAGTCCTCATTCATTAGCCAGTCACTAAAGAACAAGTTATCATTACAAGTATGTGCTATAAATACTATAAATGTTATTGGTATAGGCAACAACTTAGCAGAACATGTAAACAAAAGCTGCGTTGCCCGATTAAATTCTCTTAACAATGACTTTAGTGTCATACAGTCATTTTATGTATTGAACAAATTAACAGGTGCTATTCCAAAACAATCTATAGATATTAGTAAATTAAATATTCCAAAAAACATACAGTTAGCTGATCCTAAATTTAATCAGCCTTCGGCAATAGACGTCTTGATAGGTGCGGACCTATTTTGGGACCTATTAGGATGTGATCAGTTAGCATTAGGTCATAACATTCCCAAGCTACGTAGCTCAAAGCTAGGTTGGCTCGTTGCCGGCCCTATTTCTCCAAGTTTAAGGAATCGTTCGTCACCTAAAGATGTTCCGTGTTATGTTTCAATTAGTGATAGTGACGAATGCAATAATTCCAATATAAATTCTCAATTGACAAAGTTTTGGGAACTGGAGCAAGTTCCAGATAAGCAATATTTTAGCAAAACTGAGCAGGCATGTGAAGACCATTTTTATCGTAATACTTACCGTTTGGAATCGGGTAGATTTTGTGTTAGGCTGCCCCTAATCGATACTCCAGATTGCTTAGGAGATTCTTACGCAATGGCTAAGAAACGATTGTTGTATTTAGAAAAACGTTTCCGTAAGAATCCAGAATTAAAGTTACAATATTCAAATTTTATTCAAGAATATTTTGAGCTAGGCCATTTAGAGGAATGTCCGACTATTAATCCCGTTCCATCCTATTATCTTTGCCATCATGCAGTGTTTAAACAAAATAGTGAAACGACAAAGACTCGTGTTGTCTTTGATGGATCGGCACGAACTTCCTCAGGTTTCTCTCTGAACGACCTACAGTTGGTCGGCCCCAATGTTCAAGATTCAATCTTTTCTATTTTGATTCGAGCTCGTCAGTACAAATATATTTTGACAGCTGATATTGAAAAATTCTTTAGGATGGTCAGATTAAATGAAAAGGATCGCAATTTACAATTAATACTTTGGAGAAGTGACGAGTCCCATCCTATCAAAACTTTGCGTCTTAAAACCGTAACTTATGGTCTCGCAAGTGCTACATACTTGAGCACCAAGTGTTTGTCAGTATTGGCAGAGGATTGCGATGACGAGCTTATACGTAATATTATTAAACACGACCATTATGTCGACGATTTGGTCACCGGATCCAATAATGAGTCCGAGTTACTAAACATTCAACGCAAGGTGTCGGACATTCTAAGATCTGGTGGGTTTAAACTACGTAAATTCAGATCGAATTTACCAAGCATTTTATAATCATCAGTCATTGATCAAAATGATAAGGTTAGTTTAAGTGAATCTACTACTACTTTAGTGAATCTTCTACTACTTTAGGATTAAATTGGAACCCCAAAACCGATACTCTTCAAATATCAATTGAGGTTCCCAATAAAAATGATGTAGCTACCAAGCGATCGATACTGTCTGCATCATTCAAAATTTTTGATCCTCTTGGAATTCTCAGTCCCTGTGTTATTATACCTAAAATGATTCTTCAGTCCTTGTGGCTCAATAAGAAGGACTGGAATGAGCCAGTTAGCTCCGATATTCTAAAATCCTGGAACAAGTTCATTAACAATTTATGTTTTTTATCAGATTTACAGATCCCGCGTTTAACGCTATGCGAAGCTCCTATTTATATAGAAATACATACTTTCAGTGATGCTTCCCAAGTCGCTTACGGTGCATGTGTATACCTGCGATCACACAACTTAACTAGTGATGTAAAAGTAAACTTACTGTGTGCTAAGTCTAAGGTGGCGCCGTTGAAGCCGACGACAATACCGCGTCTGGAACTTTGCGCTGCTCTATTAGCTGCGAAATTGTGCAAGACAGTTGTCGGTTCTCTGCGATGTGAGGTCAATCACATCATTTACTGGTGCGATTCTAGCGTTGTCCTCAGTTGGTTGAATGGCAGTTCTGCAAGGTTAAAAACGTTTGTCGCTAATAGGGTAGCCGAAATTAATGAACTTACCGATAGTTCGTCGTGGCGCTATGTGCCGACTGATCAGAATCCGGCTGACCTGATCTCAAGAGGCGTAAGTCCAGACCAAATCATCAATTTTAATTTGTGGTGGTCAGGTCCAAACTTTCTAATAAAGCCTGAATGTGATTGGCCCCATTTGAATAAATTAATAAATGAAACAGACTTACCTGAGATAAAATCCTGTTCCACTGTTGTTCAGGAACCTGGAACAGGAGTTCTACAAATAGATAAGTTTTCATCATTTTTGAAATTGAGACGAATATTTGCGTATGTCAATAGATTTATATACAACATAAGACATAAATGTCCTAAGGATAGATTATTTGGTAAATTCACAGTCAGTGAATTAGAATCATCTTTTATTGGTTTATGTAAAATTGCTCAGCAAAGTTCATTTGCTCCAGAGTACAACACTTTGTTAAAAAATAAAACATTAAGTAGCAAGTCGACACTCTTGTCACTTTCACCCTTTTTGGACGATGACAAGGTAATGAGAGTCGGTGGCAGGATAGAATTGTCTAATTACAACTATACTCAAAAACATCCCATACTTTTACACGCCTCTCATCCACTCACCAAATTATATTTTATATATGAACACTTACACAACATGCATGCGGGGCCTCAGTTGTTGCTAGCCTGTGCAAGAGAGACTGTGTGGACTATGAACGGTAGGCACTTGGCCCGCCGCACAGTACATGCCTGTGTCAGATGTAGACGTATACAAGGCAAAACATTAACTCCCATGATGGGAAACTTACCTGCACATCGCATCACACCTGATTTTCCGTTTCGTGCTGTTGGCGTTGACTTCGCTGGTCCGTTTCTCACGCTAAATAGAAAGGGACGAGGTGCACGATTAACCAAAACCTATTTATGTTTGTTTGTATGTTTCCGGTATAAATGTGTGCATCTGGAAGCCGTCAGTGATTTGTCTAAAGACGCGTTCATTATGACGTTACGCAGGTTCATATCACGTCGAGGCAGGCCAGTGGAGATATTTTGTGATAATGGCCGCAACTTTGTTGCAGCAGCTAAAGAAATAGGCAATTTTCTTAAAACTAATCATGAACCTGTAGTTAATTTTGCTACCAATGAAGGTATAAAGTTTGTGTTTTCTCCCACGTATGCTCCACATTTCGGCGGCATCTGGGAAGCCGGCGTTAAATCCGCGAAATACCACATAAAGCGCGTTATGGAGAACAATCATTTAACGTTTGAGGAGATATGTACTCTTTTCACACAAGTGGAAGCTGTGCTTAACAGTCGACCTTTATGCCCACTCTCCCCTTCCCCTAACGATTACCATTTCCTAACTCCCGGTCACTTTCTGATAGGGCGTGCCCTAAATGCATTGCCTGGTCCATCGCTTGAGCACGAGAACCAGAACAACCTTCAACGTTACAAGAAGCTTGAACAAATACATCAACATTTTTGGCAGCGCTGGCAAAAGGAGTATGTAGCAGAACTACAGCAGCGCTCAAAATGGCGTACAAAATCAGTATCCCTGCAAGTTGGGGATTTAGTTCTTCTCCAGGAGGATAACGTCCCACCACTTAGCTGGCGAATGGGACGAGTCAGCCGCCTGTTCCCTGGGACCGACGGTGTCACACGAGTCGCAGACGTGAAAACTACCAGAGGCTGCTTCAGGAGGCCTCTCACTCGGATTTGCCCCTTGCCTACCTCTTCACCGGATGATGACTGAAGAAGTTGAAAGGAGTCTTTCAACGGGGGCGAAGATGTCTGCGCCATCGCCTGATGTTTTTGTGACATCACCAAGTAGCACGTTCAAGTGGTGCTATAACTCGTTTTTGTAATTTTTTACTTACACCCGCACACTTTGACAAATTTATCACTTCTTACTGGTACACCACTGCGTCAAGATTAAAATAAATCTTTTTTCATTGTAACGATTTAAAATCGAGTATTAAAGCTGTTTGTGAAGAAACTGAGGTTTTTATTAAAACTTCCAAAATGTCCACTATCAGACACAGGCTAATATTTGATAATGAGCACCGTTGTCATTCGCACTGTAATTTGGAAGGGGCGACTAAAATCACTTCTATTTTTTTGTAAATTATGACGTTTAAAAGTGCCTTTTATGTGCCTATTTAAAATAAATCATTTGACTTTGAAATCCTCCTTTTTGGAAAAATATTTCTATAGGACTTCTAACCACAAATTTAGAAATGTTACTGAAACAACAATGCAAAAACCCTTTACAAATTTAATTACACTATAGCAATTATGTAAGTCAAGGAAAAATATTCCCGGATTTCGGAAAATCTTAGAGAACTGTATTATATTGTGAGGAGAAATTTTAAACAATTTGGCGCCTGTTTGAATCACAAATTCTTCAGTTAATTAATTTTCTTGAGACGCGACTTGTTTACAGCGACGTGTTCTATTTATAGATAGATTGTTTATTCAGAAAATATTTGAAGGAAAATTATAATTATAAAACGGACTACTATCAAACCGTTCTATAATTACAATTCACTTTTTGTGAAGGCGACCGTTCTGTGAAGTAAATTAACATCATTATGAGTCTAATAACAGGCACTTGAGATCTTCTCAAATATTGAGATTTGTATCTTATTTTTTGTGTGGGAAATTATCAAATAACTTATCCCGCTCTGGGAGCGGGAGGGGATGTGTCAGGCTCTTACTGACTAAAATGTACCCGTGTTCCTTCCGTTGCCTGTGTATTGCCAGGGGCCTCGGTATTCCTTTCGGACTTTCCCGCGAGAGATTTGTCACTGGGTTGGCCACGTGTTTGTGATGCCTCTGGTATTGTAATTTATTATTTTAGGCAGTGATTTAAGATGGGCTGCCTGTGTGATTAATAGTTTTAGTTCTGTAAGTAGGTATGTACAAACACTCATACACATCAAACATATTTTAAGTAAAAACTATTTTAAGTAAGTAAAGTAGATCAGGTGTATGATGTTGGCTACACAATAACAAATTAATACCAAAAAAAAATATAGTGGTTTACAACAAACAATTGCTGAAATAATATCCTGCCTCAATCAGGTCACAATTTATTCATTTGTATTGAAACTGGAAACACAATGCTATAGGATCCGACTTTTTATTGGTTTTGCATCAATACAAAGAGAAATGTCACAAGTGACTTGCTGGCAACAAACTTTTCAGACATAAATGAATATTTTAATAAAATTCCTTCCGACGTAAAAAGAATATGCAAATGAAATAACTCTGAAATTGATAACGATCACTGGAATAACAAAAAGTTCATATTTAAATTAAAATCTGTGCTCTTGAATGGCTTTCGAGAGTTGCTTTAAAAAGAAGCGAGTTTCAAATCAATTCAAATTAAAATATTTTATTTCACATAAATCAACATGCGCACTTATGAAACATCAGAATGCCTACATTGTTCTCCCATACCGTACGGTTGTCGCAACACAGTGCTGGGCACGCCACAATTGCGGCGATAAGTCCCCTCTTTGAGGAGTGGCTAGAGAGGCGCCACGGCGTCCTCACCTTCCGCCTGACGCAGGTCCTCACCGGACACGGCAGCTTCGGGAGGTTCCTGTGTCCGATAAGGCGGGAAGAAACGCCCGGGTGTCACCACTGCCGCCGATCGCCTCCACGAGGACACGGCGGTGACGCCGTGGCGCCGTGGCGCCGCGGAGACATCGCCAGATGCGAACTATGCAACACACTGACGTCACGCAAAAATCCTGCATCACGCAAGCAGAGGTTACCGCGCAACTAACATATACAACATCCCGACATCAACCGTCGGGCAGTTGCCCATCAGACAAGACAAAAGGGAGGATGAGTGAACTTTACAACCTGTTCCTTATGCCTCCGAAAACGTACAAAATAAACAAGCTCTTTTTTGAAGAAACGGCGAGAAATTACTGAATTCCATAAGACCCCAAGTGTAGGTAGGTATTATTTTACAACGAAAATCAAAAGCAATACAATATTTCTACATAAACACTTCCTTGTTACCATTAAAAATACTTTCAAAGCTTGTACGCAAAATTAATTACACTTCCAAAATTAATTTGCACCATAAATTATTTAGAAAATTAATGTCCCAGGATAAGACCGGTTATAGACGGAAACATTTTTGCCACTATTCAATCGCGACGCAAAAATTATATACAGGGTCAATTTAAATTAGCTAACGAAACTCCGCAGACAATGGGCCATCGATACCTAAACGCATAAAATAAAAATAAAAAAGATTTGATGATTTTTTTTGGGGTCGTCAATGGCTGTTAGTGTTCACCATGGTCATCCGGTCAATTAACACATACGGCTCACTAGTCTGGTGGCCCAGGACAGACCTGAGTACAGCCCAAAAAAATCTCGAAAAACTGCAACGGTTTGCTTGCTACGCCCACTGCCGCCTTACAGGCAATGCTTAGACTGCCGCCTCCTTACCTCATCGTGCGAAAGGAGGTGGCCCTGGCCGCTTTTAGACTTAACATAACAGGAACCCTGAGCAAATACTCTAGAGTCAAGCACATACGCATAAGGGAGGATGCGATCAAACGACGACCAATGATGGCATCACCCTGCGACAGAGCCCCTAAACTACACTGTTTCCAAAAGCACTACAACATAGTACTCACAGAGGAACGGTGTGACTATTCAGGCCCGAATAAGGTAATAGTATACACCTACGGATCAAAGGCCAACTCCGGAACCGGGGCCGCACACACGACCTTAACATAAACATATCCCGCCCGCTGGGAATGTTCAACACCGTCTACCAGGCAGAGTGTGTGGGCATTATACAAGCGGCGTATGCCATAGAAGCCAGAAGAGTCATGGACACTCATATACGTATACTCTCCGACAGCGTGTCAGTTCTCCAATCCTTAGGGAGAAAACACAGTACTTCGAGACTAACACAAGAATATCACAATGCGCTAGAACGTATAATGGTTTTCAACCGCAATACAGTGACACTGCAATGGATAAAAGGACACAGCGGATCGCTGGGTAACAACGCAGCTGACGAAGTAGCCAGGAGAACATCCGGCACGTCAGTCTGCGGACCGGTACCAATCGTACCCATCCCCTTCAACCAACTACGCAGGTGGCTACAGGAGCTCACCCACACACAAGCGGAGAACTGGTGGTCCTCGGCACCGGGGTGCAGACAATCCAAGGAGGCTATGCCATCCTCGGGTAGTAAGTTAACCAGGCGCTTAATACGCCTGGACAGGACAGGCTTGCGCCTGTTGACGGGGACCATCACGGGCCACTGCTCCTAAACAAACACTTCCACACAATAGGCATAACGGACAGCCCCCTGTGCAGGGCTTGCATGCGCTGTGCATGTGCTCTTCGAATGCACAGGCGTCACCCATATTAGAACAGAAACCCTCGGGGCACCCAGATCCTACACAGAGATTCTAAACAGACCAGGAGATGTGATCAACTTCTGGAGCGAGGTGGGCTGGTTGGAATAACCACCAAACGGCCGCCATGGCCCACGCACAATGGTCCACCTGAAGGACTAAGTGCGGAAACTAAACCTTCTAACATAGAACATGGCTGGTAGTGTAGCTACTTAAAGTATGAGTTGAGAAAATCTTTCTTTTTGTGGTTTACCATGTTTAGATATTCATACCCATCACGTCGGCGGAGTTTTAGAACTAATTTAATTTGACCCCTTAGTTGCTTGACGCAGTATTATCACCAAGTTTTAGAAAAAGTTCGGCTTTATATAGCGTCGTCTTTGTCACTCATACCTGTGTGACTGTCTCTAAAACTTAAACCGTTTTACTACGAAACGAGTTCAAACAGTCCAGCTTAAAACTTCGGGCCAGTTTTTTATATTTCGAACATTATAACGGGTGATTTTTTAAGAGGTATAGGATTTTATTTAAAAAAAAAACACAAAAAATTTGAAAAATTTGATGAAATCTTTATTGGAATCGATAGAACGATCAATATAATTTAATGTTTGAAGATGATTTCATGCAAATGCTGACCGCGGCTCCGGTTTAGATGGCCCATTCGCAAGGCCCAATTTCGGCACACTCTCTCCAACATATCAGCCGGTATATCACGAATAAATGCTTAAATATTGGCTCCCAGTGCGTCAATCATTGCTGGTTTATCCCTGTAGACATGAGCCTTAACATGGCCCCACAAGAAATAGTCCAAAGGCGTTAGATCACACGATCTAGGCGGCCAATTGACGGGCCCAAAACGTGAGATAAACTGTTCACCGAAGGCGGCTCTCAATTGGGCCATTGTTTCGCGTGCCGTGTGGCATGTGGCACCGTCTTGTTGAAACCACATGTCAGGCATGTCCAATTCTTCCATTTTGGGCAAAAAAAAATCGCCAATCATCACACGGTAGCGCTCGCCATTCACAGTAACGTTTCGGCCATTGTCGTCTTTGAAAAAGTACGGCCCGATGATGCCACCGGCCCATAATCCACACCAAACAGTACATTTTTCGGGATGCAGTGGTAGCTCTTGCAATGCTTCTGGCTGGTCTTCACTCCAGATGCGGCAATTATGCTTATTGACATATCCATTCAACCAGATATGAGCTTCGTCGCTGAACACAATTTTTCGATAAAAAAGTGGATCTTCCTCCAACTTTGCCAATGCCCATTATTTATTTATTATTTATTTAATACTTTACGCACACAAATGTACAGAGGCGGACTTAATGCCATAGGCATTTTCTACCAGTCAACCTTTGGGTGATGCAGAGACAGACAGCGGTAGGTGCAATAACGAAAACTGTGAAATAAATATTTATTAAAATATAAGTATATACATACATATACCTATTAAAAACATTATATATAATAGATATACCTAATTATACATAAATATAAGACCAAATAAATACACGAATATACTAAACAGTAAGACAAACAATGGGAAAACATTACCGTTGTGATGATACTGCCAGCTTCTTACGAAGCGCTCGCTTGTGCTCGCGAACTTTAATTTTAAAGGATAATCGGTTGGTTGCCATCCTGATTTCCTGGGGGAGCGCATTCCACAGAGAGATAGACTGAACGAAGAAGGAAGAGTGAATAAAGTCAGTGCGGTGAGTGGGACATTGAAGAAGACGATTATGTGATGAACGTAGATTTTTACTATGGTTCGCGCAAATGTACTGAAAGTGGGGGGCGAGATAACTAGGGGAAGAGTGTGAGTCAAGAAATGAAAACAAGGTGGTCAGCGCCCTTTGCTCTCTGCGCTGGCGTATGGGCAACCACTTTAGAAGCGATCGTTGCGCAGAGACATGATCATATTTACGCAGATTGAAAACGAATCGAATGCAGTTATTGAGAAGACGGTCTAGCTTGTCGAGGAGGTCTGCATTCAGGTCATAGTAGCACACATCACCATAATAGATGATAGGGAAAATTAAGGACTGCACAAGCATTGTCTTGGTACTTGATGGTAATAAATTTTTCAGTCGATATAAAGCCCGCAGAGTTCCAGTAACCTTCTGGCTCACCCTAGCGACTTGAGTACGCCAGTTCAGGGTACAGTCGATGTGCAAGCCTAGGTCTTTCACGTCAGTACTAAACGGAACAATCGTTCCATTGAAGAGAACAGGTGGCAAGGTTGAACCATCCACACTACCAATACTACGATGACTCCCAATGATGATCGCCTGACACTTATTAGGATTTACTGCAACACCAAATCTATCAGACCTGGTTTTAATGGCTGTCAAGTCCCTATTTAACTTGTCGATAATGTCAGGTATTTCATCAACCCTCCCTTGAAAGTACAACTGCAAGTCATCTGCATACAGATGATACGAACACTGAAGCTCGGAAGTTATAAGATTGATAAAAATAGAAAACAGAAGAGGAGAAAGAATACCGCCTTGAGGAACGCCAGCTTCCAAATCACGCCAGCATGATGAAGTATCCCCAACATGAACGGACTGCTGTCGTTCCTGAAGGTAAGAGGAGAACCATTCCAGCGCTTCGGAAGAGACCATAACATAGGAAAGAATAGCTAATAGGATGTCGTGACTAACGGTATTGAAGGCATTCGAGAAATCAACCAAAACAAGAGCAGTGACTTTGGTGACTTCCAGTCCTGCCCTTATATCGCCAGTCACTTTAAGGAGAGCGGAAACAGTGCTATGCCCAGGCCTGAACCCAGATTGAAGAGGACTAATCAGTGAATTACGATGGACAAAATTGGAGAATTGTTTGTGGACACAGGCCTCGAGCACTTTGGATAGGAAGGGAAGTATAGAAATTGGACGGAAGTCAGTAGGAAGAGAGGGATTAGATACCTTAGGTAGTGGACGAACATAGGCATTGCGCCACTGGGAAGGGAATACTCCGGTATACAGGGAAAAATTAACAATGTGGGTAATCGCGGGTAAGACATGATCCAGAATAGTTATGATCATACCACGGGTAATATTGTCACATCCCACCGCTTTCGATTTTATTGAGAGAATGATCTTTCTGATCTCTCCCGGTTCAACTGGAATGAAACTGAAAGGATTAATCCGAGGACGCGTTAGACCAGATATAAAAGATAGCGTTTGTTGCTTGGTTAGACGATCCATGGCAGACACAGTGGAGAAATGACGGTTTAGATCGTCTAAGTCAATTGAACTAGGAAGGTCTAAGTGTCGCGGTTTGCCGATACCTAGAGTTCCAAGAAATTTCCAAATATCGGCAGAAGAGGAAGAAGTGATAGTGTCCAGAATATGGCGGCGTTTAGCATTACGTATCATCTGATTGCATCTATTCCTTGCAGCCTTGAATAAGGTCCAGTTCTCATCAACACGATCCCTTTTAAATTTACGGAACGCGCGGTCCCTACGTCGCATTGCCATCTGTATCCCCCTTGTCATCCATGGTGCAGGTGGGCGTTTTAACTTTACTTTTCTAACAGGAGCATGGATGTTATAAAGTTTTACTACAACATCATTGAAGATGGAAACTTTTTCATCAACTGAAATGGCTTCCATCATAGGCTCCCAATCGACCACAGATGTATCCTCCTTGAGCTTTTCGACATTCATCCGCGCAAAACAACGCCTGTACAGAACCTTGGGTTTAGGTTTGGGAGGTTTCAGGATATATGAAAGGAAAATCATGTCGTGATGAGAAAAGCCAGGAGCGTCATGTTGACCATGGGAGGAAACGAGAGAAGGATTCGAGGTAAGGATCAGATCGAGCCAGGTGTCATCGCCGACAGTGTTATGATGAGTAGGCTGGAGCGGCAACACGTGCAGACTAGCTGACTCGATAAGATGGACGAGCTTACGGGATCGAAGGGAGTTGTGGGCAAGGAGGTTTGTGTTGAAATCACCCATGATGATGTGATGTGCATACTCCGAACCCATTCACCAAATGTTAGACGTTGTGGGAGGTCGTGTGGCTTCAATTCTTGCACCAGCTGTATCTTGTTACGGTTGTCGCAACCCAGTGCTGGGCACGCCACGATTGCGGCGATAAGTCCCCTCTTTGAGGAGTGGCTGGAGAGGCGCCACGGCGTCCTCACCTTCCGCCTGACGCACGTCCTCACCGGACACGGCAGCTTCGGGAGGTTCCTGTGTCGGATAAGGCGGGAGGAAACATCCGGGTGTCACCACTGTGTGGATCGCCCGGAGGACACGGTGGAGCATACGGTGGAGGTCTGCCCGGCTTGGGCAGAGCACCGCCGTGTCCTCGTGGAGGCGATCGGCGGCAGAGACCTCTCGCGTCCGGCCCTGGTTCAGACCATGGTACGGAGCGATAGGGCATGGGCAGCCGACACCTCCTTCTGCGAAGCAGTAATGCTCGCGAAGGAGGAGGCGGGACGGTTGAGGGAAAGGCAAGTTTCGCGCCCTCTCGCCCCTAGCCGCCGCAGGAGACGCCCAGGGCGTCGGGAATCCCGGGCGGATTTCCGGCCACCGTAGGCGCGGGCTTGCGGACGGTGAGCAATGGGTAGCTCACCGTCCGGTAAGGACCAGGCCCGGGTCGACGGCGCGTCGTATTCCAAGCGCGCCTCAAAGAGATGTCGTCAGCACAAAGTAGGGGTCCACTAGGGCCGATGCCTGCCGGGGTCGCGGGAAGGTACTTATGGGTCACCGAGGCCCCCGCAACACAGGCAACAGGAAGGAATACGGGTGGGTTTTAGTCAGTAAGAGTCTGACACACCCTCCCGCTCCGCCCAGAGCGGGAGAAGTTATTTGATGATTTCCCACCCTCAAAAAAAAAAAAAAGAAAAGCTGTATCTTGTAAGGTTTTACACCCAAATCCTTTCGCAAAATTTTCCACGTAGTGGAGTAACAGAGGCCCAATTGCTGCGAACGGCGGCGAATCGACATTTCACGGTCATCACTAACACTGGCGGATACAGCCGCAATATTTTCTTCGGTCCTCACTCTACGTATGCGTGTTCGTGGTTTAATGTCCAATAATGTAAACTGGGTTCGAAATTTAGTCACAAGCTTCCGAATAGCTGCCTCAGTAGGCCGACCAAACTGCCCATAAATTGGAAGAAGTGCGCGATGCACTCTCTTAACCGAGCATGCTTTTTGATAGTAAAATTCAATAATTTGCAAGCGTTGTTCGTTCGTAAGTCGATTCATGGTTAAATTATAGACCAAACTGAACAAGTTTGACAACGACACAAGACACGATTCACGCGTGATCTGTCAAAAACAGTGTTTCCAAAAAGATACCAGCAAAAAAATCACCCGTTACCAAATAGTGTAAAGTTTAAAATATACGTCTGTGTAATTAGAACAGTAACTTTGTCGGAATAAAATTCGAAATTATAAAATTACACGATGGTTTAAACCTGGGTCTAAATATAAATATTGTTTTGTAATAAAGTCGAGTAAGCCTTGCTTGTAACGCAATAAAGTAGCGCGTGAGTATCGCTAAGAAAAAATAACCGTGTTAGCAGCCCTAAGTCTTAACAATAGAGTTATATAGCCTATTAGGTAGGCAAGCAGTGGCGTGCCTAGGGTTTCAAAATAACGCAAGCCCAATAAAAATTTAACCGATTTCAAAAAAAGAAAGTTCAGTTTTCGACTGAGTATGTAGGTACCTACGTATCTACGTATGTATCATCGCAATTTTCTCATAAACTACTGGTTAGGTACAATAAATTCTCTATCGAGCATTTTAGTAAGGCTTTTGGGCTTATATGAAGGTACCGCCACTGTAGGCAAGCCTGTCTTGTTTTGTTCTTAAGTGGGCTTGCATTTACTTTTTGGGCTATTGCGGGCTATATTACTAATTGCTGTAATCACTTCGCGTGGTGGGTAGATTTGTGAGTTTTTTTTTATGAGAATGTAAGATCCTATTGCTCGTCTTCGTATTGAATTGCTGAATGCAAATTAATTAAAACAAAATTGCTATATTTTAACCAACTTTAAAAAAGGAGTAGGTTCTCAGTTCGTAGGAATCTTTTGTTTTTATTCTTGGATTGTTATTAGTAGCGCTGGAAGATGCCTCTGCATCTCTTCTCTTCATCTTTATAGGCTTCCGTAGTAAACAAGGAACCCTTATAGTTTCACCATGTCCGTCTGTCTGTCCCCACTGTAGCACAGAGATGCTTAGTACTAGAAAGCTGTAATTTGGGTACGTATACATATTAATCCCGCCAACAGAGTGGTACAATTTAATTTTGAAAAAAAAAACTTTTTTAGTGTACCTACCTGTCCAACGATACCCCACACCATGGGATAGGCCATTCAAAAATATTGCGGATCTGTGAACACCATTTTTCGATTCAAGGATCCGTTTGCGTTTAAAGTGCTATTTTTTGTTAGAATCAAGTGTGTGTCAGCTAAATGGTTGTTTATGGTGATGTGAAAAAATTCATGGCAGTAGTACATAATATAATGAAATTAAAAGAAAAACTGTCACAGCTAAGTAGGCTTTACAAGTTAACGAGCGACCAACTTAAATTTTCGACCAACTTAAATTTTCAGTTGACGTATATCGATGTATGGGAGAACACGTTATTCAACTACAATGTTAAGTTTGTTTTGGGATAAATAAATTATTCATCCCAAGTAATCCCAACTACGGAACCGTTCATTGTGCGTGGTCCGACACGCACTTGGCCGGTTTTTTCATAGATAAATTTATTTTGCCGGGATTCCGGAACAATAATTGCGACAGGAACCTTACATTTTTTATTAATGAAATAGGTACTTACCAAATACGATTACATATACGAGACGATTTAGCTTTTTATGCAAATTAAAAGATCTCAAAACTTTAGAATATAAACCTAACATCTTCGCTGAAAGACCAATCGGAAACCATATATTTTTTATCAAACGATTTGTGTTTATTCTTCAGCTTTTCTATTAAATCAAATTAATAAAAGTCTTTGTAGTGGTCCAACAAACAATGTTTTTCCGTTTGGATTGCTTAATAAAATAAATTATTTTCATTTAACTAAACATCAGAAGTTAAGTAGGAATTCAGAAACCAAGGATAATTTATCTAATATTATAGAATATAATAGAATACTATTTATTATGTACACCATAAAAATACAGATATAAATGTAGAAATTTTAGATAGGGTGACACAATGGGCGGTCTTATCGCTAAAAGCGGTCTTTTAAACACAATCTTTGGATGGATTAGGGGGGAAAGGAGAGACAATACTGCACTGGTAGTCTGTGGTCCATTTACATATATTATAAATGAAGCAATTACCTATTTACTCAAAATTGAGTGAGTAATCGAAAATAAAAAACAACCAAGTTCTGCATTCAAATAAGACGGTCCTGTTATAAATTAAATACGTAACGTATGTTGATATTTGATACAGATATTTTGGATTAGAAGTCAAGGTAAGAGGTTAGTTTAACGTTAGTTTGTATCGAGATTTTTTTTTAAATCGTGTTTTGGTAACAACTCAGTTCTTTGCGTCTTGTCAACGCCTTAAGGAGAGAGCTTGTGTTGTGTTTTCGTGTTTTTGTGTTTAGTATACGACAGAAATAACATGTAATGTAGGCATATATTTTTGTTGTTTTACAAAAACCTTAAAACGCATAAAACATAACAGCTTACTAATTAGTTTTAACAAACAAACAAACAAACAAGGGTTCTCCATTAAGTAAATGTTAAAGTTATGTTACCACAAGCAACTCAATTTAGAGTACCTATGTATTTGGGTTAAACCAGTTATTTCAGTCATTCCGCAATCCACATGTCAAAAGGTAACAAAGAGACTAATGTCATTTGAAGAGAACTGCGGGGTAATTGCGCAACACACGATTTGACAATTTACCCACGTACATTGCATTATTAACGTTGTTGAGCTGACGAATATTACAAAACCTATGAAGCAATGGATTAGCAAAACTCTCGGATTGTGATTGAATGTGTGTCACGCAATTAGCGTGCTGGATGTATGAAGTGTGCTGGCCCAGTGAGAGCAGCGGTGCCCCAGTGGTAATGGCCGCGACTTACGAATTGTAGGTCGTAGGTTTGAACCCAGACAGGCGCTTTACTTTGTGTAAATTATTTCATCACCACTGCTCTCAAAACGGTGAAAGAAAACCTCGTGAGGAAACCGGCATGTCCTAGAACCAAAAATTCGAAGACATGTGACATCTACCAACCCACACTGGGCCCGCGTGGTGGATTGGATCAATGGGTAGCTCACCGTCCGGTAAGGACCAGGCCCGGGTCGACGGCGCGTTGTATTCCACGCGCGCCTCAAAGAGATGTCGTCAGCACAAATGTAGGGGTCAACTAGGGCCGATGCCTGCTGGGGTCGCGGGAAGGTATATATAATCTGGCAACACTGGTAATTTGCTTTCTGTCTTCCTACGAAGAGTTCCATTATCCTATAACAAAGTTCCATTGGTACCTTACATAATAACATCGAGGTACTAAAGGGTCACCGAGGCCCCTGGCAACACAGGTGTTGCCTGTGTTGCCAGTTGTGGAAGGAATACGGGTTATAGTTAGTAAGAGTCTGACACACCCTCCCGCTCCGCCCAGAGCGGGAGAAGTTATTTTATGATTTCCCACCCAAAAAAATAAAAAGGCTGGCGCTTTTCGCTTAGCGTTCTTTCTGACTTTTCCCTTTTTGCTCGGCTCCTAAGGGTCGTAGCGTGATGTTATTTAGTCAAAGAACGCTCCTCAAGAATGGTTCTAAAAAAAAAACAAATCCGACTGGTATTTCCAGAGATTGCTCCCTACATACAAACAAACACACTTTTGTGGTGTGTAAAGTTATTCGATCGCTGATCCGCAATTTTAATAATTTGTATGGACTTGAGAGCACATATGTTAGCTCTTAAAAACCAGACGTCGTAATAATTCTTTAAGATGGATTTAGTCCAAACGAACATAAAACCAGGACAATAGCATTATTTTCTTGAAATTCTTGACATGTTAGTATGAATAGACACACGGATGGATGCTCTGTCCCTGTTTACACAAAAATATTTTTTCATTTCTCATACTTGGAAATTACGCTTGAAGTTACTTGATCAGAGGGATGAAAACAGTACTTTTCGTCCCTGGGAAACGGTTTTCACTGCTGTCAATTAAAAAAAACTATGCAAGCCATGTCCCAACTTTTTATATAGCCACTCTGTTAAATAGCGGCGTAACATTGTAATATTATCATCAATTTTGTAACATGAATTTATAGATATAATTTACTTTTTACTAAATTATTATTTAATTTACATAGATTTAAGCTAAATATTTACCACCATCAATGATACAAAATACTGGCTGGTATAATGCCACAGAATAATAAACTTAAAAAACCGCCAAGTGCGTGTCATACCACACACAATGAAGGGTTTCGTAGTTGGGATGAATTTATCCCAAAAACAAACTTAACATTGTAATTGAAAAACATGTTCTTCCATACATCGATATACGTCACGGTCAATTCTCCAACTGCAAATGTAAGTTGGTCGACTATTACTCGTTAACAGTTAACATGTAAAGCCTACTTAGCTGTGATAGATTTCCTTATAATTTCGTTATATGTAAATGTACTACTGCTATGAATTTTTTCACATATCCAAAAACAACCATTTAGCTGGCGGGGGGGGAAGCTTTAGTTTACTACTTTTTCGGCGACCTTAATATGTATACCCATGCCAAATTATAGCTTTCTAGTACTAGGTAAGCGTCTCAGACATAGCGAAACTATAAGGTTCCCTGTTGACTACAGAACTCTAAAAAGGCAGGAAAGCGGCAATTTGATCTTCAGTTGTTTAGTCGAGTGCTAAGTATTTATAACTACAGATATTCGTATAAAAGGATTTCATCAGATTCGGGTATGGAGTTAACGCCTGATATCATTAGAGAAGAGGCTAAAACAGCAACGAAAAATCTTTTACCGACTAAATCAAAAGAAAGATACTTAAAATCTTACGATATTTTTATGAAATAGCGGGCTGAGAAAAAAGTCAAGTCTATTTTGGAAAACGTATAACTAATATAATATTTCAATGAATTATCTAAGAATCATAAATTTTCAACGATATGCAGCGTGTATTCAATGTTAAAGACGACTTTAAGTTTTGTACACGATACACATTTAAACTTCATCTAATTTTTTAGATGATTTGGGCGCAGATTTGACTACAATTAAAAGACACGGAGGATGGAAATCGAGTAAAGTAGCCGAAGGATACATAGAAGAAGCAGTGGAAAATAAGACTAAAATATCAAGTAACATAAATGATAAATCTACATTCCTCGGAATTCTCTCCGCAACCTAGTACTTCCAAAGACTATCTAGAGCGAAGTAAAAAAAATCTATTCCAGCTGAAGAAAGAAAACATTGCTTTCTCCAACATTTAAAGAAACAAAAGAAACTCAAGTTTCGCAAAAAATATCTAACATTAATATATCAGGAAAGAACATTTCCCATACTTTTAATAATTGCTCTAATTTTAATATTAATTTTAATTAGATAGTGGTGCTGATTCCCATGTTCATAAACTAAACTACTCGTATATTTAAGTTCAGTGCATCTTTTTCTTTCTATTTTATTAAGATAAGGAAAGAAGATAAATTTTAGTTTAGTCCTGTCAAATTAATCACGCATAATGTAGGTAATTACCTACATTATGCGTTCATGTGATGCGAGCTTGCGATCGGAAATATTCCACTCATGCATGTCATGCATCAAACTAAATATTGTAAGTTTTACAAAAAAAGGTACCTAATTAAAATATTTTAAAACGTTTACCTAGTTATTTTTCTTTGGGCACATTATCATAATGTGCCCGAGTATCCTCTATAAGTCTGTGCATCCCTGGTTTAACTAATCAGATTTTTATTTACTTTCGCCATATTCGAAATAAAAAGCAGAGTGTTTACCTCGAGTGAAAGACCTATTTAGGCACGAGATGGTTTGGCACACGAGCGTAAGGAGGGCGTCAATAGTTCGAATGTTTCATTGGCCTACTTATCGCAAGGGTGACTGCTACGCTTGGAGTCCTGGGCTTTATGTCTGAGTCAGCAGTGTAATTTTTTCTTTCAGTATGATTTTATCTTTAGCGCCCCGACGTCTGGAGTTGGCGATAGATTGCCTGTTTAATAGCAAGTCTTGCAATTGAGTTTCAAATTAAGTTAACAATGTTATTCAAGATTCAAGATTCAAGATTATTTATTTGTGAAAACATGAGTACACATACAGAGCATGCAAGTTATTAAAAAAATTACATTATAGTTTTAAGATCAGTCATGTTAAGCCTTAGTGGCGTACAAATATTTAAATTTCAGTTATAAAATTTATTGGATAAAGTATTAGATTACATAAGAACAAAATAGTAAATGCCAATTTTGAAAACAATTAAATTAAATATATGGTCATAGCTACGTAACAATTATTAAATGTCAATTAAAATTGTCATCATAGCAATAATATGTTGCTATATGTAGATTATGCCAAAGATGTATTGATAATATTGGTTTTATTAATACATCTTGGTATACATGGTATTAGTTGTTTTCATTAAGAAATTCTAGAATACTGTAGTATGCTTTCCCTTCTATTAAAGATAGCCATACCGCCGCCGCCGCCGCTGCGACACTTATTTCTTAGGTAGGTACTGTAGCATTATGCTGAGATAGAATGAAGCCTTTTGGCCTCGTATAGAACTTTTTGTTTTTATTTTAATTTAACTTTGTTTTTGTTTTTTTTTTATTTTTCTATGAGTGTTTTTTTAGTTTAATTTGTGATGTCCTGTGCGAGTCCCAATAAATACTTTTTCTTTCTTTCTTTCCATAAAAATGTATTTGTATGAAAATACGTTACTTCTCTGTAGTAATAACAATAATTGTCTGGTTTGCTCTATAAATAAGGGAATTAAGTCCTCAGAGGGATATAGGTATTATAAATAAGTAATACATTACATACGAATTACTCTTTTTATATCCCCGAAAAGCGGGACCTAGCCTGTCCCGCGCGGGCATTTAATTTTGGGCAAAAAATCTGGACGTCCCGGCAAAATTGGGACATCTGGCAACCCTGCATTTCACCCACATTTCGCAGTTATTCAAACCTAATCAACAATTGTGTATCCTATACCTACATCGAATATAATTCCGTAACCGGGTAACAATGGGCCAGCATGTTAATTGAGCCTGAGAATGCATGGTGCCTTGTTGTCATGAGCCTCATTGTGTAGTTTTCAACCGTCATATTCTATAGTCTATTGGAACTGACAGCTAACTAATGTTATAATGTTCTTGCTAATTATTTATGTAGATAACGTGTTGGTTGTTATATGATACAGATACATACTTAAATATAGCTATGTGATTACGTATGTGTCAATGTCAAATTATTTATTTCAAATATGCACATAAAGGGCACTTTCGAACGTCAAAATTTACAAAAAAATTGAATTGACCTACCTGTCATCCATTCGGTAGCTTCCTATGGAGAAGGATAGGCAATAATCTCCACTGTTGCTCTTTTAATATATAATTAATGTACCTATAAAACATTCTGAAAAACATTTTAACACAATAGGTAAAAATATTTAAAATGAAGCAATGACAGATAAATTAATTATATGATAGATACTTTTACAATGTTTGTAAATATGTGAGCACCTCACATATTTCCAAACATTTTAAAAGTATACTTTTTCCTAAAAAACAATGAAGTAATGTGTGAGTTATGGTAATCACAGAATTTAAAATCAGTGTCATAAAAATAATAAATTATACAATTAAAATAGCAATCAGTTTGATTTTGTCTAGACTCTAGATTGTCCTATGGCGCTGGACCAGCATGTTTCCAAGCATTCTTATCTTGGATATAATCCTCTAATTTGTAATATGCTTGTTTACAAAATGTACTTTTAATACGAGTTTTCAAATTTGTTTCATTGAATTGCAATATTTCACAATTATAACAAGGTATTTTGTTGTAACATTTAACACAGTACTCCATAAAAGATGTTGAGTATGTCTATCATTTATTTTATTTTAAAAATGTAGTTTTTTTCTTACATAACTACATAATATTTTCATAAATGAATTGGTAACGTATCGTCATAATATTACAATATTTTTAAATAGTTCCGTAAGAGATTCGCGGCGACGTAGATATAAATGACTCTGACAGCTCTCTTTTGCAAAATAAATATGGATTCAAAGTCAGCAGCCCGACCCCACAGTAAAATGCCATAAAACTTAATGCTGTGGAAGTAGCTAAAATAGAAAAAACACGCGGTTTCTACATCTGTTAATTGTCTTATCTTTCTGGCAGCATAAGCGACCCAGCTTAGCCGCCGTTTGTGAAAGACAACGAAAGAAACAATACAATGAAATATTTGGAAAATTAAGTTGTTAAAGGAATGCCTGGTCCCTTTACCAGGCCGTAAGTAAAGAAAGAAAGAAAAATATTTTATTTGGGACTCGCACAGGAAGTACAACCTTATATAAACAACATTAAAACTAACAAAATTATGAAAACAATTAAATGAAATTAAATTAAATGATTTTATACATAATTATGTAAATAGGTTTTTACATCACTTTTACACGTCAATCTTATTAAAAAAAAGAAAACTAGTTGAGGTCAGCGTTCCGTATCTGACTACTCTGAGAAAAAAAGGCCAAAACAAACTCAGAGGTCACAGTCTCTTTTAAAGTCCAAATCAAATCAAATCAAATCATTTATTTGCTTCCAGACATAATCTTGGTGAGATCATGTGAAAACCATATAGATTGGTGTCGGAAATGGTCTTTTGAGGAAAGAACCACACAGATTAAGGGCTCCCACACAAAACTGCGAATTCGCATCGCATCGCAAAAATCTGCGAGCTCGATGTCAGTTTTTCATAATAAAATGACAACGAGCTCGCAGATTTTTGCGATGCGATGCGAATTCGCAGTTTTGTGTGGGAGCCCTAAGTGGGCCTATCCAGTCAGTGCACGCATTTGTCATTAAAACCGGTTACCGGTTTTTTTTAAACGTACCACGTAGGTAAAAAGTTAACTTTTTGGTACAGCAGACCTTGAGCTCGTCTAGCATAGTACTGATTTCAATAGAATATAGAGGGGCTTGTGGCAAAGTGATAATAGCCGCACGGGTCAATCGATTAGGTAAAGCTTCTCTTGCCGCGGTTGGTCCGTGGATGAGCGACCATCTTTACATACCAAGACCTCCGTGCCTCGGAAAGCAAGTTAAGCCGTTGGTCCCGGCTGTCATTTGTAGATCTTTGACAGTCGTTACGGGTCGTCAGAAGCTCGAAAGTCTGACAACCAGTCTTACCAAGGGGTATCGTGTTACCCAGTAACTCGGTTGTGGAGATCAGATAGGCAGTCGCTGAATGTAAAATATTTGTATTCAGCTGTATCCGGTAATGTTGGAAGCCGACCAACATAGTCTAGAGAAAAGGCTAGGCAGATGATGATGATGAGACCAGCTTATATTGTTTGTTGTATGACATGACGGGTGTACCTAATTAATTTATCATTTATCTTATACTACCTTTTGCCCGCGGCTTCGCCCGTGTTGATGTCGAAAAATATCCCACGGGAACGCAGGTACTACCAGGATTAAAAGTAGATACCCTGTTTTAACCCAGGTTATACACTATCTGTGTGTTAATCCAAATCCGTTCAGCCGTATTTGCGTCACTCCGGAACATACATCCAGACAAACAGAAAAACTGACAAAAAACAGAAAAACTATATTTTTCCCATCCGACTTGTTGAACACCTCGCAGCAATTTATTACTTTTTTCAAAAATATTAAATGTATTGTTTTGACTTCGTTACTATTTTAATATGTATATGTATATATGTAAGTATAGATTATCTTAAATTACTAACAAACAAAAAACGTTTAGGATTTAAATTAGGTACTCACAGTGTATCTACTGCCGTGTGGCATCTTAATTAAATTAACCAGGAATAAAACGGTCAGAAGGTGTTGGTATTACGTGAGAAACTCATGAATAAAGGTTCCGGTTCAGATTGAGTAGTTTAGGACTTGCCTTAACTATTTAATGTAAACATTGAGCAGGGTTCCGTACCTCAAAAGGAAAAACGGAACCATTATAGGATCACTCGTCTGTCTGTCTGTCTGTCTATCACAGCCAATTTGCTCCGAAACTACTAGACCGATTAAGTTGAAAGAGAATTGTTCATTATTGGATTAACGTGGACAAGTTCTTCTGAAAAAAGTATTTTTACGAAAAAATATAATTAATACTAAAATTAATATATTTTTGATTCTCGTTGCAGGAAAGTAAATGTAAAAACATGTCGTTTAATAAGTATTTAAGCTGATTGAGATCAAAAAGCGTCGCCATTTTATGGTTTGAGGCTGATTCTGTGTTGCCACATTAATAATAATTGTGATTTCAGTCTTATAGTAAAGATAATAATCGAGTTCTAAATCTAAGTAAAAGTATGTATTTTCTTGAAAATCTGTAATCAAGTGATTTTTCAAAAGGTTTTATATTTATTTTCCTTTAATTACATTAAAAACAAACAAAACACTCATCGTTTTTGGCCATCAAATCATTTTACATCCAATTATAAATATTAGTTCGGTTGTTGTCAAATCGATATTTTTTTTATTACCGGCAACACTAACTGTCAATAATGACAAATCTAGACAACGAAATGAAATTAAAAACATTTGCTTTGCCTCCGTGTTGTTTCGGTTACTTTTGCGAAGTTTTTGGTTTTTGTTATAATGGACTCCGATACCGCTTCAATTGAACACCCGATGACCCTGGCGCTATTTTGTTAAACGTGGAACCGGCTTTAAATGACAACCTTGGCATGAACACTGACGCTCCTGTGCACGATCTGGTTACCCCTAGTGGGAATGAGGAACCAACGCGATTCAAAGTAAGAGAATATCATTATTATAAAGCAAATGATTTATTTTGGAAAATAAATACTCATAATTGTAACTTTTTCAGCGACATGTTTTAGCATTAGACATGCTAAATATGAACCATTTTTACACTCTCCTGCAACCTTATTACTATATATAATACATTTCTTTGAGGCATAAACTGTTAAAAACCCACGTTCACGTTAAGCGAAATTGCCCTAACAAATTGAGCAATTCCCTTTGGTAAACATATGGATTACTGTGACTCAAACACGGATGTGTAACGTAAATAAATGAATTTTAAATATGCGGGTCACTTTTGGGGGCTAAATAGAAAATTAAAAGTTTTGCAAACTGTACTGTGTGACTTATCAAATGAATTGGCTTTTTTTTTTTGGATGGGAAATCATTAAATAACTTCACCTGCTCTGGGCGGAGCGGGAGGGTGTGTCAGACTCTTAATGACTAAAACCCACCCGTATTCCTTCCTATTGCCTGTGTTGCCAGGGGCCTCAGTGACCCTTTAGTACCTTCCCGCGACAAATGAATTGGCTTATGGTGGGGGTCTCAAACATTTTTATTATTTAGTTTATAATTTTAAAATAAATAGTTTTGAAGTTATTTAAGAAAATAGTTACTAATTGGCCATTCCCCTCTTATCTCCGAAATTACTGAGTCTAAAATTTTGAAAAATAATACAGTAAATAGTTATTTACATATAGATTACAGGAAAACCTATAAAAAGTCTATGGTGTAAAATAACAAGGTAAATCTATCAGTATTGTGCGTATAAACTTACATTTGCTGTTGTAATGTATGGGAGAACATGTTTTTCAACTACAATGTTAAGTTTGTTCTTGGGATATATTATCTTGGGATACAAAAAATAATACATAACATATTCATTGTACGGAACCATCACTACCCGAGTTCACCTCGCACTTGTCCTGTTTTATTTTAGTCAAACCGCCCCGCCCGTTTTTGGCCCTCTGCCTTTATCGCGCCGCTCCAGCCCTCAAACCCCAGCCTTCATAATTATTTACGACAGTTTATACCCGTTAGTTCCTACATAATTTTATGAAGCGAGTTAATTTACCTACGTTAAAGTAGCTTGACCACCAGGTTGGAAATCCTTTTGCCATTTCACCCGAACTATTAAGTCCGCTTCATAAATTTTTATTACATTGGGTTGCGAAACCTCAGCTGAGGCCTCAACCCTGATGTATAAAATTTTTAATTAATTAAATTATGACGGTAAGCTTTGACATCGTATATTTTCTTATACAGACAAATTAGAACCGGGCGGATAGTCGTAAAAATTGAACTTGGGTAAAGAAGTAATTAGTGGATGGCTTGCTTTTTTTTTGGCAACACCGTCGGCCGTCAAAAGTTTTCGTGGTAGAATTTATTTGTAAAAAATAATATTTGTCGTGTAAATGATAAATGATAAATTATTTTATTTCTGTAAGTAGGTTTGTACAAACACTTTTACATGTCAAACATATTTTTTTAAACAAGATGAGGTCGGCATTTCCTATCTGACTACTCTGAGAAGAAAGGCCGAAACAAACTCAGAGGTTACAGTCTCTTTTAAAATCCAGACATAATCTTGGTCATATCATGTGAAGACCTTGTAGACAGGTGTCAAAAATGGTCTTTTGATGACAGGACCACACAGATTGAGATGAATAAAAAATTATAGATAAAAATACTTAAATTCGATAGATAAAGTTATAAATATTAAGGATTTGTGTTTGTTTGTAATTTCGCTGGAAAATCATTGGAAAATCAATGAACTAGTACCAGTTGTCATTCAGCGGATGGATTTGAAATCACAAATTAACCCGGGGAGTATTCGTTTTAATTTTTAAGCTTAATTATATCAATCAGTTAGTTCTCAGTACACCTTTTCCCCTTTAACGTTTATATTCAAAATCAAATATCAAAAGTCATTTATTCAAACTAGGCTGGGAATCAGCACTTTTCGAACATCAAAATTACATAAGACAGTCCCCCGAAAACGCCCGCCCTTCACCTCTTCCTAGTGCTTTAGCTGGGAAGAAAAAGTGGCACAACAAACTCCATGTCTGTTTAGTTAGAAAAAAAAATGATGCTATACAAATCGTATACAATGTAATTAAACACTACGAAACACAAAACATTAAATTAAATTACTTGTCATATGTTAGCTAGCACACGCCAATATACCAACAAAACTATGAAAACTGTACTCAAGCAGAAATAAAAATATTTCTGTGTTGAACCAATAGGGTCTTACACCCATTTTTGAAAAGTGTCTTAATTCAATTCTATAGTGCTAATATGCCAAAAAAAAAATCACAATTTTTTTATTCAATTGATAAGTGCCATAAAAATGAATTTAAATACATTTTCAAATTTCGCGCGTAGTTTGACGAAAACGCTAGTGAACGCCATGTTGCTCTGTGGTCATGACGTCACTTGGCTATGTAAACAAATGCGCTGATCTATTATCTAACTATCAGTTGACAGTTGACTAGTTTTAGTTTACACAGCCGTATGACGTAATAACATGGCGGCTACTATTTCATGGTGTTTTTTAACAGATTAGAAAAACTGACGACGTTGAATTGAATTTTAAAATTTATTTTGTTATTTTATGAACTAAAACTAACATTTTCCAACTCCTTTTTGCCGAAACTATCTCAATAATATATTTATAGATTTTTTCTCGTATATAGTAAAATACCCTATTGTATCAATAGACCAATGACTATATAGCCTATTGACTGCTCATGCGGGCGACTCAGGCTCATGACACTTACATGAAATTGCACTTATATTAGATGACGTTATGAGTGGCGATTTTAGTTTTGACCAGTTATTGAATCTCTGCACACGCGGTTATTTTGATACCTTGTAATATCTTAAATGTCGCGTGATACACCATTGGTGCATACGAAATTAAGTGTCCGGAGTCATCCGGATGGTCCGGGGTTACCGCACGGTCTCCTGTGAGGCAGCGAGCCTCCTTGCCGGATTGCCGCCATGGGATCTGGAGGCAAAAGTTCTCGCGCACGTATGGGAGTGGCGCGAGGAGGCGAAACGCCGGGGTGTAACTCCGCTGCCGCGAGAAATCACGGCACAGCGGACGGAGCTCCAGCGGGATCTCATAGCGACATGGAGAGTACGGTTGTCGCAACCCAGTGCTGGGCACGCCACGATTGCGGCGATAATTTCCCTCTTTGAGGAGTGACTAGAGAGGCGCCACGGCATCCTCACCTTCCGCCTGACGCAAGTCCTCACCGGACACGGCAGCTTGTAACGTTACGATTGGCCGGAGGGCCAGTCGTAAGTCACGTTAAAAAAGAAAACTCAAGTAATAGTAATTACTACTAAATATTTAAAAGATTAGATTAAATATTAAAAGTATTCTAGGCTTCCGGTCCGAGTGCACGGGACGCTTGGACGGTAGAATGTAGCATCGGCTAGCAGCAGCTGGACAGGGTCGGCAGGTAGTTGGTCTGGATCGGCAGGCAGCAGTGGGACAGGGCTGACAGACGAGGCGGAGCACGAAGATGAGGTTGATCTCGCCGTCGCAGTCAGTCAGCAACTCCGTCCCAAGGAGTAAAACGTCCCTCGTTATACAAGAGGTTTTGTTTTATGGTACCTAAATTAGTGGTATTATGTTGTGTAATTGGTGTTAGTGTCCAACGCCACGTTGATAGAATGCCCTAATAATGAAAGGGCTCTCCGTCTTGGAGTGGATTAGTAAGAGGGCGGTAATCTCGCCGACACGGCTCACGCTCCACGAGACGAGTGTCTGGACCTCCCAAGACACACAGGAGTGGTCCGCTATGACGTCCTAAGCCACGCGACTATAACGCCGACGGCCTTAGAAATCTCCCAAAGGCGGAAGTGAGAGGGCCGGAGGCTATGTAAAGTGAATCACAAATCACACACACTATGAGATTCTTTAAAGATTATATTTTTCACACATTACAAGTATTAGTACAAGAAGTAAACAGAGTAAGCTATAGAACTGAATCGGACTCAATCGGAACTGACTGAACTCTTGTCAGGTCCGATGACCGCTTTTATAGATCCTGGCAAAAGTTCTAGAAGTTTCTGTGAATCATAATTCAAATGATTGGTTTGAATGCCTGCCAGGATCAATAAAAACGGTTTACATGAGTGAGTACATAGCTTAAAATAAATATAGTGTGAAACTAGCTTTATCAAGGCCGGTATGCATAGAGAAAGAAAATCTTAGACAAATGACAGTTTATGATGGAAGATGTCAAATTGTCAATGGATAAAAATATTCTAAGATTTTACAACAAGAGTAAATTAATAATATAAAATACAGTATTCAGTGTCAGAAACAGTTTATTGTGGTGTTGCTATTCAGCTGTGGTGTTCAAAAATATGTAAGAAAGTTAGAGAAATAATATAATTTCATATGTTTGAAGCAAGGAAAACAGTACAGGAATTATAACAAAGGTAAATTTGTAATTATTATAGCATAAAGATGTGGCTTTGTGTATCAAAATACCACAAGCTTCGGGAGGTTCCTGTGTCGGATAAGGCGGGAGGAAACGCCCGGGTGTCACCACTGTGTGGATCACCCGGAGGACACGGTGGAGCATACGGTGGAGGTCTGCCCGGCTTGGGCAGAGCACCGCCGTGTCCTCGAGGTGATCGGCGGCAGAGATCTCTCGCTTCCGGCCCTGGTTCAGGCCATGGTACGGAGCGATGGATGGATGGATGGGCAGCCGTCACCTACTTCTGCGAAGCAGTAATGCTCACGAAGGAGGAGGCAGGATGGTTGAGGGAAAGGCAAGTTTCGCGCCCTCTCGCCCCTAGCCGCCGCAGGAGACGCCCTGGGCGTCGGGAATCTCGGGCGGATTTCCGGCCACCGTAGGCGCAGGCTTGCGGACGGTGAGCAATAGGTAGCTCACCGTCCGGTAAGGACCAGGCCCGGGTCGACGGCGCGTCGTATTCCACGCGGGCCTCAAAGAGATACCGTCAGCACAATGTAGGGGTCCACTAGGGCCGATGCCTGCCGGGGTCGCGGGAAGGTACTAATGGGTCACCGAGACCCCCGCAACACAGGCAACGGAAGGAATACGGGTGGGTTTTAGTCAGTAAGAATCGGACACACCCTCCCGCTCCGCCCAGAGCGGGAGAAGTTATTTGATGATTTCCCACCCATAAAAAATAAAAGGTGTCCGGAGTCTGGCGTAAACATTTCTGCATAAATAAAAACAATTATGAATCCCTATTCAATTAAATGGTGTGGGATATCGTCTAGAACAGGGATTCCCAGAGTGGTCGATATCGACCCCTTGGGGTCGAAATCGGTTTCCCAGGGGTCGACATAAACGAAAACTGATTTTGGGGATCGACGAGGTCTAAAAACCGACCCCTATTAATTAGCACAAGTTCTTCGTTGAAACTTTCAAGATACTGTATAAGATGTGTTACATGTACCGCGTACTTGTTATAAAAATGACTAATAATTTAGTAGGAGATTGTTATACCTACTACTTTAGATAAGCGTGCACAAGTTCGTACAATATGAAAAAAAAATAAGCTATGGGGTCTGAAGTATCAGTTCATTTTGAAAAACGGGTCTCATGCCCTAAATAGTTTGGGAATCCCTGGTCTAGAACATCCAGCTATAAAAAAGCTGCCATAACTTTTTATAGGTAAGTAAAATATATTTATAATTATGACTAATTGCAGGGCTCAAGTTAAACTGGTTGTTTACGTAAAATGTCACAAATATGTACTATCGGCCAATCTTCCGCATGCTCACCTCTAAGGCGATAATCGTATAGCACGGCTCACGACTCGATCGCCCGATGCAAGCGTTTTGGCCAATGGGATGCATGAAGCGTATTTTAGCCGTGTTTGTATTAATGTAATTATGTATAGTGTGTGTGACAGTCACACTAGGCGCGTGCTATGCTCACTTGTTTGTAAGACATTTTTTTAATGGGCACGGCCAGCGAGAGCGCTTTATGAATTGTTATTGTTGACAAGAAGTAATTTCGTACTAATATCTTCCGTTTGGTTTAGAAAATGTATTATTGGTAGTGCTATACGCGTACCCTAAAAAAACTTTATTTAGCATTTTTGTTTACCACTTTGCCAAATTACAGCTTTCTAGTAAGAGTCTGTGAGCTAAGCCGGGGACAGACAGACAGACAGACGGTCATGGCGAAACTATATGAGTTCCTTGTTGACTACGGAACCCTAAAACGAAGCAAGTTACGTAGTTTTGTTAGAAATTGTCATTTGCTATCTCTTTCTTTTATTGCTGTTTTGATTAAAATAGCAAAATTACTTACAGTAGTATTTGAACCATTACTTGGCGCAGTTTATACAATGTTATCAGATTTTTTTATTATTGCTGTCGCAACTTTTGCAACTGCAATAAAAATAAGTTCATTATCTAAGCACCATTGTTATTCAGTGGGAACGTCAGAACATCTGGTTAAACAATAGATCGGCTTTATAGAACGGCCATAAAATACGGTCGCAAAAAATTACGAAATATTTCTTCAACACACTTGCTTGTAAAGTGACTCAGAAATTCAGCTTATTATATAGAAGTATTTTTACTTTACATTTCTTTTTTCAATATACGCAGTTTTTGTCCAAAAACAATGAATATTTTTGAGAAAAAAAAATTCGTTACATCAGATAAATCAATCATCAAAATTATCATCATTTCATAAAATTATATATTTTTCACTACATATTAACCTTAATTTGCTTATTCAAAACATTATTTTGTTTATTATATTTTTTATATAGGCTGTTTAGCGGTTTTTCCAGCGCCTTTATTTACACCTGCGGCGCGCGGGATAAACAAAACAAGCGCGGTATTTTCCAGAAATACTTGTTAACGTTTTCATTGTGTGGTTAATTATTATCAAAAATGTTGACTTCAATTAGGAAAGAAGAGCGAAGAGCAACGCGTAGATTTAACCCCCCGGAAATACTAATCTAGGCACGAAACGCTAGTGACAGCCTGTTGCCTGCAAAATCTAGAGAGAAATACCTAGCGGCGTACGAAACTAATAACAATACCAGTCTCTTTTTTTCCTCTCAAGTTGAAAACCGTCGTATGAAACGCGCACACACTCGACTCCCTTATCGCGCTCGCTCGCCCTCGGCTCGCGCGAATAATACCGGCTCGTGCAGTGAGTAACCAACATACCACACATATTTATATTTTTTGTTACACGCCCTATACTCACACAAATTCATATTGTCTCTAATTGGACGAAACCAGGAAGGGGTGTGGTTTGTCACTAGCTGCGCTTGCCGCAGAAATATTTTCTAAAGTGAGCATGCTTAAGTTTTGCCAATAGTACACCGCGTTGATGTCTTTTTCAAAAGTCCCTTTCTCTCACTAGGGTATTGTCAATATGTCTGTCCCTTTCTATCTGTACTAATGCTGTAGTGTTGTGACAACTTCAAAACGAAGTCGATATTGACGATAAAAATTATAGATGTTTCCTAATGGTAAAAAAAAATATTAATGTACATTTTAGATTTCCAAATATTCCGGAGCTGAAACAAAAGTGAATTAATTCAGTTCACAGGGAAAATTGGTTTAAAAAAAATATATAGCGTTCAAGGCATTTCACAGCTCATAATTTCTGTACTTTAGACAATAGTTAGGAATAGTAGGAATAGTTTGTTTTGACATTCCTTATCAGAGTAGTCAGTTAGGAAATATTGACTCCAGCTACCTTGTTAAATAATGACGTGTAAAATCGATTTTTTTAATTCTAATTGTAATATTAATTTCAAAATATAAATTTTGTTAGTTTTAAATGCTCCTTTTTTTACTTTATGTATTTCTTGTGCGTGTCCCAAATAAAATATTTTTCTTTCTTTCTTTCTAATAAATTATTTGTTTTTGAATGTCATTTATAAAAAAAATCTTAAAATGTAGTATTAATACACGTCGATTTTATCGATATCGATATTATTGTTGCAAAACTGACTTGTGCATCACTATGTTTGGAACATTCGTCCTGACATTGTTACATCGACCAATCACAACCGCTGTATTTTCTTCGTCTCCCGGCCCGCAGTCGTGTGCCTAGACAAAATCGGTCAAATGGTTTAATTCTCTTTGCAATAGACTTAACTGAAGATACTATCACTAAATGAAATCTGTTTACTAATATATGTATATGATAAAATTTATACTATATATACGTGTGGGTGTGGCGTAAATATTGGTCCAAAATTAAGGGGTGTATAGACCGTATATACAGCTATTGTAGTGTGTGAGGGTATGTGTGGTAATAAATCCCAAGTACACAGGAAGAAGAATGAAAGTTTATTAAGTACACAGACACAGGTTTCAGTTCACACACACAAGAGTTACACTTAGTCAAGAAGGAGTGTTAGAAATGTAGATAGCAGAGAACAGCACGAATAAACAGATAATCTTAAATACAAGAAGTCTCAAGGGTTGCTACTTAGCACGGTGAAACTAGGATCGCGAGGTACAATATATAGTTATGCGCGTAGTGAGCATACCGACTAGATACTGAGAGGTCACTGCGCGCGCGCGTCATCTGTACGGCGCGGGTGCGTGAGTGCAACCAAAACACCAATATATGTATAAAATATTCATAATTCATCTTCAATAATTATGAGAATGTCACCTAAGTTTTGTGGAGGAGGTACGATATTTTCTTGGTATTTTGCCCAACATATGTATATTATGCACATTACATGGGTACAGCAGCCTACAGTCCTTCTACCTTCAATACAATTACAATAAAAGCCTAACATTGAATGAATCACGAGCAGACTCATTGCGAAGAAGGTGGTTGCGGCAGCGGACACAGACACTGGAATGGCCAACTTGGGTTGGTGCTTTAATCGGACGTCTTCCAAGAACCACATCTTGGGCCAAATTCCAACATGCTGGACATACATAGTTCTTACTGGTTACCTGAAATAAGTTAACTATTTAAATCATGTTCAACCATAAACAAGCTTCATTACATCCTAATGCATCTTCAACCAAATCGCTTGGCCAGGAGGCCAAGACCGAAATAGTCCCACTAACTGTCAATACCTCAAAGCACCTAAGTCTGGGACCGAATCGGTCCCATCGGGACTTGATCGTTACCTACACCTTTTATATGAGTAAATCGGTCAAACAGCACATTCCATAGATTCGTATGGCTAATTAGCTATTAAGTATTGTTTTAATATAAGCTATCCAACAAAGAGACAGCCGACAGACATGACACCGGTGACAGTAAACAGTAGGTACATAACTCTGGTTTTGTTCGCTTGATAGGCTAAAATCTCGACTTGAATATGTACTTACAGGCTGAGATGCACGCCACTGACGAATAACTGATAAATCGCCTCAACGTCCAAGACTCTTCTGCCAATAAGAGTTACTGCGACCAGTCGCAATGGTACAATTCACACAGTGATCCATGTCGTCAATATCCGATCGATAGGCGTATTCAGTTGTCCAAAATAGAGAGTCAGGTAATTCAAAGTAGCAAGATCCGTCGAATAGTCCTGTATAATATGCAAAGCCGAGGTCGTGGAGTTATACATGGAAAATACGTGCGCACTCAGAATGAAAGAAAACAAACGCTTGCCGATTATTTCTGCCCGTAATCTGTCAGTCGGTGACTAGTATTGTCAACTGAAGAAAAATAAAAGGAATTCGATTCGCTATGAATCGATTCCACGAAAAGATTGATAAGCACTTGTCACTCTATTTTCATACATATTCTGAGATTTTATCGATTATTGATATCGATTACTAAGAATTATATTAAATATTTAATCGATTATTTAGTTTCATAACTTAATTTAACTTTTCTCGCTTCCTAGATAGAAACATGGTACTGTATTTTGTGATTTCCTTTAGAAAAATATAACGGATTTTTTAATACACATTTGAACTAGTTAACTGCTGGGCCCAGAATTTCCCATCTCCTTTCTGATATGTCAGTCATTCAGCACTCCGCCCGCGATTTCTGTCGCGTGGATTTCGTACTTTCCCCTAAAAATTTCACAGCCTCCTCCATTCCTTTTAAATGATAGTAATAATGATTTATTATTTGCGACAAAATAAAATATATAATTTGGCAAAATACAACCTGCAGATTGCAAAAAACGTAAAAAAACTTGATTTGGCAGGCTTCCAGTGTGGATCCACCTTAAGATCTTTATTATTTATAACGTACTAGTTTTTTCCCGCGGCTTCGCCGTCGGGAAATATCCCACGGGAACGTACTACTGGGATTAAAAGGAAACGAAAGCAATCGCATACCTCATAGCCGAGCGTTGCGTCCGCCGCGTCAACCATAATTATTTTGTTACGCGTAATTTTGAATCTGTGATATCTTTTAAAGCATTGATTTAAATAATAATGATGTAAAACCATTTAAACCTAAATAAAATGCCAAATTTAAATAACATATTTTAACGGATAATTATGAACAAAATACCGGTTAAACTATTTTAAGAATTTGAATACAAAGAAGAATGACCATTTTTCACCTAACTATGTATAGAAATGAAATAAATCTTAAAATTCAGCTAATTTAATTGTATTTTAATTACGCTTATCACAATGTCAAAAGAAACGCAAGAAAAAATATTTTTTAATTTTTCTTAATGCTTACTCTACGTCAAGGGTAACCTTTTACCATGTTTTCAACGCATCTCAACTACCCATTTTATACGACGTTTCATTTTACACACTGCTACATGACTTTTTTCAACTCTATTTCTGAGTTTTATACATTATTTTACATTTTATTTAATCAGTAAGTACTTTTTTATTCGTCTGTGTATAATAAAGATTAATTAAGAACAACAAAATAATTAAATAAATTAACCATGCAGAATGTGTTTGTGTTCGCACGAGTGAAACGGTTTTTTTTTTACATTTGACAGTTCTGCGATTGTTTGGTCTGTCGACCGACCATAGGATGTTGCGCTCATGTCAAGACATTAGTGTGGTACCTTGGATGGGCTAGGTATTAAGAAAAAATATCTGCTCCAGCAGAATTTCTGGATGACGTAGTTATAAGAGATTTAGATGAAAATGATGATATTTAATAAATCATTTCACTTTAACATAGTGTTTTATTCATCAGGTAGGTACCTATGTATGTAAGTATGTACCGCGGCCAATGAAATGTGTTGGCTACCCAACACATTTCATAAAAGTGATCACTTAATCTACATAAGTGATCACTTTTGACAATACAAGAACTAAGTTAGACTTTCTTTAAGTATATAAATTATCTCAATTATAGTTTTTTACTAAAAATGTAGTTAATAACTGTTAAGTAGGTACTTATGTGTTGGTTTCAAGGAATTCACAAAGTAAAAAAGACATTTTATCATAGCTAGATAAGTGTTCTTATTTTAGACTAAACTTCGAGCTTTTATAATTAGTTCTAGCGCATTTATTTCTGTATTATCTATTTGGTAATTGCAAATCATAACCTAAAAAGAGTAAAAAGTAACATTAATATTTTTTGGTCTACGAAGACCTTTTTACTCTTTAAATTAAACTCGTTTAAATCGTTTAAATGACTATAAGACATTATTGTCTAAACTTATAGGTAGTCTTTCTACTATACCTCATAACTGTACATTAACTTTCATTATCAGGTTTTTAAATGTATGGGAAGTGGGCATTGTTCTTTGATTATTATTTCCGAAGCTAACTTCGGAAATAATAATGAAATTTGTATTAATTCTGAAAGATAAAAACGGTTACTGTGGGCCATCCTTAAAAGATAGACATTATGCTATCGCGGAGTTTTTTGTTAAACTTTTTAAGATGTACGTGGGACACTCAGAAAGTTTTGCGAAAATAAAAAAAATAAATGTTCTTGTAAATATTTTTTTATTAAATCTTTTCAAAGTACTCTCTACTAGTACACAAAGTTTCATGCGTCTGAACCAGTTTTCGAAACACTTTTTCCAGTCCGCAGCAAACACCTCGTTTACAGCCTGCTCGAACGCTGATAGCGCATCTTCTGGCGATGAAATATGTATTCTTTTGAGCTGATTTTTTTATTTCCGGTAATAAAAAGAAGTCACACGGTGCTAGGTCAGGGTGATTGCTGCTGGTTCCCTGCGAATACGTTCGGGGGAAAAAGCAGTCGTAGGGCCGATGCACCCTGGGCACGACCAATAGTCTCCATGTATCGGACTGTAGAGAATTTCTGCGTGGCGGGAAGCTTAAAGCTCGATCGTCGGTCGTCCACTCCTCTCTCTGCTTACAGAGGGCAGTTCGAGTGGGCGCAGAGTGGCGGCGCTCACTGTGCACTCACCCTGCCAGCGAGCTAGCAGCGGGAGAACCGATTCTGCTGACTGCAACAGTCGCAATCGCAATCCGTAAAGAGATCACAGTCATGTTTTGTCACTTGGAACGGGACGAGGATCTTGGCTTGGTCGCCCGGATCGCGAGGAAGATAATCTATAAAAAATCCTCTAATATCAAGTTTAGGTGCGCGGCCAGGGTATGAATGGAGGAGTAGTGTCATCTGCAACTTTTTAGTTGTAGGCGGCGCATCAGTCACGAACGCAACCCCAGCGAGGGTACCAGTGGAGCCCCTGGTTGGGTTATAAATATAAACTTGCCTAGGGACAGGGGATTTTTTTACATCCCCCACACTCGTGGGAATAATATGGGTTTTTTTTAAACAAACCCAAAAACTAGAAGTCGAGAGAAGGAGAGGGATGCGGGGTTGGAGTCCGACTCTGCATCAGGCGCAAAGGGCTCCGGGAGCACGGAGCGCGAAGAGGTGTTCGGGAGGAAACGAGAGTTCATATGAACCTCGAAGTGCCCCACCACTCGG
The DNA here is from genome assembly GCA_905333075.3 of Atethmia centrago. Taxonomy (NCBI): domain Eukaryota; kingdom Metazoa; phylum Arthropoda; class Insecta; order Lepidoptera; family Noctuidae; genus Atethmia; species Atethmia centrago. Next base: position 6,717,194 of record HG995384.1, read on the forward strand.
GGTCGTCCTCCGACGAGGGGTCGGGCAGAGGAAGAAGATCCACTCCAGCCGGCGGGGTGGGGCCTGAGAGGAAAAGGGGTGGACAGAGGGCCATCCACCAGGGAGGCCGGCCAACCCAGCCGAGCCGGCCAGGGAGCCGATAGGCTTGCCATGGAGGTGCCTCTCTCACAGGTTCCTGGGGGTGGGCCGGACGCCACTTGTGGTTCTAATTTGGAGCGTACGGCCAGGAGGTCGTGTTAGCCGCGACCAAGGGTTTGGCCATGAAGAGGCTCAAGTCCTCTAAGGATCAGGCCATACCCGCGGCCACGGCCTCTATTGTGGTGGCAGCGATGGCCCTTCACCTCGGGCCTCCGTCGACGGTATGTCCGAGATGCGGGCGCAGGTCGCCTGCTTGACAGTCGCCATGGAACTTCTCCGAAAGGAGAACGAGCTGGCCAAGCACCGGATGGGGGGCAAGGCCTGCGCCCCACGCGCCAAAGCCAGGGGCAGGGGCAAGCCCTCCACCTCCGGTACCGCCGTCACCACCACAGCCGCCGCCACTGCCACCGCCGCTGCCGCCTCCACCACCTTCGTCGCCCCCGTAGCCACTGCGGCAGGGCCCTGACAGGGGGCCTGCTGACATCAATGACGAGGTGGAGTGGTCCCGGGAGGCCGTGTCCGAAATATGTGCTCTGCGCACTGCGTGAGTTGCTGCGCGATGCCGGTACATCAAAGGCTCCGTATTAGAGCTTTGGATACGGAAGCCACTCAGGCGGAACTGTACGAGGAGTACAGAGCGGCGAAGACCGCCCTACAAGCGGAGATCCTGCGGGCCAGGGGACTGGCCCGCGAGGACTCACTGGGGACTCTAAACAGGGACCCGTGGGGACGCCCATACAAAGTGGTGCGGGATAAACTTCACCCATGGGCTCCCCCGCTGACGCAGAGTCTCCGGCCCCAGCTTGTGGAGGACGTGGTGAGCGCTCTGTTTCCTTCGAGAGGGGCACACACCTTCTCGCCCATGGATCCACCTACTGTGGTGCCCAATGCGGACCACACCGCTGACGACGACGACGACAATATTCTGGAGGTGACCGAGGTAGAAATGAGAGTGGTGGCGGTACGCAGGCTGAATGTCAAAAATTCCGCCCCAGGACCCTTATCTGGGAAAGCCTGGTCCTGGCCTTGGAGGTCGGACTGGTGTATCCCTGTTATTTGTCTTCGGTAGTTTGCTCTGACAGTCAGGACATTTCCAAGTCGCTTTTTTGGCTATACCTATTCTTTTGAATTGCTTTTCGTTACGTTACGTTAGTTACGTTAGAACATAGCAAGTCGTACCATAGTTTACGAATACAACATTGCAGGTAATCTTTGCTTAAAATTAAAAAAAAAGTAAGTAATTTGTTCCTTAAAATTCGACTTCGTTTTATTCATCCTTTGCATCTTATACGCTCCATTCATATCAGTCACCATGTTTTACAACAGCCCTGCTATTATTATTGTAGAGGCATTTATTACATAGCAATTATAATTTAACTGACAATGTGGGGTACCTACAATGTGCATGTCTGCCTACATTTGTGGGGTATACAGGCGTTATGTCATGTTAAATGTAGAAGTATATTATATGGGACAGTGGTGGACCAGTGGTAGCGGCCGCGACTTACGAGTTGTAAGTCGTAATTTTGAACCCTGACAGGCGCTTTACTTTGTGTAAATTATTTCATCACTACTGCTCTCAAAACGGTGAATGCAAACATCGTGAGGAAACCGGCATGTCCTAAATGTCTTGGTACCTTCAGAGTTTGACTGCGGCAGTTTCTTATCGCCTCACAGGAGAAACTGGGTATGACTGTTTCAAACACGTCCATTATATAATTGGCTGTCGTGTTCTTCCTGAGTCAATCTGACTATACTATAAGTAGCGTAAATCAGTGAACAGAGGATTACCGTGATTGAATGGTTTGATTATGTTGTAATAGTTGTAATTCACATCTTATTTACCTTTTTTATATCTATTTATTGTAAACATATTTTCTTTTTGTCAAGCCAAATCGTTTATTTTGTTCACACTTACGCCACTGTTACTATAATAAGATTATTTATTTAGGTATATAACTTTCTAAATTATCAAATAATCAAAACACAATCAACACATTCATGAACAAGAAAGTTTCCCAATACAATACCTACAAAACTTTACTGTAGAATACATCATTTTAAGTTGCGGGGATACTTACACAATTTCACTCCACGCATAACACTTTGTCACAACACCAATGTATCTCGTCTGCTCGACGTCCGTATGTCACTGCAGGGATCCAGCAGAATATCAGCGTCAGGTATATTTGCCTGACACATGCTGAGCTGGACTCCCATTTGATGCAACCTTTTTTTTTTGGATGGGAAATCATCAAATAACTTCTCCCGCTCTGGGCGGAGCGTGAGGATGTGCCAGACTCTTACTCACTAAAAACCACTACACTTGTGCTGACGACATCTCTTTGAGGCGTGCGTGGAATACAATGCGCCGTCGACCCGGGCCTGGTCCTAACCGGACGGTGAGCTACCCATTGCTCACCGTTCGCAAGCCCGCGCCTACGGTGGCCGGAAATCCGCCCGGGATTCCCGAGAGATCTCTGCCCAAGCCGGGCAGACCTCCACCGTATGCTCCACCGTGTACTCTGGGCGATCCACACAGTGATGATACCCGGGCTTTTCCTCCCGCCTTATCCGACACAGGAACCTCCCGAAGCTGCCGTGTCCGGTGAGAAACTGCGTCAGGCGGAAGGTGAGGACGCCGTGGCGCCTCTCTAGCCACTCCTCAAAGAGAGGACTTATCGCTGCAATTGTGGCGTGCCCAGCATTGGGTTGTGACAACCGTACTCTCCATGTCGCCATAAGATCCCGCCGGAGCTCCGTCCACCGTGCCGCGGCTTTTCGCCTACTCGCGCCACTCCCATACGTGCGCGAGGACTTTTGCCTCCAGATCCCATGACGGCAATCCGGCAAGGAGGCTCGCTGCCTCACGGGAGACCGTGCGGTATCCCCGGACCATCCGGATGGCCATGACCCTTTGGGCCGCGCTCAACTAGCGGGCTGGCGGTAGCGACAGAGAGCGCGCCCATACGGAAGCCCCGTAGAGGGCCATGGACCCCACGACCCTCGCGTAGAGCCTCCGATAGAAGGCGTTTGGGCCCCCTAGATTGGGCAGGAGCCGCTTCAATGCAGCGCCTGCCCGCTCCAGTTTGGGAGCCAAACGTCAGAAATGCTCCACGAAGATCCACCGGCTATCGAGGACGAGTCCCAGGTACTTCATCGTCGACTCGACGCCGATGGAAACCCCTCCTACCGTTATGTGGGACCCCAACGGTGGCGCGTTCCGAGGACCATGAAAACACATGGCCTCGGACTTGTGCAGGGCCACCTCGAGTCCCAATTGCCGAATCCTTTCGACGATTGATTTGGTGCTATCTTGAGACGCACACCGCACCTTGTTCGATAATTTATTGAAGTATGTCATAATATCACTCTATTTCTTTTAGCACCAAAAATTTGAAGACATGTGACATCTACCAACCCGGCCAACTCCCTCTTACCGAGAGGAGGCCTGTGTCCCAGCAGTGGGAACATTATAGATACAAATACAAATACAAACATTTTTTATTTGTTGTAATGGCTGATACGAGTATAAGCTAAGCTAATATGGAATAAATTAAAATAAAATACTTATTCGATTTTCAGATTTTTCCTTAATAATATAACTTTTTTTCTACAACAAAATATCATCACTTTCATTAATTTCCCTAAAAACCCCATTTTTTTACGGTTGGCACCTTAGTAAAAATGATCAGGGAATCAAGACCTATACGAGTATAATGAGATTTATGTCGGAAGTCTGTTGACTAAGTTCAGAAATCGGGTTGTAGGTACACAATCTCTACCTACAATTACGGGGTATACAAGCGTGAATATGTTATGCCATGGAAAATAAAATAAAATACCTATAAAGTAAACACCAATACGATTTTCACTTATTTTTATAAAGAATAATCAAACTTATTTTGTACTGCAGGTTACCATTACGTTTTATTCATTTCCCGTAAAACCTTTTGACGGTCGTCGCCTTAGTAATGAATAATGAGTTAGCCGAGACCTTTTGAATGAGATATGTCTCAAGTCTGTTGACTAAGTTTTAATTTTGGGGACGCCAGGTTTGTCATTTTTTGTTTTTCTAAACTACCCCCTCCCTATAAGGTCATTGCGAGGTGTCAAAAGTTTCTATGGAAGAAATTAACACTCGGTCCGATAAACTCGAAACTCATGGTTTATACTTAAAGTCAATAATAAAAAATAACGTTTATCAGGGTTTTTCAAATATCTTCCCATAACAGAGTGAAAAGGGGTAGTAAAATACAGAGGAGGATTTTACTGCGTGGCATGATGGACTCGAAAATTGGTATAAATAACAAATCAAATTATGGAAACGTCACAAAGACATTTCAAAAAATAGGGGGTGAAAAGGGGAGATACAGTTTGTATGAAAAAATCTTATTTTGTAATCTATAAACTTGAAACTTGACCCGAATACTCCATAATCATTCTCCTACCCTGAACCCAATTTATTTGGGGTTGGTGCTACATGTTTGCTTGTACGTAAATTTATAACCCTTTCCCAAAAGTTGAATCAGAATTGCGACCGGAAAACACACGTCTATTACGTTTGTGATAAATTTGACAGATTTGTCCACGCAATAAAAAAATTAAGAGTCACGGTGTCAACAGAAGCTGCTCTTTGTGCTTATCACGGATACGTTTCATCCGTACTTGCTTTTGGTCTCTTGTTGCGGTGGATATAAAAAAAAAAAAACATTTACAGTACGTGCAATCTATGGATAGTTGTAAGCCCTTGATTAAAAAGAACTATATTCTGCCAGTACCGTGTATCATTAGAGAATTATGCCTATTTGTACAACAATATCCGGAATATTTTACTAAACACAAAGATGTAACCAAACCAAACGTAATGCAGCTCCTAGAATTACAAATAAATTTAAACATGAGCTCTGTTTACCGCAATGCAGGCTCGAATTGTATAAGAGGAACTCGAACATAAATGCTGTAAAGGTAAAAATTACCGGACGCCATTGAGTGAGGATTTACCTTTGACCATGTTTAAAAAAGGTAAGGCAATGGTTAAAAGAAAAATGCTTTTACAATCTCAATGAATACTCGTACATGTCAAATCGCGGAGTTGGAAACTGAAATCAATAACATTGGTATAACTAGCTATATAATATTATACAGAGATATTTTTTTTAGTAAGTTTTTATGTAGGGGGGTAATATCCGGACTTAATAATCCGATTCTAAATTATTTTTCGCTGATGAAAGCTACATTATTCCTGAGTGATTATATTTATATCATGCATATTAGCCGAGCTATCATATTCTTTGTCTGGCAAGTCGGAAAGAAATACCTCTTAAAGTAGAATTATTTGCATGCGCTGGCTAAACAGTTGTATATAATTGAAAACAATATACTTCAACCTGGTCCGCCTTAAATAATTCTACAAAAAAGTCCGCGACACCATATTTCTATCTCTTATATTTTATCATATTATTATTTCAAATCGTTTATTGCAATCCATAATAATAATAATAATAAAGCTGGCAACACCAACGTCAACACGTCAAGAAATTCGGTTCATATTATTTAAACATCAGTAATTTTAGAAGCTGTTTTTTTTATTTTATTTCATTCCAATTTCCAATCCCTACAACAAGCCTTGAACCAAAATAATCACGACATAAATTAAAAAATAGCAAAATGAACCATAACATATACACTTTAATCAAAAACTACAGAATGGATGGTAACATGACAGATGTCACCTCGCGATAAAATAGCATGAATACGGATAAGAAATTGAAAGAATGTTGACTAGAGCAGCTTCGAAACGAGCACGCCCACCACCTCCGGACTCTTCGCTCAGCTCCGCCTCGCCGCCGCCGGTATCTAGCCCCACTGTGAGCGCAGTGATTACACCGGCCGCGGTAGTTGCGTCGAGCTCGAGCGACGAGTATTTTTCCCCGCCGACGTCGCCAACACCTGTACGTCGGCAGGGGAGAGACCGGCCACCGAAGAGCTTGGGACTTAGGGGCCATCCGGCCCCGAGCCGGGTCCCCGCTGCCGGTGGTTGTGTGCAGCGCATGAGATGGACTCAGTCCATGAACGAGAACGTCATGCGCGCATATTATGGGTCTACAGAGGGGGGAACTAACCTCACTGCGTACCGTGTTAGGATGCTGTCTCTGTTTCAGGAACTAGAACCAACCGTCAACGTCTCGGCCCAACGATTGTCGGATCAGGTGCGGGTCATCCAACGCAATCGTAGGTTGGACGATGCCACACTTGATAGGCTGCGTTCAGAGGTACTGAGCAACTATATCATCTCGACTCCGGCACAAACCGCGGTACATACCCCAATTATTGATGTAATCCCGCCGCGGTCCAATCACGGTGTTGAAGAAGAGGATGATAGGAATGCCACAGTAAGCAGCCAGTGCAACGTCCGATTGAGGAGCGCACTGGAGGATGCGTTTCGCGAGTATAGGTCCACTCCAACCGAACTTAGACCCCGACTACCACGCCTACCCATGCACAAGAAAAATAGGGCACTGATGTGTGCCTTGGACTCGCAGCTTAAGGTTTTTTTCGAGAGCAGCGAGGATCTCGTTGATACACACTCGATCCTGTATTGCGCGGCTGTTGCGGCATGTCGTTTAGCGAATGTCAAGTTTTCAAACTCTGACGGAGCTACTCGACCAAAACCAGCCGTACCAGCCTGGCAGTGCAGGATTGAGCGTCGTATTGATAAGGCCAGGGTACTCATCGGCAAACTATACTACTTCAGGGAGGGCAATACACGACCACGTGTGATGCGCTTTGTAAGACGGGCATTCTCGGGGACTGGAATCAGCCCTCGAGAATACATGTCTCATATCACAGAGCGCATCGACTTCCTGAAGCAGAAAGTTTGTGCATGGGCGAGCCGTATTCGGCGGTATAAGCGGCGGGTTGATCGATACACGCAAAATCGCATGTTCCAGAGCGATGAGAGGTGGGTATATAGAGCTTGGGAGCGACCTAAACAAAACGTGACAGACGTGTGCCGCCCGGATGATGCCACCACAACTGCGTTCTGGCGAAGCATCTGGTCGGTACCTGTCTGCCATGTTGAGGCTGACTGGATGAGGGATGTCGAGCGAGTGTGTGAAACTATACCAGAAATGGAAGTAGTCATTATCACGCCATCAGATATAGCTAGAGCGGTCCGTCCGTTACCAAATTGGAAATCACCGGGACCGGACGGACTGCACAACTTTTGGCTGAAATGGCTAACTAGTTCACACACTTGCCTGGCATCTCAGTTCCAGTCATCCTTAGAGTCTGGGTCACTACCGCAGTTTATGACGACAGGCATTACCCACCTGCTCCATAAGTCAGGTAGTCCCGCGGAACCCAAGAATTATAGACCGATCACGTGTTTGTCGACGGTCTATAAACTTCTTACATCCATTTTGAGAGCGAAAATTAACACACACATTGACAGTAATTCCATTATGTCTGCCTCTCAAAATGGATGTAGGAACGGGTCTCGTGGCACTAAGGAGCTACTTCTCATCGACATGGCCATTAGCCAACAGGTCCATCGATCCCGCAAGGATCTGTCGACTTGCTGGATAGATTATAAGAAGGCCTACGACTCGGTGCCACATACATGGCTCATGAGGGTGCTGGAGTTGTACAAAATAGATACGACTCTACGCACCTTCCTTGAATCGTGTATGGGGCAATGGAGGACAGTCCTTCGCTATCCGGGGTGTCGACAGATCCAGGGGAATGATGAGCCTGCATGGATTAAACGGGGAATATTTCAGGGCGATAGTTTAAGTCCACTTTGGTTCTGCTTAGCCCTGAATCCTCTAAGCATGCAGCTGGAGGATTCAGGTCTAGGCTATCGGTTGAGGAGAGGTGGTCAGATCATATCTCACCTCCTCTACATGGATGACTTGAAAATCTTTGCCCCCAACAAATTGCAACTGATGAAGCTACTGAAGGTAACTGAAACTTTCAGTAGCGCCATCAGAATGGAGTTTGGTGTGGACAAATGTGCAGTCATGCATGTGAAGCGAGGGGAGATAATGGAATCCGAGGGAATTCAACTTTCGGATTCCATACACCTTAGATCCCTCTCCTCACCCGAAAGCTATAAGTATTTGGGAATGTCGGAAACGTTAGGCATCAACGTTACTGACATGAAGCAATCGTTGAAGGAGCGCTTTTTTGGCCGCCTGAAGAAGGTATTGATTAGTCTTCTTTCAGGCGGTAACAAGGTGCGCGCCTTCAACAGTTTGGTCATGCCGGTTTTGACGTACTCTTTCGGCATACTCAAATGGACTCAGACCGAACTAGACGCCCTGGATAGGAGGGTCCGTACACTGGTGACCGCAAACCGGATGCATCACCCACGATCATCGGTGATGAGACTGTACATCCCGCGGAAGTGCGGGGGTCGAGGCTTTTTAAACGCGAAGACCCTCCACAACCGCGAGATATGCAGTCTCAGGGAATATTTTTTGAAAACCGAAGTGGGTATGCACCGTGATGTGGTCGCAGTGGACAAGGGGCTCACCCCACTTTCCATGGCTAAAGAGAACTGGTGCAAACCTGTAGTACTTACTACCGATGATCGCAAGGAGATATGGCAAAGCAAGGAGCTACACGGGCGCTTCTATCGGGCTCTTCATGAGCCCGATGTAGATTTCTTAGCGTCCGTGTCCTGGCTACGTTTTGGGGACTTTTTCGGGGAAACTGAAGGTTTTGTCTGTGCAATTATGGACGAAGTTATCTTGACGAATAACTACCGGAGACATATTATGAAGGACGGGACGGTTGACGTGTGTCGGGCATGCCACCGTCCGGGTGAGTCTATCAGACATATTATCTCTGGTTGTTCTCGTCTGGCTAACGGCGAGTACTTGCACAGACATAACCAAGTAGCTAGGATTATTCACCAGCAACTTGCTTTGAAATATAAACTTGTGAACTCTGAGGTACCGTATTACAAGTATGTGCCCAACCCAGTTCTCGAAAATGACCATGTCACGTTGTACTGGGATCGGTCTATCATTACTGACAGGACTATTGTCGCCAATAAGCCTGATATAGTGGTGATAGATCGATTAGCGTGCCGCGCAATGATAGTCGATGTTACCATTCCACATGACGATAACCTCGTGAAAGCTGAGAAAGAGAAACAAATAAAATATCTCGACTTAGCACACGAGGTTGTTGACATGTGGAATGTGAACTCGGCTGTCATTGTGCCGATTGTCGTTACGGCCAATGGCCTGATGGCCAGAAGCCTCAACCATCATCTCTCGAGGCTTGCGTTAGACGGCTGGATTAAGGGCCTGATTCAGAAGGCAGTACTCCTCGATACGGCTCGCATCGTGAGGAGGTTCCTGTCTCTGGAGCCCTAACCACCGGTAGCTTGGACCCTGCTCCCGATACCGGCGGACCACTATTTTATATATTTTTAAATGTTTTTTAATATTTTTTCTAAGAAATATTTAAAAATGTATTTTATAAGATAAAAAATTCAATAAACGACATAATAATAATAATAATAATCATTTATTTGTCAGAATATGGTACATTATAATATGGTCTTAGGTTTAGTCGATGGTATCATCACATTCTGCCAAGTGTGGCGTGCAAATATTAGGTACATATAATTATTACAGGATAGAGATTACGTCAGTATTAACATTATTGATTGCATAATTATGAATTAAAATTACAAATTGAGGCTCATTAGTTAAAAATAATGTCCTATACACACACAATTTATTGAGGATGTTAAAGTATAATTTCATGTCAGAGTATCAAAGAGTTAGATGTCAAAGTAAAGGAAAATATATATATATACTATTCAAAGTATCATTCAAATAGTCGTTTAAATTATAATAACATTTATTACATAGCAAGTCTTTCAGTTTCTTTTTAAATCTATTTAAATTTAACTCTTTGATTGATTTTGGTATTTTGTTATAAACCTGCGGGGCTATGCAGAATATGCTTTTCCACATTAAGGCTGTTTTGGCTCGCCGTCCGCGTAACATATCATTCCGTCTGTTACGTTTAACAGTATCTGATAGGTGGGGAAACAAGTGTGCATTTAACTTTACAAATAAGGCAGTTTCATAAATATACAAAGCCGGGAGTGTCAGAATTTTGTATTTTTTGAAGTATGGTTCACAACTGTTCGTTACTTGTAGTCCAAACATAGCTCTGATGGATCGCTTTTGCGCTTTAAAAGCGGCTTCTCTGTTTGTAGAATTACCCCAAAATATAATACCGTATCTTAATACAGATGCAACAAGACCATGATAAGCTGTGAGTAGTGCATCTGTGTTAACTGTTGGAGCAAGTTTATACAGGGCATAGGATGAACTACTAACTTTCTTACATAGCGCTTCAATGTGATCCTTCCAGTTGAGCTGCCTATCAATAATCAAGCCTAGAAATTTTGCACTATCTACATCGTAAATTTTGTTACTTTGGTATTGAACCTCCATTTTCGAACTGGGTTTTTTATGGCCAAAGTGTATTATTTGAGTTTTTTTTAGATTAATTCTTAAATTATTATTATCCAGCCAAGAGATTAATGAATTGACCGCGTTGTTGAACTCAAATTCATATAATTCAGGTCTATTGCAAGGTATTGTTACAGTACTATCGTCAGCAAAGAGTGTTATGGGGAAATCTATTGCTTTGGGCAGGTCATTAATGTAAATCAAGAACAGTAAGGGACCCAATACACTACCCTGTGGTACTCCAAAATACACTGTACGTTCGTTGGACAGGTATGTAACTTCTTCTTTAGTCTTTGAATTTAAGTCTGTTATAGCAGTAAATTGTTTTCTTTTTGAAAGGTAACTGTATAATAATTCCAGAATGTTACCTCTTATACCATAGGAGTCAGCTTTGTTTTTTAAGATATTGTGGTCAACACAGTCAAAAGCAATAGCCATATTAATAGTCATATTCCTCCGGAAACCTTTTTGCTCGTTACAAAGAATCATATGTTTTTCTAAGTATGCGTATAGCTCATTATAAATATATTTCTCATAAATCTTGGAAAAAATTGGCAAAAGTGCAATAAATAGGTCTATAGTTTTGCATTAGCTGTTTATTACCCGTTTTAAATATAGGTTTAACTATGGAGATCTTTAGACGGTCAGGAAAAACACCCTGGCATTAGCCAGGGTGTTTTTCCTGACCGTCTGTCCTGTCATATTCTTAACCTATGTATTAACATAGGTTAAGAATATGACATAAGTGATTAGCAATTAAATCGGCAACATGTTTTATAATCTCAGTTGAAATTTCGTCATACCCTACACTATTAGTGTTTTTAAGACCTTTTATAATATTAAATATTTGTATGTATTGACATGGAGCCATGAACATAGATTTTTGTTTATTTAATATATAAGCACTCGATCTTTTACCTGATCCTGGTATTGGCGTAATTTTATCTACGAAATAGTCGTTGAACTTATCAGCAATTAATTGAGGTTTGTTGATTGTTTCATTGTCAATTTGAATTGTATTTATTGGGTCATTAGGTAGATTTAATTTGGGGTTTTTTATTATTTTCCATGTCATTTTGCTTTTATTGTCAGAAGTTATTTTGAGATCGCTTGGTCAGTTTAATTATTTTTTTAAATAATTTTGAGTAATTCAAATATTTAGTTTTATTTATTTGAGTAGGTTTAAGTCTAGACATCCATAATAATTGCCTTTTCCTGAAGCTACATAATTTAAGTCCTAGCGATATCCATTTTGGTTTTTTGCTTGTCGGTATTTTAATACGTCTACGGGGGAAGCTTAAGTCATAAAATAATTTAAATTCTTCGATAAATGAGTTAAATGCATAATTTGGATCGTCATTGTCGTAGATTTCAGAGGACGTTAGTTTCTCAAGGCAGGTTCTAAATTTTACCATATTTTCTGGGCTAAAGTCCCGTTGTGATTTATACCAATATTTCAAAACACAGCTAATAGGTACGGGACACTTCAGCAATTGCGCAGTGTGATCCGATAGGGCAAATTCTATCACTTCCGTCCTGCATTTTTTCTCGAAATTGTGGGCAAAATTATCAATGCAGGTTTGGCTTTGTATTCTGGTTGGTTTTTCAATTGCTAATGTCAGGTTAAAACTTTTTAGGAGACATCTTAGTTCAGAAGTTATATTATTTTTTTTCAATACGTCAATATTCAAAACGCCTGCTATAATAATATTCACACAATTCCGTCTTGCCAGTAATGTCAATAATTGCTCTAATTTGCTAAAAAATACATTCAAATTCCCTGTCTTTGGTACTCTATAGATACATATTATTACAATTTTATAACTTGTCAGTTCGATTGCACAGCATTCTACTACATTAGTCAATGAAAATGCTGAAGCCTCTGGTAGCTCCCTCCATAAATGTTCAGACCGGACCAGAATACAAGATCCGCCTCTTTTACTATTTTGTCTGCTGAAACATGCAGCCAATCTATAATTAGGTACCACAAGGCGGTCTTCATGACCTGACATCATAAAATGCCCCGTTACGCATAGTACATCAACGGACAGGTATTTTTCTGACAATTCATTAAGACATATAGATAGGGTGTCTGCTTTGTTAAGCAGTCCCGCTATATTTTGGTGTAGAACACATAGGTATTTATTCACGAAAAAGATCACTACGAGCAGTATTATCCTCTAAAGACTGATTATTTCTAGATGAGTTATTATTACAAATACTTTTTTCCATATTTTCGATCTCTATATTTTTATCGTTTGTAAAGTCAGTTTGTACAGATTTATCTACATATATTTTTTTACTTTGTCTAATTAATACATTTTGATATTTGTTTGATTTATATTTATAGTCCAATTGCAAAATTTCCCTTAGTAAAGATCTAGATAAATTAAGTGCAAAGTGTGTTCTCCGAGGCCGATATCTAGAGTAGTCCATATCCATAAAAATAACATTGTCATACTTTCCACAGATAAACCGTAACATGTAATTTAGTTTTGTTTCATTAAGATATCTATTTGATGGAACCTCGCTTATAATTATATTTGTGTTCTTGATGGATGATAGCCATGCATGTAAGTACATTTCCGTGTCATATGGGTTGCGTTCATGGCGGCCCCCAACAACAATGACATAGTCATTCATATTGAATTTCGCTATTTCATTTTTAGATGAATTTATGAGGTTTTGCAATGTAGTACCAGATTTTATAAACGAGACTACCGTATAATCAGATCCCAATAGCTGATTAAGTGTTGACGTAGTCCATTACCTTGTTCATTACATAATATCATAACTCTGTTTTTTGTTTTATTATCTTTGTAATTGCGTGAGGAAGTATTTCTACTGCGTCGAGGGTTGTGAGTCAATTCATCAATAGGTGTGTGCAATATATTAGTACTTTCTTCATTTTCACAACTGTCCTCTTTGGAGAAATTGAGAATAGTTTTGTTTAAGACACTATCCTGTAGGTTTTCAGCCATACGTGTGGCAGCTACGAATGAGAGCCGCTTATCGACACCGGGAGACTTATTTTCGTCAGCTACCGAATTGTTCCATACATCAGCTTTAGGACTTATCAAGTTTAATGCCTGTATTGTGTATTCTCTGGAAGAAGTCCTAGGTAATCCAGTTTTCATTAATAGTGTCCGTACTCTCCGCTGATATAGAACTGCCTAGGTAAGTTTTCTTTATTTGAGTTTTCTTGTATTCCTATCGATTTAAGTAGTTTTATCTTCTTTCCGCAGTCAAGTAAATTATTTTTGAGTGAGTTAATGTACAATTACAGGTGGTAAATAGAAAAAAATAGAAACAATTATGGACCCTGTCTTCTGACTCCTGAGAGGAGGAGCGCTTTATTAATTTTCCTTGTTATTAACTTAGAATTATTATAAATCCTATTACCATTACCCATATTTCCATTCATTCACTTATTCTATTAATATATTATATGCAGGTATCTATTCATTTATAATTTATTTTATTATAGTAAATATTGCTTATTTCTTTACTAGCTTTCATTTCATTTTATTATTATCATTATAGTTCTTTTATGTTCTATAAAACTTTTTTTTCGACATACGTTTGGATGATTATATAACCAACACAATCATTATTAATCCTTATGAAAATAAATGATTTTATGATCACAAGATCAAAGAGATACTACTAGTTACTAAATAGTTTCGGACACAATAAAAAAATATTAAAATGCAAATATCACAATAAAAAAGTTTTTTTGTGACTACATTTGCTGCAGTTGTAGAATTGACCGTAACGTATATCGATGTATGAAAGAACATTTTTTCAACAACAATGTTAAGTTTGTTCTCGGCTTAAATTCATCCCAACAACGGAACCCTTCATTGTGCGTGGTCGAACACGCACTTAGCCGGTTTGTTCTCATTATACCGCATTCGGGTTCCCATCATATGAAATATTCGAGCCAGAGTCGTAGCTGACCGTGTGAAATTGCTACTGAAGACTGCGGAGTCGACATCAGGACTAACTGCTTCTCACACGGACAACTGTACTCGCTGGCTTCCGTGTCACCAGTCCTGTGTCTGAGGCTATATAAAGCTTATGTCACTCCCACAATTAAGACGAATCTAACGACACCTCTTATGTTAAAATCCATCAAGCCGTTTAGGCTACAGAGCGTGCCAAAGAAATATACAGAGACTCATTTATATATTGCATCTGCAAATACAAAAAAGGGAGATGAAGGTTTTTTTAAAAATATATTACAACAATATTGATATCACATAATAGCTAGTAATGAGTCAATTCCATATTATATGTATATATTAGTAGAAATAAAAAAGCTTGAAACAAAACAAACTATTTAAAAAACACAAAAACCCGACTGCTAAAACACATAACTGAAAAAAAAAGAAAAATAATCTATAGAATTTTGGTATCGCAGACGGGGAGAAACCAATAACCTGAAATATGGTACTTTTGTTTGTCCCATAATATCACGCCTGTATTCCCCGAAGGGTCAGGCAGGGTGTAGGGTTAGGCCCAGTGTGGGGAGCTGGATGTCACATGATTTGTTTTTTTTTTTTTCATTCTAGGACATGCCAGTTTTCTCGCGATGTTTCGCCGTTTTTGAGAGCAGTGGTGAAGATATAATTGACACAAAAGTAAAGTGCCTAGGGCTTCGAACCTAGAACTTACAACTCATAAGTTGCGCTCAGCCGCTTTCAGCCTGCTGACTGGCTAATCTTTTCGTCGCGGCATGAAGTACTTAATATTCTCGTATATAAATCTCGTGCAGACATGAATCAATAACAAGTAAAAAGAGATTCCATGACTGAAAAATCCCCGAAGGGTTAGGCACGTGTGGCTAGGAGACGGGACGGTTGAGGGAAAGGCAAACTTCGCGCCCTCTCGCCCCTAGCCGCCGCAGGAGACGCCCTGGGCGTCGGGAATCCCGGGCGGATTTCCGGCCACCGTAGGCGCGGGCTTGCGGCTGGTGAGCAATGGGTAGCTCACCGTCCGGTAAGGACCAGGCCCGGGTCGACGGCGCATTGTATTCCACGCGTGCCTCAAAGAGATGTCGTCAGCACAAATGTAGGGGTCCACTAGGCTCCGAGGCACTAGGTCCGAGGCTCCTGGTAACACAGGCAACGGAAGGAATACGGGTGTGTTTTAGTCAGTAAGAGTCTGACACACCCTCCCGCTCCGCCTGCAGGCGAGTGGGAGAAGTTGTTTGATGGTTACCCACCCAAAAAAAAAGGCAATGTATCTAATAGTACACCCACATTTCGCCAGTTATGTTTAAGTCCCATGTTATAGGGGGCGAGCCTATTGCAATTAACCGGGCAAAAATCCAGACTTCGGACCGTTACTGAGAAATTCCAGATGGAAAACCCAATAAAACTTTGCCTGACCTGGAAATCAAATCCAGGACCTCATTCTTAATAGTAGCGCTTGCGACCACTAGACAAGGCATTTTTATATTTAAAAAAAAAACTACACCGCCAACACCAAAATACAATAATATTGGGATATCTTACGACTTCCACGCGAACGAAGTCACGGGCAGAAGCTTAGTACGTTATAATAATTCATTAATATTCAAATTTGACTAAATCAAAACTTTTAAATTATAATAGTTATGAAACTATCGATTACAATTTAAAATTATTTATATGTTCTTAATCTATCATTATAATAAACTTTATCTATACTTACATAGGAGCAGAACTTTTAGGAGCAGTGGTGGCCCAGTGGTAACGGCCGCGACTTACGAGTTGTAGGTCGTAGGTTCGAACCCGGGCAGGCGCTTTACTTTGTGTAAATTATTCCATCACCACTGCTCTCAAAACGGTGAAGGAAAAACATCGTGAAGAAACCGGCATGTCCTAGAACCAAAAATTCAAAGACATGTGACATCTACCAACCCGCACTGGGCCCGCGTGGTGGATTACGGCCCACTCCTTCTCACAGAGAGGAGGCCTGTGTCCCAGCAGTGGGAACATTATAGGCTGATTATGTATGTGATTATGTATACTTACTTATGTATAACTTTGACATCAATTAATTAATTTGTTCCATAAAAATCGTAATGCTCTTATTTGTTGTTACTGTCTTTTTTTTAACCGACTTCCAAAAAGGAGGTTATATTATTATGTTCGTCTGTACGTATGTTTTTTTTATGTACATATGTTCACCGATTTCTCCGTCAATTGTAGACCAAATTTTGAAAATCCTTTTTTTCTCTCTCGATGTGATCTCATTGTCACCAAATCAGAATATGATCCCATGGAAAATTTATAGGCACACCTATAGCGATTTGCGTATTTTTTATAGTAACTCCTACATTTGCTCTTGGAAAGCACCATTCAGTGAAATGGAACTGGTGATGAAGAACATAGACGGCCACTGGAACTACTTAGTAACAAGTATTTCACGGGTTGCGATTCGATTAGATACTTTAATATAGTTGCTAAGCAATTTATGCTCGTCACAATGCATATGGTGGTTTGCTCCAGCAAATGGTGATTTCGCCTTCAGCTCAACAATTAACGTCCCTGCATCGGGAAAAGCAATATATCGTAAAAGGTGATGAGCAGTTGACATAAGGCTATTGTAACTTAGATAAATTACAAACTGATCCACTGAAAAGTGAAAAATAAAAACTTTACATAAAAACAACCGAGTTCCAAAAAAACACAGCAAACAAGTCGGTGGCAAAAAACTAAAATACAGATCAAAAGACTCCGACTTCCGAAATTCTTACATATTATATATACACAATAACACAAAAAGTCATACACCCCTCAATTTCCCAGAAAACTCTTTATCAATATCATTCAATAATCCAGTAATCCATTTCAATACTTATTCAAAGAGCAAGAAATGCTTTACCAGATATTTTGATCGGAGATCTATTCTTTATGCCTAATAGAGCGTAGTGTGTTACCTACGAATGGATATTGATAGAATTGAACCTTTTTGCTCAGAATAAAACCTCTGATCATGTGTGATATATTTGAAGAGAGTGTGTCACATGTGTTATTACGACACAACTTAAAGGTTCCATCGGAAACGGCGACAAATACGATCACTTTTTAAATATTGCGACTTGGGTTTGAATGCTCAAACTCAAACTCAAACTCAAAGCATTTATTTCAAATAAACCAATTACAGGCACTTTTGAATTGTCAAGGGTTCGGTCAGTCAGTCAGAAAGATGAAGCTAGTTGCCCATTCCAAAGCGTAGTAGGTACCTATGGAGAAGAACGGGCAAGAAACTCCAAGGACACTCTTTTAAATCAACGTATTATGGTTACAAAATATTGTTTACATTATTCATTTTGAAATTATACATGTGAGAACGATGCAAAACGTAAAAGCGTCCGTAATAAAAAGATTACAACAAAAACAAAAGCAATTCAAAAATTAAAGTTAAAATAAGCTGTAACTGACAGTCATTCGTTGTTGTATTTATATTGTATTTATTCTTTTGTATTTATTTATGTTATTTTGCATTTTTTATTGAATAATTTAAAGATGTTTTCTAATATGGGTTACGTGGTACCTGAAATAAATTAATTTTAAATTTAATTTTAATTACTAACGTCATCATCATCTGCCTATCCTTTTTCCAACTCTGTTGGGGCCAGCTTCCAGTCTGACCGGATGGAGCTGAAAACCAGTATTTTACATGAAGCGACTGCCTAACTGACCTCCACATCCCAGTTACTGGGTAACACGATACTGCTTGCTAAGTCTGGTTGTCTGACTTTCTAGCTTGTAACTGCCTGTCAAGTGGAGCAAAAATAAGCGATTATTGGTCCTAGTCAATAACCAATTTGTTTTAGTCGCTCCATTAAATGTATATTCCAATAACCACCTCGTATTTCCTTTACCACATTTGACAACATTTTCCAGAAAATTTAAATTTCGATAAGTTTGAAACTATCTAACGGTCGCTTAGACAAGTAGACCTTGTCGTTATATGACGTCCAAGTGACATTAATTTCTTAGGGTAGTCGAACAATTAAGAGTCGGTCTATACATCAATGAATACGGTTGTTGCAACCCAGTGCTGGGCACGCCACGATTGCGGCGATAAGTCCCCTCTTTGAGGAGTGGCTGGAGAGGCGCCACGGCGTCCTCACCTTCCGCGTGACGCAGGTCCTCACCGGACACGGCAGCTTCGGGAGGTTCCTGTTTCGGATAAGGCGGGAGGAAACGTCCGGGTGTCACCACTGTGTGGATCGCCTGGAGGACACGGTGGAGCATACGGTGGAGGTCTGCCCGGCTTGGGCAGAGCACCGCCGTGTCCTCGTGGAGGCGATCGGCGGCAGAGACCTCTCGCGTCCGGCCCTGGTTCAGGCCATGGTACGGAGCGAGAGGGCATGGGCAGCCGTCACCTCCTTCTGCGAAGCAGTAATGCTCGCAAAGGAGGAGGCGGGACGGTTGAGGGAAAGGCAAGTTTCGCGCCCTCTCGCCCCTAGCCGCCGCAGGAGACGCCCAGGGCGTCGGGAATCCCGGGCGGATTTCCGGCCACCGTAGGAGCGGGCTTGCGGACGGTGAGCAATGGGTAGCTCACCGTCCGGTAAGGACCAGGCCCGGGTCGACGGCGCGTCGTATTCCACGCGCGCCTCAAAGAGATGTCGTCAGCACAAAAGTAGGGGTCCACTAGGGTCGATGCCTGCCGGGGTCGCGGGAAGGTACTTATGGGTCACCGAGGCCCCCGCAACACAGGCAACAGGAAGGAATACGGGTGGGTTTTAGTCAGTAAGAGTCTGACACACCCTCCCGCTCCGCCCAGGGCGGGAGAAGTTGTTTGATGATTTCCCACCCTAAAAAAAAAAAAAAAAATTAAAAAAAAAAAAAATACATCAATGAAACCTTTAAATTATGTCGTACTGTTGGTGCGTGTAGCTTTTAAGACGCAAGTGACAATTGTTACTGTACCTTTGTAAGGGTTTTCTATAGGAAAATGTTTCCATCTTTGATGGTAAGGAAAGCTTTTTTGCTACCACAAAGAAGGTAATGTTATTCGTGTCTATTGAAGGATTTTGTTTATTCCTTACACGTGTCTCTGAAATAAGACGACAGAGTCTTAGACAGCGTGTATAGCAAAGTTCCTACAGGGAAATCTGTCAGTAGACAGATTCCCCTGTATTTTCCATAGTTGTTTCACATAAAAAAAAGCAAGTATTACAGTAGTAATACTTGCTTTTTTTTATGTGTAACATCTTTCCTCTCGCTTTCTGTGGGAGTGATTTCGTGAAAAGGGACGGAAGTGTGTAGAACAGGAAGTGACAGCTTGAGCATGGAATAAGTAAGTACTTTTTAATAGCATGGGGTTTTTTAGAGTACTCATGGAATTAGTAAATATTTTGTAGATTGAAAGTAGGTGTCGAATTTTGACCAGTGGGTAGTAATGAATAAATAATGATTCGAATAAAAACAACCAAAATGTAATAGGTTAAGTGTTTTAGGAATAAATTAATAATAATAATAAATATTTCAGTATTTAGTTTTTTATTTTTTAAGGTTAATTTCTGTCGCTGCTCAGTTGCTTATTATCAAAGTGAGATGTCAGATGTTACACATCATATGCGCTCGTTATTATTTTTATGCCTTTAATCATTTTATTTATCCACAAATAAGAACGGCATACAATAGAATTATGGAAATAACTGGAAGCCTTTATATAAGGCTATGTTTAGACCTAAGTAAAGTCTGTCTTTACATACTATCAGACTACGAAAACTATTATTGTGAAATCTCGTGCGATAAATTAGTTTTTTTCATAAACATATCGATTTTTTTTACACAGGATAAAACTGTTCTGTCTATGAAAGACTAAACAATTTTGCTACTAGTGAGTGCACTATGGACTTAGTACGATTTTACATTTTAAACATAGGTACTCGTTTCACACATAATATTTATATGTTTTAAGAATTTTATTCATATCTACGAGTATAGTGTATACTTATTGTGCTTGCCGCATAAATTTGAACCAAAATGTTATAGGTCTATTGTATTTTCGATTAAAAAATCGTTTGAATTTGTGCTACGTTTAGGTACGCGTGATCGAGTAATTCATCAACTCGTATTTCACGTAGGCGGGCCATTTAGGACGACTTGCAGAAAATTAAAATACATAAATAATAGTTTCATTCTGCAAGTCATCCCACGTTTCTTTTTGTCTGGAACTCTAAACTTTATCAACTTTTGGTAGATAGTAAGACAAGATATAACAATATTTTTTTAAGATTTTTTCATAGATTATTTAATATTAAAAAAGTCAGTTCCTACTTAATAATATTTTTCTAGAACACCAGTTTCCTCTGACAAAAACTCAGACTAATCAGTAATCAGAGACGACACAAAAGACAATTATTCAATTATGAATTTATTTCAAACTTTCGATCGAGAATACACGAGATTTAGTTAGTAGAATACACGAGGGTTAGCTTTCGTGTTCCACGTGCGCCTCAAAGAGATGTCAGCACAAGTGTAGGGGTCCGCTTACTAAAGGGTCACCGAGGCCACTGGCAACACAGGCAACACGAAGGAATACGGGTGGGTTTTAGTCAGTAAGAGTCTGACACACCCTCCCGCTCCACCCAGAGCGCGAGAAGTTATTTGATGATTTCCCATCCAAAAAAAAAAAGTAGTGGTCCGCTAGGGCAGATGCCTGCCGGGGTCGCGGGAAAGTCCGAAAGGGATACCGTGGCATCTGGCAACACAGGCAATGGAAGGAACACGGGTGGGTTTTAGTAAGTGAGAGTCTGACACACCCTCCGCCCAGAGCGGGAGAAGTTATTGGACAATTTCCAACACAAAAAAAGGGTTAGCGCATCAAAAACGGCCCGAAAAAAAAAACGTGGCCTTCTGTTATGCGATCCAAAATAGAATAAACACCAATAACCAAAAAAAAATTTACCCAACTGTTTTTATTTTAACTTTTACTGTAGAATAACTGTTTTATATACCTATATAAAACTTATTTAAAAATTACTTAATTTTCAAGCTTCAAGTGAATGTTTTTACATTTTGTCCGGTGACAGACAGTCCTATACATGAATAAATCGCAAACATAATTTTACTTTATGTTCGAGGTTTTTAGTTGCCAAGCAGTTTAAGTTATATTTAAATTACTTAGCTAATAGGCTAGATTGTAATGTGAATAAAGTATCACGGACCGTGGTATACTAAAAAAAATGTTCCAGGTTGATTATTATCAAATCATCAAAATCAAAAATCAATAGTACGTTACTGGGGTATCTCCATTAAACTATTAAGCAATATAATAGAAATCGTAGCCCCCTATCTAGCTGTTACTTTTAATAAATGTGTTGATTTGGGCTCTTTTCCTGACCTCATGAAGAGTAGTAAAGTCATACCTTTATTTAAATCAGGTAATAAAAATCACGTTGGCAATTTCAGACCTATTTCTATCTTACCTGCATTTAGCAAAATATTTGAAAAGTAAATACTCAAGCAATTGCTAAGACATTTTAATTTAAACAGCCTCCTTCATAATGAACAATATGGCTTTACAAAAGGTCGTTCGACTACAGATGCGGGTGTTGCACTGCTGAAACACATATTTGACGCATGGGAGAACTCGCAAAATGCTATTGGAGTTATCTGTGATCTCTCCAAAGCCTTTGATTGCGTGGACCATGACACGCTTTTGCGTAAACTGTGTCATTATGGTGTCCAAAATGAAGCTCTCAAAGTAATAAATTC
The DNA here is from genome assembly GCA_905333075.3 of Atethmia centrago. Lineage (NCBI taxonomy): Eukaryota > Metazoa > Arthropoda > Insecta > Lepidoptera > Noctuidae > Atethmia > Atethmia centrago. Next base: position 6,739,563 of record HG995384.1, read on the forward strand.
TTATTTACATAATAGGTTCCAATGTGTACATGTGAATGGTGTAAAATCTTCCGGGTTACCAGTTCAGTTAGGTGTACCTCAAGGCTCAATACTGGGTCCATTCTTATTCTTAGTGTATATTAATGACTTACCATTTTATTTAAAGGGTATCTGTGACGTTGTAATGTTTGCAGATGACACCTCACTTCTTTTTAAAGTAAACAGGAATAGACAAGATTTTGATAACGTAAACAGTGCACTCTCAATGGTTACGGATTGGTTTACGACGAATAACCTAGTTCTCAATGCCAAGAAAACGAAATGTATAAAGTTTCCTTGCCAAATGTTAGGAATCTAGGTCCCAACATCGTCTTAGATAATGGGGTGCTTGAAACTGTAGACTCGGCAGTTTTTCTTAGTATAACAGTAGATGCCAAACTTCAGTAGGGCCCTCATATATCAAGCCTAGCGGGCAGGCTCAGTTCGGCCGCCTACGCCGTCAGAAAAGTAAGACTGACGTTGATAAAGCTCGATTAGTTTATTTTAGTTATTTTCATAGCGTTATGTCCTACGGTATTCTGCTGTGGGGCAAAGCCGCTGGCATTCAAAATATATTCGTTCTTCAAAAACGAGCTGTTCGAGCTATTTACCAGCTTAGTGCCAGAGTTTCTCTGAGAGATTTTTTTAAAGATGTTGGTATTTTCACGGTGGCATCACAATTCATCTTCGCCAACATCTTATATATTAGGCAAAATATACACTTATACACTAAAAATAGTGATATTCACAATATTAATACCAGAAATAAGGACAAATTACGAGCTCCATTTCACCGGCTTCATAAGGTACATAACTCATTTGTTGGGCTTGGTATAACTTTTTATAACATGCTGCCCTCTTCTTTGCTAGATTTGCCTTTTAATGCGTTTAAAACTAAAGTAAAATCCACCCTTTGTTCAAAGGCATACTATTGTATCAATGACTACTTAAACGATAAGAATAGTTGGTCGCTGTGATTAACTCAAGACAATGTTTATGTTATTTCTCCAGAATTAGCTTACCTACTGACAGTTTATATGAGTTGATATAATTGATTATTTTTTTATTTGACTGTATAAGTCAATGTAATTTAATTTAGTTAAATTTTAATTTATTAGTGACATAATCTACTCATTACAATGTGTGTTTTATGAGTTGTATTGCAATAAGCTAGCGTCCTCGACTATTGATTATACTATTCTTGCCTGAGCAACCGGCAGCAAGCTCGTCATGCTCCCTTAGATGTCACTGCCTGCGGTAGCGTCGGGGGTCGGATTGTCTCCTTCCCTCTAATATGTCGAGGGGGTGATGGCTGATCTTTGCGTTATGCTCGTGAACGGGTGCTGCTTGTGGTGACTGGTCGTCTTGCTGATCATGGTTTTAATTGTTATTAGTAATTGTTTACTTATTTTACTTCGATGGGGCTAGTTTAACGTTTCTCACTTCGAGCTACAGCAATTGCCTTATGTAAGCGGGCACGCCCTTTATGCCTGGAGGCTTTTATTTAGGTATTAAGTTCTAGTTACTTTTTTTTATGTTGTAATTTTTATCTGCTTGAGTACAGTTTGTTCATTGTTTTGTTGGTATACTGGCGCGTGCTAGCTAACGTATGGCAAGTGTGTAATTTAATCCAATGTTTTGTGTTTCGTAATGTTAATTACTTTGCATACGATTTGTATAGAATCAAGTTTATATAACTAAACAGACAGACGTGCTGCTGGGGAGTTTGTTCCACCACTTCTTCTTCCCAGCTAAAGCACTAGGAAGTGGTGACGGGCGGGCATTTTTGGGGGACTGTCTTATGTAACTTTGACGTTCGAAAAGTGCTGATTTTCAGCCTAGTTTGAATAAATGACTTTTGATTTTGATTTTGATTTGACTGCCTGCAAAAGGGGCATTAATGGAGGAACGGGAAAATGTGGGCCGAGGCGTTTACAAACAGCTTTATTTGCAAACTAGTTCGAAATTGAAATAAAATCTTTGATAACTTACCTCCTTGGTTCCATGTGTCGAAGTAAAATGTTCGTTCCATTTTTAAGTTACACTTTAGACATGAGTTATCATAGTAATTTATTCAGCCACTAAACACTACAGATATGGATTTTCATACTAACTTTGCCGACAGTGCTCGCATGTATTGCCCAGTACAGCATTTTCGATTTATCTTGAAGAAACTTGTCAAAATAAAAAAAAACAAAAGGACGACTGCCCTGCTAAAAAACGAACTAAAAAGTAAAAAACAAGTTGTATTAGTTAATCTGTATAAACAAAGCGAAAGGTCACTCATTTACTCGCTGAGTACACAGATAAATAAAATAATTGTCATTACCAAGGGACCGTGCAACACTTTTTAATCTAAGAGGTCCCCCTTCATCAACAAAACTTTTCACTCATTTAGACATTCGCAGTCTTGCTGAAGTCAGATTAAATCGTTTGCAGCCAAAAATTAAATATTTGTTTTGCATGTACCCATTTATTTATGCCAATAAATAATACAGTTTTGGAATATGTTCGTCCAGGCCTTCAATGTGATACGCATATTGTAATAATTGAAAATGTATTTTTTCACATTTGAAAATGGAGCCATACTGGCACCATAGAGATATTTTTTTCAAAAAAAATATAGCCTGTGTCACACGGGACGATATCGGGATTGCACTCAGGATTCTAACAATACCCCATACATCCAAATCTATTCAGGCATTTAAAAGTTATGGTGCAACAAGAAAACTCACAAAGATACATACATACATGAACCCTAAAAACATTACACTCCTTTTTTGGGTAGTCGTGTAATAATGCTCAAATTTCCAAGCGTGTTTGTTGAAAAGTCATAATACTTAATCAAACTAAGCGGGTCTTCAGCGGTTTTTGAACGTCAAAATTACATGAGACAGTCCTCCAAAAAGCCCACCCTTCACTGAATCTGAAGTTCATTATTATATCTAAAAATACCTTATTATATTTATTTGAATTAAGAATATAAATGCACAGTACTATCAATCGTGGCCAGTTCAGTAATAAGTTTTTCTTGACCGAAGTTTCAAACAACAATTATATCGGTTCTGTGTTCTAGTTGAATGTACCCTCAATTCCGAGCAATCATAGCTAACTTGTAAAACTTTTAACACCCTAACCTATTTAGGGTGTGGGTTCTATAGTGTTATGAAATTAAATGTTCATTTAGTATTACACAATGAATTTAATAATAAAGTTACTACAACTAAACACGGTTTTTAAACAATAACTAAGTTTAGAGTGATTATAAAGTGACGCGTGGTGACGCGAGCAATGGTTAGCTACTGACTGTGGTCGTCGTGTTGGATACTCTATCCGAATCAGACATGGAACGTCATAGGTACTTGAGTGCACATGGTTGTGTGCATGTGTGGGTTACATACCACTACAAACTTTTGATTTTGATTTTGGTATACAGGGTGCCCAAATTGCCGAGGGTGCACGAGTCGGGTGCACGAGACGGGTGGGTTACGGGAGACGTGCATTTATGAATATAATAGGCACCATTTCTAAAATAAAGTGAATGAATGATCCTTGAAACTAATAATCAACATAGATATCTGAGGTCATGGGAAAACTTAAGACTAGAGATGACGATGAATTGCACCAGCTTCTATGACAAGTCTTTTATAGTTCAAGCAGTACGGTTATGGCATGCCTTGCCCGTGTCAATAAGGCATGCTCAATCTTTGTCCACTTTTAAAACACTTCCTCTCTCCTTAAACTTTATAATTACATGTCATAGTACTTCCTATTGTTTCATATTTATTATTGTATATGTATATATATTTATGTAGATAAGTATATGCTTTATGTACGTATGTATGTATTTATTGTAAATGTAAATGGTACACCACTGACTACCTGCAGTATTGTCTTGTTGTAAGGTCACTTTTAGCGTTAAGACCGCCCATTGTGTCACCTCTTTATTTATTTATATATACTTTATTGTACACCACCAAAATACATAACAAAATATAAATCTAACACTACAAAATATACAATGGGCGGCCTTATCGCTTTCTGCGATCTCTTCCAGGCAACCATGGGATGGCCAGTGATTTGCCTGGACATAAAGTGGGGCTGTCGTTGGTGTAAAAAATAAATAAATACAATATACTAAAATTGATACACATACTCGTATATATATATATATCTCCTAAGCGAGTACGAACGTTGTGGAATGCATAGGCATTTTAAGCTTCAAGTTATCTGATGACCTTAAAAATTTCGTGTGGGAATCGCCAAGAAACTGGAAACGTTACTTACGTTACGATAGAAAGGGGTGGAAGGGGAAAACAGGACATTATACAAAAGAGAAAGAATATGAGCATTCCGGCGAAGGTGAATTGGTAACCACTTGAGCTTCACATGAAATTCGGAAACATTGTCATATTTGCGCAAACCGAATATGAACCTTTTATAAAAATTTTGAAGCTGCTCAAGTTTATCAAATTGGTCTTGGGTAAGGTCAAGATAGCTGACATGAGCATAATCAAGGATGAGTAGAAGAAGCGATTGTGGTAGCGCAATCTTGGTGGCAGTCGGTAGAAAATTACGCAATATCTTCAAAGCTGCAGCGGATGCATATAGCTTGCGGCTAACTTCCTGTAGCTGAGCAGTCCAAGAGAAGTTCTTATCAATCAATATTCCCAAGTTTTTAACTTTCTCACTGAAGGAAACAACTGAGTTGGCAAAAGAAACTTGGGGAAGAGTCATCCAGTCGATCCTTGAGATCATCCTAGAACTGCCCACCACCACAACCTGCGTCTTTATGGGGTTGACCATTAGTCCATATCTCTTGCTCCAGTCGCATATACAGGCCAGGTCACGATTAATCGTAAAGATAGCCTCGGACAGATTTCAAAAAGGAGCTCGCGAGTAAATTTATAAATCATCTGCATAAAGATGATAGAAAGAAATTAGTTCGTCAGAGATTGAGTTAATAAAAATTGCGAAAAGTAAAGGGAATAGAACGCCACCCTGAGGTATGCCGGCAGAAGTATTACTGCAGGAAGACAATATCTCTCCAATGCAAATACGTTGCAGGCGACCGAACAGGTAAGTACGAAACCAATCAATTACCGATGGAGATATGTTAAGGGAGCATGGGATGCCAAGCAAAACATCAAAATCAACAATATTAAAAGCATGACTGAAATCTAGCAAAGCTAAGACCGTTAAATTACCGCTTTCCATGGCAGAACTTATATCATCCGTAATGTTCAGAAGCGCTGTAGTGGTGCTATGACCAGGACGGAAGCCAGACTGGAAGGGGTTGAGGAGATTATTTTTAGAGAGGAAAGTGCTTAATAAATTGAATGTGAATTAAACGTTCAAGGACTTTGGATAGGAATGGTAAAACGGATCTTGAACGGTATTCAAAAAAGTATGTGGGATTCAACTTTTTAGGTAAAGGAATTATTTGAGCATCTATCCGTGAGCATGAAAAGATACCACTAGATGCAGAAAAATTGAGGATGTGAAAATGACGCGAAGGATAACGCCCAGCATAGGGACTAACATATTACGGCTGATACAGTCACTTCCTACTCTATCGTAATCTATCGATCGAAGAGATCTTAACATCAGTTAAGATCTCTTCTTAACATCACATGCGGAGAACTGACCAAAAACAAATGGAGAATAACTGGGAGTCGGAAGTGAAGAAATATAATTCAGTGTATTCGATTTTATTGTCCTATCAAAATTGGACGAAGCAGTAAAATGACTATTCATTGCGTTAATGTCTATGTCTTTTGGGATTGTCTCTTATCGGGTTTTACCAACCCCCAATGATCTAAGAAATTTCCAAACTTTGGATGCGTCCCTATTTTGGACTGAAGTATGAATGTGGTGGCAATTAGCTTTCCTACACACCTTATTGCAGTGATTACGGATAGAGAGGTATCTTTCCCTGTTAGCGTCATTAGCCCTACGCTTAAATTTAGATTTTGCCGTAACTTTTTTGTACATTAGCTTTTTAATGTCATTTATGAGCCACGGCGCCGGTAAAATTCAAACCCCCAAATTCCCATTCAAATTGCCCTTCTTAAATTTCAACATTTATATTTGTAATTTTTATGGTGTACATAATAATAGAGTATTCTATTCTAATCAAAAATTTTAATCTTAAATCATACACAGCTTTAATTATATTTCAGTGCTAAATTGAACGATATAAACTTAATTACAACGTTCTTCGCGAAAACAGGTCAATTATTCGAAATAACTCGGCGCACCTTGAAATTTTAATGGGTCATTTAAGTTAACGTCGAGACTGAACTTGGAATTTAGAAATAAGGCAGATATGACGGTGATTTGATTTGATCTGGGGAATGCAAAAGTAGCTGTGACACAGAAGTCAAAAAGACACTGTGTCCTTTCGTAGTATGTCCTACGTCTTTCATTGACTTGAATGTGCCCTGGTGGCTGGGAGCATGTCATGCTCTAATATCTCGCTGATGGTGGCACATGTGTTGGATCATTTAGCTCCCTTCAAATTGGTTGACCTGAATGGTGCTGGTCCATGCGTCATGTTCATGAACGGTCGCCGTCAGTAGGGACTGGTCATCTCTTAGTTGCAACGACTTGTTTTAATAAAATTTAATATTGGAATTGTTTTTTCTATTCTTTTTATTGTGGACGTATTTGACATTTTGCATTGTTCTCACGTGTATAATTTCAAAATAAATGACGTAACCAGTATTTTGTAACCTTATGTTGATTTAAAAGAGTGACCGTGGAGTTTATTGCCCGTTCTTCTCCGTAGGTACCTACTACGCTTTGGGATGGGCAACTAGCTTCATCGTTCTGAATGACCGCCACTTTGATATTTTAAAAGTGCCTGGTTTAATTGAAATAGATGCTTTGAGTTTGAGTTGAGTTCGAGTATCTGTCGTCAATCATGCTAATACACGATATAACGTAGTAGCTCACACAATAGCCTCTGTACATATTTTTTTTTGTCGATACGTAAAACTATATGCGGCACACCCTTGGCAATCAGCCCTATTTCCTTGTTACCTGGCTAATTAAAGTTATTACTAGGGCATAAACTATTCTCAGATTATTATGCTAAGCGAGAAGACTTACACATTTTTTTCATGAAAGTTTTTTTTTATATTTACACCATAACTTCCAAAACACAGGAAGGAATAAAGAGATCCAAGTTTAATGAACGGCTAGCTGAAAATAACAGAGCCATTTCAATTGATATCTTTATAATTAATAATGCCTACTACTACAAGTTTCAAAATTTACGTCTCTTCATTACGTGCCTTGTTAAGGAACTGCGAGGCTGTGAAATAATTACGCCATATTATTTTTCTCCTAATCACCTTCGTGATTTGCCGGTGATATTTCCTGGCTGACGGTAATGGCCAAACTCTGTGGTAAAAAACTCAAAAGGATTTAATAAACTTAATGGCACAGAGGGCGCCACTGGCATTCGTGACAATGGCGTCGAATAATAACTTTATAAACGTTATAATTAAGTAATAACTTAATTTGGTTAATTAAGTACCCGTTGCTATAATTTTATTTAATAGTTAACTTAAAATGGTTAATTATATAGCAGTAACTTTATATGCTTGTCAGGCATTTAATAGCACTCTTATTTTTGCGAAAATTGTTATATAATTGTTTGAGGAACGGTTACTTACCGTTCTTGCATTATTTTTTTTGCAGAAAGCAAAGGCAACACATTTTTTTTTATAATAAGGGTTATGGAATGGGTATACAAAATACTTCTAAAAATATCCAAATTATTTTCGCCAGAAATATCGGGTTATTTACGCAGTTACACTAACACAGCATTCCAGAGAATTCAATTTTCCAAAAATAAATCTAAGTATTGTTAAATTCGCCCTAGCGGAATCCCGTTGGCTGTAGGCTGAAACACACCGAAACACCGGATTATCTGGGACTTGTCAACTCTTCAAAGTGCTTAAAAGGGTTTCATTGAATTGCTGTATAATATTGGATATGTTTTATTTTGCCTGCGGGTACGACTTACGAATTTCATTGGGGAGGGTTGGACTTTCTGTTAAGCAGACATTGTGTGTACTTTTTCAAAATGTAGCTTGGTCAGTTGACATGTCATGATAAGTTTTTTTTTAAACATGACTTGTGATGTTTTTCTTTTTTTTTTTAAAAACTTTGCCCCACACTAGGAATTTCTTCCTGTATCGTGGGTGCGTTTACAAACATAGAAACTCACAAACACCCTGACCCAGAACAATTTCTTGCAGATCATACAAATATTTGTTCCGTGTGGGGATCGAACCCGCGACACGCTGCGCAGCAGTCGATCGCTCAGCCATTACGCCAACCGTTTCGTTTGTTTCGCTTTGTAGATTGTGTGTAACGTAGCTGTATTCAAATTCACCTTATATTCTTATTTTATCTTCAACGAATCCTGAGTGTTGCCCTTCAACAATCACACAGTGTATGGGAACTGCCGTAAATCGTAGATACAAAGCCGATAATCCACATTAAAGGAATGTTATTAAAATCACGTGTTTTATTTAATAAACTTTTGATTAATTTCTTGAACATCATCATATGAGCCTCGTCATAATTAGTTATTAAATCATCAAAACCATTAAAATCAAACTTTATTTATCAAGCAATTAGTTAATGTGGGAAATCCGAATCTCATTTAAAATTCTCTAAGGAGTTCGTTGATATACCTTACAGTGATTGATGAGGCATTATTGAGGAGCAGTATTTATTTATTTTCTCATTAATTAGTAAGCTCAAAGACGAATGACAGGACTCCATGTAATCTGGGACTTGCACTTAGATTTCGCCTATATTGTTACAAATACTCTCAAAAGACAGATCTCAATCAAATTAAGAAAAAAGGCAACTTTCCTTCGTGAACGCTCCTGAAGTTAAGCGAGACCAAAACTGCCATTTTTCTTTCAGGTAATATTATTCCGTTGCAAATCCAAGAAATTGTCAAATATAGTTTGTACTCACAACCGGCGTGTATGACCAGATGTATAAACATAACCGATGTAAAGGTAAAGATCGTAACAGGTGGCGTTCTATACTTTCTGCTTACCCTCATGGGAAGAAGGCGTAAGTTTATGTATGTGTATGTGTGTGGTGTGAACAAAGTTAATTAATCTAACCATTTTGCTTATCCTACACAGACTCTGTTATTAATTTACCCTTTAAATAAACCTTATAATTTAATTACACTCATAATTAAATATGTAAAACATCCTTTCAACAATTTATTCCGTCGATCCACGTTTATCGACCGATAGGCGACTGTGACACTACTCGCATCATAATGAGAATAAATTTATGTCTTATCAGTAAGCATTGCTGTTATCAACGATGAATTTTAATGCCCCATGCCAATTATTAGCTTATAGTTTATTCTGAACAGGGAATCTGTGGGATGTCTGAGAGGTAGGTATACAGGATGTTTTGAAAACGTGGCTGCAATTTCAATAAAGAAAAATAAGATACATAAAGATTAAAAAAATACTGGAAAGAAGTCTAGCGTCCGCCATTTTGAATTGCTGTGACGTGAGCAGGTACCTATAAAGCCTAAGAATTTTGGTTTACTGATAGCAATTTGGTAGGTAAGTATCTAAAAAGGTTTTTGGAACAATGCGTTTACCAATATTTCGAAAGGTTTCAGTAAAGTTTTTAAATATTCACGGAAACAGTTTTTACTGTGAAGTCATGAACGATAAGGACTCATTATTTGTTGAAATCAGCTCAGTAGTTTAGTGACTGCAATTTTCCTTCATTCTATGTAAGAAGAAAGAAAAGATACCTTTGATAAACAATGGGCTGATATACCTAATCAATATTTGAACTGACAACGATTTAGCTTAAGCAGCCTCAAGTCAGTAGCAGAATAAAATATAAGCCATACAAGAATCGTTCATGCCGTGATCGACAAAGCACGCGAAGCGGTTGTGCAAATAAGTTCCACGGATGCTACTCATCATTATCATCTGCCTAGTCTTTTCTCAACTGGTTCGGGTCAGTTTCCAATCTAACCGGATGCAGTTAAATACCAGTATTTTACATGGAGCGATTGCCTATCTGACCTCCACAACCCAGTTACTGGGTAACACGATACCCCTTGGTAAGATTGGTTGTCAGACTTTCGGGCTTCTGACGACGCGTAACGACTGCCAAAGATCCACGAATGACAGCCGGGAACCTACAGCTTAACGTGCTTTCTGAAGCACAGGGGGACCTGGGCATCTAAAGTTGGTCACCCATCCACAGACCAACCGTGGCGAGCGTAGCTTAACCTGATCGACCGACCCGTGCGGCTGTTATTACTTAGCCACGGATGCTACTACCATAAAACAAAATTTCTGCCTTGTTGATCGTGTGTGGTCACAAGCGCTACTGCTGACCATGAGGTCTTAGGTTCAATTGCCAGGTCGGACAGTGTTATTGGATTATTCGTTTTTTTTTGGATTGGAAATCATCAAATAGTTTCTCCCGCTCTGGACAGAGCGGGAGGGTGTGTCAGACTCTTACTGACTAAAACCCACCCGTATTCCTTCCTGTTGCCTGTGTTGCCAGGGGCCTCAGTGACCCTTTAGTACCTTTCCGCGACCCCGGCAGGCATCGGCCCTAGTGGACCCCTACATTTGTGCTGACGACATCTCTTTGAGGCGCGCGTGGAATACAACGCGCCGTCGACCCGGGCCTGGTCCTAACCAGACGGTGAGCTACCCATATCTCACCGTCCGCAAGCCCGCGCCCACGGTGGCCGAAAATCCGCCCGGGAATCCCAACGCCCAGGGCGTCTCCTGCGGCGGCTAGGGGCGAGAGGGCATGAAATTTGCCTTTCCCTCAACCGTCCCGCCTCCTCCTTCGCGAGCATTATTGCTTCGCAGAAGGTGACGGCTGCCCATGCCCCCTCGCTCCGTACCATGGCCTGAGATGGCAATAGGCTCGTCCCCATTACAGGGGACTTAAACATAACTGCAAAGTGTGGGTGTAATATTAGCTACGTATCTGCCTACCCCTTCGAGGATTACAAACGTGATGTTATGTAAGATTTTTCAATCATAGAATCTCTTTTTACTCGTTATTGACTCATGTCTGCACGAGATTTATATACGAGAATATTAAGTACTTCATGCCGGCTGAAAATGGCTGAGCAGTGGTGACCTAGTGGAAACGTCCGCGACATACGAGGTGCAAGTCGTAGGTTCGAACCCAGTTAGGCACTTTATGTCAATTATTTTGTCACTACTGCTCTCAAAACGGTGAAGGAAAACATCGCGAGAAAACCGACATGTCCTAGAATCAAGAAAATCAAGACATGTGACATTTACCACTCCACACTGGGCCCGCGTGGTCGATTAGAGTCCTACTCTCCCTCCCACACAGAGCAGGCATGTGCTCCAGAAGTGGAAACATTATAGGCTGATTGTACAGGCTGAATGCGCGGCTTACTGCCCAAGATGCGTCGCACAAGCGCTTGGCACTATACTCATGGAGGCTCTTGCATTGCCCCCTTTTACTTCTACTAAACCTTTCCCGGTAAAACTAGTCATGAATTAATCTTTCGCATAAAACAAGGAGTTTGCCCGATCACTCGACCGGTTTTCAAGAGTCCTACACATTGTTACCCTCTATGAAAGGCTAGAGGCGCCATTGTTCTACTAGCTATTATACCTACTAGCTCAAGTGCCCTTAACATTTAAAAGGGCTTTAGAATGGCATTATTCGTAATGAATACTGTGTTTATGGGTTAGTGTGTCAGATTTATTAGATTATTTTTTATAAATATGTGAAGAAACGACATGTCTGAAATTACTAGACTTGTTAGCTAGTTTCGGTCGTTTTGGCATAGAACCGTCGAGTAATCGAATCAATAAATCTATCTTTTTAAGATTCCGCAGTAAACAAGGAACCCTTATAGTTTCGCAATGTCCGTCTGTCTGTCTGTCTGTCCCCGCTGTAGCTCAGAGACGCTTAATACTAGAAAGTTGTAATTTGGCATAGGCATATATATTAATCACGCCGATAAAGTGCTAAAATAAAATCTTGAAAAAAAATTTTTGGGGTACCTCTCTTGCACGTAATGTGGGGATGATATTATTTTTCTCGTCTACTCAATGGTGTTGGGTATCGTTGGATAGGCCGTTCAAAAATATTGCGGGTCTGTAAATACCACTTTTCGATTGAAGGATCCGCTTACGTAATATTAAGCATTTTTGTTAGAGTCAAGTGTCCCCCCCCCCTGCTAGCTAAATGATTATTTATGGAGATGTGAAAAAATTCATAGCAGTAGTACATATAATGAAATTAAACACAGCTACGCGGGCTTTACAAGTTAACGAGTAATAGTCGACCAACTTTTTGCAGTTGGAGAATTGACCGTGGCATATATCGATGTATGGGAGAACATGTTTCTCAAGTACAATGTTAAGTTTGTTTTTGGGATTAATTCATCCCAACTTCCCAACTACGGAACACTTCATTGTACGTGGTCTGACACGCATTTGGATTGTTTTTGTGAAAATCCTAGGTATTTACTATTGTTTGTTCTTCTACATGGAAGTATTTGGAATTAGCTACCACAATATAGGTACTCAATAAGAAATAAATAAATACAACAGGCTACGTTTCGAGTAGTTATCGACTGCTATCGATAAGCAAGAAAGCAACCAATTTAATTAAACACGCGGCAATCTGTGACACTAACATTTACGTTGATATTTTGACAGCTTGTACACCTTTGCCCTTGCTAGCGGCGCAACCATGAAATATCTAGTTACATATAGTGTTCCTAATTTATTAATGCCTCTCGGCAAACTTCGTGTTTCGTCAGTCGTCGTCGTCGTCGTAAATTCAGAAGTATTTAGTTCTGAATTCAAATTTATTATACACGATAATAATAATTGATGGACATGGTAATTAGCATTCGTTTGTATTCGAAAATGTCATTATTGCCGAGAAACATTAAGAAAATTAAAGCTCTGTACAGACAGAGCTTCCATTTTCTTAATATCTCTCGGCTGTCTAATTACCATATCCATTCATTATTAGATTGACGATGATTCCCGAAGCACATATTTTTCCATGGAGATCTATATGTCTGTACATACAGATCTCCAAGGAAAAGTATGCACTTCGGGAATCATCGTTTAACTTCAGAAATTCGAAAGCGCAATTATAAAATATACTAGCTACTAATACTAGAGCTATTACAACTATTGTAGGACTTTCACTAACTTTTTACTTTTACATATTTTGTTTGTATTTTGTGTTTCACGAACTGTGTCCAAATAAACGTTACTGGCCTATTTTGTATCACCTTGGTTACAAAATAGTAGAATCTCTCTCCATGCAATTCCAAAAAACTTTTCAAGCCTGCCTATAACTGAAAGACTGGTCATCTCTTAACTGCCAGGGCTTATCTTTTTTTTTTTAATTGTTTTCACATGGGTAGCAACAAGAATAATGTGTCCAGGGTTTTGTAATATCTTGATTCAAAAGAGTGTACTTTTTTTTGGGTGGGAAATTATCAAATATTTTCTCCTCATAATTTTGGCTACTCTTCTCATCACCAAAATCGAGAAAAGAATCGGAGATTATTTCAAGTTGAATTGTCAAAATTAGAGATAACTTAGGTGCCATGTTCTAGGGTTTGTCGAGAAAACATCAAGTTTGACAGAACGAGTCCCAGTATTTTGTATGGCAGCACTGTCAGAAAACGAGAAAATTGCCAGAAATATGTAGACAAGAATTACTCACGACAAAGTGAGTAATTGTCGTATGTGTTAACCCTTTTTTTTGGATGGGAAAAAAATCAAATAACTTCTCCCGCTCCGGGCGGAGCGGGAGGGTGTGTCAGACAGTTACTGGCTAAAACCCACCCGTGTTTCTTCCGTTGCCTGTGTTTGCCAGGGGCCTCGGTAACCCTTTCGGACTTTCCCGCGACTCTGGCAGGCATCGGCCCTGGTGGACCCCTATACTTGTACTGACATCTCTTTGAGGCGCACGTGACACATGATGCGCCGCCGTCCCGGGCCTGGTCCTTATCGGACGGCGAGCTACCTATTGCTCACCGTCCCCAAGCCCTCGCCTACGATGGCTGGAAATCCGCCCAGGATTCCCGACGCCCAGGGCGTCTCCTACGGCGGCTAGGGCGCGAAATTTGCCTCTCCCTCACCCGTCCCGCCTCCTCCTTTGCGAGCATTACTGCTTTGCAGAATTAGGTGATGACTGCCCATGCCCAGTCGCTCCGTACCATGGCCTGGACCAGAGCCAGACGCGAGAGATTTCCACCGATCGCCTCCACGAGGACATGGCGGTGTTCTGCCCAAGCCGGGCAGACCTCCACCGTAAGCTCCACCGTGTCCTCCGGGCGATCCACACAGTGGTGACACCCGGAAAAGAGTGTACTTGGAGTTTCTTGCCCGTTCTTCTCCATAGAGATATACGTTTTGGAATGGGCATCTAGCTCCAACTTTCTGACTAACTGCCCGTCAGTTAGTCAGAAAGACTTTCTAAAGACTCTCTTTGACAATTCAAAACTGCCTATAATCATTGAAATAAATTATTTGAGTTTAAGTTTGACATATTGCCTTCTTACCATGAGAGGGGCTACCACGCGCGCCCAGTGTGGGTTAGTCTAGTTATAAATACAGGTCGAACCTTGACTATTGCATTCATGGGACATCGCGTGTCATTGATCATTAATTCGTTGCTTCTTTACGTTCGAATCGATTGTGATGGTTAGAAAATGAAGCGATGTTTACAAAGTATGGGCTTGATTTTAAAACAATAGCCGTGGTTTATTTTTTCTCAGAAAAAGAAGGGTTACTCCAATTTGTGGCGTAAAAGAAAAGCATACGTCAGACGGTGCTCTTTGTAAAGCATCGAAACCCGCTGGGGCACGTTTTCACTGCAATAAAGAGAATCAACATTTACATCCATGATGAAAATAGTGGTTTCTGAAGTGAAACCTTCTTTAGGTGCACTTTGCGCTCTTCCTGAATAGTGTACGAAACTGATCCGTCATGCTCGGGTCAGTTACGCTGAATCGGGTATACTCGGCTCCAGTCGGTCGGTGACGCTGAATCGCGTATACTCTGTGGTCAATGGTGAGAATCTGTTTCGGACTTTTGGTACAAGAGCATGCTCGCTGAAGTGCGAGGAAACTCGCGGATTCCAGATTTCAACCATACTTTATATCATTCAGACTTGCTGCTTTATTTCTAAAGAAGATTTTAATAGAAAGTGACGTGCAAACGGGAATATGAAAATGAAATTTGAATATAGCATAGCAATATACGTGGGATCCGCTGCTGAGAGCAATTTCGCAGTGGCAGGAATACATTTTACGCCATTTAATCAGCGTAGAAAAAGAAGAATCATTTTATTTATCCTGCAGGCTTAGCACGAGCACCGTTTTGTCAACGAAAAAGTGGACAAAAATGACGTTCCGTGAAGACAGTACAACGGCAGCAAAGTAGAAAGAGTCAACTGGACTTATTAGTTTCTACCGGACTTATTCTCTTCTTAAAAATAAATCAAACAATTGAATTTGTTTGATTTATTTTTAAGAAGAGAATTTATTTATTTATTTAACAGTTAATAAAAATAACTAAAACTATACGCAATCTAAGAATTCTTTGTTTTGTCAAAGATTCTTTTTTCTGTTTGATCCTCAATTTTTACTTAATTAATTCAAAACTTTTACTTCATTTTTACGAAATTCACTCTTTTATATAATTCGACGAAGATTTTATTGTTTTTGTTTTATGAATTAAAAAAAAGAAAAGAATTTATTTATTAAGTTAACAGTTAATAAAAATAACTAAAACTATACTCAAACTAAGAATTCTTTGTTTTGTCAAAGATTCTTTTTTTTGTTTGATCCTCAATTTTTACTATTATTAAGTCACTTAAATATATAAAGACAACTACAACAATTTTTCTCAAAGTGTCGAAGTACCGTATTTTGGAACAAAAATATATTACAGTAATATTGGCCTTAACCATGTCCTTGGTAATTCCCTATTAAAAAAAAACCGGCCAAGTGCGTGTCGGACCACGCACAATGTAGGGTTCCGTATTTGGGACTACTTGGGATGAATTTATCCCAAAAACAAACTTAACATTGTAGTTGAAAAACATGTTCTCCCATACAACGATATATGCCACGGTCAATTCCCTAACAGCAAATTTAAGTTGGTCGACTATTACTCGTTAACTTGTAAAACCCACTTAGTTGTGATAGTTTTCCATTTCATTTCAATATATGTATTACTGACATGAATTTTTTCACGTCACCATAAACAACCATTTATACCTATGCCAAATTACAGATTACAGATTTCTAGTACTGTGTCTGTGCTACAGCGGGGACAGACAGACAGACAGACAGATGGACATGGCGAAACTATAAGGGTTCCTTGTTTACTGCGGAACCCTAAAAAACAGACTTATCTTTTGGCCAAAGTAAAAATAAAACAACAACTTTTATATTATTATGCGAACTAGCG
The DNA here is from genome assembly GCA_905333075.3 of Atethmia centrago. Classification (NCBI taxonomy): domain Eukaryota; kingdom Metazoa; phylum Arthropoda; class Insecta; order Lepidoptera; family Noctuidae; genus Atethmia; species Atethmia centrago. The sequence goes on from HG995384.1 coordinate 6,756,113, forward strand.
AACCAGCGTTTTTTTTAAAAAGTGGCCTATACAAATTTCTCCTGATGTCAATTGTTGTGCTTCAATTATACGATCATCATAATCAATGTATTGTTTTGCTGGCTTTGGTATACAAAACGCAATTTCCAGTATAAGCTAACCTCTCATTGTACGGAAATCCTATACAATGCGAGATCAGCATAAACTGGAAATGTATAGCTTGATATGTAGCCGTGTGTACCACCGGTGTTCCAGTTCGGTGGTACTAGTGGGAGCAAAGGTTGGTAACAAACAGTCTTACTAGTCATCATCTGCCTAGTGTGACTGTCTGTCATGTCTTCTAATTAATAACAAAATATTTTATTCGAAATTCTTATTTTAACATTGTCTCACGATATTAGGCTCTTACAAATACATTAAATCTCAACTTTATGGGCTGACAGCTCGACGTGTTACCGTAATTAATAACAAAACATCCTATTTCTTTGGAGTTGTGAAACCTTTTAGAAATGCATTCCATTTATATTTTTATGGGAAACAAACTTCAGACAATTAACAACGGACGGGTCGAAAGCAATAATTCAACAAATTCTAAAGATACGACTAAAGTATTCGATTTCTTATCGCAGAGGACAATACTATTGCCAACATCTGCTTGAGATAAATTGATTTCGGGTAAAACCCAAACAGGCCCTTAAAACAATTGAGAAATGGTACAAAAAAGGCAATAAACCTATTCTGAGTATTTGGTTGGCATGGGAAAAAAGACGACGCTCCGGTCATTTTGGAGATGGAACGGAGGACGGAAAAGGGTAGGGCTGAGGGAAGTCGGTGATGAGCCGCGACAGGGTTCGGACGTGATATCTAGCGGGTTAAGTTAGGGAGTTCGTGAAAAATACCACGAGAAAGAGCGGTTGAATTAGGCCGGACTAGGAGAGATAGAACTAGGTCGATAATAATGACACAATGTTACTTTGGAGAGATCGCGGTAGTGAAAGTGTTATCAGTTTAATTAATACGTTAAATTGTAATAATAAGTGTAGATTTAGACTAGGTTATATTAGTCAAGTATAATGTAAGTTGTGTGTAAGGCGCGAGAATCTCAGTGAGTGTATCTGTGAACGATTGGGTGAGTGTTTACTATTCTATTCCTCCTTATTCCTTTCTATGACGATCGAGGTATCCTACACCAGCGTTTGGTTCTAGGGACTCGGAGAACGCCTTCCATTGGGTGTGACATTTAACAAGAGACGGTAGACTACTCTACCAACAGACTATAGACAACCACAACCAAGACATGACACTTACGGCAGTCACACCGCTTATGGATGGCTGAACCGAACTAATACTCGCAACTCGTTAGGGCCAATTTGAGCTATAATGCTACTTTGTAATTGTTTACGAACACAAACAAACCAAATGCTAGTGATGGCTATCTTATCCCTATGGACTGACTAACTGCAGGATATTTTACATTGCCCTTGATGTATGCAGACTCTTGGTAGAGGGGGTAGGCTTCACCAAGTTTCCTAAACTGGATTGATAGTTCGTTCTAAGGAACGCTAGGGATTGTGTCTCGTTAAACCACATCTGGCTATCGGCCTCTCACAAATTATCATTAGCGAGACACAACATTTGGATGCCCAGATAGAAACGCTCCGATGCTTGACTTAGTCGCACGGCTGCCGATTACATTGAAAGCATCTTCTAATGGGGGAGATTAAGAGAGTGAGAAGTGACGATTTGGAATAACCACTTCGGCGTATAGCAGGAGCAATTGTAAAGAATTCTACTACCGACTGACGATGCGGTACGCTTGTGCAAGTTTTGTATTGTCTTTGTAACGGGTGATTAGGCCGTTATAAGGGGTTCATTACATTAGTACGCGCCCAGTGATTACTGGAACGTGTCTCGCTCAATGACAGTTGAACTTCGCAGTACTCTGCCTTAGGATTGAGTAAGACATGACTAGAGCTTAGGGGGCGTGGCTTGTTAGAATCGTAGCAGTGTCCTTAGTGGTCCTATGCGTTCAGGTCTAACAATACACGCACGACGATGTCAGCTGTTGCAAGGCAGTCCCACGTCACTTGGGGTGGGTCTGTAATTATTGTAAAGAAATCCATTAACGTAAGTTAGAGTAATATACTCGTACAACGCAAGCGTTACGTGTCACATACCTACCCTTTTATATTACTGACATGTCCTCTAACTTTCATAGTCAAAAGAAAAGTAGATAAATTAGATTCCTTTCCATAACCTGTGAACTCCCAACCTTATTTTATATTGACATTGTTTACTTGTAATCCCTCCTTGTCCTAACTGTCCAAGACGGATGCAACAAGACGATTTAAGACTACGGAAAGATATAGACGTTAGAGTCTAGGCGAGTTAAGTTAGGAGGCTTGGTGAATACCAAGGGCCATGTCCGAATGGGCTGTCGCTAGATAGCGAGTATGAGTTATAGTTGGGTTAAAGCCCCGATTAGACTAATTTAGTACCTAATATAGTGTGCGTGTGTGAGTTTGTTGCGACGACTGGGAGAGTCTTTTATTATAATATTTATCCTAGTCTGATAGTATAATTAAGGTTCTTGTAACTAAACAGACAGAGACGTGTTGCTGGGGAGTTTGTTGCGTCACTTCTTCTCCCCAGCTCAAACACTAGGAAGTGATGACGGGTGGGCGCTTTGGGGCTGTCTATAAATCTTTAAGAGAGCTGATCCACAGCTCTATTAATTAATCATTCTTGAGTTTCGATTCTCAACTCTTATTATCTAGTAATTCTTGAATGTTGTATTCTCTATCACAAACCAATAATTCGGTTAGACTGATATGAACACGTGTCTTGCAGATATGCTTGTTGTGCAAAGGGTGAACTTCCAGGGGTTCGGGAAACCACATCTATCTCATATCCAGTCCAAGGACTGATAGGGACCATGTCTCCTTAAGAGCATGATGCCGACGCAATGCCGCTGAAACTAGCCGCCCCGTTGTTAGACAAGGACGGTCCACACGGTTGCCGCAGGGAAAGCCGCTTCGTCACGCTTATCAGTTTGAAAGAACTGCTAGGGACCATGTCTCCAAACGGGCATGATGCCGACGTAATGCCGCTGAACAGCCGCTTGCGTCACTTTATGGAAGTGTTGCTCTGAGTACTCCAAGTACAGATGTAAAGTATCGTGTGAGTAATGCCTGACCAAATACCTCTTACGCTAGCGTAAGAGTTACTCACAAATCTATATAATAATATACTTAGCATTATTCTATTATTTATTGTCTTTCTAAACCACATCCAACTTCATAACTATGAATTCCTAAATCTTATTTACTATTTATTTCAATCCTTTCCTTGCTCTATTAACACAACAAGGCAAGAGACAAGGCGTTAGACTTCTTCATATTTGGAATTCTTATCTCTGTCGGTGGGAGAGTGACCAGTCTGGAGACGAGCTCTACAGAGTCGTACGGCGGCGGGGTGCGACTTTTCCTCAATATGAGGAACTGACCCATACATTCATATTAACAGAATTAGGAAAAACGAAAATTTTATCAGCCTAGGGTCATTTAGGAACAGTCACATGTGGTGCCGTGACCAGGATTCTCGTCATTAAATGTACTGATTAACCTCAGTGCAACGAGAAAGGACAACTAATGGGTTACTACAAAAATAACACAACGTAAATTTTATGCTTTTATTGTTAGAGACGGCCTGAGTTACGAGTACAACGATTACAGTTACTTCTGGTTAATTAGGTTACGACTTGATAATGGTGGTTGAATTCTTTAAGTACTAGTAGTGGGTTCAATTCCTACATGATTTTGTTAGTTGATGTGCTTCGATTACATTATGATGAATATTGGGTTCGATCTATTTATTTATAAGTGCTTGAATAACTGTGTCACGGCTTGTGGGTTCAGTTCCCGCATGGATAGTTTATTGTAGGGCTTTGACGGTAATGATAGTGGGTTCAATTCCCGCATACAAGGACGTAACAATTTCTAAGTAAGTTATGGTATGATTGTTGTTGAGTTTCTATGTTACTGTAGTAATGGTTTCGAGTCCCTGCTAACGTGAGTTTTGTATCTTACATTTTATGAACATGGAATGTGTTTGTGTGTTTGAGATTTATATGTTTGTGTGGAGTAAGCTTAAATATAAGACACACCCTTATTATGGGTAAACGTAATACTTTTAGTAAGTAAGCGTCAAGCTTACAAAATAACAATTAATTTACCAGGAAGGTAAATGAATCCAAGTCTAGTCTAGGACTGTCATCATAAGAAGTAAACATAAATCATTCTAACTATGTAGTCGGTGGCGTATGCCATATAATTGAATAGATACTCGTGTGGCCTTATTTCAAATTCCAGGATATTTAAGTCTCCATTTGGCTGCAAGTACACTGTCTGAACCATTGGTTTGTGCGTTACGCTTGGTTTAAAGCTTCATCAAAATCAGCTGCCATCGGCTGACTTCAACAGCAGTGGCTGTAGCGTGGCTCCGGTTACGAAGCTAAGTTTTACTTTCATTAGACACTAAAGTTACCCGTAATATGATTTTTGTTATCTAACATAATATTATTATGTTTTGAGTTATCACTTCAGATATACTAGATAATTGTCTTTTCAATATTTTATGAGATGCAGCGGTAAACATATCGACCAATCTGTCAGATATTAAAATATTATGTTAATGTTATCCTCTTCACGCGAGAAACTTCATTCCAATAGCCCTTATAATTGGAGGGGGGAATTGACAATCGTTTGTCACACTAAACCAATAATTGGTTGCACAGTCTAGGATATCTATATTTTCTAATCAGAATTACTTCTTAACTCTGATTGGAATTCAAAAGTGCTCTAAACCTCTTGGAATCAGAGGGGGGCGTCCAATTGGAATATAATCTAATATGCTCATGTGCGGACTATTTCAGTTACTCCTGGACATAGCTGCGGGCAGCTGACTACGCTGACTCAGCATCGAGGTGCATAAGGAGAGGCCTCTGTCCATCGGCGACTGCGATAGGCTGAGTTTAGAACGTGGGGGCAGTGTAGGTAGCGTGCCACAATAACACAAATACTCTTGAAAGAGATCCTGGTATGTAAAACTACATTATAAGCATGCACAGGTCATCTGATATGAATTGAAGCGCGGTAATGTAATTTGAATTATGTGACAGGAGTATTTTGAAGAAGATTATGTTCAAGTGCCATAGAGAAAATAATAGTATCGATTGAAGATGCTTCTGCGAAACAGTACTAAATTATAGCAGACATTGCATCCTATTCTGATCTTATTGGATCGATGTTCCAACTGGAATACCTATAATTAATTATTTGACTAGATGAACATAGCAGACCTGAATATTTTATAATACTGACATTGAACGGCAGAGCTTATCTTATCGTGAAAGCTCATCCGCTGTACTGCGTCACGCGTCTGATTTTCAGAGGGGGGAATGTGACTGTCTGTCATGTCTTCTAATTAATAACAAAATATTTTATTCGAAATTCTTATTTTAACATTGTCTCACGATATTAGGCTCTTACAAATACATTAAATCTCAACTTTATGGGCTGACAGCTCGACGTGTTACCGTAATTAATAACAAAACATCCTATTTCTTTGGAGTTGTGAAACCTTTTAGAAATGCATTCCATTTATATTTTTATGGGAAACAAACTTCAGACAATTAACAACGGACGGGTCGAAAGCAATAATTCAACAAATTCTAAAGATACGACTAAAGTATTCGATTTCTTATCGCAGAGGACAATACTATTGCCAACATCTGCTTGAGATAAATTGATTTCGGGTAAAACCCAAACAGGCCCTTAAAACAATTGAGAAATGGTACAAAAAAGGCAATAAACCTATTCTGAGTATTTGGTTGGCATGGGAAAAAAGACGACGCTCCGGTCATTTTGGAGATGGAACGGAGGACGGAAAAGGGTAGGGCTGAGGGAAGTCGGTGATGAGCCGCGACAGGGTTCGGACGTGATATCTAGCGGGTTAAGTTAGGGAGTTCGTGAAAAATACCACGAGAAAGAGCGGTTGAATTAGGCCGGACTAGGAGAGATAGAACTAGGTCGATAATAATGACACAATGTTACTTTGGAGAGATCGCGGTAGTGAAAGTGTTATCAGTTTAATTAATACGTTAAATTGTAATAATAAGTGTAGATTTAGACTAGGTTATATTAGTCAAGTATAATGTAAGTTGTGTGTAAGGCGCGAGAATCTCAGTGAGTGTATCTGTGAACGATTGGGTGAGTGTTTACTATTCTATTCCTCCTTATTCCTTTCTATGACGATCGAGGTATCCTACACCAGCGTTTGGTTCTAGGGACTCGGAGAACGCCTTCCATTGGGTGTGACATTTAACAAGAGACGGTAGACTACTCTACCAACAGACTATAGACAACCACAACCAAGACATGACACTTACGGCAGTCACACCGCTTATGGATGGCTGAACCGAACTAATACTCGCAACTCGTTAGGGCCAATTTGAGCTATAATGCTACTTTGTAATTGTTTACGAACACAAACAAACCAAATGCTAGTGATGGCTATCTTATCCCTATGGACTGACTAACTGCAGGATATTTTACATTGCCCTTGATGTATGCAGACTCTTGGTAGAGGGGGTAGGCTTCACCAAGTTTCCTAAACTGGATTGATAGTTCGTTCTAAGGAACGCTAGGGATTGTGTCTCGTTAAACCACATCTGGCTATCGGCCTCTCACAAATTATCATTAGCGAGACACAACATTTGGATGCCCAGATAGAAACGCTCCGATGCTTGACTTAGTCGCACGGCTGCCGATTACATTGAAAGCATCTTCTAATGGGGGAGATTAAGAGAGTGAGAAGTGACGATTTGGAATAACCACTTCGGCGTATAGCAGGAGCAATTGTAAAGAATTCTACTACCGACTGACGATGCGGTACGCTTGTGCAAGTTTTGTATTGTCTTTGTAACGGGTGATTAGGCCGTTATAAGGGGTTCATTACATTACTACGCGCCCAGTGATTACTGGAACGTGTCTCGCTCAATGACAGTTGAACTTCGCAGTACTCTGCCTTAGGATTGAGTAAGACATGACTAGAGCTTAGGGGGCGTGGCTTGTTAGAATCGTAGCAGTGTCCTTAGTGGTCCTATGCGTTCAGGTCTAACAATACACGCACGACGATGTCAGCTGTTGCAAGGCAGTCCCACGTCACTTGGGGTGGGTCTGTAATTATTGTAAAGAAATCCATTAACGTAAGTTAGAGTAATATACTCGTACAACGCAAGCGTTACGTGTCACATACCTACCCTTTTATATTACTGACATGTCCTCTAACTTTCATAGTCAAAAGAAAAGTAGATAAATTAGATTCCTTTCCATAACCTGTGAACTCCCAACCTTATTTTATATTGACATTGTTTACTTGTAATCCCTCCTTGTCCTAACTGTCCAAGACGGATGCAACAAGACGATTTAAGACTACGGAAAGATATAGACGTTAGAGTCTAGGCGAGTTAAGTTAGGAGGCTTGGTGAATACCAAGGGCCATGTCCGAATGGGCTGTCGCTAGATAGCGAGTATGAGTTATAGTTGGGTTAAAGCCCCGATTAGACTAATTTAGTACCTAATATAGTGTGCGTGTGTGAGTTTGTTGCGACGACTGGGAGAGTCTTTTATTATAATATTTATCCTAGTCTGATAGTATAATTAAGGTTCTTGTAACTAAACAGACAGAGACGTGTTGCTGGGGAGTTTGTTGCGTCACTTCTTCTCCCCAGCTCAAACACTAGGAAGTGATGACGGGTGGGCGCTTTGGGGCTGTCTATAAATCTTTAAGAGAGCTGATCCACAGCTCTATTAATTAATCATTCTTGAGTTTCGATTCTCAACTCTTATTATCTAGTAATTCTTGAATGTTGTATTCTCTATCACAAACCAATAATTCGGTTAGACTGATATGAACACGTGTCTTGCAGATATGCTTGTTGTGCAAAGGGTGAACTTCCAGGGGTTCGGGAAACCACATCTATCTCATATCCAGTCCAAGGACTGATAGGGACCATGTCTCCTTAAGAGCATGATGCCGACGCAATGCCGCTGAAACTAGCCGCCCCGTTGTTAGACAAGGACGGTCCACACGGTTGCCGCAGGGAAAGCCGCTTCGTCACGCTTATCAGTTTGAAAGAACTGCTAGGGACCATGTCTCCAAACGGGCATGATGCCGACGTAATGCCGCTGAACAGCCGCTTGCGTCACTTTATGGAAGTGTTGCTCTGAGTACTCCAAGTACAGATGTAAAGTATCGTGTGAGTAATGCCTGACCAAATACCTCTTACGCTAGCGTAAGAGTTACTCACAAATCTATATAATAATATACTTAGCATTATTCTATTATTTATTGTCTTTCTAAACCACATCCAACTTCATAACTATGAATTCCTAAATCTTATTTACTATTTATTTCAATCCTTTCCTTGCTCTATTAACACAACAAGGCAAGAGACAAGGCGTTAGACTTCTTCATATTTGGAATTCTTATCTCTGTCGGTGGGAGAGTGACCAGTCTGGAGACGAGCTCTACAGAGTCGTACGGCGGCGGGGTGCGACTTTTCCTCAATATGAGGAACTGACCCATACATTCATATTAACAGAATTAGGAAAAACGAAAATTTTATCAGCCTAGGGTCATTTAGGAACAGTCACACTAGCCTTTTCCTAACTACGTTGGGGTCAGCTTCCAGTCTAACCAGATGCAGCTGAATATCAGTATTTTACATGGAGCGACTGCCTATCTGACCTCCACAACCCAGTTTTTTTTTAGAGTGGGAAATTATCAAATAACTTCACCCGCTCTGGGCGGAGCGGGAGGGTGTGTCAGACTCTTACTGAATAAAACCCACCCGTATTCCTTCCTGTTGCCTGTGTTGCGGGGGCCTCGGTGACCCATAAGTACCTTCCCGCGACCCCGGCAGGACAACCCAGTTACTTGATAACACGATACTCCTTGGTAAGACCGGTGGTCAGACTTTCAGGCTTCTGACGACCCGTAACGATTGTCGAAGATCCACGAATGATAGCTGGGACCAACAGCTTAACGTTCTTTCCGAGGCACGGAGGGGTCTTGGTATGTAAAGATGGTCACCCATCCACGGACCAACCGCGGCAAGCGTAGCTTAACCTGATCGATTGACCCGTGCGGCTGTTATTATTTAGCCAGAAGCCCCTCTCAAAAACAGGCTTACTAGTACCACTTAGTGTGGAAAATGTTGTTGTTATTACATTGATTTTGTTTTATATACCTACCTTACTGATAAGTGTTATATTTAATGTAATATCGGTTTTTTTTCCAAATAAAATAAAATAAAATAAGTAAACGGTGGTACTATAAAGAACGAAATATCCCGCTGGTACCACTGGTGGTTCAGTTCGGTGGTAATAGTGGGAACAGGGACGTGGCTGGCCAATCTGCAACGTGATTTTCGATGAACTCATATTGAGTATAGCCGAGTCGTTGCGATTGTGTTATGTAATACGCGTTATTTAACGGCGGAAATACAGACTACTAACTATTTATTTTACGCAATAAAAACCTTTAAAAACTTTTATTTTTATCTTCTCATCACATTTTAATTGGTCTATGACAGCTAATGAGACACAGTTGATTTTCTATTGTTTGACTCCGAATCGATGTCGCGCCATTAACAGGTTTAATGACAGGATTAACAAAGGTGAAAAATCAGCGTAAACAAAAATCGCAAGAATCTTTATTAGTGTAAAAGCAAAGAGTACTTCGTCGATCTACACATACGAAAACGTTTTATTTAATCAATCTAAATAGAAATTTTTATTTAATTTCACTAGGGTAATAAAAAATATCTCAAAAATACCTTGATCCCTAGACACTTTTGATGTGTGTATTAATTTTTAATATAACCATAGATGATAGAAGAGACCTAAAATTCATGTTCTTTTTTGTATACGTTCTACGAACTAGCACAGAATAGCATAACAATAATGTAAAAAAAAAGAAGCAAAATAAATATCAATTGTTAGGAATCGAACTTAGGTTTGCAAAGCAGTCATCGAACCGCTAAGTTATTTTCTCGTATTTGTGTAAAGTTGACTAAAATAGCCGTTTTGATAATAGGTTATGATTAACTGCTTAGCTCCATAAAGGTATCGTGGGGTGATAATCATTTAAATGGTTCAATCTGTAACTATCTTAAGTATTCGTTCCCTATTCAACCCAGTGAAGTAATGGAATAGTTCGATTGATGTCACTGCTGACACTGGTATATTGTGTTCGCACTCATCTCAGTCTTATTTCCTACGAAATATATGAGATTTTTTTTTTTGCAATTTCAAATCTCAGTTAGGCCGATAGTTTTTTTTAAATCCTAATAAAAAACAGGATCGATTCACATCAAAAAAGTTTTTGTGAGAATTGTCAATTTTCTTGCTGACTGTATTTTTTTTCAAAATCTGTGAAGGACAGTCTCCTAAGACCGTTTTCTTGTAGTGACAACAATTAAGGTACCTGCCCATTGCCCTATCTCAAAAATGCATCCTGTATATTTCATGATTGACAGTTTAGCTCCATAACGGCATAACGGCATAGCGTGATGAATCATTTAAAAGGTTAAATCTGTAACTATGTATTTGCAATACTTACCTTTTGGCTCATCTCTTTACAATTTGCGACAAACTATAGAAGAATAAGAACATAATGCAATATTGCTCAACCCCCATAAAAAATGTGTGATAATTTATAGCCCACAGACTGACTAGACCCATAGGGTATATCTATGCAAAATTTTAACAAAATCTATCCGATAGTATTAGCATGATGCTGAATCGTACATTCAAACAAAAAGAGATCATAGAAATTAAAAAAAAAAACAATGACATGTACAGTTTTGACTTCGCTACGATTTTATGTGAATAGATATAGACTGCGATATAGACCGCAGTGGCTCAAGACGAAAGTCTTTGACCAGTGCGTGTTGCCAGTGATGACTTATGGCACGGAAACGTGGTCGCTTACAATGGGCCTTATTAAAAGGCTAAAAGTCACTCAAAGGGCAATGGAGAGGGCTTTTTTTTTTTTTTTTTTAGGGTGGGAAATCATCAAATAACTTCTCCCGCTCTGGGCGGAGCGGGAGGGTGTGTCAGACTCTTACTGACTAAAACCCACCCGTATTCCTTCCTGTTGCCTGTGTTGCGGGGGCCTCGGTGACCCATAAGTACCTTCCCGCGACCCCGGCAGGCATCGGCCCTAGTGGACCCCTACTTTGTGCTGACGACATCTCTTTGAGGCGCGCGTGGAATACGACGCGCCGTCGACCCGGGCCTGGTCCTTACCGGACGGTGAGCTACCCATTGCTCACCGTCCGCAAGCCCGCGCCTACGGTGGCCGGAAATCCGCCCGGGATTCCCGACGCCCTGGGCGTCTCCTGCGGCGGCTAGGGGCGAGAGGGCGCGAAACTTGCCTTTCCCTCAACCATCCCGCCTCCTCCTTCGCGAGCATTACTGCTTCGCAGAAGGAGGTGACGGCTGCCCATGCCCTCTCGCTCCGTACCATGGCCTGAACCAGGGCCGGACGCGAGAGGTCTCTGCCGCCGATCGCCTCCACGAGGACACGGCGGTGCTCTGCCCAAGCCGGGCAGACCTCCACCGTATGCTCCACCGTGTCCTCTGGGCGATCCACACAGTGGTGACACCCGGACGTTTCCTCCCGCCTTATTCGACACAGGAACCTCCCGAAGCTGCCGTGTCCGGTGAGGACCTGTGTCAGGCGGAAGGTGAGGACGCCGTGGCACCTCTCCAGCCACTCCTCAAAGAGGGAATGGAGAGGGCTAGGCTTGGAGTTTCCCTACGTGATCGAATCAGAATGAATGAATGAAGTTACCGACATAGCCCGAAGAATTGCCAAACTTAAGTGGCAGTGGGCATTGCTCGCAGAACAGATGGCCAATAGGGCCGAAAGGTTCTGGAGTGGCGACCGCGTACCGGAAGACGTAGCGTTGGAAGGCAAGCGTCCTACAAGGTGGACCGATGACGTTGTGAAGGCCGCAGGAATCCGCTGGATGCGGGAAGCACAAAACCGGTTAAAGTGGCTGTTCTTTAAGGAGGCCTATATCCAGCAGTGGACGTCTTTCGGCTGAAATGATGATGATGATGATGATGAGATATAGACTACTTAAATTATAAATGATATAGAGTTCAAAATTGCGTGCAAGAGATAATTTCCTGTGACATATGTTTGTGCATAGTTGTTCTCATTTCACTGCAAAGAATATGCTCGAGCAAGCTCGAGTTTGCTACTCTGTTTGCGCTGACCTTTAGTTGAATGTTAGCTGCAAATTATTCAATAAAGTACCACATTTCTCGGTATAATTTTCTCTCATACCACTCGCTATACACGTGTTCCCAGCTATTTCCACCGATACTCAGCAACGTGACTCACATTCGCACACAGGTGTTCCGGTTGAAGACTTACGTTGCCACAGCCACTGTAAACAATAACGTTGAACTACGTACACAACCTACACAATTAGCTCTGCTTGCATGCGCAAAACCCGGTTCTAGAGTGTAGAAGAAATAGGATACGGTGTAAATTCACTTTTGAAGGTCGAATCCACACTTTATACGGAATACCTCTTATAAATGCACAAATTACTCTGTATGTTACCTGTTCACGCCGAAATTTGGGACACAGGTAGATCATGACCTTTTTTGGCATGGAAAGGTAACAGACAGAGTAACTTTTGCAGCCATAAAAAAAGTACATGATACATGATAAATGATAAATGATTTATTTTCTGTAAGTAGGTTTGTACAAACACTTTTACACGTCAATCATATTTTTTAAATAAAGCTAGATGAGGTCGGCGTTTCCTATCTGACAACTCTGAGAAAAAAGGCACAAACAAACTCAGAGGTCACCGTCTCCTTTAAAGTCCAGACATAATCTTGGTCAGATCATGTGAAGGCCATGTAGATTGGTGTCTGAAATGGTCCTTTTGAGGAAATAACCACACAGATTGAGTGGACCTGTCCAGTCAGTGCACGCATTTGTCAGTAATCGTGCAGCTCAACTCAGAACTTAAGGAGCTCAACGATGCGACGAACAATACCAAAGAAAGAACATTTGGACTAAAATAACAATGAGAAGTAACTTTGCCCGCAATGAAATCACTTAGTTTTTTTTCTAGTTGCCTATTGTGTGTCAAAGGGAATAATTATTCCAACTAATCACTAAAATTGACATACCTACAATATTGTGTTGAATCATATCATAATTGCTTCTTAAAGGTCGGGTAACCGTTGACCTTGGCCATAGAAATACGCGTCGCACTCACGCCGCTCCGCCTTTCGGTTTCATAGGAAATATTTATTTTTAGTAACGAAAATATAAATAATTGAAAAAATCACAGATAGAATTATAGATAATGTTATTAACATCATTCTCCTGCCCTTATCCCAATTTATTTGGGGTCGGTGCAACATATCGCTTTCTTCTATACTTCTCTATTAGTTTTAATCTCGGTAGTCACCCTCTTTCTAGCCATATCATCTTTCACACAGTCCATCCATCGTTTCTTTGGTCTTCCTCTACTCTTATAACCATCGACATTCATACTCAAGACTTTCCTCACGACATCTTCCTCATTCCTCCAAATCACATGCCCATACCATGACAACCCATTTCCGCACAACTTTTCAGTCACCTGTGCCACTTTCAGACTTCCTCTTATTATTATATCGTCTGTTAATACAAAAAAAACATGAAAATATCTTAATTATGTAGTTTGAAAGTAATATCGTTTTTTTATGCTTTGGGTAGACGTTACTTCCTAAATTTATTGCATAAATTATTTTACTACAATACTTAAATATTCACTTACAAAATTGATGTGTATGCGTTCTATCTAGTTTATCATATATTTTTTGCATAACTTACTTGCATTAAATGAAAGCATAATAACAGATTTAAAAGTCACTAAAATCATGTAACTGCGCCTTAATCCAACTATTTAAAAGAACTTTGAATGGAGCAGAAACTTCGGAAACCAATTAAAAGCCTTGTTATTTCCGCCCGATAACCACTGATTGAATTAATTCATTAATTATTACAATGTTACTTAGACAGAGAAGTTCTCAACTTTGTAAGTACTTCGAGGAATTGGAATGTATTAGGTGATCCCTTGATAGTAAAGCTGAATGTCGACACATTTTAGGTTTGTTTCAATGTTTTTTTTTTACGTTCATTAACTTAGACACTATTAAAGAAACTTAACGTTAAAAATAATGCTTTTTATGTAAAAATTAAGTTGGTTCGTGCTTCGATCAATAATAATAGTAATGCTACATGCTTTAAAATTACGTTCACGAAACAAAACCATCTTGAATACTTTAAAAACTGTATTAACACCCAAACCCTCAGTTTTCATTCGGTTCTATTTATTTTAAAGTAAGGCCCGCTTGTACCTATATACATCGCTAAATTTGTGAGTTTACCGCTAAATGCATTATATTCATCATTCTGTCAGAAAACGTCATGTCCTAGAACCAAAAATTCGAAGACATGTGACATTTACCAATCCGCACTGGGCCCGCGTGGTGGATTACGGCCCACTCCTTTTCACCGAGAGGAGACCTGTGTCCCAGGAGTAGGAACATTATAGGCTGATTATGCATTCTGTCTCTATTATTTTCAAAGAACAGAATATTGTGGTTAACAAATAAAATTGGTCAAATTTAAAAAGTATATTTACAACCAACCTTAACTTACACAGAGTGTACAATAATAAGAAAAAAAAATAAAACAAAAATCTAATAAATAATAAGAAACAGAACTATGTTTTAAATGTGTTTAGTGCTAAACGCATTTAGTGATTTGGGGTGCACTTGTGGGCCTTAATGTCAGTTTTAAAAGTAGTAGTTAAATAACATGCCATATAAATAAAATAGAGGCCAATATAAAAATAAACACATTTAGATATCTCCTCCTTTTCGAAATAAAAATATGGAATACAATGGTATTCCATATTTTTATAGGCCAACTTTTTTTTTGGCGCTTATATCAACATTAATGAATATCTATATAAAAAGCGCCAAGTTCACCTCAACCAAATAATCGGATTTTGAAAAACATACCGAAAATATAGATAATTCGACTCATCCGATATGAAGCCTACACGTTCATCTAAAATTATCGCCGACCGATTTAAACGGCTTTACGGACGATTGAAATCATTATTTCCGGATCAAATCTGATTTAATTAAAATACACTATTTCCGAATGCTTCGTGTGACTTTTGACTGTGTGCTGTATAACAGTAGATACGTAATTTTTGTGAATCTGGTTTTTTGAAAGCCTGATCGATACACTGCAAAACATTGTTTTAGAACATGATTATGTGTTGCAGGGAAACATGTTTGGGCAACTTTTGTTTATCATGCTTTGGGCCTCGTTTACGGCCTCAAGCGATGCGACTTGCGTCAACGCTCGTGCAGACAGGCGCAACGCGACACCGGTAGAATAATTTCCGTGAAGTACTCATAGAAATTGTTCCACCAGCAGGCTTAGCATGAGCACCGTTTTGTCTACGGAAGAATAGACAAAAATGATGTTCCGTGTAGCAAGTACGACGACAGCAAAGTAGAAAGAGTCATCTGCACTTTTTCGAAATTCACTCTTTTACATAATTCGACTCAGAATTCTTTGTTTTGTCATACGATTTTTTTTTCCGTTTGATTCTCAATTTTTACTGTTATTAAGGCACGAATATAAAGACAACTACATCAATTTTTCTCAAAGTGTCGAAGTACCGTATTTTGGAACAAAAAATATTATAGTAATATTGGCTTTCAGCATTTCTTTGGTTTCTTACTAACTATCACAGTTCTTCTGAAATAATCTACATAAAAAGGACCTAGACAAAGTTCGTTCGAAACGAAAGACAAAATGATAGATTGCAGAAAGATTTCTACGGTGCGATGTCAAAAATGGAGAAACGAAATGTCACTTTGTATAGAAAGAGCTATGTATTTATGTGAATTAGAAAGCGTCCATTGCTCCTCAAATCTCGTCGCAGCTTCATTTGGTTCATTTGTTTTCTCCGCAGTCACTGTCGCAAGACGCGTGTCGAATGAGCGTGTAGGCCGTGGCCAAGGAGTAAATCGCATCTGTGGTAATAGTATAGTATTGGCTGCCTATATGCTGTAGAAATACTATAGGTATTGTATCGGTTAGAAGAGGGGCTTGTGGCTAAGTAATAACAGCCGCACGGGTCGATCGATCAGGTTAAGCTACGCTTGCCGCGGTTGGTCCGTAGATAGGTGATCATCTTTACATACCAAGACCCCTCCTGGCCTTGGAAAGGACGTCAAGCCGTTTGTCCCGGCTGTCATTTGTAGATCTTTGACATTCGTTACGGGTCGTCAGAAGCTCGAAAGTCAGACAACCAGTCTTACCAAGGGGTATCGTGTTACCCAGTAACTGGGTTGTGGAGGATAGGCAGTCGCTCCATGTAAAATACTGGTATCCGGCAGTGGCGTGCCTAGGGTTTCAAAATAACGCAAGCCCAATAAAATTTTAACCGATTTCAAAAAAAGAAAGTTCAGTTTTCGACTGAGTATGTAGGTACCTACGTATCTACGTATGTATCATCGCAATTTTCTCATAAACTAGGTTAGGTACAATAAATTCTCTATCCAGCATTTTAGTAAGGCATGCCGGCCGGGCTTTTGGGCTTATATGAAGGTACCGCCACTGGTATCCGGTAACACTGGAAGCCGACTCCAACATAGTTGGGAAAAGGCTAGGCAGATGATGATGTTTCGGTTATAAACAGTATACATAAAACGAAAACTAAGAAGTTCCTATGACCAAATTCTTACATGAACAATTGCAATTTGAATGTAATTTCGATACAAAGAGATGTTTCTAGCTTAGAAATTATTAGCCAAATGTAGAATAGTGATATTTAATAGAAATATGAAATAAATAATTTTATTGAATTGCTAATGAAAATACTTGAAGTTTCCTCGTGATGAGTTCTTCTAACAGCAAGTTATCGTATTGTTTGAAATGCGTTGAAGCTATAGTTAGAAATGATAAAAACTTTAAGATTGCTTGGAAATAACAAGTATTTATTATTGTTTATTTACACAACCAAATTACAAGATGATTATTAACATTAACTTAATTAAATTACAACTAAGTTAAACCTAAAAAAGGCCCTCGAGGCATTGTACCGAGGATGCTGGCGGCATTTCCTCGCTGAATTGCAATGCTAATGCGTTACGCGAGAAAGCCGCCAGCTTTTCGGTCACCAGTTACATCAAATAGACGTTTCGCAATTTCTGCAAATAACTTATGCGCACTGAAACCCTACGGACCGAGGGTCTCGACGCCAAAGGGCACAAAGTTGTACTCTCTGCCAAGGCCTCTATATTTTAGTTATAAATAGTAGTTTATGAAGTTATTTTCAGTATCCTTATCCTTCTCCTAGAGACCTTTTATAAATGATTGGGTTTGTACAAACACCTTTACGCGTCAATCGTATTTAAAAAATCTAGAAGAGGTTGGTGTTTCTTAACTGAATATTCTAAGAAAAAAGGCCGAGACAAATTCAGAGGTCATAGTATCTTTTAAAGTCCAGGCATAATATTGGTCAAATCATGTGAAAACCACATGATGATCCTCTTCATTTCTTCTTCATGGTCCATTGATGAAAAAGCCACACAGATTGAGTGGACCTGTCTAGTCAGTGCACGCATTTGTCAGTAATCGTGCAGAACTTATGAAGCTCAACGATGCAATTAATAATACCAAAGAAAGGCCCCATAAATGACTCAAACTGCCAGACCATGATTAAAACTAACTGAGAAGCTAGATGTCAGATTACATCATGTCATCATGTCATTAGTAATCTGACATCTAGCTGTCACTTTGTGGAATAAAATGGTCTTATTTATTGCAAAGTGATCGTTTAGTTTAATAGAATTATATAAGTGTAAAATAAATGTATAATAATAAGTATAAAACTCTAGAATACAATAAATATGACCCTTTTTATTACAAAAATTGACAGCTAGCTTATGTCAGATTACTCCAGTGAAACAATAATTCGACTTTAGTCTTCACATTCACTTTATATTATAAAAAAAAACTACCTATACGAGTACCAAGAGGTCACTATAGGTGGTTCAGAAATCTTTGAACGCGTGTGCTCTCCCTTTTACAGATACTATCTAAAGTCATAGTAGTATCTAAAGTTATATTTTCTACAGTTAATTTAAGATACCTCCGAAGAAAAAGACCTGGACTTGTTAAGCTTTTTAAACGTGTAATTTGTACCGATAATAATAACCACCTATTATTGTCCCATTGAAGGGCAGAGTCCTCTTCTTAAACTGAGACATTTAGGACAATAGGGTCTTACACCCATTTTTTTAAAGTATATTAATAAAATTATATAGTGCTAATATGGCCCAAAAAAAAATCACAATATTTTTATTCAATCGATGAGTGCCATAAAAATGCATTTAAATTTTACGTTTTCAAATTTCGCGCGTAGTTTGACGAAAACGCTGGACGCAGTGGACGCCATGTTGCTCTGTGGTCATGACGTCACTTGGCTATGTAAACAAATGCGCTGATCTATTATCTAACTATCAGTTGACAGTTGACACGTTTTAGTTTACACAGCGGTATAATGTAATAACATGGCGGCTACTATTTCATGGTGTTTTTTAACAGATTAGAAAAACTGAAAACGTTGATATGAATTTTAAAATTTATTTTGTTATTTTATGAACTAAAAGTAACATTTTCCGACTCCTTTTTGCCTAAACCATCTCAATGATCTATTTATAGATCTTTTCTCGTATATAGTAAAACCCTATTTGTGTCAAGTGCCAAAAAAATGTGCATGCATTATGGGGTCCGAGTGCTCATCGAGTATTTCGGGACATTGCCAAACGGTTGGTAGAGTCTTCACGTGGCCCAAGTATCAGCATTGCCATCCAACGTGGCAATGCTGCCAGCCTTTTGAGCACTTTTCACATTGACGAATTTTTGGATACCAGCTCTCCCGCCTTTTTGTTATTTTTATTATATGCTTATATAGGGTGGAATTTTGTAATGCCACCTGGAGGGAAAGTACTCTTAATACTGCAGATAGAAAATTTTACTCAAACGAAACGTTCCTTTATTTTTGAATAGAAAGCAAACTGCATGTAAAGATTTTCGAAAATTCTCTTCTCCCACACCCGGGAATCGAACCGGCTAAAATCTGAAAAAATTATACCCTGTACTTTTATTGCATCGATCGTTAGGGTCAATTATAAGGATGAAATCTCTCTAACAAACATGATACATTAAATGAAAGGAAAACCAGGAAATCTGAAGTTACAAATTCAATGAGTCAAGTTAAAGCTCTTTAACTAACATCCATCTTTTGTAATGCAGACTCCTTTGCGACATACTCGTAGCTGCGTGTATGAGGTAATTTAAATATAGAATATTAGATTAAAATTTGAAAATTAGATTGTCATAGTTGTTATTCACATTTGATTGTTTGTACAACTCATTTCACATTTTGGCGCACGGTGAAAATGGCTTATCAAGAACAGTTTGATTTAATGGAAGCTTATTTTTTAAATAACAAAAACGTGAATCTAGCTCTGCGGTGGTATGGAGAGAGATATCAAGACCGACAGGCACCAACTCGGTTCGTATTGAAAAGAATGGTAGAAAATTTGGTTTCAAGAAGAGACGGCAAACTATTCAGCAAAACTATTTCGATTTTGAACTAGATGTTTTAACATACTTTTAATCATTTCCAAAGGCTTCAAGTAGAGATGCTGCCGATGAATTAGGAACAACCCACACTCGCGTACTTAAAGTGCTGAAAAAGTATAAGTATAAATGCTATCGTGAAGGTCGGTTGGTGCAAAAATTGCATATTGGGGATCGTGACAGACGATTACAATTTTGTGAAAACATGCTTGGAGAAATTGACCGAGACCCTAATTTTTTGAGTAACATTGTATGGTCTGACGAAACCAACTTCAGCAATAATGGCATGTACAATCGCCGCAATAACCATTATTGGTCTCGAGTGAATCCTGTTCGTGTTTATGAAACTAACAATCAAGTAAGATTTTCTTTCAACGTTTGGTGCGGAATTATGAGAAATAATGTAGTGTTAGTCCACGTGTACGAAGGTCATTTAAACACTGTCAAGTATATTGAAATACTGGATCTCTTAAGAAACGAGTTAAATGGTTTCCCCGAGGAAGAGCGAAACCAAATAATTCTACAGCAAGATGGTGCTCCAGCACATAACAGCAAAATCACTACTGCCTACATTAATAACCATTTTAATACCTGGATTGGTACAAACGGCACAATCAGATGGCCTGCGAGATCGCCAGATCTCACCCCATTAGATTTTTTTTTGTGAGGATATGTAAAAAATCAAATTTACATGAAATCTTATGCGAATGACAACGAGCTGAGAGTTGAAGTTCAGAATACGATTTATAATATTCACCACAACACTTTATTAAAGGTTACTAGAAATGAATTCGTTAAAAGAATAAATTTGTGTATCCAAGAGAATGGAGCCCATTTCGAGCAACTAATTAGTTACTTTACCATTTTTTGTAAATAATTAAATTAATTTAAGATTTCCAGGTTTTCCTTTCATTTAATTTATCATGTTTGTTAGAGAGATTTCATCCTTATAATTGACCCTAACGATCGATGCAATAAAAGTACAGGGTATAATTTTTTCAGATTTTAGCCGGTTCGATTCCCGGGTGTCGGAGAAGAGAATTTTCGAAAATATTTGAATGCAGTTTGCTTTCTATTCAAAAATAAAGGAATGTTTCCTTTGAGTAAAATTTTCTACCTGCAGTATTAAGAGTACTTTCCCTCCAGGTGGCATTACAAAATTCCACCCTGTATATATGGTAGGTTACCATAAAAAAAAAACATTTATTCCTTTGCAAGCACGGGAAAAGTAGGTACGTAGATGTTTAACATATTTGTTCATTATTCTTCATGTTCTGCCGTCACATTATAATGTTATAAGAACCTTGATCCCATTCCACGCTGGCTTCTCTTCCCTTTGTACTAAAAAAGCACCGCAGGTACGTACAAAAATAACGAAAAAATTTCTTCATAGACCGTAAACAAAGTTAAGACCCATTTTACCTAAAAGTCTTTGATCAATATTGATCGAAGCTAAGAGTAGTTAGAAAACGCGAAAAGTAGAAATTCTTCAAAGACATGACAGATTAGCAAGGAGGACGTAATTTTGTACCCTAAGACAGACTTTGGGAAAATATTAATTGAGTTTCAAACTTATTATTAAGTTAAAAGCGATGATGAAGCTATTTTCAGAATTTCGAGCTTCTTGACTTGAGATGTGTTAGGCTGTGCGCAGACTTGAGTGAAGACTGTCTTAAAGGCCGACTCACACCGGGAAAACAGCAGCTGGCAGCGGCGCGGCGAGCACTTACCGTGTGAAATAATTTTAAACTTTATCTACATAATTAAAAGACCACTATCGCTTGAAAAGCTCGAAAAGGTCGTGCGGCCGCCCGTGGTGTCGCGAGCTGCCTCGCGGCCATGCGCGTCTTGTCAGTGGTACTGCCCGCGTCGCGTCGCTGCCGGCCGCTGCCATCCTGGTGTGAATCGGCCCTTAGAGAGATTTTAGGCCGCACCCTAACCAAAAAGATAGTCGCGCGAACACGTGACCGTTGCCGTCAATTTGTTCGGCGAACCCGAACTGGCCTTCAGGTTTTCCGAACAAATGAGTAACATATGAACGCAATGATTGCGTATTCGCGCATTCGATCGCTTTGATTAGGTTAGACCCCTCATGAGACATTCATAAGGATTTTCCA
This sequence comes from Atethmia centrago, assembly GCA_905333075.3. Taxonomy (NCBI): domain Eukaryota; kingdom Metazoa; phylum Arthropoda; class Insecta; order Lepidoptera; family Noctuidae; genus Atethmia; species Atethmia centrago. The sequence continues at coordinate 6,778,033 of HG995384.1, forward strand.
CCCTGGACCAAAAAAAAATGGGTAGGATAGGTATCACGGTGGTATACGCTGTCAGGGTGTGCCATCTCTTCTACTCACCCAACCCGCAGCAGGCGGAGCGGGCGTCAGCGGAGGTCGGACAACGCCCTATTGCAGCCCCCCTAAATGGGTCCAGGGGCAACGGACTCCGGACTACCGTCGCGACATCCACACAACAGGACCAGAGGTGGCGGCACGTAGTTTTCTATGCGCGCCCCTTTTGGACGTCGCGGGGGGAGTCTTACACCTCACTCCCCCCGCGGACCTGAGGTAGCCCGCACAGGCGGGCCGGCACCGGCACGGGGATCGCGGAAGTCGCACAATATCCCATGATCCCCGGTGCAAGTGTGGTAAGGCAACACCAGGGTGGTATTTAGTCGGCATTATGATGACAGATGACATCCATGAGGATTTCCCACCACGGAGCAAAAAAAAAGGTTAGGTTAGGTATGGTATGGCTTTATGAAAACAATGATGGCGCGCCAACTCGTGACATAAGTTTTGTTTTGGTACAACAGTATGTGCCAGAAGGAATAGACTGACTCACTAAAATAACTAAAACTAGAATCAAAACAGTTTCAATGTATAGTGAGTAACTGGAGTTCTGTAAATTGTGTATTCTAAATAACAACTTACCCGAAATTACATAAATCAAATACCGACGTTCCAAAAGCTTTCGAAAAGAGATTTTTAGTTTAACCTTTTATTAAAACATTGGTACGAAAGTCAGTCGCTTTGAATTTAGGCACAACTTCCTTGTTAATTCGTTACAAAATTCCAATGCTTAATTAGACAAAACTAGCGACTCACCAATAACCAGTAACTGGGTTGTGGAGGTCAGATAGGCAGTTGCTCCGTATACTATACTAGTATTCAGCTGCTTCTGGTTAGACTGGAATCCGACTCCAACATAATTGGGAAAAGGCTAGGCAGATGATGATAACCAGTCTCCCATGTTTCAACATGTCAAAACATGGAGATTTCATAGATTTGTGAAGATTTCGGTGCTTTATCTAAGTTAAAATTTAATGTATTACACACATAAACCTTTCGGAATTAATTCTCTAAATGATGGGAAACCGCATCAAAATCGGTTGCGCTGTTTAAAAGAAGTCATACAATTTGCATAGATATATGTAGATTAAATTATAGATGTACGAGTATGTATAGAAATAAAAACTTGTTTGTAGAATTTACTTTTTAACTTTTATAATAAATGGAGTTAGTATTCGAAGAAGTATGCTTTTACCCACGCATACTGAAATATTTAAGCTCGAACAAAGCGTATAAATGGTTCGTCAGAAAATCTCGATTGTATGAATTCCAAAGTTAAAGTATATGAAATTACCATGTAGGCGGGGTATTCTATCGTTTCTGATTTTTCTTTTATTCAATTCTCGTGAAATACACGAAAATATCTTTTGGGTGAAATTTAACGAGTGACATTCCACACAATGTGCACTTTTATAATTTCCAGTGTGACGATATTATCGTGGACTTTTACGCCCACGATAATATATCACAATAACACAGGGAAGTCAAATGTATGCTAATATTTAAAGACGCTTTTAAATTTCAGTTCACAATAATGTTATAACGTGCACGTATTTTTAGACATTTTATGGACGTAGACTGGGACGTCGTCCTCGTGGAGGCGATCGGCGGCAGAGATCTCTCGCGTCCGGCCTTGGTTCAGGTACGGAGCGAGAGGGCATGAGCAGCCATCACCTCTTTCTGCGAAGCAGTAATGCTCGCAAAGGTTGAGGGAAAAGCAAATTTCGCGCCCTCTCATCCCTAGCCGCCGCAGGAGACGCCCTGGACGTCGGGAATCCCGGGCAGATTTCCGGCCACCGTAGGTGCGGGCTTGCGTATGGTGAGCAATGGGTAGCTCACCGTCCAGTAAGGACCAGGCCCGGGTCGACGGCGCGTTATCTTCCACGCGCGCCTCAAAGAGATGTCATCAGCACAAGTGTAGGGGTCCACTAGGGCCGATGCCTGCCGGGGTCACGGGAAGGTACTAAAGGGTTACCGAGGCCCCTGGCAACACAGGCAACGGAAGGAATACGGGTGGGTTTTAGTCAGTAAGAGTCTGACATACCCTCCCGCTCCGCCCAGAGCGGGAGAAGTTATTTGAAGATTCCCCACGCAAAAAAAAAAGACGGGGACGTCCACGATAATATCGTCGCATTAGAAATTTTAAAAGTGTGCATTAGGTAAGTACTGAGTTGTGAAAAGTAATTTGTGCATTTTTTTTATGTATAACTCTCTTCCATCTTCCCTCTCGCTTTCTGAGGGAGTGATTTCGTGAAAACGGGATGGAAGAGTGTAATATGTACGTACATTACATTCTGTAGTACGACTACAGATTGTCGTTTTAATAGTTTTAGTAATTGCTCTCGTATTGTTAAAGTTTTGTTTTTTTTTTTTTAAGTATTAGACGTAAGTTGATGTTTCAAGTATTTGGTGTGTGGTTGCAAACCCACTATTGCATTGGGGTCATCCTGTAAAGATAGTGTGTGTAAGTTTTAATAATAAATAAATAACAGTAAGTGACAGCTGGAGCATGGAATAAGTAAGTACTTTTTAATAGAATACTAATTCCACAATCAATACAATCTTGTAATAAAGATTCTGAGTAGAGGAGATCAAATTTCGACCAGTGAGCGACCACTTGAATAATTATTCGTATAAATATTTCAGTATTAAGCTTTTTAAATGTTGAGGTTAATTTATATTGCAGCTCAGTTGCTTATTACCAAGATGAGATGTCAGATGTTACGCAAAATATGCGACTACTGTAAGGCTCGCTCGTTTTTTTTTTATTTAAATAAAATCACATGTGCTAGACGTGGCAGTACCTATTCAAATAAATAGTGGTGCACCACTACTTATTTCATTTGTGTTTACCGCCTGTAGGTACTTAAAGTATAGTTACCATTTTACGAATTTACATAATTTGCGGCATAATGCGGTAATCAAACAGTGCAATATAAGAAATTGCACTCGCAAACAAATAAAACATAGACACAGAAAAGGTAATTAATGTTGTAAAATATTTTTGCACGCATGTACCACTCTCACATTCTGTTCAACACATACTCTCTCTTAAAAACCCTCAAACTCACCATCACATAATCATACACTCGTACACTCACACTCAATCACATATGTAATTTAGTTATATTGTTATTATTTTCAATGAAGCAAACCTATTTTACTTTTATATAATTATATTTTTATTTTAAAAACATGTTCTTTTAAAATAAAAATAAAATTTAATTATTTACAATATTGACCATATTGGTGCCTAAAATACAGACTTGCCTAGTTTCGGGCCATTATAAACCTTTGTAATATTTTAAGCAATAAAGTTTTATTATTATTATTTCTAATTTAATGTAGCTAAGAAACATCCTGTTTTATCAGCAGGACATGCTCCTGGACTAAATAATTAATTCTCTATCATATAAATTAATTCATCCATGCGACGGCGCGACGTTCACTTCAAATGTTCTACAAACATAACACAGCTCTACTTAGCATAGCATTTCCCTCGTGAATCGTTTACCTGCTGCTGTTCTCATGTAGTTTCCGCGTGTCTCCAAAGACGCTCATTTGTTCGGAAAAGGAAATCATCCTTTGTCGGCGTGACCACGCCTTCGGGTTCGCTGAACAAGATGATCGCGACGGTAGCGTGTTCGCGCGACCATTGCTTTGGTAACGCGGCCTAAAGTAAGATTCGTGAATTGATTAAAATAATAAAACTGTCAAGATCAAACTCGCTGTTACATCTGTTTTTTTTAGATCAAACATTAATTTTAGTTGTAAGGACCTCGAGAAATCTGAGGAGAGGTCAGGCACCGCCCAGCAGAAACTGCTTGAGGCCCAACAGTCTACTGACGAGAACAACCTGTAAGATATACTTTCATCTCATCTTACAACATTGCACTACTTCGGTTGAGTTTCTAAAGCCAGCTTCAGTCATAGCTTTGAATACCTACAAAGTGTGGCATGGGTATTTGAACATGTCCAAACTTTGAATCCATGTATGTATGTATGTCTTACGCCGGCTTAAGATGTTATACAGCTTCAACTTACTTGGTGAAGATATAATTCCAAACTTGAAACTTACTAAGGAGCAGAACATTTCAATATATCCATTTCAAAACCAGTCGCAACATTGTACCTAAAAGAAAAGAACGAAAAAAAATAAAAATTGTTTATTCTGCACAAACAAAACGCTTATTACAAAAAAACAATACATAAAATACACACATACAAAGTAGCCAAAAGCCTCGTATTCAAGCCACAAAAGTTTGACAAACTTGTCCATTGCTTGATGTCAGGACTCAGTCAGGGCCAGGGACCAGAGACAATTTAGTATTTACATTATGTAATATTTACCTCCTTGTTAATTCAGCGCATTCATGTAGCAGTGAAACTTAAATTTTCATTTATTTCACTCAGAAGTAAACACTAATACGCGCTACGCGGGTTGCGGGAAATTGTCTCGATTGCCAAGTTACAAAGCCTGGATACAAACGACCTACATATTACCTACTCTATGCTGGGGTAGGCCGGCTACATAGTATCTAGATTGCTTGATGAATTACTGATGTGTTTCTGTTTGAATTATTACATAATCAGTCTTTATAGTCCCAACCTGGAACACAGGCCTCCTCTCTGTGAAATAGAGTCCATCATTTCCTATTTTCAATTTCAAAAGATTTCCACGAATTTTTATAAATTAATTAATTTATCACACATTTGATTTCCTTTGATAGAATAAAACTACGAAATGAGTATAATGTACTATTGTGACCTGTTAAATGTTATAAATACGTACGAATTTTTAGTAAAAGTAGTTAAAGACATAATCATATTACTAGAAATAGGGACCTATATATTAGCTCAACCAGGTTTCAGACTGGCTAAAGTAGGCTCATCTTTCATGGGATACGGTTTAAAATGTTACGATAAAATTCCAACCCACATACTTCAACTGAATGAGATGAAATTCAATTCTAGTATAAAATGCACACTATGCAGGCAGACATATTATAAGTTGGGGGATTACATCGCTGATAAAAATGCTTGGCTCAATGCTGGTCCTGCTCCACAACCAATTGATTAATTAACATTTGAAAATACTGTTGGAGCTGCTGAACATTCTAAGACTATCTTTGCATTGTATAAATTCAATCTACTTTGTATTATATAATTGCATTGTACAGGTGTGAGTACTATGTATAATAGAGCTACCATTTACCGGTTAATATGTCTTTCATTGACTTGAATGGGCTCTGGCGGCTCGGTATGTCATGCTCATTCAGATGTCTCGCTGATGGAGGCGCGTGTGTTCATTTAGCTCCCTTCAAAATGGTTGAGCTGAATGGTGCTGATCCATGCGTCATATTCGTGAATGAGCGTCGTTAGGTGGGACTTGTCACCTCTTAGCTGCCTCGGCTTATTTTTAATTATTTTATTTTGAAATTGTATTTTTTTTTTGTTATTTTGCTACTATGGACGTGTTTTTTTTTACATCGTCTTCACATTTAGTTATAAATTCAACATTATTTATACTAATCTTTATGTAAAAATATAATTTAAAAGAGTGTCCACGGAGTTTCTTGCCCGTTATTCTCCATAGGTACCTACTACGCTTTGGAATGGGCAACTAGCTTCATATTTCTAATTGACCAACTTCTTGACAATTCAAAAGTGCCTGTAAATTGAATTAAATGCTTTGAGTTTTGAGTTTTGAGTAAACACTTTAAGTTACTCTCTCGAACATGTCTTGCGGGTGAACATTTGTTTGTTCGCAAAACTTTGAGCTCTCGGAAATTGTTCGCGAGTGGCCAACAAATCAATGCTGTTGGTATAGGTACATAGTACATAGGTACTATAAAAATGTTACGTTATGTTGTATAATTAGCTACTAATATACTTTTTGGCCACTCGCGTGCAACTTCCGAGAGCTCAAAGTTTTGCGCATACTGTACACTATACAGATACTAAAGTTACCTACCATTGCATTTATTTATCCGATTAAGAAATGGTGGCAATTTTCTACATAAAAATTAAGTAGGTACCTACCAAAAATCAAAAATCAAAAGTCATTCATTCAAACTAGGCTGATGATCAGCACTTTTCGAACGTCAAAATTACATAAGACAGTCCCCCAAAACGCCCCTTCGCCAATTATTTAATGCAGAATAAAATTCTGTACCCAGCCTAACAGCAATTATGTAGGTAAATAAGAAAAATAATGTTAACATCCGTGAAAGGATTTCCTGGCTTCCGGTAAAAATCCCGACTCACACATTAACGTTCGATTTGGCGCAAAATTTGATTTTTTGTCACCAATTACGTCCGCCATCCGGATTTTGGCGAATGACTGAGTGATAATTCACTCAATCATTCGTCGAAATCCCAGACGATGTTAATATTACGTAGTCTGGTTTTTAGATAGAATTATTACAATTGAGAAGAATTCAGCTTTTAGTTTTACACAATAGAATTATGTAAATTAAAATGGTGTTTTAGAAAAAATACTTTAATGCTCGCACATAAAGTTCAGTTTACGCGACAGCTTCTCCATGATTTTTTCAATAGTAGGTACTAGTAATTCTGAAATCAGTATAATTTAGGTACTGTATTGTATATGTAGTGTAATGTATTGTATTGTATTGTATCTATCACATAATTAATGGTGTAAGGTCTTCACATAGAATTATATAATTAATGTACCTATACAAAATAATGTAAAATATTTTAAAAGAGTAACGGTGGAATTTCTTGCCTATTCTTCTCCATACGAAACTACCTCTTGGTCGGGGCGACTAGAATCAATTCTATTTTTTGTAAATTTTGACGTTCAAAAGTGCCTTCCAAGTGCCTATTTGAAATAAATAATTTGACTTTGATTTTCACTTTACTCTAATACAAAGTTAATATTTATTTAAATGGTGTACGCACCGGGACTTACAGCTTAGTACGGCCATTATTCCAAATGCGTACAGTGTGACTATGTTCGTGACAATTGAGCCTGGCACCTATCAGTTACCTAAGACCCTACGGTCTGTTAACCTAGCCCTACAGTAACAACCTAGCACCCTAGTTAATCTACCGCCCTAACCAACCATACACACCATACTAAACGTAAGTTACGTTGGTTTTATGTACGGGAAGTCTGTAACAAGGAGACCTACGGTAACAGACGGAATTTGGGTAGGAATAGGGGTTTGTGTGGAATGGTTTTCTCACTGCCGATCCCACAGACTCATAGGACCGATGATGGCTAAAGATGCCTTGGCCACAGTGAGAGGAATTATAGGAGATGAATCACACTCGACTCCAGTTTAATGACTAATTTATTACAATAATTAACTTAATTATATACGGATCCCGTGGTAAATACACATTGATGCCTATTTAAATGTGGGCTATGTGTGTATCGAGCCGATAAAGCGAAGATCTCAGTAGGTCACTTCTTAGCGCTGACGGTCGCGCATACGGAGGAGGTCTGCCCGGCTTGGGCAGAGCACCACAGTGTCCTCGTGGAGGCGATCGGCGGCAGAGATCTCTCGCGTCCGGCCCTTGTTCAGGCCGTGGTACGAAGCGAGAGGGCATGGGCAGCCGTCACCTCCTTCTGCGAAGTAGTATTGCTCGCGAAGGAGGAGGCAGGAAGGTTGAGGGAAAGGCAAATTTTGCGCCCTCTCGCCCCTAGCCGCTGCAGGAGACGCCCTGGGCGTGGGGAATTCCGGGCGGATTTCCGGCCACCGTAGGCGCGGGCTTGCGGACGGTGAGCAATGGGTAGCTCGCCGTCCGATAAGGACCAGGCTCGGGTTGAGGGCGCGTTGGATTCCACGCGTGCCTCGCGCTGAGGGTGCTGGTGTTGGCGGCGCGTAGAACGAATGTGTGTCGCTCTTAACGCTGACGCTGTGGTGCTAGGTACTGCTTATTCATGGTTGAATAAATGGAAATAACATCAAATTGGATACAAGGATTTGCATGTGGAATACATTTCCTCCCAGACTTAAACCTTGCTTCATATTTCAAATATTATTAATGCATAACAGTTTCTACATAAAATAAGCGTAAGCGTACATTTAAGTAAGCGAACGCCAGGTATAAAGGTGAAATATCCTCGCAAAGAGATATTCGTACCCGTATAATAAATTTGAAATATGGGTACAGCTTGCATACATCCAGGAAAGCATTTATCAAGTCCTGAAGCGCACATTTTAAAAGTATTTTTAGTTTACGTACCACCATAATAAATACAAAGGGTACTTGTAAATACAGGGAAATTAACTGCTAAGCAAATTGACTACCAACTTATATGGTCCGTTTATTCTAATCACAATTGTCATTCTTTGACAGTTGGATGCATGGAAGAGATCGCAGTAAGCGATGAGGCCGCCCGTGGTATATCTTGTTGTGTATATGTTCTTTCTGTAATTTATAATCTCGTGTACAATAAAGTATATATAAATAAATAAATAAATGATATTTATTTCTGTAAATAAAAAAAATATAGTTTTTGAATCTAGATGTGGTCGGTGTTTTCTATACGATTAATCTGAGACAAAAGAACGAAAAACTAAACAATCTCAAAGGTCACAGTCTCTTTTAAACGGGTAACATTTAGTTTCTCTGTCTGTACAGTCTCAAGCATAAATATAATATTACTATGAACAGCTCGGCAATAATATCTGATTGCATGATTCATCCATTTATATATGACGGAAAATATATGTGATAATTTGTGGAAGGCACATACAATTGGCAACACAAATATAAGTAGGCAAGCCGCTGCGCGTCGCTAGTCTGGCACAACACGCCCCATTAGCATGTCGGTGACGCGAAAGCATAAGTTTTGCCAAATTAAATGCCAATGAAATCTTCTTTAGCCACGTTGAGCGATTTTTGCCTACCAAAAATCGCTTAACGCGGCTAAAGGAGATTTCACTTCAAAAACAGTTGTACTCGAGTGTGCTGGCTAATATATATATTGGAATAAACGTAAATATAATAATACCTATTAAGTGACATCGAAGGACCACCAAAATTATCTGGCGAGATAAGACGCCTAAATATAGGATGCCGCATGGGTTTGCTGCTTTTAGGGTTCCGTAGTAAACAAGGAACCCTTATCGTTTCGCCATGTCCGTCTGTCTGCCCCGCTGTAGCTCAGAGACGCTTAGTACCTACTAGAAAGCTGTAATTTGGTATAGGTATAACATATTAATCACGCCGACAAAGTGCTAATTGCGGGTCTGTGAACACCACTTTTCGATTCAAGGATCTGTTTGCATAATATTAAGCATTAAAGTGCTAATTTTTGTTAGAGTCAAGTGGCCCCCCCCCCCCCTCCTGTCAGCTAAATGGTTTTTCATAGAGATGAAAAAAATCTTGGCAGCCAGCAGTACATATAATAAAATTAAAAGGAAAAATGTCACAGCTAAGTGGGGTTTACAAGTTAACGAGTAATAGTCGTCCAACTTAAATTTGTAGTTGGAGAATTGATGGTGGCATATATCGATGTATTGGAAACACATATTTTTCAACTACAATGTTATGTTTGTTTTTGGAATAAATTCATACCAACTTCACAACTACGGAACCATTCATTGTGCGTGGTTCGACACGCATTTGGTCGGTTTTTTTTCTAATTTGCCTCCCAACACTGACCCAATATTCAAAATTCACTTATTTACGTTACACGTCCGAGTTTGGGTCATCGGTCCAGTAGATTCTGAGCAAATTGACAGACAGACAGACACACGAGTGATCCTATAAGGGTTTCGTTTTATCATTCCGACATACGGAACCCTAAAAATGAAAGAAAATATGTGGCGGCATCTACGTCGCCACATACGAACTACGCATCACACTGACGTCACGCAAAATCCTGTATCGCGCAAGCAGAGTTTACCGCGCAACTAGCATATATACAACATCCCGACATCAACCGTCGGGCAGTTGCCCACCAGACACGACACCCGTCTGGTCGGAGGATCCTCCCTTTTCTATGGAGGATGAGTGAACTTTACACCCTGTTCCTCATGCACCTATACTGGTGACCCCGAGTATGAACGTCAGCGCAGCCTTCGTGCAACTACATCAGCGTGACGGCATCATCATCACTTCCTCAAGCTTTCGAGCGGCGAGTCACACAGCCAACCAGCACCCACGGCTTCAACGGGTATCCTGACCACCAGCATGCAGCGACCGCGCATGCCTGGTCATCACCCTAAGCCTCATCAGCAAACTTGGCACAGCACACTGCACTTTCGGCCGGTCAACATGCAGAGCTCTTCAACCAGACACGACACCCGTCTGGTCGGAGGATCCTCCCTTTTCTATGGAGGATGAGTGAACTTTACACCCTGTTCCTCATGCCCCTATAAATACATCAATATTTGTGTGTTTTGTTTTTACTGACGTGAGTCTTTCTGTGCCTTAACGAACGTTTAGCAACGCATAAAGTATTCCTTTAGATGCAGTTGGTTTCGAAACGATAGAAAAAGAGAGGATACATTTTGGCCGATTCTAGGTACACGTCTTCTTTAATTCAGAGTGGCTTCTGGCTAAGTAATAACAGCCGCACGGGTCGGTGTATCAGGTTAAGCTTCGCTTGCCGCGGTTGATCCATGGATGGGTGACCATCTTTACATTCGTTCATTTCCAAGACCCCTGCTTGCTCGGAAAGCACATTAAGCCTTTAGTCCCGGCTGTAATTTGTAGATCTTCGACAGTTGTTACGGGTCGTCAGAAGCCCGAAAGTCTAACAACCAGTCTTACCAAGGGGTATCACATAATCAGCCTATAATGTTCTCACTGCTGGGACACAGGCCTCGTCTCTGTGAGAGGGTATGGGCCGTAATCCACCACGCGGGCCCAGTGCGGGTTGGTAGATGTCACATGTCTTCGAATTTTTGGTTCTAGGACATGCCGGTTTCCTCACGATGTTTTCCTACACCGTTTTGAGAGCAGTGGTGATGAAATAATTTACGCAAAGTAAAGCATCTGTCCGGGTTCGAACCTACGACCTACAACCCGTAGGTCGCGGCCGTTACCACGGCCACCACTGCTCTACTACTACTGGGTATTACGTTACCCAGTGACTGGGTTGTGGACGTCATATAGGCAGTCGCTCCATGTAAAATACTGGTATTCAGCTCAGGTACATACCCCTCGCGTGGCGCGAGGTGAAAGTCATTTTGATACCCAAACCTGGCAAAACCACTCATACACAACCCAAAGCTTATAGGCCTATAAGCCTCAAATCCTTTCTACTGAAGACCCTCGAGAGACTTTGCGATAGACACATTCGAGACGGACCACTTCGAGTCAAACCCCTTCATAAACAACAGCATGCGTACACCACAGGCAGATCAACAGAATCCACGCTGCACAGCGTGGTTTCCATAATTGAATGCGCAGTGGATCACAAATGCTCAGCACTGACCGCCTTCATTGACATCGAGGGCGCCTTTGACAAAACGATGTTCAATAGTATCAACACGGCCCTTGATAGGCACAGCATAGACCAGACCATAAGTGGCTGGATCTCAAATATGCTTATACTGAGAGCGGTACAAGTCACAGTGAACGACACTACCAGGGCCATAGTGGCGAAGGGCTGCCCACAAGGTCAACAATCTTATTAAAACACTCAACGATAAAGGTTACTTCACCGTACGCTACGCGGATGACTTAACCATAATAATAAACGGCACCCACGAGAATACCCTGTGCAACCTTATGCGCCAAGTCTTAAAAATAGTAGAGGTTTGGTGCAATAAGCACCAACTATCAGTAAACCCTACAAAAACCGAATTGGTTCATTTCACAAAGAAGAGGAAATTGCCGCTACTGAAATGAAATGAAATGAAATGAAATGAAATGAAATGAAATGAAATGAAATGAAATTTTTTATTCTGTAAATAGGATATGAGAATCACTTTTACACGTCATATTAAAAAATAAGCTAGATGGAGTCGACATTTCCTATCTGACTACCCCTGAGAAGAAATGGCGAAACAAACTCAAGGGTCAAAGTCTCTTTTAAAGTCCAGACATAATCTTGGTCAGATCATGTGAGGACCATGTAGATCTATGTCTGAAATGGTCTTTTGAGGAAAGAACCACACAAATTTGAGTGGACCTGTCCAGTCAGTGCAAGCATTTGTCAGTAATCGTGTAGCTCAACTCAAAACTTAAGGAGCTCAACGACTCGACGAACAATACCAAGGAAAGGACAATTGGTTTGGCCGCATAAAGAACTCAAAATGCCAGACCATAACTAAAACTAAGAGAAAAAAAAAAAAAAAAAAAACAACGAAATAAATAAAGATGACCCACATAGTGCTCACATTCACAATAATTAAAGTAATATAATACTTTTCAAGGTACATACATAAATATTCACTTAATTTTGCTTATAATATTCATCAATGTCAATATGTACATATACTACAGCTACCACGATTCTTTGGAACCACCCTAAGCCTATCAACTGAAACCAAATACCTGGGCATTTTCTTGGACAAACAGTTGAATTGGGCAAAACACACCAACTACATCATTACAAAAGCCAGCATATCGCTGTGGCAGTGCAAAAGACTGCTCGGCAGGAACTGGGGAATTAACCCCAAGATTACCCACTGGCTATTCACCACGGTCATCCGGCCAACTATCACATACGGCTCACTAGTCTGGTAGCCCAGGACAGACCTGAGCACAGCCCAAAAAGATCTCGAAAAACTGCAACGGTTTGCTTGTGTAGCAATCACAGGCTCTGTGAGAACTACGCCCACCGCCACCCTACAGGCTTTGCTTGGATTGCCGCCTTTGCACCTCATCGTGCGAGAGGAGGCGGCCCTGGCCGCCTTTAGGCTTAACATAACAGGAACCCTGAGCAAAGACTCTAGAGTCAAGCACATACGCATAAGGGAGGATGCGATCAAACGAAGACCGATGATGGCATCACTCTGCGACAGAGCCCTAAAACTACACTGTTTCCAAAAGCACTACAACATAATACTCACAGGAGAACGGTGTGACTATTCAGGCCCGTATGAGGTAAGAGTATACACCGATGGATCAAAGACCAACTCCGGAACCGGAGCTGGCGTTTTCTCACACGACCTTAACATAAACATATCCTGCCCGCTGGGAATGTTCAACACCGTCTACCAGGCGGAATGGGTGGGCATTATACAAGCGGCGTATGCCACAGAAGCCAGGAGAGTCACGGACACTCATGTACGTATACTCTCCGACAGCGCCTCAGTTCTCCGATCCCTAGGGAAGAAACACAGTACTTCGAGATTAACACAAGAATGTCACAATGCGCTAGAACGTATAACGGTATTGAACCGGATATGGATAAAAGGACACAGCGGATCGCTGGGCAATAACGGAGCTGACGAACTAGCCAGGAGAGCATCTGGCACGTCAATCTGCGGACCGGAGCCGATCGTGCCAATCCCCTTCAACCAACTACGCAGGTGGCTACAGGAGCTCACCCACACACAAGCGGAGAGCTGGTGGTCCTCGGTACAGGGGTGCAGATAGTCCAAGGAGGCTATGCCATCCTTAGATAGTAAGTTAACCAGGCGCTTGTTACGCCTGGACAGGACCGGCCTGCGCCTGGTGACGGGGACCATCACGGGTCACTGCTTGCTAAACAAACACTTTCACACAATAGGCATAACGGACAGTCTTCCATAGAGGCCTTGCATGGAGGCAGAGGAAACCGTTGCGCATGTGCTCTTTGAATGGACAGGCGTCAACCACATTAGATCAGAAACCCTTGGGGCACCCAGATCCTACACAGAGGTTCTAAACAGACCAGGAGATGTGATCAACTTTTGGAGGGAGGTGGGCTGGTTGGAATAACCACCAAAAACGGCCGCTATGGCCCACGCACAATAGTCCACCTGAAGGACTAAGTGCGGAAACCAACCCCTCTAACATAACATAACTGGTATTCAGCTGCATCCGGTTTGACTGGAGGACAACCCCTAGGTAAATAGTTAGGAAAGGGCTAGGCAGATGATGTAGATTTTAATTCTTTTTTTTTATTTTTATCTTGAGAATTTTACTTTCTTTTCCCTGGTTTTAACACAAAGAGATGCTACTTTTCATTACTAATTTAATAATAATAAAGCTTCATTTTATTTCGTTTGATAAATCCAATACAGGCATAACAGACTGCCTAGAATTCTGACGCTATTGTACTCAAGTCTAAGGTAATCTAATATCGGTTGGGGCTAGATGTTGACATTGACTGACATTGTTAGTTATTCTTAACTGTATGTGTACCACCTAGCCACATATATTTTTAGTATCGACGTAGGTGTATTGAGAGACGAGAGATATTTTTATATAAAATCTAATCAAAATCCACTCGACTTGTGTCGAAGCAAAGATAGGTCTGATCGGATCGGATTATGCAATAGATGCAATCTCTAATGCGTGAAAGTGGCTTAAGAAGCATACCTATCCTCTATTATATAAATATTTAATAAGTGATTATAAGTAATTGGGTACACACTATGGTCTGTTTCAAAATTATCTGAAGAAAACGTAAACAAATGGATCAGAAAACTTACCGTGTGGATACCAAATGTTATCTTAACTATACATATATTTCCTTACTTCCTTAGTAATATTATAAATGCAAAAGTGAGTTTGTTTGTTTATTTATTTGTTACGCTTTCACGCTAAAACGGCTGAACGGATTTAGATAAAATTTGGCACATGAGTAGAACATAACCTGGATTAGTAGATAGAATACTTTTTAACCCGATATTTCCACGAGATCGAGACTTATGCGGGTGAAACCGCGTGGCGCAGCTAATTCAAACAATCATTGTTGGAAATAGAGGTAAGATATAAAGTTGCAACTATCTCAATAGAAATGTGTTACTGAATTCCTTCAAATACATCAAATACTTTTGGAACAGATTATAGGTAGACGTCAAATTGGATAATAGGCTTTTCGGTTTTGCGCGTTTTGTAAATATAGCTTCGATTAATTTATAGCGAATTATGTTTCGGAAAATTCGACTGTTAATTTAATTGATAGTAACATATAGCATCACGCCTGTTTTCCTTAAGCAGTTAGGCAGAAGTGTTAGTTCCTACACCCATATTTCGCCAGTTATTTCTTTAAGTCTCATGTAATGGGGGCAAGCCTGTTGCCATCAACTGGGCACTAATTCAGACTCTGGGCTATTAAGTTATTCCAGATGGAAAAACCCAATAAAACTTTGCTCGACCTGGAAATCGAACCCAGGACCTCATGCTTGGGCAGCTCACCGTCCGGTAAGGACCAGGCCCGGGTCGACGGCGCGTTGTATTCCACGCGTGCCTCAATGAGATGTCATCAGCGCAAGTGTAGGGCCACTAGGGCCGATGCCTGCCGGGGTTGCGGGTAGGTACTAAACGGTTACCGAGGCCCCCGCAACACAGGCAACGAAAGGAATACGGGTGGGTTTTAGTCAGTAAGAGTCTGACACACCCTACCGCTCCGCCCAGAGCGGAAGAAGTTATTTGATGATTACACACCCAAAAAAAAAGGACCTCATGCTCAGCAGTAGCGCTTGCAACCACTAGACCAACAACGCAGTCGATTGTTAATTTAATCGTGATTAGTATTCACGACAAATCAGTCATTTTAGTATCAATACTGGTCCGTCCGTCATCGTCACTCACTAGTGACGATGACGGACGGACCAGTATTGTTGAGTTCTTTACTAGCGGTACACTTACCGCTAGTAAAGAAAGAAGAAAAGAAAAAAAATGAGCATTTAAAACCAACAAAATTGACATATTTGTTCGAATAAACAAAATACAAAAAAAAAACAAGACCTGTGCGATGCCAAAAAGGCTCCTATCTCAGCATAATACCTTGATACTTAAAAAATAAATACCAGGCTCGATGTCCCCGATCGATGTTTTTTCCGTTCACTGTATGATTGTCCGGCAACACTAATGTCGGAACTGCAAGCCCGAAATAGTAGCATTTATGGTCTGTTCCAAAAATACCAGATGAAAATGTAAACAAATGGGTTAGAAAGCGGAAACCTGTGGAAGCCAATTTGTAGTGCCACTTATAAATTGAGAAAAGCACTCAATTTCTAAGTGGCACTTTCGATTATTTGATTACTTAAATCCGAAATTAAAACTCCTAAAATCACCAGAAAATTTCATTTAACAATTAAGATTAATTTTATGATCTCAATTTTCGTCCATAATTTTTCAATTAAAATTTAGATAAAATAAAGATAAAGATATTTTTATTTTGTAAAACATGAGAAAGTACAATACATGTGCATTGTGGATGGAATTAAATAACAATAAAAAGGAGCTACATGTTTTGCCAGTTAAAGCGTACAAAAAAACAAAAGGTATTGTTACCATGCGTTTAGCTAACTACATTATCAATACATCAGTTTAGAAATAGCTTAACTAACTACCATACAACAGTTTATTTACCATTAGTAACAAGGAGGAATGTCGCAATAATGTGCCTGTATTTACCTAATTTCGCTCATTTAGGAACTCTGATAAGCTGTAGTAGCATTTGGCTATTTTTTTTTTTTTTAATGCAACTTAAACAACCTAGTGGACAGCTGTTTCAAGGGTGTTGGGAGCTTTTTATAAATTTTTGGGGCCAAACAGAATATGCTTTTATGATTTAGTGAGTGATTGCGTAAGAATTTAACCTGAACAGGGTTTGTTTACACGTTTGTCTGATAGTTTTGAAACAGACTATATGTACTTGTTTCTTACCTTATTTAAGACCTAAGGTCTTAATTAGATACTTCAGTATTTATTTATTGAGCAAGGCACACCAACGACATATTTACAATATTCTAATAACAATAGGTAATCATGAGTCTTCAATACATCACTTATAGGCATATACAACATTATTATTAAAAGGTGACCAACATCTTATTCAGACATATCTGTTTAGATAAAATCCTCAAAACAAATAAAGAGTAAAAAAAACCTAAATATTCAATAAAAATTTGAATCATTACAATATTAGCAATAAAAATTTGATACATAATAAAAATACCAAAATAAGATTAGATTATACAATTAAATTTAATTTTGTTAAAAATAATACATTTCGTCACATTGCATGAGAGCAATACAACCATAGAAAATCACAGTAAACTATTCTAATAACACAATGAAATACAGAACAAAAAATAAAATATACGTGGTCTCATTTGCGATAGCAAAGAAGTTGCTCAAGAATTTGTAAATTTTTTTACCAGTGTCCCGCTTAAAACTACTGAAACCTTAAATTCCTCGCCCTCGCTCGCTTTTGATTTAGTAAGGGAAAACGTTTCAGCTTGCACGATTGAATTTAACTTTAAGCATATTAATCCCATAATAGTAATAAAAGGTTTTAAGCAAATCAAGATCAAATTGTCTGAAGATCTTTGGGGAATGTCCATTAAAGTCTGTACCTCTAAAATTGAGACTATAGCGCCCTACTTAGCCTTAATATTTAATTTGTGTGTGGATCAAGGATCTTCCCGGATTTAATGAAATACAGTAAGGTAATACCACTTTTCAAATCCGGGGACAGTAAAGATACAAATAATTATAGACCCGTATCCGTGTTGCCGGTTTCCAGTAAGGTGTTTTTAAAAAGTAATGCTTAATCAAATGCTCAATCATTTTAACTCGAATAAAATCGTTCACGATCAACAGTATGGTTTCACTAAAGGACGGTGTACGACCGACGCCGGTGTAACCTTACTAAGACACATTTTTAACGCGTGGGAAGAACCGCAAGACGCCATAGGAATCTTTTGTGACCTCTCCAAGGCATTTGATTGCGTCGACCACGAAACCTTACTCTTGAAACTTGAGCATTACGGACTTGGAAAACATGCGCTCAGCTTAGTAAAATCTTATTTAAATGATAGACAATAGCAAGTACAAATTAATGGCATCAATTCACTCGGTTTAAAAGTAAAAATGGGTGTTCCTCAAGGTTCGATATTGGGTCCTTTCCTCTTTTTAGTGTATTAACGATTTACTCCATTTATTAAATAATCAACCACAAATGGTGTTATTTGCTGATGATACTTCTTTAATTTTTAAGGTAGATAGACGTGCTACTAATGTTGACGACGTAAATACCGCCCTATTGCAGGTTCAGAATTGGTTCACTGCCAATAATTTAGTATTAAATGGGAAAAAAACTAAGTGCATTAGATTTTCTTTACCAAATGTCAAAAGTAGTGATTATGAGATAATATTGAATCAAGAGAAACTAGAATTCGTCGATAAAACTGTTTTCCTGGGGATCACGCTCGACTCAAGGCTACAATGGGGTCCTCATTTAACATCTCTTGCAGGACGGCTAAGTTCAGCGGCATATGCTGTCAGAAAACTCCGTCAATTTACTGATGTAGACACCGCGAGGCTAATCTATTTTAGTTACTTTCATAGTATAATGTCTTACGGTATTTTACTTTGGGGACGGGCTGCAGACATCGAGTCAATTTTTATTCTGCAGAAAAGAGCTATCAGAGCCATTTATAATCTCCGCAGGCGCGATTCTCTAAGGGACCGGTTTAAGGGCATTAACATCATGACGGTACCTTGTCAATATATCTACGAAAACATCATGTACGTAAGAAAAAAAATACATATTTTTAGTAAAAGAGGTGAAATACATAATTATAGTACTAGAAATAGGGACCTATTATCTCAGCCAGGTTTCAGATTGGCTAAAGTAGACTCATCTTTCATGGGGTACTGTTTAAAATGTTACAATAAAATTCCACCCCACATACTTCAACGAATGAGATGAAATTTAAATCTTGTATAAAACGCACACTATGCAGGCAGGCATATTATAAGTTGGGTGATTACATCGCTGATAAAAATGCTTGGCTCAATGCTGGTCCTGCTCCACAACCACAACCAATTGAATAATTAACATTTGAAAATACTGTTGGAGCAGCTGAACATTGTAAGACTATCTTTGCATTGTATAAATTCAATCTACTTTGTATTGTATAATTGCATTGCACAGGTGTGAGTATTATGTATAATGGAGCTACCATTTAACGGTTAATATGTAATTGACTTGAATGGGCCCTGGCGGCTGAGTATGTCATGCTCACTCAGATGTCTCGCTGATGGTGGCGCGTGTGTTGGATCATTTAGTTCCCTTCAAAATGGTTGTGATGAATGGTGCTGATCCATGCGTCATGCTCGTGAACGGGTGCCGTTAGTTCAGACTGGTCACCTCTTAGCTTCCTCGGCTTATTTGTAATTATTTTATTTAGAAATTGTTTTTCTTTTCGCTTCTTATCTGATTTGAGGTTAGAAACATTTTTTGTTAATTTCTCGAAAAATATGCACTACCATTTAATAAAATGATGTGTATGCGTTCTAGTTTAACATAAGTACATATTTTGCATAACTTACATAACATAATAATGAAGGCATAATAACAGATTTCAAAGTCACTAAAATCTATATTTGCGCCTAAACGGCCTTATCACACTGGCAATTAGCGAGCGTTTCCAGCGAGGCGATTGTTTAACGCGATCGCGGCGTGTACGTAATGAGCACGCCACATGTGCGCAGCGTGTTCACCGTGTTTGCGTCACGTTTCCGGTTGACGTGACTGTGCAAGAAAAAACGAGACAAGTGAGTATACAATATTGTGAAAACGTGGAGATCACGACGCGTAGTCGCGGCTAGTTCGTTTCGCAACCACGGAGAGCACGTTCAGAAATCGCTTAGCTGGTAACACGCTGACAAAACGGAGGTCATGACTACTCAACCGGACTATCCTGTGGGTGCCTTAAGCGGACTCAAAACCTCCAGCCAGGGGCGAATTACTTACGTTACAAAGCGACTGCACACTAAGGGTACGAACCTTGGCTTCGGGCGTCACTGCGGGGAGGACAGTAAGGTGGGGCAGGCTGGATCAGGGTCGGGGACTCTAAGTGCGTCGAGCAAACGGACTTTTATGCGGAAAACTAAAGCACCACCAATTCGAGACGCAACTTCTCGTAATTCCATAAAAAAGATTAAGTACCAACTATTTTTAGTTATCTCTCAAGGATTAGTTGTTATAGTGTTCCCAAAGGATCTGGCAACATGGCGAACGTGACGGCCATACTTTCGTAGGAAAAAGAAATACTCTAGTCGATTACAAGTATGTGGAACTTTGAATCTATACATAACTATGCATAAGTTTTGCCGTATTCCTTAAAATAATGTAGAATAATATGAATACTATTGTGTGGAATTTTAATTAAGTATATTCTCTTATTGTATATTTAAATTAGACTAATCGTACATAATTTATTTAATCTTTCATTAAATTTAAAAAGATATACTAATCTTAAAAAATACCTACAAGGTGTACAAGTATATAATAAAAATAACAAACAGGCGGAAGAGCTCATTGGGCATCAAAAAATTCGTCCGCATCGCTGTCAATGGGAAAAGTGCCCAAAAGGCTGGCAGCATTGCCATCCCTGGCAGCATTGCCACTTTGGATGGCAATGCTGATTCTTTGGGCTAAAAAAGTCCAGCCCTCTGGTCACGTGAAGACTCTACCAACCGTTTGCCGATGTCCTGAAATACTCGATCAGCACTCGGACCCCAAGGCCCTAGTGTATCAACCCCAAACGGCTCAAACATATAGCTCCCAATAAGGTTGTTATATGTGTGCCGTTTGAGGTTTTCTGCACCTGCAGCAGCCGCCCCAGCAGAGCCCGCCGTGCTAGGAAGCTGGGAAGGCGCGAGAGTGTCGACACAGGTTGCATCCCACACAAAAGGCCTACCCAACTTCCACTGCATTATGGTCATTCCGTCTGGCCTATTCCCATCGTCACGTGCCAAGACATTGGGTTCTGGCACCCCGGTGGTGACAAGAGCCCGACGGATGAGGTTGTTAATGCTGGCGTGCCGTGCCATCCGACCAGTGCTCTTACTACAGGATAGGCCATGATGTCCGAGGCAGTCGACTCCTTCACCAGACTGACAGCGATGTGGAGCCTAGATAGTAGCGATCCGGAATGTGGTGTCACCCAGCATGGTGCCTATATTGGGTGACGGTAGCGCCTGATGCCAGAGGCCCGACTCCCCCCCATTCACCCACAGCCAGCAGGCGGGCACGCTCAGCAGTATTGGTGGACGTATTAATGAGTTTAGACCGTACCAACCTGCAGAGCAGCTCATCCCACTGTCTCTGGGAAGATGGGTTCTTGGGCTGAACCGCATCCGGGCAAGTCACTTTCCAGGCGTTCACCGCATCGGTCAAACACGGCACTTCAGAGTCAACCTGAGGAGGGGCTAAGATTTTTGTGGTTAACTTTTCGGTGCTGTGGACCGAGGACAGGAACGCCAGAGTTTTAATTTAAAGAATGTTAGGTATGTCTTTTATGTTGGGTACAGATTGGTGAAATGTAACACAACAGCTAAAGTCTAATTATTAATTCACTGGAGTAATCTGACATATGCTAGCTGTCACGTTGTGTAATAAAATGGTCATATTTATTGTAATGGTGATCGTTTAGTTTAATCGATTTATATATATGACGGTGAAGCTACGTCTCTCTCGTTATCATCAGCCATATTTTAACTACACTGTGGGCGTACAATGGGAAGTGTTGGTTATTCCGCAATAGAAAAACCGTTTTCAGTTTAAATCAAATTATAATTTACGATCAAATTATCACACTAGCTATTCACACACTGTAGGTAGGTACACGACACAACTATACGGAACGCGCGACAGTTTCTAAATGTGTTCACTTCTTGACCGCCTCTGACAAACTGCCCTTAGCTCCGGTCAAGCGTTATGTTGTAGACTCTGTCGAGCGCCGCTTGGTGGCGCTGGCGTCCCGATTAGACAAACGAGTGACTAACGTAATTCCGACATATATGTATGTAAAATAAATTTATAATAAGTGTAAAAGTCTAGAATACAAATAATAATTCGACTTAAGGTGAATGTGTTCTAACGTGTGTCACATTTAATGTTATGTTTCAACAATTACTTCCTTATATAAACACGTAGTATCCTTCTATAGCTTTGTAATTGAGTGTCATGTAAATGTAACTTGATTGCCTGACGTCACACCCCGTCCCCTGTGCCAAGGAAAATGTTTTGGTGGTGAGATCAAAAGCCGGTTTTCTCGCTAATCGCATTTGTTTAGACTTAGCATCGACTCGAATCGAGTGTATTGGCGCCACTAATATGGCGCTTTCATACGAAGATGAACATGGTAAAAGTATTTAATCTGTAGACTAATGTTCGCAAGCGCTACTGCTGAGCATGAGGTCATGGGTTCGATTCCCAGGTCGGGCAAAGTGTTATTGGGATTTGTGCCCGGTTGATCACAATAGGCTTGCCCCCATCACATACGACTTAAACGTAACTGGCGAAATGTGAGGCTACTACCCATAGGTGCAACTCTCACCACTGTGTGGATCGATGCAGCATACGGTGGAAGTCTGCCCGGCTTGGGCAGAGCACTGCCGTGTCCTCAAGGAGGCGATCGGCGGTGGAGATCTCTCGGATCCGGCCCGGGTCCAGGCCATGGTATGGAGCGAGAGGGCATGGGAAGCCGTCGCCTCCTTCTGCAAAGCAGTAATGCTCGCGAAGGAGGAGGCGGGACGGGTGAGGGACAGGCAAATTTCGCGCCCTCACGCAGGGGTGTCGGGAATCCTGGGCGGATTTCCGGCCACCATAGACGCAGGCTTGCAAACAATAAGCAATGGATAGCTCGCCGACCGTTATGGACCAGGCCCAGCTCGATGGTGCGTTGTGTTCCACGCGCGCCTCAAAGAGATGTCAGCACAAGTGTAAGAGTCCACTAGGGCCGATGCCTGCCGAGGTCGCGGGAAGGTCCGAAAGGGTTACTGAGGCCCCTGAGGTTTTAGTCAGTAAGAGTCTGACACACACACCCTCCCGCTCTGCCCAGAGCGGGAGAAGTTATTTGATAATTTGTGGGAAATTAGCTGGCAACAAAAAAACAGGTGCAACTGTGCTTAACGCTTCAGGGAATATTGACATGATGTAATGTTAGATTTTTGAACTTCTTTAGCCACGTTGAGCGATTTTTTTTAGGGGCAAAACTTATGGGTTCGCTTCACCAACGTGGCGTGTTGCGCCAGACTGGCGACGTGCTGCAGCCTATGTCCATATATACACTAATAAATTGCATATGCTCGACTGTATATTGCCTTATCACACTAGCGAGTTGCGAGTGAGTCGAAAGCGGGGCGAATTCGCAGCGAGCTCACCGCGAGTTCGCAACGTGATCGCCACGAGTGCGCAACGTGTTCGCCACGTTTTCAAAATATTTTACACTCGCTTGTCTCGCTCTCTCTTGTACACTCACGGCAACCGCTCTCGTTCCGCAAACGTGGCGAACACGTTGCGCACTCGTGGCGATCACGTAACGAAAATATAAATATCATAAAACCATAACATTTGTATTTTCGTTATTCCAAAGTTTTAAATTTTGACTTCTGTCGGTCCTCATGACTGCCAATGTTTATTTTTTATTTTTATGAATTATTTTTGTTTATATTTTCTGGCTCTTCAACTTAGGTATACTACCATACATATATGTACCAGCTCACCAAACGTGAAAAATGACGAATACGTCGAAAATCAATTGAATCCTACAAAATGTAATCTCGAACAGCTATAAAAAAGATATTTTGTTCCTTGCCAATAAAATAACTTGCTTATGAATTCCAACACAGTTAATATTTCAATTGGAACTGAAAATGAGAAAGTAATTGTTCGACTGCAGATTAATATTTTCGTGAAGAAACGCTGATTTTAATATTATTAGAGACCCAATTTTCAAATTTAAATAAGGGTAAGATTTAAAATATTCGGAGTAAATTTTCGAATTATTAATTAAAATAGCAAGGCTTTGCCCTCTTCATTATTATACTAACTTTTATGGTAGAAGGAAAGGTAAAAAATTGTTAAATATTTAAATACTAATAAATATTGGCATGTACGAGTATCTAACGCGACGACAAACTAATCTGATTAAAAATATTAAAATGGGTAGCAAAAATAATAGGTTGGCAGCTACAGTGAAGTAGCATTTTAAGTATAAAGTAGCAGATTAATAATCAATTGTTAGCTTTGTTTTAATTTAAACTAGCATTAAGTTTTTCTTTTGGTAACTGAGAGCCACCCACAACCGAGGGGATCTGACGCTCGGCGGCCGCTGCCGCGGCCCGCTCGCTTCGCTCGCTCGCCTTTGGGCGTTAGTGGTCACTGTTCTCACCTAACCTAACCCAAATGATTTTATACTTAAAATGCTACTTCACTGTAGCTGCCAACCTTTTATTTTTGCTACCCATTGTATTTTTTTAGTGACAAATTGTTAGTCCCCTTTAAGCTGTTAGTCGCCTGGAAAGTAATTAGCCATAAATATTTCGGTATTTTTAATAAATCACTTTGCGTTGACTCTTGTGACCATAAGAGCGACTATATGCACTAAGGTGGGCCTTATTCCTAAGAAAAAAAAATGTTTTCTTTAATTTCACGGTGCCAACTACTACAGGTTTTTTTTTATTGTAATTTAAGGGTTGCTACTATGGGTTAAATTTTAAATAATAACTCTACATTAACCAATGTAGAAAGTTTTATTTCTTTTATTCATAAGTCTAAACATAAGAAATACAAAATGATTGTTATAATTACAAAATAAGACACATGTAAGTAGTAGAATCATTTATTTTTGAGAAACAAGGGTTGATTTATTAGTTTTAAGGTACTTGTTCCTATACTCGTTCACCAATAAAAGCAAATACTGCTTTTGTTCTTTATTAGTTGTAATCAATTTATTATTCTCCTCCTCTATAAACGCAAAAATAAATAGTGAGATACTTATTTGAGCAACCACACAATGATTTTTGTTAAAGTTTGATGACTGGTAGCGACCTCTAAATCGTTACAAAACAATGAAAAGAAAAAAATCTGTTTCATATTTAGATGTTTAAAATTGAATGACAAAGCGTCGCGGTGATAATTAAAAAGTCGAAAAATGAGGGCCACCTAATATGCTTCGCAATTATTATTTTTTATCACCATTTGGTGGCCCCCGGATTATAAGCAACAACACTTGACCTTTTGCAGTCTATGAAGGGCCAATCTGACGCTAAGAAACCCAATAACCTAAAGTACAAACCCACGGAAAGCGTAATTTTAGGGCCGTAACGTTAATGCGGTTAGACCGACGGCCGTGTCGAGTTAACTCGATAATCCGGGCAATCTATTGACGTAATATCTTATGGACAAACTGACATTAATATTCATCTCTTCCGATGATCCCCTTTCACGGCATTGTATTAAGAGTAAAAAATCTATACTCTTCAATATCATACTATTTATATAGACAGATTATTCTTTATTGAACACCAAAAGGATAAACGAAAACCCAGGGATGAATTTATCCCAGAAACAAACTTAACATTGTGGTTTAAAAACAATGTTCTCCCATACATCGATACACGTCACGGTCAATTCTCCAACTGTAAATTTAAGTTGGTCGACTATTAATTGTTAACTTGTAAAGCCTACATGGGATAGACGAGAAAAAAAATATCATCCGATACATTTTCTTCACAAAGATTAACACAAGTTGTCCGTACACTTCGGAATGTTCTGGAAAAGTTTCCAAAGTAGGTTATAATTGATATTACGTTATAATTGATATTTTCCTTCACCATTTTGAGAGCAGTGGTGATGAAATAATTTACACAAAGTAAAGCGCCTGTCTAGGTTCGAACCTACGACCTACAACTCGTAAGTCGCGGCCGTTACCATTGGGTCACCACTGCTCTCTTACTCATTAACTTTTAAAGCCTACTTTGCTGAGAAAGTTTTCCGTTTAACTTCGTTATACGTATACATATATACTACTGCCATGAATTTTTTCACATATCCAAAAACAAGCATTTAGCTGGCAGGAGATTGGGTGTTGCACCTGACTATAACCAAAATTTGCACTTTTGAAGCTTATTATTACGCAAACGGATCCTTGAATCGAAAAATAGTGTTTACAAACCTGCAATATTTTTAAACGAACTACACCATGGAATTAACAAGAAAAAAATATCATCCCCATTTTGCGTACAAGGGAGGTACCCTAAAAACGGGCCTTTTTTTCAAGATTAATTTTTATGTTATCACTTTGTTGCTGTGATTATTATGTATACCCATGGCGAATAACAGTTTTCTAGTACTAAGAGTACTAAGAGAGCTAAGCCGGGGACGGACAGTCTATCTGTCCGGACAGACGGACGGACATGGCGAAACTATAAGAGTTCCTTGTTGACTACGGAACCCTAAAAAGTGAGTGTACTGATTGTTAGGCAAAATGACTACCATCTCAAATTGTCCGTATATTCAAATCACAACTGGCTTCCTTAGACAGTTGTATAAAATGGCTATAACACCGCAAAGTATATAACAACGCTTTAAGCATGCTTTTGGGGCTGCCGTGGCGCTGCAGGGCGTCTGGTATGTTTGCTGAAGCGCGTCCTGAAAGCCATCCGTACGCGCTTCAGTCATCATGCGCAAGAAGGCAAACTCCTTGCTGCACCGTCTACGAAGCAACAGCTACAGCATTCTAAAAGCTATTGCTGCCCGTTTTGACTGTCCTTTCCAAAATCAGTGGACAAGGACAGCCATAGACATTAGTACCAACAATACCAACATAATTTAAGGTACAATTTTGGTACTAACACAGTAATATTTTATGATCCTATGTTTTTTCGGTTATTATGAATATGTAACTTTTATGAAGCTTCTCTCAAATAAATAAGCAAAAATAACCCCATCTCCGTATTTCTACGTTGACTTCGTGGTGGGGCTTGCGTGCTCCGAACTCTAGGTCTTTGCCGGTAGTGTTTCTCTTTTCCGGAACAGGTCTAGGGTAAGGACCAAGAAAAATACAGAAACCGGCAGCATGTGGCGAGTTGTTAGGCAGTAGCGACCCCACGGACCCTATCTCCCGGAAGAAGTGTTGTTCCTCTGGCTTGCCTTTATTGGCCGGCTGGAGTGAAGATTTTCAAGAGCAAACGTGCTCGGAGGGAGGAAGTATTCCAGTTAGTGCTAGTAGGGATCATGACCATCTTCTGGGCTCTGGGATTGTTCTGATAGCCGTGGAATACCTCTCATAAATCGCGGTACAAGCGTCAACAATTCATGCAATCATACCGCGGTCCAATCGTGGTGTTGAAGAGGACGATGATAGGGTTGCCACAGTAAGTAGCCAGTGCAACGCCCGATTGAGCACTGGAGGATGCATTTCGCGAG
The DNA here is from genome assembly GCA_905333075.3 of Atethmia centrago. Lineage (NCBI taxonomy): Eukaryota > Metazoa > Arthropoda > Insecta > Lepidoptera > Noctuidae > Atethmia > Atethmia centrago. The sequence goes on from HG995384.1 coordinate 6,805,424, forward strand.
TATAGGTTGACTCCGACCAAACTTAGACCTCGATTACCACGCCTACCTATGCACAAGAAAAATAGGGCGCTGGGGTGTGCCTTGGACTTGCAGCCTAAGAATTTCTTCGAGAACAGCAAGGATCTCGTTGATACACACTCGATTCTGTATTGGGCGGCTGTTGCGGCATGGCGTTTAGCTAACGTCAAGCACCTAAACTGTGACGCAAGCGAAGCTACTCGGACTATCGTCCGAGTAGCTTCCGTATTCCTAGTAGATCTTGTATTGCCAGGCTGGTAAGGCTCGTAAGCCTGGCAATACAGGATCGCGTGTCGTATCGATGGAGCCAGGGTAGTCATTCGCAAACTATACTGCTTCATGGAGGAAAATACACGCCCACGAGTGATGCGCTTTGTAAGGCATTCTCGAGGACTAGAATCAGCCCTCGAGAATACATGTCCAGACACAGTACAAACAGAGCGCATCGACTTCCTGAAGCAGAAAGTTTGCGAATAGGCGAACCGTATTGGGTGGTATAAGCGGTGCGGCGGGTTGATCGATACACGCAGAATCGCATGTTCCAGAGTGATGAGGAGTGAGTTTAGGCGAGGCGGAAGTGTAGGGGTCAAGGTTTTGTAAGCCCCGCTATCCATGGCTAAAGAGAACTGGCGTTAACCTGTAGTACTTACTACAGATGATTGCCAGGAAGTATGGCAGAGCAAGGAGCTTCACGGGCGCTTCTATCGGGCTCTTCATGAGCCCGGTGTAGATTTTTTAGCGTCCGTATCCTGGCTACGTTATGGTGACCTTTTCGGGGAACTGAAGGTTTAGTTTGTGAAATTATAGATGAAGTTATCTTGACGAATAACTACTGGAGACAATTTTTAAGAAGGATGGGACCGTTGACGTTTATCGGGTATGCTACCGTCCGCGTCCGCTGTGAGTTCATCAGGCATTTTATCTCTGGTTGTTCTCGTCTGATTAACGGCGAGTACTTGCACAGGTATAACCAAGTGGCTAGGATTATTCACCAGCAACATGCTTTGAAATATAAAGTGGATTCTGAGTTACCATATTACAAATATGTGTCCGACCCAGTTCTCAATAAATTACCATATCACGTTGTACTGGGATCGCTCTATCATTACTGATAGGGCTATTATCACCAATAAATCTGATATAGTGGTGATAGATCGATTAGCACGCCGTGCAATCATAATATAATCGATCTTACTGTTCCGCATGACGTTCTCGTCACGTGGAACGGTAACATCGATTATATTCATTCGATATAACTCGTGAAAGCTGAGAAAGAGAAACAAATAAAATATCTTGACTTAGCATACGATAATGTCGAAATGTGGAATATGAGCTCGACTGTCATTGTGCCGATTGTCGTAACGGCCGAATGGCCTGATGGCCGAAAAGCTCGATGAATATCTCTCGAGGAGTTTAATGTGGTTGGATCAAGGGTCTCAACTCAAACTCAAAGCATTTATTTCAAATAAACCAATTACAGGCACTTTTGAATTGTCAAGGGTTCGGTCGGTCAGTCAGAAAGATGAAGCTAGTCGCCCATTCCAAAGCGTAGTAGGTACCTATATAAAAGAACGGGCAAGAAACTCCACGGACACCCTTTTAAATCAACGTATTATGGTTACAAAATATTGTTTACATCATTCATTTTGAAATTATATATGTGAGAACGATGCAAAACGTAAAAGCGTATGTAATAAAAAGATTACAACAAAAACAAAAGCAGCTAAGAGATGACCAGTCTCTACTGACGGCGCCCGTTCACGAACATGACGCGTGGATCAGCACCATTCAGCTCAACCATTTTGGTCTGATTCACAAAGCTGGACTCCTCGATATAGCTCGCATCGTGAGGAAGCTCCTGTCTCTAGAGCCCTAACCATCGGCAGCTTGGACGCTGCTCCCGACACCGGCGGACCACATTTTTTTTTTTTTTACTTATATTTTAAGAAATATTAAAAAAAATATTTTATATGAAAAAAAAAGGAATAAACGAAATAATAATAATAAACTAACGCAGGGTGTCAATTTGCTTACCTATTAATTTCCTTGACTGAACACAAACGAATTAGGAGAAAGTAAGGCAAGGTCAGGCAGGTAGGCTCGAATGAAGTAGGTAATCAGTATAGATAGGTATGTACATTTTGAATTGCAGTGAAAAAAGTAGTGTAATTTTCTTTGCAATTTAAAAGCGAAACTTGTTACGATTTGAAGACCGCTAGGCTAATTTTATGTTAGGTTCTAATTCTCAATGGGATAACGATGCTCGTTTAGATAACGTATGATTAATGTTTAATTTATAAATGATCTACAAAGAAGAATGACCACTGTTCACCTGATTATGCATAGAAATGAAATAAATCTTAAAATTCAGCTAATTTAATTGTATATTAATTACGCTTATCACAATGTTAAAAGAAACGCAGGAAAAAATATTTTTTAATTTTTCTTAATGCTTACTCTACGTTAAGGGTAACCTTTTACCATGTTTTGAACGCATCTCAATTACCCTGAACGCATCTCAACTACCCATTTTTTACGACATTCCATTTAATACACTGCTACTTGACTTTTTTCAACTCTATTTCTGAGTTTTATACATTATTTTATATTTTATTTAATCAGTAAGTACTTTTTTATTCGTCTGTGTATAATAAAGATTAATTAAGAACAACAAAATAATTAAATAAATTAATCATGCAGTATGTATTTGTGTTTGCACGAGTGAAACGGATTTTTTTTGACATTTGACAGTTCTACGATTGTTTGGTCGGTCGACGGACCATAGAATGTTGCGCTCACGTCATGACATTAGTGTGGTACCTTGGATGGGCTAAGTATCAAGAAAATATCTCTGCTCCAGCAGAATTTCTGGATGACGTAGTTATAAGAGATTTAGATGAAAATGATGATATTAATAAACCATTTCACTTTAACATAGTGTTTTATTTGTTTTTCCCGTTTTGTTCATCAGGTAGGTAAGTATGTACCGCGGCCAATGAAATGTGTTGGGTAGATAAGTGATCACTTTTGACAATACAAGAACTAAGTTAGACTTTCTTTAAGTATATTAACTATCTCAACTATCGTTTTTTACTAAAAATGTAGTTAAGTAGGTACTTATGTGTTGGTTTCAAGGACTTCAAAGTAAAAAAGACGTTTTACTATAGCTAGATAATAAGTGTTCTTATTTTAAACTAAACTTCGAGCTTTAATAATTAGTTCTAGCAGATTTATTTCTGTATTATCTATTTGGTAACGGCAAATCCTAACCTAAAAAGAGTAAAAAGTAACATTAATATTTTTTGGTCTTCGTAGCGTTTAAATCGTAAAAATAACTATAAGACATTATTGTCTAAACTTATAGGTAGTCTTTCTACTATACCTCATAACTATACATTAACTTTCATTATCAGGTTTTTAAATGTATGGGAAGTGGGCATTGTTCTTTATATTATTACAGTAATAAATCAGTTTGAGACATAATATAAACCAGACTGTTCGCTGTTTATTATTTCTATACTCCATTGGTTTAGTTAATTTACTAAAGGTAAACCAGTCGTAACAAGGATTTTTTATAGTTGACACTTTCTTGTTTAAGAATACGTTATAACCAAATTAAATTAATTTCGATTTTTACGATAGTTTTCTCTTTTACTAGTGTGTGTTAAACTTTGTCATTTATTCTCACACTTCGTAGAATGCTTGAGCACAATTTTTGTTAGATTTATAATAATGATATAATATGTTATCTGTCTATTGTAAAGAGCCCAAAAAGAGAGGTTCTCTAAACCTCAACAGACTATAACGTTGCTGAATTGATGAGTACAACTGTGAAGTATCATAACAACTGAAGTGACAGGTATTAGGCTTTTATTCGATTAACCAGACGGCTTTGACAGCTTTCTTCGCGAGTTTTTTTGTTCACGTTCAGTTATTTGACTAAACCAACGGAGTATAGATAGTAGGCCGCACGTTGGTCGTAACACTTTGCCCTTGAGCTGACTTAGTGTACACTAGGAATTTTAAACAGCTGCAGAAAGGACACTTCTTACTGTCCTTTTATCAATAACTTAGAACATTTTTTTACGAAATGACAGTAAGAAATGTCATTCTAATGCAGCTAATTAAAAGTCCAACTATAGTGCGGGCTTTCAATAGAATAAGAAGCCAGCTAAAACTGGTTTTGTTACCTGTGATGTGCAGCATACTGTACTGTTCAGGAAATACGGCTCTGTAATTTATTTTTACCATTTCCTTTGATCGCGATATTAAACCGGGTGTCTATAATTATTGCCGGCCAGTTGTGAAATATTTTACGGTAGTCAGGAAACAAGGTAAAATATTTACTCGAATATTCGAGACTCCTCGTCCTAATTTTGGACGAGGAATGTCATGCTAAGAATTATTTATCTAATATGAAAAGGTCCATTGTTACAATACCGTTCTGAAATCTGTATTATTATTTGAGTTCTATCAACATGGCGACTAAGATCTCTGTGTTAAATTATTTCTGTAATTAATTAATATTAGAAAAATAAATTTTTTTTTGCTAGTGTTTGGTTTCGAATCATTTTTTTATCGTTTTTTTTTGAGCCGAGTCTATAACTAATATTTATCACTACATATTATAAAATAAAGTCCCTCCCGCCGCATCTGTCTGTTTTAACGCGATAAACTCAAAAACTACCCAACAGATTTTCATACGGTTTTCACCAATGGACGGAGTGATTCATGAGGAAGGTTTAGGTGTATAATTTATTAAGATTTTGTGTAAACTGGCTAAATATGACGATTTAAAATACTCCAAGTAGGATGACGATCAGTTATATTAATCTAACCCAAATGCTCAACGTAACAGGCTGATAAGACAATACGAAAGATGAAAAAATCTTGGCTTATATGTATGCTCTGCTACCCGTGCGAAACTGGGGTGGGTTGCTAATAAATTATAAAACAACGTTGCTTTTAGAATCTGTCTGTGTGACCGCTTATTTCTTCTAAACTTTCTAGTTTTTTAATTAAATACAAACTTATAAGAGTATCTTAGAAGATCTACTTAGTGAAATAAAAATATTTCATTTCACTACACTATTGATTTTGATGCGGTTTTCACCATCATCTAGAGAATTTATTCTGAAACATTAATGTGTATTTACATTAATATTTAACTCCTTGAGGAGGGGCTTAAGCAGGCGTCGATCAGGTTAAGCTACGCATTTTTTTTTGGGTTGGAAAATTATCAAATAACTTCTCCCGCTCTGGGCGGAGCGGGAGGGTGTGTCCGACTCTTACTGACTAAAAGCCACCCGTGTTCCTTCCGTTGCCTGTGTTGCTAGGGGCCTCGGTATCCCTTTCGGACTTTCCCACCGCCCGGCAGGCGATCGGCCCTAGTGGAGCCCTACACTTGTGCTGACGACATCTCTTTGAGGCACGCGGGAAACGCAACTCGCCGTCGACCCGGGCCTGCTCCTTATCGGATGGCGAGCAATGGGTAGCTCACCATCCGATAAGGACCAGGCCCGGGTCACCGTCCGCAAGCCCGCGCAGGTTAAGCTACTTTTGTTGCGATTGGTTGGGTGACCATCTTTACATGCCAAGACGCCTCTGGGCCTCGGAAAGCACGTATAGCCGTTGGTCCCGGCTGTTATTTGTAGATCTTTGACAGTTGTTACGGGTCGACAGAAGCCCGAGATTCTGACCACCAGTCTAAGGGGGTCAGTCTAAGGGGTATCGTGTCACCCAGAAACTAGGTTGTCCGACTCTTACTGACTAAAACCCACCCGTGTTCCTTCCGTTGCCTGTGTTGCCAGAGAGAGGCTTTGGTATCCCTTTCGGACTTTCCCACCGCCCGGCAGGCGATCGGCCCTAGTGGAGCCCTAGGTCAGATAGGCAGTCGCTCCATGTAAAATACTAGTATTCAGCTGCATCCAGTTAGACTAGAAGCCGATCCCAACATAGTTGGGAAAAGGCTAGACAGATGATGATGACATTCATAATTAACTCATATACAACGTGGAGACGACAAATATAGTGACTAAACTATTGGATATTTGATTAAATTTTTGTATACAGACTGGGAACGTTATTATACCCAGTTTAATTTATAATCGTTGTGTCGTGTCCACCTTATAAAGCACAGAAATCTAAATACACTCATGGACAAATTTAGAGGAACACAAAAAAACGTATAATTTTTCTTGTTGTAATTATCGTGCGTACTGGCCACAAACATTAGTAAATGCTATTAAAAAAAGAAAGTTAAGAAATATATTATTTTATCGAATTTCATTTGTTTTTATGTAATTGTTGCGTTATACTGCATTGTTTCATACTGCGAGCTTTTTTTGAGTTTTGTAGGTTTTGTTTAAATTTTTGCCTTGACTGTCTTGTTTATTGTGTTAAGTGTGAATTGTTACTGCAAATAAACTGAGAATGCCAAATCAAAACCCCACTCAAGTTGCTAGGGCTGTTACTTTAATTAAAACTGGGCACACCTACAAGCATGTTGCTCAAATATTACGAGTATCAAAATCTATGGTACACCCAGTTGTCAAGAGGTATCGGCAGACCGGACAGTATACGAAACTCGCAGGACAGGGACGTATACAAAAATACTGTGGCCCGAGATGATCGGTTTATTGTTACCAGCGTGCTTATAAACCGGACCTTAACTTCTTCTTAGACCGAAGCTACAAGAAATTCGAGGGGTTACAATAAGCACAAAACCTGTGAGAAGAAGACTGAAATCGGCTGAAATAAATTCACACTTACCTGCCATAGGCCCCCGTCTGCCATCGAGTAGCTCGAGTTAATTTTGCGCGCAATCACGAAAATTGGAATGAAGAAGCTTGGAGTCAAGTTCTTTCCGTCCAGATTTTGCCTGAAGCCAGATGATGGAAGGACTAAAGCGTGGAGACACCCGGGAGCTAGGTACGCTCAGTGCTCAGAAAAATCTTAGAAGACAAATTAAGAAAATAAATCCTACGCCCTCTATTTTGAGAGATCTTAAAAAACGCATTACAGGAAGAATGGATCGCAATCTCTCAAGATTTTATAGATAACTCGATGAGGAGTATACGAAGGATACTCGAAGCAGTTCGATGAGCTAGGGGGGCAAGACTAAATACTCACGTTATAGCCTTTCATAAACATTTATAAAAAAAAAAATGAATAAAATGTTAAGTACAAAAATGTGTCTTTTCTGCATTTTTTTTCATTTTATCATTTGGTTTTTCGACGTTTGCATTTTTAAATTAACGAATAATAAACAAAATCCAAATAAATAAACTTAATTGTTACAAATATCCATGATATTTTATGAATAGACAAATGTAGAGGAACGCAAAAGAAGTATGTATAAAATACTTCTTTTGCGTTTCTCTACATTTGTCCTCGAGTGTATGTTGCGATGTCGCCACATTAGTAGATTGCACCCGTGCGAAGCAAGAGTGGGTCACTAGTGAAATATTAAAGCCAACACTGTACCGTGTGGTATTTTGCTACACAAAGCCACATATCTTATTATATTTATATATTTACCATTCAAAGGGCTGCTATGTCCAACAATTCTTGTTATATACTTTTATACTTTGTTTTCTTCTTTTAAACAAGAAGAGTTCTTTCTCTATGCTATAAAGCTGCCATGATAAGGCTAGTTTAGATTACGTTTAGTTAGGCTAGGTACTCATTGTGAGCCGTTTTTATTGATCTTGGCAGGCATTCAAACAAATAATTTGAACAATGTTTGAAAGCAATCCAAACATTATTCAAATTATTTGTATTAAAAGAAACTTCTAGAACTTTTGCCAGAATTTATAAAAGCAGTCATCAGGCCTGACAAGGATTCAGTTTGTCTTTACTTCTAACGCAATTGAGTCTGTCTTGGTTCACAAGCAATTTCAGTCAGTCTTGCTTCGCAATCCCATTCAGGCCGTCTTTATTTTTAAGCTAGTGTCTTTATTCTTAGGCCAGTTCATTTGGCCCTTAATTTTTAGAATTTATTTATGTGCTAGTGATTTTTTTATGTAAAATACTCAAATAAAACCATTTAAAGAATCTCAAAAAGTGTGTGATTTGTGATTCGCCCTCCATTGTCTCTGGCCCTCTCACCTACACCTTTGGGAGGTCTCTAATGCCAGAGGCGTTATAGTCGCGTGGCGTGGGACGCCACAACAGACCACTCATGCATGCCATGGAAGATGTCGAGACACTCCTCCCGTGGAGCGTGAAGTGGTGTAGGGTGCCTCTGCTGTATGCCATATCGGCGGGATCTAGACAACGCCGCCCTCCTCCCTGTCCACTCTTGGACGGAGAGCCCTTCTGACTCTAGAGCATTCTAACCACGTGGCGTCTGACACTAGCGCAACTAGCGTGTGAAACACCACCAAACCACCATTAAAAAAATAAACCTCTTGCTTACAAAAGGACGTTTTACTTCCTGGGACAGAGTTGCCAACTGCTTGATCTACTACGACGTGGGAAATACCAACCACATCTTCACGCTCCGACACATCTGCCAGCCCTGTTCAACTACTGCCCGCCAATCCTGTCTCACTACTTACTTACTCATACTTACTTTTTATAATCGTTGTTACTAATTCTAATTTTTAAATGTGACTTACGACTGGCCCTCCAGCCAATCACAGCGTTACAACCGTTAAGAGTACATAATACCTCAGCGCCACCTCAATCTTTATCTCGCTCGCACACTACTGCGCGCAGTTACGCGAGCAAGCGAGACAGGGAGGCAGGGAGTAGGCTCCAAAGCACCGATAGTTTAGGTAATTTATTTTTACGGTGAAAATAAAGGTAATTAAAAAACAGTAATCTTTATAAATAAAAAGGTTACTGTTTTTTTAATAAAATACTTCAAAATAGATAATGAAACTTTGGATTATAACTAAACTAAATAGTTTAGTTATAATCCAAAGTTTCATCATCTATTTTGAAGTATTTTTTTTATACTAGCGATGTATTGTTCGGTTTAGAGGTAACTTTGTAATTCTTCTCTGTCGAGAAAACTCTGTCAAACATTAATCCTCAATTTTACCATATATTTATATCAAAATTAATGCTACAGTATTTTCGATATAACGGAGGATCATGCTAAGTAATTTGAGAAAAACAGATGGTGCTATTTCATCCTTATAGCTCCATCATTCTCTTCCACTTAAAGAACGATGGCTCTAAGATTTTATTCCAACCTTACAAAGATTTATACATAACATAACATAACATAAACATAACGTTACATCACGCCTGTAGGTTATCCCCGAAAGGTTAGGCAGAGGTGTAAATAATAGTACAACTGACATTTCGCCAGTTATGTGTAAGACCCATGTAATAGAGAGCGAGCCTATTGCCATCAATCGGTCACAAATCCAGTCTGCTACTGAGATACTCCAGATGGAAAAACCCAATAACACTTTTCCCGACTCGGGAATCAAACTCAGGCTTCTATTTAGGTATTAAGTTCTGTTTACGATTTTATTTCTGCTTGATTATAGTTTTTTTTTTGGTACGAGTATAGTGGCGTGTGCTAGCTTATTATGGCAAATAGTTTTTATTTACATGCTAATATATACAGTATTTTTTTAACTGGAGAGACAGCTGTGTTGCTGGGGAGTTTCTTTCGCCATTTCTTCTTCCCAGTTATAGTACTAGAAAGTAATAATAATAATGTATTTATTTCTTACCACAAATTACAGAAAATGTCAGTAAAAAGTCTACAGATACAATCTTATAATTAATTTGTGGAAGACTGGTCTGGTCTAAACTAAGTTTTTTACAAAACCTGTATGTCAGGTCACCAGGCCCCCAAAACAAAGTTTTACATTTTTGTTGTTGTATTGGAGACGGTCTGATTCGCATAGAATATTATTCAAATAAAAAAAAATAAAAATTAAGTGGTGAAGGTCGGGTGTTTTTGGGGGACTGCTTTATGTAATTGACGTTCGAAAAGTGCTGATTTTCAGCTTAGTCTGAATAAATGACTTTAGATTCGATTTGATTTGATTCATGGCCTCATGTTCAGCAGTTCGGCTTGTGACCACTAAACCAACGAGGCAGTCAGTTTTATACCTTAAATCAAAAAAACCTTTACCTCAACTAGAAATCAGCTACCTATGCCTAAACACATAATAATACCAAAACCTGTATCATAAGCTTACCCTTGTGTTCACGAGATAAGGACAAAATAAATTGAATTTTAGTCCTATATTAGTAGTTATAAAAAAAAAACTCTAGTACGAGAAGAATTTGATTACTCTCGCGTTCATTCAATTTAACGGCTACTGACTTTTACTAATCATGTAAAGAGTTGGGATTAAAAAAAATAAAAATAAAAAAAAATATTTCAGACTTTGAAATCCATAGAATGTTAGTAAAGTATGAAACATAGTGTTACTAGTTAAATAACCGGACAAATGCGCGTTGAACATGTGTGGTAAGGGTTCTGTACAATGAATATGTTATCTACCATGTTTTTATCCCAAGCATAAACTTAGCATTGTATTTGAAAAACATGTTCTTCCATACATCCCAATTGCACATGTAAGTTTCTACGCACAATTGAGAGATTTACCATGTCATTTTAACACCATAGACTTTTTATAGGTTTTCCTGAAATCTGTAAGTAAATAATTATTAGCTTAGTAGTTTCGCAGTCAAGGGGGGGGAGTGGTAAATTTTCATCCATTTTTTTAATTAACTTTAAAACTAATGATTATAAAAAAAAACGAGACCCTCATAACAAGCACAGTCACACGGTACAGATTGCAAAACTTTTTTTTAAAATTCTAATAGTGTCAAAAGTATTCTAAAAGTGTCATATTCGAAATTCATTTATTTACGCTAAATTGCTCTAGTAAATTCGGAGCAAATCGGCAGTGACAGACGGACACACAGACACACGAGTGATCCTACAAGGGTTTCGTTCAGTGCTGGACGTAACGTTTGTCCAGCCTATTCGCAATAACAGCCAGGATGCTGTTGGTGCTGGCGCGAAACCTGCCGAGCGCCGCCGGCGCATCACTTTCGGAGCACGGCGTGGAAGCCGTCATCGTGTGCGTCCGCGAACATGCCCGATGCATGCACTACACCAGCGAGGCATCCCCAACAACGCCCTGAACGCATTGTTATATTGGACGCGCAGGGCGCTGAATGAACAATGCGCGAATAGTATCATTTTCACTTGAGTATTACAACGTTTAAACCTGTGGAGTATCATGTTCGATTAGCATGGAGAATAGGTTTTATGACAAATTAATTTAAATAAAAGAACTAGTAAATTGAGCAAACAGTCTTACCAAGGACTACCGTGTAACACAGTACCTACTGGGCTCTAGAGGTCAGATAGGCAGTCGCTCCATGTTAAATAAAAAAAACTAAGTAAAAACCTTTAAACACTGAACAAATTACATAGAAATAACCAAATGGCCAGCGTTTGCGCCTCTCTAGACAACTTCCTCAGCAGTGAACCAATGAACGTCCCGTCAATGACAACCGACGGTATACTGAATTAGTTATAGGTATTACTAGAAGACTAACAGACGAACCTACTACCTGGAAATAGAAATAGCATATTATTTATTTATTGTTATGACACTTCAATGACTTAATAAGCTTTTAATGAACTAAGAAGTACTTAAACTTACGATAACATAGAATTTTAATATTTTCTTAAAGGCTTGAGGCTTTATATTAGAATTCTATGTTACCGTTAGTTTTATTTTGTAGTTTTTATATATATAGAATACTCTTTATTATGCACACCAAAAAATACAGGTATAAAGGCTTAATGATTGTTTTTAAAAAGGTTTTTACTTAAATTTAGACAAATCCAACGAACCCAAACACGCCTTTGCACAAGTCATGGTGTGAAGTCAACCGATTTACACTATCCAAGTCATGACATACTTTAGAACGGGCAATCATAATTAAATGTGAGTTTTCTATGTTTGTAAACGCACCCACGATACAGGAAGAAATTCCTAGTGAGATGCAACGTTTTCGTTTTCCTAGTGAGATGCAAAATTTCGTGCCTGTGCTGTTGACCGCTGAGGAGATCTCTCGTATGGAGCCAATCCTGGATCAGCAGACAGATCATAGTATAAGAATTCGTAAATACAATTTAGTGTCTGTGCTGTTATAAGTTATATAAAGTCCAGGTTTCCTCACGATGATTTTTCTTCACCGATGTCAGTACCAAGATAAACTCATATGAATTGCAAAAGTCACATTGGTACTTGCCCGGATTTAAATTCTCAACCTCGTGCATGAGAAGCGAGGTCTAAACCACTGGGCCACCACGACATCTCGCTCTCTTTCACCTCGCGAACCTTACGTCTTGTCTATCCATTTATCCGGATGAGTCGTCTTGATGTGTAACTAAAACCAGCATTGCAAGTATTAATTTAGGAATGCTTGCCCAAAAAACATGGTGTCATTCAAAATCCTGATAAAAACACTAAAATAAACGAAGGCACATTTTTGGTATCAAACTTTAATTAGGCATTGTGAAAGTCTGTCGCCGCTGTCGGAAAATGTTACGAATCCGAATTTAGCTCGTATTTACTTTTGTTTTAGAGGCAAACTTCGAAATGTGTTCCAAGCTTTCGTACAGTTTTCCAAATTTCGAAGTCTGTCCACTGGGACTCTATCTAATGTCGAAAATATAAACGCGACGCAAGTTTGACGTGTAATAACTTTCATAAAATCTGAAATAGGTGAGATTTATGGCAAATTTCAAATATAGGTTTTATATCTACTTTTATGTAGGTATACTTAGGGGTTTGAAGACCATAGGTATTGAAGAATAATCTATCAACAGTTTTGAAACAAAGACAAAAGAAGTTTTAAGATACTACTGTCACTCGGAAAAGCGAATTTATGCCCTTTTTCGCTTCAACAGCGCGCTTTTATTTTGGTATTCACTTAGGTGTTTCCTAGTGTTACTAAAAGGGGCATTACTCACAAGTTTTAGGCAACATCGTCAGCTTAGTACTGCTCGTCTGCAAGAACCTTATACGTTATCCTTATTGCTACAATGTATAGATGTTACTTATCACACTCTCGTAACTAGCCTCATTAGTGGAGCACTCTAACTCCGAAATCTTTTAACTATGTTTTTCTGAAGCCTTAATTTCTCTCTGAAAGTCTACTAAGTTCCCTTCTAGCGATAATTTGTAAATGTACCGAACACAAAAAGCCCGTAAAGTAGCAATCTAGAAGGAACCTTTAACAAACGTGCGCAAACATTTCCACATAATACAATTGTGACCAAATAAATTCGGCCGTATTGATACAATGTGCCATCTTTTTAAGTTCCATACCCGAAGGGTGCCATACGAAACCCTATTACTAAGCCTCCGCTGTTCGTTCGGTCGTCCGTCCGTCTGTCTGTCAGCGGGCTATATCTCATGAACCATATTATGGTTCATGAGGAAACACAGACAGGGTATACAGACAGATAGGGGACACAGATAGGGGAGATAGGGTAGACAGTTGAAAATTTATGTTGTCGCTGTAACAATAAAAAATAAAAATCAAATAAAGTTAATAATTAAAAGGCCCCTTTAATTAATAACTTTTTAAATTTCTATTATATTTTGTTACAGCGGTGTACAAGCAAACCCGTACATATCAACTGTATCAATTTTATGCTGACATCGACGCGCAGCGAATGAATTAGTATGCATATTTGAGTTAACAATCAGTAGTCGCATAGCATCTTTTGGGTAAAGCAAAAAGACTCATTCACCGCGGGTTGATCATTTATCAAACTTTCAATACACAAGTTGAACTCAAATCAGTTTATCATTTATGTGTACCTTACCCGTACAAGCGGCAATATAAATTCTCAACTCCATAAAACAACGCCATACAAGAAACGTGTTTTTTCGGTGTTTGTTGTGTTGTTTAGTCCGACGCGCACTTGACCGGTTTTGCATCGTCCTCCTGCACTCGTAACTAATTATCACCAGAAACCTAGTAAGAACATGCCAAAACCTGCTTCATTGCACAAATTCATTCAGCCAAATCTGAAAGAAATAGGTACAGTACCACACGTCAGTGGTAACAAAATCAGCATAAACTGACCTCGTATTCAATTGAAACTCCGTACCATGTTAGGCCAGCGCTAGGTCAAGGTTAAGGTCATGCTAGGTCAAGATCAAGGTCATGCTAGGTCAAGGTCAAAGTGCTGTCGACAGTTCAGAAGGAAATATATAAGAGTTGAGTGAGAGTGCCTAAAACTATGTAAAGGGATGTTTTATCGGTGAAGGAAAATATCGTGAGGAAACCTCGACTTAATCTAAGTCTGAAATCACCAAACCATCTGGAACAAGCATTGTGATTAATGCTCGTGCCTTCTCTATATAAGAAGAAGCCTTTCCTCTCCAGTGGCACAGTAATTGTATATTTTATTATTATGTTCTATCATCTTTCGATGGCTGTGTCCGTGTAAATCAATCTATATTTGATGTGATAATTAATTGAGTACTTCAAGCCCCTAAATGCATATCTACGTGCATGATCAGGAACAGCAGCAGACCAAATACAGTACACAAGGAAAAACAGTAGTGTATTTCCTTCTCTCAGTGTGCCTCTACGGCTGACTGGTAACTTTAATTGTTGCTCACAGGCACCAAACATGTTTATCTGTAGCCGATTTCAATTGTCTGTCTAGAATGTGGTTGGAGTCAATAGAGAGGTAAAGGTTAGAAGGTTATTGTAACTACGTATGGTTTAAAAATCAAATCATTTATTTGCTTGAATGGTACATGAGGTGATACATACAACAAAAGTTCTTTAAACCATACCCTATATATCAAATATCTGCAAATATCTATTATAATAAAAATATATCTTACATTATCATTATTTATTTCATTTATTAGATTACATCTACGTATACCAATGAAAAGAATACTCTTTATTATGTACACCATAAAAATGACATATACAAATGTTGAAATTTTACCGCGGGAAGGTACAAAAGGGTTACCGAGGCCCCTGGTAACACAGGCAACGGAAGGGACACGGGTGGGTTTTATTCAGTATGCGTCTGACACACCCTCCAAGTCAAGTTATTTGATAATTTAACAACCAAAAAAAAAAAAAGGGGTAACACAATGGGCGGTCTTATCGCTAAAAGAGTTTGAATAAAGGAGGAATCTTCGAAACTACTGATCCGATTCCAAAAATTATTTTACTAATGGGAGGCTACAAAAGACAAAGTTCAAATTATTTATATCATTATGGTACTTTTGAACGTCAAAATATACAAAAAAAAATAATGAATTGATTCTAGTCGCCCCTTCCAAAAAGTAGTTTCATATGGAGAAGAATGGGCAAGAAACTCCACTTTTAGACTTCTAAAATGTTTTACAATATTTTGTATACATTCATTATATAATTATATGTGAATACGATGCATAAAGAAAACAATTAATGTACCTTAATAGGTAAAAATGATTAAAATGAAGCAATGACAGATAAATTAATAATGTGATAGATACATGGTGCATATTTCCAAACATTGTAAAAGTATACGTTTTCCATTTTTTTTTAAGTATCTTTTTTAGTGTGTGAGTTAAGGTAGTCACAGAATGTAAAATCTCATAAAAATATCATAAAATACTACATTATACAATCAAAATAGCAAACAGTTTGATTTTGTCTTAGATTGACCTATGGAGCTGGACCAGCATGTTTTCAGAATTTTTATCTTTAAATGGGTTTTATTATTATTTATATAATTTATTGACATATCGTAACTTTATTATAATAATATCTAACTTACAATTAATAATAATAATATGTACAATTATATAAAAAGGGAGGGCAAAATATCACAGGGCGTCAAAAAATTCGTCCGCATCGTTGTCAACAGGAAAAGTGCCCAAAAGGCTGGCAGCATTACCACGTTGTATGGCAATGCTGATTCTTTGGCCAAAAAATAGACCAGCCCTCTGGTCACGTGAGGAGTCGACCAACAGCTTTGCGATGTCTCTAAAAACTAAGTGGGCACTCGGACCCCATGGACCTAGTGTTTCAACCCCAAACGGCTCGAACATATAAGTCCCAATAAGATTTGAGTACTTGCGCCGTTTGAGGTTTTCCGCAACTGCCGCAGCCGCCCCAGCACAGCCCGCCGTGCTAGGAAGATGGGATGGCGCAAGGGTGTCGACACACGTTGCATCCCACACCAAAGGCCTACCTACCTTCCAAGGCATTATGGTCATTCCGTCTGGTCTCTTCCCATCGTCGCGTGCCAAGCCATTAGGTTCTAAAACAGCGGGCACCCCGACGGTGCCAAGAGCGCGACGGATGAATTTTTATCTTTGATATAATCCTCTAATTAGTATATACATATATGCTTGTTTACAAAGTATACTTATAATATGAGTTTTAAACTTTCTTTCATTTAATTGCAATATATATTATATCACAAGGTATTTGTTGTAACATTTAACACATGAAAGATGTATGTACTTTAGATAATCTGAAAAATGGTTGATCTATGTTACGAGATCTTATCACATACATTGTCCCTGAGTATCCTAGGATATGTTTTATGTTAAAAGTTGGGAGCAGACGCTATTAAATTATATTTACATGGGACTGAAACATAACTGGCGAAATCTGAATGTAGTGTAGGTACACCTCTGCCTTCGGGGAATACAGGTGTGATATGATGTTATATTAAAAAAATATTTTAAAGAAAAACGTTAAACGTTGTGCTTGGTTGATGATGGAAATAACAACTGACAGTCTATGAAATAACATAACATCAACTACTAATAATAAGCTTTTAGAAATTCAAGCCTAAAGCTCTGGCAATACTGAAGCGAATCCTACGCGAAATGAGGGACGAGACTACGCGCATCGATTGTTTTAATTATTGGCTAGTCACGCGTTTTTTTTTTCGGAATATCTTCTCGCAGGTCAACGTAGGAGGTAGTCGTCTGCTTAGTAAATTAAGGCCTCTAGTCAGGGCATAAAACTCATAAACTGAGCGACTACACGCTAAGAGCACACTCTGTGAGTTGAGGACTTTGGCTTAGGGCGTCACTGGGGGAGGACAGCAAAGGACAGTCCGGATCGGATCAAGATTAATTAGGGACGAATTTAAAGCTACAGGCTCAGCGCCGTGGGCTGGCTCGAGCTTGAGACTTGGGGCGGATAGGAAGTCACACGACTATTCACGCTTGTTTAAACACCTCCACACAAGTTGACGTTACGAGCGATTTTTCCCGCACCCCGCGCGCGATTCGCTTCAGCTTGATCAGAGCTTAAAACTTTTCTACAACCAAAATAAAACAGATTTATTGAAAACTAAACGTAGATTTTCTTAGTATTGTCGAAGTGAAACTTCTGTAATATTCATCTCGAGTACGAAACTAAGACTAAAGTAGACAAACTATTGTTAGAAACTTAGTATCACTCGGCCTATTCATTTAGATTACAAGTTAGATAGGGTTTTAGCGGATTTAGTCTTAGGCCTCAAATTAATAACACCTTGGTTTAAAATGAAGTATTGTTGCTACTATTAAGGTGCAATGTTATAGAATTAACTTTGCTAATGCCTTATGAATTGGTAACAAGTCTTAGACGAGTTCTAAGAACATTCATTAATGGTTTTCTCAGCCTATGACTTCACACAGCAGAATTAGTGTTGTCAAATAAGCCTGATGATAGCAGATATTTACAGATTAAACCATTTAAATGACTATCTTCCCACTATACCTTTATGAAGCTTAGCAGTCAATCATAACGAACGAATCAGAACGGCTATTTTAGTCAACTTTCAACAAAGCAAATAACTTAGCAGTTCGATGACTGGTTTGGAAACCTAAGTTCGATTTCCAACAACTGATATTCATTGTGCTTCTTTTTTTACATTTTTATAAAATATTCTATGATAGTTCGTAGAACGTACACAAAAATATATGAAGGTCTCTTCTGTCATCTATGATTAAAATAAAAATAAACACACATCAAAAGTATGATGGATCAAAGTATTTTTTTAATATTGCCCTATTGAAATTAAATAAAAATGTCTATTTAGATTTATTAAATAAAATGTTTTCGTATGTGTAGATCGACGAAGTACTCTGCTTTTGCGTTAATAAAGACTTTTCTTGATTTTTGCTTATGCAGGATTTTTCACCTATCCAGACATTAAACGTGACAAAAAAAAAGTTTTTTATTGCGCAAAATAAACAATTACTAGTCTGTATTTCCGCCTTTAATGCGTATAACACAATCGCAGTGATTGGCATACTCAATATGAGTTCATCCAAATCACGTTGTCGTTGTCGTCAGTCTTTCTTTTCCTAGTCCTTGATTTAGCTGGTGGTCTTATCGCCCTTTCTATGCCGTTATCCAGATATTCCGAAAATAATCTTTTCACTGAGAATTCGGACACGCCGGTAGCCTGTGCCACTACAAGATTCACGTTCATGTCTTCGCCTGAAGAAAAAATAAACTGTTATCTAAAGAGATCAGATATTCGGATGCATATTCACCTAAAGTTGAGATGTTAGCGAATGTGGAATGCGCTTTTGTATCGAAAAAATTCCGCGGTTCCGGGATCAACAAGGTTTCTGACTATTGAATCAGATTAGTATTATAATCTACATATAACTTACTTTCAAATGTTGGGTTATATATAATGAACTATAGTAAAAAAAAAACCCGCGATTACGGAATCGACAAATTTTGTGTTTAATTATAATATCTGTCTACCTAATATTGTAAAGTAGGTAGGTAAATACCAAACTGCCATAGCAAACAACGTTAATATAAGATAACGGACTACATATATTTAGAATAATTGATGTAGGTACCTATTGAAACAAATAGTTCAAAATTATTGTGCTTAGTGAAATTCTGTTAAATTCTAGTCCTCTCCACATAGCGAAAAAAAACAGTATATGTTAGCACCATTATATTAATAGAAAACGACGAAATTATATACATTTATGTATTAACATTGTAAAAACCCTTTATGTTTTAAATTATTCATTATTGTTTTATTCACTTATTATTATGTTTATTTATTACGTAATTAATATTTATTATCCCTAGGGTAAGTAAATTATTGGCCGCTTCATATTTATTTAAAAAATATATTTTTCGTATTGTGAGTAGGTAGGCATATCTTTAATAGTGGGTATTTGTAGATACAAATATATAGTTATGAAGTTACTTATAATTTATCATTTAAGTATTCGCTTATACTATAGTAGCATTTGCTTACAAGGAAAAGCTTTAATTTATTGATAAAGATGTTATATTTATTTAAATTCTTTATTAGAATAGAATAGAATATATTTATTATTTCGGGTAACTTATTATAAATGTTTATGGACATGACATTGCACATTTGAGTGCATTTTTAGTCGCGATATTGGTAAGTTTAGCCGTTGCAGGATTATATAGAAATACGAATTGACAGAAATTTTCCACTTTTACCGAAATTCAAACTAAAAAACTAAAAAAAGTATCATAGGTGTAACAAAAAATAGAATTAAAAAACCCGCCAAGTTCGTGTCGGACCAACACAATGAAGGGTTCCGTAGTTGGGATTGCTAGGGATGAATTTATCCCAAAAAAACTTAACATTTTAGTTGAAAAACATTTTCTCCCATACATCGATATATGCCACGGTCAATTCTCCAACTGCAAATTTAAGTTGGTCGACTATTACTCGTTAACTTGTAAAGCCTACTTAGCTGTGATAGTTTTACTTTTAATTTCATTATATGTTCTACTGCTATGATTTTTTTCACATCTCCATAAACAACCATTAAGCTGACAGGGGCGGGGGGACTCTTGACTCTAACAAAAATTGGCACTTTAAAGCTTAATATGACGCAAACAGATCATTGAATCCAAGAATGGTGTTGACATACCCACAATATTTTTGAATTGCCTATCCAAAAATACCCCACACCATGGGATAGACGAGAAAAATAATATCATCCCCACATTGCGTGCACGGGAGCTACCCCAAAAATAATTACCCACTTTGTTAGCGTGATTCTTATGTATACCTATTCTAAATTACAGCTTTCTAGTACTAAGCGCCTCTGAGCTACAGCGGGGACAGGCAGACAGACAGACGGACATAGCGAAACTATAAGGGTTCCTTGTTTACTACGGATCCCTAAAAACCAGATTTTTAGTACCTAACTAGCAAAAACGTGCTTGATCCCTAGACGTTTTGATGTGTCTAGATACAGTAACATGATATTCATTAGGAACCCACCCCTTGAAAATAATTTTAACTTAGCGCTATGGCTTCTTTGCTTTTTGAAGCATATTAAAAAAGGTTACATTACTACTCATTTGTTTTTAATTATTTACTTCTATGTAGAAGTAAATAATTGAAAACGCGGGCGACACTGAAAATTCTTAGAAAATCAAAAACTGAACAAACAAACAAGTTATTAGTTTTATTATATCTTTTCAAAATAGTGACCATTTACATCAATATATCGCTGCATCTGATGGAACCACCGAGAAAAGCACTTTACCCACTCGTCTTTAGGGGTCTCTTCGACGGCATTTTGAAACGCAGCCACTGTTTCCTCGGCGTCCATAAAACGGCGTCCGTTTTCCTCGAAGTTTTTCTTTTATTTTCGGAAATAAATAAAAATCGCGAGGTGCGAGGCCGGGGCTATAGGGCTGATGACCCAGTAGTTCCACGTCTGACGTCGTCAAGCAGTTGATTGTTTGCTTGGCGGTGTGCAACGAAGCGTTGTCTTGGTGAAGGAGGATCCTACTGCGAGGTCGTTTCTCAAGAACTTTTTCTAAGAAAAGTGGCAAACTATTGTTAGTGTACCACTCTGCTGTAACTGTTTTTCGATCCTCTAAAAAAATTGTTGCGTAATAACCTGTCCTTCCGAAGAATGAGGCCGCCATCTTTTTTCCCACGCTTCGACCTCTCCGCTCTCCGCTAAATGTTCATGGAGGATTTTATGCACTTGACTCATACCAATACCTAAGCTTGTCCGAATCTGCTGATAAGTCACTCTTTTGTCAGTCTCTATCATACGCCGCACAACACTGATGTTATCTTCAGTCGTCACCGTAGAAGGCCGTCCCTCACGCAGATCATCGGTGAGATTATTGCGACCACGTTTAAACTCACTAAACCAGTTGTAAAAAGTGGCACGAGATGGGGCTTCATCGTGAAAGGCCAATCGAAGTCTATCATAACTTTCTTGTTGACTTAAATGACATCGAAAGTCATAAAAAATCTTTGTACGAAAATTTTCTCGCGCTAAATTCATGCTGACGTGACACAGACAATGTTCAATTTGCCGCCAAATCGTAAACAAAAATGACAAATGAATAAAATACCTAAACGATAATATTGGCCAACAGTTCCAGTTTCAAAATTTGAACTGTTTTTTTTATTATATCGTTTACAAGTGGCCAGTTCTAAAAACTTCCACTGTCGCCCTCGTATGTGTAGTAATAACGTTATGTAACGTTCTTACTACACATTCATGTATATTATTATTTACGTTTCAGTTCCTTAAATATCTAGAGATCGCTAAAGTAGTAAATCTTCCAAGCGTTTATGGGAAGCGGGTTTGGTCAACCACAAGATATTTCTACATATAGAACCCTCGACAAATGTATATGTACATTATTTATGAACACTATGTGCCAGAGATAACATTAATAAATGTCCAGCTTAAGCTGTAGCAACGCATGCTGTAAATTCTGTTGCTTGGTCAGTTCTTATGTAAATAGTTTATGTTCTGCAGTAGAATTATATGAAGCTATTCTCAGCATAAGCGTCTCGCCAAGAACTTGAAAGTAGTTATGTCAAAGTTATGATATATTTCAGTCAGATCATTTAAGGCTTTACCACTAAGTTCCACTTCAGTTAAATTATTACTGCAAGGACCCTTCTGTCGGGGTCGCGGGAAGGCTTCCGGGGTCACGGAAAGGCTGGCGGGGCCACGGGAATGTACGAAAACGTTACCAAGGCCCCTGGCAACACTGCACAGGTAATGGAAGGAACATAGGTGGATTTTAGTCAGTAAGAGTCTGACACACCCTCCCGCTCCACCCAGAGCGGAGAAATTATTTGATAAATACTCATCCAAAAAAAAAAAGAACCTTTTGGCCCCATCGGCCATCTGTTCTGCGAGAAATGTGCCCCGCCTACTTCCACTTAAGTTTGGCAATTCTTCGGACTATGTCGGTTACCTTGGTTCACCTGCGGAATTCTTCATTTCTGATTCGATCAAAATCAAAATCAAAATCAAAATATTTTTATTTCACATAAACCTACATGGGCACTTATGAAACGTCAGAAGCTTGGTGCACGGTTCCAATGGGTCGTTTCCTATGGAGAAGAGCCGGCAAGAAACTCCACGGTTACTCTTTTAAAAATAATAGGCTTTTACAATGTTTTCAAATTAGTGTTTAATAGGTATGGGAGGACAGTGTAGGCCTGTCGAGACGTACCAGGTACTTAACAAAAAAAGAAAAAGGTATACAAAATATCTAGTCTATTAAGCCTACAACGTTCTCACATTCACAAGGTACACACAAATCTGTGTAAAATATTAATAAAATAATAAAAATAAAAACCCATTTAAACCAAATGAAGTTTGCCATTACAACAAGATTGAAATCAAAATTTTAGATATACAGGGTGTTTGGTGCATCGTGTGCCAAATTGAAATGGTCGACTGAAGGAGTCATCCGCTAGCCTTTCAGACCCTTTAACACCCCTCATGCTCTGTGGATTTTTTTTTTATCGACTTTTTATTGTTTTCCAAAAAAAAGACCCAAATTTTACATTCAAATACAGATTTAAAAAAAAAAATAAGGCGTGGACTCTGAATTTTAATTTTATTTCGATGTGTATTGTTTAAGAATACTTTTAAATACAAAATTAGTGATATTAGTCACCTAGTTCTTTTTTAATTCACTCGCAAAGGTAAAACTTAAATTAAAGCTGTACATGTTGCAGCTGTTTATAAGGCTACAAAAAAAAAATCAAAAGCGACCGGGATCTTCCAACTCCCTCATTAATTCTCCAGTCTATCCTCTTTCTAATGATGTGCCACATGCCATAAAAGTATTTTAACAACTTTGTGAATTCGCTAGAATTGTGAATCGAGTCACCTAAGGCTAATATTCAAAATTATGATTTAAAAAAATCTCTTAAATGATACCTGTCAAACCTATAAATCTGCTATCTCATTCTTATGGTTAGGTAAATTCGTGTCTCATATCTGTATCTTTCGTAGGATTTACTTGAAATAAAAAAACAAAATTGCATTTTTAACATTTATTTAATCATTGTTACAAATCTTGCTCAAATTGTTGGCCTCTGTTGCGAATGCAGGCCCGACACCTGTTTCGTATTTCAACAGTTGTTGTACGAAGTCGTATTTCCTCCTTAATAGTATTGAATGCCGCTTCTATGCGTTGGACTAATACCTCCCTAGTTGGAACCTCCGTGGCATATACCAACTCTTTGGCACGTCCCCAGACATAAAAGTCTAACGGAGTTAGATCTGGGGAACGTGGCGGCCATGGAATAGGGCCATCGCGTCCAATCCATGCATTGGGGAACACATTGTCGAGATATTCCCTCACAGTCAATCGCCAATGCGCGGGACAGCCGTCATTTTGAAATACAATGGGCACACGTTCATTAAATACGGGCACATCAGTCACTAATTCGGGCAGGTCATTTTGTAGGAATTCCAGGTAGTCTTCGCCATTGAGATTATCGGGCTGGTACACTAAACCTTCTTTGAGAAGATTTCTGTCTTTTAACACGTGGGTTTTGCGTTTTCGTTGTAGAGTGGTGCAAATTGTGTAAATTGAGGATCCCATCCTTGGTAAATTTGGATTCATCCGTCCACAGTATTCTTTTTAAAAAATCAGGATCATCCACATCCGTGTGTAAAAGAAACCGACAAAAAGCCACTCATCTCTTAAAGTCGCCATCCTCAAGACCTGCAACAAACAAAAAACTCTTTTAAATTTCTCTTGGGCAATAAGTAATTGCACAAGAAAGGACCCGCTGTTCGTGCTAATAGATTCACTACCTGGAAGTGACGCCATACCATACCCATTACCTGCTAAACAAAGGCAAGGTCAAACAAAGCTTGCACGGGTTTAAAGTTAGTTTAAAATTACGTACCTTGCACCGGAGTGTAGTGGAATGGATGCTTTTTGTTTTGACGAAGTACTTTCCACACTTTCCATATTGAAATATCAAGATGTGATGCCACATTTCTAATGCTTCTTGTAGGGTCTTCCTCAAAAAGTGCCAGTATTCTCTCGTCTACTTCAACATTATGTCGCACAATATGGCCCCTTGGTTCATTAAAAGTAACACTGCCAGTCTCGCGTATGCGTCGGTATGTGTCTTGGAAGACTCTGCGGCCAGGTAATCGTCTACCAGGAAAGCGTTCCTGGTAAAGTCGTTGCGCTGCACGAGCGACGCCATTAGCGGCTCCGTAAACCATCATGATGTCCGCATATTCTTCGTTAGAGAATGTCGCCATTGCAATAACAAAAAACTCAAAGTTTAACAATAACAACAAAAATTAAACAAATGTAACAAGAACCAACAAAACTTAACGATAACAAAGTAATAAAAGAATCGCGGAGTATGGTGAACTAGCACACACGTTAGGTAGCAGAGGCAGTGATGTCTCGACTAAAAAAATGGCGGGTCGGGCGGCGCGATTTGTTCAAACCGATTTAAGGTATGCAAGAAAGAGATAGAAGATAGATTTTACTGTGAAAGAGTGAGAAAACAAATTTTACCTCTTTCTCAAGTAACAGTTCCGCAATAAATATTTTTTCATTAGAATTTGGAATGTAGTTTTATGTGACTTGATTCACAATTCTAGCGAATTCACAAAGTTGTTAAAATACTTTTACGGCATGTAGCACATCATTAGAAAGAGGATAGACTGGAGAATTAATGAGGGAGTTGGAAGATCCCGGTCGCTTTTGGTTTTTTTTTTTTGTAGCCTTATAAATAGCTGTAACATGTACAGCTTTAATTTAAGTTTTACCTTTGCGAGTGAATTAAAAAAAAAACTAGGTGACTAATATCACTAATTTTGTGTTTAAAACTATTCTTAAACAATACACATCGAAATAAAATTAAAATTCAGAGTCTACACCTTATATTTTTTTTTAAATCTGTATTTGAATGTAAAATTTGGGTCTTTTTTTTTGGAAAACAATAAAAAGTCGATAAAAAAAAATCCACAGAGCATGAGGGGTGTTAAGGGGTCTGAAAGGCTAGCGGATGACCCCTTCAGTCGACCATTTCAATTTGGCACACGATGCACCAAACACCCTGTATAATGTCAAACAGTGAAAATAATATGTCAAAAAGAAAATTTGTATAAAAAAAAAATAATAAACATCGTAATTTGGGAGCAGTTAATAGGCATTTACATATTTATGCCGTTTATGAGGTACCAGGGAAGCCACATATGCAGAAGGAATTATTGCCAAACTTCCTTGTCTTCAACGTAGTCTTTAATCTTATAATATGCGTTTTTGGTAAGGACACGTTTGATGTGGGTTTTGAACTTTCCATCGCTAAGTTCTGTAACTGACTTTGGCAACTTGTTATAAAAGCGGATCACGTAGAAAAACTCCAAGCATAACCCTCTCCATTGCCTCTTACTTCGAATTACATCTCTCAGTAATCAGTTACGTCTGAGTGAACCACCGCTTTTGTTTCACGTTTCGGTCACCACAGAGGTAATTACGAGGTGAAGGTAACATTAAACATTATGGTTTGCAGGTATAATATTTCAACACTCGAATTATAGCGCCATGAAAAATTAAATTCAGTTAATTTTACTGTGACTGCACGTATTTAACGGAGGCAGGATAGCCTTTACCAGAAGTGTTTATCGTAGTAGTGGTTCAGCAGCTTAAATATCATCAGAATGATTTAGGAATAGAGCCGGAAAATTACCAAAGTTATTCGATAATTTCCCATAAGCAAAAAAGAAAAAAATATTGCTAATCCATTGCTTCATATGTTGAAAATCGTCTGCTCAACAAGATAAATAACTAAATTAACCGGTGAACTGTCAAAATGAAACTCATTGCGATCAATTGTCGTTTTATGTTTGTTACGGAATTACCCCGCAGTCTCGTCTCACTAGTTCACCGTTTCTGATTCACGTCTCAATCGGTGGAGGCAATCGCGAGATGTAGTGTACTGTTAATGATTGCTCTGAAGTTATTATTTTGTGGGCTTATCTTTACAGACCCACTGATCGAAAAATGTTTTGTGTAGTTTTAATAGCCCTATGCTTATCTTTACCGTGGAATGGCGTGCTTGCAACTAGCCAAATTTATTTATTTGTGTACCAATAATAATACTAAATTACCTTTTGAAATTATACATATTTTAATTAGTCTTGAATAATACCTTCACACTGTTTTTCATAACATATATTTCGACGGCCGCAAAATATATACGTTATCTCAAAATCATAATTTTACAAGAGAGCGTTTTGAACGCAAAACTGTAATAATTACCTAATAGATGAACAAAACTATCTTCTTCTACATATTTTACAATATTTAGTTAATAGGGCGTTACCAAGAAAAATGGTAAAGGCAATAACTGTATTTTTTTTTTTCCAAAATCTGGTAGACGTCTTATCTACGTCGTACAAAAATGTGAACTAAATGAGTCAACTGGCATATATCCGTTTCTACGTGGGACTCCGCGTGCTTTCCGAGGCACAAAATGATCCCGGTATGTAATGGATGGTCACGTATTCACGGACCGACCTCAGCAAGCTTTGTCTAACCTGAAAGTTCGACCCGAGTGGCTGTTATTACTTAGCCACGAGACCCTCACTACTTGCACAACTATTCTTGAACTATTCTCAGATGAAGCCGCCAAAAATGTTTTATTTTCATTCAATATTCAGGAACTTCTGTTGATCATAACCGTATCAACGTGAGACCTCGGTTTGTCACGCTAAACAAGAAACAATACAAGTTGAATGAACTCACCGCTTTGCTAACCACTGAATATAAGCGAAGGAATTACCACGATTTTTAGAACTACTTGTGCTCGAATCGAGTTAGCATATTCTTTTAATAGCTGTTACCCACGACTTCGTGTGCGATCCAGGATAAAAAGTAGCCTATATCCTTACCCTGGCCATGGTCTATCTCTGTGTCGAATTACTTCTAAATTCGTGCAGCCGTTTTAGCATGAAAGTGAAAGCGTAACAAACAAACACAAACTCACTTTCGAATGTATAATGTTACTAGCTGCGCCCCGCGGGTTCGCCCGCATAAGTCTCGATACCATAAGAATATTGGGATAAAAAGTATTATATGTCCGAACCCAGATCATGGTCTACCCATGTGCCAAATTGCATCCAAATCCGTTTTTCCGTTTTAGCGCGAAAGCGTAACAAAGAAACAAACAAACAAAATGAAATATACCTACTCACTTTCGCATTTATAACATTAGTTAGGATTATTATCAGCCCTTTGTGTCCCACTGCAGTGCAAAGACCTACCTTTCCTCCTTCCAATTATCCCTATCTACTCCTGTTTGTTGCCAATCCTTATGAAAAAGGTCGAGTTCGTCCCGCACCTCCTCCTCGGCTTGTCGCGTTACCGTTTGCTCCTTTTTGGGGCCCACAGTGTTGTTATTTTAGTCCAGCTCCCTCGGCATGTGACAGATGTGACAGCACGGTGGTGCCATCGGGTGACGCGACGGTGTCGCCCTTGCCAGTGGGATCTACCTCAGCGTCTCTTCGGCGCTAGTCTACAGCACGGTGGTACCGTCGGGCGACGCGACGGTGTCGCCCTTGCCAGTGGGAGCTACTTCAGCATCCCGTCAGTGCCGGTGGACAGCACGGCGGTGCCGTCGGGCGACGCGACGTTGTCGCCCTTGCCAGTGGGAGGTACCTCTGCGTCTCGTCGGTGCCGGTGGACAGCACGGTGGTGCCGTTGGACGACGCGACGGTGTCGCCCTTGCCAGTGGGAGCTACCTCTGCGTCTCGTCGGCGTCGGTGGACAGCGCGGTAGTGCCGTCGGGCAACAAGAGATGTGTCCAGCCTAGTTCCGTATAAGCATGGCAGCATAGATAAAGAAAATCTTCTAGAAAATAAAACAAAAGCGAATTTAAATTGAGAATACACCAGTGGTTATATTTTGATTGTAAAGTCAGGGAAACTAATTGATAATCAAATTAATTACCAACTCAAAATGTCCGCGTATTCAAATCACAAACTGTCATTCTTTAACAATGGTATGAAATTGCTATAACTGTGCAAATTGACGTTGGTGTCAATTTAGTAAACAATTAACTTACCTGACTTCACACATAGTGCGATAATAAATAAGAATAGCTATAACAGATAACTACTACGAAACATCTCCTCAATCGTACGCTATTATTTAGGTCCGACACATTTCAAAACCATGCAGCGTTCCTATGCAAAAATCGTCGCTGTCATCCGCATATGTTTATGAAATACAGTTTTTGCATTCTGACGTCAGCCTTTACTTACATAATATCCATACGTACAACCCCATACGTACATACATTATAATTGGATTTTCTGCGTTGTGACGTAGGCTTTTAGTTGTGCAAAACACATAACATAAGTCTGTCCAATAGCTTCATAACATATAATACTTAGGTCATACTAAAGGTTTATGGATTCTGATAAATAAGACCAGATATTAGACTTATGATACATTTATTGTTTTTCAAAGTATATGCCCTCATAATTTATACATTTTTGAATCCGCTGGAACCATTGTAAAAAGCCGTTGGAACAGTCTTCCTTCGGGGACCTCTTCAAGTCTCTCTTCTTGGCGTCGTGGAACGTATTCATCTCCGATTCAGGGCTCATAATACGTGTGCCTCTAAGTTTGTCTTCAATTTTAGGAAAAATAAAGAAGTCGC
Organism: Atethmia centrago; assembly: GCA_905333075.3. Classification (NCBI taxonomy): domain Eukaryota; kingdom Metazoa; phylum Arthropoda; class Insecta; order Lepidoptera; family Noctuidae; genus Atethmia; species Atethmia centrago. The sequence goes on from HG995384.1 coordinate 6,834,417, forward strand.
AAGGTGCGAGGTCTGGGTTATATGGCGGATGCGTCATCAGTTCTATATATGAAGCCTTCAAATACGCTTCCGTTACCTTAGCAGAATGTGAGGACGCCTTATCGTGGTGAAGGACGACTTTGCTTCTACGACGCTTTTCACGAACTTTTTCTAAGACTTTGGGCAAGCAAGTATTGACGTACCAATCTGGGTCACTGTCCTTCGGTCTTTAAGCGACACTGTTGTGTAATGTCCTGATTATCCGAAAAATTAAGCAACCGTTTTCTTACCAATGCTTCAAGTTTTCTCAACTTTCGTCGGCAAGTCTTCAAAAGGAAAGACCCATTCTGCCGCCTGTCTTTTTCTTTCCAATTCAAAGCAGTACACCCAGGTTTCACCACCTGTCACGATATTATAGACAGCCAATGACCTCCTTTAATAATGTCCTACATTATTTATTTGTTATTTATTTAAACTTCTCGCACAGAATTAAGTACAAAGGTGGACTTAATGCCTTAGGCATTCTCTACCAGTCAACCAAGGGTGGTGAAGAGATAAGATGGCAGGTACTCTGAGAGGAAACAAAAATAACGAAAAATATTAAAAATAACATAATAGATTATAAATAGAATAAGTACAGAAATACATAAATAGATTACAAGCATAAAATACAAATACATACATATTTACTACAATATATACCTACATTATACATGTATATAAATATATATATATGTATATTTGTATATATATATATATATATATATATATATATATATATATACAAATCCAAGGAAAAGAGATACATAATTGAGATGACTCTACGCTATTTGTTTTGAAAATAACTCTGCAATTTCCGCTTAAATGCATACCGACTGGTGGCCGTCCTGATATCAAGAGGAAGCGCATTCCAAAGAAGAATGGACTGAACATGAAAGGAAGAATGAACAAAGTCAGAAGTATGAGAAGGACAGAGTAGAAGAAGATTGTTGGAAGAACGCAGACTTTTAGCGTGCGAAGAACATAGATATTGGAAGTGAGACATAAGATAAGAAGGAGGGGTAGGAGAGTTGAGAAGGGAGAAAAGAGTGGTCAAAGCGCGCAAGCTTATTCTTTGGCGAATGGACATCCATTTGAGCTCAGACCAGCTGGAAACATGGTCATATTTCCTTAGATTTAATATGAACCGGATACCATTGTTGAGTAGTCTGTCGAGCTTATCCAGCAAAACCGCGTTCAAGTCAAAGTAGCACACGTCACCATAGTCGATGATAGGGAAAATCAAAGTCTGCACAAGCATAGTCTTCGTCTTAGCGGGCAAAAAGCTCCTTTGACGATACAGGGATCGCAGAGTACCGTTGACCTTTTGACTAACACTAGACACATGGCGTTGTCAGCCCAGCGTTGAGTCAAGATGCAAACCGAGATCTACACACATACTATATTAAACTTTTTTAACATTTTATGTTGCGGTATGCATCGGATACAAACGATCCGAACCTTCAGATGCACATGCAAAATGTTTTGCACTTGGTTCATTCCAATACCTAATACAGTACGAATTTGCTGAAAAGTATTTTTTTGTCAGTTTCAATCAGTTGTCGTACGGTATCAATATTAAATTCTGTAACCACCGTCGCCGGCCGACCTTCACGTATATGGAGATGATCGTATCCACGTCTAAATTCTCCGAACCACGAATACACAGAGCTGCGACTTGGGGCTTTATCACCAAATGCCAATTGAAGTCTCTTTGTTGTTGTTGGCAGTGAAAATCATAAAATAATCATTGAGCGAACATTTTCACGAGTTTAATTCATTGTAATAGCGACACACAATTTCCAGCAGGCCCAATAAAAAAAACAAATGGCTATCTCGCAATTTAAAAAGTAACATGTCATGTTCCCACAGAGTTCCATTTTCAAATTCCGTAATTACTTTTATTTATTCCTTTTATTGTAAGTGGCCAGTTCGAGAAACTTTTAGTATGCCTCACGTAGTATACCTTATAGCACCACATTCGGTCGGTTATCTTTTAATCCTATGTAATAGGGGGTGATTCTATTGCCATCAACCGGGCACGAATCCAGACTGCTACTGCCAAATTCCTAACGGAGAATTTCACTTAACCTAACCCCTAACCTACAATTCATAGCTAATCTTGCTGCTCGCTACTTCTATTCAGCTTACGTAATAGCTTACTTAAGCTGCACAGTTAGCACAAGAAATGCCAGTTAATTACTTCCCTAATGAGTATTGCAACATTTCCAACAATTCTACATTTCCTTAACCCATTCGAGTTTCAACAGTACGACCGGAGTGAACGGCTAAGAAAATTAGATTCTGGTTACGACCAAACAAAGTTTACTGTCGTAACCAATGGCATATCGGGTCGGGTGGTACGACGGTTTAAAATTGATTTAGTGAATTAACTTTCGTGGTTATCTTACGTAAGTTCCATAGCAAGGACGGGTTTGTTGTTGATTACAAAGTTATTTATTTATGCACAGACGATAGACTTAAAAGTTCAAATTAATAGAGATTCAAAATCAAAATTAAAAGTCATTTATCCAAACTAGGCTGAGAATCAGCACTTTCCGAACGTCAAAATTACTTAAGACAGTCCCCAAAAATGCCCGCCCTTCACCACTTCCTAGTGCTTTAGATGGGAAGAAGTGGCGCAATAAACTTCCCAGCAGCACACCTGTCTGTTTAGTGATTGTGGGGGACAGAGTCCTGCTTATAACAAAAAGTTGGGTGTCGTGGGACACCCGGTTGGAACGAAGTTTCTTTCGTAGTATATAATGAAATTTACAACGTTAAAAACATATATTTACTAACATCATTTAAGAGAAACTATAACAACATTATAACAAAAAACTATTGTCACTTGAAACTTTTTTTTTTTTTGGGATGGGAAATCATCAAATAACTTCTCCCGCCCTAGGCGGAGCGGGAGGGTGTGTCAGACTCTTACTGACTAAAACCCACCCGTATTCCTTCCTGTTGCCTGCGTTGCCAGGGGCCTCGGTGACCCTTTAGTACCTTCCCGCGAGTCACTTGAAACATTGAGACCTTGAAACTGAAATATTTTTTCGAAGTTTCTTTTACCTCGCATAGATTCTCTGAACCACCCACTGGCGCGTTCTTACTACTGAACCATCTAGTATGCGTTTTTAGAAGCTTTCATAAAATTACCACACACAAGGACCTTCTAAAAACTTATACTTGAGGACTATATTAAAAACGCGTATTAAAATCATACTTTCTCTCTCTCTTTCTCTTGGACATGGAGGGAGCATAACTCTTTTTCCTTACGTGACGCTTTCTACCAGCCAACTCCTACCGCAAGCCGCGTCAAAGAACTTCGTTCCAATATCTGTTTCAATGTCTGTTCTGTTATTCTTTAAAAAAAACGGAACTATGTGTTAGGGGTGAAGTTTTTCTCAACGGACTTTTTCTTTCGCTTATTTCAGCTTATTTCGTACCTACTTATCGTACATTTAATAACCTACCAAACAAAACTCCCAGCATTAAATGTGATCAAAGGTTTAACAAACACTATTAGAAATACAAAAATCAACTAAACAATAATACTTATTTAAAAAGGCTCTTTTGATATGCACAGAATAATAATTAATGTCATATAATTGTTTGATAACAAACCATTATACAGTTTGCTGATCAAATGAAATAATTAGCATAAATTAATCTATTGGTAATTTGGTATATAATTAATTTGTTGGTATTTTGACGTGTGCGAACTGACATATGGCAAATAATTTCATTTAGTGTTTTGTTTTTCGTAATGCTAATTAGTTTGCATACTATTGTATAGAATCAATTATTCTTCTAACTGATTTTGACTTGTTGCGCCATTTCTTCTTCCCAGTGCTTTAGGCTCTAGAAAGTGGTGAAGCGCGGACGTTTAAGGGGACTGTCATGTAATTTTAACGCTCAAAAAGTGCTGTTTACCAGCCTAGTTTGAATAAATCATCTACAGACACCTAATGGGGTTGAAGTGCTACTGTAATGCGTCTGGAATGTTCGCGGAAGCGAGGCTGAACGAGTTCAATGCCATTCAGAGAAGCATTATTCATGTCCCGGGTTCTTACGTGTAGAAATAGTATAGTTGAGGACCTTGCTGATAGGATGTATTTTACCAAGACCTACAAGCGGTGGTTGGAGATATCGGCGTAATTGTGAAGATAGGCGAGAGTTTGTTTTGTTTGTATGCCAGTTTATGTATTGTGTTTTATTTTTGTATTGAGTAACTATATTTTTTGTATGTTTTTATGGATCATGTGGTCTGCAGTAAAGACTTGGATTATTTAATCATCACCATCGGTCAAGGACAGCTAATGAGAAATAATTGATTTTCTATTGTTTTACACCGAATCGGTGTCGCGCGGGGCTTATCAGACTGGGAAATACAGCAGCAGGCTTAGAATAACCTGCCGGGGTCGCGGGAAGGTACTTATGGGTCACCGAGGCCACCGCAACACAGGCAACGGGAGGGAATGCGCGTGGGTTTTAGTCAGTAAGAGTCTGACACACCCTCCCGCTCCGCCCAGAGCGGGAGAAGTTATTTGATGATTTCCCACCCTGAAAAAAAAAAAAAAAGGCTTAGAATAAAATATAATAGAATATTGATGTATGTGCTCAGAATGTAATAATATTAAAGAATCCTTGTACATTCTACCATTTTGGCATGCAAACATTGATGCAGTTCATGATTCTACATACAACACAACTAAAATGTATCAGCTAGAAAATCCGATACCGAGTAGTAACATTTATTTAATAGAAATACAGTTAGCGCTTTCTATTTCTATTCTACCGTGGAATAGAAATCGCTTGTCTACATTTCTTGGTAGAAAACTGTCAACACGGAAACGTCATTTTTGTCTACTCTTCCGTCGACAAAACGCTTCTCTATGGTTCTTGTGCTAAGCCTGCAGATTAAAACTTCTTTAAGTACGATTGGTAAATTAAAAAAAAACTTGAAGCAACAGAAACAATCAGATTTACTTCTACTCTTACATTAAGCCGCTATGTCTTTATCAGAAAGGCGTGGTCGTAAAAAATTATCAGCTGTCCCATACAAAACTTCAATACCTACTCGAATGTGTGGGACGGGTGATATTTTTTTTCGCGATTATGATGTTGGTCCCATGGAAAAAGTTAGTCAGTTTGATGGTCTGTACCACACCCTTAAATATGAGCACAACTTTCTGATACACACTGTATATTCACTTGCTAGAAACTTCTAGCAAGTGAATAACACTCTATATTCACTTGCTAGACACTTCTGCAAGTGCAATAGTATAAAGTAATTCGTAACTTAGGTGCTCAGCAGATGATGGACAATTTGTCCGCGGTGATAGAACGTATTGGTAATCTATGCAATATCACATCATCACAATTATGTACCTCTTTTCCTTGAATTTGTATGTATATATATTTATATATATAATGTAGGTATATATTATAGTCAATATTGGGCTTGTGGCTAAGTTATAACAGCCGCACAGGTCGATCGATCAGGTTAAGCTACGCTTGCCGCGGTTGGTCCGTGGATGGGTGACCGTCTTTACATACCGAGACCCCTCCGTGCCTCGGAAAACACGTCAAGGCGTTGGTCCATGCTGTCATTTGTCATCTTTGACAGTCGTTACGGGTCATCAGAAGCACGAAAGTCTGACAACCAGTCTTACCAAGGTATTACCCAATAACTGGGTTGTGGAGATCAGATAGGCAGTCGCTCCATGTAAAATACTGGTATTCAGCTGCATCCGGTAAGATTGGAAGCCGACCCCAACATAGTTGGGAAAAGGCAGGCAGATGATGATGATATTATAGTAAATATGTATGTGTGTGTGTATTAAAAAATTGTAACATATTTATGTACTTCTGTACCTATTTTATTTATAACCTATTATGTTATCTTTTAATATTTTTCATTATTATTATTTCCTCTCAGAGCATCTGCCATCTTATCTCTTCACTACCCTTGGTTAACTGGTAGAGAATGCCTAGGGCCCCATCTCCACGGACCAGAGAATCGCATTGATACTCACGCTGGGTCTTCAAATTATCGCCGCGACAATAAGATAAGATAAGATTATCATTTATTTGCTCAAACATGAATACAATACATACAACACAAATTGTCAGCATGCAAGAGATGTTAAAAGTACACATAAAAACAGATCATCACGTTTGCCTTAAACAATGGCGTGCAAATAATAATAAAATAAAATATAATGTCACTCCGAGTCTAATTTAAAAATTTCGTGATAATATAGAGATCATTAAAAAATAATAAATTAGTAAGACATTATCAAAATCTCTCATTTAAAACCCATTTAAATTAGAATCCGGTTTGTCTGCTACAAAATTTTTGACTTTCTTTTTGAATGCTACGTCACTTAATTGCTTCCAGCTTTGAGGAGGTTTATTATATTTTTTAGAGCCATGTAAAAGGCACTTTTCCACGATTCGCCGTGTGGAGATTGAAGTTGATGGCACGACGATACTGTCGTCGCGATTTTGTCACCCGTGGAGGTGGCGCCTAAGGCATTAAGTCCATCTTTGTACCTTATTTTCGGCGAGAAGTTTATATAAATAAACGCCCACGTAGGACAAATAGACTCCCAGGATTTCCATAAGAGTCCAAATTGTCCGTCTGCTCAACGCTTTATTATTAATCTCATTAAAACTAAAAGAAGGAAGGTAGTGTTTCCACCGACTGTCAAAAAAAAGACCAAGATAAAATCTTCTTTTACAGAGCAGATCGCAGGCACCACTCACCATTAAGTAAATCTAAGTTTTAATCTCACTAATAAATTATGGACCACTACTTAATTACTTCTGCATAAAACAAAACAGTTTTCTCGTAAAATATAAACAATGCACATTTACTATAAACTATTGTAAGTTTTAAACTAACAAACATTATTTAACTAGTTGTTGCAACTACACTTGACTTAAGACGCGGTTATAAATTTTAAGCACGCTGTACTTAAAATTAACTTGAGAGCCACGATAATATTACTTAGTAACGGGGTTAGATTAAACTTAATTTTAGTACATTATTATGTAAATCAGTGTATTGTGAAGTCTCAATTTTAAAATGGAATGTTTATTTTTGTATAATTTTCGCACCTAGTGGCAGTAAATAATACCTAAACAGTTCAATTGTCTTTAATTTATGGATGGAGCAATCAAATAATTATCGTGAAAACTTAAAAAAAAATCAGGGCGTCTCACCAATGAAACTAAACGCGCCGCGTTCAGGAGCTATCATTGTCATCATTGTTGTGGAATATTGACACTGATAGATTTTGAACGCGGTTTAGATGCGGTGAATTGGTTGGTGAAAATCGTCCCCATTTAACATAATCGGCCTATAATATTCCCACTGCTGGGACACAGGCCTCCTCTCTGTGAGAAGGAGTGGGCCGTAATCCACCACGCGGGCCCAGTGCGGGTTGGTAGATGTCACATGTCTTCGAATTTTTGGTTCTAGGACATGCCGGTTTCCTCACGATGTTTTCCTTCACCGTTTTGAGAGCAGTGGTGATGAAATAATTTACACAAAGTAAATCGCCTGTCTGGGTTCGAACCTTCGCGACGTTATTCAGCGTTGTTATTAACCCATATCTATTCAATAAGAAGAAATAACCGAATGTGTCAAGTGATCGAGTGCTAAAAGTGTGCCTGGCTGACGGTCCATAGAATTTATCCCCTCACAAACTATGTGGAAACCTAACTAAACGATGTGTGTGTCTGTGTACATAAGCCATTTGAATAAAAAACGTGCGGATTACTTAATAAGTAACTTTCTAATATTTTATTCTAGGTAGGTAAATTTATACCGACCTACGCGTTGCCAATAATAACATAATATTCATAAAATGACCGTCATCAATACTATAACAAAATTCAACAGTTCAACTGACACTCGGGCCGCCCGCACCGGCTGGCGTGCGGCTAGGCTAACTTCACTCAGCCCAAGTGAAGTGGTGTTGCTATGGCAACGAGAATCGAGTGAAGTGATAAGATCACGCCACAGGCATGGAACAGAGGTGTGGTGATACTGTTCTTTAAGAAAGGCGACAATACCCTCCTTAAGAATTATAGGCACATCTCACTTCTGAGCCATGTCTACAAGCTGTTTACAAGAGTCATCACGAACCGTCTCGCGCGCAGGTTTGACGACTTCCAGCCTCCCGAACAAGCCGGATTCCGTAAAGGCTTTAGCACTGTAGACCACATACATACGCTGCGGCAGGTTATACAGAAGAACGAGGAGTATAACCTGCCTCAGAGAGGCAGGTTATACTCCTCGTTAGCGTTTGTGGACTACGAAAAACCCTTCGATTCGATCGAGACATGGACTGTACTGCAGTCTCTTCCAGATCGACTATCGGTACATTGAGGTGCTTAAGTGTCTGTACGAAAACGCCACTATGTCAGTCCGACTCCAGGACCAGACGTCGAAACCTACCCTTCTGCAGCGAGGTGTGAGACAGGTAGTCGTTATCTCTCCGAAACTGTTCACTGCTGCACTGGAAGATGTCTTCAAGGTTCTGGACTGGAAAGGGCCAGGCATCACATCAATGGCGAGTACATCAATCACCTTCGGTTTGCCGACGATATAGTTGTCATGGCTGAGACTATGGAGGACCTCAGTACAATGCTCAATGACCTCAGTAGAGCTTCCGAAAGAGTGGGTCTTAAAATGAACATGGACAAGACAAAGATCATGTCAAATGCCCATGTTACACCCACTCTCATGAAAATCGGAGACGCTACGCTCGAAGTTGTGGACGAGTATTTTATCTAGGACAAACTGTCCAGTTAGGTAGGTCCGACTTTGAGAAAGAGGTCAATCGTCGAATCCGACTCGGCTGGGCAGCGTTCGGGAAGCTACGCAATATCTTCTCGTCCCACATACCACAGTGTCTCAAGACGAAAGTCTTTGACCAGTGCGTGTTGCCAGTGCTGACCTATGGCACTGAAACGTAGTTGCTTACAATGGGCCTTATAAAAAAGCTAAAAGTCACTCAAAGGGCAATGGAGAGGGCTATGCTTGGAGTTTCCCTACGTGATCGAATCAGAAATGAAGAGATCCGTAGGCGAACCAAGGTCACCGACATAGTCCGAAGAATTACCAAACTTAAGTGGCAGTCGGCAGGGCACATTGCTCGCAGAACAGATGGCCGATGGGGCCGAAAGGTTCTGGAATGGCGACCGCGTACCGGAAGACGTAGTGTTGGAAGGCCTCCTACAAGGTGGACCGATGACCTTGTCAAGGCCGCAGGAATCCGCTGGATGCGGGAAGCACAAAACCGGTCGAAGTGGCGGTGCTTGGGGGAGGCCTATGTCCAGCAGTGGACGTCTTTCGGCTGAAATGATGATGATGATGATGACTCGCGCGTCGCGCTTACCGACTCCTAGCCGATTTACTTCAGCACGGGTGGTTACTATGGTTACGAGAATCGGGTGAAGTGATAATATCACGCCGCGCTTGCGCGTTAGGCGCTGTTATTAATAGCAAGTTGAGTTTTTTTTTTAAATTTGACGTTTTTATTTTCAAATGCACGACAAACGAAATTTGGTTTTACCACCTTTATATCAAAATCCAAAATGGCGGCTACAAACATTTTCCATCATGGGTGTCGTTTTCATGGTTTTCGGGTGTGTTACAGCCGATACTGAGGTCAAATCTAAAATGCAAGATGGCGGCTGCGAAAATGTTCAGATGTTTCATCATGGGTGTGGTTTTCATGGTTTTCGGGGGTGTTAAAACTGATAGTGTGGTCAAAATTAAAAAGCAAGATGGCGGCTGCGAAAATATTCAGATTTTTCATCATGGGTATCGTTTTCGTGGTTTTCGGGGGTGTTTAAGCCGATAGTGAGGTCAAATCTAAAAAGCAAAATGGCGGCTGTGAAAATATTCAGATTTGTCATCATGGGTATCGTTTTCATGGTTTTCGGGGGTGTTAAATTCGATAGTGAGGTCAAAATTAAAAAGCAAAATGGCGGCTGTGAAAATGTTCAGATTTTACATCATGGGTGTCGTTTTCATAGTTTTCAGGGGTATTAAAGCCGATAGTGAGGTTAAAATTAAAAAGCAAGATGGCGGCTGCGAAAATATTCAGATTTTTCATCATGGGTCTCGTTTTCATGGTTTTCGGGGGTATTAAAGCCGATAGTGAGGTCAACTATAAAAAGCAAGATGGCGGCTGCGAAAATTACCAAACCTTTTGGAATAAAAAAACAAAATTGAGTTTCTGACTGAATTTCTGTTTTGCTATTTTATTTAAAAAAAACCCTAAATAGTAACGTTTCAACACTTTATAGAGGCATGAAGAACAGGGTGTAAAGTTCACTCATCCTCCATAGAAAAGGGAGGATCCGTCTGTCGGGTTGTTGTATATATGCTAGTTGCGCGGTAAACTCTGCTTGCGCGATGCAGGATTTTGTGTGACGTCAGTGTGATGCGTAGTTCGTATGTGGCGCTGAAGATGCCGCCACATCACTCCCCTCCGGAGACCGGAGTCGTGTATCTTGCGATGCTTGCCAGTGCCAGGTGGGGTTCCAGTGGGTCGGAACCGGTTGTCGCATAGTTCACGGTGGGTCGGAACTGTCTGCGGTGATGCTTCAGTGAGTCGGGGTGGCGCTGCGTTATGCTCCAGTGAGACGGATGTGGTACAGCGCCGGGTTCAGGGCTGACTGCTGGCGTCGACCAGGAGAGCGTTGAAGGGCTCTGCTTGTTGACCGGCCGAAAGTGCAGTGTGCTGTGCCAAGGTTGCTGATGAGGCTTAGGGTGATGACCAGGTATGCGCGGTCGCTGCATGCTGGTGGTCAGGATACCCGTTGAAGCCGTGGGTGCTGGCTGGCTGTGTGACTCGCCGCTCGAGAGCTTGAGGAAGTGATGATGATGACGTCACGCTGAAGTAGTTGCACGAAGGCTGCGCTGACGTTCATATTCGGGGTCACCAGTATAGAGGCATGAGGAACAGGGTGTAAAGTTCACTCATCCTCCATAGAAAAGGGAGGATCCTCCAACCAGACGGGTATCGTGTCTAGTGGGCAACTGCCCGACAGTTGATGTCGGGTTGTTGTATATATGCTAGTTGCGCGGTAAACTCTGCTTGCGCGACACAGGATTTTGCGTGACGTCAGTGTGATGCGTAGTTCGTATGTGGCGTTGTAGATGCCACCACAACTTAAATACTAGTTTTGAAATAATATAAAATGATTAATAGAATTAGCATAAAAATATTATTAAAATCTCGATTATGATTATAAATGTAATGTTTGGTCATTCCCTAGCATCAGTGGGATGACACTGACAGCTCACTCCACGCGAGTTATCACGGTGAGATTTTTACAGTATCGACATGCAGGCCCAACAGCCCACACACATAATCACAAGATTGTATTGTTCGCAGATGACACTTCCCTCATTTTTAAAATCAAACAACTGCCGGTCAACTTTGAACATGTTAACGATGCACTCTCTAAAGTTGTCCATTGGTTTAATGTAAATAATCTTCTCCTGAACAAAAAAAGACTAAACTCTTTAAATTTTCAACGCCAAATGTCAGGCAGCTAACTACCAATGTTCAACTTAATGGAATAGAGTTGGACCCTGTTGAGTCGACAGTTTTTCTTGGAATAACTATTGACGCTAAATTACAATGGCGCCCACACATAGAAAAATTGTCAGGAAGGCTAAGTTCAGCCGCCTATACTGTTAAAAAAATTCGACAGATAACCGATGTAGATACGGCCAGAATTGTTTATTTTAGTTATTTTCATAGTCTTATGTCATATGGGATTCTTCTCTGGGGAACCTGTGCGGACATTAACCCTAGAAAGATAATCTACGTCCACGAGACGTATCGTGAAATTAAATTTCGTTGTAGTTTTTTTATTATTAATCGCAGCGCGCTAGCTGCGCGAGTCAACTCAGTCGGCGGCCGGAGCTCACGCTAAGCAGCAGTGGCGCCATGGTAAGTACGTTCAAATAAAAGATATACGACTACCTATATCGTACGTCCGCGAGACGTATAATTATCTTTAATGCAACTTTTGCAATCATTTGAACTGGTTGTTTATTGTTATTTACACTTATTTATTATTATTTTCAGCTATTAATTATTATTATATTTTAATGGCAAACCGAAGGGCATTGGATAGTTCTCAAATTGAGAACTTTTTATATCGAAATGAAGAGGAATCGTCATCAGAATCTGAAAGCGAATACGAAGATAACCTTTTAGAAGACGATGTGCAGAGTGGCACTGAATACGAATTCATCGATGAAGCTGTGGATATACCCGAAGTCTCTGCTGAAGACCATTCAGAGCCTACTGCCGACCAGGCTGCGCCTTCTGATAGCCGCATAATTATTACTTCTCACCGCACACTCAGAGGTATAAGCATTGTTGAGCCACAAGCAAGGGTCGAAGTTACGGTAGAACCTCAGCAATAAATATTGTTCGATCAGCTAGAGGACCAACGCGTATGTGTAGAAACGTTTACGACCCCTTGTTATGTTTTAATTTGTTCGTAACTGATGATATACTAAGTGAAATAGTGAGATGGACGAACGAAGAAACTTCCCTAAAATGCCGAAATAAAGAAGCCAAAGATAGAGAACCTGGAAAACAAGTAAAAATTTCTGCTACTTTTCAAGAAACGAATGAAATGGAAGTCCGTGCGCTTATTGGTATCTTGACATTATCTGCTGCTATGAAGGATAACCATCTCTCGACGGAAGAACTTTTTGATAGCTCTTTTTCAGGAACGCGCTACGTATCAGTTATGAGTCGAGACAGATTCGACTTTCTGATCAGGTGTCTGCGAATGGATGACAAATCGTTACGCCCAGCGCTCAGGACTATAGACCCATTTATACCTGTTAAAAAAGTATGGGATAAGTTCATACATCAATGTATAATTAATTACACGCCTGGACCATATCTTACCATTGACGAGCAGCTACTGGGATTTCGAGGTAGATGTCCATTTAGAATGTATATTCCAAATAAACCAAATAAGTATGGAATAAAAATACCCATGATGTGCGACAGCGGGACGAAATACATGATAAATGGCATGCCTTATATCGGCACGGCGTTCCTCAAGGTAAATTTTATGTAAAAGAACTGTCAAAATCTGTTCATGGTACCAATCGCAACATCACCTGCGACAACTGGTTTACCTCTGTGCCATTAGCAAAGTCCTTGCTACAGGAACCATATAAACTCACAATGGTTGGCACTATACGTTCGAATAAAAGAGAGATCCCAGATCAAATGAAACACACTCGATCTCGAGCGGTTGGCACCTCCATGTATTGTTACGACGGTCCTTTGACTCTTGTGTCATACAAACCAAAGCCATCAAAAATGGTTTACCTCTTATCATCTTGTGATGAAGAAGGTACAATCAATCAAACGACAGGAAAACCAGAAATGGTAATGTTTTATAACCAGACAAAGGGAGGTGTCGACACATTTGACCAAATGTGTTCGTCAATGTCATGCTCTAGAAAAACGAACAGATGGCCAATGGCATTTTCAACATAGCCTTTGTAAATTCCTATGTGATTTATTGTTCTAATATTCTATCAAAGAACGAAAAGCCTCTAAGCCGTAAGAACTTTATGAAGAAACTTAGTGGAAAAAAGGTTACAGATGCCAACTCTGAAAAGAACCGTGCGGCAAAATATAGAAGAATTGTTGCCTAATCCTAATGCAAACAGTGGCCAGGTTCAGCAAGAAGGGCCGCCTGTAAAAAAAAGAGATATTGTTCGTACTGTCCATCTAAACTCCGTAGGATGTCAAAATTATCATGCGTGAAGTGCAAAAAACCCGTGTGTGGAGAACACAACAGAGTTGTGTGCCATAAATGCATTTTATAACCGAATGTAAAAGACTGTTAATTTAAGTGTAAAAGTACGAAATATGAAAATATAAAGACTGAAAGTGATTTTAAATGTTCCCATAGAAGACAAGTTAATACCGTCTTTGTTTTACAGAAAAGGGCTGTTCGAGCCATTTACAACCTAGGTCCAAGAGATTCCCTTCGACAAAAATTTAAAGAAATAGATATTCTGACTGTAGCCTCTCAATATATATTTGATAATTTTATGTATGTACACAAAAATATATCAAATTTTAAGAAAATGTCTGATATCCACAGTTTACATACCAGAAATAAAAATAATCTTGCTGTACTTCACACTCGCCTCCACAGAGTAGGCAACTCGTTCATGGGTCAATGTATACGTTTTTACAACAAACTTCCTATTGCTATTCGAAAACCCATTAAATGATTTAAAAGCTGTATTAAAACCAAACTTTGTAAAAAAGGGTACTATAAAATTTCAGATTATTTAGAAGACAAAAAAGCTTGGGATTGAGCTGCTCGCTCTGATAAGCCTGGTGCTAAAACCATAAAACTTGACATTTAAATTACGCAAAATCATCATTATATACAACTATATATACATATTGACATTGATGAATATTATAAGCAAAATTAAGTGAATATTTATGTACCTTGAAAAGTATTATATAACTTTAATAATAATTATTGTTAATGTGAGCACTATGTGGGTCATATTTATTTATTTCTTGTTGTTTTTTTTTCTCTTAATTTTAATGATGGTCTGGCATTTTGAGTACTTTATGCGGCAAACCCAATTGTCCTTTCCTTGGTATTGTTCGTAGAGTCGTTGAGCTCCTTAAGTTTTGAGTTGAGCTACACGATTACTGACAAATGTTTGCACTGACTGGACAGGTCCACTCAAATTTGTGTGGTTCTTTCCTCAAAAGACCATTTCAGACATGGATCTATATGGTCCTCACATGATCTGACCACGATTATGTCTGGACTTTAAAAGAGACTTTGACCCTTGAGTTTGTTTCGCCATTTCTTCTCAGGGGTAGTCAGATAAAAAATGTCGACTACATCTAGCTTATTTTTTAATATGACGTGTAAAAGTGATTTTCATATCCTATTTACAGAATATAAACAATTTCATTTCAATAAATCGTCGCAGATTACAGTCGTTATTTTATTTAATTTGCTTTAATTTATATCACGTCCGTATTTTCTATCGTTAATTTAATAAAACCAGATAAAATAGCTGTCATTTATTATTTAAAAACGCAAAGAAACGTCTTTATGTGGGCAGTATGAAGTACCCAAGTCGAATGACACAAGTTGAAAATTAAAAAAAAACTTATGAATTGTTTCGTGGCGGGAATTAGCTATTCTCTTCTTCAATTTTACAACATTTTTGAACAGTGAAAAGTGATTAAACTAAAACAATGGAATATTCATGTGACGAAGAAATTACACTCTCGCCTAACATGCTAATGGAGCAGTATGCAAAAAAAACGTGGCTGAAGAAATATTACCGCCTAAATCCAAGCAACTTTATCTCAACGCGTCCGACAAAAAAAAGGTACTGAGTAATAACGAATAGTAACGTTATAAGATTTTTTTTTATGCCGTCTTTTTAAATATTTATTATGCAACCTATTTGCATTTAGCTCTGTGCATTATATGGGAATTTTCCATAGTTTAAGAATGTGCAAGTCATGTCGTGCTTCCAACTTCCATTTTGTAAACTCCGTGCTGATTGTGACATTACCTTCATTAGCGCACTAGTACATCTCGCTTTGCTTAAGCTTTGATGTCACAATCAGTGGAGATGACCATAGGCCATCTTATGTCGCTGGACATTATTTCCAGGGTCCAAAGTTCTGGCTATTCTCGAAAGTTCCGGCTATAAATCGGTGACATCGGATAATTGAGTTCCGAGCCACCACGTTCACGCATTTCTGGCAATCCCAATACTCCGTGCCGGGTACCTATTTTACCCGCGTGGCCACGTCGAGCTAAGCTACGAGTCTGGCAAGACCATCCACCGATCGTCATCATCCATAGCGTCTGCAGCGTGGCACACCGGCTGTGGTCATCGTCACACCAGACTAAGACTAACACGAAAACCGTTTCCATCACAAGGGTCGTTCTCTTTTCAAAGACTTGAACCTGGCACACACACAACGAAGAAAACCGGCCAAGTGCGTGTCACACAACGCACAATGAAGGGTTCCGCAGTTGTTAATTTATCACACAAAAAAACTTAACATTGTAGTTGAAAAACATGTTCTCCCATATATCGATATACATAATATGTCACGGTCAATTCTCCAACTTAAAATTTAAGTTGGTCGACTATTACTTGTTAAATTTTAAAGCCTACTTAGCTGTGATGTGATTGTTCGGCGTGATTAATATATATACCCATGCCTAATTACAGCTTTCTATTCACTCCCACCCCCTCCTAAAGGAGAAGGTAGGGTAACCCAACGATGGGTCCCCAATTTGTGGGGACTTAGAGAAATATCCCTCGGGCAAAGGGGCCAAAAAGCCCAATACCGATTCCTCGCGCCGCCTTCGGGGGCGCAGAGTCGGCCACGAGCTACAGCTTCCTAGTACTAAGCGTCTCTGAGCTAAAGTGGGGACAGTCAGACAGACTGACATGGCGAAGCAATAAGGGTTCTTTGTTTACTACGGAACCCTAAAAATGACATCGAATTCAAATATACAGAACACATTCCTCATTCTCAACCTTCGAGTAGTAAGCAAAGCTACAATGTAACCCCGAAATCTACGGAAAGATACAAAAAAAAAACAAATCTTTTCTCTTTATATTATTAGTGTAGATTCTATGTGTAATCAATCTAATGGCGCAGGTGTGCAGGTTCGAGCTGTGAAATAAATTGTGGTATGACTGCTCTTGCACGCGATCGAAATTGGCTGTCACATTATGCGTTATGTTATTAGATATAACATATTTTTAGAAGGCTTAAGTGTAAGTTTGTAATTTAATTTTATCTTAAGACCTTTTGTTGTCCTTGGTGCATGTAGTACCTATGAGTAAGTTGATTCGATCGTAACGTAAATTCGATCGATTTTTAGTTCGAAAATACAACTATAGCACTGCATTTATTAAAAAAAAATGTTTTTGTTTGAAAAGGTATGCTTCCGAAATGGTCCCATTGTCACTAAGTCATACTATGATGAGGGGATCCCCTGGAAATCGAGGGAAATCCTCAAATTTTAAAGGCACACCTGTAGTGGCCATCTTGCTGATCATTGTTTTGTTTTGTTATTAGTAATTAACTGCATAAGTTATTTGCGGAAATCGCGAAACGTATCAGCATTGCAATTCAGAGATGAAATGCCGCCAGCATCCTCGGTACAATGCCCCGAGGGCCTTATTTAGGCTTAACTTAGTTTTAGTTTAATTTAGTTGATGTTAATAATCATCTTGTAATTTGGTTATGTAAATAAATTTTGATGTTTAAAAATATCAACTGTTTATTTATTTTACTTTGATGGTCCTAGTTCATCATTTGTGACTAAGTTACAGCTATAGCTATAAATATGTGAGAAGGCACGCCCTTTATGCCTGGAGGCTTTTATTTGGGTATTAAGTTCTGTTTGCGTTTTTATATCTGCTTGAGAATAGTTTTCGGTGTTTTTCTTTTTTTTTTTATTGGTATAGTGGTACGCTAGCTGACATATGGCTAATAATTGAATGCTTTGTGTTAAATGATACATGATTTATTTTCTGTAAGTAGGTTTGTACAAACACTTTTACACGTCAATCATATTTTTAAAATAAAGGTAGATGAGGTCGGCGTTTCCTATCTGACTATTCTGAGAAGAAAGGCCGAAACAAACTCAGAGGTCACAGTCTCTTTTAAAGTCCAGACATAATCTTGGTCAGATCATGTGAAGGCCATGTAGATTGGTGTCTGAAATGGTCCTTTTGAGGAAAGAACCACACAGATTGAGTGGACCTGTCCAGTCAGTGCACGCATTTGTCAGTAATCGAGCAGCTCAACTCGGAACTTAAGGAGCTCAATGATTCGACGAACAATACCAAAGAAAGAACATTTGGGTAGGCCGCATAAATTACTCAAACTGCCGCGGCGACCATGATTAAAACTAAATGAGAATAAAAAAAAAAATTAAAAAAAAACAATAATGACCCACATAGGATTCACATTCACAATAATTGAAAACAATATAATACTTTACAAGTAAATATTAAGTTCCAAACAGTATATTGAACTCCACAAAGTAAATATGTCAAAATGGTATATAAATAAAATAAAAGTTTCACGTAATATGTGGTACGTAGTCTAAATTGTTTTGTATACTGTTGTATAGAATCCATTTTTTTTTTCTAACTGAATAGACAGCTGTGCTGCTGGGGAGTTTGTTGCGAAACTTCTTCTTCCCAGCTAAAGCACTATGAAGTGGTGAAGGTTGGGCGTTTTGGAGGACTGTCTTATGTAATTATGACGTTCGAAAAGTGCTGATTCTCAGCCTAGTTTGAAAAAATGACTTTTTATTTTGATTTTGATAGCAATTTAGGTATTTTTTTATAGTAACTTGTGCATTTTCTCTCGTAAAGCACCATTTGGTGGAGTGGAATTAATGATGAAGACCAGATATGGCCACCGGAACTACTTATTAAGATGTATTTAACGAGTTGCGATTCGATTACGTACTTTAATATGGTTGCTAAGCCATTTATGCTCTTCAAAATGCATATGGTGAGGTCCAGTTCTCTCGGTTCTTACCTCCTGGTAGGAGTTCTCTTGAACTCCTCAACAATTAACGTCTCTGCATCAAGAAAAGCAATATTTTGTAAAAGGCCTTTACATTAGGCTATTGTAACATGATAAATTACAAACTGACCCACTATAAAGTGAAAAATAAAAAACTATTTGCAAAAAAAAAACAACCGGCTTGCAAAAAACACTGCGAAGTGAAAAATAACTTTAATTTCAGAAGTCAGTGGAAAAAAATTAAAATACAGATTCAAAGACACCGACTTCCGAAATTAAAGCTATTTTTCATTGTGTTGTGTATTTTTGGAAGTCGGTTGATTACTTTTTCATGTAAGAAGTTTTTATTATACGACAGGCACGAATTAGAACCATAGATATTAATAAATTCTTCAAACAAAATAAATATTAAGTATCTGCAAGAACTAGTATTTTCAATTCAAATTTTCGTAAGTATTAACGATACTTTTACTTTGTTCAGCCGTTTTAGCGTAACAAACAAACTGACTTTCGCATTTATAATATTAGTTAGGATCAGATCTTATCTCAAAAGACTTATCTCTACACGAAGAATAGCTTTACAAATGTTGCTAAGTTAGGGGTTTTTTTTCTTTGAGCATAACAATGGCAACCACTAATAGCCACTATGAGCCACTGGCAACCGAGAATACTGGCCACTAAGACAAGCCTTATTTACGTTACGTACGGTTTAAAAAAAAACCGGCCAAATGCGTGTCGGACCACGCACAATGAAGGGTTTCTTAGTTGGGATTACTTGGGACGAATTTATTCCAAAAACAAACTTAACATTGTAGTTGAAAAACCTGTTCTCCCATACATCGATATATACCACGGTCAATTCTACAACTGCAAATTTAAGTTGATCGACTATAACTCGTTTACTTTTGAAGCCTACTTAGCCGTGATAGTTATCCTTTTAATTTACTACTGCCATGATTTTTTTCACATTTCCATAAACAGCCATTTAGCTGGCGGGGGGGAGACACTCGATTTTAACAAAAAATTGCACTTTAATGCTTAATATTACGCAAGTGGATTCTTGAATCGAAAAGTGGTGTTCACAGACCTGCAATATTTTTGAACAGCCTATCCAACGATACCCCACACCATGGGGTAAACGAGAAAAAAGAAATATCATCCCCACAAGACGTGCATGGGAGGTACCTTAAAAAAAATGTTATTCAAGATTTTATTTTAGAACTTTGTCAGCGTGATTAATATGTATACCTGTGCCAATTTACAGCTTTCTAGTACTAAACGTCTCTGATCTACAGTGGGGTCAGATAGACAGACAGACAGACAGAAGGACATGGCGAAACTGTAAGGGTTCGTGTCTTCGTTGTCCTTGTTTACTACGGAACCCTAAAAAGGATTTTTGTTTGAGCAAGCTGTTACAGTCCTATAACAAACAAAGATAAGAATCGGACATCCATTTATCTGAGTGATGGGAAATTGGCGTTTCCGAATCGCACCGTCTGAGATCAAATGGAACATTTTATCCTCAACACGTGATACCTTAGGCCAGTGGAGCGGAGAAGAGCAATCGACCGGTTGATTCGTGATAGGAGTTCCATTTGGTAAAGTTTCCCTATTATGGCGGATATCAGAGAATCTTTTGATGGTAGGTAGGTAGGTACAATAGCAAATACTGGGAAAGGAAAAAATTGAGAGGCAGGATTTAATGGTCGCAGACAGCTTGTTGATCAATGCTTGGTCTTCCTATATATGAGAAGTGGTATACCCTGCGGTAGATTTGTATTTTTATTTCTTAACTTTATTAAAACGGTTACCAATAACAATAAGTTAATATTTTTCTTAATTCTTAAAAATTATATTATTTTTTCTTTTTCTTAAATTTTTTACTTTATTTAATTTGTATTATTTGCTATTAGAGCAGCCAGAGTAAATAAAAATATTTGAGGCCTTCTCAAACACTTTTATTTTTATAGTTCCGTGCCAAAATTGGCATAAAAAACTTATTGTATTACCGAAATACCTGTTTTCGATTCAATCAATAAAATTATATTTTCTCATTCGAATTGAAATAGTAAGGTAATTTAACTACAAAGTGGTTCTCACCGAAATACGTGGTAATGTAATTAAATTTCAATTTCGTGGCATCAAATAAATTGGTAACGAAATCGGCATCGACGTCGAACTGACGCTAAGTAACCATCTTTTGTGTGTAATATTTTTTCTGTAATTTTTTTGCTAAATCAGCCGATTATAAAGGTAATCCATTTTATTCGTTTGTGTTTTGTTATTGGAAAATATAATGTTATTCGACAGTATTGAACTTCGAGGTATTAAGGTTTTAGTCATAACTTTATTTGTTAGGGTTTCAGCAAATAAGGCCTTGTCCACACTTGTATCATTTTGATATATCAGATCTCCGTTGCAAGCTCGAGTTGACATTTTCAGTATAATAATTGTAATTGTTTGCCTTTCAGCAACTACTAATACAGCATCTATAAAGACATGGGTCTTTGCCACAAAGCCATTATCACAAAGCCATTATCTACACATGGTTTGTGCAAAAATAATTGCTGAGAAACGACTTTTATTTTGGGTGTGATAATTAGCTGTTTAAGGTAATGAGCAATGTAACGCACTTATTTTTACATTGTGCTTTAGGGGTACATGCAACAGTACAGGGCTTGTTGGAGTATTTAAAGTTAACTTATAACACTTAAAACTCTTTTCTTAAAAAAACTTGAAATAAAATTGGACCTTAGTCCCTCAATATATATGAATCCCGGGTGGATTTCCGGCCATCGTAGGCGCGAGCTTGCGGACGGTGAGCAATGTTTAGCTTACCGTCCGGTATGGACCAGGCCCGAATCGACGGCGCGTTGTATTCGACGCGCGCCTCGAAGAGATGTCGTCAGCACAAGTGTAGGGGTCCACTAGGGCCGATGCCTGCCGGGGTCACGGGAAGGTAGTAAAGGGTTACCAAGGCCCCTGGCAACACAGGCAACAGAAGGAATACGGGTGGGTTTTAGTCAGTAAGAGTCTGACCCACCCTCCTGCTCCGCCCAGAGCGGGAGAAGTTATTTGATGATTTCCCACCCAAAAAAAAAAGACCCTCAATATCTGCGTAACCAAAAGGTTCCCAAGTCCATACCTTCTAGTACAAAAAGAATATAGTAATGGAAAGAACAAGAGACTCGCGGCTTTGTTAGGGGTATTTTACATCCGTTATTACATGACCAACTCCTTATGTAGATGTAGATGTAACCATTTCTCGATTCAGGGATCTGTTTACGTAATATTAAGCTTTAAAGTACAAATGTTTGTTAGTCAAGTATGTGTGTGTGTGTCCCCTCTCTGCCAGCTAAATGATTTTTAGATATGTGAAAAAAGTCATGGCAGTAGTATACAAGGTGTCGTTTTGCAACCTCGTCAAATTTCAGGAAGCTGCTATGAAAGACATAATATACTCAAATAAAATTACGATACCTGCTCAATAATTAATACATACATGATTTTTTAGTTATTTAAGTTTGACAGTATTTTAGAATACACCACTTTCACAAAACAGAATCACCCCGTTGCGTATGCAGTAGTGTGCGTGTAAAAGTGCAGTTACAGTGCGGTATCACACGGGGCACGCTTTCTATTTCTTCGAAGAATAGACATAGCTCTTTCTATACAAAGTGACATTTAGTTTCTCTATTTTTGACATCGCACCGTAGAAATCCTTCTGCAATCTGTCAGTTTGTCTTTCGTTTCTACCGTCTCTTCAATCTGTCTTTGTCTAGGTCCTTTTATATGTAGACTATTTCAGAAGAAACTTTCTATACCAAACTGTCAAAATCACACTAATAACGGATAGTTGTCTAAGGTAATGAAGACAATTTGCGTTTTTCTACTCGACGGCCACAAGGTATATACGGTTATCTACAAAATCATGATTTTACAAGAGAGCGCTTTGAACGCAAAACTGTGATAATTAATAGAAGAACAAGGGTATCTTCTCCTATTTTACATAATTTAGTTAATATGACATTACCAAGGAAATGGTGAAGGCCAATAGTACTATAATATGTTTTTGTTCGAAAATACGCTACTTCGACACTTTGAGAAAAATTGTTGTAGTCGTAGTAAAAATTGAGTATCAAACAGAAAAAAAAATCGAAAAAGAATTCTGAGTCGAATTATGTAAAAGAGTGAATTTCGTAAAAAGTGCAGTTGACTCTGTCTACTTAGCTGTCATCGTACTTTCTACACGGAACGTCATTTTTGTCTATTCTTCCGTAGACGAAACGGTGCTCGTGCTAAGCCTGCAGTTAACAAGTAATATACATTTGCAGTTGGAATGTATGGGAGAACATGTTTTTCAACTACAATGTGAAGTTTGTTTTTGAGATAAATTCATCACAACAACGGAACCCTTCTTTGTGCGTGGTCTGACACGCACTTGGCCGGTAGTTTCCTTTTGAAGTACAAAACACTAAAAGCCTATGGGAAATTACAATGACGCAGCAGTTACCATGGTCTAATATTTTACCAATGAAGCATTGTGTTGACCATCTACGTGTTCTTCTTTATCTATACATAATCATCGTAAATTAAAGTCACCGGTTTCGTGTCTGTCTGTGAGACCTCGTTGTTCTTCTAAACTACGCAATGGATTTTGATGTGGCTTTCAGTTTTCACCATCATTTAGAAAATTTGTACCGAAAGGTTTATGTGTATAGTACATTAACATTCAACATAAAACACACATAACATAACATAACATAACATCACACCTTGTTTCCCCGTAGGGCTGGGCAGAGGTGTACCTTTAGTAGACCCACATTTCGCCAGTTATGTTTTTTTAAGTCCCATGTAATAGGGAGCGAGCTTATTGTCATCAACCGGGCACAAATTCAGACTCCGAGATGCTATTGAGAAATTCCAGAGAGGAAAACCCAATAACACTTTGCCCGACCTGGTAATCGAACCCAGGACATTCAACATCATCGTCTGTCTAGCCTTTTCTCAACTAAGTTGGGGTCGGCTTTAATAACAGTATTTAGGACATTCAACATACAGATAATAAAAAAATATCGATGTTTTGTCGTGTTAGTTTAAACGATAAAGCTTTATTTCAATGACTAGCCTGTTTCCTGACTGATTCAAAGACTATCCTAAGTAATATTATAAATGCGAAAGTGAGTTTGTTTGTTTGTTACGCTTTCACACTAAACCGGCTGAGCTGATTTGGATGAAAGGGCATTGTTCACTTTGTATGGGAATTTGGCTCCGTGTGAACAGGCTCTTTAAGTATAAATATAATACAGGTTTAATAGCTAATACCAGTAGGCAAGAGAATATTGTAATGAGATTGTATCATGATGCTTGTAAGACTTGTACTGCTTACTTGTTTTTTTTTTTTAATAACTCACATTTTTATTTATACATTTTGTTATTATTCTGACTCATAAGTTAACAATATCTTGTCTAGGAACTGGGCAGGTGGATATATATTATCTTGGTACCTTGCTCAGCTTAAAAGCTCCTATGGTAAATACATGAGATAAGATAAGATAAGATATATTTATTTGCTCAAACATGTGTTTACATACAATAATATAAAAATGCATGTAAGATGATATTATATAATAATAATTGTTCTGACATGTTTGCCACATACTATGGCGTGCAAATGTTTTGAATTACAAAATTGTGTTCACCTTAAATAATTAATTTCAGTAACATTCATTTTAATTTAATTTAGCACAATTATTAATAAATGTCAAAATTTTACATGCCATGACCGCAGCAACCCACTGTTCTTCGGCCCACTATGCAGTTGCAGCAATACTACTTCATTGAGTTTCGTCCCTGACTGTTATTTTCATTTTCATGTAATATATGGACAAAATACACTTTTCTACTAATATGCCTACTTTGACCCCCACTGCCTTTAAACAGATTTCACTTCCACAAGATCGAGGGTATGACTTCTTCTTTGCGTGATATCAGTACCACAATTCGCATATCGGATCTGTCACACAGTTTCCACCACAGGCAGGAGTTGAAATGAAATTGCCTCGTTTGTTTCCGTACAATATCCATATTCAAGCTGGGGTCAACGCTGGGATTTGTGTCGGAGTTCATAGGCATCAACGTGGCGGGGTCAACGTGAGAAGGGGTATCAATGTCCATTGTCACCACCAAAACAATACTTGAAAACTATTCACAGCAAAACGAGGAAAACAATATTCATGATGCCAAGAAACAAAGTGAATGACAAATAACTTGAAGTGACAACTGACATTGACATAACCTTTTTTTTTAATAATCGATTTAATCATTGATTAAAAATTGGAATTCATCGACCATTTTCGATTCTTTTAAATACTTTTGTTTTCCAGATATACGAATAAAACATGTTCAAAATAATGTAAGTGATTACAAATAAAAGTTTTAATTGGCTGTAAACTCTAGACTCTTATATGAAAGAGGAGGACTTAGTTGAACTTCAAAAATAACAATTAGAATCGATTTGTATACAGGGTGTCCAGTAAATAGCACGACATACTGCAGGGGGTGATGGCTAGGGTCACTACCTATCAATACAACACAATTGTTCAGCAAAATCTTACGGATTTACAGTTTTACAAAATTTTCCGAAATACCGAAAAATCTCTACCTTGAAACAGATTTCTAATCATCTCGTAATGAAAAATCCTTTTCTAGTACTTTTTTTACATCAAATTATTTGTGAATAGTTACTTTACTCATTGATAAGTCTTTTTTCTATCAAAGACAAGAATGTTTTCAAGTAATACTATTTTTTGTTTAAATTTGCACAGAACTATTTTCTTATCACTTAAGTTTAACCTACAGTGGTGAAAAAAAATGTATGTGGCAGTTTTGTACAACAAACTTAAAAAATAGCTTCTTTAATGGTGATTTTGGAAAGATACAATACTAGTACATTTTCATTTACAAATATACGAAAAATAAGCTATTTTAGTTAATAAGAGCATTTTATTTTAATTGCAAGTAACGTGACTTTGAATTCGAATCGTTGTAAGGTCGTACTACGGTTCGAATTACATAATAATTAATCTACAGCCGACCGGCCGGCCGGTCTGTAAATGACATCTTGAAGGATAAGGTGATAGTAAAAAAAAAAGAGGAGTTAACATTAATAAACATTTATTTAAATAAATTACAATAAATGCTCAAATTGCTTCCCTTGTGCCCTAATAAACGCTCGGCATCTTCTTAAAAATGAGCTTTTGAGTCTTCTCAGGCTTATTTCCGATATTTTTCTTGCTGCAATGTTAACCCTTGCTCTCAATTCATTGTCATTTTGGATCGGTTTTTCATAGATTTTGTCCTTCATGGCACCCCAATAAAAAAAATTCAGGGGGTTTAGGTCCGGAGACCTAGGTGGCCATAATATCGGTCCCAGTCGCCCAATCCACCTGCCTGGATAAGCTTCATCTAAGTAGGCTCTTACTTCCCGGCCATAATGAGCAGGGCACCCATCATTTTGAAGCCACATCACCTCTCTTAGCTCACTCGGAACATTTTCAAGGAGCGTGGGTAGGGTTTCTCGTAAAAACTCCAAGTAATTATTGGCATTTAATGTAGGTGGAAGCTCGACGGGACCCACAATCTGGCCATTAAAAATCCCACACCATAAATTTATTTTGAATTGGTACTGGGACCTGTCTTCTCATGACACATACGGATTTTCTAATTGCCAACTATGTAAATTATGCAAATTCAAGTAGCCGTCCTTTCTGCAGGCTGACTCATCACTCCATAACACCTTATTAAAAAAGTTTGGGTCCTCCCGATGCATTTCAAGCATGCGGCGGCAGAATTGAACTCTCGGCAGGTAGTCTCTAGTTAAAAGAGTTTGCACGCGTCGTACGTGAAATGGATGGTATCCATACCTCTTAAGTACTGAATGAACAGTGGACTTCGGTATCCCTGTGCGCCGTTGTATCGCCCTAACCGAAGTTGTTGGGTCTTGTTCTCGTTCCTGAAGCACTATATCTTCGTCAACAACTTGAGGCCGTCCACCGCCACGTTGACCAGGGAGTCTGCCTTCCATGTAGGAGTTATGCACTCTGGTAAACATTTCATGGTGTGGATGTCTCCTATCGGGAAACCTTTCCCTGTAGAGGGTGGCAGCAGCTCGGGAGCTTTGGCCAGCTTCTCCGTAAATAAGGTGCATCTCAGCATACTCTCGCTGCGTATAACCAGAAAAAACGCAGCGGTTGGCCATGTTATAAAACACAAAAGTCCAGGTGGTCGCCAAGTCGTCGTAGTGATCACAATAAAAAATCCAAATCGTAAGGCAAACAAAGTCCGGGGTCCAAGGCACAAAACAGTCGTCAGTACGAAACAATAATTTGTGAACACAGAGATGCGTTGCGCACGGTTTAAGGTAGCGTACTGACAAGTGTCGCAAATAAGGTTGAGAGTGAGACATAAAATCACAATGCAAGAAAGAGCGGGATAGCACATGCGCTTCTTTTGTTAGACAGTAACCGGTCGGGTCGGGTCGGTCGGCGAGCAGGTAAAAACCTTTAGTCATTACGCGTGCACGTCGCATTTTACGTGTCACAACTAGTTTTATAATAATTCGCGTAAATGAGCAGCTATTACTTATTCTCATAGTGGTTTTTGTCAAAATTACGTTAATTACATTTTCAACAAAATCAGCTTCTCTGGAACTAAAATAGCATTTTTTTGTATTTTTTTAATGAAAATGCACTAGTATTGTATCTTTCCTAAATCACCATTAAACAGGCTATCTTTTAAGTTTGTTGTACAAAACTGCCACATACATTTTTTTTTCACCACTGTAGGTTAAACTTATGCGAAATGAAAATCGTTCTGTGAAAATTTTAACAAAAAAAACTATTTCTTCAAAACTTTCTTGTTTTTGATAAAAAAAAAAACTTATAATGAGTAGAGTAACCTATTCACGAATAATTTGATGCAAAAAAAGTTCTAGAAAAGGATTTTTTCATTACGAGATACTTAAAAATCTGTTTCAAGGTAGAGATTTTTCGATATTTCGGAAAATTTTGTAAAACTGTAAATCCGTAAGATTTTGCTGAACATATATTGTGTTGTATTGATAGGTAGTGACCCAAGCTATCACCCCCTGCAGTATGTCGTGCTATTTACTGGACACCCTGTATAATGATTTAAACAAATACGATTAGTTGTTGGCAACACTATGCATTAATGAAGGTCGAGTACTGTCAATATGTCGATGAATAAAACAATTTCAGTACTTATTAAATACACTTTTCGTGGGCGCAAGTTGATACAAAAGTATACAATAAATAAGCGTTTAAAAACTAAACTTGATTATTGATTAATTTGTTTCTTTTCGAGCATAGTGTTCACGCGAAGCCGAAAACGGACAAAGTCTTTTGGCACATGGGTAGACCATGACTTGGATTAGAACATAGGATCCCGGTAATACGTTTTTCCCCTTCCACCCCTGTCTATAACAAAAAAAAGTTTCCAGTTTCTTTGCGACTCCCACACGAAATTTTTAAGGTCATCAGATAACTTGAAGCTTAAAATGCCAATGCACTCGACAACTTTCTTTGACAAATCCTTAACTGTCCAGGCCACTCGTTTGTGGAATGCATTTTCAGTTCCAACAAAATGCAATCGTTGTCTGTGTCTAAAAGAAGAGTTGTGAAAGAACATTACTTGTCGTTGTGATTTTGTTCTCGTTGTTAGCTGTAATAAACTATCTATAGTCTTCATTTATCTATAGTCTTCATACTCTACTCATTATAAGTTTTTTTTTTTTATCAAAAACAAGAAAGTTTTGAAGAAATAGTTTTTTTTGTTAAAATCGTTCTGTGAAAATTTTAACAAAAAAAACTATTTCTTCAAAACTTTCTTGTTTTTGATAAAAAAAAAACTTATAATGAGTAGAGCAACCTATTCACGAATAATTTGATGTAAAAAAAGTTCTAGAAAAGGATTTTTTCATTACGAGATACTTAAAAATCTGTTTCAAGGTAGAGATTTTTCGATATTTCGGAAAATTTTGTAAAACTGTAAATCCGTAAGATTTTGCTGAACATATATTGTGTTGTATTGATAGGTAGTGACCCAAGCTATCACCCCCTGCAGTATGTCGTGCTATTTACTGGACACCCTGTATAATGATTTAAACAAATACGATTAGTTGTTGGCAACACTATGCATTAATGAAGGTCGAGTACTGTCAATATGTCGATGAATAAAACAATTTCAGTACTTATTAAATACACTTTTCGTGGGCGCAAGTTGATACAAAAGTATACAATAAATAAGCGTTTAAAAACTAAACTTGATTATTGATTAATTTGTTTCTTTTCGAGCATAGTGTTCACGCGAAGCCGAAAACGGACAAAGTCTTTTGGCACATGGGTAGACCATGACTTGGATTAGAACATAGGATCCCGGTAATACGTTTTTCCCCTTCCACCCCTGTCTATAACAAAAAAAAGTTTCCAGTTTCTTTGCGACTCCCACACGAAATTTTTAAGGTCATCAGATAACTTGAAGCTTAAAATGCCAATGCACTCGACAACTTTCTTTGACAAATCCTTAACTGTCCAGGCCACTCGTTTGTGGAATGCATTTTCAGTTCCAACAAAATGCAATCGTTGTCTGTGTCTAAAAGAAGAGTTGTGAAAGAACATTACTTGTCGTTGTGATTTTGTTCTCGTTGTTAGCTGTAATAAACTATCTATAGTCTTCATTTATTTTCGTTGCTTATATAGTTAGTATGTGTGTATCTATTATACAGCATATATCTGTGTATCTATTATATTATATTGTACTTATATACTTTTTATTTGCAATAAATACAACCCCATTTTATGTCCAGAAAATCATTGTCTTTTCCAAAGTCGCCTGGAAGAGATCACAGTAAGCGATAAGGCCACCCATTGTATATTTTGTAGTGTATATTTTTTTCTTTTTGTAATGTATAACATGGTGTACAATAAAGTAAATACGTTCCTGGCATAAGCTAGTTATGTATAAGTAACAAACATCACCCACTTCACCCAAAAATAGCCCATGAAAACATCTAACAAAGTCCTAACACACCTTGATCGAAATTAGAATCCACTTTAGCGGCCAGCGCACCTCCAGCAAATTATCTTTTGTGAATTATTCCGACGATAATTAAGGAACGATAATTAAGTAACGGCCTTTACCTTTTGATGGAGCTGCATGAGAATGAGCCTAAATGAGGTTTATATCCGGAAAAGGTATTTAATGTCAGGGAAAGCTATTTTTACTTTTTAGTTTGTTGTTATGGTGAGGTTAGAGGCGATAGGTATTTTTGTATTAGTCTGAGTGAAAAGAAGATGGCGGAATTAAATTAATAAAAAGCGTTAAGCTATCGTCTTAGGTATAGATCTCATCAAGCGAGCGAGAGTTTTGCGCCATAACCGTTGCACTAAAGAGGGCTTGAAGCCACTGGTTAACACACTTTTTTTTGGTATAGTGGTGTTTGCTAGCAGACATATGGCAAATAATTTAATTTATTTAATGTTTTGTATAGCGTAATGTAAATTATTTTGCATACTATTGTATAGCATCAAGTTTTTCTAACTGAACAGACAGCTGTGCTGCTGAGGACTTTGTTGCGCCACGTCTTCTTCCGAGCTAAAGCACTAGGAAGTGATGAAGGGCGGGCGTTTTTGGGGACTGTCTTATGTAAATTTGACGTTCGAAAAGTGTGGATTCTCAGCCTAGTTTGAATAAATGACTTTTGACTTTTATTGATTTTGACAAGCGCTGTTTTGACTCGACTAAGACCTAGCGCGCACCACGATTTTCCTTTTTGCGATACGATTTTAGAATTGCGCTGTAAAATATCGCAGAAAGTACAGTGCACGCACTGCGATAAAACAAACGGTGGTCATTGCTCAGTCTTACCATGGATTCGGTACAAGTTGCTTGTCTCTATTTACTACTTCGTAGGGAAAAAAGAAAAAATAAATACTGGACTCATCCTTTTACAGCGGATGGATTTACTAAGGGTTTCTTTTATCTGAAATACAATGACCTTCAGCTATATCCCAAAAAAATCTATGGCTATTATAGAATGAAAATTCAAACATTTGACAGATTACTGAGAATTGTTGGACCTCATATTGAATACAAAAACATTACAACATTTTGGCATACCTCCTGCCATAAACGCGTTTTCAAATCACGATCACTATATTCTTTGGAGTGTTTTCTTGTATTGCGATTATCAAATGTTCCACGTCTAGCCTCGTTTCGTATTGAGACTTCAGTGGAGATGTAGGCGCTGACATGTTTACTCTCGAAAGAACGACATACGAATGGGCGCCGGCCAGCCCGAGTGCGCGATTTTTCTGTCGCAGTGCGCGTGGGACCTTACAATTACATACGCTGCAGTTAACTTTCGCGAGCAAACGCAGCAAATTGTGACAAATTACAATTTTAAAATCGCTGCGATTTATTACTCGAATGTGCGAGCACTGCCATACTAACTCATACGTTGCATTCCTGCGACAAAATGATCGCATGAGAAAAATCGTGGTGCACGAAGTGTGGAAGCCTAAAGCCTAGGCTTTAGGCTTCCACACTTCTTATAATAAAAACGCAGCAATTTTGAAAATGAGATAATTGCGGCACCGTTTGTTTATATAATGCCATCAATAAGCATTTCATTTAACTCTGATTTAAGGTTGTACGACAATATTGTATTCTCTCGTTTAACACGACTTTTACAAAACACAATCCACAAAGCTTTTTCCGGGTCCGTTCCACAACAGCAGTTATTTCAGACTTCCACAACTCAAATAAAAAACTTTAAATTAATATAATTATACTGAAGCAGAGAGCAATTTCCAGCTAATTTTCAGGAGCACTACAATAACTTTCAGCTTTCCAATTAACTCTTAAGCGACGGGAAAGTAGTCGGTAAACTGTTTTTATATAAAATCCCGCTTGATCTACAGAGGATAACACAGCAGGCCATCTCCATATAACAAGGGAACATGCTTACTCATCCTGTGGCCACCAGCTACTCGCTCAAGCGATACGCGTCTTGCGACAGCGACTGCGGAGAAAACAACTGAAGGAAGTTCCTTAGAGCAATGCACGAGTCACCGAGACGCGACATGCGGAGCGACGGAAGGAAATAGGCATAAGTCGCATCGCTTGAGGCCGTAAAGGGAGTCTTAGACGCATACTCAGCTAATGAAAACCATAACATTACATTACCTTGTCATAACAAAAATAATTCATTGACGTAACGCACTAATGATGATGACACTTGATAAGGAACGAGTTTAAAATGACAAAGTCTAAAAGTTATTAACGTTTTCGTAAGGTGATTTTACGTTTGCCAAGCCTAATCTTCATTCTTAAACTATTGACCGTGCCCTCGGCTAAAAACGTGCCCTCGGCGCCAAGATACGAACTATTCCTTAAAATCTGTCGTGTAGTCGCGACCGTGGCGTGCTGGGCACATTTTTGTCTGTCATCTATACATGACTGTGGCGGTCAAAAGGTTAAACAAATGCCAGTCATGAATGCGCTTGCACATTATACTAGGTATATAAGTTCTTCTTATTAAATGACTTGCATTCGCTGTACGTGAAGCATGTCTAAAATGCCACGAGGATCTTCTGGCAATTGAATGGCGTTGTCCTAGGGGCTGCTGGTAAACATTTGCGAAATTGTTTTGTAAATGTATTGAATCTGCACATTAAGCCGTTGGTCCCGGCTATCATTTGGTGATCTTTGACAGTTATTACAGGTGGTCAGAAACCCGAATGTCTGACAACCAGTCTTACCAAGGGGTATCGTGTTACCCAGTAACAGGATTGTGGAGGTCAGATAAGATGGGGAGTTGGGAAAAGGCTAGCCAGATAATGATTCAATCTGTTTAGCCTGTTCCCAGCGATGTTGCAGTTAGCTTAATCAAAGTTTTGTTAAATGTATAAAAAATGCAAAATGACGGCGTTACTTCCAATATTGGCCTGGCGCAAAAAGATTCTTGCACATCTGTATTAACATACGTGCGTTTGTGCTCATCGTTTAGAGCCAACCTGCTGTATTTAAGCTCCATTTACACTGTACAAGTTTCTGGAACGTTCAAGAGAGGTGTTGAATGCGATTTTATTGCACCTGCAATTTTATTGTACTTGCTGTTTACACCTGTACCCGTTTTGAACGGCAACTAACTAGCCAGTATCGTGCAACAATATTGCACGTGTTGTTTAAGGGGACTACAGGACATAAACGCAAATTGTGTAAGTTTTATAATGCGTAAAAGTATATGATCCACTGAAGTAAAGAAAATCAGAAAAATATATGATGTTCTTGAGGATATATGCTAGGTAGGTAGTGTGTTGAAAACATAATGTAACTAATTTGATACGATCGAAGAAAATCACGAAGATACCTTGAAAATAAATCTTTTAACGATTAAAAACCATACTAATATATGTACATGCAATTATTCTGATTTTAGGTCAGGTTACTACAAGCAACATATTAGCATTATAGTGTTTAATTTTTTTTCTCCACTCAATAGTTTTTTTGTTAATAGATAATTGCTTCATATTTTGTAATAAATTACCAGCGTTGTGTCATCGCGTTTCTCTTTCTTTTCTATGCAGTCCGACAGTGACCGCGCTTTAGCTGTTGTCAGCCTCTTAAGCCGTGCCAGTTAGTTGCTCTTCAATTTTATGGTATGCCACAGGCAATAATCTTGCACCGTGTAAATAGAGCTTCATTCAGTAGTTTATGTAAGACTTGTCTACATAAAGAGGGGCTTGTGGCTAAGTAATAACAGCCGCACGGGTCAATCGATCAGGTTAAGCTACGCTTGCCACGATTGGTCCGTGGATGGGTGACCATCTTTACATACCAAGACCCCCTCCGTGCCTCGGAAAGCACGTTAAGCCGTTGGTCCCGGCTGTCATTCGTGGATCTTGTTACTTAGCAGTATTTTTATTATTTTATAGGCAATACTACCTGTAAGTACACTTATTACCTACTGTGTAAGAAATGTTTGTACGCCTTGCAGGGCAGCACATAGTGACATTACACACACAAGTATTTTTATTTTTGTACATAATGTACCAACATTATGTGTACAAATAAATAAATTTTAATTTGAATTTGAATTTTGATCTTTGACAGTCGTTACGGGTCGTCAGAAGCCCGAAAGTCCGACAACCAGTCTTACCAAGGGGTATCGTATTTCCCAGTAACAGGGTTGTGGAGGTCAGATAAGCAGTCGCTCCGTGTAAAATACTGGTATTCAGCTGCATCCGCTTAGGCTGGAATCCGACTCCACCGTAGTTGGGAAAAGGCTAAGCATATGATGATGATGATGATGTAAGATTTGTATACATTTCCCGGAAATCAATCTTTTTCTTCTGTATTATCTGATAACTGGATGGTGCTATCTTAATTGTTATTTATCTCATCGAGAAAGTGTTCGATAATTAACCATATTGACTTTGAATTATTATTAACTAACTAGTCATGATTTTTTTTTTTTTTTATTCAAACGGACAACAACCAGCTACAATAAACAGTTTAGAAAAAGAAATACACATAACATTTGAACAATATTGCAGCCCACAACGCTGTACACAGATTAACTGTGGAATATAAGAATCAAATCAAAATCGCTATCGCAAATGATATACCAAAATCAAATCAAAATCAAAATATTTTATTTCACATAAACCTACATGGGCACTTATGAAACGCCAGAACCTAGGTGCATCCAATTGGTCGTAACCTGTGTGCCCAAACATCCAAGTCCGTTCAGCCGTTAAGGCATGAAAGGTAACAGATAGACAGAGTTACGTTTGTACTTATAGCATAGATCATTTAGTATGTATGTACGTATTGTACAATGGCCAAGATTAGTAGATTATTGTACCTATCCTAACTAATATTATTATTAAATGCGAAAGTGAGTTTGTTTGATTGTTAC
Organism: Atethmia centrago; assembly: GCA_905333075.3. Taxonomy (NCBI): domain Eukaryota; kingdom Metazoa; phylum Arthropoda; class Insecta; order Lepidoptera; family Noctuidae; genus Atethmia; species Atethmia centrago. The sequence continues at coordinate 6,869,082 of HG995384.1, forward strand.
GCTTTCACGCTAAAACGGCTGAACGAATTTGGATGAAATTTGACACATGGGTAGACCATGACCTTGCTTAAGACATAGGATACTTTTTATGTGGGTGTACTAGAAGTACACTTCTGCCCAACCCTTCGAGGAACAAGGCGTGATGTTATGTATGTTATCTATACTTTTAACCCCAATATTTGGCCCCTATAACACAGGATTTTCCTAGCATCGGGGTCATTATTCACACAAATTGAGCACAAATGTAATATCATAACAACGTGGCATGCATTGTATTTCTTCTTTTTGTTAAAATAAATAATTATTACATAACATACATACATAATCAGCCTATAATGCTCCCACTGCTGAGACACAGGCCTCCTCTCTGTGAGAGGGAGTGGGCCGTAATCCACCACGCGGGCCCAGTGCGAGTTGGTAGATGTCACATGTCTTCGAATTTTTGGTTCTAGAACATGCCGGTTTCCTCACGATGTTTTTCTTCACCTTTTGAGAGCAGTGGCGATTAAATAATTTACACAAAGTAAAGCACCTGTCTGGGTTTGAACCTACGATCTACAACTCGTAAGTCGGGGCCGTTACCACTGGGCCGAACGTAGAACGCTTCACGACGTATTATTTATTATTATATTCCAAGAGGATTGAGACTTATGCGGGTAAAACCGTGGAGTGCTGCTAGTTTAAATATAAAAACCTTAATATTTAACTATGAACAAAAGTATAATAAATATGTGTGTTAGACCTACGCTGAATATTGACCTGTGTGGTAGTTTGTAGGTCATACTCAGTAATGTACATTGATATTGTTCAGCTGTTCATTTCTCTAACATAGCATTTAAGTGTAATAATTTATTGTATTATTACATTGAACTGGCTCGATGGTCTAATAGTCGCAAGCGCTACTGCTGAGCATGAGGTCCTTGGTTCGATTCCCGGGTCGGGCAAAGTGTTATTGGGTTTTTCTATCTAGAATTTCTCAGTAGCACCCGGAGTCTGGATGTGTGCCCCTTTGATGGCAACAGGCTCGCCCCCTTATTACATGGGACTTAAACATAACTGGCAAAATGTGAGTGTACACCTCTGCCTAACCCTTCGGGAGTACTGGCGTGATTGTATGTTATGTTATATTTACTAGCAATATATCTATGAAATTAAATTGTTTATTCTCTAAATAGGATATCGGAATCACATATTAAAAATATAATATAAAAAATATATATTAAAATCCCTCTCACAGAGAAGAGGCCTATGTCCCAGCAGTGGGAACATTATAGGCTGACTATGTATAAATAAAATAAATAAATATTAAAAATAGAAAATAAGCTAGTCGACATTTTCTATCTGACTAACCCTGAGAAAAAATGGTGAAGCAAACTTAAGGGTCAAAGTCTTCGCGCACGTATGGGAGTGACGCGAGGAGGCGAAACGCCGGGGCGTAAGTCCGCTGCCGCGACAATTCGCCTCACAACGGACGGAGCTCCGGCGGGATCTCATGGCGTCATGGAAAGTACGGTTGTCGCAACCCAGTGCTGGGCACGCCACGATTGCGGCGATAAGTCCCCTCTTTGAGGAGTGGCTGGAGAGGCGCCACGGCGTCCTCACCTTCCGCCTGACGCAGGTCCTCACCGGACACGGCAGCTTCGGGAGGTTCCTGTGTCGGATAAGGCGGGAGGAAACGTCCGGGTGTCACCACTGTGTGGATCGCCCGGAGGACACGGTGGAGCATACGGTGGAGGTCTGCCCGGCTTGGGCAGAGCACCGCCGTGTCCTCGTCGAGGCGATAGGCAGCAGAGTTCTCTCGCGTCCGGCCCTGGTTCAGGCCATGGTACGGAGCAAGAGGGCATGGGCAGCCGTCACCTCCTTCTGCGAAGCAGTTATGTTCACGAAGGAGGAGGCGGGACGGTTGAGGGAAAGGCATGTTTCGCACCCTCTCGCCCCTAGCCGCCACAGGAGACGCCCTGGGCGTCGGGAATCCCGGGCGGATTTCCGACCACCGTAGGCACGGGCTTGCGGACGGTGAGCAATGGGTAGCTCACCGTCCGGTAAGGACCAGGCCCGGGTCGACGGCACGTTGTATTCCACGCGCGCCTCAAAGAGATGTCGTCAGCACATAGGTAGGGGTCCACCAGGGTCGATGCCTGCCGGGGTCGCGGGAAGGTACTTATGGGTCACCGAGGCCCCCGCAACACAGGCAACAGGAAGGCATACGGGTGGGTTTTAGTCAGTAAGAGTCCAACACACCCTCCCGCTCCGCCCAGAGCGGGAGAAGTTATTTGATGATTTCCCACCCTCAAAAAAAAAAAAAGGGTCGAAGTCTGGCTGCGGAGATCTCTCGCGTCCGGCCCTAGTTCAGGCCATGGTACGGAGCGGGAGGGCATGGGCAGGTGTCACTTCCTTCTGCAATGCAGTAATGCTCGCGAAGGAGGAGGCAGGACGGTTGAGGGAAAGGCAAATTTCGCGCCCTCTCAGCCCTAGCCGTCGCAAGAGACACCCTGGGCTTTGGGAATCCCGGGCGGATTTCTGGCCACCGTAGGCGCGGGGCGCAATGGGTAGCTCACCATCCGATAAGGACCTGGGCCTGGCCCAAGTCGACGGCGCGTTATTTTCCACGCGCGCCTCAAAGAGATTTCGTCACAAGTGTAGGGGTCCACTAGGGCCGATGCCTGCCGGGGTCGCGAGAAAGTCCAAAAGGGTTAACGGGGCCCCTGGCAACTCAGGCAATGGTAGGAACACGGGTGGGTTTTAGTCAGTAAGAGTCTGACACACCCTCCCGCTCCACCCAGAGCGGGAGAAGTTATTTGATAATTTACAAACCAAAAAAAAAAATATGGTCAGTCTCTTTTAAAGTCCAGAAGTAATATCGGTTAAATCATGTGTAGATCCATGTCTAAAATGGTCTTTTGAGAAAAAAAATCATACAAATTTTAGTGGACCTGTCCAATCACTGCAAGCATTTGTCAGTAATTGTGTAGCTCGACTCAGGGCTTAAGGAACTCAACGACTCGATGAACAATACCAAAGAAAAGACATTTTGGTAGGCCGCATAAAGTAATCAAAATGCCAGACCATCATTAAAAATAACTGAGAAAGAAAAAAAAATACCCACATAGTGCTCACATTCACAATAAATAAAGTAATATAATACTTTTCAAAGTAAATATTCATGTAATTTTGTATATAATATTCAGCAATATCAAGGGAATCGTTCGTCTTCTCATTTACATAACATACCTAACCACTTTACCTACATAACAAGTACAATAACATTTACACAGTTGGGCATTACACCCCAAAAATGTGTATGAAAATATTGTTTCCATTGGAAATCAACGAAACTAATAACTATTGTAACAACACATTTATAATCCAATCCATTTTATTTAATTTAAGCATGTTATTTAAATTGTAATAATTTAATCGTGAATTGTTATATCCGATTAAATTATGTGAATGTTATCAATATGGTTGATTTGCTTGTGTGATGTAGTAAATTGGGATGTGTTAAATTTAGGTATTCATAAGTAATTAGGTTTTGAGATCTACAACAGTATTATAGATTATGATGGGCTTATGTGTGTCCTAGCAAGCTTATAATAATGTTATAATTTCCTTTTTAATAATAATCATATTTTTCAATGTATTTAAATTTAATTTAATAACTCTAAATTAAATTTACTTACAATATTACAGACTTATATTTTGGTTTAGATTTACAACAATAAATTTATTTAATTCAAACAATCTTTATCTATGCTTTTGTTACAAAAGCATAGATAAAGGGTTTCGGTTAGGTCTACGAAGTAGCTACGGCGTAGCTTATTGCTACGAAGCCGTAGCAGTTTGGCAGGCCGCTACGCGCCTACTACGCACCCTTTGCAAAATCGTATGATTTTTCTAGAACCTATTAAAAAAATCGTTTCCATAATAATATATTTCAAGGTAGGTACTTGCCAAATATATTCCACTACATAACCAAAACAAACCTCTTTCAGGCTTTTAAATGGCATGCCCATTAACAACCTGTTTTTGTATGATAATGGATTATTTCAAAAGCGCTCAACCATTCACCTAATTTTATTATTCTACAATGAATAATTCCTACTAATACTATAAATGCGAAAATGAGTTTGATTGTCTGTTCGTTTGTTACGTTTTCACGCTAAAACGGCTGAACGGATATGGATGAAATTTATCACATGACAGGTCATGGTGCCCATGTGATTGATTAGGACATACGATATGTTTATCCCAATATTCCCACGGGATCGAGACTCATGCGGGGGAAACCGAGGGCGCAGCTAGTATTTTTATAAATAGTATATTTTTCAGAATAATAATTTGTCTCACAATTCACCAATTCAATGTTGTTCTTCGAACCATGTGATTCAAGTTAATGGCTTGTCTAATTTTCTTTTATCATTCGTTCATTGTCAGTCACTCACTCGCTCATTCATTCGTTCTATATGTAATTTTAGGGTCGACTTGCACATGGATGGATCTTGACAGCAGCTTATTGAATATCTAAGTAATAGAAATAATCGTTTTTCTGCAATATTCGTCATTTGTAAATAATGGGGTTTATCACTGACATTGTAAACTTCAAAGTGTCTTTATCTGTCTACTCAACATTGAGTTTTTCAGTTAAAAACTTCAACATTTCATTGCAATGAAATGGTCTATATTTCAAATATTTAAAGTTTTATAAAACAATCGCTTCTGCTCTCTTCGTCCGCGTGAAAATTCTTGTTCCCGACGTACCGTGTCGCAACGCATCGCCCGCCCGCACTTTTACTTCGTGTTCGCTTATCGTTCTATTTACTCGGCTCCTAATGGTCGCAGCGTGATGTTAAATAGCCTTCCTCAAGCATTGAGCTATCAAATGCAAAAAGAATTTTGAAATTCGACCGGTAGTTCCATAGATTTAGAATTCGCAATACCAGAAACACAGGCTAAACAAACTTTCAATTTAATAACCTAGAAACTAACAACGAACTCAAACTAAAAGAAAAACAAAAAGCTAAAATTCAATTCAGAACAAACTATGATACGCTGTCAATAGCAGAAGGACTTATAAGTACATAGCTAGTTATAAACATTGACTCCAAACGAGGTTAACAGTTAACTGCCCGTTGAAAAGTTTTCTACGAGCCGGGGAAAAGTTGCCAACGTAGATATATACTGGTGAATTTTACTTTAAGGCCCCGTTCACGGCCTCGAGCGGTGCGATCTGCGTAAAACGACACACGCTCGCTTCTCCTGTTTCCGTCGGTCGGTCCGCTAGTACAAAATCAGCCTATAATGTTTCCACTGCTGGGACACAGGCCTCTGTAAGAGTCAGCCATAATCTACCACGCGAGCCCAGTGCGGGTTGGTAGATGTCACATGTCTTCGATTTTTTTGTTCTAGGACATGCCGATGTTTTCCTCCACTGTTTTGAGAGCAATGGTGATGAAATAATTTACACAAAGTAAAGCGCCTGTCTGGGTTCGAACCTACGATATAGAACTCGTAAGTCGCGGCCGTTACCACTGGGCCACCAACTGGCTCCGATAGTGGCACGCTCTAAATAACTTCTTTAATTTGTTTTCTCCGCAGTCGCTGTCGCAGGACGCGTGTCGCTTGAGCGTGTAGCTCGTGACCACGGGGTAAGGGTGACACTCCACCGAGGCGGAACGCACCGTTGTTAACATTAACCACTGAAATTCAGCAGAGAGGAACTGTTAAAATTAAAGGGCTCTATTGGTTATTTTTCTTAATGCTCCGCTCCGCCTCAATGGTATCTCAGCCTAATGCTACAAGTGTTGTATGAAACAAGTAATATGATATTTTCTATAGATATAAGAATAAAGATAAATCTTAATGTTTCTCATAAATATACAGATAAATGTGCATGTAAAAGACCCAAAAAATGTAACAGAAATAAGATTATTACACTTTTAGAATAAATAAATAAATAGAAATAAAGAATAGCAACTAAGGTCTCAGACAATGTCCGAGGTACAAATAGCTCGCAGACTCTGCCTAGAGCGGAGGGGCAGGTGCCAAAAAAAAACGCTGCCTACTCATAAGAGCGGAGTGGGTAAGCGGAGAGGGATGAATGCAGTTCATAGCAGTATAGCATGAAATTCCTGTCCACTGAAGCGGAGGTGCAAAGCGTGATGATGATGCTAACAGATGAACTGTGTGAAAGAAGATATTTAATGGCTAGAAAGGGTTATTCTTGTTGATTGGTATTGGGTGCAAAATTGCGCCAAGTCGATTTGCCTCATGAATGAGTGAATGCCATTCAAAAGTTTAGCTTTCTGACCAGAGCGCAGCAATACCTATTTTCATACGTACATATTTTTATTCATATATAATGAGCCCAAGTATAAGCAGATTAGTGATCCCTGTATAATGGAATTATGACCGGGCCTCTATAAATTACCACAGGACAGCACAAGGACAAGTTAGTGAATAGAAGTGAAACTAGTTTTAAGCTGTATAAAATACATAAAACAAAACATTTGTTAATAAAACAAAAGTTTCGTTTTATTCTACTAATATTATAAACGCGAAAGTTTGTGATGATGGACGGTTGTTTGTTACTCTTTCTCGCAAAAATGGCTAAACGGATTTGTATGAAATTTGGCACACAGATAGTTTATAATCTGGATTAACATATAGCATAGGACTTTTAATCCCGGTAGTACGTTCCCGTGGGATAATTTCCGACATCCACGCGGGCGAAGCCGCTTGCAAATGCTAGTGCTTTATATAAGGTGTATCTATTCATACACGAAATATTTTAAGAGATAGACCTATAGCTGGTACAGAACCTATAGACACGAAAAAAAAAATATCTAAATGTTTTTTTTATTTTACGTAATTAATATAATTTTAAAACTGCTCGAGACATTTTGCATAAAACCTTTACTCCCCATTCTATGAATGACCCGCCCGACGCGGCGAGGGAGGCGCGCGGCGCCCGCACCGCTTCGAGCGAGGCATCTCGGCCGGTCTCGGACTCTCGGCTATTCTGTGCCGAGCAGTGTGTTGGTGAGGTTGTGTTCGCATGCATGTCTCCGTGCAACCGCGCAAGCAGTAGTTATTTCGCGTCCTGACAGTTACCGCACTCCACAGTCTGTGCTGCCGAACGCAAACACCTGACGTCACCTTTTACATGGGACCTAACAATATCACTGGTGAACTGTAGCAGACGTATGAAAATACACCTCTGCCTATCTCTACAGGGAACGCAGGCGTGGTGATATTAAAATTAAACCAACGTAGGTAGACTTCATAACTCGATCTAGTCTTATTTTAATAGCTTATCGCTTACAAAAATAATAAATGTGAATTTTAAATACAAAACCTAAACAGGTACCTACATTATTAAATTCCCTCCTTAAAGTTTTACGAAAAGGAACCTAGGTGATTAAAACAAATTTTAATCCTAATCTACAGTACCTACACATCGGTAAACTAGGTAAATACTAATAAACAGCTGATAGGTGCAACTCGAATTGGCATAAGTTAATGACCTCTGTGACTTTACGAGTGCGTCGAGTTGTATCCCTCAGCTGATTGTTAGTTGCCTACCTCCTACCTCGTACAGACGTGAACATTAAAAGATCTAAGTGCGTGGCGTGGATTTATTTGATCAAAAATCGTACCATAGATCGGCCGACATACCTACTTTTGCGTACACGCTGTTTCTCGCCTCGCAGTGGTCGAGTGATAAACGGGATAAATATTGTTCTATTGACCTATTATCTATTGATTCTAATTCCCCATGACACTTCATCAGGCTTTGGACTGGCAAATTATTGATATAATAATTTGTTTAGGTAGGTACCTACTTATCATTAGGTAACGCTATCAATAATAAATTATGAATAATACTTATTATTCTACTTTATTATTATTGTTGTTTGTCGACGTATGTAGTTAGTTGGAAACATGTCGATTCTAAATGAAATTCAGTTATCCCACTAAATAAGGTACGCAGGTGCCTTTTACGAATTACTGTACCAATAATTTGGCGTGTTTAAAAATTAGAATCAACTTATTTACAATAATTTAAAATGTACATACCTAATACCGACGTAGTTATTATTTACACTAATTGATGTACAAATTCGCCCTGTTGTTGGACGCAGACGGCTGCACGTTTTATTATGTGTCCTTGCACTTTTAATAATGTGTCTATCACTAGCCATCACTGCAAAAGCGTTCACAATTAAGCCGATCCAGGATCACAGGTCCCAACAGTCTATCGCCTATTAACCCAGCCCACACATTAACACTGAACCGGGTCTGGAAATGATCCGGCCTAACAACACGTGGATTTGCTGATGCCCAACAGTGCGCGTTGTGGATGTTAAACAACCCAACACGCGTAAAGGTGGACTCGTCCGTCCACAGGATGCGCCGCGTCGGGTCTTGAAGTAACCAACGGCAAAATTCCACGCGTGAAGTTAAGTCCATCAGCTTTAATTTTTGCACCCTCGTGAAGTGGAACGGGTGCATCCCCTCAGTCCGCAGAAGGCGCCAAACGGTCATGTTCTGGTACTCCTGGTTGGTATACCTGTAGTTAGGCATTGTTGTTTCTTGCCCGAAGCCCGACGCGTGTTAACTGTGGCGCGTGCGGTGCACAGAACACTATTGCGTGCGGTACGACTCGCGGATTATGTGGGACTGAGAGGTGCGGGCAGGGAAGGGAGGCGCCCGCGCGCCTGGCGCGCTCTGCGCTCGCTTCTACTCTTTGATCATTATTAAAAACCGCGCGCCAAAATGTCGCCGCCCGCTTCAATGACAGTAAATAGTACGTAGAAACTAGCGTAATGGATGTTAAAAATAAGAAGGAGCCAGTATTTATTGTGTCAAGTAATATTTAAATATTTAATTTTTTAAATAATATAGTTAGATAATTTTTTTTTTTCATGTCTATAGGTTCTGTACCAGCTGTAGGTCTATCTCTTAAAATATTTCGTGTATGAATAGATACACCTTATTTAAGTTAGTTTGTAAGGTATATGTCGAAGGGCTATTGTAGCCTAAATGAAATGTTATATTATTATATATAAAAGCACAAATTTATCTGTAATTTATCAAAAGAATGAAAATAAACAAACATAAAAATTGTGTGAAAATCCGTTGTTATGATAAATAAGGGCATGTGACGCGGAAGAATGAGGAAAATGTCGTGAGGAAAGTTATGATGGCTGAAGTGTGTAGTGGCTATAAAAACCAAAGAAATGATCGATGATGATGTGTGAAAAATGATATGAACAGAAATGGGGTGACTACCAAGATGACGAATGATAGAGAAGTATGGATAACCTCAATCTGTGCATATCGCATGGCACTTATCCAACCAACCTAAAAACAGCTGTAATTAAACCTTTGTTTAAAAAAAAATGACGAGCAATGCATGGCGTCATATAGACCCAGTGGTTTGTGCCAGTAATATCGAAGATATTTGAAAAACATTTTTATATTTAAATCTTTGGCGTGCTCAATCTTTGTCCACTTTTAAAATTCATGTAAAAATCACTTCCTCTCTCCTTGAACATCATCATTACTTATTCTTGATCTTGTTTCGTGTTTATGCCATATATATATATATATATATATATATATATATATATATATAATATATATTATGTAGATAAGTATATGCTTTATGTATGTATGTATTTATTGTATATGTAACTGGTACACCACTGACTACCTCCTCTCTGTGAGAGGGGGCTCTCACGGAGAGGAGGCCTGTGTCCCAGCAGTGGAAAAATTATAGGCTGATTATGTAAATCTTAAAACAACACAAAAGATATCATAAACTCACGCCTTCTTCCCATGGGGGTAGGCAGGAACTATAGAACGCCACCTGCTACGCTCCTTGCATACTCCTTTTGCTTCGTTTATGTTCATACATCTGGTCATACACGCACGCAGGTTGCGAAAATAACTATTCATAAGAGAAATTAATGATGTTTAACCAACGTGCGAATACCAATATTACAGTATGCTATAACAATAAAATTATAACAAGTAGATACACCCAAATTTCTAGGATTAACGATTGACAAAACATTGGACTGGAAAGAACACACGGAGGAGTTAACTAAACGTATTAACAGATCAGCCTATGCCCTATTAAAACTGACCACAGTGATTAACGTCGATGGTATAATCACATCATAATTATCATTGTTTGGTGAGTTCAGTGTTGAGGTATGGTGTATTTTTTGGGTTAATTCCACTAATAGGGAATTCGTTTTTAAAGCACAAAAAAGGTGCATTAGGTCAATGTTCAGACTACTAAATATGGTGTTAAAATGCATAGAGAGCTGCTCCCCTTTCTCTAATAAATCCCTTAGTCACCTTTTATAGCACCCAGAAGAGATGGTGCTATTCTTTATTTTCGGCACCGCATGGAATATGTAGGTGCCTAGTCAAATTGCAGCGTTTAACGTTAATGTCTTCCTGACTCTGATTTTTTCTACTCTCTCCGCTCTAATGGACAAGCAGCCTAAAAGTTGCAAACGAACCAGTTAGTTCTCTTCCAATATTTCAACTTGATACGGTCGCAGCTGGCCAGGTGGAAAAAGTAGTTAAAAAGTTATTCTTTTTTCAGTATAAATAACTGCTGTTCCATTTAAAAAAAATCAGATACCTTTGGTTTCTATATTTGTTGATAACTGGCCTTTTTTTTTTTTTTTGAGGGTGGGAAATCATCAAATAACTTCTCCCGCTCTGGCCGGAGCGGGAGGGTGTGTCAGACTCTTACTGACTAAAACCCACCCGTATTCCTTCCTGTTGCCTGTGTTGCCAAGTGACCCATAAGTACCTTCCCGCGACCCCGGCAGGCATCGGCCCTAGTGGACCCCTACATTTGTGCTGACATCTCTTTGAGGCGCGCGTGGAATACGACGCGCCGTCGACCCGGGCCTGGTCCTTACCGGACGGTGAGCTACCCATTGCTCACCGTCCGCAAGCCCGCGCCTACGGTGGCCGGAAATCCGCCCGGGATTCCCGACGCCCTGGGCGTCTCCTTTTTTTTTTTTTTTTGGGTGGGAAATCATCAAATAACTTCTCCCGCTCTGGGCGGAGCGGGAGGGTGTGTCAGACTCTTACTGACTAAAACCCACCCGTATTCCTTCCTGTTGCCTGAGTTGCGGGGGCCTCGGTGACCCATAAGTACCTTCCCGCGACCCCGGCAGGCATCGGCCCTAGTGGACCCCTACTTTTGTGCTGACGACATCTCTTTGAGGCGCGCGTGGAATACGACGCGCCGTCGACCCGGGCCTGGTCCTTACCGGACGGTGAGCTACCCATTGCTCACCGTCCGCAAGCCCGCGCCTACGGTGGCCGGAAATCCGCCCGGGATTCCCGACGCCCAGGGCGTCTCCTGCGGCGGCTAGGGGCGAGAGGGCGCGAAACTTGCCTTTCCCTCAACCGTCCCGCCTCCTCCTTTGCGAGCATTACTGCTTCGCAGAAGGAGGTGACGGCTGCCCATGCCCTCTCGCTCCGTACCATGGCCTGAACCAGGGCCGGACGCGAGAGGTCTCTGCCGCCAATCGCCTCCACGAGGACACGGCGGTGCTCTGCCCAAGCCGGGCAGACCTCCACCGTATGCTCCACCGTGTCCTCCAGGCGATCCACACAGTGGTGACACCCGGACGTTTCCTCCCGCCTTATCCGACACAGGAACCTCCCGAAGGTGCCGTGTCCGCTGAGAACCTGCGTCACGCGGAAGGTGAGGACGCCGTGGCGCCTCTCCAGCCACTCCTCAAAGAGGGGACTTATCGCCGCAATCGTGGCGTGCCCAGCACTGGGTTGCAACAACCGTACTTTCCATGACGCCATGAGATCCCGCCGGAGCTCCGTCCGCTGTGCCGCGATTTCTCGCGGCAGCGGGCTTACGCCCCGGCGTTTCGCCTCCTCGCGCCACTCCCATACGTGCGCGAGGACTTTTGCCTCCAGATCCCATGGCGGCAATCCGGCAAGGAGGCTCGCTGCCTCACAGGAGACCGTGCGGTATCCTCGGACCATCCGGATGGCCATGACCCTTTGGGCCGCGCTCAACCGGCGGGCTGGCCGCAGCGCCAGAGAGCGCGCCCATACAGGTGCCAGAGAGGGCCATGGACCGCACGACCCCCGCGTAGAGCCTCCGGCAGGAGGCGTTTGGACCCCCTAGATTGGGCAGGAGCCGCTTCAATGCAGCGCCCGCCCGCTCCAGTTTGGGAGCCAAACGTCGGAAATGCTCCACGAAGTTCCACCGGCTGTCGAGGACGAGTCCCAAGTACTTCATCGTCGACTCGACGCCGATAGAAACCCCTCCTACCGTTATTTGGGACCCCAACGGTGGCGCGTTCCGAGGACCATGAAAACACATGGCCTCGGACTTGTGCAGAGCCACCTCGAGTCCCAATTGCCGGATCCTTTCGACGATTGTCGCAACCCCGCGTGCCGCTAATTCGGCCGCCGCCTGGTGCGACCTCCCCTGCGCCAGGACCAACGTGTCGTCAGCGTAGCACACTACGCTGACGCCGCTAGGGAGGTCGGCGCGCAGCACCCAGTCGTATCCGATGTCCCACAGATGCGGCCCCAGGACTGATCCCTGTGGGACACCGCACGACATCTCTTGCCGGTTCCACACTCCCTGGTGACCGGGGTAGATGACGGCCCTGTCCGTCAAATAGGCCTCGACCACACGACAGAGGTAGGTCGGCATCCGGTGATACCGGAGTGCCTCCCTGATGCAACTCCAGGGCAGGGTATTGAAGGCATTGGCGATGTCTAGGGACACCGCCAAGACGACCCCACCCTGGGCAACAGCATTCCCCGTCGTCAGGGCTCGCACACGCATGATGGCGTCCACCGTAGAGCGCCCTCTGCGGAAACCAAACTGGCTCTCCGCCAAATCCGGCCCCACCCGCACCAGCTGGCTGACGAGGCGGTCTGCAATTACTCTTTCAAAGAGCTTGCCCACCTCGTCGAGTAGCACGATGGGCCGATAAGCGGACGGAGAGTCCGCAGGGCGCCCTGCCTTCCTTATGAGGACCAGTTTCCCCGTCTTCCAGCGAAGCGGGAACTGGCCCCTCTCCATGCATGCGCTTAGGAGCCCCCTAAGTCGAGGCCCGAGAGCCTCCAAGGCCAGGACCCAGGCCTTCCCAGGTAAGCCGTCGGGTCCTGGGGCGGTATTTTTGGCATTAAGCCTGCGTACCGCCGCTCTCATTTCTCCCTCGGTCACCTCCGGAGCATCGTCGTCGTCGTCGGCGGTGTGGTCCGCATCAGGCACCGCAGTAGGCGGAGCCATAGGCGGGGAGGAGTGTTCCCCTCGCAAAGGGAACAGAGCGCTCACCACGTCCTCCATAAGCTGGGGCCGGAGACTCTGCGTTAGCGGGGGAGCCCATGGGCGGAGTTTATCCCGCCCTGGGCGTCTCCTGCGGCGGCTAGGGGCGGACGCGAGAGGTCTCTGCCGCCGATCGCCTCCACGAGGACACGGCGGTGCTCTGCCCAAGCCGGGCAGACCTCCACCGTATGCTCCACCGTGTCCTTCGGGCGATCTACACAGTGGTGACACCCGGACGTTTCCTCCCGCCTTATCCGACACAGGAACCTCCCGAAGCTGCCGTGTCCGGTGAGGACCTGCGTCAGGCGGAAGGTGAGGACGCCGTGGCGCCTCTCCAGCCACTCCTCAAAGAGGGGACTTATCGCCGCAATCGTGGCGTGCCCAGCACTGGGTTGCGACAACCGTACTTTCCATGACGCCATGAGATCCCGCCGGAGCACCGTCCGCTGTGCCGCGATTTCTCGCGGCAGCGGACTAACGCCCCGGCGTTTCGCCTCCTCGCGCCACTCCCATACGTGCGCGAGGTGATAACTGGCCTAATATTGTTTTATTTTATGTTTATTTTTTGTTTATTTATTTAACAGTTTATGTACATACATATAAACAGACAAGGAATGACAAAGAAACAGACAAGAAAGGAACATAAAAATATGTACAGTGATGCTTATTTCTAAAGAAATCTCTTCCAGCATACCTGCCTTCCAGCATAGTTTAAAAATAAATTAAGGTTGTTCATTCTTGCTACTCAACATGAATGATTTTCGTCCTTTTGATACAATTGGACATAGCTTTGTGCCTTTATTTACAGAGGCCCAGTTATAATCCTCCACTGCTCTAGATTTAATAATAGTAAAATTATACAGGGCTCACTGATCTTCTAATATTTGACCTCGTTATACAATTTGTAACTGAATTACACATTATGAAAGGAGTTTGTTCAGAATCGTTTAATGAATCGATTTCCCTCATTTTAGACATACGTCATTTTTGACTTGATAACGTCTTATAAATCGATGAACGCCCGGCTGCACGCACGAAAACGCATGACTCATTGTCACGTTCCGCCTGAGCCGAGCGTGCAAGCGAGAGCGCGGAACTAGTGATAGAGAGGCACGGTCGGCCTAAGCGTTCGGCTTGTGACGCATCTCCCTCTCGTTATCACGTAAAATTATCGTCCGTAAACCGACAACCATTTTTTTTTATCTCAAAATTCTTAAAACTAGAACTATATTACAGTCACACTTCCGCTGTACACTCAAAACAAAGCAAAATTGACGAAGTACCTACTATGCTAGACCCTTTTACGTGTACGACTGTGTGTGTGCGTAGATTTATAATGTGACCACAATTTTCTCTTACAATCAACTAATTTATAAACAATAATTATAAAATAATATTCTACTTAGGCTGTTTAGCGGTGTGCATTAATTCCGGCACATGTTGTATATGAATAGTAATAATGTAGGTCGTATTGCTACGCTCTGGTCAAAAATCTGAACTTTTAAAGGGTTTTTTGTTGATTCATTAATTATACAGGGTTACTGGTAACTCGACGTATTCCTTGCAGGACGTCATAGTAGGGTTAAAATGCAACAAATTAAGCCACCAAATGTTCTACCGAAATTCAGTAGTTTTTGAATTAGTTAAGAGTTTTAGTTTTTTTATGAAAAATCCCAGATTAAATCATTTGAAACCAATTTAAAAATGATTTACGGCGCGACTGTACTGAAATTTAAGTTATTATCATAGTTGACGCCGTAGCAGACCTTTGTTAATAATTAAAAGTTCAATAATGCCTAAAACTTTGGCAAATATCACTAACCAAACATTTAATTGTTTGTAATTTTTGCTATTACTTCATAAAAAATGTAGTCTAGTGCAAAAAAAAATACTACACCTGGTGTACAAATTACTAGGAAAATATCCTTGTCTTATCAGTTATTCAGAAAGGTATGATTGTCAATACTTTTGCATGTGTGCCAGGGAACAAAAGAGTTTTATGGGGGGCAGGTAAAATTGCGAGACGGTCAACCTATTGTTTCGTATTCGTATTATTCGTAGTTTTTACCTGCGCTTGAACTCCAACCACTCGGGGAGCTTTGTGATTGGTCGCTATTGTTCTCTCGGCATGACAGGGGGTGCGATTTTGCAAAATTTGGTCGTCAGCGTTAGTTAGTTTCAACTCTACGTCGCGCAAGCTCGTGTTTTGTTACTGGCTATTTCCCTAACTGTTGCTGCGTATCTTGCTCTTGTGCTGTGCTGTGCCTTCATAAGCGCTGACTATGGCTGCATATTCTAATCCTGAATACGCTGACATAATGTACTGTTACGGACTTTGTGACGGTAACGCTGCTGAGGCGCGGCGAGAATATCAACTTCGCTTTCCCAACCGCCGACTCCCCCACGTTAGTGTCTTCGGATCGACTTATCGGCGAATATCTGAAACTGGCAGCGTCCAAAGAAGCAGGCAAGTTGACACTGGTCGTTCCCGGAGATACACGGCTGAGGACGAGGAGCTTATTCTTCAACGTTTTATTGACGATCCTAACACATCGACAAACATCGTAGCGCGTGAGCTTGGTATGTCACAGTGGAAAGTCTGGTCTGTAGTTCACTTGTCAGGCCGACATCCATACCATTACCAACCAGTCCAGTCATTAGAAGAAGGAGATCCGCCGAGACGGCTTGAATTTTGTCGTTTTATGCTAAGTGCCGACGCCGACAGCGAAAACTTTTTAAAAAACATTCTGTGGACCGATGAGTCATGTTTTGATCGTGATGGTATCACAAATTACCACAACTTACATTGGGGTTAAAGTAGAAAGAAAATTTCATTTCATTTAATTGCATTGTATCACATGGTATTCTGTTGATTTTTTGCTTACATACATATATAATATTTTCATAAATGAATCGGCAAGGTAAGGCAACTTATATTAAAATTACACTTTGTAAACAAGCATATTATAAATAAGAGGACTATATCCAAGATAAGAATGCTTGGAAACATATTGGTCCAGCTCCATGGGACAATCTAGAGTCTAGACAAAATAAAACTGGTTGCTATTTTGATTGCATACTTTATTATTTTTATGACATTGAGTTTACATTTCTGTGATTACCTTAACTCACACACTGACTTATTACTTTGTAGGAAAACGTATACTATTAGAATGTTTGTAAATATGTGAGCACCATGTATCACGTAATTAATGTATCTGTCATTTCTTCATTTTTAAAACTTTTTGCCTATTGTGGTATAGTAATTTTATTCTAGGTGCATCGTCTTCACATATTTATATTCATATTTATATATTTGCATTCCACATGGTAAAACAAGATATTAACTTAAAAGTATATTATAATATATATAATATATTATTATATATATTTATCATATATTCTATAATTATATAATAAAATATACCTATACAAAATATTATATTTTTTTTAAATAGTACTGGAGTAGTTTCTTGCCCATTCTCCTCATACGAAACTACCTTTTACTAAGGGCGACTAGAATAAATTCCATTTTTTTGTAAATTTTGTCGTTCAAAAGTGCCTTTTATGTGGGTATACTACATAAATACGAAAAAATTTATTCCGTCAGTCACAAATACGAATTTCAAAATACCGATTTTCATAATTCCGAATGATTCAAAATTCCTAATATCAACTCCGATTCCTAACGTTTATAATTACTATTATCAAAATACCGACAATAGATCGAATAACAAAAAGTCCGTGTACCGGACTCCGCCGCGCATGATGGTGAATACAAGAAGCACTACAAAGAGGCAAAAAGAACTCGAAGCTGAGGCTGAACAGCGTCAGCCCAAGAAGGAACTACCATTGCTTAATCTAGTTCAAGCAGAAGAATCGCCGTTACCTGGAAATTCAAATGAACACACGAAGAATATCTGTGACAAAACAGTTACTATGAAAGTGGGTAGTGTGAGCAAAAGTGAAAAACCTAAATCACTTAATTCTAAGGTGGCAAAATCTACATCCTCGTCCGTCATGGCACGAAAAAAGAAACTAGAACTAGAAGCGGCAGAAGCTAAAGCCCGCATACAGATGGAATTAATCGATAAAAAATTAGCGGCAGATCTAGCACAATTGGAAGAAAAATACAGTTCACAGTCAGAAGGAAGTGAAATACACACACACACACAGAAGTTGAGAAGTGGTTAGAACGCAGTCAGCAAGAGCTGGAACCGCAGTCTGTGCCGCAGAATGGTAACAAAATGGACAGACCGCACCTGCCTCCGCCAGCCCGCGACGGCACCGAGGGTACAGTTCACCTTCTGGCGACTGCACTGAGGGACCTAACCGCTGTCTCCGCCGCTGGTGGTTCTGACGCCAGAATGCTGAGCCGATTATGCACACCGCGTGATTTACCTTCGTTCTCCGGTGACCCAATGGAGTGGCTCCAATTCAAACAGGCGTACGAGGAATCAACACAAGTGTGTAATTTCAATGCTAAAGAGAATCTGTGGAAGCTACGAAAATGTCTTCACGGATCAGCTAAAGAAGCAGTAACCGCTCTGCTCATCGGAGCTACCTCACCCGACATCGTGATGTCCACGCTAGAGTTACAGTTTGGCAACCCGGACATTATCATTTCCAAGATAATACATAGTGTCAATAAGCTCACGACAATATCTTCAGATTATCCCAAAGATTTAGTGCCATTTGCGATAAAAGTAAAAAACTATGTGGCAGCAGTGTCAGCTATCGGTCATGATGAGTACCTGCGGGGAATGAATGTGGTTTCCATAATACTGTCGAAGCTACCTACTGTACTGATATCGAAATGGGTCGATTACAGTTATGCACTCATCAATGAATGCACAGAATCAAGGCTTGTTGTGCTATCTAATTTTTTAAATGAAGAAGCTATCAAGATATCAAAAACTGCCGTGTGCTTGACTAACGCCTACTGCGATAGTTCTACAAAACGTAAACAAAGTGACTCATATTACCGTTCACAAACATTATTAGTGCAAAATGAACCCAGTGAAGATAAGTGTAAGTTTTGCCGCTTAACTAAACATAAAATAACTGACTGTAAAATGTTCAAAAAGTCATTACGAAAGGACCGATGGCAATATGTGAAACGTTTTGGCTTATGTTATAAGTGTTTAGTGTCGCGTCACAACAAGGAAACGTGTCCGGCGGCTCCCTGCGATAAAAACAACTGTGGCCAGCCGCACCATCCTTTGTTGCATTATAACTATACGAACACGAACTCTAATAATCAAGCGAGTGTAAACATCACGGATATAATAACAGACAATGAAGTGAGTGAACCGAGTTCTGAAGTCGTTACGCATATAAACATGAACTGTTCAAGTACAATATTGTTAAAAGTCGCGCTAAACGTAAACATTGTTCCATCTCGGTTTGATAACGTTGTATCAATCACCTGCGTTTCGCACACTAACTCAGTATTGTCCCATGCACCGCGCACACGCATGCACTCCCGTTGTCCGTGCACCCCGGCCCGAGCGGCCAGCCCCGCGCTTATCAATGACACAGTCGATCCGTCGTCGAGCAGAGCTGTCGCGTTAGTTATGCCATTAGGTCCGTGAATGTTTACTTGCACGACTTTTAACAATATTGTACTTGAACAGTTCATGTTTATATGCGTAACGACTTCAGAACTCGGTTCACTCACTTCATTGTCTGTTATTACATCCGTGATGTTTACACTCGCTTGATTATTAGAGTTCGTGTTCGTATAGTTAAAATGCAACAAAGGATGGTGCGGCTGGCCACAGTTGTTTTTATCGCAGGGAGCCGCCGGACACGTTTCCTTGTTGTGACGCGACACTAAACACTTATAACATAAGCCAAAACGTTTCACATATTGCCATCAGTCCTTTCGTAATGACTTTTTGAACTTTTTACAGTCAGTTATTTTATGTTTAGTTAAGCGGCAAAACTTACACTTATCTTCACTGGGTTCATTTTGCACTAATAATGTTTGTGAACGGTAATATGAGTCACTTTGTTTACGTTTTGTAGAACTATCGCAGTAGGCGTTAGTCAAGCACACGGCAGTTTTTGATATCTTGATAGCTTCTTCATTTAAAAAATTAGATAGCACAACAAGCCTTGATTCTGTGCATTCATTGATGAGTGCATAACAGTAATCGACCCATTTCGATATCAGTACAGTAGGTAGCTTCGACAGTATTATGGAAACCACATTCATTCCCCGCAGGTACTCATCATGACCGATAGCTGACACTGCTGCCACATAGTTTTTTACTTTTATCGCAAATGGCACTAAATCTTTGGGATAATCTGAAGATATTGTCGTGAGCTTATTGACACTATGTATTATCTTGGAAATGATAATGTCCGGGTTGCCAAACTGTAACTCTAGCGTGGACATCACGATGTCGGGTGAGGTAGCTCCGATGAGCAGAGCGGTTACTGCTTCTCGTAGCCTCCACAGATTCTCTTTAGCATTGAAATTACACACTTGTGTTGATTCCTCGTACGCCTGTTTGAATTGGAGCCACTCCATTGGGTCACCGGAGAACGAAGGTAAATCACGCGGTGTGCATAATCGGCTCAGCATTCTGGCGTCAGAACCACCAGCGGCGGAGACAGCGGTTAGGTCCCTCAGTGCAGTCGCCAGAAGGTGAACTGTACCCTCGGTGCCGTCGCGGGCTGGCGGAGGCAGGTGCGGTCTGTCCATTTTGTTACCATTCTGCGGCACAGACTGCGGTTCCAGCTCTTGCTGACTGCGTTCTAACCACTTCTCAACTTCTGTGTGTGTGTGTATTTCACTTCCCTCTGACTGTGAACTGTATTTTTCTTCCAATTGTGCTAGATCTGCCGCTAATTTTTTATCGATTAATTCCATCTGTATGCGGGCTTTAGCTTCTGCCGCTTCTAGTTCTAGTTTCTTTTTTCGTGCCATGACGGACGAGGATGTAGATTTTGCCACCTTAGAATTAAGTGATTTAGGTTTTTCACTTTTGCTCACACTACCCACTTTCATAGTAACTGTTTTGTCACAG
This sequence comes from Atethmia centrago, assembly GCA_905333075.3. Classification (NCBI taxonomy): domain Eukaryota; kingdom Metazoa; phylum Arthropoda; class Insecta; order Lepidoptera; family Noctuidae; genus Atethmia; species Atethmia centrago. The sequence goes on from HG995384.1 coordinate 6,889,461, forward strand.
ATATTCTTCGTGTGTTCATTTGAATTTCCAGGTAACGGCGATTCTTCTGCTTGAACTAGATTAAGCAATGGTAGTTCCTTCTTGGGCTGACGCTGTTCAGCCTCAGCTTCGAGTTCTTTTTGCCTCTTTGTAGTGCTTCTTGTATTCACCATCATGCGCGGCGGAGTCCGGTACATTCACTTAGATCCGGCTCGAAGGACCAGCTTGTAGATTATGAGCTGGGAGATGGTTTTTCAGTGAAACTCCGAATTACACTCGACAGTATATTATTAAAAAATAACGGGGGTACATGTGAAAACACGGAGCGCAAGAGACGTGCGGCGGTCGCTAAAGCTAGATCGGCACCACCAGGGTCCGCGCGTTGAAGGCACGGCTTCCGCTCAACCCCGCACCTCTCTCACCTCTTACACTTCCATCTACATATTAATTACGTCGCGAACAGTCCGACTTAATGATAATTCGAAACATCAAAAATACGAATTCCGATGATTAAAGTAGCGATCAATTAGAATTCCGAAATAAAATCGCCTTGTAAAACTGAATAGCTGACAAATAAACACACTATTGCTCGTCAGAAAGAAGTATAATATTATGTTTAGTATGAGGAGGTAGAATTCAAAAACTAATGACGGATGCATTTGCCTACTCAGTTAAGTGCTTGTTTACAGTTATTATTCTTGTGGTAAATAAAGTAATTAATTAGGTATAATACTGATGGGTTTACTATATATTGTACAACCACGTGTAGGCACTACATTATTAGATACATTTATTATAATATCCAAATTGTTTGTTTTACAATGAGTATAAACGAAGATAATAATATACAGTGTCGTACATTAGTCAATAATATAGGATGATTAAAATTGTTTTTGGATGGATTTACATATGAAAAAAACAAAGTGTGCAGTGAGAATTATTATTGGAGGAGTGAATTAAAAAAAGATAAATTATATGGATTTAATGCAACACACACAACAATGACTGAGGATTTCTACGGCAGAAATTTAAAATAACTTAAAAAATGAATGCAGGAACACAACACAAAGACTTGTAACATTGTTCAAGATGTGCTGGGAAACTGCTCCAATAACGAGTTAAATAATTTGCCGTCGGTTAAAATTAAATTTATTTATTCATATAACAATTCGCATTGTGTCTGAAATGTTTTATACATTAATTAACATAATAGATACAGCGTAATAAATTATGAACTTGAAACAGTAAATCAATAACATGTAGTAAATATTAAGCAATTATGTCCATAGATCGTAAATCAATATGTCAATAAATTTTAAATAGTTATTATATAAATATTATTGTGTCAAATGATTGTAAATATTATTATGTCAAATGATATTATGAAAAAAAAACCTATTCTCTATAATGTATAAAAACTAATAGCATTACATATATTTAATGTCTTAATAAATGTTAAAACTATCTACTATCAATCGTCACCAATTCAGATACAGAGTATAAACATTTATTTAAGAGGAATGCTTTAAGTTTAGCCTTGAATAGAGTACCTTTGTAAATCAATGATCTTAAGTCAGTAGGCAACCTATTAAAAAATTCTACTGCGTGGTATTTATGTTTGGAAATATTAAGTTTAGGTGCTATTTTATTTTTTATAACGTTTCGTCTAGTGTTCTCTTTAAGTTTACGTTCTTCTTGTGATTCGTGCTCGTGTATGTATTTTGGTTCACTCTCTCGTGTATGTATGTAGGTTGGTTTGAGCCAGATAATGTTCACTTTGTTTAGGATACGATGGGACTGACATACGCTTTGCGTAAAAGCCCCTTAAAATAAAATAATATTAAATGTTCACTTTGAGGTTAATAAGGATTTGATCAAAATTAATGATGACATTTTCTTTGATAAAAGACATCGAATACGATGATAAAAAGAGGACAATGTTCTTCAATACTCGCAACTTAATAACATTGCTTAGTGAGTCTCCGTACCTACTGGATTTTAGTCGTTTAAAATTGTGCTCTCTATATTCTTACGATCTATGATTACGGTCCATGATACGATCCATGATTGTTTATCTATAAATGAACAGAAAACTATGGTTTTTGCTTCATGTACACCCAAAGACAAGAAATCATACGATAAATTTTTTAAACTGTTGCTAGAATATGCTTCTGAAAATGAGATTCACTTAGAACTAACATATTGTATCACAGATTTTGAAAAAGCAGCAAAGTATTCGACAAAATTTTGAAAATGTCTTGAGAAAAGGTTATAGCTATCACTTTGGCCAAATTATATATAGACTTATACAAAGTCAGGGACTACACAATTTGTACATAATCAACCCAGATTTTGTACAAAATATGAAATGTATTTTTGCACTAAGTTATTTGAATTATGAAGACGTGCCGCGCTATTGAGAGAGCAGTGCTGGCCTAGTGGTAACGGCCCTGACTTACGATTTGTGTGTCGTGGTTTCGAACCCATGCATGCACATTTCTTTGTGTAAACAATTTCATCACCACTGCTATCAAACCGGTGAAGGAAAACATCGTGAGGAAACTGGCATGTCCTAGAACCAAAAATTTGAAGACATGTGACATCTACAAACCTGCACTGGGCCTGGCCACTGGGCATATATATGCAGATAATCAGCCTATAATGTTCCCACTGCTGGGACACAGGCCTCCTCTCTGTAGGAGGGAGTGGGCCGTAATTCACCACGCGGGCCCAGTGCGGGTTTGTAGATGTCATATAAATCTTTAAATTTTTGAATCTAGGATATGCCAGTTTCCTCACGATGTTTTATAGCATCCGTCAAGCTATTGTTTCTGAAGTAGATTCTACCCACGAACTTTCTACTGAGATGTCGGGTCGGATATTTATAAATTTGAATTGAATTTTAAGTTTGGCTAAAGCAATAAATGTCAAAGTTAAGATAACGTGTGACATTCTGAATTTGTTTTATTTGAATTATTTCTAAGCAATCAAGTAAAGCTAAAATAGGATATCGGTGTCACATTTAATCATAACATAACATCGCGCCTTGTTTCCCTGAAGGGTTGGGCAGAGGTGTACCTGTACTACACCCACATTTCGCCAGTAATTTTTTTAAGTCCCATGTAATAGGGGGCGAGACTATTGCCATCAACCGGGCACAAATCCAGACTCCGGGCTGCTACTAAGAAAAACCAAAAAACACTTTTCCCGGCCCGGGAATCGAACCCAGGACCTCATGCTCGGCAGTAGCGCTTGCGACCACTAGACCAATGAGGAATCATAACTTCTAAATTAATATTATAAAGAGGCAAAATGTTTTGTGCGTTTAATTGTACGAGCAAAATCGCTGGAAATACTGAAACGATTACAAAAAAAAAAAACAAGACTTCCAGTAGTCGCATATGATGTGTAACTTCTGACAGCTCACCTTGATAATAAGCAACTGAGCCGCGATAGAAATTAACCTTAGAATTAAAAAAAAAAACTAGACAATGAAATATTTATTACAATAAATTATTCATTAGTAGTAGTCGCCCACTGCTCTACTTACAATCTATATAGTACTTACTAATTCCATGCTATTAAAAAGTACTTACTTCTTCCATGCTCAAACTGTCACTTCCTGTCTACACGCTTTTTTTTTTTTTGAGGGTGTGAAATCATCAAATAACTTCCCGCTCTGGGCGGAGCGGGAAGGGTGTGTCAGACTCTTACTGACTAAAACCCACCCGTATTCCTTCCTGTTGCCTGTGTTGCGGGGGCCTCGGTGACCCATAAGTACCTTCCCGCGACCTGTCTACACACTGCCATCACGTTCACGAAATCAGTTCCAAATAAAGCGAGAGGAAAGATGTTACACATCAAAATATTTCACTGATAGGAATCTACCCTTTTAGTGTCTGTCACATTTTAAATGTATTTCTTTTATTGACTAATAAACGTTTTTATTTATTTATTACACTATTGGCGAGGGGTTTGTGGCTAAGTGATAACAGCCGCACGGGTCGATCGATCAGGTTTAGCTACGCTTGCCGCGGTTGGTCCGTAGATAGGTGACCATCTTTACATACCAAGACCCCTCCGTGCCTCGGAAAGCACGTTAAGCTGTTGGTCCCGGCTGTCATTCGTAGATCTGTGACAGTCGTTACGGGTCGTCAGAAGCTCGAAAGTCCTGACAACCAGTCTTACCAAGGAGTATCGTGTTATCCAGTAACTGGTTTGTGGAGGTCAGATAGGCAGTCGCTCCATGTAAAATACTGGTATTCAGCTGTATCCAGTAAGACTGGAAGCCGACCCCAACATATTTGGGAAAAGGCTAGGTAGATGACTATTGGCGAGCCCTCAGCTATAGTGTCGGACAAAGCTAGCGATTTATAATCCATAACGATTATATTTTTAAATCTTTTCAAAACAGGAGATTATGTATTCCCTGTTATAAGTACTTATTATTAGGCTACAGGAACCAATCAACCAATCAAAAATATTTTATTTCACATAAACCTACATGGGGACTTAGGAAACGTCAGAAGCTAGGTGCACGGTTCCAATTGGTCGTTTCCCATGGAAAAGAGCTGGCAAGAAACTCCACGGTTACTCTTTTAAAAATAATTGGCTTTTACAATGTTTTCAAATCACAGTGTTAATAGGTATGGGAGGACAGTGTAGGCATGTCAAGAAGCACCAGGTATTTAACAAAAGACATATGGTCTACAAATCTAGTCTATTAAGTATACAACGTTTTCACATTCACAAAATACAAAATAATCTATGTTCATTATTAATAAAATAATAAAAATAAAAACCAATTTAAACTAAATGACGAACATCAGTGATAGCCCAGTGATGTAACCGTCGGACTGCCACGTCTCGAGTTCGAACCCAAAGCACGCACCTCTGACTTTTCTAATTCATGTGCGTATTGTATAATTATCACTTGCTTTAAAAACGGTGAAGGAAAACCTCGTGAGAAAATCTGCATGCCTGAGAGATATTTCTCGACGGCATGTGAAGCCAAGTCAGATGCCCATGGGCGGCACAAACACTCTGACCCAAGGTTAGTCATTAACCTTACGAAAATGAAAGAAGATAAGGACGCAGATTAGAACGCAAATGGACGACGTAACAGCCAGGCTCGGTACAAATACAACTACTGTAGATATGTAATACAAAGAGACATTTATTTGTTTTTCGCGGGATGCCAGAGGGCCTAGAAAAATGACAAATACTTTCAAAGCGTTTCGTATTTCTACAACGACTTTCAAACAGGATCGACGTGAACTCTTCGGTAACTTATGTCAGTTCTACACATTTTTGACTTTTCTATCATCATTATCGCTGATAGAATGTCACTTTGTCTAGGTCCTCAGGTACAGTTACCGCATCAGCCAATCGCTCAGCTACTGTACTTTGCACTTTACATCAATCAATCAACTCAGCCTATCGCAGTCCATTGCTAAACAAAGGCCTCTCCCAGGCTGCGCCACAACACCCTGTTCTCCGTAGGAGCCTTGCCGCAGTGGTTCTTACAGCCAATCTGTCGACGCTTCTTCCTTTGCACCGTCACGAAGCCGTCATCATCATCAGCCCGGTTCGTTTCCTTTATAGCCTCGGGCTTTACGGATGAGCAGTGTGGGTGCTCATAGTGCCCAACGGGACAGATGGTCACGTGGGTCGGGCAGTTGTACGGGGAGGAACTGCGGGTATGGGTGCGGCGCAAAACGCAGACTCAGCAGTGGGCGCCGGCGACAAAACTGCTGACGCAAAACTCGTGACCACTGTGTCTAGGCAACCGACACCACGGCGCGTATTTACATTACTTACGCGCGCCGGTAACCCAATTAACGCCACAGTGTTGCGCAATTCATCGAGTTATGTGCGCAGGTCTGCGACGATGATCTGGGATGTCTCCAACTTCCTCTGCACATCAGCTAGACTAGCCTTCAAAGACACAATGTCCTTCAACATGCTCGTAACGTCGACGTGGTCGAATGTGACTGGAGGTGACTTGTTCAGATCCCTCGCCACAAATGTCGGCATGTCATCATGATTGGTAGCCTTCAAAAGCGTGATGATGTCTTGCATACTTTTCTTTGTCCCATCGCGCCGACGAGACACCACCCGGTTGATTTTATTAAGCGACCGGAACAGCAGCAGCAATGTCGTCCTCGCTGAAGTTCGTAACACAGATTTGAATGGCGGACACCTCGGCCATCACGTCTATGCTCTGCTGCAGGAACGCCAGCAGTTCATTTGACACAAGCTTATCACTAATGGCAACAAAATTACGAACGTAGGGTTGCGCCGCGCTATACGTTAATAATAATATTTTGAACCATGTCGCAACGTCCGCCTTAGAGCGCGGTGCACACTCAGTCACTGAAACTGAGTGACTGACTGACTGACAGAGTATAGGTGCCCGTAAAAGTCCTCGACTTTCTCGAGTATCTAGAACTTCGAAGACACGATTCTGCCATCCGCACTTCTTAGTTTCGTCAAATGGGACCTCCCTAACTGCTGAGCAAACAACTTCGACCCTCGGTTCTGCTCAAACGTGACCTTAATGGCGCGGGTGTTAAAGCACCGAAGGTCGCGTTGCGTCCACTTCCTAAATTTCAGGTACTTGCGCTTTACATACTCACATAAAACGAGTACCAGAAAGAGATATCGCTAGACATACCATTGCCATTGTCATTGTTATCAACAAAATGCTAAATCACCTACTTTCTTGCTACAGTCTTCAGACGGTTAATGCACCCTGTCCACGACTCATAAAGTCTTCCTCCCACGAGGCTAGTGTAAGGGTCGTAAATACCTAAACTTTGTTGAATGACCAGGGCCGTGACGTCGTTAAACTGACATGGAGAGTAAATTCAGAGGTGGAGGTCAGTTCAGAGGTTCAGTCATTTATTGAACCAAACTAACCAATGTTACAATATAATTATTTGAATAATAATACAAGTTAGGTAGGCTAAATTATAAGTACTTCGTATCATGATACATTGATATCTTTTAAGTTCCAAATAAAGTGAGATAATGGAATAGAAAGAAAATACGTTTATATGGGGTAAGACATGACGCAAAGAAAAAACACAAACACGAAAATGAAACAGGGGAATTAAACTGAAATATTATTTTCTCACATCAACATCACATATATTATATCACGACCAAATTAAAAATTCAACACACACGTAAAGCAAAAACTACATGTAATCCTAACACGATCACAAAATTGTTTTTCTCTACAGCCATGGGGGACGCCACGAACCAACGTTGAAATCTGACAAAAACACAATTTGCTAAGTTAGAAAACAGTTGAAAAAACCAGTTGTCATGTTGTGCGGTGAAATTAGTTTCGGATGCCACGCGCTGAGCCGCTGACACAAGGATGGGTAAATATCAACGTTATTTGAAAAAAAAAGCTTGTAAATAAAAAAAGGTTGAATTCGGACCTAGAAAAACGTACTGATTGTTGTCCGAACACAGGCAGGCCGGAGATAAATTTTTCTACACGTATATACGAGTACTTACTTACCAAGAACATGGCTTTTAATTGTGATACTTGTTGATATAACCAAAAAACTTGAAGGTTTTGAGGATAATATTACATTCCTTAGCCGGCCAAATGCGTGTCGGACCATGCACAATGGAGGGTTCCGTAGTTGGGAAGTTAGGATGAATTTATCCCAAAAAGAACCTTAACATTGTAGTTGAAAAACATGTTCTCCCTTACATCGATATATGCCACGGTCAATTCTTCAACTGCTTTAAGTTGGTCGACTATAACTCGTTAACTTATACAGCCTAGGTACTTAGCCGTGATAGTTTTCCTTTTAATTTCATAATATGTACTACTGCGACGAATTTTTTTTACAAACATTTAGCTGTCAAGGGGGGGGGGGGGGGGGGGTGATTTGACTCTAACAAAAATTATCACTTTAATGCTTAATATCACGCAAGTGAATCCTTGACAGACCCGCAATATTTTGAACGGCCTATACAACGACACATACACCATGGGGTAGACGAGAAAAAAAATATCATCCCCACGTTACGTGCAAGGGAGGTACCAACCTTAAAAAAAAATTTTTTTTCAAGATTTTGTTTTAGCACTTAATACATATATGATTAATATATGTGTATACCTATGCCAAATTACAGCTTTCTAGTACTAAGCGTCTCTGAGCTATAGTGGGGACAGACAGACAGACAGACAGACAGACGGACATGGCGAAACTATAAGGGTTCCTTGTTTACTACGGAACCCTAAAAAACAATCGCTACTGTATGAAATGAAATGAAATGAAATGAAATGAAATGAAATTGTTTATTCTGTAAATAGGATATGAGAATCACTTTTACACGTCATATTAAAAAATAAGCTAGATGGAGTCGACATTTCCTATCTGACTACCCCTGAGAAGAAATGGCGAAACAAACTCAAGGGTCAAAGTCTCTTTTAAAGTCCAGACATAATCTTGGTCAGATCATGTGAGGACCATGTAGATCTATGTCTGAAATGGTCTTTTGAGGAAAGAACCACACAAATTTGAGTGGACCTGTCCAGTCAGTGCAAGCATTTGTCAGTAATCGTGTAGCTCAACTCAAAACTTAAGGAGCTCAACGACTCGACGAATAATACCAAGGAAAGGACAATTGGTTTGGCCGCATAAAGAACTCAAAATGCCAGACCATAATTAAAACTAAGAGAAAAAAAAAAAAAAAAAACTACGAAATAAATAAAGATGACCCACATAGTGCTCACATTCACAATAATTAAAGTAATATAATACTTTTCAAGGTACATACATAAATATTCACTTAATTTTGCTTATAATATTCATCAATGTCAATATGTACATATAGTTGTACATAATGATGATTTTGCATAATTTAAATATCAAATTTAATGGTTTTAGCACAAAGCTTATCAGAGCGAGCAGCTCAATCCCAAGCTTTTTTGTCTTCTAAATAATCTGAAATTTTATAGTACCCCTTTTTACAAAGTTTGGTTTTAATACAGCTTTTAAATCGTTTAATGGGTAAATTTCGAATAGCAATAGGAAGTTTGTTGTAAAAGCGTATACATTGACCCATGAACGAGTTGCCTACTCTGTGGAGGCGAGTGTGTAGTACAGCAAGATTATGTTTATTCCTGGTATTTAAACTGTGGATATCGGACATTTTCTTAAAATTTGATATATTTTTGTGTACATACATAAGATTATCAAATATATATTGAGAGGCTACAGTCAGAATATCTATTTCTTTGAATTTTTCTCGAAGGGAATCTCTTGGACCTAGGTTGTAAATGGCTCGAACAGCCCTTTTTTGTAAAACAAAGACGGTATTAATGTCCGCACAGGTTCCCCAGAGAAGAATCCCATAGGACATAAGACTATGAAAATAACTAAAATAAACAATTCTGGCCGTATCTACATCGGTTATCTGTCGAATTTTTTTAACAGCATAGGCGGCCGAACTTAGCCTTCCTGACAATTTTTCTATGTGTGGGCGCCATTGTAATTTAGCATCAATAGTTATTCCAAGAAAAACTGTCGACTGAACAGGGTCCAACTCTATTCCATTAAGTTGAACATTGATAGTTAGCTGCCTGACATTTGGCGTTGAAAATTTAATAAGTTTAGTCTTTTTTTCGTTCAGGAGAAGATTATTTACATTAAACCAATGGACAACTTTAGAGAGTGCATCGTTAACATGTTCAAAGTTGACCAGCAGTCGTTTGATTTTAAAAATGAGGGAAGTGTCATCTGCGAACAATACAATCTTGTGATTATCCCTTATGTGATAAGGTAAGTCATTTATATACATGTAGATTAGAAACAAGAATGGACCTAGAATTGAACCCTGCGGAACGCCCATAGTGACCGCAGATCCTGCAGATCTCTTGCCATTTATATCAACCCTCTGAATTCTATTATTAAGATAGGAAGTCAGAAGGTCGAGAGCCCTGTCCCTCATACCATAGTGGTGCAGTTTCCTGATGAGAGTATCATGATGGACGCAATCGAAGGCCTTAGACAAGTCGCAGAAAATGCCAAGAGCATCCTGCGACTCCTCCCAAGCCTCGAAAATGCTCTTCAGCAATTCCACGCCCGCGTCTGTAGTTGAACGACCCTTCGTAAAACCAAACTGTTTCAGATGAAATAAATTACATGAATTGAAATGTCCTAACATTTGTTTTAAAATTATTTTTTCAAAGATTTTGCTCAATGTAGGTAATATCGAAATAGGCCGAAAATTCGTGGGATCAGTTGTGCTGCCAGATTTGAACAGTGGAATCACTTTGCTAAGTTTCATCAGATCAGGAAATATACCAGATGCAATACAAGAGTTAAAAACAATTGCTAAAAAGGGTGAAATAACATCAATTATTGAAGACATTGTATGTACTGATAATCCCCAAAGATCAGTAGTTTTTTTTACATCAAGTTCTTTAAAAGATTCCAAAATGTCTTTAGGGCTAACAACTGTGAATTTAAAGTGTTTATCACATTCTGGTACACATTCTTTTAGTATTGAGTAAGCAGAAGTGGAGGACGACGATGACAGAGTTTTGGTTGTTAAAAAGGGAATATTAGTGAAGAAGTTTTCAAACTCTTTTGCCACCTCCACGTCTGCCCTAATATCTGCATCATCGATTTTTAGATGGAAGTCACGATTCCGTACTGTCGTTCTTCCCGTTTCAGAATTAATAATATTCCAAGTTGTTTTAATTTTATTTCCAGAAGATTTTATTTTATTTTTAATGTGTATGGCTTTTGCTGAGGAACAGGCTCTTTTAAAAGTTTTAGAATAATTCTTAACAAATTCTTTAAAAGTTTCATCATGGTTATATGTTTTTTCATGATACAGTTCATATAACCTCAACCTACTTTTGTAAATACCTGGTGTTGCCCAGTCACTAAATATAACGCGATCATAAACAGGCAATGTTTTTGAGGTGAATACCTTCCTAAATTCACAATTGATGAGGTTAAATAGTAAAGTATATGCTTGGTCCGGGTCAGTGTGATAAGGCAAACCCGGTAGTTTTTCCATTAAATTATTTTTAAATTGTTCTAAGCGACTTGTGTTAACAGGAATAAAACTCATAAGTTTTCTTTGAACTCTGATTATTTTCTGAGGGAAAGTGACCAACTGGCCACAGTGATCAGAGTCCAACTCATTTACAATTGAATGGCTAGAAGGTCTTAAATTTGTAAAAATATTGTCAATACAGGTAGCGCTAGTGGCAGTTATTCTAGTTGGCTCAAAGAATGTATTGTACAAATTATAGGATTTTAATAAAGTTATAAATTTATTTACTGCAGCAGATTTTTCCAATATATTAATGTTGAAATCTCCACAGACAACAAGTGTTTTATTACTGTTACAAGTCTTTAATAATACTTCTTCCATATATTTCTCGAAAATATCATATGAAGCACATTGGGGCCTGTACACGCTCATTACAATGAACTGCTCAAGCTCAATGCAAGCTATTTCAATAACTCGCTCAACAGAGAGGCTCACAATATCCTTACGTTCTTTAAATTTCATATTGTTACGAACAATTATTAGAGAGCCACCACGTATCATATTAACTCTGCTGAACGAGCTGGCAACCTGGTGGTTGTTAAAGCTGAACATGAACTGGTGGACTTTTAACCAATGTTCAGTTACACATAGGATATCAATATAATTACAGTTCATGAACAGCTCCAGTTCCAATTCCTTACCTATCACACCCTGTATATTTTGGTGAACGATTTTTAGAGTATTATTATTACATTTATTTAGGTTACTGCAATTTGATGGGTGTGATATTAAAGAACTTTGTGTAACATTAAGATGATTTAAACCTTTATTTAAATTATCTTCATTTGTTAAGCAAGAGGTTTCCTCTATTGTCCTAATTTCTAATTTAAATGATAATCAATGACATTAGTTGATGCCAAATGATTGGCAGAATTATTTAAAATATCATTGCATTGCTCAAAAGAAGCAAGTTGTTTAGCCAAATTTTTGGCTGAGATAGAAAAAAAATATGATAGCGACACAGCTATCTGTCTTTTGTAAAAGTTAGAAAGATAGTACATAATAATATTATATCTATCTTTTGTCAAATACAAATTATTACCAACATAATTGTTAGTATCAATTAAATGGAATTGATTATTATTAAATGTCAAATTATGCAATGTCAAATTAATATCAAATCTTAACTTATTTTCTTCCTGTGGCAAACTGTTACTATAAGGAAATGTAAACAACACAATTTTTCTTAAACTAAGATTACACAATGTTCTATAATATTGGAGCAATTCTCCTTTGTTCACATTTCCCCTATTACCCATAAAAATTAATAAAGTAGTGTCCTTATTGAAGTTACATTTAATAATTTTTTTCATAATATCAAATAAAGAACAACCAGGCATACAGTAATTTATTATGGAGTGTCCCGGATATTCACTCTTCATTGTATCTCTACTCACTTTATCTTTCGAAAAGATAAATTTTTAAGGGCTTTACACATCAATCACATTTTTTTTTTAAACAAGTTGAGGTCGGTATTGCCTATCCGACTACTCTTATAAGAAAAGCCGAAACAAACTCAGAGACCACAGTGTCTTTTAAAGCCCAGACATAAATCTTGATCAGATCATGTGAAGACTATGTAGATTGGTGTCTGAAATGTTCTTTTGAGGAAAGAATACACACCACACAGATTAAGTGGGCCTATCCAGTCAGTGCACGCATTTGTAAGTAATCGTGCAACTCAACTCAGAACTTAAGGAGCTCAACGATTTGACGAACAATACCAAAGAAAGGACATTTGGGTAGGCCGCATGAATTACTCAAACTGCCAGACCAAGATTAAAACCAACTGAGAGAAAAATAAAAACAATGACCATGAATTCTAAGCAATGCTCAGAGATTGCACTAGAAAATATTCTACATTTAGTCTTTGTCCTCTCAAAACAACATCACACGACTGCTGCAGCAAACGCCATTACATACTCTTTCGATGCACCATCTTTCCCCAGTACGTAAAATTAGAGTAACTGTCCTAATTCCGTTAACAGTCAGCCGTGAGTTGAAGTGAGTGAGTCTGTCTAAACGGTCGCCGAGCAAATTCACATTAGACTAAATTGTAATTTGATTAGGAAGTGTCGTAGACTGGTGCTTGGTACTTGAGACCGGACGAAAATGTTTCCGAAGTTTTAGATAAATATATATTTTGGTGCAAGAGCTGCAAATATGGATGCGGAAGTAGTGTAAGCTAGTTCAAATGAGAAGATGAAATCATCCTTACATACTAATTAAATGTTGAGATGGAAATTCACGTGTAACATGATGAAATTATTTTAACTTTTATTTCGCTGCGATTCAAACGAACAGAACTCTAAATGCTGATACTAACATGACATCAACATTGCAAGAAAAAAAAACATTTTTACCGGTAACGTGTTAGAAAAAAAAATGGACGAAGGCGTGTTCCAATCAAATACGTGAGACATTTTACGTGAAGCAATCCCCATATCGCTAAAGATAGTATAAAATAATAACAGAAAATAATAACACTATCTGGAAGTGAAATTCATCACTAAGGAGTCAATCTTTAAAGATGATTGAGAATCAGCTGTTAGGTTAGTCATGTAACTTCCAAATTATATTTTTCTTGTAATCTCCATACATAACATCACGCCTTGTTTCCCCGAAGGATTGGTGAAGGGTTGTGTTGATTTACCTACCTATAGTACACCCACATTTCGCCAGTTATGTTTAAGTCCCCATTGGCATCATCCGGGCACTACGAGTAATCCAGACTCCAGCTGCTACTGAGAATTTCCAGATAGTAAAACCCAATAACACTTTGTCCGACTTGCTCCTGCTGCTGCTGCTGCTGCTTTGCCTCGTGGGCTATATCAGACTACCAGCGCTGCGACACTTATTTCTTAAGTACTGCAGCATTATGCTGAGATAGGATCCCTTTGCCCTCGTACAGGACTTTTTATTTTAATTTTACTTTGTTTTTGTCTTTTTTTTTATGTTTCTATGAGTGTTTTTTAGTTTAATGTATGATCTCCTGTGCGAGTCCCAATAAATACTTTTTCTTTCTTTCATGCTTAACAGTAGCGCTTGCAACCGCCAGACCAACAACATAGTTAGTTTAGTTTTTTATAATCTAAACAGTATCTATTACTATAGTCAATCTAACACTCATCCGATTCGGTTATCGGACTCCTCTTAAATCTTTAAAAACCCATTTGACTACCTATATCTTCTATGCATATTATAAATTCAAATCGCTTTTCGTGTCTGTCTGAGTGACCGCGACGTTCTTCTAAACTACACAACGGATTTTGACGAGGATTTCGCTATCGTCTAAAGGAAAAAATATTTCTATAATATTAAACTTACACAATATAATAAAGGCTATTCGATATTTCATCATGCATTCGTAAAAACCGTGCGAAGCATAAAGTGGCTAACTATTTATTATCTCTCTCCACCCAAATCAACCGTAAAATACTTAAAATAAAACTTAAATAATGTGGACACTTAAACTTTCCACAATGCGTCCCTAGACTGAAGACTGCCTTGCAGGCGAGAACTTTTCGAGTTAATTATGTAAACAGAAGAACATCGCTGACTTATACAAGGTGTCTCAAAAGTATTCACCTATTTTAATTTTTACCCGACTGCCCCAGAAGTAGGGTAATGTTTTTCGAGAGTATGTATGTATGTATGTATGTATGTCTATTTCTTTGGCACGCTCTGTAGCCTAAACGGCTTGATGGATTTTAACATATGAGATGTCGTTAGATTCGTCTTAATTGTGGCATAGGCTATATAATATTTCTATATTGCATCTGCAAATACAAAAAAGGGAGGGAAGGCTTAAAAAAAATACAACAATATTGGTATCAAATAAAAGCTATTAATGAGTCATTTTCAAATATACTATATATGTTAATAAAACTAAAAAGCTTGAAATAAAATAAATTATTTAAAAAAACAAAAAACCCGACTGCAAACCAAAGTTACAACATATTTCAGGTTATCTGTTTGTCCCCGCCTGCGATACCAACATTCTATAGATTATGCTTGTTTTTCTCTTTTCAGATGTGTTTCTGCAGTCGGGTTTTTTGTTTTTCTAATTTTTTTTTTTTTAAAGTAACCCAATATGTATTTATTTATTTGTATACTCAGTTACAGGCTAGGCTAAAACGTACGAGTACATGACCATGACCATGATCATGACTCATAATACTCGTATAGTTGAAGTATACGTCTTTACTGTAAGTGTAAGAATATAAAATGGAACATATTTTTTTAAATATCACATCGTTAAGATGTCTGCCATTGCGCGCCGGACATCAATAGAAGCGAGACTGTAGGCTGATGTAGACTCGTCGTAAAAGATCCGGAGTAATAGAGTCCATTTCAACCTTTCAACCAGTTCTCTTGGACGCCCTGTTTGCAGTCATCCTATCGTCGATCATGTAGCCTCAAACGTCTTAATCCAGCTCCGAATATTTGACGGCGTAGGTGCGTATTAAACTGCACGTAGATCATAGTAACTTAGAAAAATAGACGACGAACTGTAACCATAGATTTCGAGTTTTTGCTGGGAACTCGTATTCCACCCAAGCTTGAAATTGAAATACATAGGTTTTATTATAATATAATAGATATTTTTGAGACACCCGATATTAGTGTTGCCCAAATGCAAGAACAAGACGAGACTTAGCCAGTCTTGGTCTTGGTCTTGCGCCAATACACCTGGTCTTGGTCTTGGTCTTGGTCTTGCGCTCCCAGTCTTGGTCTTGGTCTTGGTCTTGCAGCAAGAGTCTTGCAAGTCTTGCAATTACCTATTAGTCTATTACTATTTATTAAAGTTTACTTTAAATCTTAGAAAAACGTATTAGAATTGGAACATTGTGAGCTTGAATTAACATAGCCATAGTAAAGATCAAGCAGATTAATAAATAACTGAAGATTTGATAAGAAATTCGAAAAATCAACTGACCTATATGTCGTTTTCCATGGAAGTAACTGTTTCTTAATAAACATTTATGATTTATAAGCTTACATTTGCTAAAACATGTAAAAAAACAAATTAATTACAATAACTTGACTGTATTTTAAAGAACAATACTTATCTGTCTAGAAAGAGATTGAACCCTCAACTTATAAGAAATTTAATAAGAGAGTTTTACGATTTATCATTTATTTGAATAAAAAATAAAATACAACACAAATCAACAGCTTTATCATTAGGTTATGATACTTTATATCAATTTTTTTGACCAAGAATTAATACAAAGTAACCATCTGGCTGACTCATCACTTAACCTATTTCTATGTTTTCTAATTACTAATGATGCTTTAGAAAATAACCTCTCAGCAGGTACTGAAGTTGCAGGTATTGAGAGAAAATCACGGGCCATTTTCGATAAAATCGGATACTCTGTCTCATGCGTCCTCCACCAATCTAAAATGTCTTCCGAGCTGGCAGTTCTTGGTTTTCTCAGGTACTCCTCCAACTCGTCTATCACTAAGCCTTGAAGACAAGATCCAGATGACGTCGAGGGACATTCATAGAGTTTATCAAAGTCTATTACGTCTTCATCTTCATCACATACTTTATTTTCTTTTTCTGGTAATTCCAGAGATTTGATCAGTGAGTGTAGACTTTTATATTCTTCATAAAGTTCATTGAACTTGCGCAGACTTTCTGTTTTAAGTTGCTTCCCCCACATTGTCAGGTCAAAAGTCTGAGCCTTATGCCTTGGGTCTAAAATTAAAGAAGTACAATAAATCCAGTTGCTCTTTTTGTAATGTTTAAGCATTTTGTCTCGAGCTGCTTGGAAAGCTAGAATGAGCCTTTCATCCACTTCAGATCGATTAGGTTTCTCATCTAACTGTTTTACCATGGATTCAATTTTATCTAGCAAGAGATTGAATGATACAATGACTAGCGGTAATGTAACATATTTGTCTCCACCAAGTTTTGTACTTAAAAGTTTAAAGTTTATTAGAAATTTATGTAATTTTTCGAGTACCTGCCATTCATTAGCTGTGATTTGAAAATCATTTAATTCGGTGACAGAACTGCACAATATGTCAATGCCCGCTCTCACTTTTAAACCAAATCCAATCATATCATGTGTGGAATTCCATCTCGTTGGACAGTCAAGAATGGCATTTAGATTTGATGGCACGCCAGCTGCTTCACAAGCAGACTGAAACTTCTTCTTCACTATCTCACTTCTTTTTATTTTACTGGAAATACTGCGTAACTTTGTTACAGATGTACGCGAGTCAGCAATATTTGGTGCAGATTCTTCATCTTCCTCATCCTCAGTTTCGTCTGCATAGTCTTCGTACTGCTGATCTTGCGCGTTAGTGTCAGACTCACAGTGTAATGCTAAGGTCTTTAATAAATCTTGTACACCCAGGTTTAAAATGTGAGCAAAGCACCGGAAATGTTGATTGTCTGAATCAAAGTGTGGCGGCAGCTGTTTGCCCAGTTCATACATAAATTTGGTATTTGCAGTTGCGTTGTCGACCGTGATACCTTGTATTTTATCAATTATGCCATATTCCAATAAACATTCATGGAAAATCGTTGCAATATCTTCCCCAGTATGTCGACCGCGTGATGGTATAAAATCAAGAACTACAGATTGATACTTCCATTCGTTGTCTATATAATGAATAGTAACCCCGTAGTAACTCCTACCAGCAATTGACGTCCACCCATCAATGGTAAAAGACATTTTAGATGATAATTGTTGAAGTCGTTCCTTGAGATTCAATTGGAGCTCTTCAAATCGCTCTTTGACTTTCCTTCTAAGTATAGACCTTTTAGGAAACACCATATTAGGGCAAATACGTCGAAAATATACTTGTGTAGCTTCGTCATCGGTTGCACTGTACTGTAATTTACCAAAATAAAGTACTTAGTTGTTACTGGCCGATTAAATGAAAATATGGGTGTTTATAAAAAATATTTAAGACGATAATTACATACTTAATATGTCGCACCCCTAGATGAAAACACCACTAACTCAAAAATACTTACGTAAGTTAATGGCGTTTTTGAAAGTATCGCATGAATAGCTACGCGGAGTTAAAATTCTTTTAACTGTTAAAAAAATATTCTTACCTGTCCACTTCTTCCAGCGGTTACTAAAAAGCTTGTGATATCTCCACTTAATTTTGGTTTAACAGGAAGAAATATTTCTGATTCCTTTTTGTGGAAAGATATTAGATGTTTCCTTAAGCCTGAAGTGTTTCTGTTGTTCATTTTTATTTCAATCTTTTTATGTTGGCACAATTTACAGAAGGCAGTTTGGGATGCATGAATTATTTCGAAAAACTCCTCAAATTTGCTTTTGGGTCTTTTAGATCTGTGACTCAAACTCTCGTTACTCGGACTAGAATAATTTGAATCTTCGTCACTCATATTAAATTGTACACGTGATACGTTTTTAGAAAACAACGAGAATTAGTAAAAACAATTATTAAGTTAGACTCGAAGCACAGCTCAATTGGAAATGACTGGAATTAAAATAATTCCTTTATTTATAGTACGTTTCCTTGCTTTCTACCGCGCCGCCTCGCCACGTGCCGGCTCTATGAAAAGGATGCCGCCGCAAATCAAACAATGCCGCGTGCGGCGTACAAACACACACTAAATATTACCTACTTGTACAGACGCGACGCGTGAATAAAATAGAATTAGTGCCAATCACTATTCTTTACATATAAGTGAATGTTTTGGCGTACATCTATACTAATATTATAAAGCTGAAGAGTTCGTTTGTATGTTTGATGACAGAAGTTTTAAAATAAATAAATAAGTCCTGAACGTCACTATACCTCCAAAGTTACTATTCCTCGTGGACGAAGTCGCGGGCACAGCTAGTAAATACTTACTCTCATCATCACTCTCAGAGATATTCGGGCTGGTAAGTAATACAAAACTCTTATCGCAGGCTTTTTATTTTATTAGTAGGTAAGTACCTACGCTTTTTATATTATTTTATTAGTTTTGTAGAATTTTTTTACACGTTTCAAGTATATTTAAAAGTGGCTACAATATTTATTAAACGGGTGATATTTGAACACTTTTTTGCTATTTTTTCTTGTAAAAACTTAAGAAATATAATGACTAAATGTACAATAATAGTACCTAAGTAATTAGTTTAAAACCATATAAGTAATCAATATTATAATATATACTTACTAGAATGAATTAATATGACATCTACTACCTATCCTTACCATTTTATCCTAATCATAATACTACTTGCGTGATCAGTATAATGTATTCATTTTCATTCTAAGCACTCTGAAACTTATTTATTCTTTGGAACACCTGTAGGTACTCTTAAAAAAATTCGAAATTATTTTGCATGAGTATACCTACGCCCTATGGCGGCAATCAAATAGTGTCACAAATGTTATGATTTCGGCGTGGCGGCAACGATTGTTTTAGATTTCAAAAGAAGCCGCCGGCGCGTGTATCATAACCATGTACTTCCGAAAAGCGGCAAATTTCTTTGAGAAGTAAGTACAAAACCTTTGATGCCGCATTATCAAAGTGCCGATGGTTAAAACATAACTATGCATGCACTCAGTTTGATTTTAATAGATATTTTTTTATTCGCTATGTTTATGGTATTAGTCGTAATGCGCATAGGTCCAGTTTTTCATATTCTTTGATACAGTTTTTTGCGTCTCATAGAATTCCTAAGCGTACCTACCTATACACCGAACTGTTACACCTAACTACTCAGTGAAATAGCGCTAAGTCCTAGCTGCAAGACGCAAGAGTCTTGCAGGCTATGTCTTGTTCTTGCTCAAGTCTTGCACGGTCAGTCTTGTTCTTGGTCTTGCTAAAAATACGCGGTCTTGTTCTTGGTCTTGGTCTTGCAAAAACGCAAGAACAAGACCAAGACTGCAAGACCAAGACTGAATTTGGGCAACACTAGCCCGATATTAGTGTCACTTTTAAAAATTCTTGAAATACTGTGCATTTGTTTGCTATTTTTATTTCATTTTTATGACTCGGAAAAGGTTGAATTGACTCATCCTGGAAGCCCCGTTGAACGCCAGACTCCGGTTACCTAAGTTCTTATGCACCAATGGTGTATCATGCGACATTTAAAAGATTTAGATATAATATCATAAGGTGACCCACGAAATGTCGGCAGCACAGGACTGGTCGAATCGACGACGCTTGGCTATGTAGCTGATGCTGAAAAGATGGATTATGATGAAAAAGATGATAAGCAGTCTTCTACTAAGACTCTTTACTGGGAATACCATTAATATTATTTATCTTCTCTCACAATGATTTCGACGAAAAAAAAGGTTGAACACACAGTTGAGAGCTGGTGCCTAATGTAGATTTCAAAATAAAACATTCATCATCTGCCTATTCTTTTCCCAACTATATTGGGGTCGGCTTCCAGTCTGACCGGATACAGCTGAATACCAGTATTATACATGGAGCGACTGCCTATCTGAACTCCACAACCCAGTTATTGGGTAACACGATACCCCTTGGTAGAACTGGATGTCAGGCTTTCGGGCTTCTGGCTACCCGTAATGACTGTCAAAGATCCACAAATAACAGCCGGGACCAACGGCTAAACGTGCTTTCAGAGGCATGGAGGGGTCACCCATCCATGGTCCAACCGCGGCAAGCGTAGCTTAACCTGAACGATCGAACCGTGTGGCTGTAATCACTAAGCCACAAGCCCCTCTAAAATAAAACATTCATTTAGCATTTACTGTTTATTGAAATAAAACATACAATGAACTTTTTTTTAGTTATTGTTCATTTCATGTCAACTATAAAAAAACGAGACCTCTTTTTCTCAAAAATACAAAATTGTACTTGTATCCATTAGAAGCTTGAAATAATTCAGATTTTTAAGGTACGCTCAGTCTCATAAGCCTAATATTAATACAACCAATTCTACAAAAAGCTTTAGAGAAACATTTCTAAGACATACATTCCTCCTACCAAAACGAGAACACTAAATGTCAACTGGCCTTATTTAGGAACAACATTACAGAAATATATGTATGTTTTGCACAGAGTGTCCTCTAAACTTATGTCATACTGCCACGAACGACGCTTGTTCTCATCCCTCGTTCTAGACGCGGGACATTTTGTCCCCGAACAAGGACAAAGCTACTACTCTAATCCTTTGTAATATTTAAAGGTTAGATGGGTGATGCAATATCTTTTTAAATCATGAGTTGGGAAATGTTCAACTTCTAAGTATAAATACCATGACCTTTTTTTGGCATGTATTTAACGCGGCGACAAACTATTCTGATTTAGGGTTTAAAAAAAAATAAAATGGGTAGCAAAAATAATAGGTTAGCAGCTACAATGAAGTAGCATTTTAAGTATAATGTAGCAGCTTAATAATCAATTGTTAGCTTTGTTTTAATTTAAACTAGCATCGAGTTTTTGTTTTGAGTCACCAACAGCCGAGGGGATCTGACGCTCGGCGGCCGCTGCCGCGGGACGCTCGCTTCGCTCGCTCGCCTTCGCGGATTAGTGGTCACTGTTCTAACCTAACCTAACCCAAATGATTTTATACTTAAAATGCTACTTCTCTGTAGCTGCCAACCTATTATTTTTGCTAACCATTTTATTTTTTTAGTAGCAATTAGTTAGTCGCCCTTTAAGTTGTTAGTCGCCTGGAAAATAATTAGCCTTTTTTTTGTTCCAGCGTGGAAAGTCCTCATGGATGTCCTCTGCCCTAGGGCGGCCCGATGGGTTTGTCAGCCTCTTACTGACTAGAAACCACCCCGCTGTTCCCCTCCCACATTTGCACCGGGGATCATGGGATCTAGTGCGACTTCCGCGATCCCCGGCTGGTGCCGGCCCGCCACTGCCACCTCAGGCCCGTGAGAGGAATGAGGTGAAGAACTCCCCCCGCGACGTCCAATTGGGGCGCGCGTTGAACACTACGCGCTGCCACCTCGGGTCCTGCTATGTGGTGGGCGACGGATGTCCCCGAGACCGTTGCCCCTAGACTCATTTAGGGGGGCTGGAAGAGGGCATTGTCCGCCCTCCGCCGACCCCCGGTGAAGTACTATGACGGTTAAGATATATAATACTTTTTATCTCCATTTTCCTACAGGATCGAAACTTTTGAGCTATTCAAAAGTATAATAAATATGTGTGTACGAGCTTCGCTGTATATTGACCTGTGTAGGTACTATGGGTAGGTAGGAATTGTCTATGCATGGTGATGATGCCTACTTAAATACTTTTCATGTTATTTTATTGTTTGTGTTGTTATTCTATAGTATTTATCGATCATAATGGTTAGGTATATTATTTTCTAAGTACTGTCTATTTTGTTTTACTTTATTACCTGTCATGTTTTTTTCTAATATGTTAAAATCTCATAACCTAACTTGGTGTCCGTACGTCGTTTTCGGGTGACCACTGAAAATCAGCGCTTTGCTGTGGGTCCCCCATAGCACAGCATCATGCTGAGTGGAAGCCTACTTGTCACAGTCACGGCGTACAGTTGCCGACTATATGTATATGTTCTGTATCTCTCTGTGTTAATCTGTTTAGTTTTATTATTTATAAGAATTACCAACAGCTTTTATGTACACGTGTTTCTGTGACAAATAAATCTATTTTTCTTTCTTTTCTTTCTTTCTTTCTTTCTTTCTGTGTGGTAGTTTGTAGGTCATACTCAGTAATGCACATTGATATTGTTTAGCTGTGCATTTCTCTAACATAGCATTTTAGTGTAATAAGTGTGTTATTACATTGAACTGCCTCGTTGGATTATTGGTCTCAAGCGCTACTGCTGAGCATGAGGTCCCGAGTTCGATTCCCGGGTCGGGCAAAGTGTTTTTGGATTTTCCATCTGGAATTTCTCAGTAGCAGCCTGGAGTCTGGATTTGTGCCCGGTGGATGGCAATAGTCTCGCCCCTATCATATGGGACTTAAACATAACTGGCGAAATGTGTGTTTACTATAGGTACATCACTGCCTAACCCTTCGAGGAATACAGACAAGATTGAATGTCTGGACGTTGTTAGTAATCCGCAACATCCGCATATAGTTAAGTTAAAAAAAAACCGGCCAAGTGCGTGACGGACCACGCACAATGAAGGGTTCCGTAGTTGGGAAGTTGGGATGAATTTATCCTAAAAACAAACTTAATATTGTAGTTGAAAAACATATTCTCTCATACATCGATACACGTCACGGTCAACTCTCCAACTGAAAATATAAATTGGTCGACTATTGCTCATTCACTTGTAAAGCCTACTTGACTGTGATAGTTTTCCTTTTATTTATTTATTTATTTATTTATTTATTTATTACTGCCATCGCATCAAAATAAATAATGTCAGTGTTAATTGACAGGTTCTAAGTATAGTCAAGATTTTCATAGGCCGACTGTACTTAATAGACTACATATTTTGTAGACCTTTTTTTTTTTTGTTAAGTACCTGATACCTCTCGACAGGCCTACACTGTCCTCCCATACCTATTAACACTGTAATTTGAAAAAGTCAAAGCCAATTATTTTTAAAAGAGTAACCGTGGAGTTTCTTTTCGGCTCTTCTCCATAGGAAACGACCAATTGGAACCGTGCACCTAGCTTCTGACGTAAGTACCCATGTAGGTTTATGTGAAATAAAAATATTTTGATTTGATTTGACTTATTAATACTAAAATATATTAAATTGTTGTTTCTTATAGCAGGCAATAATTTACTTTTAAACCGACATAAAAAGAGACGGTTATGGAACTAACCCAGCAATACAAGCGATGCTGCAGACAAAACCAACTTTAAAATAACTCACCAATCCAAACCAGATAGAATGTCATTTATACAGTCGACACGACAACATTGTATGCGTTGCAAATAGAATTCTATGACCCGTCAAAACGAGCGCAAAACACGCTCTGCTTTGAATGGGACCATTATAGACTCCCATTTACATGAATAGGACTCTATAATGGGACTAAATAGGGCTCAGATAAATGTGGAAGTCTCTGTAGGCTCTGTTTTACGTAGAAACGTTGTTTACGTAGGATAAATCCTGTTATTTCTTTGGTCGTAACATTCAAGGCAATGTAGACAAACACCATCATACTCGTAACTAACATCATAAATGCGAAAGTGGGCTTATTTGTTTGTTTGTTACGCTAAAACGGCTGAACGGATTAAGATGAAATTTGGCACATTGGTAGACTATGACCTGGAAAAGTACATAGGCTACTTTTCATCCTGGATCTCAAATGAAGTTACGGGCAACAGCTAGTTTCCGATAAATGAATAAAAATAACAAACAAAAATTCTAGCTTTGTATTTAATGACGCCTGAGTTAGCAAAGATGACCTGTACACATCGGCTGACTTAGTAGCAGTACCAACATTAAGTTAGGTTTAAAGGCTCACGTAATACGTAAGGTGTGGTCCTATTACCATCAATTCAGTCTCAGCAGCTCTGTTCCGGGACAATACGGAGAAATTCCTAACAAAAACAAACAAAAATACTGTACTCGACCCAGGGTATCGAACCCAGAACCATACCGCAGTTGTATTTACGTCCACTTCAACCAACGAGGCAGTTTACTTTATCACCTTCCTAGCCTTTTCCCAACCATGTGGGGGTCGGCTTCTAGTCTAACTGGAGAGCAGCTGAATACCATATTTTACATGAACCGATGGCCTGACCTCTATAACCTCTTCAGACTTTCGGGTTCCTGATAAAAGTGGTAACATTGCTTAGCTGAATCATCGGCCATCTTCCATTATGTATTGTCGACCATGGTGTGTTATAAGTTAATTTTCTCTAAGGAAACTACTGATTTTACAGTTGCAGAAACGAATCGGGTTTTACGTTACGACTGTCAAAGATCTACAAATGACAGCCCAGACCGTCGACTTAACGTGCTTTCCGAGGCATGGAGCACGGAGCCTCGATAAGTAATGGATAGTCACCCATCTATGGACCCATCTTGGCAAGCGTTGTTTAACCTTGAAGATCGACCCGTTAGGCTATTATTATTTAGCCATAATTCCCTCGGCATGAGGCAATCTACATACATACGCCACGGTTATTTTCAATGGCTACATTCTACGTCAAAAATATTATACCTGGGTCCTAGCATGTAGTGCATAACACGCGAAGCCTTAAAAAACCAATCAATATGAATGTTTCACAACAAATCAGTTGCAATGAACCATAATTAATTATAGCCGGAGCTAACCCTGCGGCTATGCAAATCAATTAGCTAATTAATGGAAATCCAATAAATGCGGCAGTTACGTTCGAAGGAGAATAAGCAGCTAATGTACCGATATATTGGCCTGGTATGGTTCTAGTGCTAAACTGTTGAACAGAAGGTTCACTCAAAAATGTTGTATCAAAAACAAAAATGTTGTATCACTGCTGGGACACAGGCCTCCTTTCTTGGAGAAGGAGTGGGCTGTAATCTACCACGCGGGCCCAGTGTGGGTTGGTAGATGTCAAATGTCTTCGAACTTTTGGTTCTAGGACATGCCGGTTTCCTCACGATGTTTTCCTTCACCGTTTTGAGAGCAGTGGTGATGAAAATAATTTACACAAAGTAAAGAGCCTGTCTGGGTTAGAACTTACGACCTAAAACTCGTAAGTCGCGGCCGAGCAGAAGATGTTGACCGATGTCAGCTTTGTCCAAGATAAACTTGGAAAGTAATTATAACTTGAATAAGCCACATTGGTACCTACTTGCCCGGATCGGAATCGACAACCTCAGGTTGTATCTTGATCAAAATAGAGTGTTATAGTCGCGAATCATTCGCGACTATAACACTCTATTGCATTTACAGAATTATAATCATTAGAACTATTAATTAATGCATCTCTCTAAGTCACAAGTTAGAGTCTCTAAGTTAGAAATCTAACAAAGAGAGATGTATTAATAATTATAGTTCTGTAAATACATATTTGCTATGGTCGCAAATCATATTTTGATCAATATACAACCTGACACTGATCTGCTAATTCCAAAAAAACCTAAGAAAATTTGAATTTCGCGGACTACCACTGAGGATCCGCCTTAAAATGATCATCATCTGCCTAGCCTTTTCCCAACTATGTTGGGGTCGGCTTCCAATCTTACCGGATACAGCTGAATACCAGTATTTTACATGGAGCGACTGCCTATCTGACCTCCACAACCCAGTTACTGGGCAACACGATACCCCTGGGTAAGACTGGTTGCCAGACTTTTGAGCTTCTGACAACCCGTAACGACTGTCAAAGATCTACAAATGACAGCCGGGACCAACGGCTTAACGTGTTCTCCGAGGCACGGACGGGTTTTGGTATGGAAAGATGGTCACCCATCCACGGACCAACCGCGGCAAGCGTAGCTTAATCTGATCGGTCGACCCGTGCGGCTGTTATTACTTAGCCACAAGCCCACCTTAAAATGATAATTTGTATGCAAATATTATACCAGGTAACAGTATTTTATGAGCACGACCATACTCTCTTTTCATTGTTAAAATATATGTTACTGAAATTAAATATTAAATAGAATAGAATATCATTTATTTAATATTACAAAGGTGGACTTAATGCCTGACGCATTTTATACCAGTCAACCTTAGGGTGATGCAGAGAAGAAACATGGCAGGTGCAACATATGGGCTAGATAACCCGAAAATAACTATGCAATACAAGAATAAATACATAGATAAAATATACATACATATACAGGTTGGAATTTTGTAATGCCACCTGGAGGGAAAGTACTCTTAATACTGCAGATAGAAAGTTTTACTCAAAGGAAACATTCCTTTATTTTTGAATAGAAAGCAAACTGCATTCAAAGATTTTCGAAAATTCTCATCTCCCACACCCGGGAATCGAACCGGCTAAAATCTGAAAAAATTATACCCTGTACTTTTATTGCATCGATCGTTAGGGTCAATTATAAGGATGAAATCTCTCTAACAAACATGATAAATTAAATGAAAGGAAAACCAGGAAATCTGAAGTTACAAATTCAATGAGTCAAGTTAAAGCTCTTTAACTAACATCCATATTTTGTAATGCAGACTCCTTTGCGACATACTCGTAGCTGCGTGTATGAGGTAATTTAAATATGGAATGTTAGATTAAAATTTGAAAATTAGATTGTCATAGTTGTTATTCACATTTGATTGTTTTTACAACTCATTTCACATTTTGTCTCACGGTGAAAATGGCTTATCAAGAACGTTTTGATTTAATGGAAGCTTATTTTTTAAATAACAAAAACGTGAATCTAGCTCGGCGGTGGTATGGAGAGAGATATCAAGACCGACAGGCACCAACTCGGTTCGTATTGAAAAGAATGGTAGAAAATTTAAAGAATACGGGTGGTTTCAAGAAGAGACGGCAAACTATTCAGCAAAACTATTTCGATTTTGAACTAGATGTTTTAACATACTTTGAATCATTTCCAAAGGCTTCAAGTAGAGATGCTGCCGATGAATTAGGAACAACTGCAATCTGCATTATTAAGAGCACTATCCCTCCAGGTGGCATTACAAAATTCCACCCTGTATATATACAAACAGATTAAACTTTGTCAGGAGAAATAACGATCGGTAGTGGGGAAACAACGATCAGACGAATCCAGCAAATTACCGCTGGGATGTTTCTGCCAACTTCTTAAGTATATGTTCACGTGCTTTCAATTTAAAAGTCAACCGACTGGTTGCCGTCCTGATGTTCAGAGGGAGCCCATTTCAAAGAAAGACCGCCTGGACAAAGATAGAAGAGTGAATGAAACCAGAGCATTGAGAAGGACATCGAAGAAGACGATTGTTGGTGGAACGAAGATTTTTACTATGGGCAGAGTACAAGTATTGAATATGGGAAGTCAGGTAAAAAGGAGAAGTGGGTTTGTCGAGAATAGAGAACAACATAGGCAGAGCCCTAACCTCTGTGCGCTGACGAATTGGTAACCATTGTAGAAGCAAACGGTGCGCGGATACATGGTCATACACTTACGAAGATTGAAAACGAATCGAATGCAATTATTGGGAAGCCGGTCAAGTTTATTGAGGAGATCTGAATTCAGGTCATAGTAACACACATCACCATAGTCAATTATGGGAAAGATTAAGGACTGTACAAGCATTGTAAAGTCAATGCCTGTACAGTCCTTAATATTTCCCATCTTTTAAAAATCTCTCTGATTTTTCAACCGATAGAGCGACCGCAACGTTCCGGTGACTTTTTTACTAATAGTTGTGACCTGCTTTCGCCAGTCAAGACATATGTTGACATGCAGACCAAAATCCTTAACATCGGAGCTAAACGGAATGTCAAATGAGTTCAATCGTCATTGACACATATTGAAATTGAAACAGAAATGTCAAAGATTACAGGTGGCACAGATAAGCTATTCAGCTTCCTTATGCTGTGGGGGCTCCCTATTATGATAGCCTGACACTTGGTAGGCTTAACCGCCACCCCAAATCAATCAGACCAGTTTTTGACCACACCTAAATCCCGGTTTAGCTCCTCAATCGTATCAGAAATCAACACTTGCATGGCAGTAAAGCTATAAATCGTCGACATAGAGATGATACGCAGTCCGAAGCACGGTGGTAATGAGATTAATAAAAATTAAGAACAAAAGAGGAGATAATATACCGCCTTACGCCAGCTGCAAGATCACAACAACTCGACGAAGAGTCTCCAGCATAAACAGACTGCTGACGCCCCCGAAGATAAGAAGAAAACTACTGCAATACTTCTGGACAAACCATTATGATAGGAAAGGATGGATAAAAGGACTTCGTGACTGACGGCATTAAAGCATTGGAGAAGTCAATCAACACTAAGACTGTAACTTTAGTGTCTTCCATTTCCCGCCTTATTTCGTCAGTCACTTTAAGGAGAGCTGAAACGGTACTGTACCCGGGCCTGAAACCGGACTGAATGGAACTAATGAGGCAGTTGTGGTGAATAAAGTGCAAGAATTGTTAATGAACACTGGCCTCCAGCATTTTAGACAGAAAGGAAAGGACGGAAATTGGACGAAAGTGACTAAGGAAGATAAGGGTTGGGTTTCTTAGGCAGGGGCCGAACAAGGGCTTTACGGCAAAGGGAGGGGAAAAGACCGGTGTACAGGAAGTTTATGATGTGGGAGACTGCAGGAAGATTCAATGTTGTTACAGGTATGAGCTAGTCAAATATATAAAATTAATCTCTGAAACAGTAGGTATATCAGTCCTAGAGTAGGGTATACATTAATAAAAAATTACATTGGAGTGTGGACATACAGAAAATGTATTTGTCTATTTACAAGAAAGGCTTTAACTACAAACGTGAATTTCAGGAGAAAAAAAAAATACAAAAAGAAAATTTAAATAGGTGTTCAAATCACAAAAAAATCCGAGCTATAGTGCTAGATTTTTGTTTTCCAAATCTACAGCCAATTTTGAAAGCACAAAATAATGATTTACATCGTTTGTCGCGATTGTCATGAAACATTGTTAGAATATATACTTGTAAATCTGTAGCCTTGTTTAAGAGGACGATAAATGCCAGCGACCTTGAGCGAGTGGGAGGACCTTGAGCGAGTGGGAGGAGCTTGCGTCACCCCCCGCGACCCCGCAACCGTTCGCACGTAACGTAGGGTAACCATACGTTTCAGATTGTGTGGACTGTCCTGCCTGATTTTTTTATCACAATCCATTTTTTTTATGTAGTGTTCATAAATAAGGTAATATTCTGATAATAAAATAAGATTGTAATATATTATATTATTTTAATAGTTTGCATTGAATAAGTTGGTTTAAACAGGGTGTAATTTTAAACACCATCAACCTCTCTCATCATTGTACTCATCATTATAAACAAGTTTTACTATATTGGACACAACATGAAATAACTTGGACTAAACATGAAATCGCGAAAAAAAAATCAGCTGTTCCCAACATTTTGACGAATTAAGCGAACATAAATGTAGGGAACAGCAGATTTTTTTTTCGCGACCTTACGAGGCACGGATGACTCTCGGTACGTAAAGATGCTCACCCATCCACGGAACAACCGCGGCTAGAATAGCTTAACCTAATTGATCGGCCCGTGTGGCTGTGATGCGACTAACGAGCTCTTTAGCTATGGAAACAATATAAAGTGAAATGAAAAGCCAAAAATCTAAATAAATTAATTTAATTCCAAAATAAAACAATTTCTTTAGTGACAGATGAGAAAATATGAGATGTGCAGGCAAGATTTAGAGAGGGAATGGGCTTTATGGATCAGGAGGCCAATTCTACTAATTTGCAAAGTTATACGCTCTGTACCGTCTCATCAATGGTTCGGTTTCGTTCGGCTCTCGTTCGTCCCCCATAAATCTATTCTACAATTTTTATGACAATAACTGAAACTGTAACTGACTGTAACCAAGTCGAAACCCAACTCAATCACTACGGGAATGAATGGCAATGAATGAGTGTTGCCTATAGTTCAATTAGTAAGTTTATAATGTTACTATAACAAAAATGGTTAAATAACAAATAAAGTTTATACGAATAATAAACCCATTAAAACTTATTTTCCGTTATATTTACCACGAAAAGTAAATGATTTTTTGCAAGTATTTTTATAATTGTAAATTAGCAGATTTTCTTAAAGGAAACAGTCTGGGCGGTTCGAATCGCGTAAAACGAAACTGATTTTAAATTTCGGATAGAGTTACTTTACTATAAAATAAACAGCGGGAATGGAATACTATACTAACTACTATACTACATAGCATGGTGGCCATGCCAATAGTCGCTGATCACTGTTGCATGTCATTGAAACAAAGAAATAATTTTAGGATCAGTAGGTATCACGGTATGATGTGTGATGTGATAAGTATTCAATGATTTTCGTATAATATTAGTTCTGACATCAAATATATTAATATTCCGGTGCGTACCTAGGTAGGTACCTACGTATACCTACAATAGCAAAAAGAATCATACGTTGTTCATAAGTAAAATATGAAAACGCTTGAAAACCCTGATTGAGTTGAGGTTCAATTGCCATTTTAGAACAATGTTGTTAGTAGAATCGCCCCCCAGAGTAAGTTAGTATATTTGGGGAGTCAGTTTACAAGGGATGGAAAGATTGATGAAGATGTGGAAAGGAGAGTAAATGCGGGAAATAAAGCGACTGTAACCAACTAGTCGATGCCTAAAAAGCCTCGACTGGCTGTTCATAATGGTGTGCTGGTGTCTAAGCTTATGCATGGAAGTGAATGAATTTTGGGTGTGGCAAAAGAAGCATAAAAGTAGAATAAGGTCCGATTTTTCAATCGCCAGATAACTTTTATGTGAAGAATATGTTTGACGTTTTGACAGCTTTTGTATAGAAAATATGTCAAAGCGCCATATTTATTCCTCAGATAGAAGTTAACTGATGATTGAAAAATCGGCCCTAAATGCTGTGGAAATGCCTCCTTGCGAAGCATGTGTGACGTGACTATAAATGATAGGCTGAAAAATTATGTGATAAGGCAACGGTGCGGTTTAAAAGAAGCGAGCAGCTGGCTTTCTATATTTTTTGCCTTCCCCTTGGGAAGAAGGCGTGAATTTGTTTGTACTAATTATCTTTTTTACATTTCGTAGAAATGTAGTAATTTTTCAAAATATTCCTCTTGTCGAGTGTCTTGATCTTCCTGTTTCTCTGTCTCTTCTTTGTCTGTATTTTGCCTTCAACCAAAATCATTGATTCCATTCCAGTTGATGGTCCTGGAAATATAAAAAAAAAAAACTGTGAATCTACATTGTATATAATGAATAACGAACCATTGTCAGTTCTTTCACTATTTTCGTCATTATTTATTTCCGTCGGATCGCAAAAACCAAAATATTAAAACATAATCTTATTAATGAGCTGCACCTGTTTATTTAAACTAGACAAGTTTCTAACCTAATATAACGGGATTGTCCCCATAAAACCATAATAAATGATATGCCTAGAATCTACAATTTATTTAATACTCACTTTGTCTCCGCATTTTCATGTTGGGAATCATTGTCAGTTCTTTCATTATTTTTATCATTATTTATTTCCATCGGGTCGCAACAACTTAAATATTAAAACATAATATTATTAATGAGCTGCACCTGTTTATTAAAACTAGACAAGTTTCTAACCTACTATAACGGGATTGTCCCCATAAAACCATAATAAATGGTTTGCCTAGAATCTACAATTTAATACTCACTTTGTCACCGCTTTTTCATGTTGGGAATCATTGTCAGTTCTTTCATTATTTTTATCATTATTTACTTCCGTCAGGTCGCAACAACTAAAATAGTAAAACATAATCTTATTATGTACTACACCTGTTTTTTTTTTTAAGCTAGGTAAGTTTCAAACCTGCTGTAACGGGATTGTCCTCAAAAAAACCATAATAAATGGTAGTCTACAATTTATTAGGTAGGTACTTACTTGCTCTCCGCATTTTCGTTTCGGGAATACGTATTATTTTTTAATCATCCTAAAAAAAAAAATTAGATTTGGATCTAAAGTTATGTTTGAACTTACTCGTAAATAATGGATATACTCAGGCATAAATTATTATCAAAATAACATTTAGCTAACCTCATTATATTATAATAATATATGAGAAACTTACCACAGTAACCTGTTACTTTCATGTATACGTCATTTCTCTTTCAGAACTTTAGTTGTTCTACCCATATTGTCGAAAAAATACGTAAGTACAGCGGTCGCGCAAAGTGTCAGCGTCTACCCATGACAGTGGTCAGCGGTACACTGCCGCCCGTCGCCCGCGCAGAGTGCCGCATGCCGTTCCGTTCGATTTTGTAGGGAATATTTATTTTTAGTAACTAAAGTATGAATATTAAAATTTCACAGATAGAATTATAGATAACAAAATAGTCTATTCATACAAAAAAAAAACATGAAAATATCTTTAGTAGTTTGGAAGTAATTTCGATTTTTATATTTGGGTAGACCTTACTTCCTGAATTTATTTCATAAAGTATTTTACTACAATACTAAAATATTCACAGATACAATTGCTGTGTATGCGGTCTAGTTTAACATACATTTTTTGCGTAACTTACTTGCATTCATTGAAGGCGTAATAACAGATTTAAAAGTCACTAAAATCATATATCTGCACCTTAAATGACATTAGAATGTTTTGTTCTAATCTGTGGTCACTGCCATATAGCCAACTCTTTTTTGATGTGCTATCTCGCTCTACCCTCTTGCACGTCTGCCATTGCATATTTCGCGTGTATCGCTCTTGTAGTTTTACAAGAGTATTTGTATTCAATATACAAATGTTATTTTATCAAAAACCTCGTTTAATTTAACAAAAATGTAAAACAATCAATACTAAACTTAGAACTTGATTCAGGCACATTAGTTATTTGAGACCAAGAAAATCTAGTTTTAAAGTAGTGTAATCGCGTCATATTATTATTTATGTAATTCGTATCTTTTACACCCTGATTGGATGTGTCCTTCTTTCTTGTCTTTTCTGTGGTTTAAGTACCGGCTTTACAAGCGTCTGCTTCTGTGTTCTACTTCATTTGATGACGTCATAATGTCTCGGTCAAGTGATTTTAATGTTCTGATTATACGCTGTTATCTATGTCAACAGAATCAGGATTACCCTATTAAAAATAGTGCTTCTGACAAGAATATTTTCTACATTTTATGAGGTCATCTAAGACGAGCAGATAGAAAGCTAAAAATAAATCCTGGAATGTAAACCTAAATATAGGGCATTATAAATAATTTAGATAACATTTGCCAGTGTTGTGAAAACGAAACTTAGAAGTGTTTCGTATTCACACACGATGGCAACAGGATAGGTGGCAACATTCACTGACACAATAAACTACAAGCTCTGTTAATCAACCTGTCTGTCAAATTCGGTGATCATGCCCATTATTCTATTAATAAATTTGACCATTTCTTTTACCTTAAAAATTCAAGTCCTTATTGAACCACAGATCGTCTGAGAACATAAAAATGATCCGTGACCATCACATCGAAATCCCTAAAACCCTCTCAACTTTTAAGTGAATCTGTATGATTACACGTAGCCCATTAAATAAGAGAAAACACCCTAAAATGTGGCCCAAAATTTCCTAAAGTGTGGTGTAAAATCTCAGGGGGCAAGTCACTTTTGTGGGTCAAATGACGCCACTTAGCAATTAGCACGAGGGAAACTTTGCTCTTATGGTACGCGTTCCCGCTTTATATGTAAATAATGATATTCAAGGGTTGGTGCGAAGAACTGTAAGTTAATGTTGATTTATCTTGCTAGCCAGGACTTGGTTTATAAAGAAAATATGTTACGTCATAAAAAAAATAATATCTGATGATCAGACAGTCGAATAATTAATACACTGGGGTAATCTGACATGTGCCAGCTGTCACTCTGTGTAATAACACAAAGTGACAGCTAGCACATGTCAGATTACTCCAGTGAATTAATAATTCGACTTAAGTAGTAAACACAAACTGAGTACCAGCAATAGGTTGTGTCAAGTCTAGAATACAATAAATATGACTATTTTATTACACAAAGTGACAGCTAGCACATGTCAGATTACTCCAGTGAATTAATGATTCGACTTAAGTAGTAAACACAAACCGAGTACCAGCAATAGGTTGTGTCAAGTCTAGAATACAATAAATATGACCATGTTATTACACAAAGTGACAGCTAGCACATGTCAGATTACTCCAGTGTATTAATAATTCGACTTAAGTAGTAAACACAAACAGTACCAGCAATAGGTTGTGTCAAGTCTAGAATACAATAAATATGACCATGTTATTACACAAAGTGACAGCTAGCACATGTCAGATTACTCCAGTGAATTAATAATTCGACTTAAGTAGTAAACACAAACAGTACCAGCAATAGGTTGTGTCAAGTCTAGAATACAATAAATATGACCATGTTATTTACACAAAGTGACAGCTAGCACATGTCAGATTACTCCAGTGAATTAATAATTCGACTTAAGTAGTAAACACAAACTTAGTACCAGCAATAGGTTATGTCAAGTCTAGAATACAATAAATATGACTATGTTATTACACAAAGTGACAGCTAGCACATGTCAGATTACTCCAGTGAATTAATAATTCGACTTAAGTAATAAACACAAACTGAGTACCAGCAATAGGTTGTGTCAAGTCTAGAATACAATAAATATGACCATGTTATTACACAAAGTGACAGCTAGCACATGTCAGATTACTCCAGTGAATTAATAATTCGACTTAAGTAGTAAACACAAACTGAGTACCAGCAATAGGTTGTGTCAAGTCTAGAATACAATAAATATGTCAATTTTATTACACAAAGTGACAGCTAGCACATGTCAGATTACTCCAGTGAATTAATAATTCGGCTTTAGGTAGATTATTATAATTATATCAGATGATAATGCTGTAGACAGCCCAGATAGAGTTATGGGAAACGAATTGATAAACGTAAAATAAGTCTACAAATAAAAGCCACATTATTTATTTGAGACAAGACCAAATATAAGCGGTATTACGGAGTCTATCCCTTTTACCCATTAATGTATCCAACCTTATTTATTTTAGGTATGGTAGGATACATTGAGCTATGGGTTAGGTGGGATCTCGCACTCACCTCATATATATTTAAGTTGCTGAGAGGGAAGGTGCATAATGCAGTTATTTTAGGGCAGCTGAGTCTATGTATTCCGGACAGGTACGTGTGGCGACGACGGCAGCCGCCACTGCTAGTGGAACCGCGCTTTTTTTTTTTTTTTTTTTTTTTTTTTTTTTTTTTTTTTTTTTTTTTTTTTTTTTTTTTTTTTTTTTTTTTTTTTTTTTGCATCTCGTAGTTGACCTTGAGAGGTCGTGACTACTTAACCGGACTTTCCTGTGGCTGCCTTAAGCGAACTCAAAGCCTCCAGCCAGGGGCGAATTTCTTATATTACTAAGCGACTGCACGCTAAGGGCACCCCCTGTGGGGTACGGACCTCGGCTTAGGGCGTCGCTGGGGGGAGGACAGCAAGATGGGACAGGCTGGATCTGGTTAATATTATTATTATTAATCGGGGAATTTAAAGCTACAGGCTCAGCTGCGGCGCGGGCTGGCACTTCTTCGAGCAAGGGTCGGGGGGGACAATTACGTCGGGGTTTACGCGAGGGACCTCGGCGGCGAGGTCGGAACGTAGGTCGTCGGTGTGTTTTGTGCACTGTACTCGTTGCCCTATTGCTTTCCTGGAGGAGGGTAATGGGGTCATCGGGGTCGGAGAGGGTATGCCTTGGACGGCGAATAGAACTAATGGTGGAGGGCCTATAACTGGCGGCCTGCACAACCAGAGGGTTGCGGTGGGTGGTGGCGGAGTCGAAGAAGCGCTTCGTGATGCGCTTCATGAACTGCTTGATGGTGGGGATTCTAAGATCGAGATGGGTGGAACCGCGCGCTCGGACCAACCTTTTAAGGGAGGCGCTACTGACGCGTGCACTCCGCACACTCAACCTCATAGCGGTTGAGATGGACTTATTCTGTTGTTCTCTGAGAGAATTCACAAGGAATGCATTGTTCGTAATTTGTTACAAATAGACTGATCGAGTTAGGAAATTAATATTGATTAAATTAGGATAGGCGCATTTATCGCATTGGGTTTTTCCTGTAATGGTAGATGTAAGAAGATAAATAAATAAATAAATAAAAATAAATATATAAGAACAGAAGTGTTATTCTATGATATTATAACAGTTTTGACACTAACAATTACAAAAAAGTAAAGGGTGAGCCCTTAAAATGTTTGGGTACAAACAAAGACCAAAAAGTAGGTATTTTTTCAGAGTAACTTAAATACTTAACCCATTAATGCAGCTTCCGATGTACTAAAAACAGTAAACAGCATAGTTTTAATCGAGACACATAATGACTACGCCGCCGGTTTCCCGCAGTCGTTAAAACTTCCAGTGCACCTCAGTTTCAAAACATTATAGTGACATTGTATTAACACTGTATTTTGTAAAGTTACACTGCCGGTACTTTTGTTTGACCTAAAACTTTTTGTGTAAAAGGGGGTTATGTTACCGAACTTCGCTTAAGTTAGTAAGATAACAAAGAAAAGAATACCCTGTATTTAGAAGTATTAGTTTGTGGTGGGTATTGTGCCGTAATTAAAAGAAAAATCACTTCCGCCACTTTAAAATAACGTATAATTTCGAAAATAATTAAGAAAAAAACGCAAAAAAACAAAACAAGTTTTTTTTTAAAGATAGGTAGTTAAAATGGTATTATTATTGTAAAAAATGTATAAACTACTAACACAATCAAAATTTAGGTATAAAAGGTCGAAAAATATTCGTCACTCCGTGGCAAGTACGAGACTCCGCTGAGAAAAAAATATGACATTAAATCAAACTAACACAAACACTAACCAAAAAAAAAAAATAAATATGCCAGCACCGAATAATAAGTCCGTAATGTGCTATAATGGACTATTGTTATGTTAAATTGCGCACCTATAGGTTGGGATACATCTTAGTGATTTACTTCACATTTTTCGTAGTGAAATTTACGAAAATATCATGAAAAATACCTTTATTGTAGGGAAATTCTAAAACGAAATTGTGACGAGAAAAGTATCTTTACGTATCAATACAAAAGTGTTTTGCGTATTGAATTTTG
Source organism: Atethmia centrago (assembly GCA_905333075.3). Classification (NCBI taxonomy): domain Eukaryota; kingdom Metazoa; phylum Arthropoda; class Insecta; order Lepidoptera; family Noctuidae; genus Atethmia; species Atethmia centrago. The sequence continues at coordinate 6,927,195 of HG995384.1, forward strand.
GTTCGTTGCCATTACCGACTAATTGGCATAAATAACTAATTTCGGGCAGTTCTTGGTAACCGCTAGCACGTTGTTGTTGTCGAATTATTTTGAGTAAGCTCAAACCGTAACGCGAACTAACAAGGTTTTTAAAGTACATAATTGATTAATAAATATGTGCAAAATTGCCATACGCATCAAATTTTAACACGTATAGTTCCGTTTTCGATAAAAACAATGTTTTATAATGATACTGATACAGTGTCAATCTAAAATAACCCTGTAATAACAAATTACGTATCGTTTTCAAGATATGAAATAACGTTGTGAAATGACCACGCCTTGTCAGTACGAATATTTCTGTATTTATATTCTTGCACACATACAAACTAATATTGGTATTTAGCAATATTTAACAAACTATTTAATTAGGTAGGTACTCAATATAATATCAGTATAGACTTAAGACTTCTTGAAGACAACCTTTAGATTCCGAGGCTCGAAGATAACTAACTTAGCAATTTTTTTTTTTTTTAATTGCTTCTCGTAGTTTACCTTGAGAGTTCGTGACTACTTAACCGGACTTTCCTGTGGCTGCCTTAAGCGGACTCAAAGCCTCCAGCCAGGGGCGAATTTCTTATAATACTAAGCGACTGCACGCTAAGGCCACCCCCTGTGGGGTACAGACCTCGGCTTAGGGCGTCGCTGGGGGGAGGACAGCAAGGTGGGACAGGCTGGATCTGGTTAATATTATTATTATTTATCGGGGAATTTAAAACTACAGGCTCAGCTGCGGCGCGGGCTGGCACTTCGTCGAGCAAGGGTCGGGGGGGACAATTACGTCGGGGTTTACGCGAGGGACCTCGGCGGCGAGGTCGGAACGTAGGTCGGTGTGATTTGTGCACTGTACTCGTTGCCCTACTACTTTCCTGGAGGAGGGTAATGGGGTCATCGGGGTCGGTGAGGGTATGCCTTGGACGGCGAATAGAGCTAATGGTGGAGGGCCTATAACTGGCGGCCTGCACAACCAGAGGGTTGCGGTGGGTGGTGGCGGAGTCGAAGAAGCGCTTCGTGATGCGCTTCATGAACTGCTTGATGGTGGGGATTTTGAGATCGAGATGGAGGATCTCGTTTCGGACGAACCAGGGGGCTCCCGTTGCCTTTCGGAGGAAATGGTTTTGGAGGGACTGCATCCTGTGGATGTGGTGGGGTCTAGCATGTGCGAAGACTGCACAGGCATAAGTCATGATGGGAAGGATGCACGCTGTGTAAATACGCAATTTGCCCTTAAGGGACAATTTGCTGCGCGCATTTAGGACGGAGTGTAGTCTACCGAGAGCGAAAGCGGCACGTGAACGCACCTGCTTGATGTGCTCTGAGAACGAGAGATGGTGGTCAAGGGTCACGCCTAGGTATTTGGCTCGCTTCTCCCAAGGGATAGGCTTGCCGAACATGGTGAGTGGTAGGGGGGTAACTTAGCAAATACGCCGCACACCAAATATCATGTTTTCCATTCGGTTATATTAAAAAAACCAGTACTTTTACGGTAACTGTCAAATTAGATACTTTTAAACTTCATGACTCCCCCTGATACGAAAATCATTTGGAGCAAATCACATACTTTCAATTTTATATTTACTATTTAAAATCACTATCGTATTAATACTTGGAAATCATGACAGTTGGAAAAGTCCGTGTTGTCAACAGTTTCAACAAATTTATTACAATAATGGCGTAAGAGTATTTTAATGAAACAATGTACCTATCATATTTTTGTAATATGTATTTTCTTCAATTGCAAGGTTTTTCACAAACATACTCGTAGTTTAATATTGACATCGTAATTGAGTTACACAAAAAAATTACTTTCGTTTGATGTATCCATGTCCTCAATAGTCCAACTAGTTAAAAAGATATTCAACAAAAACAGAAAAACATTATCTGCTGTAAAATTTTAGTTTTTCGATGACCGACTTTTTGCTTGTGGGCGTCGATTGTGATGATAGTATGAAGGAAAAACACCAAAAATGTATTGTAGAATTAGTAATTCTGCAGTAGGCGCGTTGTATTCCACGCGCGCCTCAAAGAGATGTCGTCAGCACAAATGTAGGGGTCCACTAGGGCCGATGCCTGCCGGGGTCGCGGGAAAGTACTAAAGGGTCACCGGCAACACAGGCAACGGGAGGAATACGGGTGGGTTTTAGTCAGTAAGAGTCTGACACACCCTCCCGCTCCGCCCAGAGCGGGAGAAGTTATTTGAAGAATTCCCACCCAAAAAAAATATATATATATGCGGGGTTCGTGGCTAAACAATAACAGCCGCACGGGTCGATAGAACGTGAAGCGGTCTTTTCATGGATGGGTGACCATACAGTACATATCGAGACCCCTCCGTGGCTCGGAAACCACGTTAAGCCGTTGGTCACCGCTGTCATTCGTAAATCTTTGACATGGCGTAATACCACTTGAAGAAAAAGAGTCACTTCTCCAGATTTTAGAATAAGACCTACCTAGACTACTTTAATACTATAAATGCGAAAGTAACTCTGTCTGTCTGGCACACAGATGACCTAGGTTAGGACATAAAGTCGAATTATTAATTCACTGGAGTAATTGTCATGACATGTGCTAACTGCCACTTTGTGTAATAAAATGGTCATAATTATCGTATTTATTGTATTATAAACTTTTACACTTATTATTATATTTATATTTCTTTCTTATATTTATGTTTAATCTATTTACGATTAAACTAAACGATCACGATTACAATAAATATGACCATGTTATTACACAAAGTGACAGCTAGCACCCGTCAGATTACTCCAGTGAATTAATAATTCGAATTTAGGATACTTACTTTTCATCCCAGTAGTACGTTCCCGTGGGATAATTTCCGACGGCACACGAGTGAAGCCTTGGGAAAAAACTGAAGCTTAAGCTACCATTTTTTGTATTACTTAAACTAATAAGTAATATAAAAAATGGTAGCCGACTATGCTAGCGTGGTGGTGGAACGGTAGATCACTACATCTGAAAGGTGACATATTATATAATAAGGAATATAAGGAATCCGACTATGCTAGCGTGGTGGTGGAGTGGTAGATGACTACATCTAAAAGGTGACATATTATATAATAAGGAATATAAGGAATCCGACTATGCTAGCGTGGTGGTGGAATGGTAGATGACTACATCTTAAAGGTGACATATTATGTAATAAGGAATATAAGGAATCCGACTATGCTAGCGTGGTGGTGGAGTGGTAGATGACTACATCTAAAAGGTGATATATTATATAATAAGGAATATAAGGAATCCGACTATGCTAGCGTGGTGGTGGAGGGGTAGATGACTACATCTAAAAGGTGACATATTATATAATAAGGAATATAAGGAATCCGACTATGCTAGCGTGGTGGTGGAGTGGTAGATGACTACATCTAAAAGGTGACATATTATATAATAAGGAATATAAGGAATCCGACTATGCTAGCGTGGTGGTGGAGGGGTAGATGACTACATCTAAAAGGTGACATATTATATAATAAGGAATATAAGGAATCCGACTATGCTAGCGTGGTGGTGGAGTGGTAGATGACTACATCTAAAAGGTGACATATTATATAATAAGGAATATAAGGAATCCGACTATGCTAGCGTGGTGGTGGAGTGGTAGATGACTACATCTAAAAGGTGACATATTATATAATAAGGAATATAAGGAATCCGACTATGCTAGCGTGGTGGTGGAGGGGTAAATGACTACATCTAAAAGGTGACATATTATATAATAAGGAATATAAGGAATCCGACTATGCTAGCGTGGTGGTGGAGTGGTAGATGACTACATCTAAAAGGTGACATATTATATAATAAGGAATATAAGGAATCCGACTATGCTAGCGTGGTGGTGGAGTGGTAGATGACTACATCTAAAAGGTGACATATTATATAATAAGGAATATAAGGAATCCGACTATGCTAGCGTGGTGGTGGAGGGGTAGATGACTACATCTAAAAGGTGACATATTATATAATAAGGAATACAAGGAATCCGACTATGCTAGCGTGGTGGTGGAATGTTAGATGACTACATCTAAAAGGAGAAGTATTATACAGGGTGACATTGAAAACATGCGACAAATCGAAATGGGAGATTGTACTCATCATTATGAACAACTTTTACTAAGGGACCAAAGCTACAATCCCAAAAAAAAAAACTGCTGTCCCCTACATTTATGTTCGCAATACCTCATCAAAATGTAGGAAAAGCAGATTTTTTTTTTGGGATTACAGCTTTGGTCCCTTAGTAAAAGTTGTTAATAATGATGTATACAATGTCCCATTTCAGTTTGTCGCAAGTTTTCAATTTCAACCTGTATAATAAGGAATATAAGGAATCCGACTATGCTAGCGTGGTGCTGGAATGATAGATGACTACATCTAAAAGGTGACATATTGTATAATAAGGAATATAAGGAATCCAACTATGCTAGCGTGGTGGTGGAATGTTAGATGACTACATCTAAAAGGAGAAGTATTATATAATAAGGAATATAAGGAATCCGACTATGCTAGCGTGGTGGTGGAATGATAGATGACTACATCTAAAAGGAGAAGTATTATATAATAAGGAATATAAGGAATCCGACTATGCTAGCGTGGTGGTGGAGGGGTAGATGACTTCATCTAAAAGGTGACATATTATATAATAAGGAATATAAGGAATCCAACTATGCTAGCGTGGTGGTGGAATGTTAGATGACTACATCTAAAAGGAGAAGTATTATATAATAAGGAATATAAGGAATCCGACTATGCTAGCGTGGTGGTGGAGGGGTAGATGACTTCATCTAAAAGGTGACATATTATATAATAAGGAATATAAGAAATCCGACTATGCTAGCGTGGTGGTGGAGTGGTAGATGACTACATCTAAAAGGTGACATATTATATAATAAGGAATATAAGGAATCCGACTATGCTAGCGTGGTGGTGGAATGATAGATGACTACATCTAAAAGGTGACATATTATATAATAAGGAATATAAGGAATCCGACTATGCTAGCGTGGTGGTGGAGGGGTAGATGACTTCATCTAAAAGGTGATATATTATATAATAAGGAATATAAGGAATCCGATTATGCTAGCGTGGTGGTGGAGGGGTAGATGACTACATCTAAAAGGTGACATATTATATAATAAGGAATATAAGGAATCCGACTATGCTAGCGTGGTGGTGGAGGGGTAGATGACTACATCTAAAAGGTGACATATTATATAATAAGGAATATAAGGAATCCGACTATGCTAGCGTGGTGGTGGAGGGGTAGATGACTACATCTAAAAGGAGACATATTATATAATAAGGAATATAAGGAATCCGACTATGCTAGCGTGGTGGTGGAGGGGTAGATGACTACATCTAAAAGGTGACATATTATATAATAAGGAATATAAGGAATCCGACTATGCTAGCGTGGTGGTGGAGTGGTAGATGACTACATCTAAAAGGTGACATATTATATAATAAGGAATATAAGGAATCCGACTATGCTAGCGTGGTGGTGGAATGGTAGATGACTACATCTTAAAGGTGACATATTATGTAATAAGGAATATAAGGAATCCGACTATGCTAGCGTGGTGGTGGAGTGGTAGATGACTACATCTAAAAGGTGACATATTATATAATAAGGAATATAAGGAATCCGACTATGCTAGCGTGGTGGTGGAATGATAGATGACTACATCTAAAAGGTGACATATTATATAATAAGGAATATAAGGAATCCGACTATGCTAGCGTGGTGGTGGAATGGTAGATGACTACTGTACATCTCAAAGGTGACATATTATATAATAAGGAATATAAAGGAATAAGGAATATAAGGAATAAGGAATTTCTGACAGAACCATTTATTTTGACATAGATTTTTATGAATTATTTTTATTTACTGTTGACATTTATAATGTTATTATTGTTTGCTAAATTCAAGGTAATTTTTTATTGACTATTAATTGGTATTGACTTGACTAGATTATTAACAACCATAATTATTCATATTCACACGCCATAATACCTATGTGGCAAAGATGTCCGAACCTGTATTTTTTATATTATCCTGCATGCACGTTTTTATTCCTGTATGTGTACACATGTTTAAGCAAATAAATATATCTTATCTTATCTTATCTAACAGATTTTGGGAATCCTGTTCAAATATATATGTGCAAGACACATATAGACTAGTTAGTTATCCCTGTGTTTATAAAAGAAACCCCAACCCAATCGTATTTTACTACTCTACAAAGAAGACTTTTCAACGACTAAACGTGAATAAGTAACTCGGCTGTACCCCATCAAGTTCCAGGTGTTCATCCCGGTAACTTCGTGTCGTGAAAAATATATTGTGGTTCTTTTTTTAAAAGATTGCTTTTTAAAGCAGATTTATATGTTTGTTGTGTTGTGAATGTAGGTATAGTTTTGTTTTCTTTAATAATATCGTTTTAAATAAAGTGTAAGCCTGATTTCATAGATTTTTCAAAATAGAATCATTATCAGAATTACAAGTTACAAATCACTTACAAAAATCATCAAAATACAAATACAATTATGTATACATAGTTGTTATAGACATATTTAAAGAAAGATTTGGACTAGACTGAAGGAAGCAAACTAGAGATAGGGAAAAATGGAAAAGTTTGGGGGAGGCCTACGCCGCAGAGACGACTTCCATAAATACATAATTTTACGTACATGGCAACATTAAAAATAACATTTTAATCCCCATAATTACAAAATTTAACCTATATTTTGCTTACAAGCACATAAGAGTTCTACGATTATCAATGTGTATTTAACTCGAATAATAAACAATAATATAATGATAATGAAATGTGTATGAACCAAATATGTGATATGATAAAGTAATAATTGTGCTTAAATTTTGCTGTGTAAATTATGGTAGAATAAAGGCTTTTTGATTTGATTTGAGTTGTTATAGAATGGAAACATCCACACAGTTTTAATTAACTATAAATTGTCCAAAAACGCAAATAGATAGGACATCTACCCCGAAAATCAAATTGAAACCGTTTGGCATCATACAACCATAGCTGCACGCATGTTTTCCCCGAAGGTATAATTTAGTTTAATAATACACCAAAATGGCCAGTTTGTTACTGAGAATCCGAATTGGGAACTAATAACACTATGTCTGACAAGCGATCGAGCCCAAGAACCTACGCAGTCGTGTTTACAGCCAACAAAACGAAAGTTTCATTAAGAACAAAAAAAACGGGGCAAATGTCGGTCGGACCACGCACAATGGAGGGTTCGTTGTTCGTCGTTGGAATGAATTTATCCCAAGAATAAACTTAACATTGTAATAGAAAAACCTAAATTCCAACTGCAACTGTAAGTTTGTACGTATATTGAGAGATTTACCATGTGATTTTAACACCACAGACTTCATATAAGTTTTCCTGTAACCTATTTTCTGTATTTTTTTTCATAATATTTTAGGCTCGGTATTTTCGATGATAAGTGAAGGGGAATGGTAAATTTTCATATATTTTCTTAAATAACTTATAAAGTGCTTATTTTAAAAATATAAAAATATATATCTAAAATCCTTACAATAAGCTTATTCATTAATACGGCGGTCGTGGGAAAGTCGGGGTCGTGGGAACGGCCGGGATAGTGGAAAAGTCCGTAAGGGATACCGAGGCACCTGGCAACACAGGCAACGGAAGGAACATGGGTGGGTTTTAGTCAGTAAGAGTTTGACACACCCTCCCGCTCCGCGGTTCCAGGTTGATAAATTCCCACCTAAAAAAAAATCTCCTTCATTTATAATATGCCACAGGGTACAATTTATAAAACTTATTTTTTTAATCTTCTAATTTGCCCCCAAAACCGATTCATAATTCATTTATTTACGTTACACGTCCGTGTTTGGGTCACAGATTTATTTTAATCGCTCCGGTAGATTCGGAGCACTGACTGTGACAGACAGACAGTAGACGGGACAAAGCGGAGAACTTCAAAATCTATTAGGTTACCTACTGACAGGTCACACCTAGCTCAGGTTACAGTCCGGCTGTTGAGTGAATGCGTTCTTGACACCCGTCAGTTCTACAATTTCTACACAGGGACTTCTAATTAGCTGCAGTAAAATGACACTTCTTACTGTCATTTCGTCAATAACCTATAACATTTTTTTACAAAATGACAGTAAGAAGTGTCATTTTATTGCAGCTAAATACAAGTCCGACTATCGTAAAGCTATGGATCAAATTCGCAAAACTATTTTCGTTAGTATGAAACTAATGGAACCAAATGGAACTGTGTCAGGACCGCATTATCTCGACGGTTGGACTGTAGTTCTGTCTCGTGTCATAGATATATAGATAAAACATTTATTCAGTGCACACAAAAGACATAGCACAACACACAATAACAGAATTAATAAATAACAAATTACAGGAATATAATATATAAAAACAAGGTGCCAATATAAAAAAATAAGAAAAACATACCTAAAGAAATAAGGTGACACTATGACATCATAATCATTTCAGCCGAAAGACGTCCACTGCTGGATATTGGCCTCCCCCAAGCACCGACACTTCGACCGGTTTTGTGCTTCCCGCATCCAGCGTATTCCTGCGGCCTTCACAAGGTCATGGGTCCACCTTGTAGGAGGCCTTCCAACGCTACGTCTTCCATATATATATATATACATATACCTTCACTATGACATACTTCAAATAAATTTTCGAATACAAGGTGCGGTGTGCGTCTCAACGTTACACCAAATCGGATTCCAGCTCAGCATGTGTCAGGCAAATATAACTGTCGCTAATATTCTGCTGGATTCCTGCAGTGACATACGGACGTCGAGCAGACGAGATGAATTGGTGTTGTGTCAAAGTGTTATGCATAGAGTGAAATTATTTAAGTATACCCACCAGCAACTCAAATTATGTAATCTACAGTAAAGTTTTGTATTGGGAAACTTTCTTGTTCATTAATGTGTTGATTGTGTTTTGATTACTTAATTATTTAGAAAGTTATATAAATGAATAATCTTATAATTATAGTGGCATAGGTGTGAATAAAATAAACAATTTGGCTTGACTAAAAATATGTTTACAATAACTATTTATTAAATATTACACATAATATTCACATCTTATTTACCTATATATATATATATATATATATATATATATATATATATTTAGGTAAATAAGGTGTGAATTGCAACTATTATCCAACATAATATCCACAAACCACTCAATTACTAAGTACTCCTCTGTCCACAGGTTTGTGAACACGAGTTACGCTAAATATAGTCAGAATGAAAGAATCGTGTTCTTCCCGAGTTAATTTGACAGCCAGTTATATAACGGGCGTGTTCGAAACAGTAATACCCAGTTGTTTTCTGTGAGGCGATAAGAAACTGCCGATGTTGAACTCTGATGGTACCAAGACATTTAAGATTCCTTATCGGCGGGGGAATATTGTTCCAGCATTTGGATGTCGCGTATCTAAAGCTTGCTCTTTTGCGATTGAGTGGAGAGTTGCTGCGAGCACTGTCTACTTGCGCATTCTCTTCTACTAGCGATCCAGCTCAGTTTATTGTACAAGTAAGTCGGCTGTTTGTACTTTATAACACCAAACAGTAGGCATGCTAAGTGCAACTGGCGCCGTGACGTCATCTTGAATATCTTGACTTCTTGGTCGGTCTTATTTTGTATCCTACATTTATGTACAACTCATTAAACCTGACTTGAATTCTGTACGTCTGTTTCGGGTGACTACTGAAAATCAGCGCTGTGCTGTGGGTCCCCCATAGCACAGCATCATGCTGAGTGGAACCCTACTTGTCACAGTCATGACGTGCAGCTGCCGACTATTTGTGTTTTGTGATTATATGTCGATCTATTTTGTTTTATTTTTCGGTTTGCCTATTCTAAATTTGTTGTATGCACGTATTTCTGACAATTAAACTTATTTTTCTTTCTTTCAGAATCGAGCGCAGGCGTTTTGAACCCTCTGGATCAGTCGTTCAGTTCTTGCCAGTATTCGAGGGCCAATCCAATCAAATAATTCGCCCCACATTATATTATGTCGGTCGCATTATATTAGGTATGCAGAAGAAAATTATTTTAGAAGAAAACATGCCATACATTGTGTTATTGCAAACCTCGTAGTGATAAAATGTCTGGACTCAATAACGGTTTATTTTCGTTTAGGGTCCCCAAAACGATCAATTACAATTGTCAAATTTTACGTGATTGCTACACATTGACGCACAAATTGATCGTCTACCAAATGCAATTGAAGCAAATAGTATTACTAGAATACAAATTGATGGCAATTAATCGTTTCGGAAACCCCTTGAATTTTATAATTTAGATAAATTATATCATTTTCTCAGTTATGTCAAACTCCGGGTGTCACCACTGTGTGGATCGCCCGGAGGATACGGTGGAGCATACGGTGGAGGTCTGCCCGGCTTGGGCAGAGTACCGCCGCGTACTCGTGGAGGCGATCGGCGGCAGAGGGTCTGACACACCCTCCCGCTCTGCCCAGAGCGGGATAAGTTATTTGATGATTTCCCACCCAAAAAAGAAAACCGTTACTTTAACCTTAACCTTTTACCTTGAATTCTAATCCAAAATATCTTTATTAAATATCAACGTAAGTTGGTATTTAATTAATAACATGAAAGTCTGAATTTGAACACAGAACTTGGTTGTTTTTTATTTTCGATTACTCCACTCATTTTTGAGTAATAGATATTTTGCAATAAATTACAAGCGTTGTGTCATTCTCTTTCTTTTGTATGCAGTCCAACAGTGACCGCGCTTTAGCTGTTGTCAGCGTCTTAAGAATGACACTTTCTTTTTAAACTAGATGTGTCATAGTGGCCTTGAACAGTCAAAGAGTGAAGAATGGGGGAGTGAGTGAGTGAGTGTGATGTTAAGCGATTTTCAAACAAATTCCTTTCCCACATAGCAGGTGCAAATCACCTTTTCGAACTGTCACTTTAATTCAAAGAGATCTAAGATACTTTATAGAAGCTATAAGACGAAACGTCATAGATATAAAAAAAAACGAAATTGCATATGATGTGTAACATCTGACATCTCACATTGGTAATAAGCAACTGAGAACGATTGAAATTAACCTCAAAATTTAAAAAGCTAAATACTGAAATATTTATTAGAATAATTATTCATTACTAGCAATCGCCTACTGGTCGAAATTCGAATACTACTTACAATATATATAGATCTTACTAATTCTATAAGTGCACTAATTCCATGCTATTATAAAGTATTTACTAATTCCATGATATTAAAAGTACTTGTTTATTCCATACTCAAGTTGTCATGTCCTGTTACACACTTCCATCCCTTTTCACAAAATCACTCTTAGAGAAAACGAGACGAACGATCCTTCCTCTCGCTCCGCCATGTCTCAGTGACGCCGTCTAGCTTAGCAAAATTACATAATACCCAAGTTGGACACCATACAATTTTATGAACAACCTTTGATTATCAACCGTCAGATAGTTTGACATATCTTTTTTTTTTGTGTTGGGTGGGAAATCATCAAATAACTTCTCCCGCTCTGGGCGGAGCTGGAGAGTGTGTCAGACTCTTACCGACTAAAACCCACCCGTATTCCTTCCTGTTGCCTGTGTTGCCAGGGGCCTCGGTAACCCTTTAGTACCTTTCCCGCGACACCGGCAGGCATCGGCCCTAGTGGACCCCTACACTTGTGCTGACGACATCTCTTTGAGGCGCGCGTGGAATACAACACGCCGTCGACCCGGGCCTGGTCCATACCGGACGGTGAGCTACCGATTGCTCACCGTTCGCAAGCCCGCGCCTACGGTGGCCGGAAATCCGCCCGGGATTCACGACGCCCAGGGCGTCTCCTGCGGTGGCTAGGGGCGAGAGGGCGCAAAATCATAAACTATATCAAATAACTTATCCCGCTCTGGGCAGAGCGGGAGGGTGTGTCAGACCCTCTGCCGCCGATCGCCTCCACGAGTACACGGCGGTGCTCTGCCCAAGCTGGGCAGACCTCCACCGTATGCTCCACCGTGTCCTCCGGGCGATCCACACAGTGGTGACACCCGGAGTTTAACATATCTGAGAAAATGATATAATTTATCTAAATTATAAAATTCAAGGCGTTTCCGAAACGATTAATTGCCATCAATTTGTATTCTAGTAATACTATTGTCAATCGCTTCAATTGCATTTGGTAGACGATCAATTTGTGCGTCAATATGTAGCAATCACGTAAAATTTGACAATTGTAATTGATCGTTTTGGGGACCCTAAACGAAAATAAACCGTTGTTAAGTCCAGTCATTTTATCACTACGAGGTTTGCAATAACACAATGTATGGCATGTTTTCTTCTAAAATAATTTTCTTCTGCATACCTAATATAATGCGACCGACATAATATAATGTGGGGCGAATGATGTGATTGGATTGGCCCTCGAATACTGGCAAGAACTGAACGACTGATCCAGAGGGTTCAAAACGCCTGCGCTCGATTCTGAAAGAAAGAAAAATAAGTTTAATTGTCAGAAATACGTGCATACAACAAATTTAGAATAGGCAAACCGAAAAATAAAACAAAATAGATCGACATGTAATCACAAAACACAAATAGTCGGCAGCTGCACGTCATGACTGTGACAAGTAGGCTTCCACTCAGCATGATGCTGTGCTATGGGGGAGCCACAGCACAGCGCTGATTTTCAGTAGTCACCCGAAACAGACGTACAGAATTCAAGTCAGGTTTAACCTTACCCTAAGGTCTACCTTAGGGTAAGGGTAAGGTTAGTTTACTGTTAATTTCTATCAAGTTTTTTTTTTCGAAACTTGTTTTGTTAACAACCAAGTTCTGAGAAATATGTTCAAGATTAACATATTTTTTTCCTCTACCATAAAACTATAGATTTGGCAATTATTTTTTTTAAGACAAGCCTACTTTGGTTATTTGCCTCTTGTCAGCCTTTAGTGGCATTATCTTTCTAAAGCTAAATTGTACTGTAGATATTCTTGTATTATCTGAAATTTCTACATTTATATCTGTAATTTTTATGGTGTACATAATGAAGAGTATTATATTCTATTATCGCTAAAAGGTATAACATGGACGAGCAATAACAGGCAATCACGTTAATTCAGTCACCTGAGCAGTTGAAACGGAAGCAATAAACTCGCAAAAGTACGTCATTGTCGCTGTCAATGGCATACGTATGTTTCAATATACGTTCCGAGGCAGGAGAGAGGATTTTAAATGGACACAATATTGATGAAATTTTTATCCTTTTTTTTTATTGCTCGACCCTCATAATGTACCAATACGATAATTGGAAATAATCACTACGTACATATTATAATCAAATCAAATCAAAAATCAAAAGTAATTTATTCAAACTAGGCTGAGAATCAGTACTTTTCGAACGTCAAAGTTACATAAGACGGCCCCCCAAAAACGCCCGCCCTTCACCAAAGTCCCCCTGTTCCGCGTCTGTCTGTCTGAACGCGATAAACTCAAAATTACCGAATGGATTTTCATATGGTTTTCACCAATGGACAGAGTGATTCATGAGAAAGGTTTAGGTGTATAATTGATTAAGGCTTTGTGTAAATTGGCTGAAATATAACGATTATTGTTGAAGATGTCCGAAAAAACATGCCGACTGGGAGCTTTACTGGCGTGCGCCACGTAAACATTAGATGAAATTTGGCACACAGTAAGTACATTCCCATGGGAATGTAATTTGAGAACATTGTAAAAGCCAATTATTTTTAAAAGAGAAACCGTGGAGTTTCTTGCCGGCTCTTATCCATAGGAAACGACCAATTGGAACCGTGCACCTAGCTTCTGACGTTTCATAAGTGCCCATACTGCCCATGTAGGTTTATGTGAAATAAAAATATTTTGTTTTTTTATTTTTTTTATTTTGGACATTTTCCAAGCGGGCGAGGCCGCGGGTAAAAGCTAATTCAATTACGCATAATCAACGCATTTACCAGTGAGATGGTTTCCTTATCAACCCTAATCCATACTTAACTGGTCAATGAAATGAAATGAAATGGCCTTCCACGCTGACTTAGTCACAGCATAGACAAAGATAGATTTTACGATGCACAGTAATTTATCCATTAACAATGACTTAAAGAGAAAACTGACTGTGAATGTGACTGCCATGTAGGGTTGATAGAAAACATGACTTCGTAACTCTCTGGCAGTTTTGAATAGCGTCGTGTAAACGGGTCGTTGAACTCTCTAAAAACGTATTGAGCTACACAATGACTGATGCACTCGTGACGTCTGTCCGGCCAGGGGCTGCAGTCTCGACATAGATAGGAATCGCTTTACGGCCTAATTCGGTCGCAAAGTCCCAATGGGGACCCCATTGGGACTTTGCGACCGAATTCAGCCGTAAAGCGATCGCTATCTATGTCTAGACTGCAGTCCCAGATCAACTCAAAACTGCAATGGCTCTTGCTTCAAAATACCCTTCCAGACATTAGTCACCCTGCCGGGGTCGCGGGGAGGTACTTATGGGTCACCGAGGCCCCCGCAACACAGGCAACAGGAAGGAATACGGGTGGGTTTTAGTCAGTAAGAGTCTGACACACCCTCCCGCTCCGCCCAGAGCGGGAGAAGTTATTTGATGATTTCCCACCCTAAAAAAAAAAAAAAAAGACATTAGTCACATAATATAATGGTTGGACTTTAAAAGAGGCCATGACCTCTGAGTTTATTTCAATGACATTTTGTGTCAAGGGTCATTCCGGATTTTAAAATATTGACCAAAAAATTTACATGTAGCTAAAAGTGTCTTAGAAGATCAACTTACAGGAATAAACATAAACACAACCAACGTTAAAACATTCCAATCATGATGCACAATCCAACACTGTCATCTTCAGACCTATTCATAGTTCATTTCAGCCCACTCCACCCTTCCAGGTCACAATATGAACGAATGACGAACGAATTTAAGCCCGCCAAATGTCGACTCATGCTCCCACTCTGTGTGATTGATGAGGGTGGGAAGGGTAGCAGTGGCACTGGTTTGTATCGGTAAGGAAATACGTTCAGCTAGTATTGAATAGTATAGTGTGAAATTTCATTTGTGTACTACTAACGGAAAAAAGTGTGCTAAATTCATCTAGGTTTCAAGACTGAACTTGCTTTTATTCATAAATACAACAAACATTTTTTGAACAGAAGTCTTCATATTTTATTTAACGTAAGTCACTAATTAGTAGGTAAATATTTATATAAAAATCAAAGCACATAAACCAACCGAATAGTTATAAAATTTGTTATTTAATAATGTTATCTACAAAAACAGCGGTTAAGTAACTACTCACACCGTTATCTCTACAAAATGGCAGAGATCAAATATTTGTTTATTAAAGTCAAAACAACTGACTGTGATAAGCATCCATTTCTAGCTACAGTGAATCTGTGAACGTGAAACATGAAGGTCGTAGTTACTGGTGCTGCAGGGTTCCTTGGTTCTCGAGTGGCTGATGCCTTGCTGAGGAAACAGCCTCCTTGCCCTCTCGATGTGACAGAACTGATACTTACCGACGTTATCACACCTTCGTCGAGGCTTAAGAGCTATGTCAAAGTTCTGGCACTCGACTTGACGAAGCCATCTGCCGCCGAAGAACTAATTGATGAAAATTGTGATGTCGTGTTCCACCTAGCTGCCGTCGTCAGTGGCCAAGCTGAAGCAGAGTTCGATTTCGGATTAAAAGCAAACTTAGATGCAACAAAGCTGCTTCTGGACGTAGTAAGAAGAAAATCGCCTAAGGCGAAATTCGTTTTTGCCAGCACAGTCGGTGTTTTCGGAGGAGATCTGCCGCCGATCGTCGATGACCTGACTGCTGTGATGCCTCAGACCTCATACGGTACTGCTAAAGCCATGTCTGAATTACTTGTCAACGATTACTCTCGACGTGGCTACATAGATGGTCGTATTGTGAGACTGCCAACAGTGAGCGTGCGTGCAGGAGTGGCCAACGCTGCAGTGACGTCATTCGCCAGTGGAATAGTTCGAGAGCCTTTGAATGGGAAGGTGTCGATATGCCCCGTGGGTAAGGAGCAAAAGTTGTGGTTGACGAGTCCTGCGACTGTGGTGCGTAATATTGTTCATGCAGCGACGTTGGATGCCAGTATGTTGGGCAAATGGCGCGCAATAAACTTACCAGGATTGTGTGTTTCGGTAGGGGACATGTTAGCAGCCCTTCGTTCAGTGGCTGGTGATCAGGTCGCCTCTCTAGTTCGCTTCGAGTACAATGAAACCATTGCCCGCATGGTCGCGTCATTTCCAATCAATTTTGATAACAGTCGTTCTCTGAAACTCGGGTTTACTGTGGATTTAAACTTTGCTGATGTGATTCGTTCATATGTGAAGGATGATTTGAATAATGTTATAACAGCACCTACCTCCTATAGATAGATACAGCAAATAAATTAATTTGAAAATGAATAAAAAGTGGCCTATAGATGTTTTAAAGTAAGATAGTTTTATTTTTTTCTTTTTCGTTAATAATATCACTTGACCACGTCACATTCACACACACACTTTTCCTCGTTCCAGTTTATTTTCTTAAGCTCTTTACCCTAAATAAAGCAACAAAAGGGCTTTAGTAAATAAAGTGGCGAACCTGCTCGATGAACAAAAACAATGAGACGAAACGCCCATCTGTATCGGCCCGATCCGTTACAAATAAATTCTTTAAGGTGAAACAAATCAGGGTCGCTTTTTTCGTTTTTCCCCTAACTTGGAAGAAACACATTCAAGGAAATAAATTGTTCAACAAATTAACACC
This sequence comes from Atethmia centrago, assembly GCA_905333075.3. NCBI lineage: Eukaryota > Metazoa > Arthropoda > Insecta > Lepidoptera > Noctuidae > Atethmia > Atethmia centrago. Next base: position 6,944,086 of record HG995384.1, read on the forward strand.
CTGTGTCAATTTGTCATGTTACACCCATTTCACTCAACTGTCAAATAATGAGAGGTGTAAATTGAATATTCGAACAATTTAAGCTGATAGTCAATTTGTTTAACAATTCGTTTCCCTCACTTTACATGAATTTCGGAGGGATTGTTGTGTGCCTTGTATTATTAAAACTTCTTGTTCTTTAGGATAGAAAAAGTTTCTGCTTAGATCGTCCCTTGTCTCAGACATTATTAGCCATTAGGGTTCCGTAGTCAACAAGGAACCCTTATAGTTTCACCATGTCTGTCTGTCTGTCTGTCCCCGCTTTAGCTCAAAGACTTTTAGTACTAGAAAGCTGTAATTTGACATAGGTATACACATTTATCACGCCGACAAAGTGGTACATCAAGAAAAAACTTGTTTTTAGAGAAAACAAGTTCTTTCTTGATTTGCACGTAATGTGGAGATGATATTTTTTTTTCTCGTCTATCCTAAAGCGTGGGGTGTCGTTGGATAGACCGTTCAAAAGTATTGCGGGTCTGTAGACATTTTTCGATTCAGGGATCCGTTTGCGAAATATTAAGCTGTGAAAAAATCATGAAAGTAGTACGCATGTAACGAAATTAAAAGGAAAACTATCACAGCTAATTAGGTTTTACAGGTTAAGGGGACTCTCGTACAGGACCTATACGCAAATTTTGTAAGTTTTATAATACCTAAAAGTATATGATCCACTGCAGTAAACGAAATAAAAAAAATATGTGGTATTCATCAGGATATGCTACGTAGATAGTGTGTTGAAAACATAATACAACTAATTTGATACGATAGAAAAAACTCACGAAGATACCTCTAAAAATTTCTTTTAACGATTAAAAACCATACTAATATACATGCAATCATTCTGATTTTTTGTCTGATAAGATGCAGTCATTACCTTGGTAGGTAATGACCACATCTTATTTATTAAAAAAATTAGATACATAATAAAGCTTACATTTTTACAGATGAAATAAGCTCATGATGGGTTAAGACAAAAAAGTAAATGTTACACTACCTATTGTTAAGCAAAATGTTAAAATGTATGTTGAGGACTTTTACATCAATCTTCTTACTAACTAGGTAGAGTACGCATCAAACTTAAGGCGCCGACAAGACGCAAATGACCAAAATAGGCTTGTCTTAAGAAAAAAAATGCCAATCCTGTATAGTTTGTGGTAGCGGAAAAAATAATATTAATTTCGAACATATTTCCCAGAACTAGGTTGTTACCAAAACATTTTTTGAAAAAAAATCGATACAAACTAACGTTAAACTAACTTCTTACTAGTTCTAATCCAAAATATCTGTATTAAATATCAATATACTTTACGTATGCAATTAATAACAAGAACTTATTGGAATGCAGAACTTGGTTGGTTTTTATTTTCGATAACTCAACTCAATTTTGAGTAAATAGATAATTGCTTCCTATTTTGCAATAAATTACAAGCGTTGTGTCATCGCGCTTCTCTTTCTTTTCTATGCAATCTGACAGTGACCGCGGTTTAGGTGTTGTCAGCGTCTTAATGGCGGCTCTGAAGTGCGCTACACGCTGCGCAGTACCGCACCCCTCACCCCCGCTGACACATGAATTCGTTATTGCCCAGTGACTCGGCTCATCTTCCGAGCCGCCATTAAGTTTGAATTGGCCAGTACCTAATAGAGAACGACAAACTACAACAACCCTAATAAAAATACTCTAAAAACTTTTTGTTCATCATCCTTCTAATCCTAACTAATATTATAAATGCGAAAGTGAGTTTGTTTGTTTGTTATGCTTTCATGCCAAAACGGCTGAACGGAATTGACTGAAATTTGGCACATGAGTAGACCATGACCTGGAGAAGGAGATAGGATATTAATACTTTTTAATCCCGATACGTGACTTCGTCTGCGATCCAGGATGAAAAGTACCATCCTGGATCACAGACGAAGTCACGGGCAACAGCTAGTTTGTAAATAATTCCACGTCAAGGAAGGGACAGCTCTAGTTTATATAACTAGAGCTGTCCCTGGTCTTATTAAAATAAATGTCTACACGAACGTCGCAGAGCCAAGCAGATTCGTCACAGGACATTAAGAGACAAACATTGTGTCCTAGGAGTATATAATTATCACTTATTATCCAAGGGATATACAGGTACATCACTCATAGTTTTTATATTCAGGGCATCATAGGACATTAAGTATATCGTCTTATTCACACTGCGTCTTGTAGGAAAGAGACGATTCTTCATGTTGATAGAGTTACGTAAGATCAGAGGTGATGATGTATATTTTTCTAAGAAGAATATTTTAAATGCAAGCGGGTATTAAAATGTATCATACATTGTAATGCCCGGTTACACCACAAATCATGCATTAAATGAATTTTGCTCTAAACGTATTTATAACTAACTGCTGCACGCGGCCTCGCTCGCTCGCTCTCCGTATAACATCAGCTTTCTGCCAGTGAAAGTCCCGTCAAAATCAATCCAGCCGTTTCGGAGATTAGCTGAAACAAACAGAAGCCGGATCTTTAGATTATTGCTAAGCAAGAATCTAAATAATCGGCTTAACAAACTTCTTTCCGGATTATATGCGTATTGCATAATTATCACTTGCTTAAACAACTGTGAAAGAAAACATTATGGGGAAATCAGCATATCTTTTTTTTTTTTGGGGGTGGGAAATCATCAAATTACTTCTCCCGCTCTGGGCGGAGCGGGAGGGTGTGTCAGACTCTTACTGACTAAAACCCACCCGTATTCCTATAGAGGCATGAGGAACAGGGTGTAAAGTTCACTCATCCTCCATAGAAAATCCTCCGACCAGACGGGTGTCATGTCTGGTGGGCAACTGCCCGACGGTTGATGTCGGGATGTTGTATATATGGTACCTAGTTGCGCGGTAAACTCTGCTTGCGCGATGCAGGATTTTTGCGTGACGTCAGTGTGATGCGTAGTTCGTATGTGGCGACCTAGATGCCGCCACATCACTCCCCTCCGGAGACCGGAGGTCGATGGTGGGCTGAGTCGTGTATCTTGCGATGCTTGCCAGTGCCAGATATGGTTCCAGTGGGTCGGAACCGGTTGTCGCATAGTTCGCGGTGGGTCGGAACTGTCTGCGGTGATGCCCCAGTGAGTCGGGGTGGCGCTGCGTTATGCTCCAGTGAGTCGGACGTGGTACAGCGCCGGGTTGAAGGCTGACTGCTGGCGTCGACCAGGAGAGGGTTGAGGAGCTATGCTTGTTGACCGGCCGAACGTGCAGTGTGCTGTGCCAAGGTTGCTGGTGAGGCTTAGGGTGATGACCAGATATGCGCGGTCGCTGCATGCTGGTGGTTAGGATACCCGTTGAAGCCGTGGGTGCTGGCTGGCTGTGTGACTCGCCGCTCGAAAGCTTGAGGAAGTAATGATGATGATGACGTCAGGCTGATGTAGTTGCACGAAGGCTGCGCTGACGTTCATACTCGGGGTCACCAGTATAGAGGCATGAGGAACAGGGTGTATAGTTCACTCACCCTCCATAGAAAAGGGAGGATCCTCCGACCAGACTGGTGTCGTGTCTGGTGGGCAACTGCCCAAAGGCAGTTGCAGCAGCAGACAAGTCCCAGGACGCTCTAAGGAACCGTGGTGTCTTGAAAACGGAGTACATAATAACATCAAATGTAATAGGGGGCGAGCCTATTGCCATCAACCGGGCACAAATCCAGACTCCGGGCAGCTACAGAGAAATTCCCGTTTCCCGACCTGGGAATCGAACCTAGAACCTCATGTTCAGCAGTAGCGCTTGCGACCACTAGACCAACGAGGGAAAACGGAGTAATGCAATCCACTATCCTTAAAGTATGGAAATAATGACGTATGCCACATTGGGCACCCGCTTAAACGGCACCTGAGTGAATGGCACCTGAGATATTACACATACGGCACCTATCGATATCTGTCGAAGGTGCTATTAGTATTAAAATTTTATTCCACAAATGGCACCTACGGAACAGTAGGTACGGTGTCGGGACGATTTTTTTTAGGGCGTCAAAATTTAAAAAAACAATCAAGTCAGTAGAGAGTTTAATAACACGATAACAAAAATATAGTATGATTAGCTAAGCGCCGCCTATTTAAAAACGGCGTGCACAGTAATTCCTGACAGGGTATGCATGGCTATAAAAATAAAATAAAAACTTACTAGTTTCAGCTGAAACTAGTAAGTTTCGATGTAACGAAAACAGCTGTTTTCGTTCGGTGGCCCACCGACTACCTACCCTACCTGACTCTTACCGCACGGCGATATTGGCTTCTCATGGTGTATGTTTGCGACCACCGCGAATATCATACGAATATCCAAGTTATTTAAATCAGAATATCAGATAGGTCCAAACATTCTTTGGTGTACACAACCTATTAGCCAGTAATAATCATCATAAAACTTTTTATGTAACATTTTTATTTTCTTTAAATACACCTTGTACCTACACACTTCCCCTTTCCAATCAATTGACCATTTTCCTCATCAAATTGCGTCGAAAAAGCGGCAGGTTTTAATTCTTAAACACATTTCGCCAGCACAGGTCTCAAAGGTGTGGACACTCCACAATTGCGGTGATAAGTCCCTTCTTTGAGGTGTGACTAGAGTGGCGCCACGGCGTCCTAACCTTCCACTTGACGCAGGTGCCGGACACGGCAGCTTTCGGAGGTCCCTTTGGCCACCGTAGGTGCGGGCTTGCGGGCGGTGAGTAATGGGTAGCGCGCCGTCCGATAAGGACCAAGCCCGGGTCGACGATGCGTTGTGTTCCACGCGCGCCTCTAAGAGATGTCGTCAGCACAAGTGTAGGGGTCCACTAGGGCCGATGCCTGCCGGGGTCGAGGAACAGTCCGGAAGGAATACCGAGGCCCCTGGCAAAACAGGCAACGGAAGGAACACGGGTGAAGGAAAGAAGAGTCCGACACACCCTCCCGCTCCAGTTATAACGTCCACTTCAAAAAAAAAAAAGTTCGCAAAGGTATAACTTTTCATTTTTACAATAAACTTGCTAAATAATTCGATAGTCAAAAACTTGCGCCAAGAAAAACAATCGAAACAAATACGAACAAATTAATCGGTCATCAACCATTAAGCGGTGCTTTTACTGCTTCTCGATTTGGATGGTTTGCATTAAGTGCAAGTGCATCAAGTGCCAATTATTGATTGTGTGTCATATAAATTGAACGGATTTGGATGAAATTTGGCACACAGATAGTTTATAACCAGGAATAACACATAAAATACCTTTTATCCCGTAATACTCACGGGGTCAAAACGTATGCGGGTGAAACCGCGGGGCGCATCTAGTCGTAAATAAACCTAAAAAGAATTTGTTTCTAAATTCTATTGTAACTCAAGGTTGATTATACAATACATATGATTAAGGAAACTGATAGTGATATTATTTTTTTTTAAATATAACTTCTTTATTTATTTAATCATACAAATATTAAATATCAGTAGAGTTTAAACTCACTACTGATTTTAATTGAATTTTTAATTTGGACACTAGTAGCTACTGATCCGTAGGTGCCAGTTGTGCATAAAAAATTTAAATTATAAAATATTCCACGAATGGCACCTGCGACAAATATTGATAGGTGCCGTATGTGGAATACGGTTCCCTATCCATTAGCATAAAATTTTAAGACCTAATATAACTTAGCATAATGTTGTTTGGCATAATTATTTTTTCGCATAATATAATTACGCATAACAGCTCATGCATATTTTTTTTAAGCATTATGTCTGTAACCATAATAATGATTAGGCATAATATTTTAAAGCATAAAGTTCTAAAGCATAACTTTTTTAAGCATAAAGTTCTAAAGCATAACTTTTTTAAGCATAATATCCTAAAGCATAAAAGTTAAGCATAAATAACGCATAAAAATATTAAAACATATTTTTATAGGTATAACAGTGAAATAATTATTAACACCTAGAATATTAGACACTATACACGTTTATACAATTATTGCTCTAATGAAATTTGCGCTTGATATTGTAGGTAGAATAGAAATTATTTTTCCTAATTTTTCTAAGTAGACGGTGGTGTCGTAAAACTATTGTGCCACTAAATGTATTATTGCAAAGTTGTAATTTACGTACATTGTGATTCTTACTTATTTGTTTAAAATCGTGAATTGTAGTTACAAATGGAAAATACAGTGCGTACTTTTATAACCAAAAGAGGCGGCATCAAATTAAATGTGGATGGTTTCATCTATGAGAAAAATTTTCAAAAGGAAAATAAATATTATTGGGTGTGTGAAATGCGTCGTAATACCAATTATAAATGTAACTCTCGACTTATTACGAAATTAAACGACGACCAACAACATGAAATACTATCTAAGCACATACAAAATCACAATCATGAACCAAATGCACTTAGAGAACAAGTAAGTTTTTTAAAATTTATTAATTCATACATATTGGCGGCTAGACTGCACCTTAATCTATTGATACACTACGTTTGTTATAAAAAGTACTACTATTTGTTATAGTTCCTTTTTTTTATTTTTCAGATTCAAATAGCTGTCAATAAAATAAAAGAAGATGCAATATTAAATCCGAGTATAAAGCCAATTGAAATTATAGCCAATAGTGAAACTGTAACCTCACCTTCCGTATCGTGTCATTTACCAGGCAATAATAATCTAAAACAAATTATATACAAGCAAAGGAAAAAAATGGATAGTTTTAAAGAACCAGAAGACATAGATTTTGAACTGAATACAGAATGTTTAATTAAAGAATACGACCAGATCATCATTATTGATAAAAAATACAACACAAACAAGAGATTAATAATATTTACTACAAAAAAACTCATTACTTTATTATGCTCGTCTAAGTATATAATGATGGATGGAACATTCAAAGTTGTTCCTAAGATTTTTCATCAACTTTATACCATACACGGGAATGTTGATAATGATATCTCACAAACATTTCCGTGCATATTAGCATTATGCACCAACAAGGATAAAACGACCTATAATATATTATTTACATCAATTATTGAGTACTGCGATGCAAATAATTTGCATTTATCACCCAGATTTATATTAATGGATTTCGAAAAAACTGCCCATATATGTGCTAAACAATTGTTCGAAAATACAACAATAAAAGGGTGCAATTTTCATTTAGGACAAACTATATACCGCCACGTACAGAAAAATGGCCTCCAACGTTTATATGGTAATGATATATCATTTGCGTTGGAAATTAAATGTTTATACGCCCTAGCTTTTTTGCCCGAAGAGGATATACCAATTTATTTTGACGATTGGAGAAAAGCCATATCTCCTGAATCAGGTAATATATAAAATATTAATATATTATAACGTATTGAACAATTTTGTGAGTATTTTTTCGCTGTAGGAAGCAAGCATTGCAAGCATGCAGCATGCAAGCAAGCATGCAGCATGCAAGCAAGCATGCAACATGCAAGCAAGCATGCAAGCAAGCAAGCAAGCAGCATGCAGCAGGCAGGGTTTCTGTGACGGCTCCGGCGCTGCGGCCCTCCGGCGGCCCCACGCGTGCTAATCGTCGCAGACGGCTTTCGCTCACCACCGCAGCTTCGGCTTGTTGGCCGGCTTCGCCGGCCAGCCTCAGCCGCCTGCTCCTCAGCCCGCGGGCCGCCTCGCCCCTACGCGCCTACGCGATTTTAAATAACACTCTAGGGGTAGGACAAACAAGACTACGTGAAGTCGGTTTTGCAGCAATTCGGTTCTGTGACTAACTTTTGTTGCAAGGCATATTAATTTTTTAACCAACAATATTATTTGATTGTTACAGGTACTATAGCTAATTGGTTTGCTCAGAATTATGTATAGGGCACTACAAGTTCACCACCACCATTTCCACCCAAAGTCTGGAGTACGTATTTACTAGTAAAGGAAAATATACCCAGGACACAAAATCATGCAGAGGCATGGCACAATAGATTTGCTCATTTTGTGGGAAAACACCATACTGGATTTTATTTTTTGGCAAAAAAGATAGTTCAAGAAATAAGACATCAAACCATTGAAATAGATAAACTGGATATCTTAACATCACTTATACCAAAAAAAAAGAAAAAATACACGGACAAAACCAAAAAAATTGAAAAAATCATTGGTAAAAAAGATGAGTATCCTTCTAAACTAGAATATTTACAAGCAATTGCTAAAAATATACACCTGAAATAAATAATTAAGGACTACTATTTCAATCAGTTAACTTCTATCTGAGGAATAACCGCCATATTTATTTCTCATAATAGAAGTTAACTGATTGAAGTTAACTAATTCACTGCTGTGTGAAATAAACGTTTCTCGCGATTGAAAATGTCATGTATATTTATAATAAATCATTTGCATGAACATTGTTTTTGTTATTTATATTAATTGTATGCCTAAATATTATTATGCTAATAGCCATTAGGCCTACTAACGTTATGCTAAAAGTCTTTAGGCCTACTAACGTTATGCTAATAGTCATTAGGCCTACTAACGTTATGCGAATCAAATTTATGCCAAAACAAATTAGTCTTTAACATGATTATTCCAACATAAAATGTATGCCTAAAAAAAATATGCCAAAGTATTATTATGCCAAAACAAATTGTGCCAAAATCGTTATGCCGAAGTATATTAGGACAAAAAACATTATGCGAAAAGAAGGGATCCCGTGGAATACCTCCGGTGGCATTCGAAACTCAGGTGCCGTTTGAACGGCACTCGTTCAAACGGCACCTGAGTGAATCAGCTTGCTTATTATTTCGACGTATTCAATATGGAATACGTCGAAATAATAAGCAAGCAAAATAAAAGCTGTGGCTGCGGCTGTGTCTGAGGTGTGTAGTGTTAGCTGTGGTTCTGTAATTGAGTGTGCATTACAGGGTAATATTACCCTGTAATGCACACTCACTAACTCTGTATATACAGAGTGGCGATGTGGTATTAAATAGTACAGCGGTTAACACAAAGTTTAGGAACCTACTACGCTTTGGAATGGGCATCTAGCTTCATCTTTGACAATTCAAAAGTGCCTGTATTTGGTTTATTTTAAATAAATGCTTTGAGTTTGAGCTAGAGTTTATGTAAATGTCTGTTCAAATAACAAAATACATCTACAACAAAATAATAGCGTAAAAATTGTCAAGAAATAAACCACCCTTGATATTATTAGTTAAGCGCCAACTTCGCGCACGTGGGCAGCCCGTGGAGGTAGCATAGGGACGTAGCGCGGTGGTATAACAAACAACGGTAACAATTTAACACAAACTTTATGTTGTTCCAATAAACTCACCACCCATAAAATCACCACTTATCTGTTTCTGTCTCCTAAGATACAGGCAATCCCTAGTTTAGGAGACACGATTAAATTTTTTCTTGATATAGACAATTGTTTTTTACCCCTTGTGTCCATTGTTAGTTGACTAAGTCTTAGCATGTAACCAGTATATAACCTGTGTCTATGTATATTTTTGGATCAATAAATTGTATTATTATTATTAATAAAATATGTTTGAAAAATATATTTTAACTTTATTTATTTTAGGTTAAATGTTATTTTTATTAATTGTACAGACATACATGAACTTGTTTTAACCGCTGTACCATTTAATGTGATAACCAAATCACTACTCGTATAAGATAATTTTAATGTATTTCTCTTTCGTAATCCATAAATTAAATAAAGAACTATTGCGATAAATACCTTTGGAAGATGTCCAGGTCCACTGCCGATCAGTATACACAGGCCTGCTCCACACTTCGCAACAACGACCCATGTTTCCATCGAGAGGGTCAAAAAAGATTCAAATCAATCTGCCTAGCCTTTTCCCAACTATGTTGGGGTCGGCTTCCCGTCTAGCCGGAGCCTACCTGACCTCCAGAACCCTGTTCCTGGGTAACACGGTACCCCTAGGTAAGACTAGTTATCACACTTATAGGCTTCTGACTAGCCATAGCGACTGTCAAAGATCTACTAATGACAGCCGGGACCAACGGCTTAACATGCTTCCGAGGCACGGAGGGGTTTCGATATGTAATGGACGGTCACCCATCCACAATCCGACCGCAGCAAGCGTAACTTAACCTTCGATCGACCCGTGCGCCTTGTATTATTTAAAGATTCTGCAGCAAAAAATATTACACAGTTATTGTTTGCATATAAAAAGGAAATATTAAAAGCAGGATAGGAGAAAAAAACAATCTTCCATAAGACATTAATTTATTTCGTTCTTTATACAAAGGATGGGTGGCTACTTATTTATCTATTAAGGTTGGCGCGCACTACAGCAGCCAAAGAGTTCGCTCGTTAGTTCATACATAAATTATTAAAATGGAGAAAATATTCTACTGCTTGTGTATAATTGCTTTAAATTTGGCCGCAAGCCATTCGAGAAATAGGGAAAATAGTCCAGTATGAAAAACTAAGTAATTATAGATAAAATAATGATGCCCCGTTTTCCATCGTGCATAAGAAAAGTTAAAGGTTGATTTAATTAACTTTTTTATTGTTCTTGTTGGGAACGCCTTATATTTGTTAATTACTGCTATGTTAATTATTTTTGTTAGGAAAATTCCGTTGAACAGATTTTTTTTTTAAATATTTTATGAAACCTAATTGGCTCTGTTGAATCAATAATTTATTTCCTGACTTGTTTGATTCAACAGAATTTGAAGTTCGCTCTGTTGAATCAACAACATACATATTTCCTGACACCAAGTTATTGATTCAACAGAGCGAACCAGGTTTTTAAAAATCATGCAAAAGTAACTATCGCTCAAAGAAAATTCAGAATTAAATGAAATATTAAATCAATCAATCTGCCTAGCCTTTACCCAACTATTTTTGGGATACATGGAGCGACTGCCTATCTGACCTAAAAATGAAATATTAAACTTGCTTAAATATTTGTACCCGACGTCGACAGTACCTTTATTAATATTTCCCCGAATTGACGTCAATCTTGTGTACCTACCGTGGTGCGCACAAACCTTTTAAATATTGACAAAAACAAGTAAATATATAATATCATAAAATCACTATTGACATCTCTATTTACTGATAAATGTAAAAATATCGAATTATATATTATTAAGCGTGTATTTCTCTCTGTTGTCAAATATTTGGAATGACATGAAACATTGTTTGGTCAATATTTTTATATAAATATATAAATGGTAGGTATATGTCTTCAGATATCTAACGTAGTATTGACAGGTACATATATTATATTATTCAATTAACAGTATTGGTAACACCAGACAGATAGTGATTACTGAGTATCACATATTTATCATATATTTTAAATAACAAGGAAATCAACGAAAGACATATAGAAAAATTAATTCAGTATCAATTAGGTCATAATATTATTCTCTATTGAGAGCAGTGGTGGCCCAGTGGTAACGGCCGCGACTTACGAATTGTAGGCGCTTTATTTTGTGTAATTTATTTCATCACAACTGCTCTCAAAGCGGCGAAGGAAAACATCGTGAGGAAACCGGCATGTCCTAGAACCAAAAATTCAAAGACATGTGACATCTACCAACCCGCACTGGGCCCGCGTGGTGGATTACGGGCCACTCCCTCTCACAGAGAGGAGGCCTGTGTCCCAGCAGTGGGAACATTATAGGCTGATTATGTATTATTATCTGCAGCGCACAGCGGTTTCACCCACATAAGTCTCGATCCAGTGAGAATATCGGGATAAAAAGTATCCTTTGTTTCAATCCAGGTTAAAAACTATATATCTATACGTTCAGCCGTTTTTGCGTGATTGATTAACAAACATCCTAACATACAAACTTTTACAATATTTTATAATAATATTAGTAAAATTTACGTGCTCAGCACCTTTTATTACAAAGGATGATGCTAATGTATCTCTCACCAAAAACGCCTTCTCAATATTGCATCTCATACATTCAGAATAAAACTTACTAAATTAGATACTCGTAACATGCAAGAAGAAAAAGAGACTGTGACCTCTGAGTTTGTTTCGGCCTTTCTTCTCAGAGTAGTCAGATAGGAAATGCCAACCTCATCTAGTTTTAAAAAATATGATTGACGTGTAAAAGTGTTTGGACAAACCTACTTACAGAAATAAAGTCATTTATCATTTATCATTAAGCGTAGAAAAGTAATATAGAAAGTTAACTAAGATTGCGTAACACGCTTTCTTCCACAATAAAAAGGATTTTGAAGAAAGTTCCATAATCCATTGCTTCTTATGTTTGAAAATTTCGTCTGCTTGACAACGTAAGTAATGCAATGAATGTTGTCGGCAAAATGACAGGCATTACAAATGTTAATGTACGCAATTACCCTGCTGGACAGAGAGTGGTGGAAGGAGAATGGCCTTGGCCCAGCCTAAAAAAAAAATTAAAAAAAACTAAAACTAAGAGAAGTACTTTTCGATGAAAATAATGGACCAGACCTTAATTGAGTCATTCTAATTTCACAATGATGTGTTCATGTTCATTGGAATTTCTCTAAAAATCTCGTAAGAAACATTTTTTTTTTGCGAAAATGTCACATATTTGTTTGATCCCACAATTTGGATGAAAACTTAAAAAATGAGCAGTTTAATATTTTTATAGACAGAAATGTTTTAACTGTGTTTACACACATCTTTTCCATTTTGTATCTAGTATAGAAATTATAATCGAAATCCTTTCTTACATACCTACCTAGGTACATCAAAAGGTATATTATACATACCTACGTCAATTCAACGAATAATCACGTATATTTGACGTAAGATATTGCTCGAAAACAAACAAGGCGAAATATTAATCAAATAGTAATACCTACGTAAATAATTAACTCTGAACTTAATTATATCGACGTGTAACTGTAGGAAATATGCTTTTTGTTAGACATAGCGTGTATGATATTATTGCTTATTTTGCCTTTGATATTTATTTACAGGGCTAATTAATAATATTGTATATTATTAAAGTTTTACTTTTTTTATTTTTATTGGATGGGAAATCATCAAATAAATTCTTCCGCTCTGGGCGGAGAGAAAGGGTGTGTCAGACTCTTACTGACTAAAACCCACCCTTTATTCCTTCCGTTGCCTGTGTTGCGGGGGACTCGGTGACCCATTAGTACCTTCCCGCGACATTAAAGTTTTACTTGGGGTTGAATTTATTTCAGGTTATCGTACAATTTGTTAATATTGAAAAATTACTATACAGTATGCTGACGTTCAATCTGCCTAATCATTTCCCAAATATCTTGTAGTCAGCTTCCAGATTAACCTGTTTCAGCAGAATACCATGTATGTATTTTACATAGAGCGACAGCCTCTTTGGCCGATAGGGCCGAAAGGTTCTGGAGTGGCGACCGCGTACCGGAAGACGTAGCGTTGGAAGGCAAGCGTCCTAGAAGGTGGACCGATGACCTTGTGAAGGCCGCAGGAATACGCTGGATGCGGGAAGCACAAAACTAGTCGTAGTGGCGGTGCTTGGGGGAGGACTATATCCAGCAGTGGACGTCTTTCGGCTGAAATGATGATAATGATGACTGCCTCTTTAACATCGATATCCCTTGGTAAGACTGGTTGTCCGACTTTTGGGCTTCTAACTACCTGTAACGACTGTCAAAGATCTACTAATGACAGGCGGGACCAACGGCACGGAGGTACGGAAGGATCTCGATATTATGTAATGGATGGTCTTGCCGCTTGCTCCGATCCGACCGCGGCAAGCGTGGCCTAATCTTAGATCGACCCGTACAGCTGTTATTACGTAACCATGAGTCCCCAAAAACAAAACAGAACAAAAGACAATCAGTGTTATATTTAATTACATTTTCTTTTCATGCAAAGGACTTTTCGTAAATTAGCGACTGTTTATGTAAGGATTATACCTACAAGTATTTTCTGATTTAAAAAAATTACAATGAAAATACATAACACAATATAACATTACGCCTTGTTTCCCCAAAAGGGTGGGCAGAGGTGTATCTGTAGTACAACCCACATTTCGCCAGTTATGTAAATACATAGTTTTCTTAAATATAACTAAAATATTGATTATACTAGGTTACAAAACGGATTGGTGTCATATTGTAAGGCAATACATTTGTCACACAAACAAGTGCATATAAAAAGTTAATTAACTCAAATAATAAAGAATAATAAAAACAAAATAGATTTAATCATGAGCACAGCCTGCAGGCTTAGCATGACGCTTTCTATTTCTACGAAGAATAAACACAGCTCTTTCTATACAAAGTGACATTTCGTTTCTCCATTTTTGACATCGCATCGTAGAAATCCTTCTACAATCTGTCATTTTGTGTTTCGTTTCTAACGATCTTTGTCTAGGTATGTCTTTTTTATGTAGAAAGATTTCTATGGTGCAATGTCAAAAATGGAGAAACGAAATGTCACTTTGTATACAACTATTCTTCGTAGAAATAGAAAGCGTCATGCTAAGCCTGCAGAAAAGAAATAGTCGGCAGCTGCATATATAATATTAGCTGTTAATTTATATTATGGAAATTATATCTTTAAAATTGTATGACTTTGCATGCCGTAAGTTAGGATGTAGCGGAAACTCTTAGTGATGTACCATCATATACCTGTACCTACATTGTTGACAAATAAATGAATCTGAATCTGCACGTTGTGTCTGTGATGAGAAGGTTTCCGCTCAGCATAATGCTGTGCTATGGTGCTATGAAAATGACGTAAGGAAAACAAGTCAAGTTTGAATAAAATTCAATTTTTTAAATTTGTAATAAACAAGTCATTATCGGATAAAACCATGAAGTGCCAAATGAAAACATCTATTTTTAGTAAACTTATAATGACGGTTAGTATAATTATTACTTTACTTTTAAAACTGTAACTCTTTAAAAATAATAAAACCTTTCTATGATTTCTATTCTCTCTCGTAATAATATTATTTAGTTTATTAGATACTCTGATTTAATATTCTCATATGTAATTTAGGAACTATAGAACTACAGCAGCTTTTTAAGGCTGAATGATATCATTTAATCGTTGCAAAAGTTTTGGTTAGGACATTTCTTTTCAATAAATATACAGGCAGGGAAATAAATTGTTAAGCAGATTGTAACATTATGAATATTTGACGTGTTATATCCATTTCATGTGTCAAAAAAAACAATGTGATTTGAATATACGGATTTATGGTGATAGTAAATTCAGTATAATCAATAATTTTCCCTGACCTTACATTAGGAAAGTCCTTATTTTTCTAGAAATTATCGATTGGTGCAAATCTATATCGTAACATTAGAGATTTCTTATCAATTGGTACTTCTAACTATTGTAATTGAAAACCACTACTTTACCGACTACGGCGAAGCCAAAATGAGTGTTGTATTTCATACAAGCGTGTCCCAATACTAAATGCATATTTTTTTAATTATACTTTCAGTAATTCTACTAGGTATCTATTATATGAGCAACTATGGCTGATACTACATATCTTTTGCAAAATAAAAATAAAAAAACCTAAAAAATGCAATTCCTTATTTAAATCACTTTTTAAATTCAGTCTAAGGATTTATAAGTCAATTTTGGAATCCAAATTATTCGATTTGAATAATTAACGTATTAAGGCTCGTGCAGACTAGCGTGATATCGCGGGTGCGACAGGCAGCAATATTCCTGTCGCTTCCGCGATATCTCCCCAGTCTACACGAGCCTTTAAGTGTTTTACATGCTATTTATAGAATGTTTTTGCTTACAGTAATTTCAATATTTTTATGAAACATTAGATTTAATCTTTACAAAAAAAAATATAAATTCTAAAGGAAACCTATTTCATGTTATTCCTTATAATATACTTACTTAAAAAAACATTATTTTATAATATTTTTAATTTTACACTGGTTTATTTTAAAAAGGAATCAAACGGGGGATACATCCTCAATGAGTATTAATATTTGATTCTGCTAATCTATAAATATTTGGAAAACGATTTTATTCATTAGTAATTCAAATAGAACCTTCAGTAGGAAGGTAATCTTAAAAAAATGTGCTTTGATGGACATAAAATATAATAAAAATTCTAAAACAGCTAACTACCTTAGATCTAATCATATTGCTCAACATTGACTCACATTAACATTTGACACTGTATTTTCTAGAACCGCACACATACTTATTAACTAGTTAAGAGATAAAACCTTATATCAAATAAATAAATAAAAAAGACGATAATAAAGGATAGTTTTTTGTCGAATGACTGCAAGTGTCATTTTTGACAGCTGTCAATTTTGACATTCGATCTATATAGCACTTTGTTAAAGTGAATACACTCTGATCATGGGATTACGTGCAATACCTTAGAAATACGAAAACTAAATAGTAATTAAATACGTCAATATCTTAGAAATCCCTGTTATCATCATTGACATAAATTATATACCTATAAAGACATGGTGTTCATTCATACTACACAAACTATCACGATAAGTAATTATAAAATAAAAATATGATAGGTAGGTACCAACTCACTAAAATATTGGCTTAATAAAATACATTACAATGTGTACATGATTACTTAAAAGTTAATTAACTTAAGAGAAGTATAACTATACATATTGCTTTTAAACAAACCAAATATCATGTCAGAATATTTATTTATCGCTCAGTTTTCAGTGGAACGATATAAAAATTACGTCAATGTAATTGTTTATCTTTCTAGACATAGACACTAAGAAAATTCATAAGATTTAACACGTAAATAACATGCTCTTAATATTATGCTAAATTAAAACTAACTTAAACTATAGAGGAACTGAGGCAAAGATTTTAATCGTTAGATTAAAAGCCCTACCGCGTCAAAAGATTGTTACGTTTCTGTTTCATTACTCCTCTGACACACAATGACGCAGTGACTTACGTGGTTGCCATGGAAACGCTATTTAATCATGTATGAGCTCACTCTTCTCAGTATGGACACTTTTTGGCTTATCTAAGTACGGTGAGGGAATCTAGCGATTTTAATCATTCGACCTATAGCTTTGTGCTCTAAATACTTGAGGGTTCAAACCTTACTACAAATCCTTAAATCTACATCTACACTAAATATTTTATTTAGCATAACATAAAGAGCGTCACAGTTCACACCGTTTACAATATTGTGTTTATTATTTAATACAATATATTTAGACAAGGAGTATCGTCTTATTTACAAAATTGTGCCTGTAGGAACAACAAATGAAAACTCTTTTTCCGTTTTGACTAACACTAGGTGACTTAAATGATTGTCTAAATAAAAACACGCTGTTGGAATTTCAACGCTCAGCTCAACAACGAAAGTTGTAAATCTGACAGTGCGTCACCCAGTGTTAGTGAAAACGGGCATTTTTAATTTTAACTAACCTATTCTTCGGGACTGGGGCCCTTACTTATGACTTAGTTACTACAGTAAGGCTACGGGTCTAGGTATTATCTATAGTACAAATCTAATAACTGATCTCAATAACAATCACTTAGCGCTAAAGGATCCTCATTAAAGTTGCTTTTCTATAAAATTCACTTCGTACTCAAGTGATCGGACATAGTTTGACAACGAACTTATCTGTTTTTACATTACTATTCGTAAAAAGAAGTGTTATGTATTTGAAGTCACATCACGGATTCCCACCTTAACACCAAATGGTTATTTAGGGACTTGTCTATTTCCTTGTCACCTGCCCGTTTATCCTTTATCCCACAGGTTAAACAAAGTTTTGACAACTGACATTGCCAAAACAAAAGAATGTTTGGTAATATATAATAGTACCTACAATTGTACAACGATCTTTTCGGCGTGTGTTTAAAATCGAAACTAGCGCCGCCATCTTGTGTTTACATGAAATAGCCCCAAATCATATAAAATTTAAATTAAATTATTTCTTGTCTTTATTCAAGCAGAAATCTCATTTTCCTTAGTGAGATTTCAAGCACTTTGCAAAGAATAGATTTGTATTTCCATAGTCTTTTTCGTCACTTCCGGCATTGTCGAATACGACGTGTTTTGAGTTTAAGTTTCATTCCACCAAAAAAACGCAACATAAATTAATGAATTATAAAATAAGTAAAGCAATAAAAATGGAAAAAAATGGGAATTTTTTTCTTGATTCCTACTCAATTTATATTTAAATAATGGATAAGTTTTGAATTACGTTTATTCTCTATTTCGCGAAACAGTAACAAATTAAAAAATGCAGCACTTTAGGTATTTTTTTACGAAATAACCTACTTTTTTAACCGACTTCCAAAAAGCACAAAGGTTTATATCGACGGTTAAAAGGTAATAGGGCATAAGCGACATTTTGGTCGAAAATGAGTTATGAATGCCATCCTACTTAATCTCTATATTTAAGTAAGATGGCATTCATAACTCATTTTCGATCAAAATGTCGCTTATGCCCTATTACCTTTTAACCGTCGATATGTTCGTCTATAAGTTTTATTTTATTTTATTTTCATTATTAAGAATCCCTTTGCGATAGGCTCTTGTTTTTAAGATCGACCATTATTATCTCTAAGCAGAATCTAGGGACACCATTGTGGCAGTATTAAAGGCATTGGGGACTTTTCACGAAAATGTGAAATTTTAATTAATTTTCACACATTCGTAAAAAGATTTTCATGGTCAACACGTGTTGATTAAGAATAAGGTAATTGATTTAAAATTAAAACAATAATTATTTGTTATTAATTATCTAAAGGTTAGTAAATTGATAAGCGTAATTCAGTAGTCGATTGTGCAATAGTAAAGGTATTTTCAGTAAAAAATAAATTCACTCCAAAAATATCGGGTACTCTTATCTCTATTTACAACTCTCATTTTTTTTTCAAAGTTGGGAACGCTTCCATCGTCGCACCTGAGAAAAAAGAGCAATATTAATAAAAAAGTGGTAAACATAATGAACTTACACACTTTTGTCTCAAAGATTATCAGATAATTTTCGTAAAAATGTCACACAATGTAGACACAATGGCTTTTTAATTGTTTCTGTAATTACCGGGTCATTTATACAAAAGGTCACGGGACTATATTATCAAGGAAATAGACACCATTAACCTGTCAATCTTGACCTATCATGTTATTTTACGTGATACAGCAAAATGTCAATTCCTCTAAGGGTTGTGATTCGGAGAACTGTTATTGCGAATAAAACAAAGCTCAGTGATACACAGGAACACACATCATTTTCATTCTAGCAATTCTGGCAACAAAGATTAAAAAAAAAAAAAAAAAAACCGGTCAAGTCGGACCCGCACAATGAAAGGTTCAGTAGTGGGGATAATTTTATCTCTAGGACAAACTTAATATTGTTAGTTGAAAAACATTTTCTCCCGTCCATCTATATGCGTCACGTTCCATTCTCCAACTGTAAATGTCAGTTTGTAATCGCATTTTGTTTTTTATGTGATAAAACTACAAATTAACAATTTTCAGATTTTTTCATTTACGTGTGCTGTGAGACCTTTTTGCCAAATTTCATTAATCTTGGTCAGCGGGAAGTACCCCATAGGTTTTGATTTATTTGCGAGTATCAAAACATATCGCATACACGGGCGCCTATTTTTATTGTGTTGACTTAGAAGTTTGTTTCTTTTAGAGCACCAAGGTACCGTAGGCCTACGTATTTGATATTAACTTCAACTTGATATCTCCTCGGGTCCCTGTGAAAAAGGTCTTAACAGACAGACAGACAGACAGACAGACAGACTGACGGACAGACGGATAGCGAAGTAATCCTTTAAGGGTTAATTTTTTTCCTTTTGAGCTGCGGAACCTTAAAAATAATAAGATTGTAGCGAAATTGTTTTATGTCAATGTTATGAAAAAAGGTCGCGCAAGATTTGCATAATGTCAAAACATTTCGACATTTAACCTTGTTATTATTTACTTAAGACGTAAACAACTCCTAGTACAAGAAAACGCCCGATAAGAATTACGAGACTAGGAGATAAAAGTTTAGTATGGCAGTTACAAGGGATCGAAGCACGTTTTTTGTCGACGCCCGAACAAAACTAACAAAAAGAAATGCTCACCCGTGACATCATTTGTTAGAATTGACTTTGTGTCGGCGTCCCGTCAAATGACTCCTCGTTGATAAGCCTCAGCTTCACCGACTCCCTTCTTAGATTATAGCTTGTTGAAATATGACAATGTTTCACGTCTACATTTAGTAAATCTTCATTCAATTCCACACCGCTTTTTTCTACGTCCGCGGCTGCGCTTGGCTTCCTTTTATGTCTAAAAGACGTCGCCCTCTGGGAACTGGAGCCCAAGTAACTATCAGTCGTCGTATTGCCATTGAAAGTCTTCTCAGAAGGACCAACTCCCAACTGATCTAATGGAATATTACCCCTCAAGTTTGCAGAGGAATCGATACAAGGAATCAGTTGTTTGAACTCCTTACGAAAATTCTCATTCATCCACGCATAAATGAAAGGATTGTAGCACGTTGAGGACATCGCTATAACGTGTCCCATGAAGAACATCAAGTAGTAATACTTCAAGTGTATAGCATACATGTAATAGTCATTGCATAGATTTATAATATTCAGAGGTAACCACGACAATCCAAATATCGTGACCATAGCTATCAACATCTGGTTTGTCCGTCGCTTTCTGTTTTTATCTAGCTCCTCTTTGCGAGAATTTTTGCTGGCAGCCTTCGCTTTGGCTCTGTCATTCAATTTGAAACTGACGCACGTGTAACAGAAAGCAATCACAATAAAAGGCAGCACGAATTGCAATACAGACGTCACTGAGCCGAACACTCGCCGCAACCGTTCAGACGGCCACGTCTCTTCACAGAACCTGCCTATATCTAGATCGTAGTACGTCATAAAGATAGCGTATGGCGTCGTCACAGTCACAGAGAAAGTCCAAATCATAACGATGACGATCAAACAAGTCTCAATCTTCATCCGTGGTCTGAATGGGTAAATGATTACAAAGAACCTATCGATAGCTATAGACATAAGCGTCAACGTGGATATGTATACGCTGCATCCTTGTGCGAAAGGCATTATGTGACATAAGAGGGTTCCCCAACTCCAAGCACCGCGGAATGTGTAAAGCGGCGTGAAAGGGACGGCGAACACGCAAAGTAAGATGTCAGAGAGAGCCAAGTTGCTGATGAAGAGGTTGGTGACAGTCTGCATGGCTTTGTTTCTGATGACCACGAAGCATACTAATAGGTTGCCGAGAAGTCCAAGAACGAAAATAATGGTGTAAATGACGCAGAACGTAGACTGTATCCATTTGTTATCGATGATGTTCTCATATCCGCTGTGCATAGGAGGCAGACCGTCTGGCGTCAAGTTGTGAGATTTTTCCGTTTTATACAGTTCCGTATAATTTACGGCAGTTCCGTTCATCGTACCGTGTTTCCCTCCGTTCTTAACCGCGGATACCAATTTATTTTGGCTTTAAAACGTAAATTTTATGGCATCGACGCTCCAAATTTTATCTGTGTCGAAACCTGTAACAAAATAAAAGCTATGTTTAACATCTTTGTCTCAATGAACACTGAAAAGACTGTAAACAATTATAGTTTTTCCGATAACAGCCTGAAAAACATTTGTTGATTTCTTTTTAATGGTGCCATCCTCTAAACGTTGGAAGATTTACGGACCTTTAAAAGTGTCTCTTATAATAAACCGGTGTCATTATCTTGTCATTCAATTATCCTTTTTTTTACTAAAACAATTGAAATGTTTTCAAAATTGTTTTTATCTACCATCTGAGCCTGAATGGTGAGCTTTAGTTAAAGCTCCTGATTAAAACTAATCAAGCAAAATGATGCTACATTTGAAGCCCAAATTAAAAGGTTTATTATATGGAATCACGTTCACTTGATCACGTAAACCTTTTATTCTTGAAATGAAAATAACAAGCCCGAAAGAAAATCCTAACATAGCTTTCCGAAATAAGATTTGAAAACCAAAAGTTTTCAAGGAGCATATAGCTTCACAATGGAAATGACTCAGACGAATATTATATTGTTGAAATTTTCGAGTAAGTATACCGTCTAAAGGCTTCTCCAAAATTGTTTGGTACATTCACAAATACACAGGTATTTTGTACATTACAAAGTACTTTGTGAAGGTACAAATTCCGGGACAAGCCATTCGAGTTTAGTGAGTTAAATAAGGCTTAGCACTTAGCGCCTATACTGTGTAAAAATTGTGTGATGTTTTAAATCAAATCAAATCAAATGTTTACATAATCATGTTCCCACTGCTGGGACACAGTCCTCTCTGTGAGAGAGTTTGGTCCGTAAACCACCACGCGGGCCCCGGTGCGGGTTGGTAACTGTCACATGTCTTCGAATTTTTGGTTCTAGGTTCTAGGCCGGTTTCCTCACGATGTTTTCCTTCACCGTTTTGAGAGCAGTGGTGATGAAATTATTTTTACAGAAGACAGGCGTTCGAACTCGAAGTCGCGGCCGTTACCACTGGGCCACCACTGGGCTTTAACAAACGCTTATTAGCTAGAAATAATTTATTTTGGTGAAGGTGAGATCTAATAACCTAGGTGTCATTGTATTCTGCCTGCAAGAAAGCATGCAAATTTTTATTAAGTTTACATACTTAATAAATTTTTATTAAGTTTATTATATTACTATTATTCTTATATATAGGTACAATTACCATGCGTTTATTAACTACCTATTTATTTATTTATTTATTTTTAATAATATTGTTATTATTCTTTTATTTATACTAATTTTAAAATTGTATGTTCCATAAATTCCTTAATACTATAAAAACAATAACTAAAAAACTTGAAAACTTGTTATAAAATTGTATCAAAGGCCTTTGAGAAAATATTTTACATTGAAAGTATAGACATGCTGGAATACCTACCTACGCTTAGCTAAGTCAGAGAGCTGCTTGGGTTTGAAATATTGGCTGAAGATGTGAAAGACGTATAGGCAGCTCCACGTGAACGTGACGTTAAGAAGACGACTGACTCATATTTTTAATTTGTAACATCCTTCCTCTGGCTGGGAGTGATTTCGTGAAAAACGATGGAAGTGTGTAACGGGAAGTGACAGCTTGAGCACGGAATAAGTAAGTACTTTTTAATAGCATGGAATTAGTGTACTCATTGAATAATAAGTACTATATAGACTGTAAGTAGAGGGGATCGAATTTCGACCAGGGGGCGAAAACTAGTAATGAATAATTATTCGAATAAATATTTAATTATTTAGCTTTTAAATTTTGAGGTTCATATCTGTCGCTTCTCAATTGCTTATTACCAAGGTGAGATATCAGATATTACACATCATATGCGACTACTGCAAGGCTCACTTGTTTTTTTTTCATTTATTTCAGTACATAAACATTATTTTTATATGGCTCTGAGTACCGACTTAGTTATCTACCTCTACCACGTTTCACAAGGCAAGATTAGCCTTTTTTTTTCTGGGTGGGAAATTATCAAATAACTTCTCCCGCTCTGGACGGAGCGGGAGGGTGAGTCAGACTCTTACTGACTAAAACCCACACGTGTTCCTTCCGTTGCCTGTGTTGCCAGGGGCCTCGGTAACCCTTTCGAACTTTCCCGTGACCTCGGCAGACATCGACCCTAGTGGACCCTTACACTTGTGCTGACGACATCTCTTTGAGGCACGCGAGGAACACAACGCGCCGTTGACCCTAACCTGCAGTGCTATTCTGTAACTTTCTCACCGTGAACACTTAAGTGAAGTGAACGTGGAGTGAATGAACTGTCAGTATCTTCCCACCTGCAGTGCAATTCTGTAACCTTCTCACCGTGAAAACTTAAGTGAAGTGTACGTGGAGTGAACTGTCAGTGTCATCCCACCTGATACTAGGGATGGACCAAGGATTGCATTTACAATCATAATCGAGATTTTAATAATATTTTTATGGTAATTATATTGATCATAATCAGTTAACTGATTAAATAAACGCAATCCCATGACCCAACCGCGATGTATTTTGAAGAAGCGATAGTGGATTGAGTCGACTAAAGACTGTGCGACGTTATTCAGCGTTGTTATTAACCCAAATCTATTCAATAAGAATAGATAACCAAGTGTGCCAAATGATCGAGTGAGAAAGTGTGCCTGGCTGACGGACCATCGAATTTATCCCTCACAAACTATGTGGAAACCTAACTAAACGATGTTTGAGTATGTGTACATAACCCATTTAAATAAAAAACATGCGGATTATTTAATATGTACCTTTCTAATATTTTATTATAGGTAGGTAAATTTAAACCGACCTACGCGTTGCCAATAATAAAATAATATTCATAAAATCACCGTCATCAATACTATAACAAAATTCAACAGTTCGACTGACACTCGCGCAGCGCGCGTGTTAGATTGTATATATTTATAGGAAAACAACTGGTGTTTATTGATGTTGTAAAACAATAACAGAAAGTACCTATTAAATAGCAACTTGACAACGTCAGCTGTCATAAGACAGATTACGTTGACATAAGGTTACGTTTCATTTCAACATTATTTATTCATTATATTCTTAGTGCAAATTAATGTTTTGAGAAACAAGAGTTTTAATTTAATACAAATGTAATCATCATTTCCTGAATTCATATTTAACAAACAGATAATTTATGTTAACAGTCAAGTCTTTTAAAGTCACAATAAATATATTGCCACTAAAAGACTGGATTCTGAACGAAAGTGATGATTTGCGGTTTTACCTACTCAAAACGAATGTTTATTAATTTTAACATTACAAGTTGATAACATAATAATCAATAGTATGATAGATTATTAATATTTAGATTTTATATTGCAATTTCTATGTACAAAGTTGTTTCTTAAGATTCTCAGACCTTTCAAGTGAAGTTGATATTTTATCAACTTTACGATAAGGTATCAAGTAAACGCTTAATAAATTCCTAAATTATCTTTTTAAGTTTAAAAACAGTTCCACTGTATAAGATTTGTTTATTATAACTTATATAAGTAATTATCCATCCAAAATTGTATGACGCTCTCTGATTGGTGGATAATAATACCTTAATATATGTTACTTATACATTATAAATAAACACTAGCTATATTGCTTAACTATCTCATTAAGTTTTAAAGTAATCTCACCACATAAGTTTTGTTATTTAATAGCTATGTTAATAGATATTCATCCAAAACTGTATGACGCTCTGTGATTGGTCGAAAACGGCGGGAAAGGTTTGAAATTGGTAAAGACTATAAAAAGAGCTTGGCCAGTTTTGGGGGGAATCCTTTACGCTAGCAGTCGAACGGTAAAGACCTTCGGGTGTCTGTCGTAATATTAAGCTGCTAAGGAGATCCACCGCCACTAGGAGATAGTACCGTAGTAAAGTGGAAACTCTGGCCGGTAAGCCCAAGAGAGCTGGTACGCTGTAACGCGGAAGCTCTGGCCAAATATCATCCAGGGAATCTTTTGATACAACTGTTGTGAAAAATGGACTACCTGTAATGTTCATGTAAGTTAATTAATCATATTCTTGAATGTTGCTGTTAACTATGTTTTCCTATATGTGTTATAATATGCCTTATGTGTTAAATCGAATTAAGAATATTCGTGTTCTGTTTCATTCCGTTGATAAATATCCATGTCTTTGAGAAATAGTCCAAGAGAATAATGTGATGAAATAATGTATACTCATTTTAAAATGTGTTGATAAAATACTTTAAAACAAGCTGCCATGGAGTTTCTTGTCCTTCTTCTCCACGATGACCTAGTTTTGGAACGGACAAGTAGTTTTCTCTTTAACGTATTTAACGGACAAGCCTAATTTAAATAAATGCCTACTCTTGTCTTTCTGTGCTTTTCTTCATGAAATCCTTTCCCTAAACACTATATTCGTAGACATTTCATACACAGTAAATAACTAGTAACCATTCTGACACTCAAACTTGCTAATTATGTGGGTATCATTACCTATAAATAGTCCTCTTACTCATAATCTGACACGCGCACCGCGGCCGGCGGACGGCTAGCACTTGCACGCGACGCTCTGTTATTAATATCAAGATGAAAAGTTTTTTTTTAAATTTGCCGTTATTTATTTTTAATTGCGCGACAAACAAAAATTTGGTTTTACTATCAAAATCCAAAATGGCGGCTTCAAACATTTTTCATCAAGGGTGTCGTTTTCATTGTTTTCGGGGGTGTTAAATCCGATAGTGAAGTCAAAATTAAAAAGCAAGATGGCGGCTGCGAAAATTGTTCAGATTTTTATCATGGGTGTCGTTTTCATGGTTTTCGGGGGTGTTAAAGCCGATAGTGAGGTAAAATCTAAAAAGCAAGATGGCGGTTGCGAAAATTACCAAACCTTTTGGAATAAAAAAAAACAAAATTGAGTTTCTGACTGAATTTCTGTTTTGTTATTTTATTTGAAAAAAAAACGCTAAATAGTAACGTTTCAACACTTAAATACTAGTTTTGAAATAATATAAAATGATCAATAGAATTAGCATCAAAATATTATTAAAATCTCGATTATAATTACAGATGTAATGCTTGGTCACTCCCTAGCATCAGTTGGATGACACTGACATCTCACTCCACGCGAGTTTTCACGGTGAGATTTTTACAGAATCGACATGCTGGTCCTTACCGGACGGTGAGCTACCCATTGCTCACCGTCCGCAAGCCCGCCGCCTACGACCTTGCGCTTGCCTTTTTTTTTTTTTTTTGAGGGTGGGAAATCATCAAATAACTTCTCCCGCAGAAGGAGGTGACGGCTGCCCATGCCCTCTCGCTCCGTACCATGGCCTGAACCAGGGCCGGACGCGAGAGGTCTCTGCCGCCGATCGCCTCCACGAGGACACGGCGATGCTCTGCCCAAGCCGGGTAGACCTCCACCGTATGCTCCACCGTGTCCTCCGGGCGGTCCACACAGTGGTGACACCCGGACGTTTCATCCCGCCTTATCCGACACAGGAACCTCCCGAAACTGCCGTGTCCGGTGAGGACCTGCGTCAGGCGGAAGGTGAGGACGCCGTGGCGCCTCTCTAGCCACTCCTCAAAGAGGGGACTTATCGCCGCAATCGTGGCGTGCCCAGCACTGGGTTGCGACAACCGTACTTTCCATGACGCCATGAGATCCCACCGGAGCTCCGTCCGCTGTGCCGCGATTCCTCGCGGCAGCGGACTTACGCCCCGGCGTTTCGCCTCCTCGCGCCACTCCCATACGTGCGCGAGGACTTTTGCCTCCAGATCCCATGGCAGCAATCCGGCAAGGAGGCTCGCTGCCTCACACTCCTACCTTGCGCTTGCCTGGACCTCAAATTCAAAATATTGCATAATGACACACTTATTTGTTTCGTTTCGCTTCTATATTATGTAGTATATGGATTACTCGTATGTATAATTGTATGGGTGGTCCGAAATAAACAATACGTATATTTTTTAATAACTATCTGCTGCTCGCGGCTTCGCCCGCGTGACTAAAATAAAAGTAAACCTAAGTTACTCATTATAACATCAACTATCTGCCAGTGAAAGTCCCGTCAAAATAAGTCCAGCCGTATCGGAGATTAGCCGGAACAAACAGATAAACAGAGACAAAAAATTTAAAAATCGTTTTTTGTTATAAGTATCGTATATCTTATGCATTTAATAAAAAAACTCACAATACACTCAATTATCCTGTATAACGTAGAACATGTATACCACAGCCGGTGACCTGTGACGCTTCAGCCTAAATGGCAAGCAATTGTGTGAACAATGCAAACCGGTCAACACTTCCCATGATGTATACGAGTAATTGCATATTCAATTCCGGTAATGCGCTCCAATTTAGTTTCTAACCAATTTGGTATGTCAAGGTTGAACTCGATATACAAGGTGTCGTTTTAGCCTCCTTGCCGGATTGCCGCCATGGGATCTGGAGGCAAAAGTCCTCGCGCACGTATGGGAGTGGCGCGAGGAGGCGAAACGCCGGGGCGTAAGTCCGTTGCCGCGAGAAATCGCGGCTCAGCGGACGGAGCTCCGGCGGGATCTCATGGCGTCATGGAAAGTACGGTTGTCGCAACCCAGTGCTGGGCACGCCACGATTTCGGCGATAAGTCCCCTCTTTGAGGAGTGGCTGGAGAGGCGCCACGGCGTCCTCACCTTCCGCCTGACGCAGGTCCTCACCGGACACGGCAGCTTCGGGAGGTTCCTGTGTCGGATAAGGCGGGAGGAAACGTCCGGGTGTCACCACTGTGTGGATCGCCCGGAGGACACGGTGGAGCATACGGTGGAGGTCTGCCCGGCTTGGGCAGAGCACCGCCGTGTCCTCGTGGAGGCGATCGGCGGCAGAGACCTCTCGCGTCCGGCCCTGGTTCAGGCCATGGTACGGAGCGAGAGAGCATGGGCAGCCGTCACCTCCTTCTGCGAAGCAGTAATGCTCGCTAAGGAGGAGGCGGGACGGTTGAGGGAAAGGCAAGTTTCGCGCCCTCTCGCCCCTAGCCGCCGCAGGAGACGCCCAGGGCGTCGGGAATCCCGGGCGGATTTCCGGCCACCGTAGGCGCGGGCTTGCGGACGGTGAGCAATGGGTAGCTCACCGTCCGGTAAGGACCAGGCCCGGGTCGACGGCGCGTCGTATTCCACGCGCGCCTCAAAGAGATGTCATCAGCACAAAGTAGGGGTCCACTAGGGCCGATGCCTGCCGGGGTCGCGGGAAGGTACTTATGGGTCACCGAGGCACCCGCAACACAGGCAACAGGAAGGAATACGGGTGGGTTTTAGTCAGTAAGAGTCTGACACACCCTCCCGCTCCGCCCAGAGCGGGAGAAGTTATTTGATGATTTCCCACCCTCAAAAAAAAAAAAAAAAAAAAAAAAAAAAAAAAAAAAAAAAAAAGGTGTCGTTTTGCATCCTCGTCAAATTCAAGGAGGTAACTATGCTAATGATACTCGACACGAATCAATAATAAAATAAGTAGGTCTTTTTTTTTTTTAACCGGCATGTGTGGGACACGCATGTTAAAACGCGGCCCGTGTGATACCGCACTGTAACTGCCCTTTTACACGCACACTACCGCATACGCAACGGGGTGATTCTGTTCTGTGAAAGTGGTGTACGAGTATTCTAAAATACTTTCAAACTTAAGTAACTAAAAAAACAAGTATGTATTAATTATTGTGTATGTGTAGGTATCGTAATTTTATTTGATTATGTATTTCTTTCATAGCAGCCTCCTGAAATTTGACAAGGATGCAAAACGACACCTTGTAGATGTACAGGGTTAATTTAAATAGGCTAGCTAAACTCCACAAACTCGATATAAAATTAAAATTAAAAAAAAATATGTTTTTTTTTAAGGTGGTCAACTGCCGCTGTCAGTGTTTTTATTGGTACTTGAAGTATTAGTTTAGAAAAACTGTTTTCTTCTGTTTTATCATGTTTAGATATCGATACTCATCACGAAGTATCTGTGAAGTATGTATACAAAAAAAAATTATTTTTAAACTGATATTTCAAGTGACTACAATAACTGCGGTCGATGACCCCAGATTTTTTTTCTATTTAGATACCCACCGCGTCTCCGGAGTTTAGCTAACTAATTTAAAACAAGCCTGTTTATATAATAATAATAATAATACAGACCCTCATCTTTGGTCGTATCCGCACGAATAATAAATTTTAAATAGATTAAAGGGCATTGTCCACTTTGTATGGGAATTTGGCTAATTTGGCTCCGTATTTAGCCTTTGAAGGAGGCCTTCACCTGTGGAGGGGTTCTTGCAGGATAAATTATATAATATAGAATACTTAGAAAAATAAATAATGTATACACACTTTAACTTATAACGATTGGAATGAACTTAAACTAACATTTAGTTCAAGTTCATTTTTTTTGTGAAACTAGTGTAAGGTTGGCTTTTTATAATTTTTTTTTTTTTTTTATAATATCATTAGCCAGTCAGCAAAGTTTGTTTCAGAAGAGTTAATGTAGGTAGTTAGTTAGCTAGAAAAGGTCCTTTGAATTCTAATATACTAATATTAAAAAGATGTAGCATTTGGTTGTAAGTTCGTATGTAGGGGGTAATCTCCGGAACAACCAGTCGAATTTGAAAAATGATTATATATGTATATTTGATAGCCCAATTCTTGAGGAAGATTTCAGGTTATTTAACATCACACTACATCCATTAGGAGCCAAGCAAAAAGAAGAAAAGTTAAAAAGAACGCTAAGTGAAAACGAAGTATAAGCACGGGCGGGCGATGCAATGCGACGCAGTGGGTTGGGGATACAAGAAATTTCACGCGGATGAAGTCGCGGGCAGAAGCTAGTTCTTAATATTTATAGAACAGACCCCTTATTATTGGTCTTATGACATCTATGCCTAAAGTCGAATTATTAATTCAATGGAGTAATCTGACATGTGCTAGCTGTCACTTTGTCATATTTATTGTATTTATTTTATCCTAAACTTTTACATTTATTTTACACTTATACAAGGTGTCGTTTTGCATCCTCGTCAAATTCAAGGAGCGCCGTAGAATCATTAGCATTAGCACCGAGTATGATAAAGGAGCACCGAAAATTTCTAAGATTACCTCAAAAAACTATCAATGAGTTATACTCCATGGCCAACTAATATCGATAGCTCAGGAGTTGAAAACTTAACCTATCAACATGTATATACGTACCATGCTATACACATATCTGCCTCGTCATTAAGACTATTTTATGCCAATGTTCGCAGCTTAGTTAAAGCGGGTAAACTAGACGAATTGAAATACATACTTAAATCATTTAACCAATTAATACACATTATTTTACTTACCGAAACATGGATAAAAAACAAAACGGAAGCGGAACTACTTGAAATACCGAATTATACACACGTCTACAATATTCGGACAGATGGTATCGGTGGTGGTGTTTCTATGTATGTACACAAAAATATCAAATTCTGCGTAAAAGAGGACCGTTACGTACATGGAAATAATTCTCTATTTATTCAGTTAGAAAAACTCTTGCTGACAGTTGGCGTCATTTATAAACCACCTAATACGAACGTTAAACAATTCCATCAAACGTACTCGACGCTTCTAGAAATAACGAGACAAAAAGCAATAATATTTGGTGACTTTAACATTGATTTACTGCAAAATGAACGCAAAACCACAGACTATAGGAACATGATCCAAGAATCAGGCTACTAAATTATAAATAATACTCAAGAGGAGTATGCAACACGACAAACAGCAAATAAGAAAAGCATAATTGATCATGTTTGTACAAATATTTACGATTCTAGCATACACATGGCAGTAGTTGAGTCTACTCTATCTGACCACAAGCAAGTATACGTAGGAATAAAGAAATATAAACAATCACTACTGCAAAAAAAGCATTATCAAGCAATCAACTATAAGGAACTTTCTGACAATGTACAAAAGGAAAACCTATCACAGGAAGACAATAACTACAACACGCTTGAAACATACATCAAAGAGCATATTGAACACGCTAAGATTTCTAAAACTAAAATCCTTAATTTACCTCAGAAGGACTGGATTAATAAGTCTATAATTAACAACATTACTGAAAGAAATCAACTATGGCATAATTATCTAATGGAACCAAACAGTGAACTATTAAAATCCAAGGTAACAGCTGCAAAGGTTAAAGTAAAAAAAAACGATATGCAAAGAAAAGAAGAAATATTATTATGATGCTTTTGATAAATGCAAAAAAAAACCCAAGAAGATGTGGAAATTGATAAATACTTTAGCTAAAAATAAAATTACATGTAACTGTGCTCCTCCAAAGTTAATTGTAAATAATACTATGATATCAAATGGTACAGAAATTTGTAACAGTTTTAATCATTATTTTGCGACAATTGGTTCTATATTAGCCCATAACATACAAACAAACCAATCTTACACTACACACACAAACACACAACATACTCTATATATAACTAAGGATAGTCAGAGCCCTAATCTATCGGAACTCGATCCTTGTTCCAAAGATGAAATCAATAAAATTATAGATAACCTAGACAATAACACCAGTTGTGGCATAGACGGTATAACCACAAAGGCTCTAAAGTGTATCGGACACCAAATAGCTGATAATCTTGAAAATTGTATTAATGAATGTCTGAAGAATGGTGTTTTCCCAGACAGCCTTAATATAGCCAAGGTGACCCCTATTTATAAAGCTGGAACTAGAACTGATCCCGGAAATTACCGGCCTATTTCAGTGTTGCCTGTTATTTCAAAAATATTTGAAAAGGTATTATATACACGCCTATTTAATTACTCGAAAGAAATAGACTTTTTATATGAACATCAGTACGGATTTAGACCACATTCTAATACACTTGCAGCAACAATAGATTTAGTAACTAAAATTAAAAATAATATTGACAAAAAGCAACTAGTTTTAGTTCATTGATCTTAAAAAAGCTTTTGATACCATAAGTCATTCTATACTCTTACAAAAGCTAAGGAGTACCGCAGGGATCGGTTTTAGGCCCACTGCTTTTCTTAATTTATATAAATAATATAAGTAATATTGGTTTAGCGGGACATATTTCACTATACGCAGACGACACATGTCTTTTTTACTTTGGTAATTCCATACTTAAGGTTATTGCTGAAGCCAGCAAGACCTTCATATCTTAAATACGTGGCTTAAGCGAAACTTACTAACTATTAATGTAAACAAAACTGCATACATAATATTTTCTCCTAAAAACAAAAAGATTCCTGATGTCCCTCCTCTTGTGGTAGATGGCCAACAGCTTTTAAGATCAAACCATGAGAAATACTTAGGCCTAATCTTGGACAGTAGACTTACATTCACACCACACATTGATTACTTATGAAACAAATTGATACCGTTAACTGGAGCTCTGCGAAATATCGCTAAATGTGTGCCATTTAATTTACGCTACACGATTTATAACACACTCATCAAACCGCACTTAGACTACTTAATACAAGTATGGGGACAAGCCGCTATTACACATGTTCATGACCTACAAGTAACTCAAAATAAAGCAATTAAAACTCTATTCAATTACAATTACTTAACACCTACAAAAGAACTTTACGCTAAAACGAAACTATTTAACCTACAAAAATTATACACATACCACATATGCATACTAATTAAAAAAATTCTAACGAACAAAATACATTCACAAATCACTTTCAAACGTAAAATATACCACTACTACGCTAGGAATAGGGATAGTATAGAACTACCTTCAGTAAGAACTTTATACGGAAGAAGAACTATTCAGTTTGAGGGAGCGCAGATGTATAATAAATTACCAAAAGACATAAGGGATTCTTCATCTATTAGTATATTTAAAAATAGGTTAAAGTTGTATTTGGCCAACTAACAATAATATTACACTACCTACATTTTGTACTCGATTGTTCGAACGACAAATAATTTGCTACTTAAGTTTTTTTTTTTATGCTAAGTTTCTCATATTTATGTGAACTGTGTATGTTCTTTTGAGAAATAAAATTTCTTTAAACCGAATTCGCGTTTGTTAATCATCATCTGTCTAGCCTTTTCCCAACTACTCGTATGTTGGAGTCGGCTTCCAGTCTATCCGGATGCAGCCGATACCAGTATTTTACATGGAGCACTAAAAAAAAGGAAACGATACTTTTTACTGTTGTTGTACAGTAAAAAAAACGGTTCAGGAAACTTATTTTTATGTTAAAATAATTGATCACTGACAGTGCATTGAATTGGGCAAAAACAGTAAAGAGCTAAACAGTTATTTCAATTGGATGAACATTAAAGTTTACTGATACAAACAGTTTCTTTTATGTATTGCCGTTTTCAGAGCTTAAGAGAGGCACAGTAAAATCTACTGTTATAACTCAACTGTTTTTTTTTCTAGTTAGTTTTACTTCTTTGGACAATAAGCTCTATTTTTACTGGCCAAAGCGGTGAACATTACTATATATATATATATACTAATCGATTGGGTTTACCGATTTTTTTTTCAGTGAGCGACTGCCTATCTGGCATCCACAACCCAGTTACTGAGTAACAAGATACCACTTGGTAAGAAGACTGGTTGTCAGACTTTCGGGCTTCTGACGACCCGTAAAGCCTGTCAAAGATCTACAAATGACAGTCGGGACCAACGGCTTAACGTGCTTTCCGAGGCACGGAGGGGTCTTGGTATGTAAAGATGGTCACTCATCCATGGACCAACTGCGGCAAGCGTAGCTTAACCTGATAGATCGACCCGGTGCGGCTGTTATTACTTAGCCACAAGCCCCTCTTGTTAATAAGGGGTTAAAATGTAAGAAGTAAGCAACTTTAGTTATAGTGTCCCCGAGACGAGCTCTTTCAGAAAGAGGTCTGAAACTACAAAAACTTAAGTATTCCACATGAATTGTACAATACAATAAAGTTCTGAATAAATTATGTTTCTTTCTTTCCACAATAAAGAAGAATACAAGATAATCCCGCTAGTGGAGTTTACAACTGTAACCGCTAATCCAACCCGGACAAATTGGCGGGGTGCCAACAACCCCGGGCTTTGTCGGTGATAGGGGTTACTTAGTACCCCAAGAGGAATTATACGGGATGTTTTTGTTTGAGTCACGATTTCGAAATTGTTTGAGGGTAAGAAGCTTGATTAATTATTGCTGTTTTCTAGCTTGCTTCTGCGAAAACTGTCAATTTAGACTGTGCGATTTAATTGTTTGTAGCATACCATAAGTTGAAGCAACAATAAAAGTTGCACCGGTTAAACAGTGCTCGTGCTCGTGCGGTTCGATTTTCAAATCGCCTTTGACTTAGCAGTTGATCAACTGTAAGTCGAAAGCGATTTGAACCGTCTCAACAGACTTTCAATCAAATTGAATTTCAAATTTAAAGTATTTTTTGTTGAACAACAAAATTTGTTTAACTAAAATCGAACCGTTTGAACCCAGTGCAAGTCAGTTGTGGCTTCAATTTTGTTGTATGCCACAGGACATCCTGTAATTGGGGCTTTAAGGATCTTTCTGATAAATGTACTGTTGTTCTTTGAATATCACTTCAAAATTCGAACGTTTTCAAGGTTTGAATCTACGATAATTTATTTTAAAAACCAAAGACTTGGCTTTCGAACTGTGGTTGTTTTGTTTTTTTTTTTTTAACTAGAATTCATTAGATTCATCCCCTATTACAAGGGAGTGGGACTTAAATATAACTCTACCCAACCCTTCGGGGAAAACTGGCGTGTTGTTATATTACGTCATGTCATTAGATTGTCGAAGAAAAGTGTACAGATCTTACCTTTTTTTTTTAGGTTGGGAAAACATCAAATACTCGTAACTTCCCCCGCTTTGGGCGGAGCGGGAGGGTGTGTCAGACTATTACTGACTAAAACCCACCCGTGTTCCTTCCTGTTGCCTGTGTTGCGGGGGCTTCGGTGACCCACAAGTACTTTCCCGCACAGATTTTACCTTGCGTCTTATCTAACTTTAGAGTATCAGTATTGCCCAGTAATTGAGTTGTGGAGGCCAGATTTTGGGTCACAACGATATGACCGCTAAAATGCGTTCATTTTAGAGACACAAGGGCAAATTGCCTTATTCTCCGCGTTTGGTAGGTAATCCACTCATGTTGTTCGTTTGCCTCCATGTTATGTTTAACTAGAAAATAGCATCGGATATTTTAGAGCTTACCTTTACTTAATTCGGTTCAAGAAACAAGTAAATGCCAAGCGCGACGGACTGGAAACTCACTTGAAAAATAAAATAGGGAAAGTTCTGAACTATATAGATACATCACTGGTTGACATGTTTATCCCAACACTAGCTTTTGTTGAAGTCTTTAGTGCTTAGTATTTCACATAAACATACATGGGCACTTATAAAACGTCAGAAGCTAGGTGCACGGTTCCAATTGGTCGTTTCCTATGGGGAAGAGCCGGCAATAAACTCCACAGTTACTCTTTTAAAAATAACTGGCTTTTAGAGTATTTTCAAATTAAAGTGAATAGGTATAGGAGGACAGTGCTGGCCTGTCAATAAGTACCAGGTACTTAACTGACATTCAAAACTTACCCATTAAACGGTTTAAAAGCTGTATTAAAAAAATCTTTGTAAAAAAGGGTACTATAAAATTTCTGATTATTTAGAAAACAAGAAACAAGAAAGCTTGGGATTGAGCTGCTCGCTCTGCTAAGCTTTATGATAAAACTGTAAAACTTAATATTTTAATTATCATGCAAATACATTATTATATACAATTTTATATACATATTGATATTGCTGAATATTATATACAAAATTACAGGATTTTTTTTTTGCTTTGAAAACTATTATATTACTTTAATTATTGTGAATGTGAAGACTATGTGGGTCAATTTCTTTTCTTTCTCAGTTAGAATTAACTATGGTCTGGCATTTTGAGTACTTTATGCGGCCTATCCAAATGACCTTTCCTTGGTAATGTTCGTTGAGTCGTGGAGCTTCTTAAATTCGAGTTGAGCTACACGATTACTGACAAATGCTTGCACTGACTGGACACAAATTTGATTGGACCTGTCCACTCAAAGTTCTTTCCTCATAAGACTATTTCAGACATGGATCTACGTGGTCCTCACATGATTTGACCAAGATTATGTCTGGACTTTAAATGAGACTTTGACCCTTGTGTTTGTTTCGCCATTTCTTCTCAGGGGTAGTCAGATAGGAAATGGTGACTCCATCTAGCTTATTTTTTTTATATGACGTGTAAAAGTGATTCAGATATCGTATTTAAAGAAACAATTTCATTTCATTTCATAACAAACTAGAAAATGGTTTACAAATCTAGTCTTTTTTAGGTCTTTTACAGGTTTTTATTTTTATTATTTTATTAATATTTTACATAGATTCTTGTGTATTTTGTGAATGTGAGAGCGTTGTAGGCTTAATAGACTAGATTAGTAGACAAATTATTTTTTGTTAAGTACCTGGTACTTCTTGACAGGCCTACACTGTCCTCCCATACCTATTAACACTGTAATTTTAAAACATTGTAAAAGCCAATTATTTTTAAAAGAGTAACCGTGGAGTTTCTTGCCGGCTCTTCTCCATAGAAAACAACTAATTAGAACCGTGCACCTAGCTTCTGACGTTTCATAAGTGCCAATGTAAGTTCATGTGAAATAAAAATATTTTGATTTTGATTTTTGAGTCTATTTATAAAAGACATTAATATAGTTCTGCCGTTAATGAGGTACCAGGGAAACCACATGTGCAGAAGGAATTATTGCCAAACTTCCTTGTCTTCAACGTAGTCTTTAATCTAATAATATGCTTTTTTGATAAGGACACGTTTGATTTTGTCTTTCTATCGCTAAACTTTTCCCCGAAGGACAGTTATAACATAACATCACGCCTATATTCCCCGAAGGGTTAGGCAGAGTTGTACCTATAGTTCAGCCACATTTCGCCAGTTATTCGTAGTCCCATGTAACAGGGAGTGAGCCAATTGCCATCAACTGGGTACAAAACCAAACTCCTGATACTGAGAAGTTCCAGATTGCTGTAACTGAGAAATTCCTGATGGAAAAACCCTTTACACGACCCGGGAATCGAACCAAGGACCTCATCGAACCAGGCTCAGAAATAGCACTTACGACCACTAGGCTAATAAACAAAGTAGGTACCAATCTAACTATTTAAATTTTCAAACAGCTGAAGAGCCTATTTTAAAGACAACAATCATTCTAACTAGAATTAGAAACCAGACTACTAAAGCAACAAACAAGAATTATACCAAACTTATGTAATAAAACAACTGATTATACAGCTTCTAACAAAAACGGAACTATCTATTTTGAAACGAGTCAACCCCAATGCAGTATCTGATTAATTATCAGATTAGCCAGTCAGCGCGGCTGACTACATAGAGTGCGGTGGACATGGGTACTCCAGTATCCCGTAGATACTCTTTTAGTGCACCCTAATAATATCATGAGCAGTGGTGGCCCAGTGGTTAACGGCCACGACTTACGAGCTGTTGTAGGTCGTAGGTTCGGACCCAGACAGCCGCTTTAAATTGTTTCATCACCACTGCTCCTAAAACGGTGAAGGAAAGCATCGTGAGGAAACCGGCATGTCCTAGAACAAAAAACATTAAGACATGTGATATCTACCAACCCGCACTGGGCCCGCGTGGTGGATTACGGCCCACTCCCTCTTACCAAGAGGAGTCCTGTGTCCCACCAGTGGGAACATTATAGGCTGATTATGATTATGATAATAATAGCAATGAATATAATATCATAGTAGAGAAGGACATTGTGCTGTTTCCACTTTTTGACGGAAATTTCTGCACAACATTTTCAAAAAGTATTGCTAACTTACCGACCGAATGGTTGAATTTAAGGGTCGGGTAATCGCTGTTGATCTTGGCCATACAAATGCGGGTCGCACTCACGCCGCGACACCGTTCGTTTTCATAGCAAATATTTATTTTTAGTAACGAAAATATGAATATTTGTAAAAAAACAGAGATAGTTATTATAGATAATAAAAGAGTAAAAAAAAAAACATGAAAATATCTTAAGTACTTTGAAAGTACTAGGTCAGTGTGCAAGTTAAAGTAATCACAGAATGTAAATGCAACATTGATTTATTATTTGTATCAAATAATAAATTGTACAATTAAATAAAATAGGAACCAGTTTGATTTTGTGTAGACTTGATCGTCGTATGGAGCTGGACCAGCATTTTTCGAACCATTGTTATCTTGGATACTATCCTCTAATTTATAATATTATGCTTGTTTACAAAGTGTACTTTTAATATGAGTTTTAATTTTTTTTCCGCGTGGCAGTCCAAAAGGTTTACCGAGGCCCCTGGCAACACAGGCAACAGAAGGAATACGGGTGGGTTTTAGTCAGTAAGAGACACACCCCCCGCTCCGCCCAGAGCAGGAAAAGTTATTTGATAATTTCCCACCCAAAAAAAAAGGTACCGTCATAATATTAATCTTCTTAAATTGTTCCAAGAGATTCACGGTGACGTAGATTATAAATGGCTCTGACAGCTCTCTTTTGCAAAATAAAGATGTACCTATTCAATGTCAGCAGCCCGACCCCACAGTAATATGCCATACAACATAATGCTGTGGAAGTAACTAAAATATGCCAAACGCGCGATTTCTAGTTCTGTCAACTGTCTTTCTAACAGCATAAGCGGCCGAGCTTAGCCGCTTTTTTTTTTTGTTAATTGCATCTCGTAGTTGACCTTGAGAGGTCGTGACTACTTAACGGGACTATCTTTAAGCGAACTCAAAGTCTACAGCCAGGGGCGAATTTCTTACATTACTAAGCGACTGCAAGTTAAGGGCACCCCCTGTGTGGTACGAACCTCGGCTTAGAGCGTCGCTGAGGGGAGGACAGCAAGGTGGGA
Source organism: Atethmia centrago (assembly GCA_905333075.3). NCBI lineage: Eukaryota > Metazoa > Arthropoda > Insecta > Lepidoptera > Noctuidae > Atethmia > Atethmia centrago. The sequence goes on from HG995384.1 coordinate 6,983,501, forward strand.
CAGGCTGGATCATAACTGGATAATTATTATTATCTAGGGAATTTATACCTACAGGCTCAGCTACGGCGCGGGCTGGCACTTCGTCGAGCAAGGATCGGCGGAGACAATTACGTCGGGGTCTTCGCGAGAGACCTCGGCGGCGAGGTTTGAAGGTCGGTCTGTGTAATTCGTGCACTGTACTCGTAGCCCTACTGCTTTCCTGGAGGAGGGTAATGGGTCATCGGGGTCGGTGAGAGCATGCCTTGGACGGCGAGCTGAGCTAATAGTGGAGGGCCTAAAACTGACGGCCTTCACAACTAGAGGGTTGCATTGGGTAACGGCAGAGTCAAAGAACCGCTTGGTGGTGCGTAACATGGACGGTTGGGTGGTGGGGATTTTAAGGTCGAGATGGAGGATTTCGTTTCGAACGAACCAGGGGGATCCCGTTGCCTTTCGGAGGAAACGGTTCTGGAGGCACTGCATCCTGTGGCTGTAGTGGGGCTTAGCTTGTGCGAAGACTGCACAGTCATATATGCACGCTGTGTAAATACGCAATTTGCACTTAAGGGACAATTCGCTGCGTGCATTTAAAACGGAGTGGAGCGAAAGTGGCACGCGAACGTACCTGCTTTATGTGCTCTGAGAAGGAAAGGTGGTGGTCGAGAGTCACGCCTAAGCTCACTTTACCCAAGGGATAGGCTTGCCGAACATGGTGAGCGGTCGGGACTTAGCCGGGGCGGCTAAGTCCCGCAAGAGATGTTATATGTGGTCCCCATTGTAGTTTCTTGTCTAGAGTGATTCCTAGGAAAACCGTTTGATTAATAAATTACAGTTTTTCTCCATCATTCAATATAAGATCACATTCTCTACTTCTAACATTAGGTAGTTTAAATCGAATGAATTTGGTTTTTTTTATAAATGCCTTAATAAATGGAAGGGAACATGTTAGTGTGTATGTTAGCGTGTCGTACAGTATTGATAGCCTAGTGGAGTGACCATCGGACTGCCAAGTCATAGGTGGCGAGTTCGAACCCTAGGCACACACCTCTGACTTTTCAAATTCATGTGCGTATTGTATAATTATCACTTGCTTAAAAAACGGTGAAGAAAAACATCGTGAGGAAACCGGCATGCTAACACCAGGTCAGTCACTAACCACTCGAAAAAGAAAGAAGTGTGGTGTATTTACGTTACTGTGTAGGTATTATCTTTGTTTCAATAAAACATTTTTCTTTACTAAAAACGACAAATAAGACACAAATCACTGCTACCCTTCTTGCTACAAAATCTTTAAAATTCACAAAGGTTTTCCCACTTACAATTTGTATTCCTATCATGCAAGCCATTTAAAATCCCTGGAGAGCACTTAATAGATCCATCTGACTAACATTATTGTATGCAAACCGAGATGCGGTTGGACCGATCGTCTTAGTTTATTCCCCTAGAGGTCTCATTGTTAGATAAGACCTCTTTGTTCCTTCCATTGGAATACGTGTAATTTTATTTATAGTGACTTTATGCCCAGGTCGGGGATGTGTCATTGGGTTTTTCCATCAGGAATTTCTTAGTAGCAGCCCGGGGTCTGGATTTGTACACATAGATTTATGGGTCAGCTCTTAACCTCGATCTTGCCTGATGGAAAGCTATGGCACGAGCATGCTCTGAAGATTCCTGTTCACTCTTGGTTTGAAGGCTGACGGGTTAGGTTAGAAGAAGGAGGTGAGGGAAGAGAACACTGACGTTGGCAGAGATTTCCACACATTGGTCGTGTGCATGTTAAATGTGTAGAAGAACCGAAATTCTTCAGAAAGGTCAGGTACTTAGTGCTTGCAACCGGCGTACGTGTATGATGTATGAGCGTGAACGAAGAAAAGGAGTATGTAAGGATCGTAGCGTTCCATAGTTTTTGCCTACCACCATCTGAAGAAGGTGTGAGTTTATGTATGTATGTATGTATGTATGTATGTATGAGAAGTGCTGTGTACGACTAGTCGGGATATCAACCTCGTGTGGATGGCAATGGACTCGCCCCATAAGGTCTACGAAGGACTTAAATATAACTGGTAAAATATGGGTGTATTAACCGCCTACACCTTCTGGGAATATGGGCGTGAAGTTATGTTTATGTTGAACTAGAAATTGCCCGTGGCTTCAGTGGCTTCGCCCGCGTGGAGGTCGGCAATTATTCCACGGGATTGGAATAAAAAGTATATAACAGGTTGGGGAAAAAGTTTCTTCGCATTTTTTAAGAAAATAAAAAAAATAAATTAATGTAGTTTATATACATTTAACTAAAGTATGTAGGTACCATTTTGTTCCATAACTTTTGCCATCTTGTAGGTAGGGACATGATCCCATTGCTATAAAAAATTTGAGACTTCTGATGAAAATACCGCGACAAGTGGTTTTGGCAGTCCTCTCGTGATGTTAACCTGACACTGCCTAAAGAATTCTGAAGAGACCGAAACAGGTGGAAATCTGAAGGTGCAAGGTCAGGACTATACGGCGGATGCATTAACACCTCCCAGCCAAACTCTCTTAATTTTTGCTGAGTGGCTAAATATGTGTGAGGTCTAGCGTTATCATGATGAAAAACCACACCCCTTCTGTTGATTAATTCCGGCCGCTTTCTCTCAACTTCTCGCTTTAATCTCATCAGTTGTTCCCAGTAGAGTTCAGAATCGATGGTCCTGCTTGGTGGTAACAGCTCATAATGAATTATGCCCTTCCAATCCCACCACACACACAGCATCACCTTGTTGCGAGTTAACCCGGGTTTCGCCAGTCTGTGAAGCCTGACCGGCCTTTGACCACGATCTTTTTCGAACGTTCTTGTCGTACGTGATCCACTTTTCATCACCAGTTATCAGCTTCTTCAAAAATGGTTCGGTTTCATTACGTCGTAATAAAGAATCACAAATGAGTACACGGTTCATTAGGTTTCTTTCAGTGAGCTCGTGAGGTACCCAAATATTGAGCTTTTTTGTGTACCCAGTTTTTTCAAATGCGCCAAAACTGTTTTGTGGTCAATTCCCAGTTCTTCAGCTACGTTTTAACTACTGATATGCCGATCTTGCTCCACTTTTTCAAAAATGGCATTCATTTTATTCGTAATAGGGCGACCAGAGCGACGTGCATCTTTGACATCAAAATTTCCGGATTAAAAACGCTTAAACAAAATTTGTGCTACTCTTACAGACACTGCACTAGGTCCATAAACATCGCAAATTCTTTTCGCGGCATGCTTGCATTTTTACCTTTTTTGTTTCGAATTTCTTCATTAGATTCACTCATCTTGACGGTACGAAAAACAAATGAAAATCACACATTTTCCTAATTTGAATTTGGAATTATGTTCTTTTTTAAACTTTCAATGATACCAAAACCAGCCAGATACAAATAGTATACCCGAAGAGGTTTTATTACAACTTCATACATACTATAACGCGAAAAGACTTTTTCCCCAACCTAATATTTAAATCCTAATCCAGGTTATAAACTATCTGATGAACAATCTGAAATTTCATCTAAATCCGTTCTCCCATGTTTGCGTGATTGAGTAACAAACATACAAACTTTACTATATATATTACTACTATAAACTCACGCCTCCTTCCCATGGGGGTAGGCAGAAACTATAGAACGCCACCTGCTACGCTCCTTAAATACTCCTTTTGCTTCGTTTACGTTCATGCATCTGGTCATACACGCGCGTAGTACTGTTGCGAGTACTACGCGCCTAAATATGCATGTACATATATTATTTTATAATATTATAATAGGATTTATTTTAGTCCCTATTCAACCTTTCGATTAACGGTAATTATGGTGAGCCCTATTTCAACAAGGCAACTAAGTATTTCTGGAATCCACTGACATTTAAAAAACTAATAAGAGAACCAGATATTTTTAGGGTTAAGGCTACCATCTTATTTTCATCTTTCTAATATTATAATGCATTCACCGAACGCCGACACACCGTCATTCCACCCTCACCTCATTGAAGTTCTATCTATTCGCCGAGCCCTTTACCTTTTGCCATGTAGTATCTAAGCCAAGCTGGGGACAGATAGACATCTGTCCCCAGCTTGGCTCAGATACTCTTAGTACTAGAAAGCTGTAATTTGCCATATGCGTATACATATTAATCACATCGACAAAATGGTAAAATAAAATCTTGAACTAATTTTTTTTGGTATGTCCCTTGCACGAAAAGTGGGGATGATTTTTTTAATTCATCTAATTTCTCATCATGTTGTGGGGTATCGTTGGATAGGCCGTTCAAAATATAGCGTATTTGCGTAATATTAAGGCGCTGACAAGACTCAATTGACCAAAATAGGCTTTACTTAAGAAACAAAATTGGCAAATCTGTATAGGTTGTGGTAGCGGAAAAAATATATGTTAATTTTTAACATATTTCCCAGAACTTGGTTGTTACCGAAACACGTTTTGAAAAAAAAATCTCGATACAAACTAACGTTAAACTAACCTCTTACCTTGAGTTCTAATCCAAAATATCTGCATTAAATATCAACATACGTTACGTATTTAATTAATAACAAGAACGTCTTATTTGAATGCAGAACTTGGTTGTTTTTTATTTTCGATTACTCAACTCAATTTTGAGTAAATAGAGAATTGCTTCGTATTTTGCAATAAATTACAAGCGTTGTGTCATCGCGCTTCTCTTTCTTTTCTATGCAATCTGACAATGACCGCGGTTTAGGTGTTGTCAGCGTCTTAAGCTTTAAAGTGCAAATTTTTATTAGAGTCAAGTGTGTGCCAGCTAAATGGTTGATTTGAATATGTGAAAAAATCATGGCAGTAATTTTAAAAGGAAAAATATCACAGGTTTAGGTTTATTAGGCTTTACAAGTTAACGAGTAATAGTCGACGAACTTACATGTCCAGTTGGTAAATTGACCGTGACGTATTTTGATGTATGAGAGAACATGTTTTTCAACTACAATGTTAAGCTTGTTTTTGGGATAAATTCGTCACAACTAAGGAACCCTTCATTGTGCGTGATTCGACACGCAATTGGCCGGTTTTTTTCTTTAATCTAGGTTTCTAAGTAAAAGTACTATGTAATCTAGTACAGATGGCCGATGTGGGCTGAAAGGCTTCTGGAGTCGTGACCGCGTACCAAAGACGTAGTGTTGGAAAGCCTGCTGGGAAGGTGGACCGATGACCTTATGAAGGCCGCAAGAAGCACAGAACTGATCGAAGTGGCATTGCTTGGGGAGGCCTATGCCCACACAGCAGGCCCGAGGTGGCGGCGCGTTGTATTCCACGCGCGACCCCATCGGACTTCGCGGGGGGAGTTTTACACCTCATTCCCCACCGCGAGCCTGTGGCGGCGGCCCACCAGCTGGGGATCGCGGAAGCCGCAATAGATCCTATGATCTCCGGTGCAAGTGTGGGAGGGGAACACCGGAGTGGTTTTTAGTCAGTAGAAGTCTGACTGACCCTTCCGCTAGCGCCAGGGCGGAGGACATCTGTGTGGATTTTCCAACCCGGAACAAAAAAATAAATAAAAGGCGTATGCCCAACAGTTGACGTCTTTCGGCTGAAATGATTGAATTAATTAATCTAGTACTTGGCTACAACTGAAAACATTGTGTACTCTTCAACACATCACACAAGTGAAATTAAGTACTCAACTACGAATTCGTTCACATCCCTTCTTACATACAATATTGCGTTCTGTGTCAAATTTATTTTTGTAACTGTACCTACCGGCTACAAAGCTCTTTGAATACCTCAAATGATCTCATAACGCTATATAAAAGACCTATCAGACCAATGCCGCCAGGTTCCTACGTGTTTCTTTAGAAAATTTCTAACTTTGTTACATAGTGGAAACGTGTCGTCTGATGAAGGAATGAATGGCCCATCCATTCATTCCTTCCATGCAATAAGCCAATTAAATGACTGAAGTAATCCATAGATTTTTCAAAAATACAGAAAGATTGGGTTTTCTCGAATCCCGTGAATTTTCACCTAGGCTTTATAGATTACTTAATTGTTGCAAATAGGTCACACTATCACGTCCTGAAAGGGATACCTACGTCAAATTAAAGTCACCCTGTATAAATAAATACAATGCCCCATTAACGAAGTAACTCTCTCCTACTCTATTGTAACTTTAAATTCCAGTACAATGTTATTCCGCAGCTCTTATACAAATATTTTGCAAGTGACATAGCATAAGCATAATCAGCCTATAATGTTCCCACTGCTGGGACACAGGCCTCCTCTCTGTGAGAGGGAGTGGACCAAAATCCACCACGCGGGCCCAGTGCGGGTCTGTAAAAATCTCATGTCTTCGATGTTTTGTTTCTAAGACATGCCAGTTTCCTCACCTTCGCCGTTTTGAGAGCAGTCGTGATGAAATAATTAGGTAACACAAAGGAAGCGCGCGGTCAGAACGCGGAATGGTAAATGTTAAAAAAATACAGATAAGACAAAAACGATAGATGCTCTAAACCACGCTTTAAAATTTAAATTTAAATGGGCTGGTCTCGAGGCGTATCTTGAAGACCACAGATGAACCAAAACGGTTACAACATGGAAAGGCCCACAGAGCAATCACTACAAAGGAAGACTTTACGCGCGACGGGATGACGACAACAAAAAAATACCGGGTCAAAAATGGCATCTTATAGTTAAAGACTGCAAAAAATGACAATCTTAGGAAGAGGCCATCACATCGAAAGGGGTTCCTAAATTTTTTTTTGTTTACTTTTTTGACGTAATAACGTCTTATAAATCAATGAACGCCGGCTGCACGCACGAAAAAGTGTCGCGTTCCGCCTGAGCCGAGCGTGCAAGCGAGAGCGCGGAACTAGCGATAGAGGGGCACGATCGGCCTAAGCGTTCGGCTTGTGACGCATCTCTCTCTCGTTATCACGTAAAATTATCGTCTGTAAACCGACTTTACAGACAACCAATTGTTTCACTAAACTTATTTTAAATCGTAAACTCTAAACTAATAGGAAATAAAATGGCTTTTATAAAGCGTCGGTCAGGGTTCGTACCTACGACCTACAACTCGTAAGTTGCGGCCGTTACCACTAGGCCACCACTGCTCATATGCGCTCTTTACGTTAGTGACATATTAATCATTAAAAAATAAACAGGGTAACAAATTGAATCAGTGAAAATGAGCACGAATCAATAATGCCTACTCTAATCAATAGATCACCTAAAATGAAAACTTTAACTTGTCTTAATGTTATTCCAACTTAAAGGCAAACAGTTTTATTTCCACTAGGTATCGACCTCAGAACCTATCAAATGTTCAAACAGATCGCAAACTCAAGTTTATTGTTTCATAAATTCAAGATGGCGACGTGCATGACATAACTATTATAAGTGCATCACGTAAGGGGCCATACATAAATTACGTCACATGAATTTCATCCCCCAAAATTACTTCACATGAATGCTCTGGTGTGACGTCACATATTTTGCAATTTTTTTATTAAACTGTACAATAAAATTGATAGAGTTGGTAATATTTTTAAATTTTTTGTTAAAGATTTAATACTTTCGATTTATACATATGACGTCACGAAGCTTATGGCTCTCCCCCCGCCCCCTTGTCACACGATGTCACATTTTTTTGACCCACTCCCTCACTCTCAACCTATGACGTAATTTATCGATGGCCCCTAATGGGCCAGTGTGGAATCACCATTCCACGCTGGCCATTAGGAGCCATATACACGTAAGATGCAGTTTTATGTGATATTATTTTTGATGCTGCTGGTGCATGTTAAGTGTCAGCCTGTATCGGCTGAACAAAGTTCACCCCAGCGCTTTCGCCTTAACGTTTCCGTGAAAAGCAATGTACTGTACATTGCTTTCCAAGGAAACGTTAAGGCTAGCTAGTCGAAAAAAATCCTTCATTATGAGACTACAGTACGAAACTTTCTAGCTAACCAACCCTCTGCTAAATTAAAATCCGTGAATGATTCAATGTAGGTTTTCTGAAATGACGTTCACTAGGTGGCAACACTGAGACGTCAGGTCCGGGAACCTGTCAAAAGTGTCAAAGCGCCTATATTTTCTTTAGTCGTGACTGAATGATGAACGCATGAATGAAACGAATGATGAACGTCATACCTACTACATTTTATACTTATTGTCGAAATGGAAGACCTCTTGTCAAAGTGGCGCCATCTGGTGGCGTGAATTTTCATGAAAACCCTCATGCTTTGACATTACATTCCTCACATTTATCTTCTACTCCAAATATCCAATTCTTCATCTCAAAAATAAATTCAAAATAGTAATTAAAAAAAAAAAAATTAGACTTCAAAAATAAATTAACGCAAAATTATGGAATAATGTTTTTATATATACAGGAAATTAACCAACAAAACAAAATCAAAAGTAGGTTCAAAACAAATTAAGGGCCTTAATTTTTTTTGAGGTCGGTGCCAGCATTTAGCTTCGTTTGTTTTTTAATTACTTTTTTATTTCTTAATTTTTAGTTTTAAGTAAAAACTGGAATATTTTTTTGAAATAAGTAGTCAATATTATGATTTTTCTTACATGCAGTAGAATTTGACCAAGGTTTTGAGATGTTTTCCATTTGACACAACACCCGTAGCTCGTATCAATGAGCCATGCCGTCACACTTACACGTATTAGCCCATCCATCTTGAAAACTAGTAAACTGATTTTGATGAAACTTGCACTGTTCTTAACAGATTATCATATGTGAATATATTTAATTACCAATAATATTACATACATACGTATCGAATGGATGACCTCCTTTTTTGAAGTCGGAAAAAACAAAATAGTACGATCAGTTAAACAACGATTCTCTTCACTAAAACCATCAACAAGCCTTTATCCATTAGTAAAGACAAATATTTCAATAAGGCCATCACTTTAAATACTTGCTGCTTAAGTACGCCCTTACCTACTTAGGTAGGTTGTTCTGAGAGCCCATCGAGAGATACTCGGATTAAAAATGGAGATGAACAGGAAATTCGGATTGATTTTATAAATCTTGAAGAGTTATGACCTTTTCAATTATCTACAGAATTTCCGTAAGTAAGAATAAGGCGATTACACACGAATTTCCGTAACCCTACGGCTACACTGTCGCGCTAACGCGAACCTTACTTCGCGTGCTCTCTGTTGTACAGCGAGACGTCGACCGGTGTGCGAGGGAGAGCGCGCGAAGTAAAGTTCGCGTTATCGCAACAGTGTAGCCGTAGGGTAAGTGAGAATAAGGCTATTATCACACTGCACAGTTCTACTTAGTCTGTGCACTGCACCGTGCTTCGTTGCGTAGTGCGGAGCGGCGATACCAAAGCGCAGATTGTGTTTTCTAATATTACGGCTACATTGTCGCGAAAACGCGAGCTACATTTCGCGCACTCTATCTCGCACACCAGTCGACGTCTCGCTGTACAACAGAGAGCGAGTGAAATGTACTTCGCGTTATCGCGGTAATGTCGCCGTAGCATCACAAACTGATAAAATTTTAAAATCTGCCGCCCATCGCTACGCGACGTGCGACGCATTGCGGTGCAGTGTGATAATCGCCTCATTTTACTTTTGTGGATTTATGATGTAATCATGTTTGTCAGGGAAATCAATTGTTAAGGACATTGGTGCCGATTCCCTTGTTCACAAACTAAATTAAATTTAAGTTCAGTGCATCTTTTTCTTTCTATTTCATTAAGAAAAGGACAGAAGATAAATTTTAGTTTCGTACTGTCAAATTAATCATATTGAAATAGAAAGAAAAAGATGCACTGAACTTAAATTTAGTTTAGTTTGTGAACAAGGGAATCGGCACCAATGACTACCAATTTAAATTGTCATTCCTGTATGAATTTAATTGGGGTCGGCTTCCAGTCTAACCAGAAGCAGCCAGTAATGTACAGTATTTTTCGAACGAACTTCTTTAACGCGGCTTGTGGTAGGAGTAAACTGGCAGAAATCGTCACGTAACGAAAAAGCGTTCTGCCCGAAAAAGTCAGTTTCAGTGTCAAAAGATTTTTGTTTTTGTTTTTTAATACAGATCCATCTAGTATAAGTTTTTAGCAACTAAAACTTGTACTAGATGGTTCTGTTTTAATACATAATATACAGCGACAAGGACTCTTCTACAGAGGCATGAGGAACTGGGTGTAAAATTCACTCATTCTCCAGAGAAAAGGGAGGATCCTCCGATCAGACGGGTGTCGTGTCTGGTGGGCAACTGCCCGACAGTCGATGTCGGGATGTTGTATATAAGCTAGTTGTGCGATAAACTTATTTTGCACGATGCAGGATTTTGCGTGACGTCAGAGTGTTGCGTGGTTCGCATGTGTCGATGTAGATGCCGCCACAGTGCTAACCAGGTGTCCCACGACACTTCTCGACTTTTTTTTGGGTTTGCTATCTATCTAACCTCCACAAACCAATACACGATAACTCTAATTAAGGCTGGCTGTCAAACTTTTGGGCTTCCGACTTCTGATGACTGTCAAAGATCTATGAATGACAGCCGGGACCCGTTGGTCCTGGCTGTCATTCATAGATCTTTGACGTGCTTTCATAAAATAAATTCTCTTTAAAAGCAGAATCATTTACCCTTCAGTAGGTCAATTGCAGGCATATAATAATAACCCATATACTCGTATAACTGACTCCCACAAACTACAACTCAGCCTCGGACTTATAAAATAGTTTCTTCCCTACTGTTTAACGAGAAAAGTACGAACGTCATCAAAAACTCCCCGAGCCTTTATTCCGGGACTCTTAGCTGCTGTATTGTGGGTACTCTTGTAAACGTGACGTCAGACAAACTAATTGGATGCGTGTGAGGGTAAGTGATGTGTGTAGGTATTGGTGATCGTAGGGGAAGGGAGGTACCCGAATATCGGATGGTTGCCTAATTTCGGATAAACGTAGAGCGCACTATAATTTTCTGGAATTAATGAGAAAAAATTACTATGAATGGTCTAAAATGCAATTATTGTTTGAAACATGTTTTTATAATAATAATAATAATAATAATACCCATGCACAAGAAAAATAGGGCGCTGGTATGTGCCTTGGATTCGCTGCTTAAGGATTTCTTCGAGAGCAGCGAGGATCTCGTTGATACACACTCGATCCTATATTGCGCGGCTGTTGCGGCATGTCGTTTAGCGAACGTGAAGTTCCCAAACTGCGACGGAGCTACTCGACCAAAACCAGCCGTACCAGTGCCTGGCAATGCAGGATCGAGCGTCGTATTGATGGGGCCAGGGTACTCATCGGCAAACTATACTGCTTCAGGGAGGGAAATACACGACCACGAGTGATGCGCTTTGTATGGCGGGCATCCTCGGGGACTGGAATCAGCCCTCGAGAATACACGTCTCGTGTCACAGAGCGCATCGACTTCCTGAAGCAGAAAGTTTGTGCATGGGCGAGCTGTATTCGGCGGTATAAGCGGCGGGTTGATCGATACACGCAAAATCGCATGTTCCAGAGAGATCGATGAGAGGTGGGTATATAAAGCTTGGGAGTGACCTGAACAAAACGAGACTGACGTGTGCCGCCCCGATGATGCCACCACGACTGCGTTCTGGCGCAGCATCTGGTCGGTACCTGTCTGCCATGCTGAGGCTGACTGGATGCGGGATGTCGAGCGAGTGTGTGAAACTATACCAGAAATGGTAGTAGTCATTATCACGCCATCAGATATAGCTAGAGCGGTCCGTCCGTTACCGAATTGGAAATCACCAGGACCGGACGGACTGCACAACTTTTGGCTGAAATGGCTAACTAGTTCACACACTTGCCTGGCATCTCAGTTACAGTCATCCTTTGAGTCTGGGTCGCTACCACAGTTTCTGACGACAGGCATTACCCACCTGCTCCATAAGTCAGGTAGTCCCGCGGAACCCAAGAATTATAGACCGATCACGTGTTTATCGACGGTCTATAAACTTCTTACATCCATTTTGAGAGCAAAAATTAACACACACATTGACAGTAATTCGATTATGTCAGCCTCTCAAAATGGATGTAGGAACGGGTCCCGTGGCACTAAGAAGCTACTTCTCATCGACATGACCATTAGCCAACAGGTTCGTCGATTCCGCAAGGATCTGTCGACTTGCTGGATATATTATAAGAAGGCTTACGGCTCGGTGCCACATACATGGCTCATGAGGGTGCTGGAGTTGTACAAAATAGATACGACTCTACGCACCTTCCTTGAATCGTGTATGGGGCAATGGGTCCTCCATTGCCCCATACACGATATAGTCCTTTGCTATCCGGGGTGTCGACAGATCCAGGGGAATGATGAGCCTGTATGGATTAAACGGGGAATATTTCAGGATGACAGTTTAAGTCCACTTTGGCTCTGCTTAGCCCTGAATCCTCTAAGCACGCTGCTGGAGGATTCAGGTCTAGGCTATCAGTTGAGGAGAGGTGGTCACGTCATATCTCTACATGGATGACTTGAAAATCTTTGACCCCAACAAATTGCAACTGATGGAGCTACGGAAGGTAACTGAAACTTTCAGTAGCGCCATCAGAATGGAGTTTGGTGTGGACAAATGTGCAATCATGCATGAAAAGCGAGGGGAGATAATGGAATCCGAGGGAATTCAACTTTCGGATTCCATACACCTTAGATCCCTCTCCTCACCCGAAAGCTATAAGTATTTGGGTATGTCGGAAGCGTTAGTCTTCAACGTTACTGACATGAAGCAATCGTTGAAGGAGCGCTTTTTTGGCCGTCTGATGAAGGTATTGATTAGTCCTCTTTCAGGCGAAAACAAGGTGCGTGCCTTCAACGGTTGGGTCATGCCGGTTTTGATGTACTCTTTCGGCATACTCAAATGGACTCAGACTGAACTCGACGCTCTGGATAGGAGGGTCCGTACACTGTTGACCGCAAACCGGATGCATCACCCACGATAATCGGTGATGAGACTGTACATCCCGCGGAAGTGCGGGGGTCGAGGCTTTTTAAATGCGAAGACCCTCCTCAACCGCGAGATATGCAGTCTCAGGGAATATTTATTGAAAGCCGAAGTGGGTATGCACCGTGATGTGGTCGCAGTGGACAAGGGGCTCACCCCACTTTCGATGGCTAAAGAGAACTGGTGCAAACCTGTAATAGTTACCATGGATGATCGCAAGGAGATATGGCAAAACAAGGAGCTACACGCTTCTATCGGGCTCTTCATGAGCCCGATGTTGATTTCTTAGCGTCCGTATCCTGGCTACGTTTTGGGGACCTTTTCGGGGAAACTGAAGGTTTTGTCTGTGCAATTATGGACGAAGTTATCTTGACGAATAACTACCGGAGACATATTATGAAGGACGGGACGGTTGACGTGTGTCGGGCATGCCACCATCCGGGTGAGTCTATCAGACATATTATCTCTGGTTGTTCTCGTCTGGCTAACGGCGAGTACTTGCACAGACATAACCAAGTGGCTAGGATTATTCACCAGCAACTTGCTTTGAAATATAAACTTGTGAACTCTGAGGTACCGTATTACAAGTACGCGCCCGACCCAGTTCTCGAAAATGACCATGTCACGTTGTACTGGGATCGGTCTATCATTACTGACAGGACTATTGTCGCCAATAAGCCTGATATAGTGGTGATAGATCGATTAGCGCACCGCGCAATGATAGTCGATGTTACCATTCCACATGACGAAAACCTCGTGAAAGCTGAGAAAGCACACGAGGTTGTTGACATGTGGAATGTTAACTCGGCTGTCATTGTGCCGATTGTCGTTACGGCCAATGGCCTGATGGCTGAAAGCCTCAACCATCATATCTTGAGGCAATCGTTAGGTGGCTGGATCAAGGGCCTGATTCAGAAGGCAGTACTCCTCGATACGGCCCGCATTGTGAGGAGGTTCCTTTCTCTGGAGTCCTAACCACCGGTAGCTTGGACCCTGCTCCCGACACCGGCGGACCACTATTTTTTTTATATTTTAAATGTTTTTTTATACCTTTTTTCAAGAAATATTTAAAAATATATTTTATATGTAAAAAAATAAATAAACGAAATAATAATAAATAATAAAATAATTTATTTGCGTAAAACATGGTATACAATGGTGTTAAGCATAGGTCAGAGTGGCACAAACATGTTTAGCTAAGGTAAAACATAGCATGCAAACATTTAATGTTACAGGGTAATTATAATAAAGTAAGTACATTAATGTTAGAATTTAATGTCAATATTTTTCATCCATAAATTCTTTTAAACTGTAAAAGCTACATTCATTTAGCCACTTGCATATATATTTTTTTTTAATAATCTTACATTGCTAGACAGCTTTTATTATATTTGGTTAGCTTTGGTAAGTCATTTAACACCAGTCCATAAGGATCACGTCTGCAATTCTGCATCGAGGACATATGTACATCGCTTGCTGTTTTGAATAATTGTTTATTATTGGTCACAAACATACATATTTTTTAAATATACAGAAATGGAAGCGGTAACAAACCAAGTTTTTTAAATATTATATATACTGCTCGATAGCCTCTTCTGGTGATGAAAATCGTTGACCGTGTAGTTGGTTCTTATTTTTTGCAAACAAAATAAAATCACAAGGTGCCAGGTCAAGACTGTATCCAGAATGGCTCATAATTTCTACGTTGTTCACCTTCAAAAAATCGTTTTACCGTTCTGTTTGGCTGTGTGAGAACAGGCATTGTCGTGGTGCGGATGATATGGCGGTTGCAGTTATTTTTACAGAATTCGTCAACAACTTCCGGCAAACTAATGGTCGTGTACCAATCACTATTCGCGGTACAACGATTCTCCAAAGCAACAGTAGCCATGTGTCCAGTTTTATAAAAAAAGAAGCAAACATCCGCTTAGAGGCACTTTGCTCGCGCGCCACTATGGTCGGCCCATCTCGAAAGACCCATTGCTGCTTTGTTTTAGGGTCGTGGCAATAAATCCATGTTTCGTCACCTGTTACTATGTCCCACACAAAATTTGACAGCCCTTCCTTGAATTTGGTAAGCATGGCATTGCACCAAGTGACGCGGTCCGTGTTTTGAGCCTCAACCAAATTGTGTGGGATCCATCGCGAGCACAGCTTTTTCATACCCAAATGTTTGTGTACGATTTTTTTTTATTTTATTTAGGCAACTAACAGCAATACATATAGTATGTTACAGAGTATGAGTATTACAGTACGGTATGGCTAATAATAGGTTTCCCTGTATAACTAGGACAAGTATAAAATATGCGAACGGACTACTAAGAAATATTTAAATTGAAAAGGTGGAATTTTAGGTTTAGTTATATACAATTAAGTTTAAATTTAATAGAGAAAAAAAAGTTTGAGTAAAAAAGTTTAAATTTTAAAAGATTAGCAGTTTGTCATTTGCCTTCGTTTATGGTTATATTATTTTTTTTAATGTAAGTTTATTACAGTTAAATATAGGTATCCAGTTTAGGAAATCTGCATTATAAATAGGAACAATACGAGTCAATACACCATTTTTGGCGTAATTGTTCGAGTGCCGAGGCACGTGTAGCATTGTAGCGTGTCGAGTGCGCCGCAGGGGAGCGTTAAGAGAACAATCTTGACACTATTAATGACAATTCCATTAAAGTTATATGGTTAAACAATAGGGCTTTTTACGAGTATAACTTATACATTGACATTTACTGTGACCTTGTTTTTATGTAATAATTATTTCAGTTATTCAGGTCCTCTTGAAGAGCCTTACAGTCATCGAGTGAGCTTATTTATAAAATATTTTTTGTCATCAGCGTACGTTAAGTGTTCAGATTGTTTCAAAAGAACCAGTGATATCAAATAAATATGCGTTGTAAAAGAGAGGCCTCAAATGGGAACCCTGCGGAACACCGCTATGGATTTTAAATAAAAATAGAACGGTAACCTCCTATAAACTATAGCTTGTGATCTTTTAAATGAATATTATTGATCCCATCGTAAAAGATCGTCGAGTATCGTCTGTATAACTTGTGGAGCAAGATGACATGATCGATGCAATCAAAAGCTTTTTCAAAATCCGTGTAGATCACGTCAACCTGCCCACCGCCATCTGTATTCTATAGAGCAAATTTAAAAAGTTGTTTCAAGAAACGGTGCTTACAAACAGCACCGTTCCTTGAAACAACTTGAAGGAATACCTCTGAGGATGTGTGGATAGATAGTATTGTAAACTAGTTTTTCAAATACTTTGCCTTTGTATTAAGTATTGAAATCCCCCCATAATTTCTTATTATTATTCGCGAACCCTTATGTATTGGAACGATAACACAAAAAACCTACACGATCAAAACGCGATCATAGAGACCAGCTGATTTTTTTTAACATCATGTATAGCGTCAGTAATTCTCAAAATGTTCATTACCTAAAGTAACTGGCTAACTATAATACTCGTAGTACATTACGATTCGTGTGACATAAGTAGCCCATTATTTCACGGCGTGAAGTTAGCTAAAAGCCGTGAAATTTAATAGACTTACTTATGTCATGAGTACTCGTATTGTATACTATTTTTTAACTCGTGTGATTTAAACCCGTCATATTTTTTAGTTATTGAAAATATTTATTTAAAATAGTATATTGGAACTGGAGGGAAGTAGACCATTTCAAACCACGTGTCAACCACGCACTCAAAACGTATACTATTCAAATCTGGGCTAAGGGGTTCGGTCACTGTAAAATAGTGAATTTTAGGTGTTAAAAGTCATGTTAATATAACGCAATTACACACAATTACAATACGGGGTATCAGGTCAAACACACGAAAACTTTTTAAAAAGGTCACGGTCAAGGTTAATTAGAGGTCATCCCAAGAATCCCGGGGAGTGTTAACATAAGGGGGGGTGAAAATTTCATTATTTTTGACCTAGGACATCCAGTTTTATGAGATATTTGCTAAAAACTCAAAAAAGGGATTCCATTGGCAACACTGATAAAATTTCGGTTAAAAGACGCGGGAAAAAAATGATATTATTCAAAATCAAAATCAAGTCAATTATTCAAACTAAGTTGAAAATCAGCACTTTTCGAACGTCAAAGTTACATAAGATAGTCCCACAAAAATTCCCGCCCTTCACCATTACTTTTCGCTCGGTGTAAAAATGGTAATCCATTTTTATTAAGTCACGGAGAAGCGTGGCTAAAGTACGGATTTAGGTCACACAGTGCTATAAAATTTGTTTTCATTGAAGGAATTCAATGAATGGTCACGCATCTACTCCTGACCGAAGCAAGGGTACTTCGACCTCGCAATAAGATTGCTCGCGTGGTATTTTTAAACAAGGAGACCATCCCTTTATATCAAATGGCGGATGTTAGAAATATTCATAGCTATGTCTCTTAACATCCGGTTTCTGAAAGGGTACAAAGGATGATTCTGATATCCTATTTACAGAATAAACAATATCATTTCATTTCTCAGTGATGAACTATGTTATCAAACCAATCCACATGAATTTAATCGTCTGTTAGTATTGGTATAATTTCTATGGTACAATCCTAATTCCAAAGTATTATTATAAATGCAAAAGTGAGTTTGTTACGCTTTCACGCTAATACGGCTGAATGGATTTGGATGAAATTGGGCACATGGATAGACCTGGAGAAAGGCATAGGCTACTCTCATCCTGAATTGCAGACGAAATCGCGGGCAACAGCTAGTAAAGAATAATTCATTCTATTCTATTATCTTCTAATGTAGCCTCCGTGCTACCTATATCAATACGAATTACACGGTACACCTCATCTCATCGTCGTTCATAAATGTCAAGTCACTTAATAAATTAATATGTACTGCCTCCGGCGTACATGTTTAAATGACCTTGTCGATGTTCGCGTTTACGTAAACATCACCAAAACGTGGCCCTGTACACAATGGACGATATTGGACGCGCTTCGACGCTCACTGATGGTTAAATAGCTTTTATAGTAAAGGAGCGATGGACGACAGCGTGACCCACGTGGCCAATTTGGATAACAACAACAAACAATATTAAGGACTCTATAATAGGTAAAAGGTTTAATGGAAAATGTTATTTAAGAGAAACGTATCTCTTTCTGTTATCTACGCTTTTAAATATGTATGATTCGTAATGTTTTTCATAAATCGATGCTGAAAATAAATATGTAAGGCATGCGTTTTATTTAGGTACATGTTTTCAGAACGTTTCATCGGAAAAGTCGCGGTGTATAATTGAAATGAATGGACAAAGAAGAGCCATTATGTTGACCTCTTTCTGTTTTCATAGACAAATCACCACAATGAACTCTTTGTCCGCTTCATTAAATGTTTGATGACACGTGCAAGAGCTACTTCGTTAGGAATTTAAAACACAGGTTTAAACACAAAACTCACAAAAAAGGACACTAATAAAATAAAACCGACTTCTAAAAATCTTTTGTCGTCTAAGGGATGAAATTAGTATAACGAAATCAATTAGCAATTGACAGTAACCAAAAAATTTAAGGTTAGATTACGCTATGGAAAGGTCATACGGGTGTTGTTACTTACGAAAATCGAACGCGAACGCCCCCACACAAGCACAGACAACCTAGATGTTAACAAAAAAGAAAAGAACAACGTTTGAATTTATAATTACAAAAAAGGAACACTAGAAATGCATTTGTTTTTGGCAGGATTGAGAGGTTCACTCGACATGATGACATGCGCGGGTTTGTTTCGCGCCTGCGCAGTCCTCCAGACCTCGCCTCAGACTACAGACAAGGCAATTATTTCTGTGAAATTTCCGTTTCGCCCTGTATCGGAAATTTTTAGGCCTTGCCGTGTCGGTCTCGTCAAAGTGAAGTTTTGACAGGTAATCGTGACTGCCATTTTTTCGTTAAAATGACATGGTTTGATTAATAGATGTTTAGTTAATACACTGGGGTGCGTCAGGGGAAATTGGATTATAAACGCTTTGGCGTAAAAAGATTTAATTCAGTGTTAAGATACTTGGTCAGTTTTATCATGCGTGTAATAATAAAGTATGGAAGAGTACAATTGATGGTTTCTCCCTAACTTTCTGGCGTCTTGCCAGCTGTAGGTAACATCAGTTCTTCCAAACGAGAATTCTTAAAAATCTTCATCCAATCCAGAAATTCGTACGTCCCCAAAAGCCAAATGGAAAATGAACTGGTTACATAAACTTACGGAAATGATAATTAAATTCGCCTTTCGACTATTTACAAAGTTTTCGCTATCGTAGTTCCCGAGCCCGGTAGGCACATGCCGCGGCGTCCTATTGTACAAGTTGTCGGTACTTCCGCTGTCGACGGATATAGCGACAAACTACTTCCCTCTGTAGATATTGCAAAATGAATCGCGCTTGTAAGTATATTGTAGTAGATTGGAGAATTTGATTTATGGTTAGTTTTTTTTTTTTCATTTGGAAGCTGACAGCTATAATTAGTAATGCCAAAGAAGATAAACAAACGATAGATGGACTGTGTGAACAATTATATGGATATAAAAGGAGTGACTCCTGAGATGAAGACTAATAGAGAAGTATGGAAGAAAAATACATGTTTCTCCGACTCTAAATCAATTGGGATCTTTCTCATCCTCGGCAACTCTAATTCAGCTGCTATGAGCCACTCTGCGAACGTCGCCGCTCCGACTAGCCTGGGGTATCCCACCTTACGTTTTGGTAAATAATCCTTGATTACCCGACTGCCCCAGAAGGAGGTTAATGTTCACGAGAGTATGTATGTATGTATGTATGTATGTATGCATGTATGTATGTATATATGTCTATTTCTTTGGCACGCTCTTTAGCCTAAATGGCTTGATGAATTTTAACATGAGGTGTCGTTAGATTCGTCTCAATTGTGGGAGTGACATAGGTAATATTTATATATTCCATCAGAAAATACGAAAAAAACGGGAGGGAAAGGCTTTTTAAAATTAGATTGCTACAATATTGATATCAAATAATAGCTAGTAATGAGTCAATTCCATGTATAAATATATATTAATAAAACTAAAAAGCTTGAAATAAAACAGCCTATGTCATGGTGTATGATCTATAATTTCATCCAAATCCGGCTGAACAGCCATTTTAGCGCGTAAGCGTAATCAATAAACAAACAAGCTCATATTTGCATTTATAATATCTATTAGTTACGATTGCACTTTTTTTTACTCTGGGTTTTGTATTTTAGTCGTGCAGTCTTTGAGCTGATGGAGAAATATTTAACTGATCCTCAAAAAGTTTATTGACCTTCTAATGATGGACGCTTTTTATAATAATGAACCACTAAAAACTTTTTGCGCTTCAAATGATGCTCGCTTTTTAAAATAAAATATTTTTAACTTTCTAGCCTTTTCTTGCAGTAACCAAGTTAGGGTACTCCAACCAAACAGGTTAGGTTAGGATAGAACAGCTGTCACGAACCACTCGCGAGCCGAGTGAGCGAAGCGAGCGGTGCCGCGGCAGCGTCCGGCGAGCGCTGCATATAAGTTGATCGCAGTTACTTGGCTATTTCGTATTTAGAGAACCCCAAAATAGAAATATTTTGAGGGTTGATTAAATACATTCCTTTACCAAATAGGTACATAAATTAAGTTAGAATAAAAAAAAGCTTAAATAGAATGAAAACTTGAACTCTTATAATTTAGACCAAGTAGCCAAGGAAATAGAAATCTTCGGGGTTGGAAATCCTGTCATTACATCACATTTTTTTTTCCTATAGATAATATGTCTATAGTCCTAACTTCCTAACTTATATTATAAATGCGAAAGTGAGTTTGTTTATTTGTTTGTTACGCATTTGCGTTAAAATAGCTGAACGGATTTTGATGAAATTTGACACATGGGTAGACCATAACCTGGATTAGGGCATAGAATACTTTTTATCCCGATATTCCTACAGAATTGAGACTTGCGCGGGTGAAACCGCGGGGCACAGCTAGTATGACTATAAAACATGTTTTTCTTATACATTCTCTGAGGTTTTACCGTCAGCCCCGATCAATATGATGTTACCGAAGCCCCGATAAGCTGTCTCACTTAGCAACACAAGATATTCCGTAGCGAAGTTTATATCATGGGAAAGAAGCAGATGGTATTGAAATACTTACGAATATTTTTCTCGTTCGTTTTGGGGTGCTATAAAAATACACGTCAGAATTGAAATGATATCTCATTATGTTTTGAAACTCTGTCTGGACAAAAATATTTTGTCAATGTTACCAATGTATAGTCGGGGTAATTGACACCCTACGTCAATTTGCCGCGTTATAGCCATTTCATTGAACTAACTGTGAAATAATGACAATTATAATTAGAATTTACGTAAAATTTAATTTGGCAGCTAAATTACAAAACAAAACAAAATCAGCCTATAATGTTTCCACTGCTGGGACACAGGCATCCTCTCTGTGAGAGGGAGTGGGTCGTGATCCACCACGCGGGCCCAGTGCGGGTTGGTAGATGTCAAATGTGTTCGAATTTTCGGTTCCAGGACATGCCGATTTCCTCACGATGTTTTCCTTCACCGTTTTGAGAGAAATGATGATGAAATAATTTACACAAAGTAAAGCGCCAGCCTGGATTCAAACCGGCGACCTACAACACATAAGTCGGGGCCATTACCACCAGGCCATCTAATTTGTTAATAAATGTCCCTGACTTCACCTCTTACCAAAGTTCGTACTATAGCAAAGTTGATATTATTTAGGGAAAACTCAGTCACGATAAACTAATTGGACAGTAATTCTTACTTTATATGTGAGTGAAAAATCCTGTAACGAGATTACAGAACATCACCATTTTAAATGGGTATATAACGATTACTTACTATGTATTCTGTAGGTATACATAGTTAAGTAATCGTCCCAAAGACTTAATCGTCCCAACGACCTATTCGGCCCAACGACTTCATGTGCTTTCCAAGGATTGCTGTCCATCGGACTATGAGAGTGAGGGAAGAGTGACTGTACCTGTGTCTGCACACGCACTTGTGCACTATAATATCTTCCGCACCGAAGGTTAGCCTCCGCTGAGATTCGTCGCCATGGTCGGAATTTGGTCTGGAGGACTGTATTTAATTCTACAGTCACCAGCCTGTCCCTTGCTGTCCTCCCCAGCGACGCCCTAAGTCGAATTCCGTACCCCACTGGGGGTGGCCTTAGAGTATAGTCGCTTACTTTACAAGTTTATGCCCTGGCTGGATTTATTAAGGCACCGACAGGAAAGTCCGGTTAAGCAGACGACAACCTCCTAAGTTGACCTGCGACATGCCAAACAAAAAAAAAACTGCGTGCATACTTTATTTTTTATTTTTTTTTTGTTTCGGAAATTATCAAATAACTCTCTTCTGCTCTGGGCGGAGCGGGAGGGTGTGTCAGACTCGTGCTGACTAAAACCCATTCGTGTTCCTTCCGTTGCCTGTGTTGCCTCGGTAACCCTATCGTACTTTCCCGCGATCCCGGCAGACATACCATACACTTACATAAGATTCCATTTTTTTTCTCATAGAGTATTGATATATATTTTAAGACGTTACGAACATAATACACATATCAAAAAAGTCTAAGCAACACGCATCATTTACAGAAACTGCACGTCTTATTAATTGATACTTTATTTTTTTCTTAACCAACAATTGGTATACAATCTTTTTGTTCTTGGAAACATATACTGGCTGATTTTAAAAATAAAAACCTTTCGATTGTGTTTTGCTTTCATTAAAATAAAAGCTGATTATGTTTTCATGATTTCATGATAAATGATAAATGATTTTATTTCTGTAAGTAGGTTTTTACAAACACTTTTACACGTCATGTGTTTTCGTTGCTTAATAAATTTTGTGTTTATCATTTTGAGATATACAGTTTTTGAAAAAATTGAGTGGTGAGTCATTTTTTATATCATGGAGCGATGCCATTTGACTGCTGATGAAATGCAGAGAGCTGTAGGAATGCTACAAGCGGGCACAGTTTCAGGTAACTTGGCATTTTTGGTGTCAATACGAGTAGGAGCGTGACATGTCCTCTTTGGCAGCGTTACGTTAATACAGGGGATCCTGCTGATCAGCACCCAGGACGTGGAAGGAGTACAACTGAGCGACAAGACTGATACATACAACTGACTGCAAGACGTCAGCCGATGTTAACCGCCCGGGAGATAGGTTTAAAGCTACAATTCTCAAGGGGCGTTTTTGTTAGCCACCAAACTGTGAGAAATAGGCTGCATGAATATGGCCTACGAACACGACGCCCAATTAGGTGCCCACCTATACGCCATGGGAATCGCGCGCGTTGAAACAAATGGTCTAGAGAACACTTGACATGGACCCAGGAGCAATGGGAAAAAAAAATATTTTGCGATGAGTCCCGGTTTGGATTTAGGCCTGATACGAGAAGGATAAGAGCGTATCGTCGTCCCGGAAATGCTGAACGGCTGAGATGCGTCCAGGAAGTGCACCCTTACAGTTGCTCTACAGTGACGAAATGGGCGGGTATTATGAAGAACAGACGAACTGAGCTCGTTTTTTGTAGATGGCAATATGAACGCTGAAAGTTACGTTGAAAATGTCCTCGGGTCTTATGTCCACCAATTTGCACAAAGTCTTGGCTCAGATTTCACGCTGATGCATGACAATGCGCGTTCGCATACAGCTCGTAGTACAAGAGAGTACTTGGCAATGGAACACATCCGGGTATTGCCGTGGCCGGCACAATCGCCAGACTTCAATCCCATCGAGCACGCATGGGACATACTCCAGAGGCATGTTCTAGAGAACCTGGACGGAGTGTCGACAACCCAACAACTGAAAGACTTGTTAAAATTCCATTGGGAGCGATTGCTGCAGGATCAGATAAACAATCTTACAAATTCAATAAAAAATCGTTGCCGACAAGTTTTAATCAACAGACGCGGTCACACATGTATTGAATTACCAAATAATTGAAAAAATGTTGTTATTTAATTTTGAAAACTTTAATTTTGTTTTAACTTTATTTTATACTACGTATGTTACGGTACATATATCCTGCCGGGGTCGCGGGAAGATACTAAAGGGTTACCGCGGCCCCTGGCAACACAGGCAACGGAAGGAATACGGGTGGTTTTAGTCAGTAAGAATGACACTCCCATCCCGCTCCGCCCAGAGCGGGAGAAGTTATTTGATGATTTCCCATGCAAAAACAAAAAAAAAAAACGGTACACATATAGTTAATTATTGTGATTAAATGAACAATTGAATGAAGGATTTTGTTGCTTTAGTTACTAATGAATAAAAAAATGCTTAGGTATTATTTATAAAAGAAATATAAATATATTACAATAGTAAAAATCGTTCAAAAGTTCAAAACCGTACATGTTGCTTAGACTTTTTTGATGTGTGTATTTGCAAAACCATACTATTATTAAATTTAACAAGAAAAACGCTTTTGTATTTTACATAACTAAGGTAAGGTACTTATGCTCGTGACTGTACATACTAAACAACACAGAGTTAATTTAACACTGGTGCCGATTCCCTTGTTCACAAACTAAACTAAATTTAAGTTCAGTGTTTTTTTTCTTTCTATTTCATTAAGAGGCCGACAACACCTAAAGCGCGGTCACTGTCGGACTGCATAGAAAAGAAAGAGAAGCGCGATGACACAACGCTGGTAATTTATTGCAAAATATGAAGCAATTATCGATTTACAAAAAAACTATAGATTGTATAAAAAAAAATAAAACACTATTATGCTAATATGTTGCTTGTTGAGTAATTTGACAAAAATGATTGCATGTAATTAGTATGGTTTTTAATCGTTAAAATAATTTTTTAGAGGAACCTTCGTGATTTTTTTCTATCGTATCAAATTAGTTATATTATGTTTTCAACACACTATCTACCTAGCATATATCCTTAAGAAGATCATATATTTTTCTGATTTTGTTTACTGCAGTGGATCATATACTTTAAGGCATTATAAAACTTATAAAATTTGCGTTTAGGTCCTGTAGTCCCCTTAAGAAAAGGACAGATGATAAATTTTAGTTTAGTTCTGTCAAATTAATCAGCGCCTGGCACTACTCCATACAAGTTTAGACGTGATTAAAAACTTGCCTACTAAAATTACGTCAAGCGCTGATTAATTTGACAGGACTAAACTAAAATTTATCTTCTGTCCTTTTCTTAATGAAATAGAAAGAAAAAGATGCACTGAACTTAAATTTAGTATATTTTGTGAACAAGGGAATCGGCACCAATGACAATCTACCTAACCTTTTCCCAACAATGGTGGGGTCGGCTTCCAGTCTAACCAGATGCAGCTGAATACCAGTATTTTACATGGAGCGACTGCCTATCTGACCTCCACAACCCAGTAACTGGGTAATACGATACCCCTTGGTAAGAGTGGTTGTCAGATTTGTGGGCTTATTAGCTGAGTTCATTTACCACTTTTACAGTTATTTAGAACTCAACTAGGGGCTTAATAGACTAGATTTGTAGACCATTTTCTATTTTGTTAAGTACCTGGTACTTGTTGATAGGCCTACACTGTCCTCCCATACCTATTAATACTGAATTTTGAAAACCTTGTCATTTCATTAACTTCATTTATTTATCACTCAACTTTTTATCACTTATCATCTTCTTCTTAGTCATCGCTCCATAGAAGACAATATTAGATTTATTTAATTGCACAAACAGTGACACTTATAAAATTGACTAAATTGTGAGTTTTTGTATTTAATACCGGTCAAGGACCTGAAATAAATTAATTTTAATTTTGTAAATGCCAAATATTTTTAAAAGAGTGACCGTGGAGTTTCTTGCCGGCTGTTCTCCATAGGGAACGACCTATTGGAACCGTGCACCTAGCTTCTGACGTTTCATAAGTGCCCGAGTAAGTTTATGTGAAATACTAAGCACTGAAGCCCTGAAAAAAAGCTAATGTTGGGATAAAACTGTCAACCAGTGATGTACCTATACAGTTCAGAACTTTGCAAATTTTATTTTTCAAGTGTTTTTCCAGTCCGTCGCGCTTAGCTTTTACGTGTTTCTTGAACCGAATAATGTAAAGGTAAGCTCTGGTTATTAAGGTTTACCGTAGGGAAAATAGATCTACATTGAAATACCTACCTACTAATATTACTAATAGGTAAGTGGCGAAGGTCATCATCATCTCTCAGTTACTGGAAGGTACTTATGGGTCACCGAGGCCCCCGCACCACAGGCAACGGAAGGAATACAGGTGGGTTTTAGTCAGTAAGAGTCTGACACACCCTCTCGCTCCGCCCAGAGCGGGAGAAGTTATTTGATGATTACCCAGCCAAAAAAAAAAAAGCCTTTGGTCCCTGCTGTCATTTGTAGATCTTTGACAGGCTTTACGGGTCGTCAGCAGCCCGAAAGTCTGACTGAACCAGTCTTCTTACCAAGTGGTATCTTATTACTCAATTACTGGATTGTGGAGATCAGATAGGCAGTCACTCCACCGAGAAGTCTCGGTATGTTAAGATGGTCAGTCATCCACGGAACAACCCCGGCAAGCGTAGCTTAACCTGATGGATCGACCCGTGCGGCTGTTATTACTTAGCCGCGAGCTCCTCAGGTAAGTGGCGAAGGTCGTGAGTTCAAATTACAGGCGTAACACTGTAAGTGACCTCCTAAGTTAGTTTTGACATTGAAATACCACAGCGAGGTGATTGCAGAACATATTAACAATAATAATGCCTTTAATTTTAACAATTCAACAACATTTAAGGCTCCTACATACTGGCGCGACTTGTCGCGTGACGCGTCGCGACACAAAGGCACCGCTTGTAGCGCTACACGCGGTGTCTTTGTGCCGCGTCGCGTCGCGCGACAAGTCGCGCCAGTATGTAGGAGCCTTTATTGCGCTATCTAGGTGGTCGAGCAGACGAGTTTTTCAAACATATGAAGTAATGTATTAAGAATTCGGATTGTGACAGAAAGTGTAAATTCAAATTCAAAATGTTTATTTGCAAAGAAAACATAGTTTACAAGAAGAGAAGATCTTACAACCTTTAAAGTCGTTGTATTCTGCCTGCAAGCAAGCGTGCAAATTATTTATGTTCAAATGTCATAAATTCATAATTATTACGCAGATTATATTATTATTAGTTCATTATTATTACATTATTATTACCTTATTATTACATTATCATTACATTATTATCACACATTATTATTACACACAAATGTAATTAATTAATTTATAATAGATTCATTATTTAATACTCTGAACAAATATGTTTATGTTCTAAAAAATGTTTAATACTGTAGAAACACTTTTTTGTAACCACTCTGATAATTGTGTTTTAAAAAGATTACCCTGCAACAATTTAAATTTGTTTGGTATGGTTATTATAAATTAATATACATATATTGAACACATTTTTCTTATAAATATCTTTATTTCCAGCTGGATGATATAAGAGGTTGCGAAACATAGCCCTTTTCTGTCGTGGTATAACCTCAGTATATTGCTTAAAATAATGCATGTGAGTCTTTGTAAAAGTGCAGATATCTCTAATATACATACAGGGCAGTGGAAGAATTTTCACCTTTTGAAAGAGTGGCTTACAACTATCTAAGAACCATGTCCTGTTTATTACCCGGATGCAGCGATTTTGGAGCTTGAAAACTGTGTCGGTATCGGTCGAGTTACCCCACATGATTAGTCCATAGCTTAGAACAGATGAAACGTAACCATGGTAAGCTGCAAGAGCAGCTTCTACAGACACATTTTGTCTCAGCTGTTTAAAGCAAACACAAACCTATATGCTCCACATGTAGTATGCAATTGGGGTACAGGTTTATTGATAAAAGCGTTTTCAAGATCAAAGATTCACGGCTTAACCCTACATCTAGAAATATCTATCTGAAGACATCTATGTGTTTTTAGGGTTCCTTAGTAAACAAGGAACCCTTATAGTTTCGCCATGTCGGTCTGTCTGGCTGTCCCCGCTGTAGCTCAGAGACGCTTAATACTAGAAAGCTGTCATTTGGCATAGGTGTACATATTAGTCACGTTAACAAAGTGGTAATCTTGAAAAAATTCAAATGTTTTTTTAGTGTACTTCCCTTGCACGTAATGTGGGTATGATTTTTTTTTCTCATCTATCCCATGGTATGGGGTATTGTTGGATAGGCAGTTTAAAAATATTGCGGGTCTGTGAACACCATTTAACGATTCAAGGATCCGTTTGAATAATATTAAGCTTTAAAGTGCAAATTTTTGTTAAATCAAGTCCCCTGCCAGCTAAATGGTTGTTTATGGACATGTGAAAAAATTAACGGCAGTAGTGAATATAATGAAATTAAAAGGAAATCTATCACAGCTAAGTAGGCTTTACAAGTAAACGAGTAATAGTCGACCAACTTAAATTTGCCGTTGCAGAATTGACCGTGATGTATATCGATGCATGGAAGAAGATTCGGATAAATTCATCTCAACTATTCCCAACTACGGAAACCTTCATTGTGCATGATCCGACACGCACTTGGCCGGTTTTTGGATTATACCACTAGTGACACTAAAATGAGATCGTAAAGAATCAAAGCAGTAATCTGACATTTCACTAATCTGTAAAATTCATTAAATGATTATTAATTTTATTTTAATTTATTCTATTGAACGTGATATTTTATTGAAAACAAAACTTGTGAATTTGATTAAAGAGTGACATTATTTTTCTTAATTTGGTAATTATTTTTTGACAACTAAGAGAATGTCAGATTGCTGCTTTTGATTCTATACGACTCATATTTAACTTTAAAAATCATAATTATCTACATACTAATGAAAGGAGAGCTGTTCTCTGGCATGCAGGTATTAATCGTTCACCTTACTGAGCGCCATAATAAACAATTTACATAATAACATTATTTGCTCCAGCAATCAGCCAGTACTTCATCAAAGAATATCAACTTCGTCAAACCTCTATGTCTGGACTTGAGAGCTAATAATCTTCGTGTACAGTCGCCAGCTCATCAAGTTACCACAAACTGTCAAATTTTCTCATTCGATTTTAAACTTAACCATCAACAAATAAGGTATAAAATCATTTGGAGAAATTTTGTACAGTCCGTACAGAATATCAATCAAGTACAGTCGCCAGACTATACTTGATTGATATTCACAAAATGAGGCAGTATCCTGCTGTGCTTACGCTCATTCTCAGAATTACAATCCCAGAGATCAAATACTTAATGGTATCAGAACCTTTAGGAAAGTCAACACCAAATTGTGAAAATGTGGAAACTTCTCTGTTTGTAATTTAGATCGAAAATATTGTTATTTTAACGAAACATCTTGAACAAGTAGATATTACAGTTAATTTAAAGTAGTATTTCAACGACATTAACTCCGAACAGAGAGCAGTGGTAGGCCAGTGGTAACTGCCGCGACTTACGAGCTGTATGTCGTAAGTTCGAACCCAGACAGGCGCATCACGCCACAATTGCGGCGATAAGTCCCCTCTTTGAGGAGTGGCTAGAGAGGCGCCACGGCGTCCTCACCTTCCGCCTGATGCAGGTCCTCACCGGACATGGCAGCTTCGGGAGGTTCCTGTGTCCGATAAGGCGGGAAGAAACGCCCAGGTGTCCCCATTGTGTGGATCGCCCGGAGGGCACGGTGGAGCATACGGGGGCGGATTTCCGGCCACCGTAGGCGCGGGCTTGCGGCCGGTGAGCAATGGGTACCTCACCGTCCGGTAAGGACCAGGCCCGGGTCGACGGCGCGTTGTATTCCATGCGCGCCTCAAAGAGATGTCGTCAGCACACGCGTAGGGGTCCACAAGGGCCGATGCCTGCCAGGGTCGCGTGAAGGTACCAAAGGGTTACTGAGGCCCCTTGCAACAGAGGTAACGGAAGGAATACGGGTGGGTTTTAGTCAGTAAGAGTCCGACACACCCTCCCGCTCCGCCCAGAGCGGGAGAAGTTATTTGAAGATTTCCCACCCAAAAAAAAAAAAAGACAGGCGCATAACTTTGTGTAATGTGTAATGTTATTTCATCACCACTGCTCTCACAACGGTGAAGGAAAACATCGTGAGGAAACCGGCATGTCTTAGAATCAAAAATTCGAAGACATCTACCAACCCGCACTGGGCCCGCATGGTGGATTACGGCCCACTTCCTCTCACAGAGAGGAGGCCTGAGTCCCAGCAGCGGGAAAATTATGGGCTGATTATGTAACTCCGAAAGAGCTGATCGATCAGGTTAGGCTACGCTTGCCACGATTGGTCCATGGATGGGTGACCTTTACATACCAAGACCCCTCCGTGTCTTGGAAAGCACGCTAAGCCGTTGGTCTCGGCTGTTATTTTTAGATATTTGACAGTTGTTACGGATCGTCAAAAGCCCGAAAGTCCGACAACCAGTATTACCAAGGGGTATCGTGTTATCCAGTAACTGGGTTGTGAAGGTCAGATAAGCAGTTGCTCCATGAAAAATACTAGTATCCAGCTGCATCCAGTTAGATTCGAGGCCGACCCCAACATTGGGAAAAGGCTAGGCAGATGATACATTCTAATCCCTGAATACTAAAACTAGATTAATGTTTACTTATTTTACTTTCAAAATAAAGGCCATTTTGAACGGCAAAACTTGCACCAGCTTGCCAACTAAAGGCAAAAAGAATTGCCTAAACTTCAAATCAATGCACAATAGATAGAAAGATAGATAAAACATTTATTCTGTGCACACAAAAGACATAGCACAACACACAATAGCCAAATTAATGGATAACAAATTACAGGAATATAATATACAAAAAAAGAAAAACACGCTTAAAGAAATAAAGTGACATTATAACATACTTCAATTAATTATCGAACAAGGTGCGGTGTGCGTCGCAAGGTTACACCAAATGGGAGTCTAGCTCAGCATGTGTCAGGCAAATACGAGTATACCTGACGCTGATATTCTGCTAGATCCCTGCAGCGACATACGGACGACTAACAACCTAAAGTTCGTTTTTTTAATCCCAGAGACTAATTTGACATTTCAAATTTTTGTTGCTTGGTTTTCAATAAAGAGTTTGACATTTGCACCTGTCAAATTAGTCTCCGAAATTAAAAAACAGACTTTAACAATAATACACTGACTACATTAAAAACAAACCTCATTTCATCTTAATAATAGCATTGCAGAAGCTTATAGACGTTCACTATGAAACAATACCTGTCTTACTTCCACGGCGCCGGC
Source organism: Atethmia centrago (assembly GCA_905333075.3). Classification (NCBI taxonomy): domain Eukaryota; kingdom Metazoa; phylum Arthropoda; class Insecta; order Lepidoptera; family Noctuidae; genus Atethmia; species Atethmia centrago. The sequence continues at coordinate 7,014,675 of HG995384.1, forward strand.
GCCTTGTACACCATCTGGCTGTCGTAGTAGCGTAGAACAGTTCCCCTGAGCACAGTACATATATATATAACAGTAGAACAACTACGAACAAACGTTCAAATCATCGCAGAGCCACACTGCAAGACCAATTATATGTCTGTACATAACTGTCACATCGAGACAAATTTACGAGAAAACTGCAAACGGTCTCCGTTTTGTGATTTTTGTGTACAGTATCTTTGACAGCCTTAAGAAAACACTCTAACCACTCCTGAAGGCCAATATTAGTAAGCGGTACATCTTTTACACATCCATCCATGCATACTATTTGCGGAAACACTACACTACGATTCACACCGGAAAAGCACTGGCTGGCAGCGGCGCGGCGAATACTTTCAATGTGATATAATTTTAAACTTTATTTTCATAATTAAAAGACTAGTTTGCTTGCTTTTAAAAGGTCGCGCGACCACGCGCGCCTGTACAGTGGTACTGCCCGCGTATTGTCGCTGCCGGCTTCTGCCGTTCCGGTGTCCGATTCACACCGGAACGGTTGGGTTTAAATACAGAGACAAAAATTAGCGTAAGTTTACGGTAATTTTCGTTTTTGATTTCGTGCATGAAAAGGGACGGAAGTGTGAAACAAGAAGTGACAGCATGGAATTAGTGTACTCACTTTATATGCGACTACTGTAAGGCTCGCTTGTTCTTTTATATCTTACCCTCACCCCATGGCCAAGACACGCTCTAAGTGTCTTGCGACAGTGAATGCGAAAAAACAAATTTAAAAATTTATAAAGAGCATCACACCGTCACACGGAGTCACCGTCACACGGATTTCGGAGCGAGAGTCGGAAAAAGCTGACAAGCGCGCGCGTCTTTTGACGCAACTCGCGTCGCTCGAGGCCGTGAACGGGGACTTAGCGCTCTGGAGGCGCGTAGATATTTATAACAAAAGTAGCTTAATTAAACTACTGTTTATATTGATACTATGCGCCGAGGTTCCATTAGAGCCCATTGTTTCCACTTCTATAGCTGTCCTGAAAAATTCAAAAATGGAAATAGGTGTTACCCGGTTTGTTCAACTGCAAAATTTTCAAATGGCCGCAGTTCGTGGAAAATTGTTCTGAGGATAGTTGTTTTGTTTCTTTTTAATATCATTCTATAGGTATACATATTATAGGTATAAAATAAAATCGCTTTTCGAGTCTGTCTGTGTCACTTAAATCTTCTAAACTACACAAAGGATATTGATGGTGCTTTTTCCATCACAATTCGTGCATTTATTCCGGAAGGTTAATATGTATAATAATACATTAATATTAAACTTACATATAATAAATAAACCGCGAGCGTGTTGCCAGTATCCTACCGTAACTTCCTACTTCCTACTAATATTATAAATGTGATAGTTTGTAAGGATGGATGGATGGATGGATTGATGTTTGTTACTCTTTCACGTAAAAAGTACTGAACGGATTTGGATGAAATTTGGCACACAGATAGTTTATAAACAGGAATAACACATAGGATACTTTTTATCCTGATGTAACCACGGGGTCAAAACTTATGCGGGTAAAACCGTGGGGCGCATCTAGTTATATTATAAATGTGAAAGTGTGTTTGTTTGTTACGCTTTCACGCTAAAACGGCTGAATGGATTTGAGAAAAATTTGGCGCATGGAAAGACCTTGACCTGGATTAGGACATAAAATACCCCGATTAACTTTTATCCCAATATTTTTACGTGATCGAGACTAATGCGGGAACCGCGGGGCGCTAGTTATGAATAAAGGCAATATCTGCCTTTATTCATAACTAGCTGTACAAAGCTAAATCTATGCTAAGTGACTTCGCATAGATTTCTTTCATTGCCTATTACGTAACTTGGGCTCGACAAAAAATAAAATTGTAGTTTATTTAAATTGACGGGGGTGTGGGTGTGGGTCGACCATTAGCCGGTTTTAACACTTATTCCTTTATCCGTTGTCAAGCTCCCTGTTCCCAACACAATTCTACTTAAACAAAAACAAAATTCTCGAAACTACTTAAAATAACCGAGAGAATAAGGAAAAATAATACCTTCCCCAGGGAAACACGCCGTCAATGTTAATAATACGAATAAGACGTAAATAAAAATGATATTTTCATACTGATTTGGAAACATAAAGAAAAGTTGGTTATATTTTTGCACGAATTGAAAAGCTAATCCAGATTAAATACAGTAACCGTTACTTTTATAAGAACAATAAATGTCACAGAAGATTTCATTGTCTTAATATAAGCAAATAAACTTGACTACTCATTCGGATCGAGCTCCGGAAAGAACTGAGTCCCGTTATTAAAAGAGCCATCTCTCGTCTGGCGTACTCCAAATTATTATTACCTAGGCTTAACCGAGTCCCATTTTCAGTGTAAGTCAAGACTAATGGTCCAAAAATCTTCAAATAAAACGCAAAAGATAACACCAAAAGCTTTAAGAACGTACATGAAACTTGAAAAAGAGCTCAAAAAATCGTTTTAGAAAAAAACAGATTCGGCCGCATCCCCATTTAAAAGTTAATGAGAAAAATCTACATACCAAAATCGGAATTTGCATAGCTTATGTGGAATTTCCTTTATTGTAGTCGAGATTTTAGTTATGGAACGTGCTGACTAAATTAGTCGCTCTGTAGAAACACATTCCATTTTTAAATCTTTGCGACTTTATGGTTGGCGCCAACCAGCATTGATAAAAATATTTTTGTCTATGACAAGTCTCGAAAAAGCTGTGGTCAACATTTGGCCAATGTTGAAGGAAAGAAGGAAAAATAGATTTATTTGTCACAGAAACACGTGCACATAAAAAGCTGTGGTAATTCTTATAAATAATAAAACAAATCAGATGTATACTTGTGAACACAGAACATATACATATAGTAGGCAACTGTACGCTGCGCCGTGACTGGGACAAGAAGGCTTCCAGCGTGATGCTGTTTTATGTAGGACCCACAGCACAACGCTAATTTCAATGATCACCCGAAAAGCACGTACGGAAACCAAGTCAGGTTGAGAGATTTTAACACATTAGACAAAAACAGATAATAAAGTGAAAAAAATTGGCTGTCTGTAAAGTCGGTTTACGGACGATAATTTTACGTGATAATTACGAGAGAGAGATGCGTCACAAGCCGAACGCTTAGGCCGATCTTGCCTGTCTATCGCTAGTTCCGCGCTCGGCACAGGCGGAACATGACACTTTTCGTGCGTGCAGCCGGCGTTCATCGATTTATAATACGTTATCACGTCAACAAAATAAACAGTACTTAGAAAATATACCTATACAACCATTATGATCAATAAATACTATAAAATAATACAAAAAGTATTTAAGTAGTAGGCATCACCACACTGAAAAAAATGCAGACTGACTAAGATACATTTTCTCTTAGTTGGCATTAAAATGTTTAGAATTATCATGTATATATTTACTGTAAACAAGATTGTATATTTGCTAGAACAAATTCATTTTATTTATATCGACAAATTCGCACATGTACAAAATAATCAACGTTCTTTGTTACATCAATCATGCTTAATTTGAATTTATTTCTTCACTTTTATAAAGCAAATAATAATGTAAGTTCATGGTAACAAGCAACTTGTTAGCATTATATCATTTATATCATAGTTTTTAACAATGAGCATGGTTGAATAAATAGCCTGCTTAGTTAAATCAAACAAAACAAGTGGTCGCATCTAATAACGCTTTGTAATGTCAACAAAACGTGATGTTTCCCGCGCTTCTCCCGCACCACACTTGCTCAAATTGCTCATAGACTAGCCGAACTTGTCAAAACGCGTACGTGTTATGTTACCTAATTTTAATTTTGTATTTACATATTTTAAATTCTGGTGAGTGCTTTAAACACTATTGAACACATGGACGAGGTGGCCGAATTATTAAAGACATGGGAGCTGCCCGATCTCATCCCAAAATTTGCAGGTAAGATAAATCATGCACTAACCTTAGTACTTATGTATAATAGTGAATGCTATTTATTTGTAAGTATTGGTAGTTAGGTAATTTGCAACGCACCATTGATTTTGAACGTTGTCTAATATAAATACTTTGCGCACTGCAAAATACGCTGCTGGTGCCGATTATATCTCTAATACTTTCATATTCAATCACTATATTGCGTAGGTACCTATCTTCTAGCGACATTGCGTTCAAAAGTTAATCTGTAACCTAAGAAGAAAACTTTTATACCTTGTACTTGTTTTGAAATTGACTAATTAGGTTCACCAGTTCATGATACATTTACACTGTTAATATAGAGCAGGCGATTAACATCCAAGCCTTATCGGCGTTGACCCCAGACGACGTCAAAGACATTATCCCTCAAACAGGGCCAAGGGTCCTGTTTATGAGGTGCTGGAGAGCTTGGAAGGCTGAATTCAACAATACATCTTTACCGGTAAGAATACATGATTAAATAGGTACAGTTGTAAAGGGACCTATATATTATTTTAAATTGGCATTATAAGTGATAAACTCCATCAAACTATTTTCTATAGCGCAAAGTATTCTTTTAATTTACTCATTTTGTTCACTTTTAAGCATTCATGTTTACAAACTAACATCATAAAACCTCGATGTTATACTTACATTTATTGTAAATAGTACCTACATAACAAAATATGTATTTTACCCTACAGTGACTAATTGACCTTATTTTTGCTTGCAGAAACTAGATTTATCGGATTTTGAATTTGGGCGGGACCCACAAAACATATCTATTGTGGAGGAGAAAGAAAATGTGCCCACTAGTAATGTCGCAAATTTTATAATTCTGGAAGAAAATGTGAAAAGTACAGAAGTCGATCAAAGAACTCAGAGAGGGGTATGTTTATTTTTAGCTTTTATGTTTCAATCACCAAATTGGTAATTTAGCTGCATATTTTAGGAGAAGAACAACTTGAATTAATGGCACAAAAATAAACTAAGTAGAAAGAGTGACATTTAACAATATGTAATGAAAAAGTATTAAAATAAAATAGGAATTTACCTTTTAATTTATACTTACATAGTAAAGAGCAGATAAATTACATTTTGTAAAACTAAACAAACTAAATGTGAACTGTTTTAGTTCACATTTAGTTTGTTTAGTTTTACATAAATATTAAAATATGTACATTGACTATGCATCAAATAGGAATACATACGTATAAGTATTCCTATTTGATGCATAGTCAATGTTTAATCAATCTGTACTACATACTATTATACCTACTATCCTACTTAATTATAAATTCAATACAAGCTCATATCTGTCTGTCTGGTGCACTATCATAGCTAAACTGCTAAACCAGTTATAATAAAATTTGGCATGTAGGTAGACTCATTCCACGTGAATGAAGTTGCAGGTCAACATAAAAATACATGTAAAAATCTAACTAGCATTTATTACCTTATGTACTGCACCTACCATTACTGAACCTAAAAAACTGCAATTGTAAAATAATAATACTTATTGAAGGTACCTCAACTCCCTGGTACATAAATTAACATATCCTCTTGATTTATTTTGAACCTTTTTAATTTTTAAATGTTTATTTCTCTGAATTTACTGGACGGACATAGTTGTATTTCTGAAAGTTTTATTTTTTTCAGTTACTTGAAAATATATTGCTAAAGTCACTCGAGACATCTTCACTGTTAATATATAAAGGTGGAACTCTTGATGGAGATGGTACCAGAAATTTATTGGCTTCCACAGTTGCCAGAGAAATATTAAATGAACACACAAACTCACCGATTGTGGGACCAATATATTTTAAGTGGGCAAATTTGATAAAAGAACTTTTCCCTGGTGAAAGGACCACCACCTATTACATTCCTGCATGTACAACTGCCTCTGGTGCAGTTCTTCAAGCGCGAGGTAAGCTTGTACACCAGGTCTTGAATAAAAGAAGACGTTTACAGCAGTTAGGGGCTCTGACAACTAAAGGAAAGAGAAGCAGAGAGGAAAGCCCTGCATCCTCGTCTTCATCATCGCCTAGACCATTGCCTGTTCTGCTTTGCGAAAGCAACACACTGGATGAAAATTTTGAAGATGATTTACAGTGGCTTCGAAATTCGTCAGAACCTTGGAGCCTGGTGGAAATAAAATGGAAAAACACATTCAAATATCGAATTAAGCGTCTTCACAACAATCATAACGATCAGACTTTGGAATCTTATATGAACGAGTACCCGGCGCTAAGAAAACCGCAAGGTTATACTCTGGTAAGGTTTGGCATATAATTATATTTGAGCTATATTTTGTTAATTTAATGTTAATATTTATATTGCGGTTTTTGTTTTTTAGTTGAACATTGACTTTGAAGCGGCTTAAGCAGACCAAACAAATAATTTGTTTGTTTATTTACCCATGGCAAAAATTAAAATCTTGGAATTATTAAGAAAAAGAAAATTAAAAGATAACATTGGCCAGGAGCTAATCTCTCTAGCTGATTGTAAGTATATTTTTCTTTGTTAATTCAGCTTATATACATCCCATTGCTGAGCAGTGGCCTGCACGCAGAGGGCTTGAGCCGCTCTGAATATCTTCTCCGGTATACACCAGTGAAAAACACATGGTGAATTTGAAATTCAATGAACCCATCTATTGGCCACCACAATATACTACTTCACGGTATACCTACCACATATAATATAGGTAGTTATTTATCTATTTTAACGTGCTTCTCACATGAAAATTAAGCTCTCTGGAAAATTGATTTTTCTTATATTTCAGCACCTAAAGAAGAAGATAAGAATCTTGCAGCATTATTGGCAATTCCCCACCTATTGAATACGACAACTGTTAAACAGAAGAAAAAACAAAAGAAAGTGGAGCCTAGCTGCAACTGGAAACCATCTAAGGCAGAAACGCGGGATGCTTTCATCCGACATTTAAGTTCTGACGCTGAAATCGGTCAGTCTATTGAACTTCGGCTAAAAACATTACAAAATAAAGGGGCAACATCACAGCCTTACATAATTATTGTTGGTGAGTCATTAAAAGAAATCAAAACGTATTTAGTAGTTGTCAACAAATCGGTTATATATCAGAGGGTCAATATTATGCAAGCTGTCGACACTTGTTATAAGGCCATTTGGGCTTTAAATGCGGAGTATGGAATTGACTCAAACGCAATATGGTACTTCATACAGAGAGGCTTATACAAAATGACATCTCAGTTCGATCGAGGTTCAACTTCAGCTGAATCTCTCTTAACAGATTGTAATATGTAGAGTACCTTTGTGATACGAGTGTGTCCATTTACTTGTAATTGGCAGCTTTCAAGATACTAAATAAATAATACTATTTATAAAATAAATAATTATCTACCTACATTATATATTAATAATGTTATATTACTAGTGATTAATAAATAATTTAAAAATAAATACTTTAATAAAAAAGGGTTCTTACTCCAATTTTATGTTTTTGAATATTTTATTATTGTTATATTTTATTAAGTTTCGATATTACTGACTATATTACGACTGATTAATAATAATTAGGTACCCGATTAAAGAGTAGAAAGTGGTTATGCTTATATAAGTCCTATAAAAAGTTAAATTGTAACAGTTTTTGATATCTTCATTTGAGTTTTATTGTATTTGTTATTTATCATGGTGACTTGTTTTGTATGCCGTATGCAACTGTTAAATATAAAGATTCTTAAATCGCACTTTGAGCTAATGCATAGTGCTGAGGAGTTACGAGTATATGTATGCGTAGAAGATGACTGTTATCGCCAATTTCAGTTGTTCAATTCTTTTAGGAGACACATCTTGCAGAAACATTTGTATATAAACATTTCAGACAACGCCTTACAGCCATGTAGAACAAAAGAGCTAGAGTCTGACTATTCAACTGTAAATCCTGTTAGAGATCAGTCGCAACCAAGTGTTTGTAGTGACAGTAGTCACTTGACAACATCTCTACAACCTTCGTCATGTGAAGAGATAGTTGAGAGCGCATTTTCAAATTTTGTTGCAAGTTTGTATGCCAATCAATCTTTGCCGAGAAATGTTGTTCAAACTGTAATAAACGGATATAGTGAATTCATGGCAAAGCCTTTAGCTTTAGCAATTGGGAAGAAACTTGAAATTTTATCTTCAAATAACGTAATCCCACAAAGCAGTCTAAAAACTGTCATAAATGCAGTCGAGCCTCTGTTAACAAATCCTTTGAACAAACTTGATACCGAATATAAGCGATTGGAATATTTTCGAAACAAAAATACATATATTCAACCGGAAACGATAGTAGTAGGTGAAAGATTAGAAAGAGTGAAGCGAACAGGTATCAGTCGCATTTTACCAATAACCTGTGAACAACATTTTATACCACTCCGCAAAGTATTAAAATCATTTTTTTCACTTCAGAATGTTCTTTCTGAAACAATAGATTACATGCGTAGTCTCAACAGAGCAGATGATGTTGCAATAGAAAACTTCATTCAAGGGTCATTTTGGCGCAATAGGATGTATCAACGCCAAGGTAAAATTGTAATTCCTGTATTTGTATTTTTTGATGACTACGAGATTGGAAATCCATTAGGTTCTCGAGCTGGACAGCACAAGTTGGGAGCGGTTTACGCATCTATTCCTTGTTTACCGCCATGTCGTTCTTCAGCCCTTAGCAACATATTTCTTCTTCTTCTCTTTCACTCATCAGATAGGGTAGTATTTGGCAATAATGTTATTTTTAACTGTGTGATTGAGGAGCTCAACTATTTGAGTAAAAATGGCATCGAATTTGATCTTCCAGATTTTACAGGCGTCGTTCACTTTGAACTTGGATTGATCTTGGGAGATAATTTAGGTATACATGCTATATCAGGTTTTGTTGAAAGTTTCTCAGCAAATTTTTCTTGCAGGGTATGTAAAGTTCCAAAACAAGTTATGAAAACGCAATGTTTGGAAAACAAAGAGTTATTACGTACTTTATCTGATTACGAATCAGACCTTCGTCTCGGTAATCCTTCAGAGACAGGTATTAAAGAAAAATGTGTTTGGTTTGGTGTAAAAGATTTCGATTTATTCAATCAGATAGGTGTCGACTGCATGCATGACATTTTAGAAGGTGTTGCTAAGTATGTGATGCAATTGATACTTCTTCAGTACATAAGACGTTCCAAACTTTTTTCATTGACTGAACTCAATAACAGAATTCATAACTTCGAGTATGGTCCTGACAGTAGAAATCAGCCATGTACTTTGGCTATGGATAATTTAGTTCACGGAAATGTGCGTATGACAGCGTCAGAGATGCTAACTTTTTTGCGATATTTTGGTTTATTAGTGGGAGAGTTTGTACCTAGAGAGGATGAAACATGGAAATTGTATAAAAAACTAAAAATTGTATTGGATATAGTTTTATCTACAGCTTTTGCCAAAGGAACTGAAGAATTGTTACAGACCGCAGTATCGGAGCTTAACACTACGTATTTATCACTTACCAAAGATTCATTGAAACCAAAGTTCCATAATTTAGTTCATTATCACACTGCTCTAGAAAAATATGGGCCTATCGTTTCCTTGTGGTCAATGCGATTTGAAGCCAAACATCGAATATTTAAAATAGCTTCAAATGCTTCATGTAACAGAAGGAACGTTACATTAACTTTAGCTATAAAACATCAATTACAATTAAACGATTTTTTTTTTAAAGGCATGTTGCCTGATACTGTCAGGACTGGTCCTGTTTCTCGTGTAACTCTTGCTGAATCTTCTAATGAACAATTCATACGATCTAGCTTAGTATTATGTCAAAGTAAGTCACTTGTACAAGTGACTTGGGCCACCGTATCTACTACGCGATATGTCAAAGGTACTGTGTTAGTTTATACTACCAGCCCTGATGATCCACTGCCTGTTTTTATCAAAGTGCAAAATGTTTTCTTTTATAATTCAAATAGTCTGATTCTAATGGGACAATTATTGCAAACATTAGAATTTGATGAACATTTTTTGGCTTATGAAGTTAAAGAACTAGAACCAATGGAAAATGTTGTTAAATTCCATAATTTTTTGTCGCATCCTATACCGTGCAATATAAATATTCTGAGCAATGGTAAAAAATATGTTACACTAAGATGCGCAATATGAATAATGTGTTTTGCATAAATAAAGTTAAAATTCAAATATGGTTGTTTGATTGCTTTAAAGAACCTTTTTGCATGTGCGATATTTTTTATATTCATATTATTGTGTTTATTTATTTATGTTATTGAAGTTTTTTTCTAATTAAAACAGTTATACGGGGCTTGTACGCATTGTCAGTCACGACAATGGGTCAGGGAATTATCCCTTATCACACAAGTGAATAGGCGGCACTCGCAGTCGTGGCTGAATAATGCACCAGCGTTAATACATTCTTTATTGTACTTCTATTTACAAAGGCGTAGGTATACAGATTATTAAAATAGTTACATACGGTAGACTTCGTGTTTGAATCTCTAAAAAGTATTTTATAATGTATCATCATTATAAAATACTTTAAATTGTTACTGTTATTAAAAATGTCTGCGCGCTGAAATTAATTGTCGATTTAGAGCAAGTATCCTACCCTATTATATAGTAAAATATTAAACTGTACGTTAAACAAGTATTAAATATTGGATAATGTATGATGTTTTGTGCGCATATCAAGAAAACATTTTGATTTAAGCTTAATATTTGCCATAAATCTATATTTAATTTCAGCGCCCGCGCGGATATATTTAAGAACTTCTCCACAAAGATATTAGTAATTTTAAAAAAGTAGGTACTCACCAATAATTATTACAATAAAATTACCTTGTTTGTGTGCAAAAGACACTGACTTGGATTGACGAATACAGGTAGTACATATGACAATGGTACATGTTTACGTTGAATACGAAGTTAGTTGCATTAATCAGTTTATCACGGTTATTTTATGCAAGATTTTAGTTGAAACAATAAACAGTAGGTACTCAACCATAATTATTGCAGTAAAGTTACTTTGTTGATGTGCAAAAGACACTGACTTGGCTTGACGAATACAGGTAGTTCATATGACAACGGCTCATGTCTACGACGAATATGAGGTTAGTTGAATTAATTCGTATATCACGGTTACTTGATGCAAGATCTTAATTGAAACAACATAAGAATTTCATTGATCTGATGACGTTTCACAGACGTATCGTGCAAGATCTTTGTTGAATCTACAACTTAAGTGAGTTAATGGTACAATGTCTCATTCTTAAACTGGCCAACATTTTAGCTAAGTTAAATAACTACCCGTGATTAAAACAAATCATTACTTCGTAGACGGAAATATGATAATTTAACAAAGTTCTCATAGCTTCAGAAGTTAAGATCTTGTTAGGCTCGTATGGAGTCATGATGTGTGATCACATTAAACAAGATGTTTATTAAAGCAAACAATTTTTTTTTTCAGTGCATGCATAAACAATTCCTACCTACCCAAAACATAGTAAATACAAAACATAGTAAATACAAAACATAGTAAATACAAAATAATGTTCAGTGTTGGTCATTAGCATGATAGTTTTCCGTAGCTTTTATTTATTCAGCCAATCTAATCCATTGGTAACTAGTTATATATTTTTTGTAAATATGGCCTTCTGAGAAACCAAATTAATAAAGCCAAAAAATAAAGTTTAAAGGGCATTAATTGAAATAATAAATCATATGTCTTGTAACATATCCTCCGTATATTATGACGTCAGGCCTTCACCCTCGTCTCACACAACATCAGATAAGCCAGACAGCCTGACAGTGTAATTACATTGCGCGGAAACAAAGTCAAAGTCAAAGTCAAATGATTTATATCAAATAAGCACATAGAAGGCACTTTTGAACGTCAAAATTTACAAAAAAATAGAATCCATCTTGAATACGCTAATTGTTATTAGAGGTGGCAACACTTACAAAGTTAATGTCAAAACTGTTTATGAAGAAGAGACGTCCTCTTGTATGCTAATAATAATAATAATACTAATAATATAATAATAATTGGCTGGCAACACCAACGTCAACACGAAATACGTTCCCTTATTTATTTTCAGTTATAATAATTTTCGACGCAGTTTTTTTTCTTGTTATTGTGAAATCGACAAAACTAAATCCAAATAATAACGACATATTTAAAAAATTACAAAATGAAGCATAATCTTCTAGATTTTTGTTGGATACGGGACACGGGGATACGAGTAAAACTAGGACGGGCTGTGAACGCACTGACGCTTTATTTTGTGACACGCGTGCGCGAGCCCGATCCGGGGGGCGCGGGGCGCTGCGCGGCGTCGTCTGCGCAGGCAGCCTACGTGGCCGCGCATCGCTACACACATACATCCTGCTAGTACACAACATCTCCCAACCTTATTTCTAAAGATATAATACAAGATACAATAGCATAGCATAGTAGCAGGATTAAAAACATAATAATAATACTAAAATACTTAAAGGTCCTTACAACAACATACAAGTACAAAATTATGACATCCACTGGTCACTTGCCTAACGCAAGGCTTCTATAGTCCACCTTTGGAAGCTGGCGCAACATCCTACCGTGACGGGCGGGCTTCACAAGCGCGGGCGGTGAGGTCGGCGCCGCTGGTGGCGTATTTACACCCTGTCCGCCCTCCTCCGCTGCGTCAGCTTGAGACGCGGGTTGGGGGCTCAGTGGTGCCGCTGATGATATGTCCTCGTCACCATCATCCTCTAATTCGCCAGTATTCCAACTTTGTTGTACATTGCCGTTCCCCTTAAATAACACAATCTGGTTTTTGTGTTTTTTTATTACACTCCCTGTTAAATGATCGGAAATTAAATACACAACTCTACCACTCCTGTCTATTACTGTGCCTCTGCACCATGTGAACTTTTCTTTATTGTTAAATTTTTTGTATAAAACTTCGTCCCCGTTTTTAAAAAATTGTTTATTTTTACCGCCATAGAATTTACTCTGCAAACACTGTTTAGATTTCACTGTGCTGTCCAGTGACGCGTTGGAAGGCGACGACAGCGGTTTTGGCGACAATAGATCCAACCTTGATCTTAGCTTGTGACCAAAAACTAATTGAGCCGGAGAGAACCCTGTCACTGAATGTACTGAATTCCTGTAATCAAAAAGATATTTTAACAGTTTGACCCTAGTGTCTTTTTGGCTGTTAGTCGATAAAATACAGGATTTAATACCTTTTTTTGCGATCTTTACGTAACTTTCGGCCTGACCATTGCTCGCAGGATTATAGGGCGGTGACGTCACGTGCTCAATGCCGTTAATTGTACAAAACGTTTTAAAATCTTGTGACGTGAAAGCCGTGCCGTTATCGCTTACAATTGTATTTGGTAACCCGAACCTTGATACAAACTCGTATAGTTTTTCTACTGCAGCTGATGAGGTCGTTGAACCACACATATCGTAAACTTCCACCCATTTCGTATATGCATCTACTACAATTAAATAATGTCTATTATCTAACGGACCCAAGAAATCTATATGCAACCGGTAGAATGGGTGAGGTGGGTATTGCCAGGGGGCAAGCGGGGTGCGCGGAGGGGTAGGTCGTAAATGTATGCAAACACTACAAGAGTTGATCATAGTTTCTATTTCTTTATCAATACCCGGAAACCAGAAACGGGAACGAGCTTCGGCCTTTGTTTTTACAATTCCCAGGTGGGAAGTATGAAGTTCGTTTAATATTTTCATTTTTAGCCTTTCTGGTAAAACCAATTTATGGCCTCTCATAACACAGCCGTCTTCATACGATAATTGATTCCTGCATGCGTGGAACGGTTTTAAAATCTCATCAGAAACGCTTCTAGGCCAACCCTTAAAAATAAAATCAATCACGTTCATTAAATTAACATCTCGGGTAGTTTCCTTGCGTAATTCGTCCCGCGTAACTGGCATATGTCCGTCTATTACGAAGTGAACATATGACGCGCGATCAATCGGGGCGGCCGCAGCGGCAGCGTGCTGAGCGCTGTCCCCCCGTTCGCAGTCCGCGGCGGTCATTGACCGCGACCGCTTATCGTTGTCGGGAAGACTTGCACGGGATAAATAATCCGCGCTGTTATTTTCGCTACGAACGTATTCGATTTTATAATTATATGCGCTGAGGAACAACGCGTATCGTTGTAATCTGTTTGCCGAAACCTCCGGTATACCTTTGTGCGGGCCAAAAATTGAAATTAAAGGCTTGTGATCGGTGCGAAGGATGAACGGGTCTGACTTACCGTACAAGTACTGATGGAATCTTCGAACTCCAAAAATAATAGCAGTTGCCTCTTTCTGAATTTGAGAATAACGTTTTTCAGCTGTGTTTAGAGTGCGGGACGCAAATGAAATAGGACGCTCGCATCCATCTTTATCGCTTTGCGATAAAATCGCACCTAACCCATTAGGTGAAGCGTCCACTGTGAGGATTAACTTTGCATTTGCGTCGAAATGCGCTAACACCTGATCCGACGTTAAATGTTTTTTTATTTCGACGAACGCTCTCTGATGTTCGTCGGCCCAGTGCCATTTAACACCCTTCCTTAGAAGATCGTATAAGGGACTTAGAATTTCGGACGCCTTAGGTACGAAATTACGGTAGTAATTTACTAATCCTAAAAATGATTGCAGTTTGCCTATATCTGTGGGCACGGGGGATTTCTCAATTGCTATTACTTTATCTGATGATTTTTTTAACCCGTCTTTGTTAATTACATACCCTAAGTAATTGATTTCATTCTTAAAAAATTCGCACTTTTCTTTTTGCAAGGTAAGTCCCGCATCTTGCAACCTCTGTAACACTGCCGTCAACCGTTGTAAATGTAAACCCGGTCCATTGGCTGTGATAAGGACATCGTCTAAAAGACACAACACACCGTCCATACCAGACAATACGTTTTCCATTGCGCGCTGAAAAATAGACGGTGCGCTGGTTAACCCAAAAACCATACGTGTATACTGAAACAATCCGCGGTGAGTATTTATGCATGTAATCTTTTGTGAGTCTTCGTCTAAAACAAATTGATTATAGGCCATGGACAGGTCTAACTTTGAGAACTGTTGACCTCCGTGCAATTTTGAAAACAGCTCGTGGACTGTAGGCAACGGGTATTGTTCTACAACTAATTGTTTATTTATGGTTACAGAATAGTCTGCACACAGCCTAACACTTCCATTCCGTTTTAATACTGGCACTACAGGTGATGCATACTCTGAGTGATCAACCTGTTTAAGTATCCCTAAGTTTACAAGGCGGACTATCTCTTTATCTACCTTGTCTCGCAATGCAAAAGCGGTGGGACGCGCTTTGAAAAATATTGGCACTGCATCATCTTTTAAACGTAATTTGACCTCGAATTTGTTGAATTTACCTAATTTTTCTGAAAATACGTCTCTGAATCTATTATGCAAGTCATCGATTGTTTTTACTTCATTTTTTATGAAATTACAGGGTGCTATTTTTAACTTAAATAAGGATAAGAAATCCCTTCCGAGCAATGGCGGGCCTTCGTTGCGTACCACGTAAGCATCTAGTGTGTGTGTGCTGAGCCTATATGTGACCGATAGGCGAACTATACCGAGGCACATAATACTACTGCCCGTGTAGGTAAATAGCCTTTTCTTAGGTGATAACAAGGGCAACCTGCTAAAACATTTTGTGTATAAACTCTCGGAAATTACCGTTACTGCAGATCCACTATCAATCTCAAATTTGATTTGTGAGCCGTTTATGGACACGATTTCTGTCATGGGTTCTCCCCGCTCTGAAGTGATGTTACAACATAAAAACTCACCATCGTCGTCCTTCTCACTCACGTCACCAGTCACAACACTCTTTACTTTGCACATTCTACGTAAGTGGCCCTTTGTATTACACTTCCTACAAGAAAAGTTCGCGAATCGGCACTGAGATGATGCATGGTTCTTGCGTCCGCACACGGAACACTTCTCCATTACCGGTTCCTTATCAGAACCCGCACTCTTGCCCTGCACCTTGAACACTGAATGTTCTTGCTGTGTGATCGACGCCGTCGTGGAAGCGCCGGCGGCGGCGCCTGCCCGCGCGCACCGGACGCTCTGCGCCAACTCCACTGCCTTGGCCAGGGTCAAGGTATCTGTGTCCTTTGTGAACAGTTTGTCCCTCTCGGGACCTGCCAACATGCCCATCACGAAACGGTCTCGTAATGCCTCTTCTGCGTTGGCGAACTTGCAATGTTTCGTGAGGCCACGCAGTCTTGCCGCCCACTGCGCATGCGTCTCACCCGTTTGTTGCGTTGCCGCGTAAAATGCGTACCGCTCCCCGAATCCACACTTTGTTGGGGAAAAGTGAGTATCGAGAAGCTTATAAATGTCTTCTACTGGCACCTCCTCCAGTTGTTTTGGCAAAGCCAAGTCGGCTGCGAGCTGGTAGGTGCCGTCCGCGAGTGCGCTCAGTAGAATTGCTCGCCGTCTTGAACCCGTTGCGTCGTTTTTTTCGGAAATATCGTTTGCCACGAACCATTGCCGCAGGCGACTTTTGTACGCCTGCCATTCGTGCACTGTGTGGTCGAAATTACTTAATATACCGAAACTAAACTGAGCCATCGTGATATAGCGTGGGTCGCTCTCGTCGCCACTGTTGGATACGGGACACGGGGATACGAGTAAAACTAGGACGGGCTGTGAACGCACTGACGCTTTATTTTGTGACACGCGTGCGCGAGCCCGATCCGGGGGGCGCGGGGCGCTGCGCGGCGTCGTCTGCGCAGGCAGCCTACGTGGCCGCGCATCGCTACACACATACATCCTGCTAGTACACAACAATTTTCACCAAAAATTTCCGGATAGGAGGTGACATGACAGATGTCACCTCCGATAAAACAGAACAAATACGTATACAAATGAAATGTTGACGAGATCAGCTGCAGTTAGAGCACGCCTACCACCTCCGGACTCTTCGCTCAGCTCCGCCTCGCCGCCGCCGGTACCCAGCCCCACCGTATGCGCTGTGACTACACCGACCGCGGCAGTTGCGTCGAGCTCGAGCGACGAGTATTTCTCTCCGCCCACGACGCCACCACCTGTTCGTCGACGGGGAGGACGCCGGCCGCCGGACGGCTTAGGATCTCGAGGCCCACCGGCCTCTGATAGGGTCCCAGCTCCCGGCGGAAGTGTGAAGCGCATGAGATGGACACAATCTGTCAATGAGAACGTCATGCGCTCATACTATGGGGCTACAGAGGGGGGAAACAATCTGACTGCTTACCGTGTTCGGATGCTCTCTCTTTTTCAGGTGCTTGAGCAAGCTGTCAACGTTTCGGCACAACGACTGTCGGATCAGGTACGGGTTATCCAGCGTAATCATATGTTGGATGACACTGTACTTGATCGCCTACGAAGTGAAATGCAGCGTAGCCATGTCATCGTCCCCCCGTCGCAGACTGTTGTACTTTCACCTCAATTAAGCACGAATCAAGCTGACGAGGGGAGTGATGACAGGACTACAAATGTAAGTACCCAGTGCAATGTGGAATTGAGGAGTGCTTTGGAAGATGCGATTCGAGAATATCGGCTCATGTCGCCCGAACTAAGACCACGCTTACCTCGTTTGCCCATGCATAAGAAAAACAGGGCGCTGATGGCAGCTCTGGATTCGCAGTTGTCAAATTATTTTGATGACTGCGAAGACCTCACTGATACTCATTCGATTCTGTACTGCGCGGCTGTAGCGGTATGTCGTGTAGCTCACGTGAAATTTGCTAAAGACTAGAACTACACGACCGAAACCAACCGTACCAGCTTGGCAGTGCAGAATTGAAAGCCGTATTGGTGGGGCCAGAGCGCTCATTGGCAAATTAATCTGCTTCAGGGAGGGCAATACTCGCCATAGAGTGATGCGCTTTGTGAGGCGAGCATTCTCAGGGACTGATATCGGCCCTCAGGACTATATGACCCGTGTCACAGAGCGCATCGACTTCCTGAAGCAGAAAGTGTATGCATGGGTGAACCGTATTCGTAGGTATAAGCGGCGAGTAGAGCGATACACTCAGAATCGTACCTTCCAGAGCGATGAAAGGTGGGTTTATAGGGGTTGGGAGCGACCTGACCAAGATGTGTCTGACACGTGCCTACCGGATGATGATGTCATGTGTTCTTTCTGGCGCAGTATCTGGTCGGTGCCTGTCAGTCACACCGAAGGTGATTGGGCTCGAAAAGTCGAGCGAGCCTGCGATCCAATACCAGAAATGGGGGCTATTACCATCTGCCCCCAAGATGTAGCTCGTGCAGTCCGTCCGTTACCTAACTGGAAGTCCCCAGGGCCGGACGGACTGCACAACTTCTGGCTCAAATGGTTTTTAAGGTCGCACGCTCGCTTGGCAGCTCAGTACCAGACTGCTTTGGAGTCTGGATCGCAACCCCAATTCCTAACAACAGGAGTTACCCACCTGCTCCATAAATCAGGTAGCACCGCGGAACCCAAAAATTATAGGCCGATCACGTGTTTACTGACGGTCTATAAACTTCTTACATCTATTTTGAGAGCTAAAATTAACAAACATATAGACACCAACTCCATCATGTCTGCCTCTCAAAATGGATGTAGGAACGGATCCCGCGGTACTAAGGAGTTACTCCTCATTGATATGACCATTAGCCAACAAGTTCGTCGTTCCCGAAAGGATCTGTCGACATGTTGGATAGATTATAAGAAGGCCTATGACTCGGTGCCACATACATGGCTCATGAGGGTGCTGGAGTTGTATAAAGTAGATGCAACTCTGCGCACCTTTCTGATGTCGTGTATGGGGCAATGGAGGACGGTCCTTCGCTATCCAGGATGTCGAAATATCCAGAGGAATAGCGAACCGATAAGGATCGAGCGGGGCATATTTCAGGGCGATAGTTTGAGTCCGCTTTGGTTCTGCTTAGCCTTGAATCCTCTAAGCACACTGCTGGAAGATTCAGGTCTAGGCTATCGTATGAGGAGAGGTGGTCAGGTTATATCTCACCTCCTCTACATGGATGACCTAAAACTCTTTGCCTCCAATAATTTGCAACTGATGGAGCTACTGAAAATAACTAAATGTTTCAGTAGCGCTATCAGGATGGAATTTGGAGTGGATAAATGTGCGGTCATGCATGTAAAGCGAGGGAAGATTGTGGAATCCGTGGGAACCCAACTCTCGGATTCCATAAACCTTAGAACCGTCTCCGCATCCGAAACCTACAAGTATTTGGGTATGTCGGAAGCGTTGGGCATCAATGTTACTGACATGAAGCAATCGTTGAAGGAGCGCTTTTTTGGCCGCCTGAAGAAAGTATTTAATAGTCTTCTATCAGGCGGAAACAAGGTGCGCGCCTTCAACGGTTGGGTCATGCCCGTTTTAATGTACTCTTTCGGCATACTCAAATGGACTCAGACTGAACTCGACGCCCTGGATAGGAGGGTCCGTACGCTGCTGACTGCATATCGAATGCATCACCCACGGTCGTCGGTAATGAGACTGTATATCCCGCGAAAGTGTGGAGGTCGAGGCTTTTTAAACGCTAAGACCCTCCACAATCGCGAGGTATGCAGTCTCAGGGAATATTTCCTAGAAGCCGACGTGGGGATGCATCGAGATGTGGTCGCGGTGGACAAGGGCCTCACCCCACTCTCCTTGGCTAAAGAGAATTGGCGCAAGCTTGTAGTGCTTGACACTAACGATCGCAGGAAGGTATGGCAGAGTAAGCCTCACGGACGCTTTTTCCGGGCCCTACATGAACCCGATGTAGATTTCCAAGCGTCCGTAGCCTGGCTACGTTTTGGTGACCTCTTTGGGGAAACCGAAGGTTTTGTCTGTGCAATTATGGACGAAAATATCATGACGAAGAATTACCGGAGATTTATTGTGAAGGACGGCACGGTTGACGTGTGTCGGGCATGCCACCGTCCGGGAGAATCAATCCGACACATTATCTCCGGGTGTTCTCGTCTAGCTAACGAAGAGTATTTGCATAGACACAACCTTGTAGCCAGGATTATCCATCAGCAACTTGCTCTGAAATACAGCCTTGTAGAATCTGAAGTGCCGTACTACAGGTATGTGCCCGACCCAGTTCTCGACAATGGAAATATCACATTGTACTGGGACCGATCCATCATCACTGACAGGACTATTGTTGCCAATAAGCCTGATATAGTGGTGGTGGATCGAACAGAGCGGCGCGCAATGATTGTTGACATAACAGTCCCTCATGACGGGAATCTCGTGAAAGCCGAGAAAGATAAACAGATCAAGTATCTTGACTTGGCTCGCGAGGTTGTCGACATGTGGGATGTGGATTCAGCAATCATTGTGCCGATAGTCGTATCAGCCAATGGCTTAATTGCCAAGAGCCTCGACCAACACCTAAAGAGGCTCACGTTGGACGGCTGGATTAAGGGCTTGATTCAGAAAGCGGTACTTCTGGACACGGCTCGCATTGTCAGGAGGTTCCTCTCTCTGGAGCCCTGACCACCGGTAACTTGGACCCTGTTCCCGATACCGGTGGGCTACCATTTTTTTATATTTTTAAATGTTTTTATATCCTAATATTTAAAAATAAAATTATAATGTGTAAATAAGGAAATAAAAGAAAATAATAATACAATATTTTTTTGACAGTGTATTATAGCGATTATTGAAGTACCTATTTAACATGTTTATTTTTACTAAGTACTTCACTACATAAGCCCGTGTAAAGCAGTTGATAGATAAATTACTACAAAACTCATCCTGTTACAAGTCCCATTCGTTTTTAAGTCCACTGCCTTCCAACTGAGTTCAGAGTTTAATCAGAATCAGAATTGATTTATTTATAAAATAAAAGTTAAATTTAAAATTAAAAAAACCCCCGACACTAACAAAAATATCTAAAACGTAACAAAATAATACTTATTGGGCCTTTTCAGTTTAATATAAATTCAGGTAATATTTTGAGCCAAGCGTCGTCTAGTAGGGGGACGGCTAATGAAAATAGGAAGTTAACAACGGCTATTCTTTCTACAATAGCATACATTCATTATTGCTAGGTACTAGCCTCGTCTGTTTGACGGTTTCTTTAGTCGTCCCCCGACTAGACGACGCTGGGCTCAAAATATTACCTACTCGTAAATTTATATTAAACTGCTTTCAGTTTAATATAAATTGCTTTCATATTTTGCCCAATACGTATTATTTTGTTACGTTTTAGATGTTTTTGTTAGTGTCGGGGGTTTTTAAATTTTAAATTTAACTTTTATTACCTACTTTTTAAACTTTATAAATATATTACTAGTGGGTCAGACACGCTGCCATCGGTACGTATTTCGCCGAAATCTGCACCCCTGTAGTTATTTTTCCCACAGTGAAGGTACTTACTAGATTACCCTCATTTATCTTTCCTTCTCCATCATCAGACCCTGATCACCATCTGGCTTTAACCTATTTATTGAGACCTGCATGTCGATTCTCTAAAAATCTCACCGTGAAAACTCGCGTGAAGTGAGCTACCAGTGTCATCCTACCGATGCTAGGGAGTGACCAAGCATTACATTTATAATCATAATCGAGATTATATTAATATTTTATGCTAATCCTATTGATCATTTTATATTATTTCAAAACTAGTATTTAAGTGTTGAAACGTTACTATTTAGGGTTTTTTAAAATAAAATTGCAAAAACAGAAATTCAGTCAGAAATTCAATTTGTTTTTTTTTTATTTCAAATTTTTTGGTAATTTTCGCAGCCGCCATCTTGCTTTTTAATTTTGACCTCACTGTCGGCTTTAACACCCCCGAAAATCATGAAAACGACACCCATGATGAAAAATCTTAACATTTCCGCAGCCGCCATCTTGCTTTTTAGATTTGACCACTGTATCGGCTTTAACACCCCCGAAAACCACGAAAACGACACCCATGATGAAAAATGTTTGTAGCCGCCATTTTGGATTTTGATATAAAGGTAGTAAAACCAAATTTTTGTTTGTCGCGCATTTAAAAATAAAAAAGGCCGATAAAAAAAAATCTCAACTTGATATTAATATCAGCGTCTCACGCGCAAACGCGGCGTGATCTTATCACTCCACCTGATTCTCGTAACCATAGTAACCACCCGCGCCGAAGTGAATCGGCTAGGTGAAGTGAGTCGGTAAGCGCGACGCGCGAGTGTCGTGATCTTATCACTTCACTCGATTCTCGTTGCCATAGCAACATCACTTCACTTGGGCTGGATGAAGTGAGCCTAGCCGCCCGCCGGTCGGTGCGCGCGATGCGCGAGTGTCAGTTGAACTGTTGAATTTTGTTATATTATTGATGACAGTGATTTTATGAATATTATTTTATTATTGGCAACGCGTAAGGTCGGTATACATTTTCCTACCTAAAATAAAATATTACAAATTCAATAATCCGCACGTTTTTTATTCAAATGGCTTATGTACACAGATACACACATCGTTTAGTTAGGTTTCCACATAGTTTGTGAGGGGATAAATTCTATGGTCCGTCAGCCCGGCACACTTTTAGCATTCGGTCACTTGACACACTCGGTTATTTCTTCTTAGTGAATAGATTTGGGTTGATAACAACGCTGAATAACGTCGCAGTCTTTAGTCGACTCAATCCACTACCGCTTCTTCAAAACACATCGCGGTTGGGTCACGGGATTGCGTTTATTTAATCAGTTAAAACACATCGCGATTGGGTCATGGGATTACGTTTATTTAATCAGTTATAATGATCAATAGAATTAGCATAAAAATATTAAAATCTCGATTATGATTGTAAATGTAATCCTTGGTCCATCCCTAGTATCAGGTGGGATGACACTGACAGTTCACTCCACATTCACTTCACTTAAGTTTTCACGGTGAGAAGGTTACAGAATAGCACTGCAGTACAATGAGCCCAAACACGATACCTGTGCTGTAAGTTGGTGAGCGAGTTAAATATCAACTAGAAAAGAGCTTATAATCTTCAAACGACTGAACTGATTTTCTTGAACCATTGAAGATAAGAACACTCTCAATTAAGTCACCTTTCGAACAAAAAAAATAAAATCAAAATCGGTCCATGCATTCGAGAACTACGATGCCACAGACAGACACACATACACATACACAGACAGACAGACACGTCAAACTTATAACACTCCGTTGTTTTTGCGTCGGGGGTTAAAAAGGTCGTAAGTACGTATGATGCAGCACTCCTGCAACAGTGCAAAATATTTATTCAAAGAATCGAAATTGAAAATAATGTCTTTGAAAATTATGTTTTAGAGAAACTACTAAGGGGAATAATTACCAGTCTTACCTTGGGGTATCATGTTACCCAGTAACTGGGTTGTGGAGGTCAGATAGGCAGTCGCTCCATGTAAAATCATGGGCGATTAGTAAACAACAATAAGCCTAATATACCAGCTAGAAAAACTCAAAGAAAATGATAATCAGAAAAGACCCAGTTAATCCTAACGCCCTACATTTTCGTCACAAACATTACGTCCGACTATCAATCACTTAATTCGCCGGTGTCATCGTAATAAATCCATGTCATTGTGGACGACGTGAATTGTTTGCATTTTCCTTCTCTACTTCTATTTTTATATGACTGTCTGTTGTTCAAGATGTGAGGTTAATTAGATGGACATCGACTGCTCGACGTCCATATGTCACTGTAGGGATCCAGCAGAATATCAGCGTTAGGTATATTTGCCTGACACATGCTGAGCT
Organism: Atethmia centrago; assembly: GCA_905333075.3. NCBI lineage: Eukaryota > Metazoa > Arthropoda > Insecta > Lepidoptera > Noctuidae > Atethmia > Atethmia centrago. Next base: position 7,038,403 of record HG995384.1, read on the forward strand.
GGACTTCCATTTGGTGCAACCTTGAGACGCACACCGCACCTTGCACCGTACCAAATGTTTTATCCATCTTTCTATCTGTCTACATAATTATTTTTATTATTATAGATTGTAAGGTCGAATTTCGACCAGTGGGCGACCACTAATAATTAATTATTCGAATAAATATTTCAGTATTTAGGTTTTTTTTTTAATTTCGAGGTTAATTTCTATCGCTGCTCAGTTGCTTATTACCAAGTTGAGATGTCCGATGTTACACATCATATGCGACTACTGTAAAGGCTCGTGCAGACTGAGGGGTTATCGCGAGTGCTACAGACTTATTGCTGCCTGTCGCGCTAGTCTGCACGAGCCTTAAGGCTCGCCCGTTTTTTTATTTGGTTACGCTTTGGGACGGTTAAACATGCTTCTGTTATAAATAAAACATTAATGAAGAACTTCTATGCAAACTTTCATCCCCTTTTTAATCCCAGCAGGGGATTAATTAAAAAAAATGCTTCCTTAATGCCCTTTTTCGCTATATAAGGACTACTCTTGCGCAAAGTTTCATGCTTCTAGACCCAGTGGCTGTGCGTTGACTGACAGAGAATAAAAGAAGACAGAAGATGAAATTAAGTAGATTGATCGGCAATTTTTTATATACTTGTCTTATGTGGTACCCACTGTACCAAATATTTTTGGTGACGGAACCCTTTTGGAAAACGAAATATTTGACGAAGCCCTAAAATGATTAAAAATGATTATATGTGTATTCTTAACCCTTAATTTGGCAGAGATCCGAGTTGTTCTATTTTATGAAATATGATGTATTTCTGAAGTTCTAGCTTTAAATTAGTGTTGCCCAAATGCAAGAACAAGACGAGACTTAGCCAGTCTTGGTCTTGGTCTTGCGCCAATACACCTGGTCTTGGTCTTGGTCTTGGTCTTGCGCTCCCAGTCTTGGTCTTGGTCTTGGTCTTGCAGCAAGAGTCTTGCAAGTCTTGCAATTACCTATTAGTCTATTACTATTTATTAAAGTTTACTTTAAATCTTAGAAAAACGTATTAGAATTGGAACATTGTGAGCTTGAATTAACATAGCCATAGTAAAGATCAAGCAGATTAATAAATAACTGAAGATTTGATAAGAAATTCGAAAAATCAACTGACCTATATGTCGTTTTCCATGGAAGTAACTGTTTCTTAATAAACATTTATGATTTATAAGCTTACATTTGCTAAAACATGTAAAAAAACAAATTAATTACAATAACTTGACTGTATTTTAAAGAACAATACTTATCTGTCTAGAAAGAGATTGAACCCTCAACTTATAAGAAATTTAATAAAAGAGTTTTACGATTTATCATTTATTTGAATAAAAAATAAAATACAACACAAATCAACAGCTTTATCATTAGGTTATGATACTTTATATCAATTTTTTTGACCAAGAATTAATACAAAGTAACCATCTGGCTGACTCATCACTTAACCTATTTCTATGTTTTCTAATTACTAATGATGCTTTAGAAAATAACCTCTCAGCAGGTACTGAAGTTGCAGGTATTGAGAGAAAATCACGGGCCATTTTCGATAAAATCGGATACTCTGTCTCATGCGTCCTCCACCAATCTAAAATGTCTTCCGAGCTGGCAGTTCTTGGTTTTCTCAGGTACTCCTCCAACTCGTCTATCACTAAGCCTTGAAGACAAGATCCAGATGACGTCGAGGGACATTCATAGAGTTTATCAAAGTCTTCATCTTCATCACATACTTTATTTTCTTTTTCTGGTAATTCCAGAGATTTGTTCAGTGAGTGTAGACTTTTATATTCTTCATAAAGTTCATTGAACTTGCGCAGACTTTCTGTTTTAAGTTGCTTCCCCCACATTGTCAGGTCAAAAGTCTGAGCCTTATGCCTTGGGTCTAAAATTAAAGAAGTACAATAAATCCAGTTGCTCTTCTTGTAATGTTTAAGCATTTTGTCTCGAGCTGCTTGGAAAGCTAGAATGAGCCTTTCATCCACTTCAGATCGATTAGGTTTCTCATCTAACTGTTTTACCATGGATTCAATTTTATCTAGCAAGAGATTGAATGATACAATGACTAGCGGTAATGTAACATATTTGTCTCCACCAAGTTTTGTACTTAAAAGTTTAAAGTTTATTAGAAATTTATGTAATTTTTCGAGTACCTGCCATTCATTAGCTGTGATTTGAAAATCATTTAATTCGGTGACAGAACTGCACAATATGTCAATGCCCGCTCTCACTTTTAAACCAAATCCAATCATATCATGTGTGGAATTCCATCTCGTTGGACAGTCAAGAATGGCATTTAGATTTGATGGCACGCCAGCTGCTTCACAAGCAGACTGAAACTTCTTCTTCACTATCTCACTTCTTTTTATTTTACTGGAAATACTGCGTAACTTTGTTACAGATGTACGCTAGTCAGCAATATTTGGTGCAGATTCTTCATCTTCCTCATCCTCAGTTTCGTCTGCATAGTCTTCGTACTGCTGATCTTGCGCGTTAGTGTCAGACTCACAGTGTAATGCTAAGGTCTTTAATAAATCTTGTACACCAAGGTTTAAAATGTGAGCAAAGCACCGGAAATGTTGATTGTCTGAATCAAAGTGTGGCGGCAGCTGTTTGCCCAGTTCATACATAAATTTGGTATTTGCAGTTTCGTTGTCGACCGTGATACCTTGTATTTTATCAATTATGCCATATTCCAATAAACATTCATGGAAAATCGTTGCAATATCTTCCCCAGTATGTCGACCGCGTGATGGTATAAAATCAAGAACTACAGATTGATACTTCCATTCGTTGTCTATATAATGAATAGTAACCCCGTAGTAACTCCTACCAGCAATTGACGTCCACCCATCAATGGTAAAAGACATTTTAGATGATAATTGTTGAAGTCGTTCCTTGAGATTCAATTGGAGCTCTTCAAATCGCTCTTTGACTTTCCTTCTAAGTGTAGACCTTTTAGGAAACACCATATTAGGGCAAATACGTCGAAAATATACTTGTGTAGCTTCGTCATCGAAAAATGAGAAGGGAAGATATTTTTTCACCACCCAATCAACTGTAGCTGTCGTGATGTTGTCACTGCTGTTTTCCGACTGAAACAAAACAATAAATCTTGTGTTATTATTTAAAACATACTAGGTTTGAGCGTATAAGAGGAGGAGGTTTGTTGTTGTTAAATCGAGAAAATCGTTAAATTGATATTTGTTATATTAAGGTTGCACTGTACTGTAATTTACCAAAATAAAGTACTTAGTTGTTACTGGCCGATTAAATGAAAATATGGGTATTTATAAAAAATATTTAAGACGATAATTACATACTTAATATGTCGCACCCCTAGATGAAAACACCACTAACTCAAAAATACTTACGTAAGTTAATGGCGTTTTTGAAAGTATCGCATGAATAGCTACGCGGAGTTAAAATTCTTTTAACTGTTAAAAAAATATTCTTACCTGTCCACTTCTTCCAGCGGTTACTAAAAAGCTTGTGATATCTCCACTTAATTTTGGTTTAACAGGAAGAAATATTTCTGATTCCTTTTTGTGGAAAGATATTAGATGTTTCCTTAAGCCTGAAGTGTTTCTGTTTTTCATTTTTATTTCAATCTTTTTATGTTGGCACAATTTACAGAAGGCAGTTTGGGATGCATGAATTATTTCGAAAAACTCCTCAAATTTGCTTTTGGGTCTTTTAGATCTGTGACTCAAACTCTCGTTACTCGGACTAGAATAATTTGAATCTTCGTCACTCATATTAAATTGTACACGTGATACGTTTTTAGAAAACAACGAGAATTAGTAAAAACAATTATTAAGTTAGACTCGAAGCACAGCTCAATTGGAAATGACTGGAATTAAAATAATTCCTTTATTTATAGTACGTTTCCTTGCTTTCTACCGCGCCGCCTCGCCACGTGCCGGCTCTATGAAAAGGATGCCGCCGCAAATCAAACAATGCCGCGTGCGGCGTACAAACACACACTAAATATTACCTACTTGTACAGACGCGACGCGTGAATAAAATAGAATTAGTGCCAATCACTATTCTTTACATATAAGTGAATGTTTTGGCGTACATCTATACTAATATTATAAAGCTGAAGAGTTCGTTTGTATGTTTGATGACAGAAGTTTTAAAATAAATAAATAAGTCCTGAACGTCACTATACCTCCAAAGTTACTATTCCTCGTGGACGAAGTCGCGGGCACAGCTAGTAAATACTTACTCTCATCATCTCTCTCAGAGATATTCGGGCTGGTAAGTAATACAAAACTCTTATCGCAGGCTTTTTATTTTATTAGTAGGTAAGTACCTACGCTTTTTATATTATTTTATTAGTTTTGTAGAATTTTTTTACACGTTTCAAGTATATTTAAAAGTGGCTACAATATTTATTAAACGGGTGATATTTGAACACTTTTTTGCTATTTTTTCTTGTAAAAACTTAAGAAATATAATGACTAAATGTACAATAATAGTACCTAAGTAATTAGTTTAAAACCATATAAGTAATCAATATTATAATATATACTTACTAGAATGAATTAATATGACATCTACTACCTATCCTTACCATTTTATCCTAATCATAATACTACTTGCGTGATCAGTATAATGTATTCATTTTCATTCTAAGCACTCTGAAACTTATTTATTCTTTGGAACACCTGTAGGTACTCTTTAAAAAATTCGAAATTATTTTGCATGAGTATACCTACGCCCTATGGCGGCAATCAAATAGTGTCACAAATGTTATGATTTCGGCGTGGCGGCAACGATTGTTTTAGATTTCAAAAGAAGCCGCCGGCGCGTGTATCATAACCATGTACTTCCGAAAAGCGGCAAATTTCTTTGAGAAGTAAGTACAAAACCTTTGATGCCGCATTATCAAAGTGCCGATGGTTAAAACATAACTATGCATGCACTCAGTTTGATTTTAATAGATATTTTTTTTATTCGCTATGTTTATGGTATTAGTCGTAATGCGCATAGGTCCAGTTTTTCATATTCTTTGATACAGTTTTTTGCGTCTCATAGAATTCCTAAGCGTACCTACCTATACACCGAACTGTTACACCTAACTACTCAGTGAAATAGCGCTAAGTCCTAGCTGCAAGACGCAAGAGTCTTGCAGGCTATGTCTTGTTCTTGCTCAAGTCTTGCACGGTCAGTCTTAGTCTTGGTCTTGCTAAAAATACGCGGTCTTGTTCTTGGTCTTGGTCTTGCAAAAACGCAAGAACAAGACCAAGACTGCAAGACCAAGACTGAATTTGGGCAACACTACTTTAAATACAACTTAGGAAAAATAGAGAAAAAAATATTTTATTTACAGGTTTTCAGGAAATCAATGTTCATCACAGTGAACACTGCGAAATCCGTTGAGAACAACAAGTAATTTGTAATGTTCACTGTGGTAAACATTGTCAAATTAGTGTCATTTAAACAGGTAAAATAAAAACACTATGTATATGAATTATTTATTATGGAAATTAAAAAAACAATTGCGCGGATTTTTTCCCGTAACAAAGCAAAGTCTCATATTGCATTTTATACAATATACAGTTGTGTTTTTTTGGCAAAACTTGCATCGCCCCATGTCATCTTTTGTGCTGGGATAATGGCCTGTATTATCGAATCTGATGGGACTTGTAGGCCTTGCTGACCTTGGGTTTATAATTTTACATTCCTGCATTTTTTCATGAGGTATAGATCTGTTTTTCTTTGCTAAGCTCAAGTAAATCTCATATCGAAAAACTTTCAATGACTTTGATTTTCGTTGATTTCTATAACAGTTACGTTTATGCAATAGCCAAGCATTATTTATACATATATCTAGTAATTGACTAAATATTCCTATGTACCATCTTCTAGTTTTAAACGGAACTTTATATAATGATATCAACATATCAGCCAGGTCTACACCCCCCATATGTTTATTGTACTCGCGAACAATTTGCGGACACTCAACTTCTATTTTTTGTTTCTGCTCTTTACAATACCTTTTTATTTTTTGTACTGGTTCAGATCCAACAAATGAGCTTATAAGAGTTACAGGTTTATTATCATTCCAGCGTACAATAACTAATTTGTTTGCATCACAAACAACTTGTGAAAACGCACCCCTCTGTTTTTTCTTCATCGACTTTTCATCCGGTAAAAACTTTTCAGCTCCTCTAATCCTGTTGCTACGTATCGTACCAAGACCATATACACCATAGTTTTCTTTCAATAGGTAAAAAAGCTCTGGCGATGAGAAGAAATTATCACAAAATATATGTAGTTGCTGGTTTCTTTTGTTCGAGTCAAGGCTACAACTATTTGTGCTCCAAACCCAAGTGAAGATTCTTGCTCTGTAAACTTATGCGAACGAAAGGTATCTTCACCTGCATATAAAATGAAATCATAAATCATTCCACTTACACCAGCACGTACATAATTTTTAAAACCCCATTTATTTGGCTTGTCTTTCATATACTGTTTTCTGTTTCCTGCTTTTCTGCCCTTGATCATCATCTCGTCTATACTAAATTTATTCTCGTTTTCTTGCTTTAAACAATTTCTTCGGATTTTTTCGGCTATGGGTCTTATTTTGTAATATCTGTCTGAGTCCTCCAGGTTATTGTCGGTAAATTGTAAAAATCTGCGGATTTATTGGTAACGTTTTAACGTCATTATGTCTGCTATCTGGTCGTATCGAAACCTATTGCTCCAATAGTCCAGATAGCATGGCATTTCAACAATTCCCATCAGAATATGAATGCTTATAAAATCCCTCATCTCATTCTTTGATGTTTGTATTGATCTTCCGGTTTGTTGAACGGAGTAAAGATTGGTCTGGTCTACTAAATCGGTAAATATATCTTCAGAAAAAAATAAATACAAATAATCAAGGGGGTCATCATCTGGAAAATCGACATAGGTTTCGGTTCTTTCTTCGATTACGGCACGGTGACGAAAAATACCTTTCTTCCATTTGTAAGAAAGAGAAAATTTTGGAATTTTCTTCGACTTCTTGGCAGCTGGAGCTATCTGTTTTTTTGCTCTAGTTTTTCTAGTAGAAGTCGTACCAGGTGTTGGTGATGGAGGCGATATTATTAAAGATAATGATGGAATATTATCATATTTTGGTTCTCTGGATGGTGTATTAGGGCAAATTTCCTGCAAAACTGTAGTTAATTGGAGAGCTTCGGAGTGGTATAAATCGGATAGTTCTAACGGCTGTTCGTCGTCATTTTGAGTACGTTCAGGGTCGGGACTACTACTGATGTCTAAGCATTCTAAAGAAGAATTAATGGAAGGCGCAGAAGATGAAACAGGGCTTGGAGAAGGTGGCGGCAATTCGTTATCACTATTATTTTCGGATTTATCACTAGTTTCGGATGGTGCATGCTCGACAGGAACAAGTGCTAGTATTCTATGCGTGCGGTTTTGTATTTTATTCTGTTAACAAGCAAAAAAAAACAAATAAGCCCAGTAGAAGCCCACCACCTAAAAGCATTATTTGTAAATAAAAGTTATACCTAATTTGGCAATGTTCATCACAATGAACGTATCAAATTTACAATACTTGTACTAGTATTTGGCAGTGTTCACTGTGATGAACAAACAAGTATGCCTCCAAAAAATAATTACCAAAACCACAAAACATTACGTAAAACCCATTCCAAAGCAAAGCATATACATTGTTTAGTAAATAAAAACCACAAAAAAGTTACTTCAGTTACGTAAAACATGTAAAATAAAAACATTTACCTTGCGAAGAATGGAGTGCCCGCGCTTCGCTGACATCTTGTCTCGATAATGACAGATGAACGATGTTGCCACTAGTAGAATTATTTTTTATACCGATTAATATACTTTAAGCTAGCTATAACTAAAATAAAAACTGAACAATAGTACGTAATAGTCGCTCAATATTTATTTTTTATGTATGTTTATCACAGTGAACATAATCAAATTAAGGGTTTAATAATGACATAAACATTTGTATATTTTTTAATTTATATTTGAATATTTAGGTAGATTTTATTTCACTCACGTTTCAGAGTAAAATAAAATATAGTACGCCTTTAGATTATTATTTTTTCATCATTTAGGGCTCCGCAAAGCCTCTGCGAAAATACTGGTCTATTTCCGCAGAGGCCCTAGGACTCCGCGGAGCACACTTTGAGTATAGGTCATGTAGTACATCATAATACATTAAAAAAAAATTGCTGTAGCATTTCAGAAAATTTCCTCCCTAGCTACGTCATTATTTTTATGGATGATAACAATTTTTTTAAAGAATATTGTCCTCCATGATATAGTCTCCATCTCTGTCCTAGACGTTTCAACATTTATTTATTTATTATTTATTAATTTGATATAAGGTAGCTTCACAGCTGACAGAAGTATAATCTTATTAATAATCTAAACATTACGCCAATTACGAGAAATAAGAAATACAGAGAGTGACATAATTATTAGTATTTAAAGTGTGTGCGAAAGGGGTGTGTGAGGTGTGTGTGTGGGACCGAAAGGTTCTGGAATGGCGACCGCGTACCGGAAGACGTAGCGTTGGAAGGCCTCCTACAAGGTGGACCGATGACCTTGTGAATTTTTGTTGGCCGCAGGAATCCGCTGGATGAGGGAAGCACAAAACCGGTCGAAGTGGCGGTGCTTGGGGGAGGCCTATGTCCAGCAGTGGACGTCTTTCGGCTGAAATGATGATGATGATGATGATGATGAAAGTGTGTGCGTGCGTGTATCTGTGATGATGTGTGTATGATCTGGCCCGGCCTTTTACCAACTAAGCTGGGGTCAGCTTCTAGTCAAACCAGATGCAGCGTAATACTGCCTATCTGACCTCCACAGCCCAGTTGCTAGGTAACACGATACCCTTTGTTAAGACCAGTTCTACACGTGTACCACTCTATAACAAATAAATTACCTTAGTAAGAATTCTTATCTAAACAATCTACACAATGGAAGAACTTGGCTCACGTTCAAAAAACATCTATTCATCTTGGATTGGACCATCTTTAGAAGCTATGGACGTTTGAATTACATCCATTGTGTGAGACTATTTTATACTACCGTCATACTTCGTATCGTTAATCTCGAACTATTGATGAGCACAAGATAAAATTGATGATGATTTTACCTCACATAGATTAACCTAGAATTGTCGATATTCCTGTACGCTTTTGTCGTGTTTAACCAGAAGATCGTAAATCCCTACTACCTTTTTTTTTTTGGTTGGAAATTATCAAATAACTTCTCCCGTTCTCGGCGGAGCGGGAGTGTGTGTCACCCTTACTGACTAAAACCCAACCCTGTTCCTCCCGTTGCCTGTGTTGCCAGGGGCCTCGGTAACCCCTTCGGACTTTCCCGCGACCCCAGCAGGCATCGGCCCTAGTGGACCCCTACACTTGTGCTGTCATCTCTTTGAGGCGCGCGTGGAACACGTTGCGCCGTCGACCCGGGCCTGATCCTTATCGGACGGCGAGCTACCCATTGCTCACCTTCCGCAAGCCCGTGCCTACGGTGGCCGGAAATCCCTACTACCTACTGGTACGTTTTGACTAGATGACATGCCATCTATCATTATCATACTGACTACGCGACGCCTAATGCCTAATAAAAGCGAACTGTTGCGAATGCGCACTTTTTAGACAAGACAATGCCTAAAAGTGCACATTCTAGTGTTAGTGAAAACGCGCATTAATCTGAATGTTTGGGAGCAAAGAGAAAATGTAAGAGTCAAATACTTACTCATTCTTTTTCTGTAAAAGTCTGTCTTTTGCCTTGTTATGGTAAAACTATAATAATATTATATGTTGATATGTCTATTGTTAACTAGCTGACCCGACAAACAGTGTCTTGTTCAAATTTCAATAATTTATACGAAATTCCCATAAAAACGCACTTTCATTTTTCCCCATAGTTTCGGCAACTTTAAAGTTTTTGTTTTCATAAGAACCTGATTGAAACTAATTACATTAAATTAATTTAATAACATTTTCTTTTTTTTTATTTTACATTTTGTTTTCATGTAGTATTGTTTTTTTTTAGCCTATATGTCATATGTACTCTATGTCATAACAGAAAACTTGAAATATGTATGTGCTGTGGTGCACACCTGTAAGTGACGAATTCACTCTAGATTTTAAGTTTAATTGTTACAGTACCCCAAAAAATTTATGAGTGAATAAGTCGTCGAGTACCATAATAAATAAATATTTTAAAATAATAATTTTCCAAATCGGTCCAGCCGTTCCGAAGTGATGCGCTTAATTGCACGTACACAGCGTTGCAACGTTGCGTTGTGTTCAACGTTGTGTGAACATCATTTAATTTTTATTATACAAGGTCAAAACTGACCTGAACATAGTTTGAAAAAGGCTAGACAGATGATGAGGGTAAAATTTAATTAGCAAGTGAATCTCTGCAGACGTAATGGATATCGATATCTAAGCACGATAAAATAAATTATAAAAGATTTGTTGATTTTGTTTTTGGGGCCAACGACCGCTGGTTACTTGAAGGATGAGATGAGAAAATCTGTTTTCTTATGTTTCATTGTATTTAGATATCGATACCGATCACGTCTGTGAAGTTTACAAAAAAAAAACAATTTTTTTAATCTGGTATTTTACTATTATTTATGTATATTCCCGTTCGGTACCAAGATTATTAAAAAATATTGTACACGTTATTTTTTCTTTTTTTACGTAATCAAAAGATTACGGCGATACATTGAATTAATAGTGACATAACGTCACACCTCGCTACATTTTATACTGAATTGTGACGCAGCGAGCTCCACCCCCAAACTTTAATGCGTTTTATCTAAATAATTTTATTAATATGATAAAGCAAAAAATACGTAACTATTTTTTTTTAGTATCTAACTGATTAAATAATATTTCTTTTTTTTTTACCCAGGCATCATTCCTATTGACCCTGACTGCAGACAAAGACCCCACAAAAAAAACAACATTTTTCTTTTTATCATATTTACATACCTTCGATACTCATCACATCTGCGGAGTTTCGCTAGGTAGTTTACTTTACCCCGTATAATTAACAATTTTACTAACATAGGTATAAGTATTATTTACTAATAACGTATGGTAGTATAGTATAGTATCGGACGGCGAGCTACCCATTGCTCACCGTCCGCATCACAAGCATCCCTGCAGTGGCTTTATTTATTTTTTATTGAGAAAATATTTATTTGCGTAACTCGTAATTAGAGATCGGATATTCGGATGCATATTCACCTAAAGTTGAGATGTTGGCGAATGTGGAATGCGCTTTTGTATCGAAAAATTCCCGCGGTTCCGGGATCAACAAGGTTTTTCCTGACTATATAAGCAGATGCATAATATCTACCTACCTAATATTGTAAAGTAGGTAGGTAAATATACCAAACTGCCATAGCAAACAACGTTAATATAAGATAACAGACTACATATATTTAGAATAATTGATGTAGGTACCTATTGAAACAAATAGTTAAAAATGATTGTGCTTAATGAAATTCTGTTCAATTCCTGTCCTCTCCACATAGCGAAAAAAACAGTATATGTTAGCACCATTATATTAATAGAAAACGACGATAGGCATTTTGCGAGTTTGTGAGTGTGACGGCAAATTATACCTGCTTATGCGCAAGTAGCTACCCCGACAAATAGTTCTCTTAGTTTATTTAATTACAATAATTACATTCGTCGCTGTGCTTGCCATGCGTTCGGGTTTTTTTTTTGTTTTAACTAACACACACCACCCCACCTCTGACACCCTACATACCTATACATATTTTACAAGTCACTTCTTTATTACACACCCGACTAGCTATGCATTCCCGGTGTTCCTGGCATCCCGTGTTTTTTTTTTTTACAATTAAAAATATTTTAAGAAGCCGCTTCCATACTTTCACAGCAAAATTTACTTTAGGTAAATATGCATCCGAATATCCGATCTCTGCTCGTAATGCATTGTAAAATAACAATGACACTGCGGAATATATTTTCGGCTCAGTTTCCTCTGATGAAATTTTCTGCAGTATTGCAGCACTAATGTTATCATCTGTGCGGTTTCTTTATGGAAATAATATAAGTAAAATCTCTCTTTGTATATTTGGGGAATCAATTTATAAGGGATGGAAACATTGATGAAGATGTGGAAAGGAGAGTAAATACGGGAAATAAAGTGAATGGTGCTATACATGCGATTGTGACCAACAAGTCGATGCCCAAAAAGGCTTGACTGGCTGTTCACAAAGCACGGTGGTTCCTCCCATAGGTCATAATTCCAAAAAATGTATTGTCAAAATATTACTTATTGTTTATGTATTTCATTACTCCGATAAACAACGACAAACTATAAATATGTCATCCCTTTTTGGTATTTTTCACATATGAACAGACCTTGGAAGTGAACACATAGTTGGACCGCGCTAATTACGAAGGCTGTAGCCGGAGGATTGAAAAGAATCCATTGTCTACAGCTTCTTCCTTCAACGCGACTGAAGACAGCTTATAGGATGGCAGAAGTTCTTGCTTGGAGATCAGATGCTGGATACAATTCGGATTGTCTTGGGTCTTGTACTTTGATTTTGCTTCGCAGAGGTACAGAGAATTTACCTTCAGGCATTCAGCTTCCATGTAGAGTCATGTCCAGAAATCGCAATAAAAGGTGAGGTAGGTATAAGGATTTTATTATTCTTGTTAGGGACAATGGACAGTTTATAAAGGTTATAGATTGGAGAAAAGGCAATCGGCACCTTAAATACTATAACTATTTGATTTTCTATATAGATGTATCCTAGCTTAATTATGTCATAATAGTCTCTTAATTCTAATTCAAGGATTTCATCGTTTGAGTTCACAATCCTTAATTTATCTAACATATTCCTAATCTCATTTATACTAACCACCATATGTAGGTACTCTAGTTCATGGAATGCTCCTAACAGATCATCTATGCTATTGCTTAAGATAGTTAAGTATAATGATTAAGTCTATAGGCCTACATTTGGTGAAGCTGTGTATCGAGCTGTTATAATGATGTTCGAGGATAATGTTAGAGGTATGTGCAAGTATCTTATGATGCTGTATCTTATGAAAACGGGCAAATTCTGTAAATAATGCATTAGTGAACTCAGGTCCTTGGTCTGTAACTATAGTATAAGGAACGCCATGATGGGTGCAAACCGTTAGAAATCAAGGCTGTAGCCGGAGGTTTGAAAAAAGGACAAAATTTATTTAACTTAATTTATTTTATAAAAATTATAATATTAATTAGTGGCTAAAATAGTCGACGGTTGACCGATGCTGTGTCAAAAGTGACGATTTCACTTGCATGGAGGCCGCGATGTCCGGTGTTGGGCTACCTCACGTTGTGCTGCGTCAGTGCCTCGTGTCCGCGACTGATGCAATTCGCGGTAACTGGGTAAACGCTTGTCAGCGGTTTAGGTGCTATGCGAATATGTAACACGCTTATTAGTACCAGTGACTCATTTGTTGTTGTTTTTAAAATTAGAATTCCCAGAATTCTATTGTTTCTTTGACGTGTTTGTGAAATGGAATTCCAAGAACAAAGTATTATTTTGCAAATTTATTATATTCGATTGAAGATTTTGTTTAAATTTTTACATATTGAAGTGCTACGCCGCGCTTATGATATTGTATATTTTTCCGCGATATTGCACTTCATGTAGACTTTTGGAAAGTTGTACAGATTAAGCAGACATTGAGTCTACCCTCTAAATAAATGTCTATCAATATACTTTCTAAAACAGAGATATTTGTCTGCTCCTAGGCGCATCTTTGTGATTTAAAGAGGTGCTACGCCGTCAGTTCTGTTGGCGTAACAGGGTCTACGAAACAATTAACTAATTGATTTGTTTTCTTTTCAGGTACTTTGACAAAACGCACCTTTTCAAGGATGCATTTCTTTGAAGTTGGGGGTACTGTACGTGGTAGTGTGCGTGAAAAATACCTCTAGGTTTTCAAGTTACTATTAGTAATGAAAGGTTAGATATAGGCCCATTACAGAAACGTGTATTTATATTGTGTAAAAGTCTGCACGATTTGTAGAAAAACTGTAAATAGATGAATATGTATGTGAATTGGCTTAGTGTAATTAAATGTGTAGAGTTATAAATAAGTGACGGGAATTGTACTACTACTGAACACACCGTGTTTCAACCAAGCACGTCTACTAAAGATCGCGTGCACGGGCGGCCTAAAAAAAGATTTTTTAAAACCTAGCAAACAATCTAAAAGTAAGCGACTTACAGAATTGTCCCAGGTTGACAGCTCAACTGTGGATACGCTACTCAATATGTCCGATAAATGATAAATGATTTATTTTCTGTAAGTAGGTTTGTACAAACACTTTTACACGTCAATCATATTTTTTAAATAAAGCTAGATGAGGTCGGCGTTTCCTATCTGACTACTCTGAGAAGAAAGGCCGAAACAAACTCAGAGGTCACAGTCTCTTTTAAAGTCCAGACATAATCTTGGTCAGATCGTGTGAAGGCCATGTAGATTGGTGTCTGAAATGGTCCTTTTGAGGAAAGAACCACCCAGATTGAGTGGACCTGTCCAGTCAGTGCACGCATTTGTCAGTAATCGTGCTGCTCAACTCAGAACTTAAGGAGCTCAACGATTCGACGAACAATACCAAAGAAAGAACATTTGGGTAGGCCGCATAAATTACTCAAACTGCCAGACCATGATTAATACTAAATGAGAAAAAAAAAAAAACAATAATGACCCACATAAGCTTCACATTCACAATAATTGAAAACAATATAATACTTTACAAGTAAATATTAAGTTCCAAACAGTATATTGAACTCCAGAAAGTAAATATGTCAAAATGGTATATAAATAAAATAAAAGTTTCAGTATGCAATAATTGGAGCAGCTTAATCCCAAGCCTTTTTGTCCTCAATATAATCTTTAATAGTATAAAAGGCTTTCTGGCACAACTTACTTTTAATAAATGATTTGAATTTATTAAGGCTTAGATCTTGAACGTGGCTTGGAAGTTTATTATAAAAACGTATACATTGACATCTGAATGAGCCACCTATTTTCTTGAGCCTTGTTGTAGGTACAACAAATTTGTGTTTGTTCCTAGTATTTATATTATGGATATCACTGTATTGATACATCTAATTCTATGTAGTTTTATACAAATATTAGTCCAGATGAGGTTCTATCACTTTTTGTGGAAGCTAAGTTATCAAAGCATCAGTATTTGTTAATTAAAAATTTTATTAATAGCAAAATTAATTCTTGCATTTTACCAACCTACCGTAGTGTTTTAGCAGACAAAAAGAAGTGCTATCCTCAAGATATTATTGTATCAGAATGGAAAGCAAAGGTTGAATTACAAAGCTTATTAGATCACACAGTTATACGAATTCTAGAATCTCAAGAAAATGTGATAGATAGCGTCTCATTAGGTTTTGTCATTAGGTAATGTATTTCTAGGAATTACTCTAGATTCGAAACTGCAAAGAGGTCAACTGTTTAATTTTTGTTACTGCATATGCAGCTGCACTTCATCTACCTGAAAGAACTCTAATGTGGGCAGTTAGTGCTCTTTCAGGTAGATTAAGTTCAGTCAGGTGACTGATATAGCCACAGCTAGGTTAGTAAACTTTGCTTATTTCCACATTATTAAGTCGTATGGCGTTCTGCTGTGGGGATCGGCAGCTGATGTAGTTTCAATTTTGATTTTACAAAAAAGGCCAATTCGCGCGATCCATAGAATGGGTCCTCGTGAGTCCCTTAGAAACAAATTCAAGGAAATTAATGTACTAACTCTGCCTTCTCTTTATATCTTAGAAAGTATTTTGTATGTTCGCAAAAACTTAGGTCTTTTCAAAATAAGAAGTGATTTCCATAATATAAATACACGTAGTAAACATGAAATTGTGATACCCAAATTTAGATTAACAAAAAGAAGCAAATCATTTGTTATCAACAGTATCCGCTTTTATAACAGGTTGCCAAAGTCGGTTACAGAACTTAGCGATCGACAGTTCAAAACCCACATCAAACGGGTCCTTATCAAAAACGCATATTATAAGATTAAAGACTACGTTGAAGACAAGGAAGTTTGGCAATAATTCCTTCTCCACATGTGACTTCCCTGTTACCTCATAAACGGCATAACTATGTAAATGTCTATTAACTGCTCCCAAATTGCGATGTATATTTTCTTTTCTTTTTTTTATACATACTTCCTTGATATTTTCATTATTTGACATTATATATCTGCAATTTTGATATCAAACTATTTATTAGTGGCTTTTGTGGGCAAGATACTAATTAAGACTTGTTAGAGTTTTAACGGCAAACATGTAATTTGGTTTAAATAGGTTTTTATTTTTGTTTATATTTTACATATATTATTTTATAATTTGTGAATGAGAGAACGTTGTAGGCTTCATAGACTAGATTTGTAAACCATTTATTTTTTGTTAAGTACCTGGTAATTCTCGACAGGCCTACACTGTCCTCCCATAGCTATTAACACTGTAATTTGAAAACATTGTAAAAGCCAATTATTTTTAAAAGAGTAACCGTGGAGTTTCTTGCCAGCTCTTCTCCATAAGAAAAAACCAGTTGGAATCGTGCACCTAGCTTCTGACGTTTCATAAGTGCCCATGTAGGGTTATGTGATATAAAATATTTTGATTTTAATTTTTGAGGCAAATTTAACTTTGATCGGGAAATGGGGTTCTGACGGTATCCAGTACGGGACATAGTGAGTATAAGCAGTCTTTCACGGAGTCTAACTCGGATGTTAGTTGTTTATTTGTAACATCTTATGTCCCACTTCAATCAGTTGTAGATTCAAATGCAAGTGAAAGGAAAATTTTATGGAAAATTCCCCGCCCTTCTTCGACTAGATATTGTAGACCTATTTGATTTCAATTTACTAAGGAAAGTTCCGTATTGTCTAAGGTAGAATCACCTTATTTTAAAGAAAAAATAACAAATTTAAATCCAACAACGTTTACTCGCAATGATAGCCAATTAACAATAAACATTGTTTACAATGAACTATGGTAGATGGTAAAATATGCAGTGCCTTGAGTGAATCATCTTCTTCTAGGTGCTATAAATGTAAAGCAACACCCTCAGAGATGAATATAATATATTACTGTTTAAAAAACCCGAGTTAAGAAATGTTATGAGTCCGGTTTATCACCGTTACATTCGTGGATTCGTTGCTTTGAATATTTTATTCATCTCGCTTACAGAGTTGGCATTGAAAAATGGCAAGTTCGTTCTTATGCAGATAAAATGCTATTCGCGGAAAGAAGAAAATCTATTCAAAATAAATTTAGGTCTAGATTAGGTTTAATTGTTGATAAACCATGAAGTGGCGGAAGCGGGACATCAAACGACGGTAATACCGCGAGAAAATGTTTCATGAATTCAGCTGTAGCTGCTGAAATTACCGGGTTAAATAAGAACTTGATCATCCGGTGTTCTGTTATTTTACAAGCTTTGTCATCTGGTTACAATATAAATGTAGATAAATTTAGGGAATATGCTTTAAACACCGACGACTTTTGGTAAATGAATATCCGTGGTATAATCTTCCTGCTTCCGTCAACAAAGTACTTGGTTTCGAGATTATTCAAAATTCAATATTATCGATTGGGGAACTTTCCGAAGAGGCAGCAGACACTAACAATAAAACATCAAGGCATATCGACGAGATCATACACGAAAAATGTCGCGGGAGTTAACAAACGCCGATTTAATTCGTAGACTCATGCTCAGTTCAGACCCTTATATAACAAGTCTTCGGAAACTTCCACAAAAGAAAAAGAGCTTATATACAAATGAGGTGCTAGATCTTTTGCAGGTGTAGCCTATTATATTGTAATATTAGTATTAATTATGTATAAGATTTCGATACCATTCATTTTGTAAATTAAGTTAATTTTGTCCTTAAGTTAAAATATTATCAGGGGCAGCCGTCACCTCCTTCTGCGAAGCAGTAATGCTCGCGAAGGAGGAGGCGGGACGGTTGAGGGAAAGGCAAACTTTGCGCCCTCTCGCCCCTAGCCGCCGCAGGAGACGCCTTGGGCGTCGGGAATCCCGGGCGGATTTCCGGCCACCGTAGGCGCGGGCTTGCGTCCGGTAAAGACCAACCCGGGTCGACGGGGCGTTGTATTCCACGCGCGCCTCAAAGAGATGTCGTCAGCACAAATGTGTCACCGAGGCCCCTGGCAACACAGGCAACACGAAGGAATACGGGTGGGTTTTAGTCAGTAAGATTCTGACACACCCTCCCGCTCCCCCCAGAGCGGGAGAAGTTATTTGATGACATCCCATCCAAAAAAAAAAAAGTTAAAAATGTGTAGTATATTCTGTTGATTAAAGATAGTTTACTAATATTTTTATTATTTTAGAATAGGTTTATGATAAAACTATTTAGTCATAATTAAAACCACATCAATGTTTATATAATAATTGTCTAGAAAATGTATGAATGTAAAACAGAAATACTTCCCTTGCAATGTATTGATATGTCAATGTGATTAATATATTATTTTGTGAGTAAATATACTAAATTATGTAGAGCAGTGGTGGCCCAGTGGTAACGGCCGCGACTTACGAGTTGTAGGTCATAGGTTCGAACCCAGACAGGCGCTTTACTTTGTGTAAAATTATTTCATCACCACTGGTCTCAAAACGGTGAAGGAAAACATCGTGAGGAAACCGACATGTCCCAGAACCAAAAATTCGAAGACATGTGTCATCTAACAACCCGCACTGGGCCCGCGTGGTGGATTACCGCCCACTCCCTCTCACAGAGAGGAGGCCTGTGTCCCAGCAGTGGGAACATTATAGGCTTGTTATGTTGTTGTTTGTTATGTATGTAGATATTGGTGCCGATTCCCTTTTTCACAAACTAAACTAAATTTAAGTTCAGTGCATCTTTTTCTTTCTACTTCAAAAGAAAAGGACAGAAGATACATTTTAGTTTAGAGACCTGTCAAATTAATCAGCGCTTGACGTAAATTGACGTAATTTTAGTAGGCAAGTTTTAGTCACGCCTAAACTTGTATGGAGTAGTAACAGGCGCTGATTAAATTGACAGGACTGAACTGAAATTTATCTTCTGTTCTCTTCTTAATGAAATATAAAGAAAAAGATGCATTGAACTTAAATTTAGTTTAGTTTGTGAACAAGGGAATTGGCACCAGTGTCTTTTTATATTATTTTAAACCTAAAATGCACAAAAAACAAGCGCCATTGAAGGTTTAAGTATTTATGACCGCGAAGTAACAACATTCACTTCCATACATAAGCGTGTGCTGGAGCCTACGCTTATGGATGGAAGTGAATGTTGGGTGTGGCAAAAGAAGCATGAAAGTAGAATAAATGCTGTGGAAATGCGTTTCTTACGAAGCATGTCTGGCCTGACTACGAATGATAGGCTGAAAAAATTATGTAATAGTGCAGTTTAAAAGAAGATTAGTGACAAAAATTTAAAAGAGTATGCTTAGATGGTTTAGTCATCTTGAGAGGATGAAGGCGACTAACAAAAAGCATTTTCAAAACACAGGTGAGTGGGAACGCCGGAAGGGGACGCCCTAGGAGGACATACTATAGTGACCTAATTGGTGATGTTCCTCAGAAAGGTCAGGTGCGTAGTACTCGCAACTTGCGTGCGTGTATGACCAGATGTAGGAACGTTAACGAAGAAAAAGGAGCATGTAAGGAGCTTATCACGTGGCGTTCTATTGTTTCTGCTTACCCCCATGGGAAGAAGGCGTGTGTTTATGTATGTATGTAAAATATCTTTTGTGTACCTCTTTGACATAGTGGTTGCTATGCTATGTGTAAAATCAAGAATAGTGCAACAATATAAAAAAAAAACCCGGTCAGGTGCGTGTTAGACCACGCACAATGTTCCGTAGTTTGGTTGAATTTCTCCCAAGAACAAACATAACATTGTAGTTGAAAAACATGTTCTCCCATATATTCTAACTACACATGTAAGTTACAACATAACATCACTCCTTGTTTCCCCGAAGGTTTGGGCAGAGGTGTACCTGTAATACACAAATGTAAGTTTGTACGCATATTATTGAGAGATTTATCATGATATATTATGACCATATTCACTTCTTATACACGGTGGAA
Organism: Atethmia centrago; assembly: GCA_905333075.3. Lineage (NCBI taxonomy): Eukaryota > Metazoa > Arthropoda > Insecta > Lepidoptera > Noctuidae > Atethmia > Atethmia centrago. The sequence continues at coordinate 7,058,608 of HG995384.1, forward strand.
TTGAATTCATAGGTTCCTATTAAGGGGTCATTGTACTCGTCATTATGAACAACTTTTACTATAGGACTTAACCTGAACTCGCGAAAAAAATATCCTTCGCTTTTCCCTACATTTTGACGAGTTAAGCGAATATAAATGTAGGGAACAACTGATTTCTTTTTTCGTGACCTTACCCCTTAAGAGGAAGCCCATGAATTCAATTTCACCCTGTAGAGATTCTTGTAATCTAGAAAATTCTGTAGTATAGAATTATTTTCTGCATTTTTTTTTAAACATTTTGTTCGATAGTTTCGTAGATAAGGGGGGGAATGGTTAACTTTAATATATTTTCTTAAATAACTGTAAAACTGCTATTTTATAATTATAAAAAAAAATATACATTGGAGAACCTCATAGTACGCCCTTTCATTTAATGTAGGTATAGGTTGTAAAACTTTAAATTTCCTAATGTGTCTCCCATAAGTGACCCTCATATTCAAAATTCATTTATTTACTTTACACGTCCATGTTTGGGTCACAGAAATTCATACGGTCCATAATATTCGGAGCAGCATGTCGATTCTGTAAAAATCTCACCGTGAAAACTTGCGTTGAGTGAGCTGTCAGTGTCATCTCACTGATGCTAGGGATTGACCAAGCATTTCATCGTAATCGAGATTTTCATAATATTTTTATGCTAATTCTATTGATAATTTCATATTATTTGAAAACTATTATTTAAGTGTTCAAACGTTACTATTTAGGGTTTTTTTTAAATAAAATAGCAACAGAAATTCAGTTGGAAAATCAATTTTGTCTTTTTTTATTCCATAAATTTTGGTAAAATAGCAGCAGCGATCTTGGTTTTTAATTTTGCGGCGGCGAAACCGCCATCGTGCTTTTTAATTTTGCTCTCAATATCGGCTTTAGCACCCTCGAAAACCATGAAAACGACGCCCATGATGAAAAATTTGAACATTTTCGCAGCCGCCATCTTGATTTTTAATGTTGACCTCACTATCGGCTTCAACACCCCCGAAAACCACAAAATAGACACCCATGATGAAAAATTTGAACATTTTCGCAGCCGCAATCTTACTTTTCCGATTGACCGCACAATTGGCTTTAATACCCCCGAAAACCATGGAAATGCCATGCATGAAGAAAAGTTTGAACATTTTCGCAGCCGCCATCTTGATATTTAATTTTGACCTCACTATCGGCTTGACAGCCGTGATGAAAAATATTTGCAGGCGCCATCTTGGATTTTGATATAAAGGTGGTAAAACGAAATTATTACGCGACAAACAAAAATTTGGTTTTACAACCAATTAAAAATAAAAAAACAGCAAATTTGAAAAAAAAAGCTCAATTTGATATTAGTAAGTGATATCATCGGTTCACGCGCAAGCGCGGCGTGATCTTATTACTTCACCCGAGTCTCGTAACCATAGCAACCACCCGCGCCAACGTGATTCAGGTAGGTGAAGTGAGTCGATGAGTGCGATGCGCGAGTGTCGTGATCTTATCACTTCACCCGATTCTCGTAACCATAGTAACCATCCGCGCCGAAATGAATCGGCTAGGTGAGGTGAGTCGGTAAGCGCGACGCGAGTGTCGTGATCTTATCACTCCACTCGATTCTCGTTGCCATAGAAACACCACTTCACTTAGGCTGGATGAAGTAAGCCTAGCCGCCCGCCGGCCGGTGCGCGCGCTGTGCGAGTGTCAATTGAACTGTTGAATTTTGTTATAGTATTGATCACGATGAATTTATGAATATTCTTTTATTATTGGCAATGCGTAGGTCAGTATTTACCTACCCAAAAATAAAATATTAGATAGGTACTTATTAAATAATCCGCACGTCTTTTTATTCAAATGGCTCATGTACACACACATCGTTTGTGTGGGGATAAATTAATTGGTCCGTCAGCCAGGCACACATTTATCACTCGATTACTTGACACACTCGGTTATCTCTTCTTATTTAATAGATTTGGGTTAATAACAACGCTGAATAGCGTCGCATAGTCTTTACTCGACTGAATCCACAATCGCTTCTTCAAAACACAACGCGATTGGGTCATGGGATTGCGTTTATTTTGATCAGTTAACAAATGGTTCATAATAACTAACAACAAATACCTATCATCATCATCTGCCTAGCCTTTTCCCAACTATGTTGGTTCTTACCGGATACAACTGAATACCAGTATTTTACATGGAGCGACTGCCTATCTGACCTCCATAACCGTTCTACTGTTATAATTCTCCAAATCGATATCCCCAGTTACTGGGTAACACGATACCCCTTGGATTATGACTGCTTGTCAGACTTTCGAGCTTCTGACAACCCGTAACAATAAATACCTATACTAGCTATGACATAATTTATAAAATGATCAATAGAATTAGCATAAAAATATTATTAAAATCTCGATTCGATTAAGGTTGTAAATGTAATCCTTGATCCATCCCTAGCATCAGGTGGGATGACACTGACAGTTCACTCCACGCGCACTTCACCTAAGTTTTCACGGTGAGATGGTTACAGAATAGCACTGCAGATGGGCTGTGACAGACGGACAGACAGACAGACACACGAGTGATCCAATAAGGATTCCGTTTTTTCATTCGGACGTACGGAACCCAAAAATAACACAAAAATCTTCTAAAATATTCCTTTTCCCGCCAATACAGCACTGAATGCTAGCTGACGAGGAAAATCAAAAATCGAACGCAAAAAGCAAATTAAAAAAAAAGCTTGTTCGTTTCAATTTACTCACTACGATTTTCCGTAGCTTTTGACACGCGTGTTGAAAACAAAACCATTTGGCTTCTAGGCCGGTCGTAGAAAAAACATTTGGTCACGATTTATCGTAAAACGTGATGCGGTCCCGAATCACGTATTGGTATCACTCCGATAATATCATTTCACGAAATTATGTACATTTTTGTTTGAATGTTACGACCACGGATTTCGGTCTACAGTTCCGTGAAATAAATATTTATTTATTGTGGTTTTTGTAAAAATAAACCTAGGAACCTGTGTTTTTTTTCTATACACGATCAGTTTATTATACTGAACTAGCTTAATCCATTCTGGGCCCCAATTCTGTAATTTAATTATTATTTCCCGCTTATATCTTAGCATGTGCAAACCACGTCAATATCGTGTCTTGTAGAAACCCATGTAACGTCAAGGAATCCAAATGTCATATTCTGTATCAATCAACACAGCCTTTAACAGTCCAATGCTGGATATAGGCCTCTCCCAGGCTGCGCCACAACACCCTGTCCTCCGCCTTCCGCATCCAGTGTGTCCCAGCCTGGATTTGGACAGTCATCGTTGCAGCGTCATACAAACACCTCAACACTTCGATGTAACGCCAGTCAATTCGACATCGTTGCAGAGAGGCCAGAACTACCCATATTTCGAGCCTAGTCGAAGGCTTTCTCGTACTCCACAAATGCCTTACACAGCGGCTGGTTGTACTCTTCGGTCTTCTGTACAATCTGCCGAACAGTATGGATGTGGTCCACGGTACTGAAGCCTTTTCGAAAACCGGCTTGTTCTGGTGCCTGGAACTCATCAAGTCTCCTGGCGAGACGGTTCGTGACGACCCTCGAGAACTGCTTATAAACGTAGCTCAGAAGTGAGATAGGTGTATAGTTCTTGAGCAAGATTTTGTTGCCTTTTTTGAAGAACACAACCACCGCACCTTTGCTCCAAGACATATTCTCTATGCTCCAAGACAAATTGTCTATGGCACATTATGAAATTACGCGTGCGTTTTGAAGTTTTGTTCGACAGTATTTGATCCTAAGCCTACTAATTGCAAATACTCCATTTTTAACATCAATAATTCCTAAAGTATCGTTTTTAATTTTATTTTATTACTATGTATGACATCAAAAAGCTAAAAAAAAAATATTAAACAAAAAATACAATGTCAATATTTTAGAGCAGTATTAAAATTTATTGAGATTAGGTAATACTTTTGAACGTACCTACTTACTCGTCTGTTTTCAAAAGTTGTCCGAGTGAGTTGACATGTAGGTACACATTTTATTTCTCTTGAGGTTTCTCGTAGATTTTGAAATAATATATTACCAACAATAACTGATTGGACCATTTAGTGATTATAACTGATTGGAGAATCACGAAATGGTCCAATCAGTGTGTGGTAGTATTTGGGAATAGTCGCAAGTATTACCATTTGCTACCTACACCATTTTTATTTAAAAAAAATTGCATAGATTTCATAGCTTATACAGGTTGAAATTGAAAACTTGCGACAAACTAAAATGGGACATTGTATACATCATTATTAACAACTTTTACTAAGGGACCAAAGCTGTAATCCCAAAAAAAATAAATCTGCTTTTCCTACATTTTGATGAGGTATTGCGAACATAAATGTAGGGGACAGCAGTTTTTTTTTTGGGATTGTAGCTTTGGTCCCTTAGTAAAAGTTGTTCATAATGATGAGTACAATCTCCCATTTCGATTTGTCGCATGTTTTCAATGTCACCCTGTATTGATTTATTTGTATTTACTTCTATTTCAGTACGAAAAATGTATGTTGTCGTCAGATCTCGGGCTGTTAGGCATTGGCGTCATCTACCAATAAATATATCAGAAAGCATTTTCGACAATAGTACTTATACATATAAGAGCATTTTTTTTTTTTTGGATGTGAATTCATCAAATAACTTCTCCCGCTCTGGGTGGAGCGGGAGGGTGTGTCAGACTGTTACTGACTAAAACCCACCCATATTCCTTCCTTTGCCTGTGTTGCGGGGGCCTCGGTGACCCTTTAGTACCTTCCCGCGACCCCGGCAGGTATATAAGAGCATAAAGCATGGCCTTACATTGATTATATTGATTTATTTGTATTTACTTCTATTTCAGTACGAAAAATGTATGTTGTCGTCAGATCTCGGGCTGTTAAGCATTGGCGTCATCTACCAATAAATATATCAGAAAGCATTTTCGACAATAGTACTTATATAAGAGCATTTTTTTTTTTGGATGGGAAATCATCAAGCAACTTCTCCCACTCTGGGTGGAGCGGGAGGGCGTGTCAGACTCTTACTGACTAAAACCCACCCGTATTCCTTCCTTTGCCTGCGTTGCGGGGGCCTCGGTGACCCATTAGTACCTTCCCGTGACCCCGGCAGGTAATAAGAGCATAAAGCATGGCCTTACAATGTCCTTTGTGCATGTATATATACGAAAAACGATTGTTACCTTCTTCAATATAAGTATTGCTGAATTTTACCTGAACACAATCTTCCTCTAATCGAAACTATAACGATTCCGTACAGTTTTCAAGCGTGGTATTATGACAGTTCAAACCACGCCAACTTCGCGTTCATTTCACGCGGTTTCCTTCTTTATTTCTTATAGAATACGATAATAGCAGATGTTGTGATTAGATAAGGAATTGGCGTGATTTTGAAGTAAGGAATCATTAAGTTGTCACAGTGAATTGGGGCCCTGGCCTGTAGACACGCACCATGTCCTCATTTAACATGACCCTTTCATTTTGTTTTAATCGGCTAAACACAACAGCTAACAAGAACCCCATATCCTAGATTTTGAAGAGTATGTTAGGGTAAATTCGGCGCTGGGATAAGACCGTACGAATCAAATTGTGTGCCATTTTATTCTGCATCGACGGTCGGAGTCGAATAAAATGGCGCAGAACACAATGTTGTCAGCATTAAAAATATTGTCAAATTAGCCGAGGATTTGATTCGTACGGTCTTATCCCAGCATCGAACTTACACCAACATCCTTATAGTTCCATATTTCCCTTTCCTTAATAGTTCTTTAGCTGCAATAAATACTTCCCAACTCTTCCAATAAGTTCTCCAAGTAATACAATATTTCATATAAACTGAATGCACTCTAGTTTTAAAACTTTTCTTGCTAGCTCGTTGCACGTCGCGCCTTATTGTAGCAAGAAACTTAGTTTATCCTGTCTCGTTTGGGTATTATAAAGTTTAGTACGCGAACTAGTCGTGTATAAGTTGACGATATCCTGGGATACCTACACCTAAATTAGAAACATTATTAGGGAACATATACACTTCTGGACACATCTATTGGCCCACCTTAGAGTTTAGGTTTCGATGGCCCCTACCGAAATATGATTGCTAGATTGAACAAAAACTGTTGATGCAGTTTTAAACCTGATATATTTTACCATCTTTTTCGATCGTATTGTTTTAAATTTGAATTCAGAATACCATACGACATGGAGCTACGCCTAACAAGTCGGATATGCGCCTTGTTAAAGGCAATTGATTTTTTAATAAAAAACATGTTTTATCAAATAAAGGTTTAATTTAATAACGCGTGTTGCCTCCATGGGCATCTACCACAGCTCTCATACGATTAGGCATAGAGTTTATCAACCGCTCTATGAAATTTTGAGGGATCATCTCCCATTCCTCTTCTATGGCAGTTTTCAACTCCTGCATCGTCTGGGCAACTGGCTGACGAGCCCTAACACGTCTTTTTAGCTCGTCCCACATGTGCTCAATGGGGTTCATGTCTGGGCTTCTGGCTGGCCAGTCCATAACTGTGATGTTCACATCCCGAAGATATTCCCTGACGATGCCGGCCGCATGGGCTCTTGCATTATCATGCATAAAAAGGAAATTTGAACCCACATAGTCCGCGTATGGTATCACGTGAGGTTCTAAGCACTCACGAATGTACCTTTCAGCATTTAATGTTGGCAGCCGTGGTCCGGTAACAACCTCAAGTTGAGTTTTGCCGCTCGCGGATATACCGCCCCAGACAGTCCATGAGCCACCGCCATAAGCAACCCTCTCTTCAAAGCAGCATTGTGCGAAACGCTCTCCCTTACGTCGGTAGACCTTCTTCCTTCCATAATTGCCATGTAACACAATTTTAGACTCATCAGAAAAGAGTACACGGCTCCAATCTTGCTGTGTCCAATTTAAATGACTGCGTGCGAAATGAAGGCGCGCTGTTCGGTGGGCTCGCGTTAGTTTGGGCCCATTAGCTGACTTGTGTGGTACCATATCGCGTTCTTTTAACCTTCTCCGAACAGTTCGAGCGCTCACAGATACTCCGTGGAAGTCGCAAAGTTGGTTTTGTATCTCAATGGAGGTAAGGTGACGATTTCTCAAGCTGGTCGTCACGATGAATCGATCCTGCTTTTCAGTTGTGACCCGAGATCGTGGCCTTCCTTGGCGACGAACAAAGCCGCCAGTCTCTAGGTACCTCCGATAAACATTTCGGACCGCAGATCGACTTAAATTAAGTTGAGCACTCACGTTTCTTTGGCTGTGTCCGGCCTGAATAAGTGCCACAGCTTGGGCGGTGACTTCAGGTGAAGTATCCATAGATTATTGATAGAACCTCACCTTAATGCTAAGAATAAGTAATGTTTGTTGCAAAACCAAAGATATCAATCACTTTTTCAAGAATTAAATCCAAGTAAACCAATAAAACCAAGTTTTCTTAGTATTCGATTGTTTGATATCAACAAACGGGCTCCAAATTGACTTTTGTTTCTTTAAATTCTGTGTTCGAAATTCAAAAAAAGACTATTGAATGAAATTGTGAATGTGCCAGGTTCAAAACTGCATAAAAACTTTTTGCTCGACCTAATATAAAATTTTAGCTAGGACCAAACGAAACTGAAAATACAAGGTGGGCCAATAGATGTGTCCAGAAGTGTATGTAACCATAAGTATTTATCCATTAAATTCATCATTAGAGCACTGGTGGCCCGGTGGTAACGGCCGCGACTTGCGAGTCGCGGCCGCGGTCGTAGGTTCGAACCCAGGTAGGCGCTTTAATTTGTATAAATTGTTTCATCACCACTGCTCTCAAAACGGTGAAGGAAAACATCGTGAGGAAACTGGCATGTCCTAAAACCAAAAATTCGAAGACATGTGACATCCACCAACCCGCACTGGTCCCGCGTGGTGGATTACGGCCCACTCCCTCTCACAGAGATGAGGCCTGTGTCCCAGCAGTGGGAACATTATAGGCTGATTATGTATGTATGTGTAAGTATTCATCATTGTGGAGGAGCTCATGGCTAAGTAAAAACAGCCGCACGGGTCGATCCATCAGGTTAAGCTATGCTTGCCAGGGTTGGTCCGTGGACGTGTGACCATCTTTACACAACGAGACTCCTGTGCCTCGGAAAGCACATTAAGCCATTGGTCCCGGCTGTTATTCGTGGATCTTAGACAATCGTTACGAGTCGCCAGAAGCCCGAAAGTCTGACAACCAGTCTTACGAAGAGGTATCGTATTACCTAGCTACTAGTATTATATATAGCTATAACTAATAGTTGGGAAAAGGTTAGGCAGATTGATTCGTCACCACATTGATAGTGAAAAAATGAGACTACTACAAGATAGAGATTGACAGCTCAAAGTACTTACGCCACACGTATCTTCTATACTGATATTTTAAAGAGGTAAAAGAGGAATGGCAGTTTTGGTGTCGCGTAGTTTCAGAAGCGTTCATGAATGAAACTATGTAAATTATATGTAACAGTTGCAGGACTTTACTTTGTATGCATTAGCTTTTTTTAGTAAACTGCACAAATAAAAAAAAAACAAATATTTTATTAAACCTGACTATCAAAATGCAATAATTTGCAATATCTAAACTCAGATATGATGTATTTCCATTAGTGATAAGTATACTAGGTATACTTATATGACATTAAAAATCTTTGTAAATGACATCACGACTGACTGCTGTCTCAATAAGCCCACTGACAAGTATTGTCAGTGATAACCTCGTATTTACTGAACAAATGTCCTGCGACACCAGTCGCTTGATACGTCGCTCGAGCGATGTCAACCAACGTCTCTAGATATCTTGGGCTCACGGCCTTTTTCATTGTTAACCATTTTTTCAGACACAGTTTGACGTCGCCCGACGTCGTTCGATTTCGCCCGACATATCCAGGGACAAGTGACGTGGGATTGACGTGTCCGGCCATTTACGATGCATGACGCAAAACGATAACGCTTTAGTTTGCAGTTGCAGGGCTACTATTGTGCATAGTTCATGTTAAACATAACCCTCGGTTGCATTTTTGGTTTTCTTAATCCAAAAGCGTTGTTTTATTTGTTTTGCCTTCATATATGACGTTAACATTAGTAGTAATAACAAAATACATTTTTTTAATCATTACATTATTGTGGCTGCTTACTTTGCATAAATTGCATGGAGTCCAGCAAGAAATGACGCTCTTTCTAGATGTCCAATATGTAGAGGGCTTCATATACAAAGTCAGCTACTAGTGCCACTTTTCCCTTCTGTAGCCATTATTGGAAATATTAATTTCCGCCATCTTTGAATGTCATATACTGCTTACTGCATATTACTCTTTGGTTTACTGTCACGGGGCCTGTATAAAGGAAGCCACCTGCTCTTTAAACAACTTTTTCTGGTGAAATAAAAAATATGCTACGATTACCATTTTTCTTAATTTGACCGAGAGCTATCTTTTGTGATTATTTGTACGAATGTACGTGAAATCTAACTGCGAGATTACATGAAGTCCTCTCAATCTTCTTAGTAAGTTTGTACGTAGGGGATAATCTTACGGAACTGCTGATCGTATTCTGAAAGATCTTTCACTAATGGGCAGCTACAGTACTGATGAGTATCATAGGATATATTTTATGTTAAAACCAGATATTTGACGCGGACGAAGTCGCGGGCAGAAGCTTCGTGTTACGTACGTATGAAGTATTTTAAATACGGTCACGAGATCTGTCAGAACTGACCAATCACGAGTAGATAAAAGACTTTATTTATTTAAGCTAAGTAAAGACGCATTATAGAAAACAATGGCATTTTGGCATGGTTTGGTCTGTAGTTTTCTGTCGTAGGTATCTCTTATATTAACAATATATGGCCTGTCATATTCAAAACCAAAATCAAATCAAATCAAAAGTCATTTACTCAAACTAGGCTGAGAATAAAAAAAAAATCAATAAAAAAAAAATATTTGTAAATGAACATCAACAAACTCTCTAACTTTCTTTGAAGTAAAGCTTTACGTAGAAAATTACGTATTGTAGGTACACGCCTACATAGCTACAAATTATGCAAAATCTTGAATAATGTATACACATAACAATAACATTAAATTTCAACGTCTCAGCATTATGCATAATTGTTGGTCCTAACGTGCTCGGGCCTATTAACATAATTTACTGTTCTTAGAAGAGCTCGAGTGTGAATAGTTAGATTATGAGCTGCTTCTTCATCCATGATTATTCTCGGCGACAGCGGGCGGCTGGGCGGCGACGGTTGCTGTGCGGGGAGCGGAGCGGCGACTTTGACCCGTTCTCGATGACAGCGGGTACTTCACGTGGCGTCGAAAAGACAGTGTTGTTTAGTGTATTATCTTTACTACATATTGGTGACCTATCTAAAATTGCTGAAATAAATTCCTACACGTTCATTTTGACACTTTTTCGATAAAAATTAAAACTTGTACAACACTACGTCAATCCCAGCGCACAGGTACCGCTTGATTGGAGCGTATCGCGTGCTCGTGCCTCGCTCCCCGTCCCGCTGCCTTTGAGAACAATTCCGCCCGCTACCGCCGAAAATACGGCCTTAGGCTTGTAAGTAGAGCGACTAATTTAATGACATGCAGCTAAGATATTATAGCTGTACGACTAATGTCACCATCCTGTTTTGACACAAAACTGACAAGTATAATTGATTGATGATTAAATGAACTTACCTGTACGCGATCTTAAATCACAATTATTTCTCTCGAAGAACTTCGTTCGAAATATTAGCTTCCCTGCCCTCCAGTCATCCTGAACACCTAGTCGTGCAATAACAAATATCTCAGCAAACCTCTTAACTAAATGAGCTGGCTAGGTGTTAATGTCGAATAAGGGCAGCCGAATTGTATAATAATAATTGTATTCAAACCATCTAGCCGAAATACATAAAGGCGTTTTTTGTATAACGGGCTGATTGCCAAAATGTATTACAGCTAAATAAACGTACGTCGCATTGTGATAGCGCATCGCGTCCTACAATGTGGCTGATCAACGCTCCGCCTTAATACAATTTAGCGCGTCGCTTTGTAGTTTTAGGTCCAAATACAATTTCTGCGACCAACTTGGATGTAGCGCTCGCTCGGCTCGCGCGCGGTTGGTCGCAGTTCTAGTTTAACCTAACCCATTTAGTTGAGGTGCCACTAACGGCGATAGAGTTTAAGGTTGGCCGCCATTTTGGCGAACGTATCATTACGACATTTTGGGTGAACGTCAATCAGCCGTAATAGTTAAAAGCACCTTAATTTATTTCGGCTAGACGGTTTGTAATAGGCCATATTATACAATTAGGCTGTGGCATCTATACTTTCATAGCAAGTACGTTACCCACGTTTAATTTCACGTTCTAACTTTTAAGTTTTTTACACAAATAGTAACTAGAATTGTCGCGCTTATCGCTCTTTCTTTTCAACATTCTAAGGCTTTAATATAAAAACGCACTTTAGTTACTGTATAACAAAGGATTACATGCAAAACAGCGATGCACTGATGCGTAAATGAGCTCGGTAGGTGCGAATGTCATAGTCACGAACAAAAGTTTTTAATCTACCTTACATTGGATTAAACAATTTCTTTTTCTCCTAAAAACAATTTGAAATGAAAGAATGATAATATATATCTGCAAGTGAAACTACATTTAATGCTGGTATCGAGAACGAAGCTTGACAGTAGGTAATGCTACCTACAGCGCCCTCCTGTCAACGTCATTCGAGTGTCAAAAAACCGCTGTAGCAGTGTATCAATGACCATAGCGAGGTGTCACGCAATATACACCAGATTCATAGGTACTTATTGTCCACTTGACGTTCTGTTCATACTAATTTATAAGTGGGTTAATTTTAATAATATTAAAAAACTACATCTGAAGTTTTAAACAATTTTAGTACCATATTTATCACGTGCACTTGAATAAAACTTTCCAGTGACAAAACCTACCTATTTGCCCGTTACGTTTTTTTTTTAATGTTATCTACTTTTAATCGTGATTCATGACAATAGATTTTGATTTACCAATAAAGAACTCCAATATCGCGATTTCTTCTTCCTTCACAGTTGACTAGTAACTATTAACTAAGTCAGGTATCACTTTAACAATCACAACAAACAATCACCAATTACACAAGTTGATAAATAAATGGTCAATTTTATTACCCTCCTAAAGCTTTCTACAAACATTATCCGGTGTTTGCAGCACATAATTTAACGAAATGTTGATACATAGCCGCAATTTCCGATAATAACCAATTATTTGTGGGAAAACAAGGCTATTGTGTCAAATGCACGGGTTGTTTACTTTGTCTTGTGCTCTTTTTGTCATGTGTACCTGTATATGTGTAGGTGTAGTGTAGAATTTAGGGTTGTTACGTTCAGAGCTCGAACCCCAACCTAATAGAGCAGAAAAATCAAACACTCACATCACCACATAATACGTATAATATAAAAAAAAACGCACGAATCGAAGTATAAAAGATAACACTGAGATATAAAATATTATGTTAGTCGTTTTTTTAGTCGCTAAGGATAATTTATTTAAAAAGAAATGGCTTGCGGGAAGCTTTCGGTCCATCCATGGGTGTAAACTTGCTTACAGTCTTAGGGACTACGGGAGGCGCTGACCAATTGCCAAGACCGTGTCGCTATAAAAAGTGTGTCAAAAGCGATGAAACCTGGGTTTACCCATTCAAATCGATGTATGATGAACTGAACATTGTAAAATTAAGATATTATTGACTAGAATATGAATAATTCAGTAAAGTGAGCTCGTGGAGAAAAAAAACCGGTTTGGAGGAGAGTGCACCGAGTGCTTAGGCTGGCGGAGGACGACACGTCGTGGAGCAATCCGGTCTCTTGCACGTAGTCTCTTCACGCTATCACCAGGTCACCCGCATCGCCGTAAAAGTGCCGGGACGCGGCGCATACCTTAGCGCGACCCACGCCAAGCACGGCCGGTGGTATGCGCAGTCAATGGGGCCAATAATTAAATAGCCGGGGGGTGATGCCAAAAGTGGGCCTTTTCTAACTGTATCCGAGACAAATAAGAATTTTGGATAAGAAAAAGGGAGGGTAAATGGAGGACTCAAGATTGAATCCAGTAAATCCCGTATAAAGGGATATCACACGCGAGGCAGCTTGGAAATCGTCACATATGGACTGGTATCACAGTACCACTTTACAAAAGGAGGTTGCAAAGCACCGATATTTATTAATATGATCAGATCAGTGTTTTGCTAAATCACCAGATTGTACATTTTTTATATGATGGAACGTATACCGACTCTGAAGGACTGACTTCTGCCAAACGAAAAGTCATTGACAAGACTTACACCAAAAGTCAAATTTGAAAATATACAAAAAAAATAAGAATAAAACGTGCTTGACGGTATTTGCACGCAAAGAGGACTGTACGGCGGAGGTAAAGCTGCAGCGTACATGTTTAAATAAACTTGTGTAACTTATTTAATCAAGCTCTCTGTGTTGTTCCTTCCCAAATTAGGGATAAAAGTAATATGCACTGGAAAATAAAATATCGCTTTAAAGTAAATATGATATTTTATTAATAACAAAAGTGTGTTTAAAAACATGGAATGGTCCTGATTTTTAACTGCAAATTATGTTACCATAATAAGTGTAACATAAAGGGGCATGTGGCTAAGTAATAACAGCCGCACGGGTCGATCGATCAGGTCAAGTTGCGCTTGCCGCTGTTGGTCCGTGGATGGGTGACCATCTTTACATACCAAGATCCCTCCGTGCCTCGTAAAGCACGTTACGCAGTCCTGGTCCTGGCTGTCATTCGTTGATCTTAGACAGTTGTTACGGGTCGTCAGAAGCCCGAAAGTCTGACAACCAGTCTTACCAAGGGGTTTCGTATTACCCAGTAACTGGGTTGTGGAGGTCAGATAGGGAGTCGCTTCATGTAAAATACTGGTATTCAGCTGCATCCGGTTAGTCTGGAAGGCAACCCCAACATAGTTGGGAAAAGGCTAGGCAGATGATGATAAGATGTATGTTGTTGTATTGTAACTTAACTGACACCACTGAATGGAAGAAAATCAAATCATTCTGATTATAAATCAGCACACATAGAATGGCTAGGATAGGGATCAATATTCATTCCTCTTCTGCATGTAGCCGAGTTTTGCAAACAAAGGAAATGTCATTCCAAATATTTGGGAATAGAGGCAATAAACATTCTTAATACGAATATCTCGTAAAGAGATACAGTTATCGATAAATTTTCAACATTAAACTAGATATATATGCTATCCGTATTCTGCTATAGTGAAACATCGGATACTTACTTTAATTTACGAGTTCAGAAACTAAGTGCAGCACGCAACTTTAGAAGTTCGAAGCTAGGATTTAAGTCTTTTCCTCCGTTTGAAGGAGTTTTATTTTTATTTTTAAGCTCGCCTGTATTAGCTTTGGTGTGTTTATGAATACTACTGTTGCAGTTATTAAAGAGTTAAAAAATTAACAAGTTTAACCATGGCTCTAATAATAAGTCGTAAATATTCACGTTGTAAGTGTCCCGCTTTGGGCGCCATACTTATTTTAGAAATTAAATAATCAAAAAACATCACTCGGACAAACTTTATAAAATATACGTGTACGTGTCCACTGTTTTTCTAAAATGTCCTGAATTGTATCTGAATATTCACACTGAGAGAGTCCCACGTAGGGCGCCATCTTCATTTAAAAATCTTTTTAACAAAAAACTTCACCTGTTTGTTCATTACAAAATGAACGCGTATAACATACCATGGCTTAACTAATAAGTCCTAAATTACATCTGAATATTCACATTGTAAGTGTCCCACGTTAGGCGCCATACTGATTTCAAATTATCAAAAAATATCACTTACACTTTAAATACAAAACTAACTCGTACAAGAAACCACAGCTTTACTAATAAATCCTGAACTGCACCTGAATATTCAAATCGCATGTGTCCTATGCTGGGCGCCACTATAAGTAAGATTGACTAATTTATTATTTCCTAGTCCTGTCTACATAGATTTACCGACGCTTACATTTGTCGCTATTTAGCAGTAACTGTTTGCTGCCTCAAGCCCGTTACATTACGGTTGTCGCAACCCAGTGCTGGGCACGCCACGATTACAGCGATAAGTCCTCTCTTTGAGGAGTGGCTAGAGAGGCGCCACGGCGTCCTCACCTTCCGCCTGACGCAGGTCCTCACCGGACACGGCAGCTTCGGGAGGTTCCTGTGTCGGATAAGGCGGGAGGAAACGCCCGGGTGTCACCACTGTGTGGATCGCCCGGAGAACACGGTGGAGCATACGCTCCGCCCAGAGCGGGAGAAGTTATTTGATGATATCCCACCCAAAAAAAAAAAAGCCCGTTACATACAGTTATCTAAGCAAATAAAGATAAAAACATGTATTTAAAAAAAAAACTTGTTTTAAATAGGGACTTACTACCTAGTAGGTACGCCCACTCTCATCTTTGAATAATAATAAAGGGTTTATTTTCAAAGCAACGCTTTTCTTACTTACATTTTGATTCTGACACAAAATCGAAGCATTTATTTCGATTACACGATTCCGGTTTCTTTTGAAGAGACAAAAATGTCTTTAACGTGAAAAATTACCCGTTCCATACAGTAAATGCCGGCGGAGCGAGAGTATTAGTTCTGTAAAATGACACTTCTTACTGTCAGATCGTTAAAAAATGTTCTATTATATTGACAAAATGACAGTAAGAAGTGTAATTTTACTTCAGCTAATTAAAAGTCTTAGTGTAGTGCACAACAGAAAAGTCGCCTTATATCTGAGAGAAGTCGAATGAAAGTTAGAGGCCTTTGCCTTGTAGTGGGTCAATCATCATCATCATTCCAGCCGAAAGACGTCCACTGCTGGACATAGGCCTCCCCCAATATTGGGGGGGTTTGCCATAATCGCCACGCCTGGCAGGCGGGTTGGCGATCGCAGTATGGTGTTAAAATGCATAGAGAACGCTGCTGCCCATTCTCTAGTAAGTCCCTTAGTGGGTCAATACGGGATCTTAATAAAAATAACTAGTGGCTTCCCATACGTCTTCGCCGGAATTCTCATATCTTATTTCAGCTCTACAGTATTCTGTTCAATCCTACAACCCCCTCTTATCTTAAATATCGTTTCAAGTTCCTTCATGACACACACAATAAATATCACAGGTCATCGGAAAACTTGAGGCTAGAGATGCCGATGCATTCCACCAGCTTTTATGACAAGTCTTTTACAATTCAAGAAATACTGTTGTGGAATCCCTTGTACAGTTTTAAAATTCCGGCAAAAATGGAAACAATTTTTTTGCTTCAAGTCATCATCTTTACATAATGTAGTTCCTTGTTTTTGTTTCATGTTTATTATTTTATATAGAGAAGTATATGCTTTATGTATTTTTGTATTTCTTTTAGCGATAAGACCGGCCATGGTGTCACCCTATGTAAAATTTCAACATTTACATCTGTAATTTTTATGGTGCATCTACATAATAAAGAGTATTCTATTCTAGTGCACAATAGTGACTTGTAAGTTGCATTGCACTATATCAGTACCGACCTTTGGGTGCCATGACAAACGATATCTTTACTATAAAATGTCCTGCGTAACGTCAGCGTATTTACGACCTCGTAGCTTGTATTCCAGCATCATTTATTCCCCTATCTACGTTTTCTGGCAAAACAGGTTGCATTGACTAATTTATTAGTTCCTACAACTATGTACACATGTGAATTTACAGTGTCTATTTATTTACGACAACTGTTAATTTTGTTGCTGTGGAATTACGTTATTTAAAAACAAAAACCCTATAACTATGTATTTAAATGCCAGCGAAATTAACATCAAGCATGTTTAACAAACGGATAAAATCATCCATATGAAAATATTTTGTGATTCGTTCGGTTGAGATCAATTTCGATTAAAAATCTTAAGAATTTCAATTAAAACCTACATCGACACAGGTCGACTCAAATCTGTGTGACTTTCTCTCAGCGTTGCCAGACGTCCCGATTTTGGAGGGACGTCCAGATTTTTTGCCAAAATTAAATGTCCCGGACAGGCTCAGTCCCGCTTTTCGGGGATTACTCGACGGTGCGGTTGTTATTAGACTAGTAAAGGCTGTCTAATAACATTTTAAACTTTATTTGAAACTCTAATAAAAGGATAAGTAGTAAAAAATTAAAAAACGACTGGTTATTTACGTTTTTATTACGTCCCGCTTTCGACGAAATAATCTCGCTTTTTTACACGACTGTCCAAAAAAAGGAGTGTTATGTTTTCAGGATTCATGTATGTTTGTAAGTTTCTTTATTCCACCATAACTTCTAAACGGCGATACCACATACATTAATAACGGTTAACGTTATTAATGTATGTGGTATCGTTAGAAGCGAAAATTTAAAAATATAATGGGGGAGCCATGGTTCATGAAAAAAAACATTTTATTATTCATAAAAGTTTTGTTACTTATACTATCATCGTCTAGAGCTTGCTTAGTACATAAAAAAAAATATAACAACCGATTGTTAAAAGTTTTGTGAGAAGGACAATCACTGGACATTAAACCGGAGATATCCTTTTCACAATACTATTTTTTTTTCTCTATTGTATCTCAGCTACTAACACTAGAAATGAGTTATTTTGTTTTGCTTACTAACACGATGGATCACTGTTGTCCGAAAAATAAAAAATATTATTATTATCCTTACATATCTCGGGACAATGGGATCCCGGACCTTTGAAAGGCGTACGAGGGGCCGAAGCCAACTCGCAGAGGCCCCTTGGACAATTGTAATGGCATGAGGCACCGACCGATGATTATCCCTGTTTGCTCTAAGAAGGTGCACCCAAGGACAACGCCCGGTTGATGCAGGACTATTGCAGAACATGGGAACAAAACATATTGGGCCATGGGTTTGGGAGGCTATAGTGGATCGGTTTCCTAAGACTATAGAAAGGCTATGGCCCCTACCTGACCAATGCTTTATATAAAATACACCGATAAAATGGCAGGGGGTGACTTGCACACTCAATAATGGGCCCCCGAAAACGGCCGCTAGCACATAGTGACAAGGGGGCAACACTTCCTGAGGTGCTTGAGGAGTGGAGAGGTATTCCACGGCTATCAGGACAATCCCGGGAGTACGGTCAAGATCCCTACCAGCATCTTACTGGACTACTTCCTTCCTCCGAGCACGTTTGCTCTTGCGAATCTCCACTCAAGCCGGCCAATAAAGGCAAGAATGAGGTGGAAGCTCTGTTCCTCGTCAGTGTTCCCGCTAGCCGGCCAATAAAGGCAAGCCAGAGATGAGGAACAAGACTTCTCCCAGGAGATAGGGTCAATGGGGTCGCTACTGCCCAACAGCTCGCCACATGCTGCCCTGCGGGTTTCTGTATCTCTCTTGGTTTGGCTCCTTTCCCAAGACCTGTTCCGGCAAAGTAAACTCTACCGGCACAGACCCAAAGTTCGGAGTGCACAAGCCCCACCACGACGTCAACGTAGAGATACGGCGGTGGGGGTTATTATTATTATTATTATAACAGTAGTATTCAATGTGCATTCGTTCGCTAATAACATAACAATTGAAATTAAATAAATATATGTAACAGTAACTACTATTCAATATCCCATAGAAAAACTTATAAAAAAAATCGTTTTATCACTAAAAGGTGTAAAATAAATTATTAAAAAAATTAAAAAACCTGCCTGCCTCGCCAAAAGGTGAATTACAAAAATTTAACTAAAAAAATTAAAACAAGCTTAACGATTTTGAACTGAATACCAATCTGTTTATTGCAGTCGGGGGACGGTTCCTTGAAACAATTCTTTACAGGTCCCCCGACATCGCTGAAAAGGTTGATATTCAGTTCAAAATCGTTTAGCTTGTTTTAAATTTTTTAGTTAAATTTTTGTAATTCACTTTTTGACAAGGCAGGCGTGTTTTTTAATTATTTATTTTTTTACTGAAAAGGTTTCAAAATCCCACTTTGCCCGAATAAAAATCTAGTCTAGCTAGCTAGTAGCTAACAATGTATACATTGTTCTCAAATAATTCGATCTTAAAATAAATATCTGGAGCTTAAAAGAAACCGGTCAACATTGAAGAAAAAATACTAGTAGGTTAAAATCATTAAAACCTACTGAAGAAAGGTAGAAGATAGTGTTTAAAAAACACGACGTGGGCACGACAGGCAGCGCGACACTTTCCATGAAGTTTTCATAGACATCGTGCTATTAGTGTCGCGTCACGCTGTCGCTTCGCGCCTGTCTACGGGAGCCTTTAGGATATTAGGTTAATACTCGTACATCAAACGTACCCTTCCTAGCAGCTAGCCCTGCTACCCACCTAATGCCCGTTTTCAGTAACACTAATTGACACCTAAATGAATGGTTCTTAGTTTTCCAACTGTCAGCGTGAAGCCGAGCGTTGAAAATCCAACAGCGCGCTTTTATTTAGGCATTGATTTACATATCGGCCTATGTACCTTTCAAATCTTTTCGTCCGAGAATAGATTTACCTCGTGAGTAGCCTTGCGACTAGACACGAACGCTATCAAAAGGCTTCAATATTGCACGTACCTTCGACAAAAATAATCAGCTGTCCCATACAAAACTTCAATAAATATTCGACCCAAATGTATGCGACCGCTGATTATTTTTCACGATTACGATGTTGGTCCCATAGAGAAAGTTGTTCAGTTTGATGGTCTGTACCATACCCTTAAATATGGCCAAAACTTTCTGATACACACTGTGTAAACATATTACCATTCCAAATCAAGGTTGCGTGCACAAAAAAGAGACGATTTTGTCAAATTCTCATGTAATTTTGAGAAAGCTTGAAATAATTGAAACATTAAGGGCTGATTTTACCAAAGAAACTGTACGGAATAAGCACATAAACTACGTTTAAGGTCTGTCAGTGTCATTGTTTTCTGAGGAATATTGAAACTGACAGCTCTTGAACGAGGTTTAAATGTGCTGCTGGTGTTCAGTTTCATTGAAAAGTACAGTTTTCGTGGCGTGAAACCATGTCAGTCGCAGTACCTGTTAATAGTTTCATCACCTTTGCACTCTCGAAAATATAGTTTATTTCGTCTTTCGTTTGCTTATTGAAGATATTTTATTATTATAAAATATTTTTTTTATTTTATTTCAAGGTTGGCTGAAGATTAATTTGTAATTTAAAATTTTCTTGAAATGGTTTGCTAAGTAATAGGAAAAAATACATTACTGACTGGGTTTTTTTTTTAAATTGGTTTTTGAAACCTTGTTTGTCTGCTATATTTTGTATCGAAGTTGAAAAAAAGTCGTTCAGTCACGTGCTTTTGCTTTTAGGATTTTTCAAATAAATTAATTATTCAAGGAAAATCACAAATGTTCGCGACAAGTTTTCCGAAAAATGACGACAGACTGACGTTTGACCATCTTTTCACTAGAAACTGCTTTTGATTTGGTAAATAGCAGTTTCTTGTTCCTTCCAGCCACATGCAAAACAAAGAACTCGATGTTTCAAATCGCAAATAATTTTGTTAAAATTATTTTTCTCTTTCTCACAAACAATGAACATTGTCAGCAAAATCAATATATTTCGTGCACAGCCCCGTGGTATAAACCCGTAAAGTAATGACTTTTATTTCATGCAAGTAAGGCTGAGAACACAACGTGTGACAGTCCCACCTTGCGTGCAACACCGCAGGCGCGAGATAGCGAATAATTTATGATTTTATATTAGGTACTGTCTGCCTGTAGCACATACAAGTACTAGAAACCAGGTGTGTGGAATACCTATTATTATAAATTTACGCTAGTGGGATGTGGAGTGTTCTGTTCTACGTTTTAATTTAAAATGTAATGCAGAACGGAATAACGTGAACTAAATAAAATTTTGCGTTTCACTAGCGTATGAGGGGCTTGTGGCTAAGTAATAACAACTGCACGGGTCGATCGATCAGGTTAAGCTACGCTTTCCGTGGTTGGTCCGTAGATGGGTGACCATCTTTACACACAAAGACCCCTCCGTGGGGCGGGACCAACGGCTGTCATTTGTAGTCGTTCTCGACCATCTTTGACAGTCGTTACGGGTCGTCAGAAGCTCGAAAGTCTAACTACCAGTCTTACCAAGGGGTATCGTGTTACCCAGTAAGTGGGTTGTGGAGGTCAGATAGGCAGTCGTTCCATGTAAAATACTGGTACTCAGCTGTATCTGGTAAGACTGGAAGCCGAGCCCAACATAGTTGGGAAAAGGCTAGACAGATGATGACTAGCATATGAAGAAGTTGAAGATCTTGTCAACGCCAAGTGCGTGTCGACACGCACAATGAAGGGTTCCGGTTGGGATATCTCTAAAATAAACTTAACATTGTAGTTCTCCCATACATCTATATACGTCAAGGTTAATTCATGTGGAGCATACGGCTGCCCGGCTTGGGCAGACCTCCACCGTGTCCTCGTGGAGGCGATCGGCGGCAGAGATCTCTCGCGTCCGGCCCTGGTTCAGGCCATGGTACGGAGCGAGAGGGCATGGGCAGCCGTCACCTCTTTCTGCGAAGCAGTAATGCTTGCGAAGGAGGAGGCGGGACGGTTGAGGGAAAGGCAAGTTTCGCGCCCTCTCGCCCTTAGCCGCCGCAGGAGACGCCCAGGGCGTCGGGAATCCCGGGCGGATTTCCGGCCACCGTAGGCGCGGGCTTGCGGACGGTGAGCAATGGGTAGCTCACCGTCTGGTAAGGACCAGGCCCGGGTCGACGGCGCGTTGTATTCCACGCGCGCCTCAAAGAGATGTCGTCAGCACACAGGTAGGGGTCGCGGGAAGGTACTTATGGGTCACCGAGGCCCCCGCAACACAGGCAACAGGAAGGAATACGGGTGGGTGTTAGTCAGTAAGAGTCTGACACACCCTCCCGCTCCGCCCAGAGCGGGAGAAGTTATTTTAATGATTTCCCTCCCTCAAAAAAAAAAAGGTCAATTCATGTAAGTTGGTCGACTATTACTTTTTAACTTGTAAAGACTTCTTAGCTGTGTAGTTTTTCTTTTAACTTCGTTATACATATATACTACTGCCATGTTTTTTTTCACATATCCAAAAAGAACCATTTAGCTGGCAGGAGGGTAACTTGACTACAAAAATTTGCACTTTAAAGCTTAATATTACGCAAACGGATTTCTGAATCGTGAAATGGTTTTTACAACCCCGCAATATTTTTGAACGGCCTATCCAACGATACCCCAGACTATGGGATAAACCAGAAAAAAAAATATCATCCCCACTTTAAGTACAATGGAGGTTCCATACATAATGTGTTAGTATTGCCTTAACCTGGTGTTAGTGAAAAATAAATTAGAACAAAAGTGATATCACAAATAAAAAAATAAAAAAACAATTAATTTTGCACATGTACGTCTGTACGCACATGTCTCCCAGCCCAGTGCCTAATAAACGGCCCATCAATTTTGTCCGCTAGTGTACCTAAAATATTGTTCGGACTACCTCGGAATCGCCGCAGCATAGACGCACTTCGCCCGGGTCGACGGCGCGTCGTATTCCACGCGCGCCTCAAAGAGATGTCGTCAGCACAAAGTAGGGGTTCACTAGGGCCGATGCCTGCCGGGATCGCGGGAAGGTACTTATGGGTCACCGAGGCCCTCGCAACACAGGCAACAGGAAGGAATACGGGTGGGTTTTAGTCAGTAAGAGTCTGACACACCCTCCCGCTCCGCCCAGAGCGGGAGAAGTTATTTGATGATTTCCCACACTCAAAAAAAAAAAAAAAAAAATAGATGCACTTCGCTTGCGCATGATGGCATAAAAGTCATCCAGTCTAGCAATATACTTCAAAATTGATAGTGTGTTACGAAATTAGAGTATTTACCTTTGACAAACATCAAATTTTACTTCTTTACAATATTATTTTAGATAAAATACCGAATGAAAAAATACTGACAATAGTATTAAATACTAGAACCACCACAGTTTCCAAGTGAAATAATCAAGGGACTTCAGACCAAGATTACTTGGATTTCTGAGAAACAATACCTAGCTTTCATTTGCAGTTTTTATTTTAATATTTTCAACACAATAGAGAGTCGAAGATTCCACTGATTATATTTTAGCCAGATGAATCTGGTGCTTATTTTTGTAGATTAAGAAATAACAAGTTTTTGCTTTATTATTCACTGTTGATTAAAGATGAAGAGGCATTTACGACAGATACAATGAAATGATGAAATTATATTTTTTTCTGTAAGTAGGCTTTAGAAAATTATCTATTTGGGACACGCTCAGAAAATACATCAATAAAAACATGAATACTTACAAAATCATGAAAAAAATAAAAAAGAACATTAAAACTAAGTAAATAGTGAAAACAATCTCAGCATGATGCTGCGATATTTAAAAAAAAAGCTGGTATTCTGATAGGGCCCACTGTGATGCAATGCCAATCACCAGACGTCTTCTTCAATGTCCCACTCACTGCACCGACTTCATTCACTCTTCCTTCTTCGTTCAGTCTATCCCTCTGTGAAATGCGCTCCCCCAGGAAATCAGGATGGCAACCAACCGATTATCCTTTAAAGTCAAAGTTCTTGAGCATATTCGTAAGAAGCTGGCAGTATCATCACAACGGTAATGTTTTCCCATTGTTTGTCTTATCTGTTTTAGTATATTCGTGTATTTATGTGTATTGATTAGGTCTTCTATGTATGTATAATTTGGTATATATATTATATATATATTTAAATATAAGGATATACATACGTATATCCTTATATTTAAATAAATTTATTTCACAGTTTTCTCTATTGCACCTACCACTGTTTGTCTCTGCATCATCCAAAGGTTGACTGGTAGAAAATGCCTACGGTATTAAGTCCGCCTCTGTACATGTGTGTGCTTAAAGTATTAAATAAATAAATTAACACTAGTTTTGTTTTAGTTTAGAATAAATAAAAAAATATGTATATTTTTGATTAAGGTTATTTACGGTGATTAAGGTTACCTACGGGCCTGTGTTGCCAGAAAATAAATGGATCTATTATTATGTTGTTTATTAAACTTTTGCTTCATAAAATACATTTTTTAATATTTCTTAGAAAAAATATTAAAAACAAAACATTTAAAAATATATAAAATAGTGGTCCACCGATATCGGGAGCAGGGTGCAGGGTGGTTACCGGTGGTTAGGGCTCCAGGGACAGGAACCTCCTCACGATGCGAGCCGTATCGAGGAGTACTGCCTTCTGAATCAGGCCCTTAATCCAGCCGCCTAACGAGAGCCTCGAGAGATGATGGTTGAGGCTTTCGGCCATAAGGGCCATTGGCCGTAACGATAATTGGCACAATGACAACCGAGTTCACATTCCACATGTCAACAACCTCGTGTGCTAAGTCGAGATATTTTATTTGTTTCTCTTTCTCAGCTTTCACGAGATTATAGACATAGATATATATTATGTGGAATGGTAACTTCCACTATCATTGCACGGCTCGCTAATCGATCTATCACCACTATATCAGGCTTATTGGCGACAATAGTCCTGTCAGTAATGGTAGACCAATCCCAGTACAACGCAACACGGTCATTTTTGAAAACTGGGTCGTGCACGTACTTGTATTACGGTACCTCAGAGTTCACAAGTTTATATTTCAAAGCAAATTGCTGGTGAATAATCCTAGCCACTTGGTTATGTCTGTGCAAGTACTCGCCGTTAGCCAGACGAGAACAACTAGAGATAATATGTCTGATAGACTCACCCGGACGGTGGCATGCCCGACACACGTCAACCATCCCGTCCTTCATAATATGTCTCCGGTAGTTATTCGTCAAGATAACTTCGTCCGTAATTCCACAGACAAAACCTTCGCTTTCCCCGAAAAGGTACCCAAAACGTAGCCAGGATACGTACGCTAAGAAATCTACATCGGGCTCATAAAGAGGCCGATAGAAGCGCCCGTGTAGCTCCTTGTTTTGCCATATCTCCTTGTGGTCATCCGTGGTAAGTACTACAGGTTTGCACCAGTTCTCTTTACCCATGGAAAGTGGGGTGAGCCTCTTGTCCACTGCGACCACATCGCGGTGCATACCCACTTTGGCTTTCAAAAAATATTCCCTGAGACTGCATATCTCGCGGTTGTGGAGGGTCTTCGCATTTAAAAAGCCTCGACCCCCGCACAAAAGCGTTAATAGCATACGGACCCTCCCTCCTATCCAGGGCTTCGAGTTCAGTCTGAGTCCATTTGAGTATGCCGAAAGAGTACATCAAAACCGGCATGACCCAACCGTTGAAGGGCGCGCCTTCAACGGTTGGGTCATGCCGGTTTTGATGTAACCTTGTTTCCGCCTGAAAGAAGACTAATCAAAACCTTCTTCAGGCGGCCCAAAAAGCGCTCCTTCAACGATTGCTTCATGTCAGTAACGTTGATGCCTAACGCTTCCGACATACCCAAATACTTATAGATTTCGGGTGAGGAGAGGGATCTAAGGTGTATGGAATCTGAAAGTTGAATTCCCTCGGATTCCATTATCTCCCCTCGCTTCACATACATGACTGCACATTTGTCCACACCAAACTCCATTCTCATGGCGCTACTGAAAGTTTCAGTTACCTTCAGTAGCTCCATCAGTTGCAATTTGTTGGGGGCAAAGATTTTCAAGTAATCCGTGTAGAGAAGGTGAGATATGACCAGACCACCTCTCCTCAACCGATAGCTAGACCTGAATCCTCCAGCAGCGTGCTTAGAGGATTCAGGGCTAAGCAGAACCAAAGTGGACTTAAACTGTCGCCCTGAAATATTCCCCGTTTAATCCATACAGGCTCATCATTCCCCTGGATCTTTCAACACCCCGGATAGCAAAGGACTGTCCTCCATTGCCCCATACATCCATTCAAGGAAGGTGCGTAGAGTCGTATCTATTTTGTACAACTCCAGCACCCTCATGAGCCATGTATGTGGCACCGAGTCGTAGGCCTTCTTATAATCTATCCAACAAGGCGACAGATCCTTGTGGGATCGACGAACCTGTTGGCTAATGGCCATGTCGATAAGAAGTAGCTCCTTAGTGCCACAGGATCCATTCCTACATCCATTTTGAGAGGCAGACATGATGGAGTTGGTGTCTATATGTTTGTTAATTTTAGCTCTCAAAATAGATGTAAGAACTTTATAGACCGTCGGTAAACACGTGATCGACCTATAATTTTTGGGTTCCGCGGTGCTACCTGATTTATGGAGCAGGTAGGTAACTCCTGTCGTTAGGAATTGGAGTAGCGATCCAGACTCCAAAGCAGTCTGGTACTGAGCCGCCAAGCGAGCGTGCGACCTTAAAAACTATTTGAGCCAGAAGTTTTGCAGCCCGTCCGGCCCTGGGGACTTCCAGTTAGGTAACGGACGGACTGCATGAGCTACATCTTGGGGGCATATGGTAATAGCCCCCATTTCTGGTAATGGATTGCAGGCTCGCTCGACTTCTCGAGCCCAATCACCTTCGGTGTCTGACAGGCACCGACCAGATACTGCGCCCGAAAGAACACATGACATCATCATCCGGCAGGCGCGTGCCAGTCACACCTTGGTCCGGTCGCTCCCAACCCCTATAAACCCACCTTTCATCGCTCTGGAAGGTACGATTCTGAGAGTATCGCACTACTCGCCGCTTATACCTACGAATACGGTTCGCCCATGCATACACTTTCTGCTTCAGGAAGTCGATGCGCTCTGTGACACGGGACATATAGTCCTGAGGGCCGATATCAGTCCCTGAGAACGCCCGCCTCACAAAGCGCATCACTCTAGGGCGAGTATTGCCCTCCCTGAAGCAAATTAGTTTGCCGATGAGCGCTCTGGCCCCACCAATACGGCGTTCAATACTGCTAAGCTGGTACGGTTGGTTTCGGTCGTGCAGCTCTAGAGTCTTTAGCAAATTTCAAGTGAGCTACACGACATACCGCTACAGCCACGCAGTACAGAATCGAATGAGTATCAGTGAGGTCTTCGAATCCAGAGCTACCACTAGCGCCTTGTTTTTCTTATGCATGGACAAACGAGGTAAGCGTAGTCTTAGTTCGGGCGACATGAACCGATATTCTCGAATCGCATCCTCCAAAGCACTCTTCAATTCCACATTGTACTGGGTACTAACATTTGTGGCCCTGTCATCACTCCCCTCTGCATTTCACTTCGCAGGTGATCAAGTACAGTGTCATCTATCATATGATTACGCTGGATAACCCGTACACTGAAAAAAAAAAATTGTTTGCTTTAATAAACATCTTGTTTAATGTGATCACACATCATGACTCCATACGAGCCTAACAAGATCTTAACTTCTGAAGCTATGAGAACTTTGTTAAATTATCATATTTCCGTCTACTAAGTAATGATTTGTTTTAATCACGGGTAGATATTTAACTTAGCTAAAATGTTGGCCAGTTTAAGAATGAGACATGTACCATTAACACACTTAAGTTGTAGATTCAACAAAGATCTTGCACGATACGTCTGTGAAACGTCATCAGATCAATGAAATTTTTATGTTGTTTCAACTAAGATCTTGCATCAAGTAACCGTGATATACGAATTAATTCAACTAACCTCATATTCGTCGTAGACATGAGCCGTTGTCATATGAACTACCTGTATTCGTCAATGCAAGTCGGTGTCTTTTGCACATCAACAAAGTAACTTTACTGCGATAATTATGGTTGAGTACCTACTGTTTATTGTTTCAATTAAAATCTTGCATCAAATAACCGTGATAAACTGATTAATGCAACTAACTTCGTATTCAACGTAAACATGTACCATTGTCATATGTACTACCTGTATTCGTCAATCCAAGTCAGTGTCTTTTGCACACCAACAAGGTAACTTTATTGTAATAATTATTGGTGAGTACCTACTTTTTTTAAAATTACTAATATCTTTGTGGAGAAGTTCTTAAATATATCTATCGCTGAAATTAAATATAGATTTATGGCAAATATTAAGCTTAAATCAAAATGTTTTCTTGATATGCGCACAAAACATCATACATTATCCAATATTTAATACTTGTTTAACGTACAGTTTAATATTTTACTATATAATAGGATAGGATACTTGCTATAAATCGACAATTAATTTCAGCGCGCAGACATTTTTAATAACAGTAACAATTTAAAGTATTTTATAATGTATAATCTAAACATTGCAACCAACTACTTAACTTATGTTTAACCTCTCGTTTAGTGAAGCTGTAAATGTTGATGGTTTTGTTGACTGCATTATACAATCTCGAGCTCACTGCATCAAATTGCCTACTAGCAAAAGCTGTTCTGCAAGGTACACCAGGGCAAACAACTGCACCGGAGCGTTTTTTATTGATTTTGTCATCTAGCGGTAGTAGGGAATGCCTCCGGAGCACTGTATTTAAAATATATAATTGCCTAACAGTCATGACATTACATTCCGCATATAGTTTGGAAGTTGAGTAAAACCTTGGTTTAAAATGTATCACCTTTAAAATTGCCCTTTGCGCTCTCTCCAGCACAAGAAAGAGAGTTTTATAAGTTCCACCCCATATGGGTATGCCATAAATAAACACTGACTGACATAGGGCAGTGTAGACCATGTAAATCGTTGAAGCATCAGCACTGTGTCTCAGATTCTTAAAGATTAGTACATTCGTTTTCTGATGCGACAGGTGAGAGCTTCAATTTGTGGACGCCAATCGAGCCGTTCGTCTAGTATGACCCCAAGATATTTGATATCTCTCACTCGTGACAATGACAAGCAGACACAGTCTGCTGGCATCGCACAGATGTGAGCTTTGAGTGCATTGGTGGCTTCGGGTGGCTCAGGGGAGTTTGGAAGATAAAAACGCATAAATTTCGTTTTTTCTATGTTAAGGGTTAACAAGTTGCCGGAGAGCCATTGCATTACGAGCCGCAAAGCATTTTCGGAATGTTTTTTGGCAGAAATCCAGTCTTCTCCGTGTGAGTGCCGTGTCATCTGCATAAGTTAATATGTCACAATTCGGAATATGTAGGTTGCATAGATCATTAATATAGATTAGGAACATAGTTGGTCCCAAGATACTCCCCTGAGGAACCCCGTATTTTATGGGTTCTTTATCACTTACGACAAGCCACTTACAAGCCTCCACAGTTAGCGAAAGAGTATTGTTGTAGAAGTTATAACGTGGGTTTAATGGATAAACTTACAAAGGATATTAAGCATAGTAAGTATTAATTATATAGAAAGCAATGCGTTCTCTCCTAGCGCAGGACTTGTAGAATCCTAACTAATATTATTAATCTGAAAGTGAGTTTGTTACGATTTCACGCTAAATAAGCTGAACGGATTTAGATGAAATTTAGCAAATGAGTAGACCATGACCTGGTTTAAGACATAGGATACTTTTTATTTCGATATTCTTACGGGATCGAGACATATGCGGGTAAAACCGCAGAGCGCAGCTAGTTACAAATAAAATACAGAAGCTAAATGTCTACACTTGTATATGTACACAACAATAATCATCAATCTCGCAGAGCTCGCAAATTTATTCAAAGGATATACATACATAAATCCTTTCAGAAGGTGTCATTCCGACAACCGGAAGTCAGTAGGTTTGTATTTAATACCGATAATGTTAACAGGAAGTCAATACACGCAAACAAATACATAACAAAAAAGCATGCATGCGCAACCTATTATCGTACCTACGCGGCAGATTCAACCCCCAGACTAATATTCTGGGAAGGTTCATCAAATAAATCTTATTCCCAACTTGTTAACTAACGGACATTGGGCAAACAAACCCAGTAACTAGTACGAAGTCACACCGGGTCATAAATACTTATTGACTTGCAGTTCACTAACAATTTCCAATATCCTGTCTGAGAACTTGTCGAGGTGAATTACGTGTCGCAATGGAGTCTGTTAAAGAAATTGCTGATTTTGTATGTTTCATCTTCGTTTCATGGCTGATATTTGCGCTATGCTCGTGAACGGGTGCTGCTTGTGGTGACTGGTCGTCTTGCTGACCATTGTTTTGTTTTGTACTTAACTGTTTATTTATTTTACTTTGATGGTCCTAGTTCATCATTTGTGACTGTTACAGCTATATATATATATATATGTAAGCGGGCACGCCCTTTATGCTTGGAGTCTTTTATTTGGGTATTCAATTCTGTTTACGTTTTTATCTCTGCTTGAGAATAGTTTTCGGTGTTTTTCGTTTCTTTTTTTTTTGTTGTTATAGTGGTGTGCTAGCTGACATATGGCTAATAATTTAATGTTTTGTGTTGCACGTAATGTAAATTGTTTTGCATACTGTTGTATAGAATCCATTTTTTTTCCCTTAATGAATAGAAAGCTGTGCTGCTGGGGAGTTCGTTGGCCACTTCTTCTTCCCAGCTAAATCACTAGGATGTGATGAAGGGCAGGCGTTTTGGGGGACTGCCTTATGTAATTTTGATGTTCGAAAAGTGCTGATTCTCAGCCTAGTTTGAATAAATGACTTTTGATTTTGATTTTGATTTTCATGTATCTACTTTCGGCTATAGTATATCGATATTGGTGATTTTTTCAACGACCATATCATCTTGATTGGCAGTTTTGTCTTCTGTTTTCTAAATTAATTCCAGGTTTTGCTAGGGTCAATCTTAGGCACGCAGGTTCACCATTTCCTCACTGGTAAAGCTACCATAGTTTCGCACGATTACAACGTGAACGTAAGCAAGTAATTATACGAAATAATACTGCCAGTGCAGTAATATTTCATATAATTGCTTGTCTTCTGTATCCTCGACAGTCTAATAAATCTTAGAAGATTGATTAGATTGTCAGAGATACAGAAGACTGGACAGCGATTTATAGGGTGAAATTCATACTTTTACTTTACTAAGTAAGAGTCTCATATCAATATGAACTTTATTCGTATTCTATTAATGTTCATAATCGTATGAAACGCTTGCTTCTATGTACTTATATGGATGTGCTTTATTATCTATATGAGAATAAGGTTCATATTCGTATGAATTGCTAACTGAAGTCAAAGTGCAGTCTGAGAATCTTGCGAATACGCTCTCTGAGTATGAAATTATGTAATTATGGTGTATTATAAATTATGTAATATTAATTATTTAACTCTCTCTCAGTAACTCTAGCAAAATTCTGTTTTAACAGGCAGCTGACAGACCAAGCTATTTTGAATCTGACTATATTATGCAATCTCTTTGACACGTAATAAAGTAATAACTT
Organism: Atethmia centrago; assembly: GCA_905333075.3. NCBI lineage: Eukaryota > Metazoa > Arthropoda > Insecta > Lepidoptera > Noctuidae > Atethmia > Atethmia centrago. The sequence goes on from HG995384.1 coordinate 7,089,941, forward strand.
TTCCACAGAGATTGCAATAAATGTCTTCGACTCAGCGACACTTGCAGACAACTTGTTATATCAACAATCTGACTCTTGAGTGACTGAGCTGTGTAATAAATACATACATACATACATACATAAGTATATATACAATAAGTACATAACATTGTCATTATCATGAAACAAGAGCAAGGAACTATATTATGTAATGATGATGTTTAAGGAGAGAGGAAGTGTTATTTTACTTAAATTTTAAAAGTGGACAAAGATTAAGCACGACATATCTACCACCTCAGATATCTATTATGTGTGTCATACAGGAACTTGAAACGTTCTTTAAGATAAGACGGGGTTGTAGGATTGAACAGAATACTGTAGAGCTAAAATAAGATATGAGAATTACGGCAAAGACGATGGGAAGCCACTTGACCTTTGTACGAAATTCTGAAATGTGATCATATTTGCGCAAGCCAATATAAATCGTATGAAAAAGTTTTGAAGTCGCTCAAGTTTATCTAGTTGTGCCTCAGTGATATCGAGATAACTGACAAGAGATTTGTTCTAATGGCGGCCGCGTGACCTTTTCGAAGCTGCTTTTGAAGCGATACTAGTCTTTTAATTATGTAGATAAAGTTTAACATGATGTCACACTGAATGTGCTCGCCGCGTTGCTGCCGGCCGCTGCTTTCCCGCAGCGCGTGTGAATCGGCCCTAATAGGTACCACAAATCAGGCAGAATATAAGTGAAGAGTTGTAATAATGGCTGAAAGAGATATAGTTATGGAAGAAGAAGACAACAAAGTCAATTGTGATGAACGCAGGAAGATAATGAAGATTTTGTTATAACCGATAAGACCGCCCATTGCGTCACCCCTTGTAAAATTTCAACATTTTTATCTGTAATTTTTATGGTGTACACAATAAAGAGTATTCTATTCAATTCTATTTAAAATTACGTGACAGTATGGCGATTTTAACTATCTTAAAAAAGTAACTTAAGTTTAAATTGCTACCGAATTCTCACAGGACATTGCGACATTGTTCCTAAATAAATGGAATGAGAAAGCATATTCCCACACTCCATTTTATTCAAACAAAACTTTCAAGTAAATTCGACTGCAATCAGAACTCCGATAGCTTTGATTCCAAGCTTATTTCTGTCGAAATCGACCACACTTTGGATCGGTTCCAAAGAGGTTGCTTCAAAGTAACAAATGTAATGCCGGCCCCAAAGCTTAAAGATGGCGTCTTATGAGTTCAAGCTTTTGTGAGAGCGGGAAAAGATTTTTAGTCTCTGCATTTAAGATTATCAAGGAAATCGTGGCTAAGTAATAACAGCCTTATGAGTCGATCCATTAGGTTAAGCTACGTTTTCCGGGGTTGGTCCGTGGATGGGTGCCCTGCATCTTTACATACCGAGACTCCTCCATGCCTCGGAAAGCACGTTAAGCTGTTGCTGCCCTTGGTCCCGCCTGTCATTCGTGGATCTTTGACAGTCGTTACGGGTCGTCAGTAGCCCGAAAGTCTGACAACCGGTCTTACCAAGGGGTATCGTATTACCCAGTATGTGAGCATCATGTACCTATCACATAATTAATTTATCGGTCATTGCTTTATTTTTCATTCTTTTTTTACCTATTTTGGTATAGTAATTTTATTCTAGGTGCATCGTCTTCACATATAATTTTAAAATGTACCAATACAAAATATTATAAAACATTTTAAAAGAGTAACGGTGGAGTTTCTTGCCCATTCTTCTCCATACGAAACTACCTTTTGGAAGGGGCAACTAGAATCAATTCTATTTTTTTTTTTTGTAAATTTTGACGTTCAAAAGTGCCTTTTATGTGGCTATGTGAAATAAATACTTTGACTTGGACCAGTTACTGAGTTGTAGAGATGAGATAGGCAGTCGCTATATGTAAAATACCGCTGCATCTGGATAGACTGGATGCTGACCCCAACATAGTTGGGAAAAAGCTAGGCAGATTGATTGATTAAATATTGATAGTTTTATTATACACCTGTTTTATGTAAAGTTAGAAAAATGAATTGTGAAGCAAATTGACTACTAACTTAAATGGCTTGGTGATCGATTTGCAAGAATTTACTCACCCGAAACGGGCGAATCGACACTTTTAAATAATATTATTTTTTCTGAGGTGATTCGCACGAAGTTAATTTATTTTTGGTCAATACGAACTAAATTTGGCACAGATAGTTGATAACCTGGATTAACTCATACGATAAATTATTCCCGGTAGTGCGTTTCCATGGGATAAATTCCGACCTCCACGCGTGCGAGGCCGCGGGCAAAAACTAGTTAAGGGGTAATTTATAAATTGAACGAATCGTCCTTTTTTGTAAAACAAAAATTGTCTGAATATCGGCAGCATTTTCCAACAACAAAATACCGTACGACATCACACTATGAAAATAACTAAAGTATATAAACTAATCATAAAATTTTCCAACGGCGTATGCTGCAGAGCTAAGCTTTTATGATAATCTATCTATATGGGGCCCCATTGAAGCTTGGCACCCAAAGTTATGCCTAAGAACACTGTGGTATCTTCGGAAAGGGTGAAGAATTGATCACCCTTTATGAGCACACTAGTTTGTACTTGTCTAAAATGAAGTACCAATACATTTCGTCTTTTTCTTGCTAAAAAAAAAAAACGTTTATTCGTAGTGAAATCCTAAGTTTTACGAAAAATTTACTTCTGCCAAATTGCAAAGTAGTTTGTTAGCAAATATAGGCCCCATATACAATTTTATATTTTTATCTCGTAGGTACTTTTCCATCAATAATAAGAATACATTTACCGCTTAACATTTCCTATAACTACACACACATATTTCACGGCAGCACAAAGGCTGACTGCTAATAACATATTAAATTGCTTAATAGCATTCCAAATCACGTCAGACATAAGCTAGTATGACATAAATTTAATCTATGTATCTCCATTCAAGAGGCTTTGACAAAAGGTATTAAAAAGTTACTTCCCATTTTATTTTTAAAATTCATTTTTGTGGTACAGCTACTTTTATTCTTTTTCTTTTTTTTTTCTCTTTTTTTCTTTTCTTTTTCTTTTCTTTATAGGTTATTAACGTTAAACCAGTTAACTACTTTTGCGAGGGCGCTACATTGTCAGTAACCAGCTCCTGACTGTGTTTAAATAAAATAGAAGTGTCGTCTGCAAACAACACGATATCATGATTAACCTTTATGAGGTAACGCAATTCTAACGTTGATATAAATAAGAAACAAAAATGGGCCAAGAATTGAGCCCTGGGGGAGCCTCATTCTTACTACAGATCTGGGTGACTTCTTTAATTTTTAAGGTAGATAGACGTGCTACTAATGTTGACGACGTTAATAACGCCCTATTGCAGGTTCAGAATTGGTTCACTGCCAATAATTTAGTATTAAATGGGAAAAAAACTAAGTGCATTCGATTTTCTTTACCAAATGTCAAAATTGGTGATTATGAGATAGCATTGAATCAAAAGAAACTAGAATTCGTCGATAAAACTGTTTTCCTGGGGATCACGCTCGAATCAAGGCTACAATGGGGTCCTCATTTAACATCTCTTGCAGGACGGCTAAGTTCAGCGGTATATGCTATCAGAAAAATCCCGTTAATTTACTGATGTAGATACCGCGAGGCTAGTCTATTTTAGTTACTTTCATAGTATCATGTCTTACGGTATTTTACTTTAGGGACGGGCTGCAGACATTGAGTAAATTTTTATTCTGCAGAAAAGAGCTATCAGAGCCATTTATAATCTCCGCAGGCGCGATTCTCTAAGGGACCGGTTTAAGGACATTAACATCATGACGGTACCTTGTCAATATATCTACGAAAACAGTCATCATGTACGTAAGAAAAAATTTACATAATTTTAGTAAAAGAGGTGCAAGACATAATTATAGTACTAGAAATAGGGACCTATTATCTCAGCCAGGTTTCAGACTGGCTAAAGTAGACTCATCTTTCATGGGGTACTGTTTAAAATGTTACAATAAAATTCCACCCCACAACTGAATGAAATGAAATACAAATCTTGTATCAAACGCACACTATGCAGGCAGGCATATTATAAGTTGGGTGATTACATCGCTGATAAAAATGCTTGGCTCAATGCTGGTCCTGCTCCACAACCACAACCAATTGAATAATTAACATTTGAAAATACTTTAATTGCATTGCACAGGTGTGAGTACTATGTATAATAGAGTTACCATTTACTGGTTATGTAATTGACTTGAATGGGCCCTGGCTGCTGAGAGTATGTCATGCTCACTCAGATGTCTCGCTGATGGTGGCGCGTGTGTTGGATCATTTAGCTCCCTTCAAAATAGTTGAGCTGAATGGTGCTGATCCATGCGTCATGCTCGTGAACGGGCGCCGTTAGTTGGGACTGGTCACCTCTTAGCGTCCTCGGCTTATTTGTAATTATTTTATTTAGAAATTATTTTTGTTTCTCTTTCTACTATGGACGCGTTTTTTATTTTACATCGTCCTCACATTTAGTTATAATTTCAACATTATTTTTGTACTAATCTTTATGTATCAATTTAATTTAAAAGAGTGTCCATGGAGTTTCTTGCCCGTTCTTCTCCATAGGTACCGACTACGCTTTGGAATGGGCAACTAGCTTCATATTTCTAACTGACCGACTCCTTGACAATTCAAAAGTGGCTGTAAATGGTTTAATTGAAATAAATGCTTTGAGTTTGAGTTTGAGTTTGATCTTTTCCGTTAAGATCAAGCCTCTGAATCCTATCACTTAAGTAAGAAGTAAAAAGTTCCAGAGAGGCGTTCCGGATTAATGTTTCATAAAGAACCCAATCGAATGCCTTGGACAAATCGCAAAGGATGCCCAAAATATCGCATTTATCCTTCCATGCATTATAAACATGTCCTAAAAATCCAACACCTGCATTAGTAGTCACATGACCCCTTGTAAAACCGAACTGTTTGTTATGTAGTAATTTATGTTAGTTATAAACCTTTGCACTTAATCTAAAATAAATTTTTCACAAGGCAGATAACACTGAAATAGGTCAATAATCAGGGTATTACCCGATTTAAACAACGGTATTATTTAACCGTTTTCAAAAGATCAAGAAACTCACCACAATCAATACAATTATTATTAAAAATATCAGCTAGAGTAGGTGCTACAATGTTTATAATCGGCACAGCAACGTTCACATAATTACCCCATAGACCTGCGGTCTTTTTAACATTTAACGTGTGTAAAGTTTTAATTACATCGTTTTAGGTGACATATTGGAAATGAAATTCAGAATCACAAACTGGAACGTTTTCTTTTAGTAAAGACTCTGCTGCAGCAGTGGGTGATGAGTTTAGAGATTTAGTAGTCGAAAGAAATTTTCAAAGGCCGCGGTGACTTGAGAATCTGATTTAATTATACTGTCATCAATAGCAACGCTCTAGTCACTTCTTCGGATGACCTTCCCGTTTCGCCATTAATGATATTCCGTGTCATTTTAATTACATTACTACTATTTTCAAGTTTTGAACTCAATTAACATGACTTGGCCATACAAAAAACTTTTTAAAATAATTTAATTCTTAACATATAAATGAAATTCAGCAGTTTTTATACAAGTCCGTTCATCATAAAACTCAAAGTCGTGATTTACTTTTATGTATACCAATGGTGGCCCAGTCACTGAAGGAAGCGTTACTATTTCCCGAGAATGTGTTTGGAATCAAAGTGTTATCAAATTGTATGCAATACATATTTTAAAAATCATTATGTTGTTGATTAGAACTACAACTACAAACTAAACTTTTGAGTAAATTACCACTTTTGTCAACTATAATGAGGTCATCATTAGTTGACAAAAGTGGTAATTTACTCAAAAGTTTAATTTTAAAATTTTCTAAGCGATTATTGGATTGGATGTTCCATAGACGGAGTCTGTATAAACAACATTAGTTAAGCAGATGATATGGTGTTGCTGAGCCCATCGATCGGTGCACTACGCAAACTTTTGCGCATATGTGAGTCATATGCGGAGGCCCATGGGCTCACTTACAATACTAAAAAGAGTGAATTCATAATCTTCAAAGCAGGTACCAAATGTTACTCGTCTGTACCTCCTGTCACTCTTTGCGGCATTCCTTTAAAAAGGGTGCAGCATTTCAAGTACTTGGGCCACTGGGTCTCTGACGACTTATGTGACAATCTGGACATTGAGAGGGAGCGCAGGGCGCTGTCTGTCCGGTGTAATATGTTGGTTCGCAGGTTTGCGCGATGTACTAGACCTGTGAAGGTGACTTTATTTAAGGCATATTGTCAGTCGTTTTACACGTGCAGCCTGTGGGCCAACTTTACGCAGCGGGCGTACAGCGCACTGCGGGTGCAGTACAACAATGCTTTCAGGATACTGTTAGGGCTCCCGCGGTTTTGTAGTGCTTCGACTATGTTTGCTGAGGCGCGGACCGATGATTTTTTCGCGGTCATAAGGAAGCGGAGCGCTTCACTTTTAAGTCGCCTACGAAGCAGCTCGAACAGTCTCCTGCAGGCTTAGCATGACACTCTCTATTTCTTCGAAGAATAGACACGGCTCTTTCTATACAAAGTGACATTTCGTTTCTCAGTTTTTGACATCTCACCGTAGAAATCCTTCTGCAATCTGTCACTTTGTCTTTCGTTTCTAACGATCCTTGTCTAGGTCCTTTTTTATGTAGACTATTTCAGAAGAAAGTTTCTATACCCAACTGTCAAAATCACACTGACAACTGACAGTTGTGTATGGTAGTGAAGACAATTTGCATTTTTCTTGTCGACGGCCACAAGGTATATATGGTTATCTACAAAATCATGATTTTACAGGAGAGCGTTTTGAACGCAAAACTATGGTAATGAATAGAAGAACAAGGCTATCTTCTCCTATTTTACATAATTTTGTTAATAGGGCATTACCAAGGAAATGGTGAAGGCCAATATTACTATTATATTTTTTTTGTTCTAAAATACGGTGTTCGACACTTTGAGAAAAAAAAATTGTAGTTGTCTTTATATACGTGACTTAATATCAGTAAAAATTGAGAATCAAACAGAATAAAATCGTAAGACAAAACAAAGAAATCTGAGTCGAATTATGTAAAACAGTGAATTTCGTAAAAAGTGCAGTTGACTCTTTCGATTCTGCTGTCGTAGTACTTTCTACACGGAACGTCATTTTTGTCTATTCTTCCGTAGACAAAACAGTGCTCGTGCTAAGCCTGCTGAGGGTGTTGTCCGAGCGGTGGGACCTGTCCCTGATACAGAGGTGGATGCAGCTGCATATTAGCGCTTCTCCTCGTATTATTTGACATATCTATGTTTATGATTATATTGTTTGTGTAATTTAAAAAAATTATTTAATTATTGTTGGTGGTTATTTTAATGTAGGTAATGTGTTTTTTTTATGATTTTATTTTTATATAATGTATGGACTATGTCTGAAATAAATGAATTATTATTATATTATTATTTATTAGTTTTTGGGATAACAGTAATATATTTTTAGGGTTCCGTAGGCGCAAGGAACCCTTATAGTTTCGCCACATCTGTCTGTCTGTCCCCGGCTTAGCTCAGAGACTCTTAGTACTAGAAAGCTGTAATTTGGCATGGGTATAGTATACATATTAATCACGCCGACAAAGTAAAAAAGGGCAAATCTTTTTTCTCGTCTATCCCATGGTGTGGGGTTTCGTTGGAGAGGCCGTTCAAAAATATTGCGGGTCTGTGGAAACAATTTTATTGATTCAAGGATCCGTTTGCCTAATATTAAGCTATAAAGTGCTGTTTTTTGTTAGTCAAGTGTCCCCCCCCCCTCTTCCAGCTAAATGGTTGTTTTTGGATATGTGACAAAAAATATGGCAGTAGTATATATAACGAAATTAAAAGGAAAACTATCACAGCTAAGAAGGCTTTACAAGTTAACAAGTAATAGTCGACCAACTTACATTTGCAGTTTAAAAGTTGGCCGTAACGTACATCGATGTATGGGAGAACATATTTTTCAACTACAATGTTAAGATTGGTTTTGGGATAAATTCATCCCTACTACGGAACCCTTCACAGCGCGTGGTCCGACACGTACTTGGCCAGAGTTTTAGTAACTTTTTGTTTCGATTTGGAATAGTGATCAATTGTCCGCAATGATATGAGACTATTAAATTAATAACTTCTTTGTGGGTTGGTATAAAATCTGTATTATTGTTATCTAGATAGTGGGAGTTATTCTAGTGGACTCCAAAAGTTGGTGAGCTGGATCGTATCACTGAAACAAACTTATAATTTTAGTATACTGACAGATTATATGAGTTCATATATTTTTTTATTTTATTTGACTGTATAATTCAATTTATTTTTAATTATATTTTCGTTTATTATTGACATAATAAACGAATATGTGGTTAGCTAGCGACCTCAATAGTTGACTATATTATTCTTACTGGAGTAACCGGCAGCAAGTTCGTCATGCTCCCTTAGATGTCACTGCTTGCGGTAGCGTCGGGGGTCGGGTTGCTTCCTTCCTTCAAATATGGCGAGGGGGGTAATGGCTGATTTTTGCGTTATGCTCGTGAACGGGTACTGCTTGTGGTGACTGGTCGTCTTGCTGACGATGATTTTGTTTTGTTATTAGTAATTAACTGTTTATTTATTTACTTCGATGGTCCTAGTTTATCATTTGTGACTGAGTTACAGCTATAGCTGTAACAAAAATGTGTAAGCACGCCCTTTATTTTTGGAGGCTATTTTTTATCAAGTTCTGTTTACGTTTTTATTTCTGCTTGAGTGTAGTTTTCGGTGTTTTTCTTTTTTTTTTTTTGGTGTTATAGTGGTGTGCTAGCTGACATATGGCTAATAATTTAGTGTTTTGTGTTGCGCGTAGTGTAAAAAAATTTTGCAAGTTATTGTATAGAATCCATTTTTTTCTAATTGAACAGAGAGCTGTGCTACTGGGAAGTTGTTTGCGCCACTTCTTCTTCCCAGCTAAAGCACTAGAAAGTGGTGAAGGGTGAGCGAGTTTTTTTTTTAATTTATTACTTAACCCAGATATTTCTCACAAATTAACATTAAAATCACCACAACTGATGTTAGACTTGTTCGAATTACAAATTTTGCACAACACTTCATCCATAACCTTTTCAAAACAATGATACTATCCTAAAGGAGATAATAATATGTACACAATGAACTGCCCCAATTCTATACAAGCTATTTCAATTGTCTGCCCAACAGAGAGGCTCACTATATCCTTACGGTCTTTAAATTTAAGCTGGTTATTTACTAAAATTAATGACTATGTCTGAATTAATGACTGTGTCACACTATGTTTTTCATTAACTCTAATGAAAGAACTACCAGCCTGGTGATTACTTAAATTACCAATGTTCTGTCATATAAAGAATATCTTCATCGTGGTTTCACTTCAGTAAAATCGCCACTCTAGTCGATTCCTACATGCTTTTAGACTGGATACTTATAAAAGATATTCGAGCCAAGAATAATAGAACATTTTTGGCAGCTGCAATGACAAATTTAAGACGGGATTTAAGACGTTATTCGAGCTTAGTTCGGTTATAATTTTCTTTTGTAGAAAGAATAGCAAAGCCTGCTTTTTGAAAAATTAAAAAATAATCCTTTTTCCAACTGAAAACTCCATGGTCAACGTAATATTCCAAATACTTATTTAATTAAATCATCGTTCTTTTTAGAATTCAAACAAAGATTATTCAGAAAGTCAAAGATAAAACACCTTTTTTCTTTTTTAGATAATTAATTAAAATTCTTTTCTTATCAGTTACAGAAGCAAGGGTAGGTAATCAATCTTAAAGCCAAGTTGAAATTAATTATACGTTTGTAACAAAACTTTTATTTCCGGCCAGTTAATCTCATTAACCATTTTTATTTGCCATTCATTACCTTCCTACCTAAATCATTATAATAATAGATATTGGTGCCGATTCCCTTGTTCACAAACTAAACTTAATTTAAGTTCAGTGCATCTTTTTCTTTCTATTTCAATAAGAAAAGGACAGAAGATACATTTTAGTTTAGTCCTGTCAAATTAATCAGCGGTTGACGTAAATTGACGTAATTTTAGTAGGCAAGTTTTTAATCACGTCTAAACTTGTATAGAGTAGTGACAGGCGCTGATTAATCTGACAGGACTAAACTAAAATGTATCTTCTGTCCTTTTCTTATTGAAATAGAAAGAAAAAGATGCACTGAACTTAAATTTAGTTCAGTTTGTGAACAAGGGAATCGGCGCCATTACCTTTTAACTAGAATGCAGAAATGAACTGTTTACCATAATAGGACAAACTTATTGAATTCACAATTGTTACTGCTAAATATATTATAGAATCTTTTAAAGATCTTGATGTAAAAAAAACTGCTGAACTTTGGGGAATATACCATGACTGTCTTCGTTAATTGATGTTATTTCACCCTTTTTAGCAATTGTTTTTAACTCTTGTATTGCATCTTATGTATTTCCTGATCTGATGAAACTTAGCTATGATTGTTAGCTTAATTTTTATTATTTTGTTTATAGTTTATGTTTATTGCTAAAGATTTAAGTCTGTTGCTTAGCAGTATTTTCATATTTATTATTAGGGGGCTTGTGGCCAAGTAATACCAGCCGCAAGGGTCGGTCGATCCGGTTAAGCTACGCTTGCCGCGGTTGTACCGCGGATGGGTGACCATCTTTACATACCAAGACCCCTCCGTGCCTTGGAAAGCCGTTGGTCCCGGCTGTCATTTGTAGAACTTTGACAGTTGTTACGGGTCGTCAGAAGCCCGAAAGTCTGACAACCAGTGTTACCTAGGGTATCGTGTTACCCAGTAAATGGGTTATGGAGGTCAGATAGGTACTGGTATTCAGCTGTATCCGGTTAGACTTGAAGCCGACCCCAACATAGTTGGCAAAAGGCTAGGTAGATGACTACCTGACCACCTATTACCTATTGTGTAAGAAATGTTTGTACGCCTTGCGAGGCAGCACATAGTGACACAATATTTTTATTTTATTACATTATGTACCAACATTATATGTAGGTATATACCTATGTGTACAAATAAATAAATTTGAATTTGAAAGTGATTCCACTGTTCAAATCTGGCAGCACATCGATCACACGAATTTTCGGCCTATTTCGATATTACCTATATTGAGCAAAATCTTTGAAATAAGAATTTAAAAAAAAATAAGCGGGTTACAATAACGCTTCATCTGCCATTAAGCTACTCGCTCTGCTAACCCTTGTGACAAAACCGTAAAACTTTTCATTTTAATTATTATGCAAATTCAATATAACAGTTTTATTTAAACTTTTTATTTATTTATTAATTTGCATAATGTACACTCAGTTACAAGCTAGGCTAAAACATATGAGTACATGACCCTGTTAGGGCGCAGCAAGTATTACAATTAACTATACCTAGGTTAAATATTAGTAGTTAACATTACATTGCATACCTACTAGATAGTAATATCAGAAAAAAATAATTATTATTAATAATATTATTATCGCTTATTCTCTTATTTGTTTATATCAATTAAAGTTATTTGAACTGTATAGTAACATTAATAATACACTTTGATATTAATGAATATCTTTATCAACTCTATCTTGGTATGAGATTTACATCATTGTTTTGCATTCCAGCAGATCCTGTTACCCTTTTCTCCTCGTCTACATAACGTAACATAACATACCATCACGCCTTGTTTCCCCGAAGGGTTGGGCAGAGGTGTACCTGTAGTACACCCACATTTCGTCAGTTATGTTTAAGTCCCATGTAATAGGGAGTGAGCCTATTGCCATCAACCGGGCACAAATCCAGACTCCAGGCTGCTACTGAGAAATTCCAGATAGGAAAACCCAACAACACTTTGCCCGACCCGGGAATCAAACCCAGGACCTCATGCTCAGCAGTAGCGCTTGCGACCACTAGACCAACGAGGTGTTTGTTTTTCACATAACGCCTCTTCCGTGTTCCCGCCATTATTACTTTTTACCTTTCAGCGTGAGTTGGACCGAATTAACACGCCTCAATGAAACTTTTTATTACTTTACAGTTAAAACATGGCGCACACTATGCGACATACGACTGCCACAGCTCAGCGACTAGACGCAACGACAGGCTTTTTTTTTTGGAGCGGGAGTGTGTGTCGGACTCTTACTGACTAAAACCCACCCGTGTTCCTTCCGTTGCCTGTGTTGCCAGGGGCCTCGGTAACCCTTAAGTACCTACCCGCGACCCCGGCAACGACAACGACGCAACGACAGGCTGCGGCCGAAAAGTTTCATATATTTTGTTCAAAGCTTGCACACTTGACGTTGACTTGCAGAGTCGGAACGACTAGAGTTGACTAGACGCACGGTGTACGCGCACTCCCGATGACAGTCGCATGCGACAGGTCAGCGTCAGTCTTGCTGTAAGCACTGAAGAAGGTGCACATGTGTGTCGTCGTCGTTTGTATTGCGAATCTCTACATAGATACGTGCGATGTCGATGTGGAGATTCACAATACAAATACACGTGCACCTCAAATACTTACTGAAAATAATATCTTCATGCACAACGTCTGTCGTAACGAGTAGTCGGAGATGCAAACTACAGTTCTGCGTCTAGTCGCAGCGACAAGACGCACAGTTTGCTGTGCCCCTAATTCCATATACAAATATTTTGATACCAGCTTTATATTTTACAACTTATGATTCGTTCACTGTTCGTTTTTAAAGTTCCTTTTCTCGTCTAACCCGTGGTGTGGAGTATGGTTGGATAGGCCGTCCCAAAATATTGCAGGTCTGTGAACACCACTTTTCGATTCAAGGATCCGCTTGCGTAATATTAAGCATTAAAGTGCAAATTTTTGTTAGAGTCAAGTGTCTAACAAAAATTTGCATCTCCATAAATAACCATTTAGCTGGTAGTGGGGGGGAGGGGTAAGGAGGGCCTAAATTGTTGTTTATTTAATGGCAGTATTAAAAGGAAAACTATCACAGCTAAGTAGGCTTTACAAATTAACGAGTAATAGTCGACCAACTTAAATTTGCAGTTGGAGAATTGAACGTGACATATTGATGTAAGGGAGAACATGTTTTTCAACTACAATGTTAAGTTTGTTTTTGGGATAAATTCATCCAAACTTCCCAACTACGGAACCCTTCATTGTGCGTGGTCCGACACGCACTTGGCCGGTTTTTTATTAGTTATAACGAACACATATTGTTGAAAAACATTCTTCTACTTAATTTACAGTAAACATATACAAAACTACACAAAAAGAGTCACTAAGTTTCTTACTCAGTAGGGTATTTTACTATATACGAGAAAAAATCTATAAATATATTATTGAGATAGTTTTGGCAAAAAAGAGTCGGAAAATGTTAGTTTTAGTCCATAAATTAACAAAATAAATTTTAAAATTCAATTCAACGTTTTTAGTTTTTCTAATCTGTTAAAAAACACTATGAAATAGTAGCCGCCATATTATTACGTCATACGGCTGTGTAAACTAAAATAGATCAGCGCATTTGTTTACATAGCCAAGTGACGTCATGCCCACAGAGCAACATGGCATCCACTGCGTCCAGCGTTTTCGTCAAACTACGCGCGAAATTTGAAAATGTAAAATTTAAATGCATTTTTATGGCACTTATCGATTGAATAAAAATTTTGTTTTTTTTGGGGCATATTAGCACTATAGAATTGAATTAAGACACTTTCAAAAATGGGTGTAAGACCCTTTTAAAAATTGTAGACACTAACCCCTTTATTTATAATCGTTGCTTCTAGTTAAGACACGTTTAAACGTCAAAAATATATGGTTATACAGTCGCTTATGATTCCTTAACTTTATAAATAAACCTCAAGTGTTAACCAGATATTATGGTTATTTTTATAGAAAATGACTCATTTACCCAAGAAGCGTTTCTCGCTCGTCGAGAACCGACAATGTCCATCGAGCGAATGTTTACACTCAAGCGAGTCGCCAAAACTCGCGTACCCGACTACGGAAAAGCAAAAAGGAGGGTTATGATTTTGACCGGTATGTATGTGGGTATGTATGTATGTTCATCTGTTCCCTCATAACTGCTAAACTGCTTACAATAATTTGACAAATGAGGTATCGTCGGAAGCGTTTAATGGTCCGCTGCTTATAAGTCCGCTATGTGACGTCACATTAAAATGAATATGGCGCCCTCTGGAGGACATAAAACCATGAACAAAAATATAATAAGCATAAGCGATCACAAGCTTTAGGGCAAAGTGAATACGACCACGGCTATCCTCAGAGGATAGCCGTGGTCGTATTCACTTTGAATATGTATTAAATACATTAAAATATATTACGTGTAAGTTGTTTATTTAATAAACTATAAATATTGAATAGCTTGTACATAACAATTTCAATGATGACAATAGTTTCTTGTTTCATACATTTTAGAGCGTAATTTTTCAGCAGTCGGGTTTTTGCACTTACTTTTTATCATTAAGACGGAATTAAGTCAAAGCGATTCTCGCCTATCGAACTGCGAGTACTGTATGTACTCTTTGCACGATTCAAGCTTTTATCTCTTTTTAATAATCGCTTATTCGAAGCAAGAACCCATCCTCGTGTAAATGAGGCTTAAATTCATAGTACAAGTAGTGTCAGAGTCCATTAGCAATTCTAAACGCGCCAGCAAGACGAAGAGATTATACAAATTTCTCGTTAATATGAATGTCATGAATGATTTATTCATGACGGCAAAATGCAATGACAAATTTATGTAAACTGGGGATTTTTTCTGTAGGCGTGAGATAAGGATAAAGATAAATTTATTTGTTCAAACATGTGTAACATGATACATGAATATGCACATATAGATAGAAACATAAATTTACCGGATCAACACGTTTTGCCTCACTCGGCGTACAAAATGTTTATATGTTATTTATTAAATTGGCAATTATAAATTAATTAAATTATTGTCAGTTTTATATCCAAAGTTAGAGTCAGTGCAAAATATTGTCAATAATTCAATATACAATCAGAGTCAGTACAAAATGTAGTCAATAGGTATTAATTAGAGACAAAATATGTCAATATGAAAATAAATTATCACAATAATAATATTCAAATTGTATAATTTAAAAATCAACAATGTTACAGTAGCACTTATCAGTAAACATCTTTTTAAGTGTTTCCATAAATAAATTAATTAAAATTCAAAAGTGAGTCGTCTGTATAGTTGATAGTATGCTCATAACTATTGACTCCAGGTTTTAAATATACGGAACTGATTATAGAAATATAAGATTTCTATTTGTTTTATGACAAAAACAACAAAAACAATGGCCGTTTTACATTTTACAAATAAGCAGAGAAAAACAAAACAACAACACCTACAGTGGCACAGATAATAAATAACTAGATATTTATTTATAGATATTTCCCACTTGCTGAACAAAAATTGAGATAACTCGGCTAATATGCATGATATAATAGTGGATTGTACAACTAGTGCATAAAAGAAGCCATTTTCCCCCGAGACGTTTATATTGGATAGTTAAGTCGAGAGGTGAAATGGCTCGTTTATGCTCGAGTATACACTCTGCTTTTTACTTGGATCGCGAGAAAATGAAATAGGCTTAAAGTATATACCTAGCTAATTCCCGCCACGAAACTTTTTAAAAGTTTTTTTTGTTTTTCAACGTGTGTCATTCGACCTGGATACTTCATACTGCCAAGTCATAAATACGTGTATTTGCGTTTTTAAATAATAAAAGACAGCTATTTTATCTGGTTTTATTAAATTAACTATAGAAAACATGTATATGATATATATTAAAGCAAATGAAATAAAATAATGCTTTTAATCTGCGACGTTTTATTGTGCGTGTGGCTGTTGGGCCTGATTAACTTAATCGTAGAAAAAAGTGCTTTGTGCACTTGAGCATAAAAAGCGATTTTATGTCGCCTACGTACGCACAACATTAAGACGGAACTTTTAGAGCATGAGAAGTGAAAATATAATTTATAGCCTATATGCACTCAGGAATAATGTAGCTACCAGTGATTTTTTTTTATTTGCTCATTGGTTCCGGAGATTACTCTACATACAAACTTAAAAACAAATGTTGACCTGTTTATAATATAAGTATAGACAATAACATACATCAAAATTTAGTATTATGATTTTCGATTCTTATTAAGACCTCATTAATTGCCTCACTCTTTCTGGGATAGCTGGGGAATAACGCTCGAAATTTTGGGTTTGTAAGCTTCTCAATCAATCAACATAAAATAAACGGAGTTAATTGGTGGGTATAGTATTTTAATTTATTCAGTGGTAGTCTGATTCAAATAATACATTTTCTTCCAATCATAGAAGGGTTCCGTACCGTATTAAGATCGAGCAAAAAATGCCAATTAAAACACGTTTTTATTCATTTTTATTTAAAATTAATTATTAATTATTAACTTTATTATATTTTTTTTTTTAATATAGCGGCAATAGAAATTTCACAAACTGTGAAAATTTCAACTGTTTCCCTATTACGGTTCATGAGATACAGCCCAATGATAAACAGACGAACGGATGGACGGACAGCGCAGGCTCAGTAAAAGGGTTCCGTTTGGCACTCTTCGGATACGGAACCCTAATAAACGAATACTCAATCAATCAAGTTGAAAAATAAACAAGAAATTAATTCAAAAACTAATTGAATATTAATGAAATTTTAGACATGACTCTGGTTTGATTTACAATATTGGTGGCAGACCAATGTTTAAATTATGTTGAACAACAAAAAATATCGAGAATTTTTGCTACAGTAGTAATTATAATAAATAACTAAGCAGTTGGTCCCGACTGCCATTCGTAGGTCTTCAATACGGGGAATTAATAAAATTTTAGACATGAGTCTGGTTTGATTTACAATATTGGTGGCAGACCAATGTTTAAATTATGTTGAACAACAAAAACCCTTTAAATCAGTAAAAATTATCGTAGAATTTTTGCTACAGTAGTAATTATAATAAATAACTAAGCAGTTGGTCCCGGCTGCCATTCGTAGGTCTTCATTACGGGGAATTAATAAAATTTTAGACATGAGTCTGGTTTGATTTACAATATTGGTGGCAGACCAATGTTTAAATTATGTTGAACAACAAAAAACCCTTTAAATCAGTAAAAAAATATCGTAGAATTTGTGCTACAGACTACTGTAGCAAAAATTCTTACTTAATAAAACTGCTTAGTTATTTATTATAATTACTAAATTATAATAAATAACTAAGCAGTTGGTCCCGGCTGCCATTCGTAGATCTTCATTACGGGGAAACACGTAAGTCTGACAACCAGTCTTGCCAAGGAGTATCGTGTTACCCAGTAACTAGGTGTGGAGGTCAGTTAGGCAGTAACTCCATGGTAAATACTGGTATTCGACTGCATCCGGATAGACTGTAAGCTGACCCAAACATATTTGGGAAAAGGCTAGGCAGGTGATGAAGAATTATAGTAAAAAACTACAATTTACTAGGTAAATAGAATAGAATACTCTTTATTATGCACACCATAAAAATTACACACATAAATGTAGAAATTCTTATTGCTAAAAGCGATATTTTAAAGACAACCTTTCAATGGATTAAGGGTAAAGGAGAAACAACATTGCAGGTAGTCCGTGGTGTACGATTTACATATTTGCAATAAATACATAAAACATATTAAACTTATCTATATAAATACTCGTTTAAACCAAAGAGAATATAGTCCAAACGATAAGCTTATAAATATTACAATTCCGGTTAAATATCTCCTGAGAGTACTTCTCCCTTACTTTCATTAAGTAATAACATACATCATAACTATATACTATCGTTAAACACACATACACTCACACACACACACTCACTCACGCACACATGCACACACACAAACAAACACACACACGCGCGCACGCACTCATAGACGCCTCAGCACGACAGCGCATCTATAATTAGTTATTACTTTGTTTTTGATTTCTTTATATATTTTTTTCTTTTTTTTATATATATATATATATATGTATGTTTCTAATACCTACTAAAGTGGAATGTCAACTCAATAGCTTATACTGCAAGTCGTAACTAGTGGAAGAGCGGAACTTCCTAACACAAGTATGTATATTTCTTACTTAAAAGAAAATTCTCTAATGACCTTAATGTAAACGTATTTTTAAGTTATTGAAATAAACATTTTGATTTGATTTTGATATACAATAATGATCATTAAACAAGTGCAAAGAACACAAAATTAATAAATAATATTTTTAAGGAGAGAGATAGTGGTTTTCTTCCCACAATTGCACCAATGAGTACCTTATAGATCAATACGATGTATTTCCCAGCCCGAGATCTCTGTTTACGTATGATATGGTGCCAATGTTAAAACTGTTTCACTATATTGTCTCTTTTTGTAACTGGATTACTTGTGATGCCTCTCAGTGTCTCTCACTTTGAATGAGGTTCAAAATCACTATTCTGGTTCATGTAAGCAGTTTTCATTATTTTTCAGTAATGTTAAAATTTGTCGTTTTTTAGAGTTTCTAAGTGGTAAAAATCTGCTATCGTCACTGCACGAGATGTTTGTTTACCCACTCTGTATAAATTTTGGTACAGCTTAAACATCAATGTTATTCAATATCTTCGAAACATGATCTTTGAAACTAGGTGTTTGGTTATCCCATGAGTTAATTTAATCATAACATACGAGAGTGTATGTATTACATATTCCCCCGGCTTCAGGACTGCTTTCAGAGAATTGTCGCTTATTGTTATTCTGATTAGCTCCTGATTATAAACACAACTTGTCGGTAAAATAACGGTAATATTTCATTGTAACGTCGTTCATTAACTTAATAATGCGTGGTGTGGTATGACATTGTGTAAGATTAGGAATGAGTACATACACATACATAATCAGCTTATAATGTTCCCTCTGCTGGGACACAGACCTCCTCTCTGTGAGAGGGAGCTATAATCCACCACGCGGGCCCAGTGCGGGTTGGTAGATCTCACATATCTTTGAATTTTCAGTTCTAGTACATGCCGGTTTCCTCACAATGTTTTCCTTCACCGTTTTGAGAGCAGTGGTGATGAAATAATTTAGATAAAGTAAAGCGCCTGCATGGGTTCGAACTCACGACCGTAAGACCGACTCGTAAGTCTGGCCCCATTAGTTACCACTGGGCCACTACTGCGCTAGGAATGAGTGGGTACGTGTATATAACATACAGAGGAAATTTAAATGTAGCACCGTTACTGAAAAGCCAAGAGACAAAAGTCCACAGAGCATAGAGACGCATGGCCACTGCGGAGGCGGCATTGCCAACACATTCCATACAAAGACGCGCGAACACATATGTACAGAACCAGGCGGTTTCGCAGTGTGTCCGTGACAGCAGTTGTGGCGAGAAACACACTCTCAGCGCCATGAATTTTATTAGTACAGCCGCACAGTGGAACGAATGTATGGGAGCGGTTGGACGTAGACATGTCCGAAAAAAAAGAGTAAAATTATGCCAAACTAATGATGCCATCTTATTCGATTACTTAATGCCTTCATAACTTGTGGTGATGAATTTCTTCATAACTCCCATATTTCGGGAGTAATTTGAGAAAATGTGAAATTTTACTATGAAAATGAGTGTATCGAGCTCTCTCCCTCCTGATTCCGGGCTTGTTTCAAGTAGCGGTCTCTAATATCATAATGCTAATACTAAGAGCTATATTTAATACTAAGACACATAGTGCGCCAAATGTGCACTTTCTGGGATAAAGAGTGATGTTTATTTTATAACACAATTTTTTTATTTTTTGTTTATTTTGTTGATTAAAACCGTTTTTCTAAAGGTTTACCTTATTACAATAACATTTCTGAGCAGCCAATTAGAGAAGATATAAGCTAATTAGGATATATAATTAGGGACTTAAGGTTTACATATAAAACTGATGCACTAATGATTACTGATAAGAACATTGCTATTATTTAATTACTAAATGGCTCTTAATACACTAATTTAGCATGCATCATTTACTAATTATCACAATAACTAATTACCTTGCAATATTTAACAAAGGATACCTGGGATACCTGGATTTTATATAAATAGGTCACTATTAGTAACTTTAAAATCAGTGTTGATTTACACCTCGTTGTATCCAAGCTAATCTCGCAATGTATTTTCCAAATTTTAATACAAATCTTGATATTCACGTTGCTTTATGCGCACGCGCACATAAAGATTTACGCGACTTTAACTATTTGTTCAGTGTTTTAAAAGATAACAGTTGTGTTCAGTTATGTGAAAGTGCTGAAACAAGTTTAAAAGACTGGTGTCGTCGATTTTGCTACCGCATTTATGCAAAATGGACACAGTCTGGAAGAAGCACAGATAAGTTTCGGAAGAAACATGAGATTTGGCTACAGGCTGCAATTCAATGGCCGGAATTACAGAATGAAAATATGGAACCTTCTACAGAAAATATAAGTGACGTCATCGAGCCCATAATTTCTCCTGCTAAATCTGATGCTTCAACTTGTACACATCCTAGTCCTCGTAAATCTTTTGAGGACCTTAGTAACCGGCAAAAAAGAAGACGCACTGAAGATAGTCTTTCATGCAGCAGTAGCAGCGCTGAAATTATGTTTTCGGCCGAAAGGGCGCTTCAAAAGGCAGGACAAAGCGATACAGCTTATGTTATGAAATACTTGACGGAGAATCCAGAAGAGGCCTCAAAAATCAAAGCCTTCATTGAAGGTAAATCAATTCAGGTACGGGAAATATCCCCTTTGAAGGCATTGGCTCTTTATGTATCGATGAACTTATCGAAATGGCGCTATAACACTCTTCGGGATTTCAACACTCAAGAAGGAGCTCTTCAATACCCGAGTTACTACATGTTGGTTAAAGAAAAAATTAAGTGCTATCCGGCCAAAGAAGATCTCACAGTTACAGAGAGCTCTGCAAAAATCAAATTACAAGCCTTGATGGATTTAACCTCAAGAAGACTTATTAGGTCGTTAGAAACCCCTGTTGATCCCAATCAACAGCTCGTATTGACCAGCAAATGGGGTTTTGACGGATCATCTAGCCAAAGCATTTATCATCAAAGGACGAGTGAAGATGAGCAAATCGATCTTGCTAGTAATTTTATGATTAGTCTTGTACCACTGCGGCTCGTCTCAAAAGGTGTAACAATTTGGGAAAACGAGCGACCATCTTCCACTTCATTTTGCCGGCCAATATTGTTTAAGTTTATAAAGGAAACCAAAGAAAATGTGCAGAGAGAGATGGCTGAAATCGAAGCAGAGATTGAAGCCTTAACTCCATCCACCATCACTGATGGAATTAGTGTCAAACACCAACTGCTGTTGACAATGATTGATGGTAAAATTCATTCCATTATATCCAATACAGCAGCTTCAGTGTGTGACATATGCAAGGCTTGTCCTAAAGAAATGAATAATTTAGAGTTAATCAAAGATAAACACGCAAACGAGGACATGTATAAATATAGCTTAAGCACCCTTCACGCTTGGATTCGCTCAATGGAATGCTTATTACACATTTCCTAGAAATTAGACATAAAATCATGGCAAGTAAGGGGTGATATAGCAAAAAGGCAAGTTGATGACAGGAAGAAAAGAGTTCAAGAGGCTGTAAGAAGAGAAACGGGCTTACTTCTCGATGTTGTGAAACAAGGCAGTGGATCCACCAACAATGGCAACTCGGCAAGGAGATTTTTTGAAAACTACACTAAATCTGCTGAACTGACCGGAATAGATGCTATGCTTTTAAGAAAAATCTGTGTGATCTTGCAGTGTATTTCATCAGGAGAGAAGATCAACGTAACTAAATTCCGAGAGTTCTGCTTTGATACTGCTAAGCTTTACGTGGAGTTATACCCATGGTATTATATGCCTTCTTCACTTCATAAAATTTTAATGCATGGGCCAGACATAGTTCAGAACATGTCAATTGTGCCCATTGGTTTTCTATCCGAAGAGGCATCTGAGGCTAGAAATAAAGATTTTAGAAAATATAGAGAGGGGCATTCTCGAAAGCATAGCAGTATCTCATGCAATGAAGATATTATGCACAATCTTTTACTGTCTTCTGATCCACTTGTTACAAGTATCCGTCCAAAAGGAAATAAGTTTGTAAAAAAATCTTCTTTTAAGGAATTTTATGAGCTTACGGATTCTGAGAAAAGTGATATCGAATTTGTTAACATAAATGATTTAGCGGACATCGATTCTGAATTTGAATTAATTGATGATGATGATGATGACGAAGATAATTAAATGATGTTATTGTTTTAAAATGTGTAACTTAGTAAATTAGAGCTTACATCTTAATTATTTATTGTACTTTTAATGAAACTAGGTAATTTATTATCAACTTACTTAAAAGTCATACTCTCATCAGTTCTTGTGAATATTTTTGTTAATATATATTTCTGTATATATATAATATATTTATAGACCTCTTAATAAGTCTGTCTGCGGTTTAAAGTAAATACAAATGGGGAAAAAACGTTTTTTTTTTTAATTTTTTTTTCCTTTTATCCCAGAAAGTGCACATTTGGCGCACTATGTGTCTTAGTATTAAATATAGCTCTTAGTAATAGCATTACGATATTAGAGACCGCTACTTGAAACAAGCCCGGAATCAGGAGGGAGAGAGCTCGATACACTCATTTTCATAGTAAAATTTCACATTTTCTCAAATTACTCCCGAAATATGGGAGTTATGAAGAAATTCATCACCACAATTTATGAAGGCATTAAGTAATCGAATAAGATGGCATCATTAGTTTGTCATAATTTTACTCTTATTTTTCGGACATGTCTACGTCCAACCGCTCCCATACATTCGTTCCACTGTGAGCCGTGTCTTGCTGTCGACGCGGGGATTCAGTGCTCTGTGTAAAAGTCAGACTTACGAGCCTGAGAGGACGTGAGTTCAAACCGCAATTAATAATTTACGTATAGAAACAAGAATATCAAGAAATGTAGGATTAGTAAACGACCCCGGTGAACAAATGGTGAAAGCTATACTGAAGTTGAATATTATTAAATAATTCAAAAAATATATATACATACCTCACCACCACCTGTCGCCTGTGATGGCACCTGCCACCCTTGGTTGACTGGTAGAGAATGCCTAAGGCATTAAGTCCGCCTTTGTACTTAATTGTGTGCGAGAAGTTTAAATAAAAAAATAAATAAATAATAATATAAATAAATAAATAATAATAATATAATATAATTAATTTTTAATATCATTATTTGGATTTTTCCATCAGGATTGTTTTTATAGCAACCTTGAGTCTTAGGTTACGCCCGGTTAATTAGATTGTCCCTGATACACGCAACACATACGAGTATCTCTTTGAGAAATGAGAGACATAATGTTATGTTTATATGAAAACTACAAAAATTATATTGTCTGCCTCGTTGGTCTAGTGCTAGTTGCAAGCGCCACGTTCGATTCCCGGGTCGGGCAAAATTTTATTGGTTTTTCTATCTGGTATTTCTGAGTACCAGACCGGAGTCTGGATTTGTGCTGGGTTGATGGCAACAAGCTCGCCCTCTTTTACATGAGACTTAAACATAACTGGCGAAATGTGGGTGTACTACAGGTACACCTCTGCCCAACCCTTCGAGGAAACAAGGCGTTATGTTATATGTACAAAAAGGATATACTTTTCTACGAATATTTGAAACACAGAAATGTACTTCAGCAACTAATTGAATCGAAACTAATCCCAAAAGCAGAGAGAACTTAATCCCTCTGTAACAAAAATGAACAATATCTTACATAGAACCGTCGATGTTATAGTACTAGACACTAATCTTCTTAAATAAAATTATATTGCGGTTTCCGTAGCTTAAAAGCGTACTTTAATCCTAAAGGAGCTATAAGCAGCTTTAGAACTTCAAAAAGATATGAAAAATTAGTAGCCATGATGCGGAGAGCATAAAGCGTTTGTGGAGAATATTAGCGGTCTGCGACGGTTATTAGGTGGAATAAAGTCTGTGTGGTGTTTACTATGAATATACTGTTTTAGATGAAACGTGGGTGTGTTTAGGAATGTTTTTATTTGAGTTTCGAAATATGTACCCGCTGATATGTACCTATTATATTGTATATATTATATACTTTTATTTGCACCTATGCAGCTATGGTAAGCCCCATTTTTTGTCCAGGCAATTTCTGTCCTCTCCAAGGTTGCCGTCAAGAGATCGCAAAAAAGATTTGGCCGTGAATTGTATGTTTTGTAGTGTCTAATTTATTTTCTTTGTAATACTTTTTTCTGGTGTTCAATAAGTATGTATAATACAATTTCACTCACTCCTTCTTCCCATGGGGTTAGGGAGAAACTATAGAACGCTACCTGCTACGCTCCTTACATACTCATTTTGCTTCGTTTACGTTCATACTAATGATTGGCTTCGCACCTTCACCTACGACGAGTTGGAGACTGTAATTAAACCATAAGAATTTCCTGTGTTAGACTTTTCTTCTGTAGATATAATAGATATGCACATCACACACACTTCCGCACAAACTCACGCTTCATGCACATACACACGCCCACACACACCACACCAAGGCACACACCTTCCATCTACACATCATACACGCACTCACACTGCTCATACAAACTCTACATACGAACTCTTTAGTTTTATTTAGTTCAGTTTTTAATTTAGTTTTATTTTATTTTATTTTGTAAATTATAATTCCAGTAGGTATAGAATTAAATATCTGGAAGACTGTCATCTTCCTCACGGAGGTTAATAGCTGCGACACAGTTTATAACTAATGTGGCTATTATCGTACGCGATAAATTGTTATTGTAGATACTGTTTTTTGTTCCAAAAAATATTATTATACATCTGGTCATACACGCACGCTGGTTGCGAGTACTACGCACCTGACCTTTCTGAAGAACATCACCAATTAGGTCACTATATGTCCTCCTAGGGCGTCCCCTCCCAGCGTTGTATATACATAAATAAATAAATATAATTACGCTGCTCCTTGGACAATAACAAAACATCAATTCTGTCTTACTTGTAGAGGTAGGAAAGGTGATTTGTACACGAACATTTGTTTATGGTATTGGCACTAAACCGGGCACGAACCGGGTTCGAATCCAGACAGGCGCTTTACTTTGAGTACATTATTTCATCACTACTGCTCTCGAAACGGTGCAGTGAAGGAAAACATCGTGAGGAAACCGGCATGTCCTAGAAGCAAACATTCGAAGACATGTGACGTCGTCCCGCATGGTAGTTTACGGCCCACTCCCTCTCACCGAGAGGAGACCTGTGTCCCAGCAGTGGGAACATTATAGGTTAACTATGCTTATGCGGGCACAAAACTTTACTTGACTGCTGTTGAGAATTTTCTGTTGGAAATACAACTTTTATTCGGAAATACATACCGTACTTACATACATAGAACGCGTGAGTTTATGTATGTAAGTATGTATTTCCGAATAAAAGTTGTATTTCCCATGGGGGTAGGCAGAAACTATAGAACGCCACCTGCTACGCTCCGTACATACTCCTTTTGCTTCGTTTACGTTCATACATCTGGTCATACACGCAAGCCGGTTGCGAATACTACATCTTCCTTTAAACCGCATCGTTGCCTTATCACATCATTTTCAGCCTATCATTTGTAGTCACACCACACATGCTTCTCAAGGAACGCATTTCCACAGCATTTACTCTACTTTCATGCTTCTTTTGCCACACCCAACATTCGGAAACAATATGTGTTAAATTCCAAAGACGCTTCCTAAACGATAAATAACACTCTTAGATAAAGTATTATGGTGAAGAGAGATGAGTAGCTGTCGTTTAAACTAAGAATGATAGGAAAGCGACAGGCAGGTAATCTCCTAAGGAAAGACGAGCAAAATAATGTCCACGTCTCAGCTGAATCCAAAGAAATCTATTAGAGAAAATCTTTTTCCCTCTTATGAAGTCATTCCACGTCTGCTGTAAACGAATCTGAACTTTATCTAGTAGAAAATTAATTCCATATTACGTTACACTTAAGGACGACAAATGTAATGGATCGTACGTGCGTGCGATTTTTATCGCGTTTTAAGACTTTTATGTAACTTTAGAATTTAAGTGGATTTTCTTACTTTAATGTTGATTATTTTAAAACATTGTTTAGCTCCAATGAAATTCTAATTAAACATCATTGCAACTTATCGCTCGGCAATGCTAGAATGGTTTTAGTTCGTATTAAGACCCGCCTTACCGTATCGTTTGAATAACCTTGGTAAGTACAGATAGTGCCATCTACGAAGACGCACCCACAATTTTTGGTCGAGGGGTTGTAGTTGACCGTAAAGCTCTATCGTGATTAGTCTATTCATCGTAGTGTACGTGCGCACTCTTAGGCAATTCGTACGTATCGACAGCACTACAACACTAGCAAAAGGATGCACACTTGCACTGTAAGCGATTAGGAATAAGAGTAGAGCGCGTCTTCGTGGTTGGCACTACCTGCAGGCTTAGCATGACGCTCTCTATTTCTTCGAAGAATAGACACGGCTCTTTCTATACAAAGTGACATTTTGTTCTCCATTTTTCACATCACCGTAGAAATCCTTCTACAATCTGTCATTTTGTCTTTCTTTTCTAAAGATCTTTATCTAGGTCTTTTTTTATGTAGAAGGATGTCTACGGTGGGATGTCAAAAAAGGAGAAATGAAAAGTCACTTTGTATAGAGAGAGCCGTGTCTATTCCTCGATGAAATAGAAAGCGTCATGCTAAGCCTGCTGTAGTGTGCACAAGCAATGACCATAATGCCCAATTAATCGTAATATTAGTTGGTATGTGTGAGAGACTTGACGGGTACAAGTATGACATCCGTGTTCCTTTCTATACACTTTGAGCAAGTTAGAGCAGGTGAAATACGTTTTTACGTTCGAAAACCGCTCAAAAAGTACGTCAGGGACGATAGACCACGTTATGACGCGTCCACAGGTTGACGAACCATCTTATGGCTCGTCAACACTCGAAGGCAAAGACAATCTTTGGGAATGCTACTTACAAGTGGAAGACCGACCGTGGGCCGTATCGTCAAATTGTGGTAGTATAGCATCAGCCAGCCAAAAGATTTAAGGCCCCTAGATACTGGCGCGACTTGTCGCGACACAAAGGCACCGCTTGTAGCGCTACACACGGTGTCTTTGTGTCGCGTCGCGTCGCGCGGCAAGTCGCGCCATTATGTAGGAGCCTTTATACCTATCTTTCCTTCAAAAAAAAAACGCATCAATCTACCTAGCCTTTTCCCAACTATGAAGGGGTCGCCTTCCAGTCTAACCAGATGCAGCTGAATACCAGTATCTTACATGGAGCGACTGCCTATCTAACCTCCACAACCCAGTAACTGGCTAATACGATAACCCTTAGTAAGACTGGTTGTCAGACTTTCGGTCTTCCGGTAACCCCTAACAACTGTCAAAGATCCACGAATGACAGCCGGGACCAACAGCTAGACGTGCTTTCCGAGGCACGGAGGAATCTCGGTATGTAAAGATGGTCACCTGTCCGCGGATGGATCGACCCGCGCGGTTGTTATTACTTAGCCATGAGCTAAAAAAACCCTGCATCATCCGGCCAAAAATAATATTTCCAGTCGATCGTGTACACTTTTTCTTAAGAAGTTGTCGTTGACAAATAACTGTCTTCAGCTCATCCGTGAGCCGAAAGACAGTCGATATTTCACACGTCAGCCTCTCCCGTTCGCACAACAAATTGCTCGGATGAAAGGATATATAATTTCAGCATCGTTTGAATCCGTGACTTGAATATTTTTCACGTTAACGTGGCGTGTAAAGCAATATTTTAGTGGAAACAGTCATTATTTAGAAACATTGCCGCTGCGAAGTCGATTTACGCTGCAGTTAATAAAAAACAGAATATTTTTTCTTATTTTATGAGGTACGTCTGTTACTGCAGAAAATTTCGAAGAATGAATGGAATCTAGGTAGTTAATACGGGCTGGTGTCCGCAACTCCACCCCAAAGCGCGTATTTTGCGTATGGGTGGGAAAATCGATTATTCGATCCACCCCAGCTCTTCAAAGAAGGCCAGCAACGCCTTGGTGTTACTGACAATCTCACGGAGGAATGGAATCTATCAGTCATATAGTTACGACAAATGTTTTTGTCATTTAAATTGCATTGCATTGTGCCAACTAGAAAATACGTAAGTAGTGTCGTGGTACATCTTTGCCAAAAACAAAATGGTTGTTGAACTACCTACTCAAACTCAAACTCAAACTCAAACTCAAAGCATTTATTTCAATTAAACCATTTACAGGCACTTTTGAATTGTCAAGGAGTCGGTCAGTTAGAAATATGAAGCTATTTGCCCATTCCAAAGCGTAGTAGGTACCTATGGAGAAGAACGGGCAAGAAACTCCATGGACACTCTTTTAAATTAAATTGATACATAAAGATTAGTACAAAAATAATGTTGAAATTTTAACTAAATGTGAGGACGATGTAAAATAAAAAAAACGCGCCCATAGTAAAAAGAGAAACAAAAACAATTTCTAAATAAAAAAATTACAAATAAGCCGAGGACGCTAAGAGGTGACCAGTCCCAACTAACGGCGCCCGTTCACGAGCATGACGCATGGATTAGCACCATTCAGCTCAACCATTTTGAAGGGAGCTAAATGATCCAACACACGCGCCACCATCAGCGAGACATCTGAGTGAGCATGACATACTCTCAGCCGCCAGGACCCATTCAAGTCAATTACATAACCGGCAAATGGTAGCTCTATTATACATAGTACTCACACCTGTGCAATGCAATTATACAATACAACGTAGGTTGAATTTATACAATGCAAAGATAGTCTTACAATGTTCAGCTGCTCCAACAGTATTTTCAAATGTTAATTATTCAATTGGTTGTGGTTGTGGAGCGGGACCAGCATTGAGCCAAGCATTTTTATCAGCGATGCAATCACCCAACTTATAATATGCCTGCCTGCATAGTGTGCGTTTGATACAAGATTTGAATTTCATTTCATTCAGTTGAAGTATGTGGGGTGGAATTTTATTGTAACATTTTAAACAGTACCCCATGAAAGATGAGTCTACTTTAGCCAGTCTGAAACCTGGCTGAGATAATAGGTCCCTATTTCTAGTACTATAATTATGTCTTTCACCTCTTTTACTAAAATGATGTAATTTTTTTCTTACGTACATGATGTTTTCGTAGATATATTGACAAGGTACCGTCATGATGTTAATGTCCTTAAACCGGTCCCTTAGAGAATCGCGCCTGCGGAGATTATAAATGGCTTTGATAGCTCTTTTCTGCAGAATAAAAATTGACTCGATGTCTGCAGCCCGTCCCCAAAGTAAAATACCGTAAGACATGATACTATGAAAGTAACTAAAATAGACTAGCCTCGCGGTATCTACATCAGTAAATTGACGGATTTTTCTGACAGCATATGCCGCTGAACTTAGCCGTCCTGCAAGAGATGTTAAATGAGGACCCCATTGTAGCCTTGAGTCGAGCGTGATCCCCAGGAAAACAGTTTTATCGACGAATTCTAGTTTCTCTTGATTCAATACTATCTCATAATCACCACTTTTGACATTTGGTAAAGAAAATCGAATGCACTTAGTTTTTTTCCCATTTAATAGTAAATTATTGGCAGTGAACCAGTTCTGTACCTGCAATAGGGCGTTATTTACATCGTCAACATTCGTAGCACGTCTATCTACCTTAAAAAATAAAGAAGTATCATCAGCAAATAACACCATTTGTGGCTGATTATTTAATAAATGGAGTAGATCGTTAATATACACTAAAAAGAGGAAAGGTCCCAATATCGAGCCTTGTGGAACACCCATTTTTACTTTTAAACCGAGTGAATTGATACCATTAATTTGTACTTGCTGTTGTCTATCATTTAAATAAGATTTTACTAAGCTGAGCGCATGTTTTCCAAGTCCGTAATGCTCAAGTTTCAAGAGTAAGGTTTCGTGGTCGACGCAATCAAATGCCTTGGAGAGGTCACAAAAGATTCCTATGGCGTCTTGCGCTTCTTCCCACGCGTTAAAAATGTGTCTTAGCAGGGTTACACCGGCGTCGGTCGTACACCGTCCTTTAGTGAAACCATACTGTTGATCGTGAAGGATTTTATTCGAGTTAAAATGATTGAGCATTTGATTAAGCATTACCTTTTCAAACACCTTGCTGAAAACCGGCAACACGGATACGGGTCTATAATTATTGGTGTCTTTACTGTCCCCGGATTTGAAAAGTGGTATTACCTTACTGTATTTCATTAAATCCGGGAAGACTCCTTGATCCACACACAAATTAAATATTAAGGCTAAGTAGGGCGCTATAGTCTCAATTATAGAGGTACAGACTTTAATAGACATTCCCCAAAGATCTTCAGACAATTTGATCTTGATTTGCTTAAAAGCTTTTATTACTATTATGGGATTAATATGCTTAAAGTTAAATTCAATCGTGCAAGCTGAAACGTTTTCCTTTACTAAATCAAAAGCGAGCCATTTAAAATTCAGCCATTTAAAATACCATTTAAAATTCAATGAACTCAAGTTAGCCTAAAGTGAGGCTTCCAGATGCCTTTTGTTAAAGTGAAACTAAAAAGCCTTATTGTGCTATTATTAGTAAGGTTTACATTTACTCGTAAGTGTTAGCTATTTAGTCTACGTTTATGGTATTTTATTTTTATTTTATTTATTCAGGAACAATAAACAGCTACAATATGTGTTGGAACAAAGAAAAGATAATACAAAATATAAACAATATTGCAGCACACTACATTATTATATTAACAAAAGAAAAAAATGATAATGAGTGCCACTAGATAGGTAATAAATAATTACATCACATTAATAATAATTAATTTTATCATGTAAAATAGAAATTCTCATTAATTTCTTGGCAAAAAAAAATTAAAATGAAAAAATTAACACTATAAACAAATAAATGATAAAATCTAGTCTAGCTTACATTCCTAATAACATTATTGGTTAACAATAATTTTCATAACATTATATTTAAATGTGGATTTTGAGCATACAAAAATATCAATATTAACAAAATTACAAACCAAACAACAAAAAACCATGCGACGTATAGGCCAGCGCAAACAGTGTTACAAATAATAACATGGCACTGTTGCTAGCGCTTATCTGACGCGTAGCGGGCGTAGCTAACGTGTGATCTCAACAAAATAGTAAAACTCAAACCGTGCGCTCGGTGAGATTTCCAATCGAAAATTACGAAATTCCATACAAACTCTCAACCCTCCCCCATCCCTTTAGAGGATAAATCTTTCCTTAGTGTTAATCTTCGTTATACAGGGCGCCCCTTAAATAATGGATAACCTTGAAATAGCATAGTAAAAGTGTTTACGGTCTTCTTGAAAAAATACAAAACAATATACAAGGTGTCGTTTTGCATCCTCGTCAAATTTCAGAAGGCTGCTATGAAAGACATATATAATCAAATCAAATTACGATACCTGCTCAATAATTAAAACATACTTGTTTTTTTAGATAATTAAGTTTCACAGTATTTTAGAATACACCACTTTCACAGAACAGAATCACCCCGTTGTGTATGCGGTAGTGTGTGTAAAAGGGTAGTTACAGTGCGGTATCACACGGGTCGCGTTTTAACATGCGTGTCCCACACATGCCGATTTCCAAAAATTTGAAAAAAAAAATACTAAGTACTTATTTTATTATTGATTCGTGTCGAGAATCATTAGCATAGTTACCTCCTTGTATTTGACGAGGATGCAAAACGACACCTTGTATATACCCCAAGTAGTACCTAAATTTGGAACTAACTTTTTTTACCTTAATTTACATTCTTCTTCACCACGACCACAAATGAATGAACTCCATCGGTTATTTGTTCTTGTGATATTGTACGTTGACTATGCCGCCGACAGAGATACAGTAAATTGCAGTTTTTTTTTACAGTGTTTATATTTATAGTTTTCTATTTTTTTTAGAACGGCTATAAGGTCTATTATATGCTATTTCAAGGTTATCCATTCTTTTCGGACACCCTGTATAAGGAACCCTTGTGCTAAATGCATGCTTCTAAACCCTGCAGCGGTTTCTATCAAGAATTCAAGAATGTTCATAAGTAGATCATTATAGACCTAGGTTCGATTCCCAGGTCAGGTAAAATGTTATTGGTTTTTTTCTGTCTGGTATTTCTCAGTAGCAGCCCGG
The DNA here is from genome assembly GCA_905333075.3 of Atethmia centrago. Taxonomy (NCBI): domain Eukaryota; kingdom Metazoa; phylum Arthropoda; class Insecta; order Lepidoptera; family Noctuidae; genus Atethmia; species Atethmia centrago. The sequence goes on from HG995384.1 coordinate 7,122,304, forward strand.
AGTCCACCTCTGCCCAACCCTTCGGAGAAACAAGGCGTGATGTTATGTGTAGATCATTAATACCATCGTCTTCGAAGTATGCACTCCCGTGCCATTTTGTGGGAATAAACTACAACCTACTATAAATAAATCTCGAAAACATTTGTTGCAAAATGGCCGCAAGCAAGGTTAACGCTGACTAACTTAATTAAAACATTAGTTTAATTTAATTTAGTTAATGTTAATAATCATCTTGTAATTTGGTTATGTAAATAAATATAAAAAAATTAAAACATCAGTAACAGATCTTGCTAGAGTCTTAATTAAAAAAGTGTCAAGGTCAAGAAAAAAGGGGTTAGTGCAGTTTTAAAACAACCAGCAGTGTTTAGTTATAGTGTATAGTTTTAGTTATTTTTATTAATTAATTAGGTATGTACAAATCAATATTTATATTTAAGACCATTATTTTTACGATTTGTTGTTTACCAGTGTTTTATTGGTGGCCGTTTTTATATTTTTGAGTAGTTGTATCGATAGAAAATACTCAAACCGATATCAGACGCTCCGCTTGAGTGAATAGTTCATTCGAGTGAAGGTAAATGTTTGTTTCATTCCGCGTTCACACGACACGTACAAAATTATACAAGAATTAATATGCATTTGCTCATTTCATTTCATTTTGTAAGATATCTAGTGCCTAACCTAACCTTTTGTTTTTTTTTTTTTACCCAACATCATTGGATCGGTTTACTAATGAATTCATCGTTTACTTTTGATTCATTTTGTGTTCTCGAAAAGAAAGAAAAAAGAAAAAGAAAAATGCCGGATGAAAGGTAAAAATGAACAAAAAGCAAAGCGCTTATGATCGGCTTTACTAATAATTTCCTTAACGTACGTTTAAAGTTTTATCAATATAATATAAACTGTTGCTGCAAAGGGAACACCCCGTGGAGTCTATTTATGCCATATTAGTTTTCAGTGTCTTGAATAGGTGTTCAAATCAAATTCAAAATATTTTATTTCACTTAAACACACAAGACATGATTTCTTATTTAAAATAAATTACAATTTATATTACACTTTTTATCAAATACTTTAGAACAAAATCACTTTCGTTCGACATCAATCAGACGACCGAACTATTGGACCGTGAATTCCCAAGAAAATTGATAAATAATGTAAAAATAATGCCCCCAGAGAAGTAATTTAAACTTTTAGTTGACTTTCGATTCAGTCTAGAGTGAATAATATTTAAGATAATAAAGCATTTACAGCCAATTATTACTTAACTGACTTTTGTTGCTCCGATAAAAAATACTACACTAATTGTATAATTTTATTCCCGCTACGCTTGCTACGCTAACTACGCCGTCGCACAGTGGAACGAATGTATGGGAGCGGTTGGACGTAGACATGTCCGAAAAATAAGAGTAAAATTATGCCAAACTAATGATGCCATCTTATTCGATTACTTAATGCCTTCATAAATTGTGGTGATGAATTTCTTCATAACTCCCATATTTCGGGAGTAATTTGAGAAAATGTGAAATTTTACTATGAAAATGAGTGTATCGAGCTCTCTCCCTCCTGATTCCGGGCTTGTTTCAAGTAGCGGTCTCTAATATCGTAATGCTATTACTAAGAGCTATATTTAATACTAAGACACATAGTGCGCCAAATGTGCACTTTCTGGGATAAAAGGAAATGAAAATTTAAAAAAAAAAACGTTTTTTCCCCATTTGTATTTACTTTAAACCGCAGACAGACTTATTAAGAGGTCTATAAATATATTATATATATACAGAAATATATATTAACAAAAATATTCACAAGAACTGATGAGAGTATGACTTTTAAGTAAGTTGATAATAAATTACCTAGTTTCATTAAAAGTACAATAAATAATTAAGATGTAAGCTCTAATTTACTAAGTTACACATTTTAAAACAATAACATCATTTAATTATCTTCGTCATCATCATCATCATCAATTAATTCAAATTCAGAATCGATGTCCGCTAAATCATTTATGTTAACAAATTCGATATCACTTTTCTCAGAATCCGTAAGCTCATAAAATTCCTTAAAAGAAGATTTTTTTACAAACTTATTTCCTTTTGGACGGATACTTGTAACAAGTGGATCAGAAGACAGTAAAAGATTGTGCATAATATCTTCATTGCATGAGATACTGCTATGCTTTCGAGAATGCCCCTCTCTATATTTTCTAAAATCTTTATTTCTAGCCTCAGATGCCTCTTCGGATAGAAAACCAATGGGCACAATTGACATGTTCTGAACTATGTCTGGCCCATGCATTAAAATTTTATGAAGTGAAGAAGGCATATAATACCATGGGTATAACTCCACGTAAAGCTTAGCAGTATCAAAGCAGAACTCTCGGAATTTAGTTACGTTGATCTTCTCTCCTGATGAAATACACTGCAAGATCACACAGATTTTTCTTAAAAGCATAGCATCTATTCCGGTCAGTTCAGCAGATTTAGTGTAGTTTTCAAAAAATCTCCTTGCCGAGTTGCCATTGTTGGTGGATCCACTGCCTTGTTTCACAACATCGAGAAGTAAGCCCGTTTCTCTTCTTACAGCCTCTTGAACTCTTTTCTTCCTGTCATCAACTTGCCTTTTTGCTATATCACCCCTTACTTGCCATGATTTTATGTCTAATTTGTAGGAAATGTGTAATAAGCATTCCATTGAGCGAATCCAAGCGTGAAGGGTGCTTAAGCTATATTTATACATGTCCTCGTTTGCGTGTTTATCTTTGATTAACTCTAAATTATTCATTTCTTTAGGACAAGCCTTGCATATGTCACACACTGAAGCTGCTGTATTGGATATAATGGAATGAATTTTACCATCAATCATTGTCAACAGCAGTTGGTGTTTGACACTAATTCCATCAGTGATGGTGGATGGAGTTAAGGCTTCAATCTCTGCTTCGATTTCAGCCATCTCTCTCTGCACATTTTCTTTGGTTTCCTTTATAAACTTAAACAATATTGGCCGGCAAAATGAAGTGGAAGATGGTCGCTCGTTTTCCCAAATTGTTACACCTTTTGAGACGAGCCGCAGTGGTACAAGACTAATCATAAAATTACTAGCAAGATCGATTTGCTCATCTTCACTCGTCCTTTGATGATAAATGCTTTGGCTAGATGATCCGTCAAAACCCCATTTGCTGGTCAATACGAGCTGTTGATTGGGATCAACAGGGGTTTCTAACGACCTAATAAGTCTTCTTGAGGTTAAATCCATCAAGGCTTGTAATTTGATTTTTGCAGAGCTCTCTGTAACTGTGAGATCTTCTTTGGCCGGATAGCACTTAATTTTTTCTTTAACCAACATGTAGTAACTCGGGTATTGAAGAGCTCCTTCTTGAGTGTTGAAATCCCGAAGAGTGTTATAGCGCCATTTCGATAAGTTCATCGATACATAAAGAGCCAATGCCTTCAAAGGGGATATTTCCCGTACCTGAATTGATTTACCTTCAATGAAGGCTTTGATTTTTGAGGCCTCTTCTGGATTCTCCGTCAAGTATTTCATAACATAAGCTGTATCGCTTTGTCCTGCCTTTTGAAGCGCCCTTTCGGCCGAAAACATAATTTCAGCGCTGCTACTGCTGCATGAAAGACTATCTTCAGTGCGTCTTCTTTTTTGCCGGTTACTAAGGTCCTCAAAAGATTTACGAGGACTAGGATGTGTACAAGTTGAAGCATCAGATTTAGCAGGAGAAATTATGGGCTCGATGACGTCACTTATATTTTCTGTAGAAGGTTCCATATTTTCATTCTGTAATTCCGGCCATTGAATTGCAGCCTGTAGCCAAATCTCATGTTTCTTCCGAAACTTATCTGTGCTTCTTCCAGACTGTGTCCATTTTGCATAAATGCGGTAGCAAAATCGACGACACCAGTCTTTTAAACTTGTTTCAGCACTTTCACATAACTGAACACAACTGTTATCTTTTAAAACACTGAACAAATAGTTAAAGTCGCGTAAATCTTTATGTGCGCGTGCGCATAAAGCAACGTGAATATCAAGATTTGTATTAAAATTTGGAAAATACATTGCGAGATTAGCTTGGATACAACGAGGTGTAAATCAACACTGATTTTAAAGTTACTAATAGTGACCTATTTATATAAAATCCAGGTATCCCAGGTATCCTTTGTTAAATATTGCAAGGTAATTAGTTATTGTGATAATTAGTAAATGATGCATGCTAAATTAGTGTATTAAGAGCCATTTAGTAATTAAATAATAGCAATGTTCTTATCAGTAATCATTAGTGCATCAGTTTTATATGTAAACCTTAAGTCCCTAATTATATATCCTAATTAGCTTATATCTTCTCTAATTGGCTGCTCAGAAATGTTATTGTAATAAGGTAAACCTTTAGAAAAACGGTTTTAATCAACAAAATAAACAAAAAATAAAAAAATTGTGTTATAAAATAAACATCACTCTTTATCCCAGAAAGTGCACATTTGGCGCACTATGTGTCTTAGTATTAAATATAGCTCTTAGTAATAGCATTACGATATTAGAGACCGCTACTTGAAACAAGCCCGGAATCAGGAGGGAGAGAGCTCGATACACTCATTTTCATAGTAAAATTTCACATTTTCTCAAATTACTCCCGAAATATGGGAGTTATGAAGAAATTCATCACCACAAGTTATGAAGGCATTAAGTAATCGAATAAGATGGCATCATTAGTTTGGCATAATTTTACTCTTTTTTTTCGGACATGTCTACGTCCAACCGCTCCCATACATTCGTTCCACTGTGCGTCGTAGCATAGCGTAGCCGCTGACATCGTTGCGTTGCGCGTTGTAAGTTTAAACAAAACACGTTCGTATGGTTTTTGTATTTTCGTATGTTCTTTGCAATATGAAAATTAATATGTATTAATACGTATTTTAGCATAAAATAGATTATATAAAAAAGCACGTGCAAAAGTATTAAACAAAAAATCAGCGCTGTGCGCGTATACGAGTAGCACAACATTATGCTGAGTGGAAGCCTTCTTGTTACAGTCATGACGTGCAGCTGCAAACTAGGGATGGCGATCTGAGATCGATTAATCGAAGAATCGATTTCTTGGAACAAAAAAAAACGATCAGGAAATCGATCCAGTGAATTGATATTTCACCCTAGAAAATCACGATTTGATTTTTCTGTTTTGATACGAACCTGAACTTAGTTTTCTTTGTCGCTCGTAAATAGGTAAAAGAAATAAATAAAGTTTGTATCACAAACGTATTTTTTAATATTAACAAAGAAAATACAAACTCGAAAAGCAAATCAATATAAGATCCATTTCTGGAAAATCGTTTTTTTAAACCTCGATTTTTTGTGTATCGATTTATCAGATTTCGATTCGAATCGATTTAAGAAGAGATATTTTTCGAAAAGAATCGCCATCCCCACTGCCAACTATTTCTGTTTCGCTGCTCGTGATTTAGTGATTATAATTATGTACTGAGATTTATTTTTGTGGTTACTCGAGTTAATTATCTTTTTGTATGCACGTGTTTCAGTAACAAACCTATTTTTCTTTCTAAATTGTACCTATATGCCAATATGCTGCAGGTGCGCTACAAAAATATTGAATTTAATTAATTGAACTGAATTCTTCGGAAACACGTGTTTTATGTTTATTCCTTTGTGTTTTTCCGAACATGGGTTTGGGGTAAATATGGGTCTGTGCGCGAATTCATACTACCTACCGAAACTATTTATTGGTATGATTACCAATACCAGGTATTGAAACTATATATTTTAATAACTGTGTATTGGTGACACCGATCTCCAAGTTTTTTTAGATAAGTATTAGAATGGTTTTGAAACTACATAGTTATTTATTTTGATAAATATGTGTCGGTGATACAAAAGCATTCCAACACCTAAATCGAACCGCTTTAGGTATTGGAATGCTTTTGAAACAATTTATTTTATTATGTAACTATGTATTGGTGATACTGAGCTCGTGTTCAATATTAAATTAATGTCGGTGATACCAAACGTTGAACGTTTGGTCGGTATTAAAACTTATTTGAACTAAACAATATTGTTTAAATTGTTGAGTAAATGTATTTTCTTTCATACTTCATCTCTCATCTCAAATTAGGCTAGCCTTTAGTTCCAGTTCGTATTATTTCAGGAGCGCTCGGTTCGGTCCGCCCGCGGGCCGTATCGGGTGTTGTTGCTGGTACTCGGTAATTCGTTATCGCGTATCATGCCAATAAATAGTTTCACGCAATACATAGTTATTATGGAAGCCAATACCATATTTATGGTATTACGCCAATACATAGTTATTGAAACAGTTTATGGGTTATACCATCCATCTCTAGTTTGGGGTGATTATAGGGTATTTTACTATATACGAGAAAAAATCTATAAATAGATATTTGAGATAGTTTAGGCAAAAAGGAGTCGGAAAATGTTACTTTTAGTTCATAAAATAACTAAATAAATTTTAAAATTCAATTCAACGTATCCAGTTTTTCTAATCTGTTTTAAAACACCATGAAATAGTAGCCGCCATGTTATTACGTCATACTGCTAGTAAACTAAAACGTTTCAACTGTCAACTGATAGTTAAATAATAGATCAGTGCATAGTCAAGTGATGACCACAGAGCAACATGGCGCCCACTGCGTCCAGCGTTTTCGTCAAAATACGCGCGAAATTTGAAAATGTAAAATTTAAATGCGTTTTATGGCACTTATCGATTGAATAAAAATTTTGTGATTTTTTTTGGGGCATATTAGTACTATAGAAGTGAATTAAGACACTTTTCAAAAATGGGTGTAAGACCCTATTGCTAGGTAGATAAAACCTGGTGCTATTAAAGTACCTACCGAGTTTCATTAAAAAAAATAGGCAGAAACCCATAAAAAATCTCTTTACAACAGCCAATTTCAAATTAAGAACGCAAAACAAATTAATTAAAATAAAATAAATCATAACTAAACATCTACATCTCTGCCTAACCCTTTGGGGCATACAGGCATAATGCTATGTATGTTATAATATTTAAATTAAACCTTATTTTAAAAACAAAACGTCACTGACTATTATCCATTCGATCCACGTTCACATTACACGTGTGTTATCAGATATAGGCAATTGAGATTAATGATAGATCTATGTACTGAACAGTCAATCAATCACCGAATTTGAGTGCGTAATGAACATAGTACCAACCAATGATTCAAATTGTCAGATTCCCTCTACCGCGTCGAAAGATGGCCGCGATTCTGTTTCATTATGACACCTCTGATACACTATGTCGCAGTCACCATAGAAACGCCATATCGTCGCTGATACTGCAATACCGCGTAACTAACAACAGACAATACCGCGTAAGTTAGATGTGGCAAATTTTACAGGAGAACGAAAAATCTAAATAACTTCTGCTGTACTTATCAAATACGTCACTGAACTTTAAGCTATTTAGAAATGTGTATTCGGTAACTTATTATCTATTATTAAATTCAATCCATTCAATATTTAGCTAGAAAATACACTTACGCTGTTTTTCATTTTATATGGCATTTGTTATTTGGGCTTTTTTGGCGTTTACGCGGAATTGGAGGGAGAATAAAACAGAATTATCTTAGTTTATAGAGGTTATATTTATGGAAGTTATCACAGTCTCATCATTTTAACTTTGGTAGTAACTAGCTTAAACAGCCTCGTCATTAAAACTTCGTCATTAAAAACTTAGTACTAAGTTACTTATTAGCATATAATTATTATGATCTTAATACAAACATAACAAATTTGAGCTTACAAATCAAATAATTAAAGGAAATATTCAGTCACAAAATATATGAAATATTTCTGTATCAAAACAAAATAATGAAATAACAGGAAACTGTTAAAAAGTGGTTCATCCACGACAGGTACTACAGTCTTATTGATTTTACAATTTCAAAAAAATACCTATTTTATCTTATAGGGTAAGCTATAATAAAACTGATGACACTCACCAGGAATTACGTTTTTTAGTTGCTGTAAGTGTTAAGATATTTCGTGGTCTTCGTCAAAACTGTGAATTGCAGAGAGGACCCATGGTTCTTGGTTCGATCTTGACTGTCCCTGCGACCAACTTCTGCCTCAGTATCTCTCTCAGGAAACCAATATGATCTGATGACTCGATCGGTTGTACATTTGTAATTTGAGATAATGGAACATAATCAGGGTCAACAACTGAGTCATCTGACGAAATATCCAACAGTGACTCAGTAACAACTTCCGGAAGACCTGATGAGCAGGTTTTAGAACCTGACTGTGATACTTTGCCCACAGTTTTAGAACTGTGGTCAAAGTATCACAGTCAGCAATAGAGTTTTCGATATTCATAGATATACAATCGTTACGGGTAGTCAGAAGCTCGAAAGTCTGACAACCAGTCTTACCAAGGGGTATCGGTAACCCAGTAATTGGATTGTGGAGGTCAGATAGGCAGTCGCTCCATGTAAAATACAGGTATTCAGATGTATCCGGTAAGACTGGAAGCCGACCCCAACATAGTTGGGATAAGGCTAGGCAGATAAAGATGATGATGATGACATGGAATTTGTTCAACAGGTTTTTGAAATATAAGTGGATTACCTGCCCGCTTTTGATCCAAAATTTGCTTACTTTTATTTAAAAGTGCCTGGCGTCGATTTTGAAGCTCTTGTAATGTGATAACATTACTACTGACGTCGGCATTTCTCCATACTACAGCCTCGTCAACACCTGACTCTTCTTCCATGATCGTCTAAAACAAAAGTACTTAATAGATATTGAGAAACACTCGAAAGCTACCCACAAATTGTGATTTTATTTAAATACCAGTCGCTCTAGAGTTAAAAAATACTTAAGTAAGTATTTTCTAAATACATTGATACGATAAAATTTGCAAAACAAAATCATCAAATACGCGTAACTAGCTAACATATAAACTAAAACATAAAAATTCAAAACCGCGGAACTACCAGCACAACAATCAGTGCAAATTTTACTTGTAAAATAAGTGAATTTATAGATTCTAATATGCAACCAAATTCATTAAGACACAATCATTAAAACAATATTACAAACTTACCGATCAGCTTCGTTTTACTGTGAAAATACTTTTATTTTCCGGAGCACCACACAAAAACAACACGTCTTCTTGTTATAGTCGCGAGAATACGCGGTATTGGTCAAATTATTTTGACAGGTTCGTTCACGCGGTTTTAACTAGTTGTGATTAGTCGCGTATTGAATGAGCGATAAGCCGAACTGTGAATGTGGTCCGTAGCCAATCGGCATCGGAGGCTCATTGCCGCCAAATCAAAAATTTGATACTTTTGCACTTCCGCGGTATTATCCACTATTAGTTACGCGGTATTGCAGTATCAACGACGATATACGAAATGTGTGAGCTCACTACTCTTAGTGTGGACACTTTTTTCATGATATAAGTACGGTGAAGGCAAATCTAACGATTTAATTCTTTGGTACAAACGAGTATGCATGAGAGGCTGTAATTAAGTCCGTAATAGGATTGTAATTGATTAGGGCTTCAGAGGATTTCGTTTAAAAATTGGGTTTTTTCGGGAGAGCGCTCTCGAATAAATAAATTACCTAAGCCTCTTTAACACCCACTCTGTTTTTTTATTTAATAGTACCTACGCAGATTCACACTGACATTCTTTTTAGAACAAAGAACTTTTAATCTTCTGGGTGCCTAACTAATGAATAATAAACAGACGATACCGACTAAAGTAGTAATAAAAAGAGTACCTATATATCTTTGCCCTCACCCATCTATGTATCCGACTGAAAGACGTGTGATCTATGGTCATGAACAAATATTATTTAAAAAAAAACTGTTGTTGGCGCTTGTATGACATTACAGAGTTTGTTGTTGGATATCTTGTACGGTTTAAGAAACGCGCAATCATTCAAACTGAAACTACAAAACCAAGCTCACTTAAAATTCAATTTCCCCACTGACAAATCACCTTCAGAACCTTGCCAAATGCCAAGTGTAAATTATAAGCATTAAACTACACAGCAAGTACCAAATAAATATACATGTTAGCTTGAAGCGGGTGGCTTCGCAATATATCAACGGCAGCAAAGTAGAAAGAGTCAACTGTACTTTGTACGTAATTCACTTTTTAACATAAATCGACTCCGAATTCCTTGTTTTATCATAGGCTTTTTTTCTGTTTATTTCTCAATTTTTACTAATATTAGGTAAGTCACGTATATGAAGACAACTACACCTATTTTTCACAAATTTACGAAGTAGACACGGACATGTACCATTAGTCCGTGTACACACGCCGATTTTCCGACGTAGGCGTCGGAAAATCGGCGCGTTCACCTGTTGTAAGCAAAGATTTGTCACATGGCCGTTTTAACTTCGGTTTTTTAAACGTGCGTTTTAGTGCTAAATACAACAGTAATAAGTTAAAATCAAAATCAAATAATAGTAGATTGTACAGCTAGTGCATTTATATAAAAGAAGCCATTTTAAAATGTGTAAATGGGTAAATTGGCTTTTTATACCCGAGTACACTCTCAAAACGGTAAAGGAAAACATCGTGAGGAAACCGGCATGTCCCAGAACCAAAAATTCGAATACATGTGACATCTACCAACCCGCACTGGGCCCGCGTGGTGGTTTACGGCCCGCTACCTCTCACAGAGAGGAGGCCTGTGTCCCAGCAGTGGAAAAATTATATGCTGCTTATGTATACACTCTTCTTTTCACTTCCATTGCGAGAAAATGAAAAAGGCAGAAAATATATAACAGTATTTACTTGTTTGTATGATCTCCAACACATGAAATTGCCGTACGCGTTGAGATAAAGTTGCTTGGATTTCGGCAGTAATATTTCTTCAACCACGTTTTTCGCATTCTGCTCCATTAGCGTACCTATTAGGCGAGAGTGTAATTTATTATTCACATGAATATTCCATTGTTTTAGTTTAATCACTTTTCACTGTTCAAAAATGTTGCAAAATTGAAGAAGAGAATAGCTAATTCCCGCCACGAATCTTTTTAAAAGTTTTTTTTTAACTTTCAACATGTGTCATTCGACTTGGGTAAGTACTTCATACTGCCAAGTCATAAAAACGTTTCTTTGCGTTTTTTATCTGGTTTTATTAAATTAACGATAGAAAATTCGGAAGTAATATAAATTAAAGCAAACGAAATAAAATAACGACTTTAATCTGCGACTTTTTATTGTGCGTCATTTTTTTTTTTTTGTTTGTGGGAAATCATCAAATAACTTCTCCCGCTCTGGGCGGAGCGGGAGGGTGTGTCAGACTCTTACTGACTAAAACCCACCCGTATTCCTTCCGTTGCCTGTGTTACGGGGGCCTCGGTGGCCCATTAATACCTTCCCGCTACCCCGGCAGGCATCGGCCCTAGTGGACCCCTACACTTGTGCTGACGACATCTCTTTGAGGCGCGCGTTGAATACAACGCGCCGTCGACCCGGGCCTGGTCCTTACCGGACGGTGAGCTACCCATTGCTCACCGTCCGCAAGCCCGCACCTACGGTGGCCGGAAATCCGCCCGGGATTCCCGACGCCCAGGGCGTCTCCAGCGGCGGCTAGGGGCGAGAGGGCGCGAAATTTGCCTTTCCCTCAACCGTCCCACCTCCTCCTTCGCGAGCATTACTGCTTCGCAGAAGGAGGTGACGGCTGCCCATGCCCTCTCGCTCCGTACCATGGCCTGAATCAGGGCCGGACGCGAGAGATCTCTGCCGCCGGTCGCCTCCACGAGGACACGGCGGTGCTCTGCCCAAGCCGGGCAGACCTCCACCGTATGCTCCACCGTGTCCTCCGGTTATTGTGCGTCTTAGAAAAAAAAGTTAACTTTATGCACTAGATCATTAACATTGATTTTATGTCATCTACGCACAACATAAAGACGAACTTTTAGAGCATGAGAAGTGAAAAAGTCATTTATTCAAACTAGACTGAGAATCAGCACTTTTCGAACGTCAAAATTATATAAGACAGTCCCCCAAAACGCCCGCCCTTCACCACTTCATAGTACTTTAGCTGGGAAAAGTAGCGCAACAAACTCCCCAGCAGCACAGCTGTCTGTTCAGATAGAAAAAGTCACGTCGGCGTTACAAATAATGGTAAAATAAGGAAAAAAAAAATTATACCTCTATTTATTATAGCAATAAACAATGCAAAATTCAAAAGAATAGTAATAACTAACTTATTATTAAAAAATATTGTTAGTCTGTAAAGTCGGTTTACGAACGATAAGTTTACGTCATAACGAGAGAGAGATGCGTCACAAGCTGAACGTTTAGGCCGATCGTGCCTTTCTATCGCTAGTTCCGCGCTCTCACTTACACGCTCGGCTCAGGCGGAACGTGACAATGAGTCATGCTTTTCAAAATTAGCAAAATTACATTTTAGCTTAGTATGTTACACTTTTACCAACGCCAACGTTTGATTACCAAACGTCAGATAGTTTGAAACATCTAAGAAATTTATTTATTTTATCTAAATACTGGGTAAATTACAAAATACTAACGAAAATAAACCGTGTTTAAGTCTAGGCGTTTTATCACTACGAGATTTGCAAAACCATAACGCACAATTATATATATAAACTTGGAAAATAATTTTATTTTGGTGGACTCGCATCCGTATTATCATTATACTCTTTGAGGACACGAAGGCGACTTGATATGCAGACGTACCACAATAGACTGAGCGATTTTTGCCCACTAGGACAAATGTATATATTACGATTTTGTTCGCTATGTCCCGTCTATTGTTAAGTAAATAAATTAATGTCTTTGGGTCGAATGCCATAATTCAACAAATTCTAAAGATACGAGTAAAGTATCCGATTTCTAATCGCAGAGCACAATACCAGTGCCAACATCTAGTAACCATGGGTTGAGCCCGGGCAAAACCCAAGGATGGGTTCTTGGGTTAAAAAAAACAATTGAGAAATTGTACAACAAAAGGCATTAAACCTATTCTGCGAATTCTTTTGGTATGGGGAAAAATCCACGCTCGTGTGCTGTTTGGAGAGATGTAGGAGGCTGATGGAAGAAGTGAAGGCAGTTGGTTTGAAAGGACGATACGGTAACAGTCGATTTGACGAATACCAAGGTAGCGAGTACTAAGTAGTTATTAATTTAAATATAGTTAGGTTAAAGCCCAGATTAAATTAATTTAGTACTTAATGTAGTACATGCGTTTGATTGTTAGAGTGACTGGGTGAGACTATCATTATAGTAATTATCCTAGGCTGATAGTGTAATTAGAGTTCTTGTAAATAAACAGAGAGAGACGTGTTGCTGGGGAGTTTGTTGCGTGACTTCTCCCCAGCCACTAGGAAGTGGAGAAGTGTGGGCGATTTGGGGCTGTGAACTTCATCTATGAACTTCCAGGGGTTTGGGTGACTACATATATTTCATATCCAGTCCAAGGACTGATAAGGACCATGTCTCCTTAAGAGCTTGACGCAATACCGCTGGAACTAGCCGCCCGTTGTTAGACAAGGACGGTTCGCATGGTTACTGCGGGGAAAGCCGCTTCGTCAAGTTTATCACGTCAGCTAGGGACCATGTCTCCAAAAGAGCATGATGCCGATGCAATGCCGGTAAAAATTCGCTTGTGTCACTTTATGGAAGTGTTGCTCTAAGTGCAGATGTATATCGTGTGAGTAATGATTGACCAAATACCTGTTACGCTAGCGTAAGAATTACTCACAAGTTTATATAATAATATACTTTGCATTCCTCTATTATTTATTAGCTTTCTAAAACCACATCCAATGTCATAACTATGAATTCCTAAATCTTATTTACTATTTCTTCCAATCCTTTCAGTGCTCTATTAATGAGACAACGGAATGGAATTCATTTAATCTCTGTCGGTATTACGGAATTTAGGAACAGTCACAGCAGCATAGCATGGCATAGACAAGACAGTTATTATACTTTTTTGTACGAAGTAGATAAAGAATTAAAGACATCTACCTACTTTAAAAAAAAATAAAAATATTGTAATTAGACTTAATCATTTCCTTGGTAATACCCTATTAACTAAATGATTTAAATCTCAATTATCACAGTTTTGCGTTCAAAACGCTCTTCTGTAAAATCATGATTTTGTAGATATCCGTATATACTTTGTAGCCATCGATTTTCTTGTTACGAAATTCACTGAGGAAAAGTAGCGAATCCTGCAAAATTTTGAAGACTTTTCCCAAAATGAAAGGAAAATAAATCTTATTGTTATGGAAATAGAGATGAAAAGTAATCTCAGTGCTGACATACATCAAGTGAACACGTTTCTTTTCGGGAGCATTGAGCCAGTCTCCTCGTAAATGTCTTAAAGAGACTGGACTCAATGCAATCAGTAGGAACGATCGTAGGCAACGTTTATCATCCCCTTTGTTAGAGGATACAGTACCTAAACTAGAACAGCAAAGGTGATATGTCATTGTATTTTTAAAGATTTTCTGCAGTCCATTTTTGTATACCTACCACCGCAAAACAAAACTCTAATTCGCAAAATTTCAGCGTATGTCCCAAGGCTGCGCCAATTAGGCCATCTTTTATAATAGTCCAAACAGAACACGGAAGGATAGCCTCAACATACTCTAATTTTATTGTTAACATGAAAAGTGAACAAGGTCTTAAAAACAGGCCCATTATTACCTTCAGTGATCCTCTGTTTACAAAGAAACCATAGGACACTGAAAATACTTTCTTGCCGTAGTAATTGCATCGGATAATCATAAGGCCCTTTATGCACGGCACGGTTTCTTTACGGAATGGCATACAAACGGCGCCGTAGAAAAAACGTGTCTGTCAACAATCTTCCATAGTGATCCATACGACACTGACGACCGTGCGTACACACGGCGCACACTGGCGACATATCGCTTAAAGTTGGCAAAAAATCAAATTTACGATCTGCACGGCAACTAGTTTCTATTGTTTAAGCGGTATTCTCGGTAAAATGGGGTACCTGCGTAAGCGCCTCATCCCCCTGACCCCCGTCTTACGTAGTATCTTAGTCCAAAGTTTGACTTGTTGAGCAGCGGATGTGTTTTGTTTCAATAAAAGTTCAAATTCCGATCTTTATTTTGTTACTTTGTTCGGTGGATTTACGAATTTCAGTGATGGATTCTACTCCTGGAGGTAAGGAACTAATATTATATTAATATAAAAGTTATTTAATAATTATATTTCTATTTTTTTTCGTATTTCTTGTGAAGGTGGTCGCAAATTTAAGGATGATCAAACTTGTCGTAGAGTAAAAGTACCGTATCAATGGAATCCAGTCCTGACATATGCCTTAAAATGAACATTACACATTCCCCATTCATAAAAACTTTGAATTAGATGCGCGTTTTTGCGCACCTTGAACAAAGTTGATCAATTTTAGTGTTAAGGTTTTCATAAATGAATTATTTATTTTCTATTTTTCAGGATCAAACTCTGAAGACATTTATATAAGTAGAAGAACTCTTATTGAGTATTGTAGAGAATCTACATCAAGAAAGGATTTGGAAAAAATGCAGTTCCTTTATAAAAAAAGGGAAAATGCTTTAAAAATTACTCATATTTCAAGTGATGCAAAGAGTGTGTTGCAAAAATTAATTCATCAGTTTAAAGCAAAACTTGAAAAGTCAAAACTAGGTCTCCACGTAGACAAGCCGCGCCAAGGAGGAGGGACATCAACAGATGGAAATACGGCTAGAGTACTTTTCCAGCATGCAGAGGAGACTGCAGAGATAATAGGAGTGAATTTATCTCTGATAAATAGATTCCACACCATTTTGAAAATCATAATTATCAAGTGGTTACAAAATTAATTTTGTAAGATTTAATACGTTTTGCTTACGGACTGCATCAATTTTTGTTTTTAATTACCCATGGTTCAACTTCGGTTCACAAAATTTTAGTCCATGGGCCTCTCATCGTAAAGAACATTGGTATTGCCATAGGTCTTTTAAGTGAAGATGCTTAAGAAAGTAGAAATAAAGATGTCCGCAAATATAGCGAAAATTATTTAAGGAAGTTTTCAAGAAAAGTGGCCATGGAAGATACTTTCCAAAGGTTACTGGTGTCTTCCGATCCTTATATTACAAAGCACATAATTTTAAGCCCCCTAGAAATTTCTCTAGTTCATGAAAATTACGAATAAATGATTGTTTGTTTGATGTTTATAACATTTGTGTTTTATTTAAATTCCTGTGCAGCTAATCACTATGATATAAAGGGTTTTTTATAGTTTAAAGAACATTTACTAATAATTATTGTAAATACCGTTCATAAAACCGTAATAAAGACTTTTGCCAACTTTTTGCGATATTTGGCCAGTGTGCGGCGTATAAACGGCGCCGCAGAAAAACGCGTCTGTCAACAAGCTTCCATAGCGATCGATACAATAGTAACGACCGTGCTTACACACAGCGTATAAACTGTATTTATTCACGGCAAGAAAAACGTGTGTGTACAAAGTATTACCTAGTTACAATACAAAAAAGTAGGATAATAATAATAATAAAAGTCATTTTTATTCAGACCATTTGAAACGTATGCTACTACATAATTAATAAGTTGGAAATAAAGCAAAAAAAACCGGCCAAGTGCGTGTCGGATCATGCACAATAAAGGGAGCCCTTCACTGTGTGTTTTAAGAAAAAAAAAAACATTAATGAATAAAACATGCAGTTTCTGTAAATGATGCGTGTTGCTTAGACTTTTTGATGTGTGTACAACGAAATTAAAAGGAAAACTATCACGGCTAAAGCAGGTTTTACAAGTTAACGAGTTATAAGCGACCAACTTAAATTTGCAGTTGGAGAATTGACCGTAGCGTATATCGAAGAGCATGCATTTTCAACTACAATGTTGTTACAAGTTTGTTTTTGGGATAAATTCATCCCAACTTCCCAACTACGGAACCCTTCATTGTGCGTTGTGATCCGACACGAACCTGGCTGGTTTTTTTATGTCATGGTGCGACGCCATTTGACTGCTGTTGAAATGCAGAGAGTTGTAGGAATGCTACACGCGGGAAGAAATAAGTCCCAGGTATCTCGGCATTTTGATGTCAATAGGACCGTGATTTGTCGTCTTTGGCAGCGTTACGTTAATACAGGTGATCCTGCTGATCAGCACCCAGGACGTGGAAGGAGTACAACTGAGCGACAAGACTGATACATACAACTAACTGCAAGACGTCAGCCGATGTTAACCACCCGGGAGATAGGTTTAAAGCTACAATCCTCAAGCGTTGTTGTTGTTAGCCAGCAAACCGTAAGAAATAGGTTGCATGAATACGGCCTACGAGCACGACGCCCAATTAGGTGCCCACCTGTACGCCATGGGAATCGCGCGCGTCTAAACGAATGGTCTAGGGAACACTTGACATGAACCCAGGAGCAATGAGAAAAATAAAATTATTTTGCAATGAGTCCCAATTTGGATTTAGGCCTGGTACGAGAAGGGTAAGAGTGTATCGTCGTTCCGGACATGCTGCACGGCTGAGATGCGTCCAGGAAGTGCACCCTTACAGTGTCTCCACAGTGATGGTATGGGCGGATATTATGAAGAACAGACGAACTGAGCTTGTAGATGACAATATGAACGTTAAAAGTTACTTTGAAAATGTCCTCGGGCCTTATGTTCACCCATTTGCAAAAAGTCTTGGCTGAGATTTCACGCTAATGCATGACAATGCGCGTTCGCACACAGCTCGGAGGACCAGAGAGTACTTGGCAATGGAAAACATCCGGGTATTGCCGTGGCCTGCACATTGCACAGTCGCCAGACCTCAATCCCATGAGCACGCATGGGACATGCTCCAGAGACATGTTCTAGAGAACCTGGACGGAGTGTCGACAACCCAACAACTGAAAGACTTGTTAAATTACCATTGGGAGCGATTGCCGCAGGATCAGATAAACAATCTAATAAAATCAATGAAAAATCGTTGCCGACACGGTACAGTTCCCAAAAACTTTTTTTTTTTAATTATCTTATTTGCCCCAAAAGTGTATACAAAAGTCATATTCAAAATAAATATATTTACGATACACGTCCGTGTTTGAGTCACAAAAGTTCATATTTTATTGTGCCAAATTTCAACTTTATCGGGCCGGTAGATTCGGAGCAAATTGGCTGTGACAGACGGACTAACAGACAGTCACACCATATTTCTATCTAAAATCCCAAAGAATTCAATCGTATATACGCACGGCTACATATCAAGCTACACTTTCCAGTATAACTGATCTTGCATTGTATAGGATTTTCGTACAAAGAGAGGTCAGCTTATACTGGACTACATATCGTCGCCTTAGAGTGAAAACCTCGTATATGCGAAAAAGGCAACTTTACTGGAATAATTATAAATTCTAAGTGTTGGTAAATTGAAAACCTCGTCTGTTCTTTCGCGAGAATTTTGAACTCGCCATAGATGGCGCTACAGGTGACTAAACTCTTTTTGGGGGAAACTAGGCGTGCGTTGCGAGGTTTTGCTTTCCAAAATGTAATAAAATAAAAATGACCAAATAACATTCCCGAGGTTTTCACTCTAAGGCGACGATATACGTATGTACCCTTGATTAAAAATTGAAACTCCACTGCAGCAGTAGCCACAAAGGAACTTTACAAAACCAATCGAGATTTTGTATTTGATATTGCGTTTAAAAGTAGTTTGAACAGTTAACTCGGATTGTATTCCAGGCAATTCCCTTTTTAAATTGCTTGCCCGAGTAAAGAATTCCCAGACAACCTAAAATCTCAAAGGAGCTGGGACGATATTTATTGCGATATAACATACAAATCGATTCTGAGCCGCAGTTCAGGTCCGGATCGCGCAAGACTTTTGGCGGTCGGAGCCAGAGAGGCCGGTCATTGGCTACATGCCCATCTTTCTCCTTATACCGGTACCTTCCTGGATCTGACCTCGCTTCCTCTAGCGACTGGTCTGCGGCTTGGGGTCACGGTATGCACTCCACACACATGCCCTTGTGGCACGGACGTGGACCGACTGGGTCACCACGGACTTTGTTGTCAAAAAAGTGCAGGCCGCATTTCAACACATGCGACACTTAATGACATAATCCGCCGGTCTCTTGCCAGCATCAATGTGCCTGCTCTTTTTGAGCCGACTGGCATTGTCAGAGATGATGGCAAGAGACCAGATGGTGTGTCTTTGGTCCCGTGGAGTTTGGGAGGGATGCTTGTGTCGAACGCTACCTGTGTAGACACACTGGCACCGTCCCACCTCCAACGCGGTCAACGGTACTACTTCTAAAGCGGGTGCAGCGGCAGAAAATGCCGAAAATCTGAAAGTTATTAAATATGGAGGCCTTGGCAGAGAGCACAACTTTGTGCCCTTTGGCGTCGAGACCCTCGGTCCGTGGGGTCCCAGTGCGCATAAGTTATTTGCGGAAATCGCGAAACGTCTAGTTGATGTAACTGGTGACCGAAAAGCTTGCGGCTTTCTCGCGCAACGCATCAGCATTGCAATTCAGCGAGGAAATGCCGCCAGCATCCTCGGAACAATGCCCCGAGGGCCTTTTTTAGGCTTAACTTAGTTTTAATTCAATTTAGATTAAGTTAAAAATCATCTTGTAATTTAGTTATGTAAATAAATAAATTCCCCTTTGTACAAGGTACAATTATATCTTAAAAGAAAATGTCTTCCACAACAACACTTGGAGAATGTGAACTACATACTGCAAATAGTTTCCCGTAAGTTTACGAGGAATTTAGGTTTCTTTGTTTGTAGATCGGGTGGCTTGGATTCTGGAATAGCTGGTCCTGCTGTAAACTACTAGGAATGACAATCCTTTTCAGCAGCTAGCATTTTCAGAAGCAACAATAAAAATGGCACCGTCGAAACAGTGTTTCGACGATATACGTCAGTTGCAGCCTCCATTTTATAGTATGCCACAGGCAAGAAATCGCATCATGAAAATCAGTAAATAGTGCATAATTGGCTAACTGCAATAACAACAGCCAATGAAATCACGTATGAGTTTGACAATCTGTCAGTAAATTTTTGTGTTGATACGCTAGTTATGGCCTATCAAGTAAGTACTAATTCCATGCGGCATAGACAACGTTAGGCATTTTTAACGGACTTCCAAAAAGGAGGAGGTTACAATAATAATAATAATAATTTCCCCACCGCCGTATCTCTACTTTGACGTCGTGGTGGGGCTTGCGCGCTCCGAACTCGGGGTCTATGCCAGTAGAGTTTACTTTGCCGGAACGGTTCTATGGTAAGGAGCCAGACCAAGAGAGATACAGAAACCCGCAGGGTAGCATGTGGCGACCCCACGGACCCTATCTAATGGAAGAAGTCTTATTCCTCATCTCTGGCTTGCCTTTATTGGCCGGCTAGCGTGAACACTGGCGAGGAACAGATCTCACCTCATTCTCGCCTTTATTGGTCGGCTTGAGTGGAGATTCGCAAGAGCAAACGTGCTCGGAGGAAGGAAGTATTCCAGTAAGATGCTGGTAGGGATCTTGACCGTACTTCCGGGATTGTCCTGATAGCTGTGGAATACCTCTCCACTCCTCAAGCACCTCAGGAAGTGTTGCCCCCTTTTCACTACGTCACTATGTGCTAGCGGCCGTTTTCGGGGGCCCATTATTGAGTGTGCAAGTCACCCCCTGCCATTTTATCGGTGTATTTTATATAAAGCATTGATCAAGTAGGGGCCATAGCCTTTCTATAGTCTTAGGAAACCGATCCACTATAGCCTCCCAAACCCATAGCCTAATATGTTTTGTTCCCATGTTCTGCAATAGTCCTGCATCAACCGGGGGTTGTCCTTGGGTGCACCATCATAGAGCAAACAGGGATAATCGTCGGTTGGTGCCTCATTCCATTACAATTGGCCAAGGGGCCTCTGCGAGTTGGCTTCGGCCCCTCGTACGCCTTCCAAAGGTCCGGGACCCCATGGTCCCGAGATATGTAAGAATAATTTATTTCAGATTTCTCCATATAAATTGTTAGTAAGTAACACGAAAATACTTTTAGGACAATCCGACACCAAAACGCATGTATGCTACTTCACTGCGTGCAGCCGCATCCAGCGCTCAAGCATCGGAGAATCCCACCGGTCCGTCAATACGCTCAAGATGCTGTTGGAACTAGCTCGCATGCGAGTTAGGGTCGAGGTGCAACGTTTACGCATGATTGTCGCAAAACTGTCGACTTTGGCCTCGGCAAACATGCCAGAGGCACTGCAATACCGCGGCAGCCCCATCAGCATCCTGAACGCATTGTTATACTGCACTCGCAGGTCACTGTATGCCCTCTGCAAATAGCTAACCCACAGGCTGCACGTGTAAAAGGATTGACAGTATGCCTTAAAAAGCGTTACCTTTACTTGTGTTGTACAGCGTGCAAACCTGCGAGCCAGCATATTACATCGAACAGACAACGACCTGCGCTCTCTCTCAATGTCAGTACTGTCCTTTAAATCGTCAGTGACCCAATGACCTAAATACTTAAATTTAGTAACCCTTTTTAAAGGGTTACCATTCAAGACTATATCAGGTACATTTTCATAGTGTTTAGTACCTGATTTAAGTATCATAAGCTCAGATTTAGTTGAGTCGTATTTTAGGCCATGAGTGTTCGCGTAAGTCTCACAAATCTTTATGAGCTCCCTCAACGCACAGATCGAGGGGCTCAGCAGCACCATATCGTCAGCATAGCTTATATTGTTAATACAGACACTATCTATATGACAGCCGATTCTAGTGCTTCTGAGCTCCTCGATCAGCTCGTTCACAAAGAAGTTAAATAGAAGAGGGGAGGAGAGTCCCCCCTGCCTCACTCCGCTCAATCAGACCGTCCAGTACCTTAGCTATAGTTTCTCTCGATCGGTCTATGATTTGCGACATCTGAAGAGTCACCTGTTTTATTTTTTAATAACAGGGACTACGATGGAGTGGGTCATTTTCTCAGGTAAATAAGAATGGTATAGACACAGATTAAAAAATAAAGCCAGCACTCTCGGTTATAATATGTTCGTCTGCATGTATGTTTTTTTTATATTATATATATGTTCACCGATTACTCCATCAATTGTGGTCCGATTTTGAATATTCTTTTTTATTTAAAAGGATACCCTTTCTACCTAGAGAGCATACGCTCTCTAGGTAGTCCCATTGTCAGTTGTCACAAAGTCAGAATCTGATCAAATTTTATAGACACATTTTTTATAGTGGATTAGCTCTCGGAAAGCACCATCTGGTGAAGTGGAACTGATGATGAAGACCACAGATGGCCACCGGAACTACTTAATAATAAGTATTTTACGGGTTGCGATTCGATTAAGTACTTTAACATGGTGCAATTGTTGCTAAGCAATTTACGCTCGTCAGAATGCATATGGTGAAGTGAAGCTGATGGCTTCACCATCAGGACTCAACAATTAACGTCCCTGCATCGGGAATAGCAATATTTGTAAATAGGTGATGTGCAGCTGTTGACATTAGACTATTGTAACTTAGATAAATTAGAAACTGACCCACTAAAAAGTGAAAGATAAAAGTTATTTATCACTTTGTAGCGTTTTTTTTTTTTTTGAAAGACGGTTGTTTTTTTTTTTGTAAAAAGTTTTTATAATATCTACTTCATATTGTTTGTTATTTAAACGGACCCAAGATTTAAGAGGATTTAAGATTAACCCAACGGATTTAAGAGGAGCTTGTGGCTAAGTAATAACAGATCAGGTTAAGCTACGCTTGCCGCGGTTGGTCCGTGGATGGGTGACCATCTTTACATACCAAGACCCCTCCGTGCCTCGGAAAGCACGTTAAGCCGTTGGTCCCGGCTGTCATTTGTAGATCTTTGACAGTTGTTACGGGTCGTCAGAAGCCCAAAAGTCGACAACCAGTCTTACCAAGGGGTATCGTGTTGCCCAGTAACTGGGTTGTGGATGTCAGATAGGCAGTCGCTCCATGTAAAATACTGGTATTCAGCTGCATCTGGTTAGACTGGAAACCGACCCCAACATAGTTGGGAAAAGGCTAGGCAAATGATGAAACGGACCCAAGTATATAACCCTAAATGATAAACGATTTTATTTCTGTAAGTAGGTTTGTACAAACACTTTTACATGTGAATCATCTTTTAAAAACTAGATGACGGCGACATTTCTTAACTGACTACTCTGAGAAGAACGGCCGAAACAAACTCAGAACTCACAGTCTCTCCTTCAGGCCATCGAGTGAAATCGCCCACAGACGATATGAACACTTATTGTACGTTATAATAGAGTTGCAAACCGCGCGCCGGTGGGGCTTGACGGTTCGGGCTAACTGGCATACCGCGCGCCGTTCGGGGGTTGAGCGGTTAAAGTCCAGACATAATCTTGGTCAGATCATGTGAAGGCCGTGTAGACTGGTGTTTGAAATGGTCTTTAGAAGAAAGCACCACACAGATTAAGTGGACCTGTCCAGTCAGTGCACGCATTTGTCAGTAATCGTGCAGCTCAACTCAGAACTAAAGGAGCTCAACGATTCGACAAACAATACCAAAGAAAAGACATGCGGGTAGGCCGCATGAATTAATCAAACTGGCAGACCAAGATCAAAACTAACTGAGAGAGAAAAATAAACAAAACAGTGACCCACATAGTCTTTCATATTTCATAATCTTATTGCAATGTAACCAACCCGTTACATGACATAATAACACTAAAGGCACACAACGCGTAGGTATTAGGTACTGCGCGTGCAGCTCAACTCAGAACTTAAGGAGCTCAACGATTCGACAAACAATACCAAAGAAAAGACATGCGGGTAGGCCGCATGAATTAATCAAACTGCCAGACCAAGATCAAAACTAACTGAGAGAGAAGAATAAACAAAACAATGACCCACATAGTCTTTCATATTTCATAGTCTTATTGCAATGTAGCCAACCCGTTACGTGACATAATAACACAAAAGGCACACAACGCGTAGGTATTACTGCGTGTGCAGCTCAACTCAGATCTTAAGGAGCTCAACAATTCAACGAACAATACCAAAGAAAAGACATTTGGGTAGGCCGCATAAATTACTCAAACTGCCAGACCAAGATCAAAACTAACTGAGAGAGAAGAATAAACAAAACAATGACCCACACAGTCTTTCATATTTCATAGTCTTATTGCAATGTAACCAACCCGTTACATGCCATAATAACACAAAAAGGACACAACGCGTATTACTGCGCTTGCACCGGCACGTGTCCCGCCACCGGCGATTAACGAGAAGACAGAAGAGCGAGCAACTAAAAACTGGTTGGCGAGCAACGACCAGCGAGTGCATGACGCGACGGCGACGAGCGATTACTCTCAGCAGGCTTAGCATGACGCTTTCTATTTCTACCAAGAATAGACCCAGCTCTTTCTATACAAAGTGACATTTCGTTTCTCAATTTTTGACATCGTAGATATCCATCTAAAATCTGTCATTTTGTCTTTCGTTTCTAACGATCTTTGTCTAGGTCCTTTTTTATGTAGAAGGATTTCTCCGGTGCGATGTCAAAAATGGAGAAACGAAATGTCACTTTGTATAGAAAGAGCTGTGTCTATTCTTCGTAAAAAATAGAAAGCGTCATGCTAAGCCTGCTGGTATGCGAGTGTCTCTCTCAGCAAGTGTCCTAAAATAAAAAAAAATTTTTATTTCACATAAACCTACATGGGCACTTATGAAACGTCAGAAGCTAGGTGCACGGTTCCTATGGAGAAGAGTCGGCAAGAAACTCCACGGTTACTCGTTGAAAAATAATTGGCTTTTACAATGTTTTCAAATTACAGTGTTAATAGGTATGGGAGGACAGTGTAGGCCTGTCGAGAAGTACTTAACAATAAAAAAAGAAAAGAAAAAGGTCTACAAAAGATCTAGTCTATAAGTCTAAGTCTAATCCTACAACGTTCTCACATTCACAACGTACACAAGAATCCATGTCAAATAATAAAAATAAAAACCTATTTAAACCAAATGACATGTTTGTTCTGCCCGCCAAGCGAGGTGAGCTTGATAGCTCTTGTCGCTGCGACAACTTCGCCGGCGATGTTACCGGTCAGCGATGAATTATTAATATTATCTCTTTTTCTATCGCGACAGTGTAGCCGTAGGGTTACACTACAATCTTTTGTACGTTTCTTGAGCGAGAAAATCGTATCGTCGCTTCCTCTTTCGGCGCGGCGGTGGGACAGGTCTTCCTACTTGTAAAGTAATTGCATTCTCAAATGTACTCTTAAAAGAACAGAGGGAACTAAAGAGACAGCAAGTGGAACGGTAAATGGATTTGAACTGAAACTGGTCCTACAGTTGGAGTTATTTAATGATAGTACTTCTTGTCAATGTTAAAAATAATAATTACATACTTTGATACTGATTTCTGTAGCAGGTAAGTAATATAACAAGGTATCTAGATAACTATTATCCATCAACCCCTTACCGAAACTAAATTAAGTAGTCTCTATTTATAATTTTTAATTAATATTAGTTTCTGCCTACCACCATGGGAAGAAGGCGTGAGTTGTATGTATGTCTAATTACAAACAGCTTCAGTGAATCGGTCGGTTATGCTACGGCTGCACTGTCGCGATAACGCGAACTACACTCCGCTCCCTCTCTCTCGCACACCGCTCGACGTCTCGCTCTACAACAGAGAGTGCGCGAAGTGAAGTTCACGTTATCGCGACAGTGTAGCCGTAGCATCAAGAACTGACACACAGTTTGAGGTACCCAAAAAAGGTTTTGCGACTAAAGCAAAACACATTACCATCTATACTTACCTACCATCTATTATTCAGAAAAAGTGAAACTTCATAGGTTTTCCGTAGGGCATAAGCTCCGAGCTTAGAACTAAGCCACCTTCATCCTAGATCTATTTTATGAGCTATCCCACACCTCGGTATTTCATAGGCAACTCGCGTATAAAGCCGCGGTTGGCTATAATAGATTCCGAATAGATTCCGAGTGAATTTATTTATGTATACCTTTTTGATACTCACTTAAGGCTAGCTTAGGGCCTTAAAGGTGCACAGAGCAGAGCCCGAGTCAAACCAACAATATTAGTAAAAAGTGGGTCTTAGGGTTCCGTACTCAAAGGGTAAAACGAGACCCTATTACTAAGACTCCGCTGTCCGTCTGTCTGTCTGTCTGTCTGTCCATCTGTCAACAGGCTATATCTCATGAACCGTGATAGTTACACAGTTGAAATTTTCACAGATGATGTATTTATGTTGCCGCTATAACAAACAAATACTAAAAAAATGTAAGAACATAAATATTTAAGGGGGCTCCCATACAACAGACATGATTTTTTTGCCGTTTTATAGATAATGGTACGGAACCCTGAACGGAACGGAATCTAATTTGCATTTTTTTTAAACGAAGTATTTTCTTTAGTTACATTGACTCCATCTCACGAGAGAAGTACCGCAGCATTCGGCAAGTTCCACCTATTTATTGTCATAGCTACATTGATAGATATTACGATAAATAGTTAGCAAGATTCCGATTCCGACTCATGACTGGCGCGAGATTTCTTTCAGACCCATAGCTATGTACAACTATTCGATACGCTTCCGTACCGAATCAAGCAGCAATCAATGATAAATTGCTAACGAAGGATTCTTAGCGCTGCACGCTGTTCACAAATCCGAAACCCGATTTTTTTTAAAGTTTAAACTAAATAGTTGACCACTATATTCTTCCGACAGCTATTTGGTAGTAATGGCAATTAATGCGATTTCGAATAAATTTCATTAGCATGTTAATTCGTGAGTCTTAGCATGATAATTGCTATTGCTATGTTATTTGCTAATATGACGATAATTGATAATAACGAAGTATGTGAATATTGCTAAATTATGCGAGTTAAAAAGCGCGTTCGCCTTAGGACGTCTCCTAGCGTGCGTTTAGTTTACTCGCCGATAACGTTTTATTTGTGCTAGTACACTTGCTTATGTAATGTGTTAAGATTGATCACATAATTATCACATTCGACTAAAAAGTTATTGTAATGGCCAATGTGTTTAAGTTTTAGATGGGTTTTTAAATTGGTGATTGATGTTCGGTAAGAAAGGTTTTTAGAGCACTGATTACAGTTAGCAATTTTATTTTCACTAACAATATTAGAAAAATAATCCCATATAGGATTAGTTCGGTGAGACATTGGTGCCGATTCCCTTGTTCACAAACTAAACTAAATTTAAGTTCAGTGCATCTTTTTCTTTCTATTTCATTTAGAAAAGGACAGAAGATAAATTTTAGTTTAGTCCTGTCAAATTAATCAGCTCCTGTCACTATTCTATACAAGTTTAGACGTGATTAAAAACTTGCCTACTAAAATTACGTCAATTTACATCAAGCGCTGATTAATTTGACAGGACTTAATGAAATAGAAAGAAAAAGATGCACTGAACTTAAATTTACTTTAGTTTGTGAACAAGGGAATCGGCGCCAATATCACGTTCAAGTCCGTTCAACAGTTTATTTACACTAAAATATTTATATACTAAACTTAAAATTATTATTTACACTTTTATACATGCCACTTCTCACTACTGTTTACTACCCTATTATTTACAGGTAGGTATTGAGTTCACGCTATTATCTATATAAGTACAATATTATGCACAAAACGAAAGAATCTCACTATCAAAACGACGCGCGCCACGCGCGTACCACGTAAATATATTATTAAACAAGCACGCATTCATTCAATCAATACAGGACTCTAAGTACGAGCAAATCAAAGACAATAAGGTAATAATTTCTAAACATCATTCTTCGCACCATCCATAATTTAAATATATTAAACAAGCACAAGCATTCATTCAATATACAACCTTAAGTACGCATAAATCAAAGATAATAAGATAACAATTGCTTAACCCATTATTCGTAAGTTCGCAGCGAACAAGGTCATTCTCACGTGAAACCGATATATTTAGTATTCCCGACTTCCCGTGGGTGCGACGGAGAGCGCACGCTACCGCTGCGTGCGCCGACGCTCTGACGAGTCTGACGTATGATAGTCATTAAATTAAAAAAATATTAAAATTCATTTTTCATTTCACAGAATTTCGCAACTACATTTAAATGCTAAATGAGCATTGCATGTTAACAATGAATGCTAATGCTAATTAATCCATCACTACTATTTGCGGTTGGGGACTAAGCAAATCATTGTAACCGGAAATGTGTCATTTTCGACTCGGAAGCTTATCGAATGGTTGTGAATAGCTACATTGGAACGTAATAAGATGTTCCGTTCCATTCTAACCCTACGGCTACATTTGTCGCGATAACGCGAGCTCCACTTCGCGCGCTCTCTGTCGCACACCGGTTGACGTCTCGCTGTACAACAGAGAGAGCGCGAAATGTACAAAGTGTAGCCATATATTACTTTCCTCTATGGTGTAGCCGTAGGATAAAGAGTTCAGTTTTTATTTCTGAGTCATCACTTCATCACTAATTCAAAATAAACAACGAAAGTTAAAACAAAAATGTATGCGCATAATTAATGTACTTGCATAATAATATACAATAACAACAACACTGATTTAACTTAATTTTGACTGTTACATTGATTGGTATGAAAATACTTAGTGTAACGGAACGCGACATTTTTAAAAAGTTCAGCCCGAGGAGCAGAGAAACGGTTTTGTATGTTTGATGGAAGCTTGTTTTGTTTTCTTGTGATTAATTGAAAATGACGAATATTGACTCAATTCCGGGTATTGTGTTGTGTATATAATACTGTTTGTGTGGTATTTTCTTTAACAGGTGATCTAATAATACTTTTTTGTAATGTTCGTAAATTTAATCTGCATCTGTCAATTTTTCTATTTTGCTAAAAGTTTTCTGTTTTTAATTTTGTGACATCCAATGAGAAAGTTATAAATGCTGAATTACTTGCACACATTTACTGAATTGTAAATGTGTAATTTAAAACTTTAGAGGAATTGCAACTTGGAAATAGTGTGACATATTTACGATACTACATCGCTTGTGTTGTGTACAAAGTAAGCATGTATAACTAAGTCCTCTTTAGTTGTCTTAAATCCACTTTAATGTACATATTATTATATCAAACTGCCAAATTAAGCTTTAACTAAGATTTCAGGTGACAAAAGGCATTAAAAATGCCAAAAACGAAGGCTACGTCGCCTGCGCGTTCCCAGGGCGATATTACCACGCCGAAACGCAAGACAACCCGTGGCAGCCGTAGTCTATGCTCCCCAGCTCTGTCCACGGCTTCTGGTAGGCTCACATCACTCATAGACCAGTTCAAAGACAAGAACATGGAGTCATTTGCACTGTCCCCGTTGAACGGGAGATCGGTGTTGAATGATAATACTGAAATTGAGGAACCTAGACGTGAGTTCACTTTTATCTTAGTCTTTGAGAGTCATTATGTTTGAGACTACTTGTTTTTCTAAAACTGGCTTTTTGTACAGTAGTAGTAACAATACTCAGATTTTTTATTTGCTAGATATTTGGTATACTATGGTATGGTATACTGAAGCATTCTCTGCAGTAGGACCTTCACTGTTGTTGTGTTGCCTCTGTAATATTAATGATTTATCACATTTTTTTTTTTAAAGTCAATTATAGCTGTCATTTTGGTCATACAAATAAAAAATCTGAGTTTGCCTGCGGTCATACATTTTGCTAGATCAAGATAATAATCACACTCAGAAGTAATACTGTTATAAACAGTAATACCGTAAAACGGGATGAATAGAAATGCAGTTTCGTCCCGATTCACCCCTGCTTGCTTGGTATTATTTCAATGTTAAAATGGGTTTTAACATTGAAATAATACAGTTTTCTGCCAACAAGGAAAGTTAGTCATTAATAATTATACAATAAACACATTAGAGTCGTTTTTGGCAACAAATTATATTATTTCAACATTAAATGGGTGAATCGGGACAAAACTTTAAAATCCATTTTAAAGTTTTGTCCCGATTCACCCCATTTTACTGTAGTGTAATCTAAAACAGTAGCAGTAATAATCCTTAAGGTTGAAATGAATCCTATGCTATACTGGTACTTTTTAGCTAATAACTTACATCAATATTGATTTTTTGAAGTGAAAACTTCTTTAGCTGCATTGAGCAATTTTTATTAGGGGCAAAATTTATGGGTTCGCGTCACCGACATGCTAACCGCGTAACGTGTGTTGCGCCAGACTGTCGACGCGCAGCGGCTTCTGTACATGTAAACACATGAATATGTATATATCAAAAGTTTTAAGATTTCACTTCTGTCGGTAGTCCCCATGACTGCCTATATTCTTTTTTAAGATTGCTTGTGTATTCTTTGTAAACAGTTTTTCATGTCTGCCCTGATGTAGAATTGTTATGTCATGTAACTACTTGTGTAAAACTATGTATTTTGGGTGATTTAATGTTTTGTTGAAACTGTGAAGGAAAACATTGTGAGGAAACCATGTCCTAGACCCAAAAATTCGAAGATATGTGACATCTACCAACCCGCACAGAGCCCGCGTGGTAGATTACGGACCACTCCCACACAGAGAGGAGGCCTGTGTCCCAGCAGTGGGAACATTATAGGCAGATTATGTAATGTTTTTTTAGTAGTTTCACTTATTATGGCCAAACTGATGATGTCTTTTTTATCTTGTTAAATAGCCACTTTAATTGGTCAAGGACGGCTAATGAGACACAATTGATTTTCTATTGTTTGACTCCGAATCAGAGTCGCGCTGAGCTTAACAGGTTAAAGGACCTTAAAGGTGTTAAATGTAGTCACTGAGACAATCATATTATTTATTGCATTTTCTCCAGTGCTCATAGGATGGGCAAGTTAGCATTATTATAAATATGAAAAGTTCATAAAACAAGGTTACAAGCTAAGCGTTTTGCAGCTAAATTTTAATTTGTTTTTTTACATGCAACATTTTCTAGGTAAAAGTTGGTGGAAAAAACTGGATGAGAACTCACAAGATGTGATGGAAGTATTGGAAGATAATAGATTGACAGTAAACAATGCCATTGAGGAGTTTAGTCATATTGAAGTGTTGAGGTAACTTATAAGTATAAGTTCAATATCTTATAAGTCTACTAATCTTATAAGTCAGACGGTATCCCTGCATGCATACTTATATATGACTACCCTTTTTTTTTTTGGGTGGCAAATCATGAAATAACTTCTCTCGCTCTGGGCGGAGCGGAAGGGTGTGTCAGACTCTTACTGACTAAAACCCACCTGTATTCCTTCCGTTGCCTGTGTTGCCAGGGGCCTCGGTAACCCTTTTGTACCTTCCCGCGACCACGGCAGGATGTATGACTACCTGTAATGCAACCTTTGTGAGGTGTGGAATGATATTCAATATCATTACCGGCATTAGACAAACTTTCTGCATACAAGACAAAGACAAACTCCTTATTTTGTATCAACCATCAAAAGAAAACCTAACATTTCTGCTCTTGCTCTTGACCTATCGAAGGCGCGTGCAAAAATGTTCAAGCTGGCTTCGCTTGCTTTAGCAAATTCAAAAACTCAAACCATTTATTTCAATGAAAAATTTACAGACACTTTTGAAACTGTCCAAAAGTCGGTCAGAAAGTTGAAGCTAGTTGCCCATTCTAAAACGTAGATCTCTATTACGAAAAATGGGCAAGAAACTCCAAGGACACTGTTTTAAATCAAGATATTACAAAGTCTGGGTACATTATTCTTGTTGCTTCTACATGTGAGCACAATGTAAAAAAATAAAATAAAGACAATTCAAACTATAAGTTTAAAAATAAGCCCTGGCAGTTAAGAGATAACCAGTCTCGAGTGACGGCGCCGTTCACGAACATGACGCGTGGATCAGCACCATCCAGCTCAACCATTTTCATCATCATTCATCATTCCAGCCGAAAGACGTCCTCTGCTGGACATAGGCCTCCCCCAATAGGCAGGGTTTGCCATAATCGCCACGCTTGGCAGACGGGTTTGGCGATCGCAGTATGGTGTTAAAATGCATAGAGAACGCTGCTGCCCATTCTCTATTAGTCTAGTCCCTGTCCCTTAGTCGCCTTTTACGACACCCACGGGAAGAAATGGGATGGTGCTATTCTTTACGTCCGGCACCACACGGAACTGTTGTAGGGGACCATTTTTGTGTGAACCATTTTGTAGGGGACCAAATGATCTAACACACGCGCCACCATCAGCGAGACAATTAAGTGAGCATGACATACTCTACTGTCATGCTCATACAAAAAAAAAAAAAACTGGCCAAGTGCGTGTCGGACCACGCACAATGAAAGGTTCCGTAGTTGGGAAGTTGGGATGCATGCATCCCAAAAACAACCTTATCATTGTAGTTGAAAAACATGTTGCCTACTGCAAATTTAAGTTGGTCGACTATTACTCGTTAACTTATAATGCCTACTTAGCTGTGATAGTTTTCCTTTTGATTTCATTGTATGTACTACTGCCATGAATTTTCTCACATCTGCATAACCAACCATTTAGCTAGGGGAAAATTAAAAAAAAGCTTAATATTACGCAATATTTTTGAACAAATTTTCCAAGGGTACCCCACACCATGAAATAGACAAGAAAAAGTAAAGATCATTCCCACACGAAGAGAAAGGAAGGCACCCTAAAAAAAAATTTACATTTTATTTTAATTTTTTTTTATTTTGTCGGTTTGATTAATAAGTTTAAGATTAATAAGCCAAATTACAGCCTACTAGTACTCGTCTACGTCTCTGAGCTACAGTGGGGACAGACGGACATGGCGAAACTATAAGGGTTCCTTGTTTATTACGGAACCCTAAAAAGACTTCTATATTATACAAAACTATAGTTTGCAATGTATTTGAGAAATTAATAAAATTTTACTATCTAAGAGAAAGAACATCATTATTATCTATGGAGTTTTCAACAATTACAACTGAATTGAATAAAAATAAAAAACGTCCGTAAAAAACAAAACAAAAAAAGGAAAGTTTTTTTATTTTAAAACTTTAATATGAGGGAGAGTTGTCTCCCAAATATTAAAATTTGATCTAGTGAGCCCAAGTGGCTGTAGAGTCGCGGGAAGGTACTAAAGGGTCACCGAGGCACCTGGCAACACAGGCAACAGGAAGGAATACGGGTGGGTTTTAATCAGTAAGAGTCTGACATACCCTCCCGCTCCGCCCAGAGCGGGAGAAGTTATTTGATGATCTCACATCCAAAAAAAAAAAAAAGTGACTGTAGAGCAAGCCCAGCATTGCATCCTGCTACTTCTATTATCTCGTTCCGACTTGGGATATAAAGGCTCACTGTATATAGGGGGGCCTCTTATGACCACTCTGTAAGTTTCTGTTACTCTCTCAGTAATAGTGATCTTAGATAGTAATATGAATGGGATTTTTTTTTATTATTTAATCTTCTCTCCACTGTCTCAGATTGTTTTCTTAAACTCAAAATTGCCTGTCTTATAAAATTGAAATAATGATTTGACTTTGATAATTCTTGCTGTAATAACAGTTTCGGGTAATAACCCGAAATACCTTTTAACTGCAAGGTTTTTATACACTAACCAATGTTGTTTTTATAATTTCCAGTCAAGAAAAGAAGAACTACACTCTTGACCTACCAGAAAGCAGCGACAATGAATCAATCAACAGCATAGTCCTCCCACAAAGAAGGCTCTTCACACAAAAAGAGAACCAACCTCAAAAAAAGTATGGCCACCTAATAGACAACAGAGAATCTTTGGCCAAACTCCACAAGACCAACACTGCAAACACTGATAAAACAGTAAATGTTGGAACAAGAGAACTCTTTCAAAACGTAAAGAGGTCCAAACCAATATTTCCAGCAGCCCTACTGAATATATCCCCAAATAAAACAGCTGCTGATAAAACTAGGGAAAATGTACTTGCAGATCCTAAACCTCAAGTTAGGAATATCTTCGGTAACCGGCCAGTAAACAAACGAAAGAATATGTTTGTTGACTTTATTGCATCTGAAAGTGAGGATGAAATACCTGAAATTCAACCGAAAGTGTTCGGTTTTCAAAATAAACTTGAACAGAGACGAATTGGTTCGATATCTAAAGGCAGGGATGCATCCCCTGCATCAAGTGTTACTACAGACATAGAAATGGACTTTAGGATGCTCCTACCATCCTCGACGATGGTTGAGAATCAACTGGAAGATAATATGTTGGCAGATAATACACCAATAAAACGAGCTAGACTCAGTAAACTATCAGAAGCTAAGGAATCTGAAGCAGGAACTCTACAAACAAATACAACTTCTGATAAAACTAAGCAATCCAATAAATCTGTTGCTTCTAAGAATAAGTCTAAAGCTTCACCAGAAATAAGAGACAAATCATTAAACAGTTCAAGGACTACAAGAAGTATGTTGAAGAATGTCTCAAAACGCGACGAAAACGTTAATACTTCTGTAAAACAGGATGCCAAAGGCAATAAGTCTCGAAGTAAAATTTCTTCTAAAGATAATGAGTTAGATATAAGTCCGTCTAAGTCAGACACGTATAAACAAAGTGCCACACTGAATATATCTCAGAAACAAAACAAAATCAAGACAAGGAATAGCCCAAAATCAATAGAAACCGAAATAGAATCTGAAGAAATAATTGTAAATGCTATAAACAACGTAAAACGAGTCATCAACAAATCGACAAACAAGAGTCTTCCAAATACTATTGCTACTGATAAAAGTGTAAATGAAAAAGAACGTACAGTTACTCTCAAAGTACATGATAAAGCAGACAAGACTGGATCTAAAGATGTCGAACAAAATGAACAGGAAGAAAATGAAACTAATTTCACGTTAGAATATGAAAATGATGAAGTTGTAGAAGAAGCAGAGGTCGACAATGACCTCAATGAAAACCAGAAAGATAATACAAAAAAGCATAATACCGTTGTCTTAGAAAAAGATAGTCAACAAACTGAAATAAATAAATCACAAAGTAACAAATCTAGTTTGACTAATAAATCATTACAGAAAACACAAAAACCGGCGAAAATAGTTGAAGAATCTGTGGAATCGCAAAATGAACAATATTCTACAGATGATAATGTTGACGGTATTCAAGAACAGGAAACAGAGAATGTTCAAAATAAAGATGAAAAGATGATCAATGAAGAAATTGATGAAGACGCTAATAATAGCCTCGAAGATATGAGTGACGGAAAAGTAATCGAAGACAACGAACAAGAAAATAAGGTTGAGGTAAGTCAAAAAAATGAAGATGTAGCAAATGAAAGTGAAGAAAATGAAGACGAAGTATATGTCAGTCAAGAAAATGAAGAAAAAATGAATGAAATTCAAGAAAAAGCAGCGAATAGGAACCAAGATGTTGAAAATAAAGTAAGCGAAGGTGAAGACGAAGAGGAAGCAAATGAAAGCCAAGAAGTCGAGGCCGAAGTAAATGATAGTCAAGAAATCGAAGAAGAAGCAAATGAAAGCCAAGAAGTCGAGGCCGAAGTAAATGATAGTCAAGAAATCGAAGAAGAAGCAAATGAGAGCCAAGAAGACGAGGAAGAAACAAACGAAAGCCAAGAAATCGAAGCAAAGGCAAACGAAAGCCAAGAAGATGAAGAAGAAGCAAATGTAAGCCAAGAAATTGAAGAAGAAGAAAGTAAAAGCCCAGAAGCGGAAGCTAATGAAAGCCAAGAAATTGAAGAAGAAGCAAATGAAAGCCAAGAAGGTGTAAATTCTCATGCTTCTGACGGGGAGAACGACGAAGAAACGAATGAAGATGAGGAAGAAGCAGCCAATGAGATTCAAGTAAATGAAGATTCGGCTAACGAAAGCCAAGAAGTTGAAAACGACAAAGAAGAAAGTCTTGATGGTGCAAGTGAAGCCGAAAGCGATGAAGTCGAAGATGATCAAGAAATGGACGATAGTGATGAGGCTGACAAAGCAATCGCCAGTGATCCAGAAATATCTGATGACAATCAAGCCGACGCAATGGAAGTCGATGATGATGAAAGTGAACAAGAATCAGACAATGAAAGTGAACAAACCGAACATGAAAGCCACGAAGAAAGACAAATTGAAGAACAAAATGAAGTAGAACCGAGTGGCCAAGAAATAGAAGAATCGCCAAACGTAACACACGACACTACAGGCAGATATAGAAAGGACTTAAACAAATCCCCAGAAGTGATCTTACACGATAACACCAACCAAATGGATTCTATCATACTCAAAGGCCGAAATACCAGTATCAGAAAAACTAAAAGTATGATCAAGAATCTGAATATAAGCCCAAGCTTAGGCCCTCCTCGAGATATCACAAGCTTTTCTGATGGAACTAGGAGCTCAAGCGCAGAAGGCTCAGGCTGGGATTCACATAGAACTACCCGCAAAACGTTAAGAAAGACTTTCGGCAAAGACTTCACTCCAAGAAAGTCTTTACGAGCCTTAGTTATGGAGAAATCAGCGAAAAGGCAAACTGAGCATTTGGAAATGCATTCAGTAACTGCGAAGTTTCCTCTAGCAAATTCTACAGAAATGCCTGAGGATTCTAATCATCATGTTGAAGATATTGTGGAGTCGGATCATGAAGTGTCCAGGAGAACGCGGCAGACGACGCTAGAAATGTATCTGCAGAAAATGAAGGAACAGAATATTGAGAAGAAACTTCAGATGGTAAGTTTAAATATAACCTACTTTATTGATAACAATTCTTCTTTTCCTACTGCACAAATATTATGAATTTATCTTATTTCGTGATAAAATTATTAGCTTGTTAGTAAGGTTGCTTGGTAAGCAAATACAAAATTGAAAGCAATACACCAAATTGAAAAACTATTTTGCAACAATATCAATTCATTCCAACTGTGTAAACGTGGACTCGCTGAATGGTGAAATGCTTCTACAGTACAAGGTATTTGCAGAAGTCCACTTAGGCAATCGAACTTGCTAAAGAACATCGTTTTTGGAACAGCACGCTGAAACTCAAACTCAAAGCATTTATTTCAATTAAACCATTTACAGGCACTTTTGAATTGTCAAGGAGTCGGGTCAGTTACAAATATGAAGCTAGTTGCGCATTCCAAAGCGTAGTAGGTACCTATGGAGAAGAACGGGCAAGAAATATAATAATATATTAAAATATAATAATATATTAACGATCTACTCCATTTATTAAATAATCAACCACAAATGGTGTTATTTGCTGATGATACTTCTTTAATTTTTAAGGTAGATAGACGTGCTACGAATGTTGACGACGTAAATAACGCCCTATTGCAGGTACAGAACTGGTTCACTGCCAATAATTTAGTATTAAATGGGAAAAAAACTAAGTGCATTCGATTTTCTTTACCAAATGTCAAAAGTGGTGATTATGAGATAGTATTGAATCAAGAGAAACTAGAATTCGTCGATAAAACTGTTTTCCTGGGGATCACGCTCGACTCAAGGCTAAAATGGGGTCCTCATTTAACATCTCTTGCAGGACGGCTAAGTTCAGCGGCATATGCTGTCAGAAAAATCCGTCAATTTACTGATGTAGATACCGCGAGGCTAGTCTATTTTAGTTACTTTCATAGTATCATGTCTTACGGTATTTTACTTTGGGGACGGGCTGCAGACATCGAGTCAATTTTTATTCTGCAGAAAAGAGCTATCAGAGCCATTTATAATCTCCGCAGGCGCGATTCTCTAAGGGACCGGTTTAAGGACATTAACATCATGACGCACAGTGGAACGAATGTATGGGAGCGGTTGGACGTAGACATGTCCGAAAAATAAGAGTAAAATTATGACAAACTAATGATGCCATCTTATTCGATTACTTAATGCCTTCATAAATTGTGGTGATGAATTTCTTCATAACTCCCATATTTCGGGAGTAATTTGAGAAAATGTGAAATTTTACTATGAAAATGAGTGTATCGAGCTCTCTCCCTCCTGATTCCGGGCTTGTTTCAAGTAGCGGTCTCTAATATCGTAATACTATTACTAAGAGCTATATTTAATACTAAGACACATAGTGCGCCAAATGTGCACTTTCTGGGATAAAAGGAAATGAAAATTTAAAAAAAAAAACGTTTTTTCCCCATTTGTATTTACTTTAAACCGCAGACAGACTTATTAAGAGGTCTATAAATATATTATATATATACAGAAATATATATTAACAAAAATATTCACAAGAACTGATGAGAGTATGACTTTTAAGTAAGTTGATAATAAATTACCTAGTTTCATTAAAAGTACAATAAATAATTAAGATGTAAGCTCTAATTTACTAAGTTACACATTTTAAAACAATAACATCATTTAATTATCTTCGTCATCATCATCATCATCAATTAATTCAAATTCAGAATCGATGTCCGCTAAATCATTTATGTTAACAAATTCGATATCACTTTTCTCAGAATCCGTAAGCTCATAAAATTCCTTAAAAGAAGATTTTTTTACAAACTTATTTCCTTTTGGACGGATACTTGTAACAAGTGGATCAGAAGACAGTAAAAGATTGTGCATAATATCTTCATTGCATGAGATACTGCTATGCTTTCGAGAATGCCCCTCTCTATATTTTCTAAAATCTTTATTTCTAGCCTCAGATGCCTCTTCGGATAGAAAACCAATGGGCACAATTGACATGTTCTGAACTATGTCTGGCCCATGCATTAAAATTTTATGAAGTGAAGAAGGCATATAATACCATGGGTATAACTCCACGTAAAGCTTAGCAGTATCAAAGCAGAACTCTCGGAATTTAGTTACGTTGATCTTCTCTCCTGATGAAATACACTGCAAGATCACACAGATTTTTCTTAAAAGCATAGCATCTATTCCGGTCAGTTCAGCAGATTTAGTGTAGTTTTCAAAAAATCTCCTTGCCGAGTTGCCATTGTTGGTGGATCCACTGCCTTGTTTCACAACATCGAGAAGTAAGCCCGTTTCTCTTCTTACAGCCTCTTGAACTCTTTTCTTCCTGTCATCAACTTGCCTTTTTGCTATATCACCCCTTACTTGCCATGATTTTATGTCTAATTTGTAGGAAATGTGTAATAAGCATTCCATTGAGCGAATCCAAGCGTGAAGGGTGCTTAAGCTATATTTATACATGTCCTCGTTTGCGTTTTTATCTTTGATTAACTCTAAATTATTCATTTCTTTAGGACAAGCCTTGCATATGTCACACACTGAAGCTGCTGTATTGGATATAATGGAATGAATTTTACCATCAATCATTGTCAACAGCAGTTGGTGTTTGACACTAATTCCATCAGTGATGGTGGATGGAGTTAAGGCTTCAATCTCTGCTTCGATTTCAGCCATCTCTCTCTGCACATTTTCTTTGGTTTCCTTTATAAACTTAAACAATATTGGCCGGCAAAATGAAGTGGAAGATGGTCGCTCGTTTTCCCAAATTGTTACACCTTTTGAGACGAGCCGCAGTGGTACAAGACTAATCATAAAATTACTAGCAA
This sequence comes from Atethmia centrago, assembly GCA_905333075.3. Classification (NCBI taxonomy): domain Eukaryota; kingdom Metazoa; phylum Arthropoda; class Insecta; order Lepidoptera; family Noctuidae; genus Atethmia; species Atethmia centrago. The sequence goes on from HG995384.1 coordinate 7,161,803, forward strand.
GATCGATTTGCTCATCTTCACTCGTCCTTTGATGATAAATGCTTTGGCTAGATGATCCGTCAAAACCCCATTTGCTGGTCAATACGAGCTGTTGATTGGGATCAACAGGGGTTTCTAACGACCTAATAAGTCTTCTTGAGGTTAAATCCATCAAGGCTTGTAATTTGATTTTTGCAGAGCTCTCTGTAACTGTGAGATCTTCTTTGGCCGGATAGCACTTAATTTTTTCTTTAACCAACATGTAGTAACTCGGGTATTGAAGAGCTCCTTCTTGAGTGTTGAAATCCCGAAGAGTGTTATAGCGCCATTTCGATAAGTTCATCGATACATAAAGAGCCAATGCCTTCAAAGGGGATATTTCCCGTACCTGAATTGATTTACCTTCAATGAAGGCTTTGATTTTTGAGGCCTCTTCTGGATTCTCCGTCAAGTATTTCATAACATAAGCTGTATCGCTTTGTCCTGCCTTTTGAAGCGCCCTTTCGGCCGAAAACATAATTTCAGCGCTGCTACTGCTGCATGAAAGACTATCTTCAGTGCGTCTTCTTTTTTGCCGGTTACTAAGGTCCTCAAAAGATTTACGAGGACTAGGATGTGCACAAGTTGAAGCATCAGATTTAGCAGGAGAAATTATGGGCTCGATGACGTCACTTATATTTTCTGTAGAAGGTTCCATATTTTCATTCTGTAATTCCGGCCATTGAATTGCAGCCTGTAGCCAAATCTCATGTTTCTTCCGAAACTTATCTGTGCTTCTTCCAGACTGTGTCCATTTTGCATAAATGCGGTAGCAAAATCGACGACACCAGTCTTTTAAACTTGTTTCAGCACTTTCACATAACTGAACACAACTGTTATCTTTTAAAACACTGAACAAATAGTTAAAGTCGCGTAAATCTTTATGTGCGCGTGCGCATAAAGCAACGTGAATATCAAGATTTGTATTAAAATTTGGAAAATACATTGCGAGATTAGCTTGGATACAACGAGGTGTAAATCAACACTGATTTTAAAGTTACTAATAGTGACCTATTTATATAAAATCCAGGTATCCCAGGTATCCTTTGTTAAATATTGCAAGGTAATTAGTTATTGTGATAATTAGTAAATGATGCATGCTAAATTAGTGTATTAAGAGCCATTTAGTAATTAAATAATAGCAATGTTCTTATCAGTAATCATTAGTGCATCAGTTTTATATGTAAACCTTAAGTCCCTAATTATATATCCTAATTAGCTTATATCTTCTCTAATTGGCTGCTCAGAAATGTTATTGTAATAAGGTAAACCTTTAGAAAAACGGTTTTAATCAACAAAATAAACAAAAAATAAAAAAATTGTGTTATAAAATAAACATCACTCTTTATCCCAGAAAGTGCACATTTGGCGCACTATGTGTCTTAGTATTAAATATAGCTCTTAGTATTAGCATTATGATATTAGAGACCGCTACTTGAAACAAGCCCGGAATCAGGAGGGAGAGAGCTCGATACACTCATTTTCATAGTAAAATTTCACATTTTCTCAAATTACTCCCGAAATATGGGAGTTATGAAGAAATTCATCACCACAAGTTATGAAGGCTTTAAGTAATCGAATAAGATGGCATCATTAGTTTGGCATAATTTTACTCTTTTTTTTCGGACATGTCTACGTCCAACCGCTCCCATACATTCGTTCCACTGTGTGACGGTACCTTGTCAATATATCTACGAAAACATCATGTACGTAAGAAAAAAATTACATCATTTTAGTAAAAGAGGTGAAAGACATAATTATAGTACTAGAAATAGGGACCTATTATCTCAGCCAGGTTTCAGACTGGCTAAAGTAGACTCATCTTTCATGGGGTACTGTTTAAAATGTTACAATAAATTTCCACCCCACATACTTCAACTGAATGAAATGAAATTCAAATCTTGTATCAAACGCACACTATGCAGGCAGGCATATTATAAGTTGGGTGATTACATCGCTGATAAAAATGCTTGGCTCATTGCTGGTCCCGCTCCACAACCACAACCAATTGAATAATTAACATTTGAAAATACTGTTGGAGCAGCTGAACATTGTAAGACTATCTTTGCATTGTATAAATTCAACCTACGTTGTATTGTATAATTGCATTGCACAGGTGTGAGTACTATGTATAATAGAGCTACCATTTCCCGGTTATGTAATTGACTTGAATGGGTCCTGGCAGCTGAGAGTATGTCATGCTCACTCAGATGTCTCGCTGATGGTGGCGCGTGTGTTGGATCATTTAGCTCCCTTCAAAATGGTTGAGCTGAATGGTGCTAATCCATGCGTCATGCTCGTGAACGGGCGCCGTTAGTTGGGACTGGTCACCTCTTGGCGTCCTCGGCTTATTTGTAATTATTTTATTTAGAAATTGTTTTTTTTTTCTCTTTTTACTATGGGCGCGTTTTTTTATTTTACATCGTCCTCACATTTAGTTATAATTTCAACATTATTTTTGTACTAATCTTTATGTATCAATTTAATTTAAAAGAGTGTCCATGGAGTTTCTTGCCCGTTCTTCTCCATAGGTACCTACTACGCTTTGGAATGGGCAACTAGCTTCATATTTCTAACTGACCGACTCCTTGACAATTCAAAAGTGCCTGTAAATGGTTTAATTGAAATAAATGCTTTGAGTTTGAGTTTGAAACTCCATGGACACTCTTTTAAATTATATTGATACATAAAGATTAGTACAAAAATAATGTTGAAATTATAACTAAATGTGAGGATGATGTAAAAAAAAAAGAGTTAAGTTATTAACGTTATTTATTATTTCCGTATTCCACTTTACAGGAAATAGCAGTAAGAAACTCCTTGAAAAACCCCGTTACGAACTCACTAAGCCTATTCAAAGTACCCACTAAGCCGGCCCCACGCCGTCGCAAGCCTGCACAGAGCAAACCTAAGAAACAGTTGCAGTATATCATTCCCTTCGACGAGTGGCCTTCAGAGGTGATTGAAGATATGAAGTACAAACCTCCGAAGAGATTCCAACCCACCAATGCTTCGTGGATCACTAAGAGATTATATAAGTACTTGGAGAATAAGTTGGAGACCAAGTAAGTGAATACCAGAACATACATTTAGGGTTTTCCTAGCAACATTTGCAGCTTTCGCTACAAATTCTTACTGCTAGAGGACTTTACATAAATATACCTGTAGCATAATCAGCCTATAATGTTCCCACTGCTGGGACACAGGCCTCCTCTCTGTGAGAAGGAGTGGGCCGTAATCCACCACGCGGGCCCAGTGCGGGTTGGTAGATGTCACATGCCTTCGAATTTTCGATTCTAGGACTTGCCGCTTTCCTCACGGTGTTTTCCTTCCCCGTCTTGCAGTGGTGATGAAATTATTTACACAAAGAAATGTGCCTGCTTGGGTTGATGAACCCACGACCTACAACTCGTAAGTCGGAGCCTTTACCACTGGGCTCCCACTGCTCTCTATGCAGTGTGTGTGCCTTATTTATTACTGTGTTTCTGTGTCTTTGATTTTCTGTTGCACTGAATAAAGGTTTCATCTATCTAATAATATTTATTTTCAAATACTTACAGATACGACTATAAAGCGCGCGTTCGAGCTGAGAAGCTAGTGGAGACGATATACTACTTCGCTAAAGACCTGCGTCGTCACGACGTAGCTCCCACAGACGCCGTCGATGTTCTGAAGCAAGAACTCGCCAGGCTAGAAGTTGTGCGCACGCACTTTGAGTTCTACGAGTTCTTTCACGAGTTTATGCCAAGAGAAATTCGTATTAAGGTGAGTTTGTAGAAAGGTTTTGATATGCTCAGGTACATACCTACTGACACAAATGTCAAGCACGGTATCGATAATAGATATGGCAGTATTAATAAAATTCGTGGCAGCGAAAGTGCGGTCAGTGCACGCATCACCATTCAAAGTCGTCAGTTTTTATATGGTCAATGGTGTATCACGCGACATTTAAGATTACTCTCTTAAATGTCGCCACGATACACCATTGGTGCATAAGAACATAGGTACCGGAGTCTGGCGTTCAAAGGGACCGACCGAGAGAGGGGGAGGGGGTGTGGCCGACCTAGCGAAACTCCACAGACGAGAAGTACCGATAAATAAACATGTTTTTTAAATTCAAATAATGTCTTCTTTCTGTAAAATGTTCCATCTACAATATTCAAGGTACTTTCCCTCCATGTGATATATCCGTGGGACGCCCTGTATATATAGTTAGGACATTAGTATGGATTTACAACCTTACACAATGCCAATAGCGGTCAAGGTAAAAGTCGGGTAAACGTCTTGACCTTGTCCATACACATGCGCGTCGAGCTCACGCCGCGCTGACGTTCGGGTTCAACAGAAATATTTATTTTTAGTAACGAAAATATGAATATTAAATATTCATATTATCTATGAAAATAAAAATGAATATGAATAATAAATTAAATATGAATATTAAATATTCATATTATCTATAATCAAATTTTGATAAAATCACAAATAGAATTATAGATAATAAAACAGTCTGTTCAAACAAAAAAAAAAAACATGGAAATATCTTAAGTAGTTTGCAAGTAATATCGCTTTTTATGCTTTGGGTAGACATTAATTCGTAAATTTATTTCATAAAGTATTTTATTACAATACTTAAATATTCACATATACGTAGAATGTGATGAATGATGTGTACGCGTTCTAGTTTTTTTTTTTTTTTTTGCATAACTTGCCTTATTTGAGGCGTAACAAAATAGATTATTTTAAAAGTCACAAAAATCATAGCCCCGCGCCTTTATGATAGAGTATACCGTTACCGGCAAAAGTATTAATTCCATAGTTTATCCAGTGCGAGAGAGAGATGGAGCTATACACCATCGCTTTTTTGCAACGCACTGGAAACTTCGTCGGTTGTCCTTAAAAATATTATATTTTGTTGCAGGTTGTTCCCGATATTGTAAACAAAATATCTCTTCCACGGCACGGAGTGTTCTCTGATATCCTGAGAGGAAACACAGTACATGGATAACAGTATTTGTTGAAAGGTAATGTAATGGTAGTTTTGTTTTAGTATGAATTATGAATAGTTATAATTAAAATAATATTACATGTTTGAAGATAACACTTGTGTTTTCTTTTCACTTCTGTTTACCAACGGTTCGACAAATTTACATACTATGCGCAGTCATGCGAAAACACGCGACTCTTCCATACAGCTTAAATAATATCCCGACAATAAGAAGAAGACCCAAACCGGCTTGTCCCACAACGCATACTAAAACTACATTCGCTAGACGTCACTACCCTTATCTAAGTACGCTTATATACAATAAAATACATCAAAAACATAACATACATACACTAAACATACACGAATGTAAAAAAATAACTAAAGAATTCCTCCTCACCCTAGATTATGATGAAACAGAAGCACTGATAAAACCCCATGTAAATAAATATTTATTAGTATCACGAACACTTACACACCCAAAATCATCTTCCCTCTCTACACACACACGACATACATCACACAGTCATACACACATCACACACCACATACTCACACACACATCACACACACATACATCACACACTCACACACACATCACACACTCATACACTTTCCCCATTACACCATTACACGCGCTTACTCACACACTACTGCTGCTATTACACGTTTTAGCTACCTTAATTTTGTAAAACAATCTTATTGGACGAATTGATGGCCCCTATAACACACGATTCTCCTAGCATCGGGGTCATTATTCACAAAAATTGAGCACAAATGTATTATCATAATAACGTAACATGCATTGTATTTCTTGTTTTGCTAAATAAATTATTATTATTATTATTATTAAACAAGATGTTGTGACGTGTTTGGGCTCGTTAGTTTTGTCTTGGTAAAAACTATAGCCCAACGTGTAGTCCAGGGTCTGATGATAGAGCCGGAAGGTCGCCACAGGAACTCCTCAACTTTACAAGATAGCTCTGTGGTGTTGGGCTCGTTGGGTTTGTCTTGACAAGTACCATACAAGTGAAAAAGACAGCAAATATTTAAAGTACAAAATAAATATAAGTAAAAATCTTGTTAAAACAATCTTTTAATGAAGTAAAAAGTACAAAATAATACTTACGTAATAGAATTTGTAATATTTTCTTGAGGCGTGAATGTCCATATTACACTTGAAGTTACGCCAGTGCTTACAAAACTGTAGTTTACGATTTGTTTATGGTTTGACTACAAATTAATAGATGGCCTTTTTCAGTGATCTTAACCGTGACCTTTTCCTAATTATGGGAAGATTTAATAAGCTGTGTTATCATAACTGAACTACAACAGTGATGATAACACAGCTTATTAAATTTCAGGCGGAAACTGACACTTGCAAAATGTCATAAGAATCTCTAAAGCGCTTCTATCGTCTTTCGGATGATATGATTCATACAAGATGACGTGATGTGAACCCCTAAAATGATTTTCAGTTATTTCAATTACCCATATGATGATTATGTATAATTTTGGCACTCATCCACTCCAGATGATGCATAATGATTATTTTTGGTCAATCGAGTCAATGCAGACAACTGGTAATAAATAAAAAACGAAAACTCCGGAATCTAGAACTTGTTTATTTTGAAAATATTAGGATACAAATGTAAACCTATATTACAAATTACAATACAATGGAGCACCATACACATAAAATTATATTGCAATAATATAGGTACATACAGAGAACATGTTTCAACGTAATACAAAAAATACACATCTCACTTACATGACTTACAACTATTATGTATAGAAGGAGAAAGGCCAAGCTTAGTCTTAGTTAATCTCCTAATTGGGGCACATTGACTTTAACATTCCTTATAAATACATAGGTATATTATAATATTGCAAGGCTAGGATATTCATAACAAAAGAAATGTAAACGAATATAATAATTATTAGTCACTATGTATGTCACTGTAAGAATGTGAGAACCGTTAGTTTATAATCTATCGGTATTATTTCCGTTAGAGTATAAACTGGTGCCGATTCCCTTGTTCACAAACTAAACTAATCAAACTAAATGAATCAGTGCCTGTCACTACTCCATACAAGTTTAGACGTGATTAAAAACTTGCCTACTAAAATTACGTCAATTTACGTCAAGCGCTGATTAATTTGACAGGACTAAACTCAAATTGATCTTCTGTCCTTTTCTTAATGAAATAGAAAGAAAAAGATGCACTGAACTTAAATTTAGTTTAGTTTGTGAACAAGGGAATCGGCGCCACTGTCGAACAATCGTGAACTGGGTGAAATGGGTTAAGTTAGCATAGCGACCAACCGCGCGCGAGCCGAGCGAGCGAAGCGAGCGATGCCGCGGCAGTGGCCGATTAGCGCTACTTCCAAATTACGCGCAGCTAGGCAGGCTATTTAGTAATAGCGCAAGGTGCGTTACGCCCCAAGCAAGTTTGATACCAGAACACAATTTGTCAGTTTCCCGTGGATAGAATATAAACTATCGAAAAATAATGCGTTAAATTGTGTAGTGGTTTGTTGCAGTTCACAATATTTGGACAGCTTTATAATTATACGGTGACATGAACACAGTTCATACATGAGTAATTTTGGGATTACATTTAAAACTTTGCGGAAGTCAAGTTACTTTTTGCAATGGAAGTTTACGTCCTTTTGTGAAAACTATATTTTTTATAAAGCGTAGGTTAGGTAGTAATGACAAAAGGATATAATATCCTTTTTGCACTTTTTAAAATCAACTTCCCTAATGAAATCATTCTCTTCGCCACTGTTAGGTAGGTAAGTAGCAGTCAAATAACAGTGCTTTGTGTGATACTAATACATTAACATGTGCTAAGTTATCTGTACAATAAAGTGATTTATTTCGTGTCTAAAAATAAGCATCTGTACATTTGGATACTATTGTGATTTTGCGAAGTATAAAAGTAATAGGCCGCTTACAGACGAGCCCCACATTGTGTAAACAAGCGTCATCTTTGACTGATCATAGTTATCAAGATAGTGGTCGTCTGTAAGCGCCCTAATGTCTACATTATTTAGCTAAACACAGAAGCAAATTGTGACAAAATTTAATACCTAAAAAAAAGGAACATTGCTGCAAAAATAAATATAAACAATACATTAATTAATGAAAAATGCAGTGTTTAAAGTACATTAAGTAGTGACTATCTATTTGTGACAGGATAACTTTGTGATCAAAATAGTTTTAAAACTGTTTGGCACTACTTCGACAATTTGTACCAAAAGGATTCCAAAATACATAATGTCATTTCTTTACGGTCAATTAATAAATGTCATTATAAATTAAAATTACATCATTGATTAATTCACTACCACGACTCTTCTCACAAAACGTATAACATTTTCTAAGTACAGCTAAAAAGCTTTAATAAAAATGCAGTCAAAGGTATAATTAAAGCAGTCTAATTGAAGCCTACATTAAACACTAGTACGTAAAAAGGAGTACATTAAAATATTTATTTATTCTTCACTTTGGCCGAAATGTTGGCGACTCCGATTTTTATGTTGCCAATTAAAATAATAAGATTTAAAAATACAAATGCAGAAATAGTCTTTCATCAAATAATATTAATGCCTAAAATATAAATTTTCATAAATAAATGGCAGTCTAATGACTCGTAATAAGTCTAATAAATGAACTTAGAAACTACAATAGAAAATTACTAACGCAGTTCATAATAAGCTCTTTAAAAATTAATAACTTAACTACATAAATTCAAATTATTGCTTCATATTCAAACAAACGATCGATAAAGCGATAATAACAATATTTCCAAATAAATCAGTTTTCACTGAATCTTATAAAAAGCGAACCTTCGTCATTTCTTACTAAAAAGTTTATTTTCGTCATTAAAATTCTTGAACCAATGAAATTATTTGATCTTTGACTCGCATTTTTTGGGCCAAGAAAGTTATCATTATAAAAGCGATAGATATGAGTGTAGTGCCCTTTAGGCCTCTTCCGTTTTTACATCGAAATTCTCTCTGAATATTAATTATTATCCTTATCTTAATAAGAAGGAAAATGCATCCCTAATTTTATTGAAAAGGCAACAACTATTAAATTTTTACAACAAAGTGTGTATTTATTTCGTTAGTCGACTACTGTATTTTGTTTATAATTTCTGAGTCGGCACTATACGTGCTAAATCTAAAAGTTAGTTTTTATAAAAAAATCTTAATCTATAAAATTCTTCTGATCAAAAATTTTGAAAACTCGGAAGTCGACTAAAAATTCTTTCTCATCACAGTCTAAATTGCTTCCAAACCTACTGTTTATTGTTGCCATTATAAAAAACTTTACAATCCGAAGTTAGAAAATGGACTTGGTATTTCAAATTACTAATAATTATTATTCTTTTTAATTGATTTTAAACGCTATTAAAAATGTTAAAAATCGTTTTGAATTCGACTCGAAATAAATGTTAATGGAATCTATCGTTAGTCTATTGAATGCTTTATTAGACTTGACTATTATTTTAAAACATCATATAATTTTCCACACATATTAGCTAATACGGCCCAAAGACAATACACTAGACTTTTATGCATTTTCCTCGGTCCCAGACAAATGCAATAACCACAAATTAAAGTGAGATCGCACACAAAGAGGTTTCAAAAATGGAACTATAGCAAGTTGAATAGTTAAAATAAAACCCTGACCGAAACGAAACATGACTATATTCGCATATTTACGTCTCGTTTCGGCGCGCGATAATGCGACAGGAAAGTTTTTAGCCCGACTGGCAACAACAGAAGTCTACATTGACGATTTGTCAAAGCAAGTTCTGTGCTTCAAAGAATTCTTTTATTTTTTAACGAGTATAAGACATTTCATTAAATATCCGGGACCGCTCTTACGCATTGTTTCAATCGATTATACTTCATAAAGTGCGTATTGCATCAGTCCAAGTTAATAACACTCTCACATTTAACTCGCATTTTATAGCATACACTTATTATTAGAATTATCGTATTGTGCACACAAGAGTGGGTAGATTGGTATCTGATCTTTTATTCAGATATAGTACGATCTTCCACAAGTCGCGCGCACTAGCTTCTAATACGCTACGTAAATAATATCTTTATACGAGATTTCAACTGTGCTATTTTGAAGAATTTCTTAGAAAACGAGATTAGCAAATGAACAGAGAAAGTTTTAAATATTTTTTGTGCAATAATCTTCGATTTGATACTGAATATCTCAAGACTCATCGACCAATTTACCCAAACGTGTCACATTCCACATAGACATACACACAAGTTTTACCATCAACTTTGAATACCATCCAATACAATGTTTACACTTTGTAAAATGCGAATTATAGTGCGTTCACTCTAACTTGACGCGTGACGCGATTGCACAGTGTATTATAGAGACCATTTTTTGAATAACAGATCTGAATTTTACTATAAATATATTTTCCTAAAACAGTGTAGTTCCTTCCTGAGAAAAAAAATTAAAACAAAAAGAATTTAAAAATATATTTCACCTGTTGTGGGAAACTTACGCAATTCGTTAAAGCTCTATAAAACAAAGCTTAAAAAACACTTTTAAACTTTTTAATATATTATTTTTTATGGCAAATAGTTTTTAGTGCTTTTTAAACTTTATTTGTATAAAAAATTATGACATACATACATAATCAGCCTATAATGTTCCCACTGCTGGGACACAGGCCTCCTCTCTGTGAGAGGGAGTGGGCCGTAATCCACCACGCGGGCCCCATGCGGGTTGGTAGATGTCAGATGTCTTCGAATTTTTGGTTCTGGGACATGCCGGTTTCCTCACGATGTTTTCCTTCACCGTTTTGAGAGCAGTGGTGATGAAATTACTTACACAAAGTAAAGCGCCTGTCCGGGTTCGAACCTACGACCTAAAACTTGTAAGTCGCGGCCATTACCACTAGGCCACTACTGCTCTAAAAATTGAGATTTCAAAAAATAAAATCTACTTGATTAAGCATATTTGTCACTCGGGGGTTCTCTCGCGTTTTAAATGAATAATTATATGTGCTTTTCTAATAAAACGCTGACGTCAGAAAAATGGTCTCTATAATACACTGGATTGGTAGCAGGGAATTTTGCAGTCACGTGATTGGTAGCTCTGTTCATCAGTCGCCATTTTGAATTCTATTAAAACGAACAAAATTCAGCGCTACCAATTGCGTCACGCGTCAAGTTATAGTGAACGCACTATAGCAGTATTAAATTAGCATTAGACAGGCAGGTTGTAAACGTTCACGGTTACATCTACATTTTACATATTACTCAGTGGAAATATCTGTAAACCTTTTTGGTTATCCGTAGTTTATAATATCATTTGATAATGGTGTCTTAGCTTTAGAGATTAATTAATTCGTAAAAATCGATTGAGCCTTATGATCACAAAGACCCAGCAGGGTAATTACGTAGCACACAAAATGACAATCGATCGTAATGCATTTCATTTTCACAGTTTTGTTTTTAGTTTTTTACGTTTCATTGCGTTATTTACATTGCCGAGCAGACGGATTTTTCAAGCCTATGAAGCAATGTATTAGGTAATGTCCTTCAAAACCGTCGGATTGCGACAAAGTGTTACAATTAGGGTGCAGATCACACACTTTTCACATTAGCCGTCCTAACGCAATGTAACATGACATGTAACACAGCAACAAGGCAAATTTGTTTTAACGTGTGTTACATTTATATTATAAGACAAGATCATCTCTCAGACACAAAATACCACTATCCCCTTATCCCTGTCTACAGATATCCCCAGCAGGCTTAGCATGACGCTTTCTATTTCTACGAAGAATAGACACAGCTCTTTCTATACAAAATGACATTTCGTTTCTGCATTTTTGACATCGCACCATAGAAATACTTCTACATAAAAAAACAACTTATACAAAGATCGTTACAAACGAAAGACAAAATAACAGATTGTAGAAGGATTTCTACGGTACGATACCAAAAATGGAAAAACCAAATGTTATTTTGTATAGAAAAAGCTGTCTATTCTTCGTAGAAATAGAAAGCGTCATGCTAAGCCTGCTACAAGTAACACAAACCTCACGCTAGCCGCCTAGCGCGGCTGGCAGGGCAGCAGCTCCACATAGTTGGCCGGGAACAGCCCGAACACGCCGTGCGGGCCCAGCCCCTGCCACCAGCCCGCGTCGATCTGTTCTATGTGGGTGATAATATCACCTGGATCGAAAGTTATCTCGGATTCGTCAGCTGGAAGAGATTGTGAAATATATTTATCAATTGATTAGCTTGGCCATGGTAGTGGATGTGTTGGTTTAATAATGATAACCATAAATAAGTACGAGGTCTCCGAAACAGGTAAGAAGTTAAAATGGCTGTAATAGTGGTTAAAAGAATATTGATTTAAAGAAATACAAGACCAAGGTATATTGGGAATCCGTATTATAAATGCGGAAGTGAATGTGTTTGTTTGTTTGTTACGCTTTCACGCTAAAATGACTGAACGGATTTGGATGAAATTGCACATGGATAGACCATGACCTGAATTAGGACATAGGATACTTTTTATCCCGATATTCCTACGGGATCGAGACTGATGCAGGTGAACCCGCAGGGCGCAGCTAGTATTCTATACTTGGCAACTGGATTAGTGATCGCAAGAACATATTAGTGCACAACGGACTTGCTAGAGCTGCCTATTTTCGCCGTACCTCAAAAGGAAAAAACGGAACCCTTATAGGATCACTTGTGTGTCTGTCTGTTTGTCCGTCTGCCACAGCCGATTTGCTCCGAATCTACTGGACCGATTAAGTTGAAATTTAGTACACATATGAATTTCTGTGACCCAAACCCGGTCGCGTAACGCGCAAATAAATTAATTTTGAATATGAGGGTCACTTTTGGGGGAAAACTAGAATTAGAGAATAAAAGTTTTGCAAACCTTCCGTGTAACATACTAAATGAAAGGGCTTGTTGTAAGGGCCTCGAAAATATATTTTTTCGATCGCCTTCCATTCAGTAAGCATACGTAGTCGTATACTGTATAGTCGTTTATTTACGTCAATATTTACATATTTTATTCAGTCAGTGTATGTATTTGTTGCGAAAGATTATTATACAATAATCTATAATGAAACTGCTACAATATAAACTCACCGGCTTGGTAGTCATATAAAGCCCGCGCTGTGAGACCGGGGTCATCATCTAGGTCTTCGTATATCGCGCCTTCGTCTTCCAAACCTTCGGGTGATACATCTGAAATGTAGAAAAGATTGTTTTAGGGATCATGAGAGATCAGCACAAGTGTAGGGGGCCGCTAGGGCCGATGCCTGCCGGGGACGCGGGGAAGTCCGGAAGGGATACCAGGGCTTCTGGCAACACACAGGCAACGGAAGGAACACGGGTGGGTTTTAGTCAATAAGAGTCTGACACGCCTTCCCGCTCCGCCCAGAGCCAGGAGAAGTTATTTGATAATTTCCCAGCCAAAACAAAGAAAAAGGAATCATGAGATGAATTTCTTGAATAACTGATCTCTTACTCGTCGTTCAGTACACTTTTTTTGGAGTACAAAAGCTGATATGTTGATACGGCATTACACTGCACGTTTTTATGTTTTTACAATAGTGAAATCAGCTCTTATACTCAGCTCTTGTGCAAAAAAACGTGCATTACATGGCCATGTAAACATAGCCTAAATGCACATCCAGAAAAGGCGTTTTACGTGCGTTACTGTACGCAAAATGGCGTCCAATGTATTGGAAATGTAGCGACGATGACGACGATGGCGCTGTGTGACTTGTAACTTTATAAGTATCTCACCTACACGCGAGTCTGTTAGAGCTATAAATAGTGGAAGACACTGAACTGATTATGGAGAACCTGAGAAAGAAAACACCGTAAGTATTGTGCCACTATGAATTTTAAACACCAAGGAACTCCCACTATTCGAATATAAATTGCGTATTTTTTTAATTGACTAAGCTACACAATCCAAGACTTTCTTAGCAATTAGTACCTACTAGAATCTGTCTCCATATACCTAAGACTTATTTTGTAAGATTTGCTTTATAAGTGATACCTGAATTTTCAATACTGCATGTTGACATAAACACAATTTATTATTGTATGCCTATTAGGCAGGAAATAATCTGTAATTTACCTAACATCTGTCTGTATAACCTATGCCCACAATAATAGATTTAATTTTATTTGATGGATTATAACAAAATATTCCTGAAGTTACACCTAAGCAATAACCCGAAAAAAATGCAAAAAAAAAACTGAAAAACTTACCATCAAGCGTAGTCCCGTTAGTCTCCTTCTTAAAATTAACATTCTCTATGACCGTGTTCTGCCTTGACAGCTCATTTGTGCGGTCGTTCTCGTCAGCGATATTGTTCTTACTATACGGCGACCTTTTAATAGTACTGAATTTATTGTCACTGTCCTCATCATCATTCTCGTTCGAACTAGAGTAGGACGCATCAAACATGTCATTTTCTAGAATATTCTGTTTGATCATTGGCTCACTTTGCTTCAGAGGTTCGATATCTCTGTACGAATGCTCTTGCTTCGTTTCAGCGTAATTAATGGCACTGAATGAACTTGCTTCGTTCTCCGTTGAAGGACTTAAATCTGCTGGATCTATGATTGGATCGTATTGTATCTGTGACGGACTTTCTAGACTTAATTTTATCTTGTCTATGTTCTTCAGAGGGCTGGTCTTGGGTTCTTCGGTCTCTGGTATCGGTATCGGTTTCGGTTCTTGTTTGGTTGGTGACTTGATTGGTGACGCTTGTGGGGACTGCGCTTGAGTGAATGTGTTTATACGTTGCGCTATTACGGAACTCCGGATTGGTTTTTCTGGTGTGTTTGAGTTTGATCTGTGGAGTTACATGGATTATATGAATATGGGATTATGTGTTGTCTTGTGAACTGAGTTTTAGCGGTTCGAAGTCAGATCTACTGGATTACATTTTCTGAAAGTTTGTAAAATCAAAATAATAATATTTTATTTCACATAAACCTACATGGGCACTTATAAAACGTCTTTTAAAAAGAATTGGCTTTTACAATTTTTCAAATAGGGAATATGCAAGTAATCCAAAACTTATTCATTATTTAAATATACATTGTGTAGGAGTCAAGAAACAAATTTCTATTCTTTTTACATTTTTAAATTACTTACTTATTTTACAATTCATTCATTTATGTTGCGTTTTTTTTTGTTGGAACTGAACGCAATGTCAAAACGCGCGTCGTCTTCGACAATGCCGGTAGTGACGAAAGAAACTATGTTAGTAAAATCTATTCTTAGCAAAGTGCTTGAAATCTCACTAAGGTAAGTAAGTAAGTGCGATTTCTGCTTGAATAAAGCACATAATTTAATTTATATGATTTGGGGCTACAAACAGATGCAAACAAAGATTCGTGGTAAATGACGTCACATCATGCCCGCGACAGAAACGGTCGTTTGAATTTAACTTTTAATATTTTTCTTGGGTTTATAATAATGTATATTAAAAAAAGAAAGAGAAGCGCGATTACACAACGCTTGTAATTTATTGCAAAATATGAAGCAATTATGTATTTACTCAAAATTGAGTTGAGTAATCGAAAATAAAAAAAAACCAAGTTCTGCATTCAAATAAGACGTTCTTGTTATTAATTAAATACGTAGCGTATGTTGATATTTAATACAGATATTTTGGATTGGAAGTAAAGGTAAGAGGTTAGTTTAACGTTAGTTTGTATCGAGATTTTTTTCAAAACGTGTTTTGGTAACAACCAAGTTCTGGGAAATATGTTCAAAATTAACATATATTTTTTCCGCTTCCACAAACAAGACAGATTTGGCAATTTTTTTTTTTTAGTTAAGCCTATTTTGGTCATTTGCCTTTTGTCAGCGCCTTAATAGGTATGGGAGGTCAGTGTAGGTCCGTCAAAAAGTACCAGGTATTTAACAAAAAATAAATTTGTTTAATTTTGTTCATTTGAGTTAAGACTTCAAAACATTAATTTTAATGTATTTAACAAAAATGAGTCAAGCTTAGATTTTTTACTGTATCTAATAAATTACGTCAGGCTCTCAGATCTCATAATGGTATGTTAAATTTTGCATTATCTTCCTTGAAAACATAATGGTGCTTCGGTTTTAATAGTAGAATAGCTGCGGTGGAGGCTTTTATTAGTTGCCTGGCCTCGGCTGAACGTTGTCATCGAAACACCTGCCCCTGAGCTAAGTGGCCTAGGGAGGTGGTACAAAACATTATTACCTAGTAACACCGAGCTCTTCTTGCGCCAAGTTCTGCTGGAACAGAGCCCTGGCGGCTGCGGTGGAGGCTCCTATGAGTTGCCTTGCCTCGGCTGAACGTTGTCGTCAAAACGCCTGCACCTGAGTTTTTGAGCTAAGTGGTTTAGAGAGATGCCAGGACACATTCTGACCTGGTAACATCCAGCTGTCCTTGCGCCAAGTTCTGCTGGAACAGTGCCCTGGCTGCAGCAGTGGAGGCTCCTATGAGTTACCTCGCCTCGGCTGAACGTTGTGTTTTCGAGCTAAGTGGTTAAAGGAGATAGCAGCAAATATTCTGACCTGGTAACACCCAGCTGTCCTTGCGCCAAGTTCTGCTGGAACAGTGCCCTGGCTGCAGCAGTAGAGGCTCCTATGAGTTGCCTCGCCTCGGCTGAACGTTGTCGTCGCAACGCCTCGCTTGCACTTACACCTGCACCCGAGGTAGGAGCCTCTGGGCTAAGTGGCCTAGGGATATAGAAGGAGATAATTATGATCCAGAATCAATTTTGCGAAAAAATTAGAAATATGCTACGTTTCCCTGCTTTTATTTCTTCGTTTATAACTATAATAAAGACTAGCTGATGCCCGCGGCTCCGCCCGCGTGCCTTTTTCTAAAATATGCTTAAGTTACTCTTACAACATCAGCTATCTGCCAGCGAAAGTCCCGTCAAAATCAGTCCAGTCGTTTGGGATATTAGCCGGAACAAACAGACAGACAAAAAATTTTAGATTTGTTTTTTGCTATTAGTACAGTATATACTTTCACATGCATTAAGTAAAAAGCTGTTATTTTGACATTTCAATTTGATTTATTTGTATTGATGCTCTATAATCTCGTTGCGAATATGACATATTTTGGGCTAAACTTTACTCGAATTTAAGTAGCAGTAGTGGTTCAAGTTTGAACATTATCCTGGGATTAGCGGGCATTAGCAAATTTAGACCGCATTTAATATCACGATTCTTCTTACAAACGCGAAAGTTAAGACGCAACAAAAGATAGTTTCTCTAATAGTAGTTTCTATAATAGTTCTGATTTCTAATAGATTAGAAGCGATTGTGAATGTGAACAGTTTACTGACTTCTCTTTTTCAGCTTTCGCTCTCCTTTCCGCTTCAAGTGCATCTCTTCTCCTGGCCAGTTCCTCTGCTTTTCTCTTCTCCTGAAATTACACAATTAAATGAAACTTGATATTGATTTCAAGACTAAATTAACACAAAAAGACAGAGTCAGATCCATTGATCTGACTCTGTCTTTTTACCACCAAGATTAAAACCAAGATCTGCTTACGTGTTTCTACTACCGCGCATTATTATGGTCAAGCCCCGCGCGACAACGATTCGGAGTCAATCAATAGAAAATCAATTGTGTCTCATTAGCCGGTCCTTGACAAATTAATATAGGTATCCATATTGTTGTTTTGCGACTTGTTTTATTTTTGTATCACGGCTTCTTTAAACAATTTCACTGAAGCTACAGTATTTGGGGCAGATGGCCATTTACTCAACTTCTAAAACATTTTTTAATGAAAAGACAGATAGAATTCTAACACACCTCATCTCTTCGTTTCCTGTCGGCTTCCACTCGCTTCTTCTCTTCTTGTTCCTCTTTCAACCAAAACTGGTCCCTTTCTTTAGAATTTATTTCTTGCACTGAAACAACGAATTGTTAATAACTATTATATGCGTGTAACATGATATTTGATAAAACAACATCAAATAGTAATTTATTGCTAAGATGGTAGTCGGTGACGACCAATAACATTTTTGTAATAGAAACGCATAACACTATTCAGTACAGTGAAATATAAGTTACTATGGGACAAGAGAAGTCAGTTGCCACCTTTATGTAAGTAAAAGAAAACCGGACAAGTGCGAGTCGGACTCGCCCACCGAGGGTTCCGTACAGATTTGTATCGTACACCCACATTTCGCCAGTTATGGGGGCGACTATATTTTTTATGATTTAATTACAAAGGTATAGTTTCAGATTTTTCCCTATACTTGTAGTATAAGACGATATTACTAGTTCTTGGTCAGCGGAAAGTACCCTATATATATATATATATATTTTGATTCCCTTGAGTGTCGAAATATACGTTTTTTGCGGCATAAACAGCCGTATCTTTTTTTTACGTTAACTTAGAAGTTTGTTTTTTTCACAGCATCAAGGGACTGTAGACCTGAGTCACGCGTTCCCGAGATAAGGGTCTTGACAGACAGACGGACAACAAAGTGATCCTATAAGGGTTCCGTTTTTTCCTTTTGAGGTACGGAACCTTAAAAATAAAAAGAAAAGAAAGAAGAATAATTTTAACTGTCACAAAAACACGTGCATACAAACAAGATAATTAACTCGAGTAATACATGAACAGAAAAATAAAACAAAATAGATCAACATATAATACGACAGCCCCACTTTGTGTCCAGGCAAATCACTGTACATTCCATGGTTGCCTGGAAGAGATCGCAGAAAGCGATAGGCCCATCATATATTTTGTAGTGTTTGATTTATTTTTTGTTATGTATTTTTGTGGTGTACAATAAAGTATAACGACGCTTGAAAGGCAAAATTTACTAAGCGACATTGGGCAAATTTGACTTTATGTTATTAAAGTCAATTTTTCAGAAAAAAAATCATATAAATTCTTGTAATCATCCTACAGGCATAAATCTTACTGTTTTGGAAATCTTATTTATCTAATCATCTGAATCAGAATTGATATGATTTTTTAATTTAATTTAATTTTAAGAAAAATTGACTTTAATAATGTAAAGTCAAATTTGCCATAAGTCGCTTAGTAAATTTTGCCTTTCAAGCGTCGATATAAATCTCGTGCACAAAACAGAAACAGTCGGCAGCTGCACGTCATGACTGTGTCAAGAAGGCTTCCACTCAGCATGATGCTGTGCTATGGCGGACCCACAGCACAGCGCTGATATTCAGTGGACACCCGAAAAAGACGTACGTGGAGTATCCATGGTGCGTCGAGTAGCGTGTGTATCAGCAATGTGATCTACATTGCTGTTACTCGCTACTAGATTGCGTGACCCCTTATAATAGAGGGCTAGATAAATAATGAATCCACGGCTTGAAACTAACACCGGCACGGCCTAGTACGTAATTACAAACTAGTTTTCTAAAGTTAAACTAGCAAGTCTTCTTGTGCAGGACTTAACAGGAAGCGTCTATTTATCAAATGCAGCGAGTTGAACCGAAAACACCATTAAACGGAAGAAAAATTTACATAGATAGGGTTCCATTCCTGTCATCTTGTCTGTTTATATGTGTGTACATATACACATAATCAGCCTATAATGTTCCCACTGCTGGGACACAAGCCTCCTCTCAGTGAGAGGGAGTGGGCCGTAATCCACCACGCGGGCCCAGTGCGGGTTGGTAGATGTCACATATCTTCGAATTTTTGGTTCTAGGACATGCCGGTTTCCTCACGATGTTTTCCTTCACCGTTTTAAGGGCAGTTTACACAAAGTAAAGCCTGTCTGGGTTCAAACCTACGACCTAAAACTCGTAAGTCGCGGCCGTTACCAATGGGCCACCACTGTTCTAAAGACATATACATAAATGGGTAAATAAATATATTGTAACATAATCCTCAATGACACAATACCTCTTCGCAAACTATTCTTCCGCTTTATTATTTCCTCCGCGCCCTTCCTCGTCATTTTCACAAAGTAACCACTTTTCAAACCACTATAGTATTAAATAACGCATCTTGCGTACGCGCACATCGCACTGTTACAATTGCAAAGCGTTTCTTGTTTATATTTACAATTAAAAACTGATGCAGAATGGTAAATAGATCCTTTGTGGTGTGATATTGTTATTGAAGTTATTGTAAACATCCAGTATGATGTTATGTCAAGACAATTTTAATAACTGGAAATGGTATTTCTTGATTTATTTTAACGTTTCAGATCCCAGTGACGTCCTACGGCGAAACGGAATAGTTTCCTCGAAATTGAGTAAAATATGTTCTCAATGCTGGGTTAAAAGGCCTTCATGCATGGAGTGAACTATCCACCACGCGGGTCCAGTGCGGGATTTTTTTGTTTCTAGGACATGCTGGTTTCCTCACGATGTTTTCCTTCACCGTTTTAACCCAACAAGCAAAACCAACGTATAATTCCAGTCTTATAAGACTTCATGTTATATAACGGTTATACATATAGTGGTATTTAGCTATTACCTTATATTATATAGTCGTTCATCATACGATGTTTCAGTCGCGTGACTGAAACGTCTTATTATATTAGCTGAGGAAACGTTTTCAGGGGGGCAACCATCACCTCATAGAGCAGTATTATTTCAATATTACTTCAGCGTGAGAAAGAGATGGAGGTATAAGTCATGTACAGCTTCATCACTTTCCCACTGTGAAGTAATATTATAATAATACTGCTCTATGAGGTGATGGTTGGCCCCCAGGGCCTCAAGTCTGCTATTACAATAGTGTCAGAATGGTCAATCATTGATTTTATAATTGTTGATTTTGACAAGTTTGGTAATCTACTAATATAATGGCGTCATTAATGAAAATCGGGACAGACCATTCTGACACTATTGTAATAGCAGACTTGAGGCCCAGGACTAAATTGTACGACGTCCTATAATGGTGTCAGTGCATATGTTGAATAAACATTTTCAGGACTAACTTATACGACGTCGTATAATGGTGTCAGCCATGACGTTTATTTGACAATGTATTGGTCATAGAAACGTTTCGGTTAAACTAAAGGTTTTCGTAAGATAACCGTAGTCGGGAGCAAAATCGGCGTTTTAAATCATTAAAACGCCGCTTAAACGTTTGTATATGACCTTTATATTACAAAGCTAATTTGGTCGTGTGGAAGACTGACTATGCGACTAAAATGTTGAATTTCAACGGTTACATAGGCTTATAAATCATTTAAAGGTCAAACCCACACTTTAATTAAACCATTCCAATTTTGTTTCGTCATACGAGTGATTTCATTAATAAAAACCGGCCTAGTGCGAGTCGGAATCGCACACTAAGGGTTCCGTACCGTATTAAATAGATCGAGCAACGCTGAAAAAAACACGTTTCTTGTATGGACGTCGCACGTTTCTTGTAAATTATTAACTTTTTTTTGTGTGCAATAGACACACAACACACAATCACAATCTGTGAAAATTTCAACTGTCTACCTATTACGGTTCATGAGATGTATCTCACCGGATGGACAGCGGAGGCTTAGTAATAGGGTTCCGTTTGGCACCCTAAGGATACAGAACCCTAAAAAATAACATGCGAATCAAAACATTTGTCGTTGTGTCGTTTTTTGACATAAGTACGTTTCAGTCGTTTGACAATGTCATTATAACTGCCATCTGACATAAACGGTCACTTAAGGGTCTCGTCACAACCAGTATAGACAAAAAAAAAAGTCGTAGTCGGTCTTTGTACTTTTATTTAACTTGTATATAACGTTCAGCGGTCATTGGCTGACTTCTACGTAACTACTAAACGATAATATTGTCGTGTAATTTCGGCCTAATTCGCGTTTTATAAACGTTTATATTTACGCTTATACTAGCAATCTTAAAAGACTGAAAATGTAAAACGTTAACTTGACTATTATAAAATATTAATTTGTTATTTGGGAAGGAAAGAAAGAAAAAGTATTTATTGGGACTCGCACAGGAGATCACAAATTAAACTAAAAAACACTCAGAAACATAACAAAACAAAAAAGTCCAGTACGATGCCAAAATGCTGCGACACTTAGAAATCAAGTGTCGCAGCGCTGGTATTTTGATAGGGCCTGCAGTGATGTCACAGATGGATACAGAAATAGATAAAAAATAAAATAAAATAAAATGAAAAAATAGTTGTGTGAAATAACATATAAAAATAAATCAAATTATTTTTACTATAGACCGCGTGTCAGAACCCGACGTAACATCAGTTACTAATTAGTAAAGCAATGGTAATGAAATAAATTGCACAATGTACATATAGTACAATATTAAACTTGGAAGTTGGGCGACAGTTACCACTGGTTTCTGTAAAATTTAGACGTTTAATCCGGAAACGGAACTTGGCATTTGTAGGCCGTAAAAGATGCTACAAAAAATGTTCTGAGCAGATTGGTTAACTCACATATTGTTCCATCTAGGAGATAGGTTAACGACCGAAACAATTTAGACAATTTTACTTCGCCGTTTGACGTAAGCTCACAGGTTACGCGGAGCAAAAATGTTTGCAAGGTGGCTGGTAGCTGCTGGATGAGAGCTGTCGAGGATATAGTTGGCTGGCTTGAATGGGTTACAGTAAGAGAGGCCTATATCCAGCAGGGAACAACTTTAGGCTGATGAAGACACTGTAAATAACATCTAAAGCTATCTCTTTACTAGTGACTTTGATTCGATTTGTTGACCACTTTCTATTTTGTTAAGTACTTGGTACTTGTTGACAGGCCAACACTGTCCTCCTATACCTATTGACACTGTAATTTAGAAATACGGTAAAAACCAATTATTTGTAAAAGAGTAACCGTGGAGTTTCTTGTCGGCTCTTCTCCATGGGAAACAATCAATTGGAACCGTGCACCTATCTTCTGACGTTTCATAAGTACCCATGTAGGTTTATGTGAAATAAAATATTTTTATTTTGAAAGAAAAACCTATCACCAATTCTACAATCCTTACCTGGATTAACCTTATGGTAGACCGTTCCAATAGGTCCAGGTGGCAGTTCCTCCGGCCGACTGGTCTTGAAGTTGAAAGCCGAGCCGGCCTTCGCCAACTTGTCTTGGATGACCTTCTCGTCCAGGTCATCTTCAGTCCTCGCATGCATTGTCAGGTGAAACCCGGTGAAGAAATTCGCTACATGCTTTATGTGATTCGCGCATGTGCCTTTACGCACTGTTGGGGCGCCTTCTCCCTGGAAAGTAAGAGGATTTGGTTAAGATGTGACCTCTTCAGGAATACATTATATAGGTGTGTGGACATTTATGGGTCTACCAAACCTTTAAAGAGTTACCTACAATAGGCTATTGTTTATGACTAAAACAAAATACTTATTTAGATGCGACAGACATTGTATCTATTACATTTCTAGTGCCTGGCTGTTTTCAGGGCTAAAGATCAGATTTAGACGTAATTTGGAAGAATATAGCGAGCTACATTGCTATCCTTGTAGATATCGAAATATTTAGACGTGCTTTGGGGAATCCATATTTGAAATTTTTGTGCACCGTGCTACCAACATTGCTGACTGGCTAATATTTTCACCACGACAGGAGTAATTCAAATCGACATGAGAGAACAGAAACTGCTTGCCTCAAAGTAATAATAGCCGCACGAGTCGATCGATAAAGGTTAAATCTGGTTAAGCTTCGTTTACCGCGGTTGGGCCATACATGGGTGACCATCTTTACATACCAAGACTCCGCCGTGCCTCGGAAACGTTAAGACGCTGACAACACCTAAACCGCGGTCACTGTCAGATTGCATAGAAAAGAAAAAGAAGTGCGATGACACAACGCTTGTAATTTATTGCAAAATATGAAGTAATTCTCTATTTACTCAAAATTGAGTTGAGTAATCGAAAATAAAAAAACAACCAAGTTCTGCATTCAAATAAGACGTTCTTGTTATTAATTAAATATGTAAAGTATGTTGATATTTAATACAGATATTTTGGATTAGAATTCAAGGTAAGAGGTTAGTTTAACATTAGTTTGCATCTAGATTGTTTTTCTAAACGTGTTTTGGTAACAACTAAGTTCTGGGAAATATGTTAAAAATTAACATATATTTTTTCCGCTACCACAAACTATACAGAGTTGGCAATTTTTTTTCTAAAGAGAAGCCAATTTTGGTCAATTGGGTCTTGTCAGCGCCTTAAGCCGTCGGTCCCGGCTGTCATTCGTGGATCTTTGACAGTCGTTACGGGCCATCAGAAGCCCAAAAGTCTGACAACCAGTCTTACCAAGGGGTATCGTATTACCCAGTAACTGGGTTGTGGAGGTCAGATAGGTAGTCTCTCCATGTAAAAATACTGGTATTCAGCTGCGGTTAGACTGGAAGCGGACCCTAAGATAGCGGGGAGAAGGCTAGGCAGATGATGATGAGAGAAGTACCTTTCCTCCCAACGTGATCCTCTTGAACAATTGACGTAGGTTAGTGATAATATCGGGTGTACTAAGCCAATAAGCATAGGGCTCACGTAAATAAAACCGATCCCATAATTACTTCGTATCTCGCTTTCGTCATAATGTCAACTACCTCATTTATCAGTGCGTTCGTCCCTAATGATGAACGGCACTGTTTGCGATATCGACTGTGTGGGTGCAATGGCACCTCTGTCTTCTATAGTAGGTAAGTATAGGTCTATACTATACCTACATTAAACCAATATAATACAGAAGTAGGTAAACAATAGTACTAGTGCAGAATCTACCTTTTCTAAACTTTAATATTGATCAATACGACGCTCAAACCCTGGTCTTTGACAGCTCAGCAAAGGTTTGCCAGCTAGCAATGGAGCGCAGCATTCTTGGAGTCAGATTAACGGACAGTGTTGAGAATACGGTGCTGCGCTCCAAAAAACCAAATTGCCGTTGGCACCCAAAAAGCAAGACTAAGCCGGACACGTTTGACGGATGTCAAATGAGTAATAGTCACCATAATGTGAGTCCCAGAAAACGTCCGGCGAGATCGAGACAGACCCAGGACTCGGGCGAAGATGGCGGAACGAGCTCAACGCCTACAGACAGAATTGGTCCAGACAAGCACAAGACAGAGAGGAGTGGAATGGAGAAAGGGAGGCCTCTGCTCTGCAGTAGGACAACATAGTAAACTCCTAAAATAGAAATGGAAATCCAAATATAATACATAAGTACTAAAATTCATGTTAAAAACATTACCCTCATTTTGGGGTACGTCCCTGCAGAGTCAGGTAAGACTGGAGTTGAGATAAAATTAAAGACATGGATAAATTTTTGAAAAAAATAATTGGACTAGTTGTTGTGATAATGCTTGGCTGAAGGGAATGAAGGACTTGATTATATTTTTAAGAACACTTTCGTGCCAGTCCAACGACACGGCTTAGGGAAGCTTGTCACCGGCGCCAGCATAATAGCTGGCGCCAGTATAGTCGGTGTATAAACCTGCTTTGATAGAAGTCATTCGATAGATTGTGGATTTCGAATACGCTTTGTATCATAAATCAGCTGGCAGGCGTAATTACGGAACAAGGTTGCAGGGCACACCAGTGAACTTTTCTAAAAATAACTCCATTTTGTAACTGTTTCCTGTGCACAACCTATCATAATTAACTTGATTTTCCTTTTTACGGCTACAATATTTAGTAATATTGTATTTGTAGGTTATTTACCTATGTTAATGCTGTTATCATATCGCCGGGTTAAAGGCAAAACCAATTATTTAGTCCAAAAAAGTTAATATAAAATTTTCCGTAAGCGCATTTGGAAAGTTTGCTATTAAAATGAAGTCCTTAGTAATAAAATTATGTCAGTCACAAATGTAAAAGAGTGTTCTATAATTATCTAAGTTTCAAACAGTTACATACTAAACACAAAAATTTACTTCATTTGTACAAAAAAATAAAAAAAAATAATTATAAGCCCCCCTTTTAGTTGGTTTTGCCTCTATAGTACAAATAAAAGCATATCTGAAAAAGTAATTGTCCTGTGTCTAACAGACTTCGCATTTACGAGGTGCATTCAATAAGTACCTAGCCTCATCGCCAGAGGGCGCTGTAGTTTCAAAAGAGTTTTACCACAGTGTAGCACATTCTTTTTTAATTCTTTTTTCAAATTTTCATTCCAATCCCTTCATTTGTTTTAATTTGACAGCTTATGGAAGCGAACGTGTCGATCGGTTTTACAAAAATGGAAAAAGAGCAATATCGTTCGGTGATTCGATTCCTATTTTTGGAAGGGAAAACGCGCATCGAAATCAAAGAACGCTTGGATGCTGTGTACGGTGACTCTTCTCCATCGATGGCCACCGTCAAGAATTGGTTCAACGAGTTTGCACGTGGCCGTACGTCGGTTTTTGATGAACCACGTCCAGGTGCACCGAAAACAGCTGCTACGGAGGAAAACATTAAAAATATCCATGATTTCGTATTGGCAGATCGCCGATTGAAGGTTCGGGAGCTAGCTGAGACTAGGCATTTCAGAAGGAACAGTGCATCATATTCTTCACGAGGAACTCGGCATGAGAAAGCTGTCGGCGCGATGGGTGCCGCGTTTATTCACACCAGAAAACAAGCGCAACCGTGAGACCACATCGGAGACGTGTTTGGCGCTGTTTAAGCGGAATCCAGCGGAGTTTTTGCGTCGTTTTGTGACCGTCGATGAAACCTGGATCCACTGGTACACACCAGAGACAAAGGAGCAATCAAAACAATGGATCCAGACCGGGGAACGTGCTCCAAAGAAGGCGAAAACTGTAAAAACGGCCGGAAAAGTTATGGCCACCGTTTTCTGGGATTCACAAGGTGTGATCTACATCGATTACCTCGAGAAGGGTAAAACAATTACAGGGCTTTACTATGCCGATTTATTGGGCCGATTTGACGCCGAATTAAAGAAAAAACGACCCCATCTGGCGAAGAAAAAAGTGCTGTTTCACCACGACAACGCACCGGTTCACACGTCTGCCGTTGCCATGGCCAAACTGGTCGAATTACGCTACGAATTGTTGCCCCATCTACCGTATTCTCCAGATTTGGCCCCTTGTGACTTCTTTCTGTTTCCTAATCTGAAAAAATCACTCGCCGGGAATAAATATGGATCGAATGAGGAGGTCATCGCCGCCACGGAGGCCTATTTTGCAGAGTTTGACAAAAACTATTTTTCGGACGGGTTAAAAAAGTTGGAGCATCGCTGGGCTAAGTGTATCGAACTAAAAGGAGACTTTGTTGAAAAATAAATTGCCACTTTTCCAAAATTTTCGTTTACTTTTTGTAGGCTAAGTATTTATTGAATGACCCTCGTACGTGAGTTAAAGTGTTGTTTTGAAAATTAGTTCCTAAGGCTGATTGTCGAAACATTCGTTTTGATAAAATTTAAAAAAATACAAAAAAGTAATTGGTTTTGACTTTCTATTTCTTAATAGATGTCTTTGAATGTAGAATGCAAAATTGTACTAACATTACAAGTTACTGATTAGCATTGCTTAAATCATTCAAATTGTATACCTATAGCATCCCAGTCAATACAAGAAAACACTCAGCAAATAAAACTGACAGGTAACAAGAAGAAGTATTTATTTTATTGTTTTATAACCTTGTATGAACATAAAAGTTTCTTAATCTAAACAAACAATAATTGGCATTTAAAAAAGAATAAAAATAAAAATATCGCTCAGTCTTCTGGGTCCTCTGATTCTTCAGAAACGGTCACATCAGGTATACTATCCACTTTTTGGCCATCAGCTCTCAAACTTTGGAACCATCTATGATATTCGTCGGGAATGACTCCTTTTTCACAAAGTTTCAAAGGCTTTTTTGGCTTTTGAAAAGCATAATGGTTCTTTATATGTATAACTATAGTATCTGTGGAAAACATGGGTCATTTGTGGTAGTGGTTCAGTGACAACTATTTGGACTGGCTTGACGTGCTCAGATTCGAGTCGCGTACCGTAACGATGACAATTCCCTGAGGTACTTTGGTCTTGTGTTTTTGACGGTGATTCCAAAGAGAGATCTTCATTTCCGAGATCTATATAAAAAAAGTTTCGGACATGTCGTAATTAAAAAATATGTTTGATTCACTTTTAATGTATCGCATTCTTATTATTTTAAGCCACCTGACTCGTTGACTACTGGTTTTTGCTTTAGCAATCATCATACTTTTGGCTAGTCTCTTAAGATCTTTGAAGTCCGTGTACTTCATTTCTTTTACATGATAGGGTTTTTTTAGTTTGACCCTTACTTTTCCCCTTGCATTGACGTGGTGATCGGGCCCGTCGAAAAATATTCAACCACTCTGTAATTGAGTAAATGTTTGAGTGTTTTTGGGCCGATTCTATGCTGCTGTGCATAGAATCGACCTCCATGTGTGAGTGGCCCGATTCTAAAAATTTGTGTTCAATCAGTTTTAGGTGGTCGGTTTTATGGACAGCCCAAAACAAAACAGCGGCCACAACATATTGGTTCCTATTTTGTCCACCACATGTGTCTGAAATTAACGAAACCTCGTCGATATGATCGGGGATTTCGCTTAAGTAATGTAAAAGTATCGATCCAATCTCAGAGCTTTCTTTCTTGCCATTAATTTCCGACCGTATAGCGCTCTCATAAATCATCAGGTTGTATAGTGTAAGTTTCCTGCAATAATACAAAAGACCTACATCTCCACTAGGGATTTGTAAAATTGTCTGCAAATCAAAGGATGCCGAAGTGAAGTTCGTTTCTTTTTCTGCTCTCTCTTTGTCCCTTTGTTTCTCGCTATTGCATGTATATTTTCTTTGAATGTACTAAACAGCATATTAGAGAAAACTAAAATTGAAGAAGAGTATAAACATACTCTTCTTCAATTTTAGTTTTCTCTATGGTATCCAAACGACGATACTTGGTGCACAAAAGACACTGGTCTTTTTTGGGAACAAAAACCCCCAAGTTGAATTCGGTGCAAAATACATTTCGATATGTAGCTTCCGGCACGGGTGTAACGTTCTCCTTCTCACACTCCTCCACATACAATGCGTACATTTTTGTAATTGACAGACTACAGTCCAGATATTGGCGTTTAATATTTTTGCGCACATAATGGCTTTCCATCGTAGGGAAAGATTTGATATGACGCCGGAGTTCGTCAGCTTTTTCTGGTGGCGTTTTATTTTGGGGTTCATGTCGTCCTCGCGGATCACAATCTCGAGAATAAAATCCCATCGCATATCGGCTTTCTACTGCTTCTGTGTCTGAAGCAGAAATGCACAAAGTTTTGCAAAAGAAGTTTTGGCATATCTGAGATTTTACGCCTTGTTTATAGAAGAAGTACTGCTTTGAATTTGATCTCTTTGTAGTTCGTTTTCTATTAAACACAGTTGTTTTGATTGGATTTACTTCTATCAAGTTCAAAATCATGCTTTTCTTTGCAGTATAGCTTTGAGCCCAGTATTTCCTACAACATCTCTCACGATCAGTTTTTCTGAAGTTTACGGTGCATTTGAATCTACATTTTGAGCAGTCTACAGCCTTCGGTACTTGGGCTGGTCTATATTTATTTGCAGTTATGTAAGGGAGACCATCAGCTCTTCTTTTTTTTCTACATTTCTCTTCCAGCTGGTAGGGTCTACGCCAGCGACTTTTGGGGTTTGATAATATTTTCCAAGCTCTCTCAAAGATTTCGCTTATAGCGGTAGGCTATAACGGAATCTTTTTGTGGTAGTTTATTAGCAATGACATTCCAGCTGTTATCGAATATTTCCATTAAGTTTAGCAATGACGACACGGTTGGCGTAATGGCTGAGCGATCGACTGCTGCGCAGCGTGTCGCGGATTCGATCCCCGCACGGAACAAATATTTGTATGATCTGCAAGTAATTGTTCCGGGTCTGGGTGTTTGTGTTTGTGAGTTTCTATGTTTGTAAACGCACCCACGATACAGGAAGAAATTCCTAGTGTGGGGCAACGTTTTTAAAAAAAAGAAAAAAAATAACAGAAGCATCAGACGACGACGACTACGGTTCTGATTCTTCCATAATCATTTTCCTCAGCAAACACACAAAACACACAGTAAAAATACGCAAAACTCCGACTAATGCACTATAAATACCTCGTCGTTCGCTACGCAAGATTCGACTAAATCACCGTAACGCGGGAGGGGGACAGCGGCAGCGCGGGGATGTACCGCCTATGATAATTTAATCGGTTTTCTTCTTGGCAATTCCCTAAACATAAACCGAAAAACCGAATGCCAAAATCGACTATATTTATATAATATTTATTTAGTATGAATGTTAAAAACAAAAAGGTGCTAATCAAATATATTATTTTGTACCATTAGTGTGTAAGACCTTCATTTGACATTATTGTAGAACTAAAACCCACTAAAAAAGTTTGGTATTTTTTGCATCTATATTTCGAAATAGTGCGGTCAAAGTATTACGAATTATTGGTTTTTAATTCTTTAGAGATACACTTTCTCGATTTATTTGTTTCTTATTTCAGTCTAATAACTATATAATCGGTTTTTACATTCGGTAACTCGGGAACGGTAATTCCTACGGTTTAGTTGGTTTTACCAATAAATAAAGAATCAAATACCGATTCGATTGGTATACTAAAGTGAAAAACTGAAAAAAATATCAGATAGTCGGTTTTGCCTTTAACCCGGCGATATGGTTGTTACTTGTTTTATTATGAGAGCATTATTGTTAATTTCGAGTATGAATGTGGATAGCTATAAGAGCAGGGGAAGACCAAAGAAACGTTGGATGGCCTGTGAAAGGGGGTAACTACCGAGATGCCGACTAATAAAGCAGTATGGAAAAAAGACATGCTGCGCCGATCCCAAATAAATTGGGATAACGGCAGAAGAATATTGAAGAATATTGTTAATTTTATGCTGGCAAAAGTGTCTTAATACTGATAAAACAGAAAATAGGGATCTCTAACAAACTTTTCAAGCATGGTGATGCTGATGACTCCAGCATAATCACACTGATCACGACCACTACTGACTGCAGTTATTGGAGGGTCTATGATAATGCTAGTATTTCAAGCCTCAAGCTCTAGAAGTTTAGAACTAGATAAGTATCTTGATAATTGTTGGGTCTTATGATCTGCCATGAAGACTAACCTTTTAACCGCCACAGTCATGTATAGATGCCAGAGCAAAATGTGCCCAGCACGCCACGGTCACGCCTAGGTAGGTACATGACAGATTTTAAGGAATAATTCGTAGCTTGGCGCCGAGGGCACGTCTTTGCTTTTTTGACGTGGCGGTCACTAGGTTAATTAATATTGACAGCCAAGCCCAACAACATAGTTTATGTATGTAGGTACTATTTCCAATGGAAAATAATGTTGTATCCTTTATATTTTATATCCTTAGTCAATAATACTCTCGATTTATTTATACATTTTCCTTAGTAAAACTGCTGATTTCATGTTGTAGGTAACAATTCAAATGAATTTATGAGTATACCTCAAAATTAAGTTAAAGGCTCCTTCAAACAGGCGCGACACAAAGACACCGCGTGTAGCGCTACAAGTGGTGCCTTTGTGTCGCGTCGCGTGTCGCGCTTGTTTGTAAGAGTCTTAACCATGCTTTTCATATAAGTAATAAAATAGTAACGAAATCAACTCTGTACAAATAAAAGAGTAATTACTATGAGGTGTGGGAACGAGTCTGATGCCGAAAACATAGTTTTTCGAATTTTTGTCCGTTTGTTTGGATGTAGGTTTTCCGGATTCGCGCAAAAACGGCTGAACTGATTTAGATGAAATTTGGCACACAGATAGTTTATAACCTGGATTAACACATAGGGTACTTTTAATTCTGGTAGTAGGTTCCCATGGGATATTTCCCGACATCCACGCGACTGAGTACTAAATTATAGTGTTGAATTAACAACAAAAAAATATTCAGTATTGTAAACATAAAATAGAGCATGCATTTTGAGTAAATATGAAGCAATTACCTATTTACTCAAAATTGAGTCGAATAATCGAAAATAAAAAACAACAAAGTTCTGCGTTCTTGTTATTAATGAAATAAGACTAGCGTATTTTGGTCATTTGCCTATTGTCAGCGCCTTAAGTAAGTGCTATTTAAAAACGAGCCTTTACAACATAAATATACTAGTTTCATTATAACTAAGTCTTACAGGTTTCAAAGCAAATTAACGAAGCAAAAAGAAGGATTGTAGCAGGTGGCATTCTGTATGAAGTTTCTGCCTACTCTGGGAAGGCGTGAGTTTATGTTACAAATTTCGTTATCCTTAATATATTCCAATCTATGTTAGTCATGAAACCCTTGATAGATAACATACACCATTCAGTGCCGGATATAATAAAAATAATGTAGACTGTAAGTCTTACGAATAAGCAGACAATAATGGTGCAAACTAATCAGTCCTGTCAAATTAATCATATAACCACGTCTTAATAAGTTTAACTCAAAAAATTACGCTCAGACGGAGGTGGACACGTTTGGATACGCGGGCCCCCTTTTGTGCAGGGCCTGTAGCAATTGCCACTCTTGCTACGTGGTTAATCCAGCACTGATACCATTTCATTAGAAAACAGCCACACCTATCTAAGATATTCAAATGAAACATGTTACTCAGACAAAACACAATGCTTATAT
Organism: Atethmia centrago; assembly: GCA_905333075.3. Taxonomy (NCBI): domain Eukaryota; kingdom Metazoa; phylum Arthropoda; class Insecta; order Lepidoptera; family Noctuidae; genus Atethmia; species Atethmia centrago. Next base: position 7,194,453 of record HG995384.1, read on the forward strand.
TGTAATAACATGCTTTATCTTAAGAAAACAAAACACTACTATCAGTTGTTATCTCATCTACTCACTTGCCAGTTGATAAGCACATATTTAGATATGCTTCCATTTGTTTGGTCCACTTTGAGGAATGCATACTGTATCTTGCCACTGTTAAACTCGTTCAGAAGTTCGTCTATGCCTCCGTCACCTTTGTCGATAAATTTTAAGTCATTTGATTGACCATCATAGCCAAATAAGGCCCTAGAAAGAAGAATAAAAATTACTGTTTTGACCTAAGTTTTTGTAAATGTCTTTGAAAATGTAAATGATTTAATTTCTCAGTAGCAGCCCGGTGTCTGGATTTGTGCCCGGTTGATGCCAATAGGCTCGCGCCCTATTACATGAAACTTAAACGTAACTGGCGAAATCTGGGTTTACTATAGGTACACCTCTGCCCAACCCTTCGGGGAAACAAGGCGTAATGTTGTCTTATGTGGATTAATAGATTAGATTGAAAAATACAAGGATTACTAAATTAACATTTAAATTAAAAATGGACAAGGATTAATTTATACATTTGATTAATTATCTTAATTAGAGAGAGGAAGACTCTCTAATGAAGATAATCAAATGTTTTAGTGCTATATAGTTAAAATACTGTATGTCCCATGGACTCTCGGGAGTCAAACTTGTTACCAACTCTGATGCTTAGCTAATCATCCATATCATGTTTTTAAAAGCAGCCTTACACACAAGAGCTATAAGATATCCTATGTTTTGTAAGTATCTCAGTTTTCATTCATCATAATATTTAATGTTTTGAATGTGAGTCTAGATATTAATGATTCATATAGGTATTATGTCATGATTAGATAATCTTAGTTAAAATAGGCTGTTTAATCATCCTGCATACTGTTAGGATTTAGATATGGATTATAATTCCATTATTATCCCCGTTTATCCATACAAAACTTTGGTGTAGATTGAGGAAAGAAATGATATTGAAGTATTTTACTATATACTAGGTACACTGCTAGTACAAATGACTCGTTTTTTTATTGAGTATGTGAATGGTACATCAATTTGTATTAATGTTTTGAGTGGACACAATCTTTATGGACATATTGAGTTGTGGAGATTAAGGCCCGTATTACAGAACTTCACTCAAGACTCAAGCTTTACTTAAAACTCATTCAAAGCCATTTGATTGGTTGAAACTAGTTTTAAGTAATGCTTTGTGTTGTTAGTAAGGTTCTGTAATATGGTCCTTAAACTCAAATTATAAGCCCTAACTAGTATAAAAAAGCTGTAAATGAATTTCATTGCATATAATTTACACCAAACACTTGATTGCAATTAAAGGCTTACTGGCAGTACCTACTTGTGGTAGGGTTACACGCTAATTGAAAAAATCAGGGCAACAACCAAACTAACAACTTTTTCGATTTGAACGTATTCACAAAAGTAGTTTTTCATTACGACCGCTTTTGGTAAATGGAATGCAAGCACAAGTGAATGCACTGCTTAATACTCCAATCTATTGTCATCACTTATAAGGACCACTGTAAACGCCACGCTAATGAATTCAATTCATCATTTTAATCAACGGCGGCTGTTTATTTAATTTCCCTAGCAAGTAGGTCGACTGTACGAAGATTTGGACTCACCAGTTGGTATCAGTTTTCTCGTCTAATACTTCCTTCCACCCAGCGACTAACGCCTGCTTGTGTTTATCTAAATTTATGGCCATTTTACATTATTTTTACTAACTCCTGCGCGAAATAAAGAAGCCGAATTGTAGGAAAAAAGCAAAATAAAACGCCGATAAATCGCCTGACTCACAACAATTTTTGCCACAGATTAAAATTCTGAAAAGGTTTTTGAACTTTGTGACAGCAAGAGTGAGGTGTTGCCATGTAAAATAAACAAAATGAATCGTTCCTTTTTGTTAAACGTATTCCAAAAATAAACGACTTTCATTTAGGTGCTGCACACTTTAATTTATATTTTTAGTAAATTATTCTGTCTCAGCATTAAATATCGTCTAAAATTACACTTATTCCAAAACAAACATTACAATAAAACGCCTAGCAAAAATATGATCCACTTTACTTCTTACGGAAACAATCCATCTTGCTCATATATTATTCACAGGCATCCTCAAGATTCCCCTCTCATATTTTATAGTATAAGATTTAGTAGCCATTACTGTCTGCCGTTCCCACGTACTTCAACAATCTTGGAGTTCCCCTTGCGCGCGCATTCTATTTTATAAGCAAGCCCTGATACCGTGGGTATCGCAGAAACTTTCATTCATAACAAGCGGCACTCGGTAGTCACGACATAGATCGCTTGGTGGACAAACGCCGCGATAAATTCACCATGGCTTATTTTCGTCAAACATAAACTGAATTAAAAATGTGGGTAGACGTCAGTGCGCGCGAAAAACAAAATTACACCACACAAACAAACGGATCTTTTATTCCTGGGTAAGTGGATGTTTGTAGTTTAAGTTTTGCTTGATAAGGAAAATATTGGAGGGAAAGTGCGTTCTGTGTTACAACACGGCACATAAAAATATTATCGTGTGTAGTAAAAATTTATTCTGACGTCAACGTTTTTTCTTTGTTGGAGCCTTTGAGGTAGTATTTGTGATGTTTACATCAGTTATGTAGGTATGTACGGTTTGCATAATGTTTTACATATTGTATCTAGGTTACACAGCCGAAACATGATAGAGTTTTGGCGCTGATCTTAAAAGTAGGATAAGAAAACTACTAGCGTGAGAGACTATATATGTATCCAATGATGATCAATATATTATTATAATTATGTCTGATATATTTTTAAAGATTATCGCACTATTTTCAATATTTATATTAAAAAAAAAACTAAAGTTGCGCACTTACGAAACTCATTCAAGGGATAGCATTTAAGTTTTTATGCATTAATCAAGCCCATTCGATGAGCGCCTCTTCAGGTATTGTTCAATGCTCTTGACTAATAGATCATCATACCTGCCTATGTGTAGTTAAAAATGGGCACAATAACTGTGAAGTCAACAATCCCATACATGGAAACAACATTGTATACCAAAATATGGCGTGGATTATACGATTATTTTCTTTAATTACTGGGACGACATAGCGTAGAAGACGTATGGATACTAATAAGGTAAGTAATACTTATTTATACAGCTACTTAACATACATAAATAAACAAAATTATATACCTATCAATTAAAATTCACAGGAATCTCTCAGTAGCAGCCCGAAGTCTGGATTTGTTTCCGGTTGATGGCAATAAGCTCGCTATTACATGGGACTTAAACATAACTGGCGAAATGTGGGTTTGCTGACCTAACCCTTCGGGTATTAGGCGTGATGGTATGTTATGTTTTCAAAGAGGTACTTTCTAAGGTGTTATTTTATTAGAAACTATCTGATCGATATACCCGCTGGTTCCTAGAAAGGCAAAATGAAAATAGCGCAAAGCAGTCAGTTTGTCCACATTTATCTCGGAAATCACAAACAGGGAGAATTTTCCGGAGGGTACCTATTTACTTCCCCTTCAATTGCACCAAGGACTTCTTCGCTTTAGAGGGTAGTTTATAGTACTTAGCTGGTAGGTACACTTAGCCAATTCTCTGCTGTAAACATTGTGGATGATCCCATGAAAAGATGCGGTTTCGAAATCCATTGTCGACAAATGACAATCAGTCGATTTGTCACGGTTGCTGGTTGAGGCTTCCCCACAGTTTGTTTACAAATGTATGGGACATTTTGTAAACAAAATGTTATTTTTTCTGTGTGTGTGTGTGTGTATATAAGACCAGCATTAAGGCGCTGACAAGACCCAATTGACCAAAATAGGTTTCTCTTAAGAAAAGAAATTGCCAAATCTGTATAGTTCGTGGTAGCGGAAAATATATATGTTAATTTTGAACATATTTCCCAGAACTTAGTTGTTACCGAAACACGTTTTAAAAAAAAATCTCGATACAAAATAACGTTAAACTAACCTCTTACCTCGAGTTCTAATCCAAAATATCTTTATTAAATATCAACATACGTTACGTATTTAATTAATAACAAGAACGTCTTATTTGAATGCAGAACTTGGTTGTTTTTTATTTTCGATTACTCAACTCAATTTTGAGTAAATAGATAATTGCTTCATATTTTGCAATAAATTACAAGCGTTGTGTCATCGCGCTTCTCTTTCTTTTTTATGCAATCTGACAGTGACCGCGGTTTTGGTTTTGTCAGCGTCTTAAGTACCAACCTACCTATTAACAGCTCAATAAGTGACATGTGGGACTTCAGATTAAAGACCTTTTAATGCAGTAGCGTTTTATTAGGATGATCATATTCAGCTGAAGGCTAGATTTAGCTAGATACTATAACTACGATAAAAGTTAACAAGTCCCAGGACAGCCACCCACGTCAGTGGCAGGCGGTAATGATTAATTTATAGGCAAGCTTAGGTAGGTAGGTACATAAAATATCATTTACTTACGAACAAACAAAACGAAACAGTAACTTTTCCTCCAACATTAAGTAAAGTCTGTCGCGTGCCCAGAATGCCTTTTAATAAAAAAAAACTATGAGATTCTTTACAAATGCCTTTCTAAGTTTCTTCGCTAAAATATGAAAGAGAATTACCTATTTATAACTAACAAATCGTTCGCGAAACTTGAATGTACCTTTCAAGTTTCTAGGTAAGTTAGTGGTAAGTTTCTAGGTATGTCTAAATTAGAAGAAATGGGATGTGATAAAAACAATCCGCGATTCTTTCGGAAAAATTAGTTTGAAGTGTGTGTAGTTACTAAGTATAATTTTCTTGGCTTTTGTATAGGTCCGAATACTAGGCTTGTAAGGGAAGTACCTACCCCTAGTTACTTGCATGTACAGTCGCCAACACATTAAGTTACCACAAATCAAATTGTCTGAACATTTTAAGGGTTAAAATCATTTGGAGAAATTTGACTGTGGTGCCGATTCCTATACTACACTTGAGAGCAATAAAATCGCACACGTTGACTTTTTGTTGTTAAAGCAGTTTTTTTCATGAATGTGAATACATATTAAAATAAAACTTACACTATTTGAATGTTTACTTCAGTACCTTTCTAATGATATCAAATACAGTGTAAAAAAAAATACCCATAGGGGGTTTTAGGGCACAAAACCCAACATACGGATAAAATTACCCAATTTCGCTTAAGAAAGAATAAAAATAAAACTCAAAATGCTTGATAAAATTGTTTTTTAATAAGGTGTATTCCCTCCACTAGCCTTGATTACAGCTCTTAATCGGTTTTTCATGGACCGTATTAATTTCACCATGAAATCTTGTGGTATGGCGTTCCACTCCTCTTCAATGGCAAGTTGAAGCTCTTGGAGGCGCGTAGGAGCAGGGCTTCTTGTTCGAACTCTTCTTTCTTTTTAGCTCATCCCAGACATGCTCAATCGGATTGAGATCAGGACTACGAGCTGGCCACTCCATCGCGGTGATTCCAACGTCTTCCATGTAGTCGCAAACTGTTCTAGCGACATGCGGTCTGGCGTTGTCGTGCAATAAGAGAAAATCTACTCCCATAAGCCACGCAAGCGGCCTCACATGTTCTTCGAGCACTTCTTCGACGCAGCCGTCAAACTTCTCGATCTCGGGCCGGTATTCGCCGTAGTGATGAATACAATGTCAGTTTTAGTGTCCAACATTATGCCACCCCAAAACATACACGATCCACCTCCAAAAGCCACTCGTTCGCTTATGCAGCATTGTGAAAATCGCTCTGATGACCTTCTGTAGACCCTAGAGCGTCCATCATGACCATGTAAAGTCATTCTGCACTCATCAGAGAACATAACAGCCCGCCATTGTTCATACGTCCAATTTAAATGTTCCCTAGCAAATTGTAGCCGGGCTTGTCGGTGAGCTGTCGTCAATTTGGGACCATTTGCTGGGCGATGTGAAGTCATTCCTGCTTCACCTAGTCTTCTTCGAACTGTCCACCGACTTATACTGACATTGCGAACTTCTCGAAGCTGTTGTCCCAGTTAAACCGCGTTCAGTTGCCGATTTCTCAAAGAGCTTGTCACAAGAAAGCGGTCATCACGCTCTGATGTTGTGCGTCGCCGGCCAGATCCTGGTCGCCGAATGTAGCCACCGGTCTCTTGGAACCTCTGGTATACACGACGAACAGAGTAGCGGCTCAAATTTAGCCGTCGAGCAACTTCATTTTGGTTATGGCCTGCTTCGAGCAAGGCAATAACTTGAGCGGCTTCTGCGGGCGTGGTATCCATATTTTTCCAGTAAATCCGTAGGCTTCCAGTAGAGATGTTATCACGTTGACCTTCGGTATGCAACTGATTAAAAATTCCTTTTTTTTTTTTTTGTGTATGGCATCTCGTAGTTGACCTTGAGAGGTCGTGACTACTTAACCGGACTTTCCTGTGGCTGCCCTAAGCGGACTCAAAGCCTCCAGCCAGATTCCAATAAACCGACCTTTTTATACCTGCGGCTAAGGGTGCAAGTAGTGACAACGCAAACGCGTGAATTTGGGGAATTCGGTGTACGGTCGGTTTTTGTAAGTTACGTGAAGATCAATGATTTTAATTTTATGTTTTTGTAAAGCTAAGCTTGTATGCTCAATTTTGTCTAATTTTGTCTAATGATTTTTATTCAATATCTTTAGATTTTAGAAAACAATCAGTAATAAACCAAATTACAAGGGGTGTGCGATTTTATTGCTCTCAAGTGTAAATAAAAGTTCAGTGCATCTTTTTCTTTCTATTTCATTAAGGGGACTACAGGACCTAAACGCAATTTTTATAAGTTTTATAATGCGTTAAAGTTTATGATCCACTGCAGTAAACAAAATCAGAAAAATATATGATATTCTTAAGGACATATGCTAGGTAGATAATGGTGCCGATTCCCTTGATCCCAGTGATAGGAATAGGTAGTGCCTATTTGCCTAAACTTCGAAGAACAGAGACAAGAAACGGAGACTTCCTTAGGACTAACTTTTTTTCCGAGACATCTGTCCCGAAATTTAGAGACAACACATAAATACATTTAAAAAAAATGTTATTTGGAATAAGTAATTCGTCTATATTTACCTAAAGTTTGCGACTAGATATATCATAATAAATAACATACACAGTCGTTACAACCACAAAATTTTCTGAATTTTTTTTTGGAGAACATTTTGTAAATGACTTGTTGATCGTAATACACAATGAATCACAATGTTTGAATAAGAAGCCGTACACGTTTCGAAGTAAATATCTTCTTTCTAGCTCACTCTCGGCTACGTTTAATGAGATTTCTAAAGTTCAAGTGTAGAAAAGGCATTATATGTAACACATAATATGATTTAAAAGAGTGTCCATGGAGTTTCTTGCACGTTCTTCTCCATAGAGACCTACTCTTTGGAACGTGCAATTTAGCTTCACTTTTCTTGGACTGACCGACATTTGACTATTCAAAAGTGCCCGTAAATGGTCTATTTGAAATAAATGCTTTGATTTTGATTTTATCGGTATTTAAAATAAATAAATAATTCATTTATTTGCTAGAATGTAGGTATACAAAGTGGTATGATCTTAATATTAATGAGGTCCCTTTACATTCTACCGTTATACATGATGTGCAAATATTTAGTTACAAATGAAAATACAAATACCTTTTTTTCTTTCATCTTAATGAAATATATTTCTAAAGTATATTTAAAAATGTGCATGATATTAAAATAATTGCATAATAATGGTATCACATTATCACATTTTACGGCAGCGCGTTTCGTTATCTATTCTTAGAAATTACAAAAGGTAACCGCCATGGTCGCATACCTGTGCGGCGCGGGGAGGGTCTACATACCCCCTCCCCCCCTACTCCTTATCGCCCCGCGTGCGCGCAGGTTACTTTCACTTCAATCCTGTACTTCGGTTTGTTAAGTGCGCATCTTCCTGTATTGTTTTTGTGAATATTGTTTTTCACCCTCGCTCGTTTTTTGGTTCATTGGATCTTCTTAATACGACTACTTTGGCTTGAATTTATGGATTACGATTTGCTGCAATAACATTCTTCCTGTCTGTCTACATCAAATAATACGGTAAGTCAACATTTATTACTTTTTAATGTTTTGGCTAAAGTTATTTATTTTATTTCTTGTAGGGAAACAAACAGTAAGTTAGATATAAAGAAGAACATTAATGTATATATTATTTTATCTTAAACTAGCAATTTGACGTTCTAGATGCAATTGTATGAACTTGATATTTTTTAGTGGAGTTTTTAAGATAATTATTGTGTATGAAACGTAGTTAAAGAAAAAAACATACGCATTTAACTTTTGGTTCAAATATAAAAGTGAACTTCAATACTACCAAGCATAGTAATGTTATATCATTGGTGTCATAAAGAATTGCTAAGGTGGACGAATTCTATCAAAATATATTATTTTTCTGGCCGGTTCTTTTAATATTTGAACCAAAAAGGAATATGTCTTTTGCGCATTGACTAAAATGCGAAAAAAAAATTTCAATAACAATGATGTTACGCGTGTTCATATTATATCTAACCGTTTTTCTTTATTAGAGCGTAAAATGAAAGAATAAAATCTTTAAATCGATACAATCGATGCACCTAGCTGGAATGCGCGCACCTCTCCCGCTTTCCTTTCCACCTCCCTGTATCTATAAAGGTTCGTTATTCCTTTTGAGGCATGGAAAACTTAAAATTTTATTTTATTTTAGGTACTTGCCATCGTACATCTTTTTGGAGACCAGTAAGATTGGAGATGGCGAACAAGCCTAAGAAAGCAACAGTACAAAGTTGGATTGGACTTCATCCTGAATTATATTACGACCCGGCCAGTAATTTGATTTACTGTTCTAAGTGCGAGAGCAGTATAACAGCTAAACTTAGTAGTGTCAAGAGGCACGTTAAAGGTCCGAAACACAAAGGGACAAATAAAAAACCAAATGAAGAATTTTATTTGGACCTAGTACAATTTCTCATATTATGTAATATACCTTGGATTCAAGTAAACAACCCCGCTTTCAAAAAAATCTTCCATAAATATATTTGCTGCAATTGTACAAATCGACAAAAGCTTCCTGAGCAATCATTGCTGAGAAAAGTTTATTTAGATAAGATTTTTAAAACTAAAATTGACTCGATTTATGAACAAATTGCAAATCAAAAGCTGTGGGTATCTTTAGACGAGACAACTGATTTTTTAGGCAGATACATGGTACATTTACTTGTAAAACCTTTAAATGCGATCACACAAAAACCATTTTTAGTTGCTTGCAAAGTACTAGAAATTGTTAGTGGGAGCACAATTGCCCAATTTGTAATAGACTGCTTTGAAAATATGTGGTGCGATTTGTATGAATCCAAAGTAGGAGACGTTGCTGTATTATGCACTGATAGTGTAGCATATATGCTAAAAGCGGGACGTGTGCTGAAAAATTATTTGCCCAACATGATACACGTCACTTGCTTAGCACATGCACTGAATCTCGTGGCAGAAAAAATACGATACGAATACTCAGATGTAGATGAATTAATTTCAAACGTAAAAAAATATTTTTAAAATCACCTAATAGAGTGCGCTTGTTAAAAAACACCTTTCCCCACATGCCGCTTCCTCCAGAACCCGTTATTACAAGATGGGGTACTTGGAGGCAGTGTCATATTATGCAAAATATTATGATCAAATTAAAACAATTGTAAATCTTTTAAGAAGTTCCGACGCGCTATCTATTAGGTGTGCCAAAAATGTTCTTCAAAAGGAAAACTTGAAATCGGACTTGGACTACATTGAGGAATATTTTAAAGATATACAAATTGGATTAAAGAAATTACAAAAATCGAATTTAACTCTAACGGAATCCTTTGAAATATTTGATCACGTGAGAACTGTGCTTAGCTGGTGTTCATCTGAGCTTATAAAAAATAAACTCGTAAATGTCATGGACAGAAATCCCGGTTTAGATAAAATTAGAGACATATGTGAAGCGATAACAGCAGGAAAGGATGAGCGATCATACTATATGTACGCGCCTTTAACCTCAGTTGATGTTGAAAGGTCATTTTCAACTTATAAATGGATTCTTAACATAAAAAGAAATCGCCTGACAGTTGAAAATATAGAAAAAATTATGATTGTGTATTTTAACTTAGATGACTCATCTGACAAAGAAAATTTCGGTTCTGATACTGAACTTGACGAATCGAATCACGATGATTAAATTAAAATCGTTCTTTATTTTTTATGGTATTTGTAACACAAATAAAGATTTTCAAATTCTTAGCAATTTTTGATGCATCAAGTTCTTTATCAAAACCGAACAGTTAGTAGTTCAGTATTAAAACTGATTGTCCTAAATGCTTCAAATATTAATTTGTAAACTTCAAAGGTTAATTTGTACTTTGATTTGAGTAAAAATTGCATCCCTCAACGTCAGTAAAATAAATATGACATAGATATTTAAAGATAGATAAACATAAATTTGTTTCTTAAATCTTTTCTTCTGTACATTTTGTTTCATGGTTTCCAATTACGTCATATTTTAAAATAATATAAATATACATATATTTGTTACAACAATATTCTATGTGTTTTATTTTTCCTTTAGAGCCCATTAATTATTTAATGAACCTAGAGCGATATCGACCGGCGATTTTTGAGCATTTTTTCTTTCGTTTTTTTTTGCATAGAAATCTCCAAAAATCGCCAGACAATATCGGTGGTGTGAAAAGACCCTTACGTTTTTTTTTTTTTTAACTAGTTAATGCCCGCGGCTTTTCCCGCGTGTACTATTGTTTTTGTATCCCATGGGAACTATACTTTTTTTTAATAGGAAGTAGCATATGTGCTATTCCACACCTTAATCTATATCATTACCAAAATCAGCATTTTCAGTGGCACTGAGTAATGGACATCCATACAAACTATCACATTTATAGACAAACTTTAGATAAATATAGACGAATTACTTATTCCAAATAACACATTTTTTTAAATGTATTTAAGTGTTGTCTCGAAATTTCGAGACAGATGTGCCGGAAATAATTTAGTCCTAAGGAAGTCTCCGTTTCTTGTCTCTGTTCTTCGAAGTTTAGGCTAATAGGCACTACCTATTCCTATCACTGTATGATCACAAACTAAACTAAATTTAAGTTCAGTGCATCTTTTTCTTTCTATTTCATTAAGAAGAGGACAGAAGATACATTTTAGTTTAGTCCTGTCAGATTAATCAGCGCCTGTCACTACTCCATACAAGTTTAGACGTGATTAAAAACTTGCCTACTAAAATTACGTCAAGCGCTGATTAATTTGACAGGACTAAACTAAAATTTGTTTGCTGTCCTTTTCTTAATGAAATAGAAAGAAAAAGATGCACTGAACTTAAATTTAGTTTAGTTTGTGAACAAGGGAATCGGCACCAATGTCAAAATCTTGACAAAAATGTAGGTAAATTAGAGGGGTTTTGGACTGAGATTAGAATGCGAACGTTCCTAAATGTACGGGAATGGCGCCTCAGGGGGGCACCCATCCTGCCGGGGTCGCGCGAAGGTACTAATGGGTCACCGAGGCCCCTGGCAACACAAGCAACAGGAAGGAATACGGGTGGGTTTTAGTCAGTCTGACACACCCTCCCGCTCCGCCCAGAGCGCCCAGAGCGGGAGAAGTTACTTGATGATTTCCCATACAAAAAAAAAGGGGGGCACCCATCACCTCATAAAGCAGTATTATTTTATTAGGAAAAAAACACAGTTACTACACGATGAGAAAGTGATGGAGCTGTACAGGACTTATAGCTCCATCTCTTTCTCACGCCTGTAGTAATATTGAAATGATAGAAGAGGTGATGGTTGGCCCTCTGGTGTTGTTACATTGAGTTCATCAACATCGTTCTCTATAACATCAGTCAAAAGGAATCCAACCAGTGCTGCAGTGGGGTACTTGTTTAATACACATAATATGACAAGTGATAACAATGGGTTTCGTTTTGACACGTCCATTGAGTTATTTACGTTGTTGAGCAGATGAATTTTTCAAACCTATGAAGCAATGGATTAGCAATATCCTTCAAAACTCTCGGATTGTGATTCAGTGAGCTATGCAATGAGGGTCTGAATTGATCAAAACCTTCTCGGACTAATCTTGTATCAATATTTTGACATTGCAAACAGACACTTAAATTTTATTTATTTGTATAGTTGTATGGGATAGAAATAACCTTCATTCATTTACCTTAAATAAAATTGGAGTGTCTGTTTGTAATATTAAAATAACCGTTTTTTCTAATTTTTTTTTAATTTTTGTTTTTCTGTCTGTTTGTTCCGGCTATATATATCTCTGAAACAACTGGACCGATTTTGACGGGACTTTCACTGCCAGATTGCCGATGTTATAAGGAGTCTTTCATTCAAGCAAAGTGAGGAATAGGATTGAAAATATAATTCTTTATCCTTCCTTGCTACAACGGTTTCACCTATTATAAGTCCTTGACCCAATTGTTTTTTTTTTGTCTTTAGTTTATCTGTATTATCCCACTGCTAAATAGGGATAGGTCTCCCCCATACTTTTCCAATTTTCTTTATGGCCAATCGGTCAAAATCAGGAACTACACCAAATAGCCAATCCAAACCAATCAAATCCAATCGTATTAAAATGATTATTTTATTTTTTTAAAACAACCCTCTATTTTTAGTCTCGATTTTTTTTACTTAAATGTAGTAGGTACCTATTGTTATGTACGGAAATGAACAAAAATAGAGAGGGCCTTCTTAACCGATTGCGGTCGGAATTCAAAGGTCATGCTTATCGTTAGGATTCGCATTTTGACATCAAAATATAATAGGTATCGTGACAGGTATTCAGTGAGGGTGACTTTCGGAACTTCAAGGTCTTCCTTATAATCCGGTACCTATCACATGATCGGGAAGCCAGATAGCAAGACATTCGGATCGGGTTATTATTATATGACAAATTAATAGGTGATGATAGCAGATATTACTAGGTAAAGTACCTAAATAACTGATTAAGAAGATTCTGGACCCCATGGACAGGTAGTCTACAACTCATGGTTAGGCAGCGCATGTATGCGAGGATGCAGCCCTTCAGTTCGCAGGTTTCCTTTCCACCAGTTTTTCCAGGAGCCTATGATGATGATGGAGAAGTTTATGATGCTTGTATATAACAACTAGAGTAGGTCAACGTCGGCTATCGCTGAAAACCATCGCTGGGGCTCTGTCTCGCATAGGGTCGCAATATTATGCTGAGCGATGTCCGTTTTGCGTGGACATGACGCATATTTTTCCCCAAATTGTTTCTTTTTTTGTATTTGTGTTCTTTCTTTGCGTCATGTTTACCGTAAATAAACGTATTTTCTTTCTTGTTTTTTTCTTTTTTACTTAGGTAAATATTTTCGAATAATTCTTGCCGATTCACAAAAGAAAAGAATCCTCATCCATCCGCCATAACAAAACATAACGAAGACTGTTACATCACGTTTCTACATACCAGACCTAGCAGAGCCAATAAAAACGTAATACTTTACTATTCTCTGAATAAACAATGGCTGGCAGGTGTATTTTCTTAAATAAAGGAGACATATTTTTCTAGTCACGCTATATCTACATAACAAGAATTCAAATAACTGTGAAGAACAAAGTGGGAGTTAATTGCAAGATAAATAGTATCTATGACAACACGTAAAGATTATAAACGACTGAGCTAGTGAGGCCAACTGACCAAGGGCTTCATTTGTATCTCAAATCTTCCTTGATAATGCATCAAACTGTTCACAAATCACTGGATGGCTTACATGGCGATTTAAAGTACGCGTAATTTTTATTCGTCAAGTTCGTAATTGTCCTTTTCGAAACTAGGGTATCCGAATTATCTTTGCAGGTACTGATCACAACCACACCTCATCACAAGTGACACAAGAGCAATAATTTTCTATTGTGCCTGCTGTGTGGCGATCAGTGTTAATAAAAGTAAATTGGCAAAAGTGTATTAGCGCGTAGGAGGAGGATACCGCTGCCCATCCTCTCGACCTTAACTCTAGACTATTCTAGAGTATATCTATTTCTACGTGGATTGGTAGGTATACTTATACTCTATCTACCTTTTTAAGTTCTATCTACACACTTTCGGATCAGGCCCTTCCCGTCTCCAGGCCTTCCAAGTCAGTACTTTTTAAGTGAAAGCATGCTTTGGATTTTGAACACTGACAGCCCAGGGAGGTCTACTCCTCGGAGGACTGCTAGAAATGCCTACGGCATTAAGTCCGCCTCTGTACATTTTTGTGCTTAAAGTATTAAATAAATAAATACTCCTTAAGCACGAAATCCGTAGTTTCGGCTGAAGTTCGGGCGATTCCTAGTCCTTATCACCTACGGACATAAGATTAGTTTGGGGCCCAAACTAAGAATGAATGACAACACGATTTGACAGCTGTCCCTACTCCCGATGTGTTTAAGGCCGTCCAAAAATGTAATTAGTCGGATGTAAGGGTTCTTTACTCCGAACTTTCGAACTACTTTCGGACGGGCCCGTATCGACATTGCCGGATTTCCCCCAGATACGACTCAGAATCCGAAAACTGTGTGCTTAACTTGCTTTAGTTTGGATGGCCTCGATTACGCAAGGTATTAGGGCCTGAGGGTCTATCCACCCCTAGACCCTCATATACTTGAAAATCCAACTCCTCAGTACGTCCAAATCCATGTCCAAAAATGTAATTGTGATTTTTTTACATCACGAATGCCGCACTGCCTAATAGAGAATTGCGTTAAAGTCTTTGTATTGATCAGGAAACGTTTTCCCAATGGAGAAAGTAGATACATAATCCTATATATTGCCGTCACGGTGTTTACCAATGCGACATACTGATGAGACGAGCTGGCTAAACATGGTAATTTGAATTCTTCTACTGTGATGTGACGTGTTTTATTTGACAGGGAAAACTGTACTGATTAAAACTATGATGGTGTTTCGTATAGGTCGATTTTAACCTAGAGGAACATCAACTTGCTCTACTAAAAATGTCAAGTGGTCCTAGGTTTTGGTGGCTTTACCTTTTGTTCTTCAGTCCTAAAGTTGGCCTGGCTTTCAAATATCAGGGTTAGTTTTTCGTTTTTGTCCACTATGATCGGTCTTGGACTCTTAGGGTCATCAGGACACCTGCGTTGTTATTCGCTGGTCTAAAAGAATTACCACTTATCTTTTATACAGAAGTATTAAGCAATCCACTAAGTGGGGTTGCACTTTGGATTAATACCTCAGTAAGGAGAACATACTGTTTAAAACGTTATCTCTGAACTTAGTTTAAATAATTCTGCAGTATTTAACATGTGAATATTCATGACCTTCTCGCTGATATCGTTGGCACTTAGTACGAGAACCAGAATGTTTAGATGGTAGGTAATCTAAACGATTTCGTCCACGATTTGACGAAGTTAAGAAGTAAGGAATTTGCATACGTAGTGAGATCCTTGACAGAAAGGAAGATTGTAGAATGCCAGGACTCAAAAGTATTTGGAAGTTTTGTGATTTAGCATAGATTTCCAATAATTCTTCGACTGTAAGCATGACGCTATATGCAATAGGTATTAGGAAATATTTAACTTATCCTCTAAAAACTTATTGAACTTCTTATAGGTGTAATGTACGCTTCTTTAAAATAATTAACTTCTAAAAACTTTTCGGGCTTCTAATGATGCTCACTTTGTTTTAATAAATGAGCCTTTTATTCTTTCTGATTTTTTCTCACAGTTGGTCAAAAAATGTTCTCCATTACATCGATATACGTCACGGTCAATTCTCCAACTGCAACTATAAGTTTGCAATTGCATTTTTTGTTATATGTTACATCTACAAATTAACGATTTTCAGACTTTTTTCTTTATTTGTGCTGTGAGACCTTGCTTCTTGCCAAATTTAATGGTGGACCTAGAATAGGTCAACGGGAAGTACCAAAATATGTCGCATAAATGTCCGTATTTTTCTATTGCGTTGACTTAGAAGCTTGATTTAGAGCTCCAAGGGACCTTAGACCTACCTACTTGATGTTATTTTTAACTTGATAGATCCATGCATTCTTGAGAAAAAGGGTCTCGACAGACAGACAGACAGACAGACGGACAACGAAGTGATCCTATAAGTGTTCCGTTTTTTTCTTTTGTGGTACGGAACTGTACAAAAAATAAAAACTAGACACTAGGCAGAGCAAAATTCAGAAATGTATTATTCTTTGTTTTTAAAAGCTAAGTTGTAGTCTTAGCCATTTTCCTAGGTCACTATGTGCATGTTGTCTACAATCTCTACACCGCGTTCTGGTGGAATAGCTGGCTAATCTCCAAATCTACTTACGGGATTTTAGTAAACCACTATCTAATCTAGTTAAACCTATTTTTTGGGAAGGTTACCGTGCTAATACTGCTAATTAACACGTAGGTAAAACTAGGGATTCATTTGTTAAATCTAAAAGTATATATTTAGGCGTAGATAGGTACAGTCAGCCTCAAAAAGATGTATGTACAGTCGCCAGCACATCAAGTTATCAAAAACTGTCAAATGTTCTCATTCGATTTTGAATTAAACCTGCAACATTTTAAGATTTTGATTGAGTAGGTAACTCAATAATTATACAAATATGGATTATGGTTTGTGGCCACACATGTATAAAATATTACGGAACAAAGATTGTAGACAATAAGGCTGCCCGTCCACGTCCGATAATTGGTGACCGATTTTTGTAGGAGAAAAATATAACGTACTGATGGCAATAGTGCAACGCACACGTGTGAGAGCACCCTTATCCAAATGAATTCTGAGGCTGAATGAACCTACCGAAACGTTATTTAAGTATGAATATACTCACGTTTAAATTTCAGGTTTGCCCGACTAGGTATGACTTCGAACGGTGATCTTACAGTCAGAGTCAGGAGTTAACTCTAAAAAATACATGGGGAAAACTGTTACATAGATAAGTAGGTAAGTACCTATGTCCCACGAAAGCATCTTAGATCATAATTATAGATAAGTTATACTTAAAACATAAAATAATAACAAAAAATTATAAAAAAACATAAAATTTTGTTCACGAGGCTTTTCCGACCGAAGTTTCGGTTTTGGCCCAAAAATCATGTTTCGGCCAAAAAACAGCCGAACCTTTCGGCCGTGCCGAAACTTACAACATCGTACTTTCGGATCGCGTTCGGCTAACGTCGTTTGCGCTCGGCATGCGCCCCGCTCGGATGGGTGAATAACTCAAAGCATTTCTTTTAAATTAGGTATATAATTAGATATATTTGAATTAGCCTTTCGAGATGATTGTGATTATAAAAATTAAAAATAAAACTGAAAGAAAATACATCATAGCATGATTATGATTATCATATTTTAATAATAAACTTGTTTTATTTTATACCATCTACAATATTAACAAGTCCCTGAAAATATTGAGGAGTATTACAGTTAATGTAACATTTTCACTTTTTAGGGTAGTTAAATTTTGACCCAGTGTCACTAACAATGTTGAAATTTCAATTCCATAAAATTTGAACGTAAAAACCTATTATATTAGGCCGGCGAGATGTTTCATTTATCAAATATCTGGAAAGAACGGCCCATTTATTGAAAGTTCGTGGGGATCACCCTGATTAGGATAGATTTATTGGATGGAATCAAACAAGGCAGATGGTAGTACATGGCGACGGGGCTTTTTATTGTTTACAGATGTCACAGATAGACCACAGATTACACAGTTCATTTTGACACGGAGTACACCACTGTTACATATTAATGAATATGCCACAGGCTGACTTATATATGAGGCCATGAGAACCATAGTGGCCTAATTCAATGGACAAGCTTTTTGAGTACCATAGAAAATAAAAACAGTATTTTTTTAATCAACTAGCACTCTTCAGAATACATACTTTTTATTACTTTTATGTTTTATTTGACCTATTAATGTTCCAATTTATGATTTTAATAGTGAGAAAATAGCTTTATTGCTATTTTTCTACATTTTTTACACAGATAGGCCACTTTGGCAGTAGGTTTTTATAAAAAGGTTAGAAAAAAACGGTTGTTAGGCCAATTGTTTATTAAAAAACACTTAAATAAACAGCAACAGCAATAATAATAAAGGTATACTTAGTCACTATCAATGTCATCCTCAACATCTATGACATTTCTTACTGACACATTATCTTTGATACTGGTATACTTAAAAGCTGTGATGCACTGGAGGTATAAAAGGCAAAAGATCGAATAAGTTCTTTTTTTTCTCACAACTGATGGGTTTTCCATCAGGGTATAAAGGATCCAGCTTAATACCAGTCAAATCTGTGGAGCCCCTTTTCTTTAAATCTACATTTTCAAATAAAACATCTTCATTATTAGAATATTTAAAAAATAATTTAAATGGATGCATTTTAACAAAAGCCACTGCATGCTGAGCCACTGTACCTTTGATTTTTCAGCAGTTATCTTCCTGTTGGTAATGTTATTATTCTTCAGCTTTTTTGTTGAAATAAAGTCATCTTTTGTCATTTTTATGATAAAATGGGTTCCTGTCCCTAGCTGCCTTAATAACACTAGTCCAGTCATCCGGTAAGTAATTATTTTTGAAAAACTTTTTCTTTTTCTCCACCAATCCAAAATCTTGGTCACATGCTAAGTATGAGCGCCCACTGACATAGAACTTATGGTCTATGTTATCTACTGTGTAATATGGATGGGCAACAATATACTGGCAAAGAGAAGCCATTTTAATATTTCTATTTTGACCACCGCACTGGTCTGAGCACATAATTAACTTTTTAGTCTTGACTTTGTCTTTGATGAACCAATCTCCTGAGGACCCCTATAAGCTATAGTTTCATCCCAGACATACATTGTGACTTCATCATTATGAGCATTGTGAATTCCCAGGCAGTAAGTCCAAAGCTGCCTTTTATAATAGCAAATTCCTGTAGAAATCAGTAAAAAACAGGAGTAGGTAAAGTTTTCAAGAGATCAAATACGAGTACTATAACTGTTAAATCAGAATCATCGGCAGCTCTATTCTTATCTATCTTAAAATTATTTCTTGCAGATTCAGCCTTTAAGAGCCTTTTTTTCTTCCTTGGCAACTGAGTCGATGTCGACTACTCTGATAGAGGGCTTAAACCATAGTGGCCTATCTTACTTAGGCCAGTATGGCACCTCAAATTTAGATCACAGACTAAAAACCGTAACAGTGATTATGCTGCCATCTAGTGAATATTCGTTGTATCACATTTAGGCCACTCTGGTTCTATCAAAATGATCAATTTGAACTGGAAAAAATCATAAACTCAATATTGTAAAAAAACGAGTTAGGCCACTATGGTTCTCATGGCCTCATATATACATTAGATGATTACAGAGCAAATATTATGTTCCTTTACATTCGGACTTCGGGGAGGGAAAATATTCAAGTGTGATTTTTTCTGATAATGATTCTATCTCAATACGTCTAGCGCCACACACTTTTCTGTGTCAAAAATAGGAACTAATGAATGTTGCCACTTAATTTTTAACACCATTGACATTTTTATTCATCGTTTTAATCACTTTTATAAAAGGTTCGGTTTGGGTTTGGGTTTCGGCCGAAACTATAATCAAACCGAACCTTTGGTTTCGGTTTCGGCAAAAAACATGTTACGGTCGAACACCACATATTATGCTTTGGTCAGTTTTAGAGAACCTAATCATTATAGCCTAACCTGGTTAGGTTTTATAAAACTTTGATCAAAGCATAGTTACCAACAAATTATAAAATTAATTCCAGAAACTTGTTAATGATTCTAGAACTATTAACATTTCCTGGAACAATTTCTCACTATTATTATAGGCGATGAATAAAGTAGAGGTACTTTCAACTTTCTCAAACTATCAAAGATTAATTTATTGTCTATGATTGACGACCGAATTTACTTACTTAAGTTATTTATTACAGACGACAAAAACAAGGCATTTAAGTTAATAGGCTTGTTTAGCTCAGCTCATTTCCGGCATCGCTCCTTAGTAAGCGGAAAATGGAAACGTCCGATGGGAAAATATGATAGTGCTATCGAGTTCTGCTTCGCTTCCACTTAATTTTTGTATGTGGTAATATGTTATCTACTTGTTTTTTGTGCTGGCAATATTGTGTTACCAACAAATATGGCCTAATATATCAAGAAAAAGTTTTGTCCTTCATTACTTGCCTATTAATTTTGATATTCCCCCCTAAAGCACTCACTTTTACGCAACACATATTTTCGAATGTTTTATTAAAACGAATTTTCGAATTTCACAATTTCTAGGAATAAGACCTGGAATTAGGCACTCTAGGAATAACATTTTATTTAAGTAACTTTCCGTTATTATTATAACGTCCATCACCACTTTTTTTTTTTTGGGTAGCAAATTATCAAATAACTTCTCCTGCTCTGGGCGGAGCGGGAGGGTGTGTCAGACTCTTACTGACTAAAACCCACCCGTGTTCCTTCCTTTGCCTGTGTTGCCAGGGGCCTCGGTAATCCTTTCGAACTTTCCCGCGACCCCGGCAGGCATCGGCCCCAGTGGACCCCTACACTTGTGCTGACGACATCTCTTTGAGGAGCGCGTGGAACACAACGCGCCGTCGACCCGGGCCTGGTCCTTACCGGACTGTGAGCTACCCATTGCTCACCGTCCGCAAACCCGCGCCTACGGTGGCCGGAAATCCGCCCGGGATTCCCGACGCCCAGGGCGTCTCCTGCGGCGGCTAGGGGCGAGAGGGCGCGAAATTTGCCTTCCCACCTCCTTCTTCGCGAGCATTACTGCTTCGCAGAAGGAGGTGGCGGCTGCCCATGCCCGGGATCTCGCTCCGTACCATGGCCTGAACCAGGGCCGGACGCGAGAGTTCTCTGCCGCCGATCGCCTCCACGAGCACACGGCGGTGCTCTGCCCAAGCCGGGCAGACCTCCACCGCATGCTCCACCGTGTCCTCCGGGCGATTCACATAGTGGTGACATCCAGGCGTTTCCTCCCGCCTTATCCGACACTGCGAACCTCCCGAAACTGCCGTGTCCGGTGAGAACCTGCGTCAGGAGGAAGGTGTGGACTCCATGGCGCCTCTCTAGCTACTCCTCAAAGAGGGGACTTTTTTTTATTTTTTCACCACTGCTCTCAAAACGGTGAAGGAAAACATCGTGAGGAAGCCGGCATGTCCTAGAATCGAAAATTCTAAGACACGTGATGTGACATCTACCAACCCGCACGGGGCCCGCGTGGTGGATTACGGCTCTCTCCCTCTCACAGAGAGACCTGTGTCTCAGCAACCAGAACATTATAGGCTGATTACGTACATATTATGTATGTTTGTAACTTTCGGTTCAAAGGTAATTCAAAATACATTTCGAAGACGTCAAATTGCAAACGTTCTTTATTTAATTTTATAATGTGTGTTGTAAATGGGTTCTGAATTTCACTACATGTTAGACACCTATCGTGTTACCCACAATCTGGGTTGTGGATGTCGGATAGGCAATCGCTCCATGTAAAATACTGATATTCAACTCCATCCGGTAAGACTGGAAGCCGACTCCAATATAATTGAGAAAAGGCTAGGCAGATTGAGTTATTTATATATAGTTATATAGACACCTGCTATATCCTAGCAGTTAGGTAATTGTATATTTTTTCTACCCACATATTTTTTCACGTGAGTGTATCTACGTGACGACTTACGTTACGTAATTACGGGTTGCCCACAAAACCTATACATAATTAATCAACCTAGATAATGTTTCTAGTGCTGGCCTCCACTCTGTGAGAGGAAGTGTGCCCTAATCCACCACGCGGGCCCAGTGCGGGATGGTGGATGTCACATATCTTCGATTTTTTGGTTCTAGGACATGCCGGTTTTCTCACGATGTTTTCCTTCACCGTTTTGAGAGCAATGGTGATGAAATTAGCGGTTCGAACGTGTCGACCAACAACTCGTAAGTCGTTGCTATACCACTGCTACCACATCTCTATTGGGCCACCACAGCTCTTTGTTGTTCATATACTTACATGAATATTTTCACCCCCTGGAAGATTACCAGTCAATTTAAAATCAGCCTGTAGGCAAGGCTGGGCAAAATACATGCTTTGCTTTAAATGGAATACAAATTAAAAAATAGTTTCTCGCATGTATTTAAAATACGAAATATTATCAAGTCGTGTATTTGAAATATACAATACAAAAAATAGTATTTTAACTTTTTTATATAAAATAAAAATTACGAAATACATTCAGAGCCTTTTAATATAATAAATTATTGTCGTAAGTGTCCCCTAATGTATGAACAACTTTAACTTACGCACTTGAAAGTATCATATTGCTTAATTATGTAATTTTGGAATATGGCACAAGTACTAGGTACAAAACCCTATAACAAAAAGAGAAAAACAAGCATTATAATAATATAATCTATAGATTTTTGGTATTGCAGGCCACAAACCAATAACCTGAAATATGGTGTACCTAACTTTTGTTTGTCCCCACCGGCGATGTCAAAATTCTCTAAATTATAATGTTTGTTTTCTCTTTTCAGTTAGATATGTCTTTTTGCAGTCGATTTATTTGTTTTTTATAATAATTTGCTTTATTGTTTTTATTCATAAGACTAAATGTATATATGTTAAAATGTATTTTGAAGGCATAAGTAATTAAAATACTACCTAACTACAAAATACCTCAGCGTCAGATATTTGAAATACCAATTACAAATTACATTTTTAGGGAGTATTTGAAATACAAATACGTATTGGTATTTCAAATACGTATTTAAATTACAAGTAATTCAAATATTGCCCAACCCTGCCTGTAGGTACCTAAGTGTATTATTATTGATCGTTCGATAGTAATTATAAACTTAGAGAAAGTGATGTCCAAGAAGCGAAAACGGTATCAACAAAAGACATAATCTCAAACAATATCTTCTTGTTCGATACTTTTCGATGACAGTGAAAACTCTATTGTTCTCAGACTTGATTCGCACGGATTGTGTTAACACGACTCTTTTGTGAATGTGGCACAAATCGTTGCAAGTAATTATGAATCTTATCGAGATAGAAATAGGGGTTAATTGAGCTTGAAGTGTTTGATTAGTGGTTAGAAATTAATATGGTGGTAATTAATGGATCGCATAATTAAACGATAGCCAATTAACTGTTGGCATGTACTTACAGTGATTGAAGCCTTTTTATTAGGTGCTTACAGAGCTTGCAATGATACCTAGGACCAACCTAACATACTAACACATGGACAACCGCCCCAAAAAGATATACACACGGGTATGGATCCTTTTTTTTGTTTACAACCATTGCTCCTTAGCTTTGTATCCACCGTACAGATACAAAACATAGAATGCAATTTATTTAACCAAAACAAAGTTAAAATTTCGTCCCAAAATGATCCAGATTTCAGATGTTTTGGGACAAAAAGTTTACTTTGTTTTGGTCAAATAAATTGTAACTATACTATTTTTTGTACCTATATCGTGGATTCAATGTTATTGAACAAAGGTTGTTAACAATGAAATGGTTCCTTGTCCATTTATACATCTTTTTGGGGTTGACTATCTAAGTTTATTACGAATTATGAGATTTTAGTTTAGTAGTCATTTATGGAAGAAATTTATTAAGAATTACGTTTTTTATTTCTTAGTCACAGAACTCGCAGATGCTAACCGTACCTATCTAGGCTGTAATAAGGTGCAGTTTGCATCGAAAACCAAACACATACGGTCTATAAATAAATAAATATTTTCCTGATTTAATCCTGAATGGGACTGAAAAATAACCTATATGAAAGTTTTATTTTTCTACCAATTAGTCGCGTCACCCTGTGTCTACGAGGCTAGGAAGTTTCCTAACGACAGGTTTCAAGAACCCTCGTAGGTATTCCCGCGGTGTGCCCTACGTGCCTAGATAGAGTTGTAAATATAGGTACCGTATAATACCGAATCACTATGTATTATACCGGTATAATACAATAAAATACTGTATGATTTGTATTTTTAATTCTTTACATTTCGGCTTAAATCATTCATCAATCAATCACTTTTATAACACACAATATAGCATAGCTAAATGATAATGCAAGGTAAACGGAAATAGTTTGGCTCACAATGTTTCCCTTTGTTGCTTGCCCGCCGCTCGATCATTCGGCGACTCGATGCGCTCATCCCGTCCCGCGTCTTTCACGTTGAATTGATTGAATCGCTCCATTGAACGCACGCGAGTAGCGAGCAAGACGGTGTATCCATTTCATTCTACCTACCTGCCTATTCTCTTGCGCAGCACTCGCGCGCGCGTTTTGACATGACTTTGTATTTGTATGGCATAAAAGTAAAATCACATTTAAGTAGGTATATTGTAAGTACGTAAGTACTATCATTGATAGTTGTGTTTTAAACGTGTCTCGTTAAAAATAATCTCATCATAGACAAATCAACAATCGACATGGCGAAACTATAAGGGTTCCTTGTTTACTACGGAACCCTAAAAAGGAGGAGGTTCTCAGTTCGACAGAATATTTTTTTAAATGTATTTTCCCCGGTTACACGAAGATGGCTGGATCGATTTGGAAAATTGTTTTATTGTTTGAAAGGGTTAGGTATACTTCCTAGGTGATCCCACCGACGTCAGGTCAGGATCTAATGATGGGATCCTAGAGAAATCGAGGGAACTCTTCAAATATTATAGGCACACCTATAGCGATTGGGGTATTTTTTATAGTAACTAGCGTATTCAAACATCTAGGGAGTTTTATTTAGATAGATTCGCGTCTAGATCTTGATTTCGTGAAGCTAAAAGCTTTTTAATGCACAACACAAACACAGCACCACTCGACAACTACCAACTCGGCGGCATTCTTTATTTTCTGCCTACCCCCATGGGGAAACGGCGCAGCGTCAGTTTATGGTTTGACAGAAAATATCGAATAGTTTCAAAATTGATTAGTTGTTGATTTCCGAGAATAAGGCATGGGTTTTTAAACTGGCTGTAATTATTAAACTGCAGGTGCTGTGCTACATTCGATTCGATTCCAGTCTTCAAATACTCAATCGAAAGGAATTGCTTAGAATTATTGTTAAATTATTATTTATTCGATATAAATAAGAGTCAAATTAACAGTCATCCGATTCAAAATCACTTAAAGATGTCTACGGCAGTATCTTACTCCAGTGAGCTGGCATTGGGTTAGTCTTTGTGTAGAATCAAAATGACACCAATAAAAGTTATCAATTGTATCCTTCCAGTCGAAAGGATAAGCAGAAGTCATATATCACCTTCCCGCCATCGACATCAAAGTTTTATCAAAGTTTTGTATCGTATTGTTATATGATTATTTACGAGTTTCATAACAACCTCCTGAAATGTTTTGCAGGTTCAAAACTGCATCTTGTATAAAGTGGTGCATTGACTACTTTCCAAATCATCATCGATTCACTGCACCTATTATTTCCAACGACCCTGAAGTCATATTACAAAAAGTTTGCACTTCACCTCACCGCCATCGCCATCAAAGTTCTTGTCATCAATACTGTCGCAGTCTCACAGAATGTGTATGTAAGTGTTGGCCGCGGTGATTGTCTTGTTTTGCAACTCATCATCGACCACCACTCACCCACTCACTCACTCACTCATCACCACTGCACCTATTATTTCCAACGACCCTGAAGTCATACCTATTACTAAAAGCTAGCAATTTTGTCCTTCCAGTTGAAAGGATAAGCAGAGGTCGTCTCACCTTCCTGCTATCCTCGTCAAAGTTCGTGTCATAATATTGTCGCACACTCACAGAATGTTTATGCAGTTAACCGCGGTGCTTTGTCTACTTTTCCAACTCATCATCGATTCACTGCACCTACTAATTATTTCTAACGACCCTGAAGACATATTAAATATGAGCGTCCATTCATCGATTGAACATCAACGGCCAGCCCTTTTTTTATTAATCTTTATAGTAGTAAATCAAGGTAAAGCGTGAACACATGTAATAATACGGGCAGGCCACAAACCCCAATACTTTCATATCAACCATAGTGTGGCATTTGGGTCATGGTCCTGACCTAGGTCTGACCTGACCAACCCTGCCTCACCACAGACCAGCTGACAGCTACTCATGCATGTCAAACCCCATTTATAACAAAACTTTATTAATCCACCCTACAAAGAAATTATGAAAAGTTCCGCTTTCGATTTCATCAAATTAGTTAATCAATCCATCCTTGAAAACAATAAATCGAATCGGGTAATCGATTCCCACGATTAGGTATAACCTTTGATTGTACACCCTGTGCCATGTTATTCGATGTACCTATGAGAATTATAAAGATTATTTACGGAGGTAATAAGTTCATTTGGAACTTCTAATTCAAAGCACGCGAGTGTAAAACTCATAACCAAAATTCTTTAATTTTGTTTGTGGCGAACGGTCGCGCACTGTAGAATCAAATACTTAGATTTTCCACATTTTCTAATATAAGTTTGTAAAACTGAATTAATTAGTTGACCTAAATATCGTGTAACATAACTAAATCCCACCTAGTTCTTCAGCAGGATTAATAGTTGGTACTTGATACACATCATTGTTGCGTAAGAAATCTCATCTCTATTGCTTCACTTTTTCTTGTATTAGGTAAGCCTGTCTCTGTAAAACAACAACTACTTAACAATTTTATCTGATTTTCCCGTAAAGTAAGTCCAAGAATGTCCTCTCTTGAACATAGTTTATGAGAAAATAATCAAGTAGAATCTCCTAAAAGTTAAACTAAGTAACACTGAAGTCACTCATGCTACCAAAGTACCCAACGAATAAACAATTTATATGGAACAGTGCCATGCAACTATCAACAAAGAAACTAACTCCACTGCCACTGCTAACTGAAAATCAATGCCCTATATTCATGATACAATCAAACAGTAATTAAAGAAAATAGCGAAATTATCACGATATCAGCTTATATAAACCTTTAATGTGCCAGTTACGGTATTATCAGAATCTGTTCGACGTAGGAAGGCCGCATGCCGCACGCCTTCGTACCAGGCACATTTTGATATCTTGACTACTTGCTGGTATATGTACGTATACGGTATATATACCACCTACTCACCTATATTTTATAGCGCTAAACGGGTCATAGTTTCGTGATCAAAGCTCGTTTGTTAGGATTCGCTAACAGCTGTTTTCCTTTGATATCACTTAGGTACTGGGGAAGTTTTAATAAACACTTTGAAAGTTTCTGATTAAAGGTGCAATCAATTTCACAATTTACCGGTGTTATTAGTATACTAGTTCGAAAATAATACTTATAGGCAACTGTAAGAGTAACTAATTTGATTGCTAGGTAGGTTAAAACTGCAATGTGCATTGCATACAATTTTATTAGATTTAGATATTATCTTAGTGGCAAATAGCATTTTTTGTGACCCTGAAACTTGTAACGTAGTGTTACATAGCTCTGCGGTGAAGCCTTTGGAAATCATAACACAATATATTCGCAGTATTTACAAGAACTTCGATAATTTTCAGGCACAACTAGCCAGATTCTCATTCGACATTATAATCCTCACTGAATGCTGGCTTAATGAATACAAACCTATTCCTATTATTGAAATATACGAATCTTTTTTTCTAAGACCGCTTAATCAAAATGGCATCGTTATTTATGTCAGGAAACATAAAATGCACTGTTGAGGAACCTAAGTCAAATGACGCTAGTTTTCAATTGCTTCTAGTTTACCCAGATATTAACATATTAGCTATAGATCCCAATAGCTTTCTCAACTCATTAGAAGCGATCATACGTCCAATTACTAAACACATCATTATTGCTGGCGACATCAATATCGATATTATACCGAACAAACGACAGAAACAGTGCATCTTACCTAAATCTAACTGCAGAACTAGGGCTACTTCCGGCACACCATCTCCATCACATCCAACAACGGTTGCAAACTGTCTAGATCATATTATGCTAAGCACATCCTATTCTGCTGCGGCCTTTGTGATAGATTCAACGGTGAGTGACCACGCTTCAGTCTTCTTAAGCCTTTGTTGCGTAAATCCTGACAAAAGCAGTAACAACGTGTACAAGAAAGTTGATTATGATGCTGCCCTTGCACACCTGCAATCTGTTGATCTTTCCTTTGTTAAAGGAGACTGACGCAAATGATGCCGTCGCTCTTTTTGTTGACCATATTTCAAGTGCATTAATAGAACACTCGATCATAATTTTTCAACACTCGATCAAAATATTGCTTACCCCAGGTTTACTGCAATGTATTCGCTGCCACAGAGATAAACTTCACAAAATTTTCACAAAGAACCGATATACACAAGGTACAGAAATTTTTGTAATGCTAAGAAAAAGTTAAAAAGGAATTACGAAAAATCTGTACTAGAAAATACCAATTGTAATAAAGGTAAATAGAATGCCGACAAATCTATTATCAGTACCTCAAAGCAAAAAAAGTGCTGGGGTACACCTTTTAGTCCCACAGAAAAGTGGTTCAAGTGCTGTAAACGAGATAAATACCTACTCTAATATTAGTCAACAGCTGGCAGCTAAAAAATAACTCCAGCTCAAAATAGTTATAAAGTCATAACCCCCGTCCTGAATTAAATCATGCTACTGCCGCCAGACGAAGCCAAAGTTGAAGCGTTGATTATGAATTTCAAGAATTACTGCTACTGGTTGGGATTCTATTTCGGCCAAGTTTCTTTAATTTGCTAGACACGTTATACTCCATCTGAGAGAGAGACACACACTTTCGGAAAAATACATATAAAAAATATTAGAAAATATTTTTAACAAAAGGCTCACAAAATTTCTTAACTTCATAGTATGGTACAAGAAGAACAGTTTGGCTTTAGGTCGGGGAAAAGTACGGAGCCCTAAGTCAATTGGTAGATCACGTCATACTTAACATAGAACAAAAACAGAATTTATGCATATTTCTGTTTTTGCATATTTCTCGACTTGGCCAAAGCTTTCGACACCGTCATGATTCCTTTCCTTGTAGACAAGTTAGATAAGATCGGTGTTCGCGGGAATGCTTAATTTTTTTTTAAGGATTTTCTTTGTGACCGTACTCAAAGAGTTAAGATACAAAAATATATTAGCTCTGATACTTGGGTTACCTATGGCGTCCCATAAGGCCGTTATCTTGGTTTTTTTTTTTTTTTTGAGGGTGGGAAATCGTCAAATAACTTCTCCCGCTCTGGGTGGAGCGGGAGGGTGTGTCAGACTCTTACTGACTAAAACCCACCCGTATTCCTTCCTGTTGCCTGTGTTGCGGGGGCCTCGGTGACCCATAAGTACCTTCCCGCGACCCCGGCAGGCATCGGCCCTAGTGGACCCCTACTTTGTGCTGACGCGCCGTCAACCCGGGCCTGGTCCTTACCGGACGGTGAGCTACCCATTGCTTACCGTCCGCAAGCCCGCGCCTACGGTGGCCGGAAATCCGCCCGGGATTCCCGACGCCCTGGGCGTCTCCTGCGGCGGCTAGGGGCGAGAGGGCGCGAAACGTGCCTTTCCCTCAACCGTCCCGCCTCCTCCTTCGCGAGCATTACTGCTTCGCAGAAGGAGGTGACGGCTGCCCATGCCCTCTCGCTCCGTACCATGGCCTGAACCAGGGCCGGACGCGAGAGGTCTCTGCCGCCGATCGCCTCCACGAGGACACGGCGGTGCTCTGCCCAAGCCGGGCAGATCTCCACCGTATGCTCCACCGTGTCCTCCGGGCGATCCACACAGTGGTGACACCCGGACGTTTCCTCCCGCCTTATCCGACACAGGAACCTCCCGAAACTGCCGTGTCCGGTGAGGACCTGCGTCAGGCGGAAGGTGAGGACGCCGTGGCGCCTCTCCAGCCACTCCTCAAAGAGGGGACTTATCGCCGCAATTGTGGCGTGCCCAGCACTGGGTTGCGACAACCGTACTTTCCATGACGCCATGAGATCCCGCCGGAGCTCCGTCCGCTGTGCCGCGATTTCTCGCGGCAGCGGACTTACGCCCCGGCGTTTCGCCTCCTCGCGCCACTCCCATACGTGCGCGAGGACTTTT
Source organism: Atethmia centrago (assembly GCA_905333075.3). NCBI lineage: Eukaryota > Metazoa > Arthropoda > Insecta > Lepidoptera > Noctuidae > Atethmia > Atethmia centrago. The sequence continues at coordinate 7,224,585 of HG995384.1, forward strand.
GCCTCCAGATCCCATGGCGGCAATCCGGCAAGGAGGCTCGCTGCCTCACAGGAGACCGTGCGGTATCCTCGGACCATCCGGATGGCCATGACCCTTTGGGCCGCGCTCAACCGGCGGGCTGGCCGCAGCGCCAGAGAGCGCGCCCATACAGGAGCCCCGTAGAGGGCCATGGACCGCACGACACCCGCGTAGAGCCTCCGGCAGGAGGCGTTTGGACCCCCTAGATTGGGCAGGAGCCGCTTCAATGCAGCGCCCGCCCGCTCCAGTTTGGGAGCCAAACGTCGGAAATGCTCCACGAAGTTCCACCGGCTGTCGAGGACGAGTCCCAGGTACTTCATCGTCGACTCGACGCCGATAGAAACCCCTCCTACCGTTATTTGGGACCCCAACGGTGGCGCATTCCGAGGACCATGAAAACACATGGCCTCGGACTTGTGCAGGGCCACCTCGAGTCCCAATTGCCGGATCCTTTCGACGATTGTCGCAACCCCGCGTGCCGCTAATTCGGCCGCCGCCTGGTGCGACCTCCCCTGCGCCAGGACCAACGTGTCGTCAGCGTAGCACACTACGCTGACGCCGCTAGGGAGGTCGGCGCGCAGCACCCAGTCGTATCCGATGTCCCACAGATGCGGCCCCAGGACCGATCCCTGTGGGACACCGCACGACATCTCTTGCCGGTTCCACACTCCCTGGTGACCGGGGTAGATGACGGCCCTGTCCGTCAAATAGGCCTCGACCACACGACAGAGGTAGGTCGGCATCCGGTTATACCGGAGTGCCTCCCTGATGCAACTCCAGGGCAGGGTATTGAAGGCATTAGCGATGTCTAGAGACACCGCCAAGACGACCCCACCCTGGGCAACAGCATTCCCCGTCGTCAGGGCTCGCACACGCATGATGGCGTCCACCGTAGAGCGCCCTCTGCGGAAATCAAATTGGCTCTCCGCCAAATCCGGCCCCACCCGCACCAGCTGGCCGACGAGGCGGTCTGCAATGACTCTTTCAAAGAGTTTGCCCACCTCGTCGAGCAGCACGATGGGCCGATAAGCGGACGGAGAGTCCGCAGGGCGCCCTGCCTTCTTTATGAGGACCAGTTTCCCCGTCTTCCAGCGAAGCGGGAACTGGCCCCTCTCCATGCATGCGCTTAGGAGCCCCCTAAGTCGAGGCCCGAGAGCCTCCAAGGCCAGGACCCAGGCCTTCCCAGGTAAGCCGTCGGGTCCTGGGGCGGTATTTTTGGCATTAAGCCTGCGTACCGCCGCTCTCATTTCTACCTCGGTCACCTCCGGAGCATCGTCGTCGCCGTCGTCGTTGGCGGTGTGGTCCGCATCGGGCACCGCAGTAGGCGGAGCCATAGGCGGGGAGGAGTGTTCCCCTCGCGAAGGGAACAGAGCGCTCACCACGTCCTCCACAAGCTGGGGCCGGAGACTCTGCGTTAGCGGGGGAGGTATTTAGACTTAGACCAAGTCTAAGTCTCTTCTTGATCTACATACTCGTAAATGACTTGTGTCAGTTATGAGTTATAAACGGCAAGATCGGTTCACCCTTGTTTGGTGTAACAACGTTTTGTCGAAAATCACTCCGCTAATTTTAGTTACAACAAAGTCATTTCGTATAATTATTCATTTGACCGAATAATTAATTGGTAGATTTTATTTAGCATATTCATTTCTTTGAAATAATGTCATTTGACCGAATTTTTAAATGCACTAATTTTATTTAAACTTCACTAGACTAATAATGATTTAGTCGAAAGATCGTATCGAATGTTCAGTTCATTAATAATTCGTTTTCTTTCATTGTCTATAAACTAACATTGTTCCTTCAGGTTCTCTGCCCTTTCGCCGAAAATTGTTTGCCAGATTTTCACTTGCCAACTAACGTTTCGCAGAATTTTATTTCGCCGAATAATCATTTGCCAACTTATCATATAATTATGTTTTATTTCCCAACCTCACAGTTACCAACTGTACGTTTGGTCTGCTTTTCACAATGACACTTTTTAAAATGCCAATTTTCAAGTAGCAGAATGTTTAATGTGACCTAACCTTTTTTTTTGTTCCGGCATGGAAAATCCTCATGGATGTCCTCCGCCTTGGGGTGGGCGGACGGGTCTGTCAGTCTGTCTGTCAATGTGACCTAACCTAACTTAACTGTTTCCTTATACAAAAGCGATTCGCTTCTGGCTTTTTTATCATACTCTAACCTAACCTAACCTATCGTAACCTATGTGTGGCCTAGCGAAATGTCCCAAACGTTTTGTGTCATTATAATAATCAGCTTAACAATAATTCTACCAAATGAAACGTTGTCATACAAAAATTTGCTAATCGTTAGTTGTCAAAGTGAAACATCGGCGAAACGTTGGTTGGCAAGTGATAATCTGCCAAACAATTTTCGGCGAAAAGGCAGGAACATTACACCAATTGAATATTCGATAAAATACATGTTATACCACCTGAACATTACATCAAATGAACATTATACCTTTTGATCAATAGCGCAAATGTTGTTTTCGCAAATAAATATTCGATGAAATGAAAATTATGTTAATCGATATTATACAAATTGATTATTTTCTTAAACGTTGTTCGAATTACCTAGTAAAATTACATCAAAAGTTGTCATCACAAACAAGGGTGAACCTTCCAAATCTACATTGAATTTTTCCAATTCTCTTTTTCTAAAATTAAACCTGTAAAAGATATTAGAACATGTCTGCAACTTCGCTTCTTCAATAGCAGCACAGCTATCACTAAGTCTACACATGTGAAATACCTTGGTGTAATTGAGGATGAAAAGCTTGGCTGGCGCCACCCTCTTGCTGTGCCCTACAGGGTCCATAATGATCTCAATTATATAGTTACCACCTAAGTACACATTATGGTAAAGCAATAAAGATATTGAGTATTGAGTATTGAGTATTGAGATCTCACCACAACGCGTATAAAGAAACTTATTTGGGCATTTAAAAAACTTAGACACGTTGCAGATTTCGAACTCCTTCGCACTGTATATATACCATTGATAATCCGTGGTAGATACTATGCGCTCGTGCAATCTTGGCATATTCTTTTGCTGTATCGGGTGGTGGATGCAAGACTTTAATGATTCACCTGAAAAGGGCCCAAATATCTCTACTTAAAGTCATGACGTTTAGACCCTTTAGATTTCCCACCAGTTATACGAGAAGTGTGAAGTACAGTAAGACATAATTACATTCCGCAAGTTGTTAACAAGCAGCACAATATTACACCTTAAGGCGCTGGCAAGAGGCAAACGACCAAAATAGGCTTATCTTAAGAAAAAATATTGCCAAATCTGTTCAGTTTGTAGTAGCGGAAAAAAAATATGTTAAGTTTGAACATATTTCTCAGAACTTGGTTGTTACCAAAACACGTTTTGAAAAAAAATCTCGATAGAAACTAACGTTTAACTAACCTCTTACCCTGAGTTTCAATCCAAAATATCTGTATTAAATATTAACATACATTACGTAAGTATTTAAATAATAACAAGAACGTCTTATTTGAAAGCAGAACTTGGTTGTTTTTTAATTTCGATTACTCGACTCAATTTTGAGTAAATAGATAATTGCTTTATATTTTGCAATAAATTACAAGCGTTGTGTCATCGCGCTTCTCTTTCTTTTCTATGCAGTCTGACAGTGACCGCGGTTTAGGTGTTGTCAGCGTCTTAAAACGCAACAAAATTATAAGAAGTGCACTAAAACAAACGTTTGCTTACCTTTGCGCTGCACACGGCGTCCGCCAGTTCAGTTTCTTTACAATAAGTTAAACAAAACCCTGAACATAAATCCCCTTACGAGTAGTGAAACAAAACAGAAGGAAGGATACTGACTAGTGGTGGTTAATAAAGCATATAGCATAATAAAGCATCTTGCTTATCATAAATAACATAAAGCAAATGCTATCGTGGCTCTCACTTGTTGCTATTTGCTTTTTGCTTTACATCGCACATCGCACTCTCTGGCTCTGTCCGTCGCACATCGCAAGCGCATGTGGTAATAAGCAAAATAACCAGGCATAGCAAAGCGGCGCGGCGGCGGGTGCCGGCCACCGGGTGGCTAGTCGTCGCATGCTAGCGTTTGCTTTCGGTCGCGTGTGTAGTCGTTTTAGGCACCGCATGTGTTATCGCGATCTCAGGCGGCTCACGTACGTAACGTAATATTATAAACAATGTTGTTTTGCTTCGTGCGTTTTTAGTGTAAATAAACAGTGATAGGATACGCAATGTTGATTATGTAAATAAAAACTAATTGTGTAAGTAAGGACGATTGACTGTGTTGTTGTTTTGTGTGTAGGTATTTAACGGACGAAAATGTTTAGAAGGAACTTTTAAATACGCCTATAATGGTTTTAAATACTAACATACTTTATTTCTTAGTAACACTTAATCAAATAGACAGTCCAAAGCCTGGAAAGTATGAAGGAAAGCTCATTGTTTTTTTTTTACTGTTCCGTAATAAATTCATAAACGCGATGTAATATTCCGCTCTGACAACACCGCGCTGGTTTAATTCGCGCCCGCCCGTTTGGTCGTAACAAGTGGTACCTACGCGTAGAAAAAAGCATGCTTGAAATAAAGCATATAAAATAGTATGCTTAAAATAAACAACATATAGCATTAAGCAAGTGATTGCCATAAAGCAACTTTAAACACCACTAGGTACTACTGACACAGAGTCCTGTGTCAGTAGTAGTGGTGTTTAAAGTTGCATTTTAAGTTGCGATGTAGTCACATCGCAACTTAAAATGTATTAATTTATACAACGATTTGTAAGTATCATTGGTATTCACGCATTGACACATACACACAAACATACACGCACGCACACATTACACAACACGCATATCAGTATTATTTCAATATTACTTTAGCGTGAGAAAGAGATGGAGCTATAAGTCCTGTATAGCTCCATCACTTACTGTAAAGTAATATTATAATAATACTGCTTATAAGTGGTGATGGTTACCCCCCAGTACCTTTTATTTTAAATTTGTTTAATCCTGGCTTTATCGTGGTTTGTTTTAATTTTAATATTGTTCTCATTTTTAGTAGGGTTTGTTAGGGTTCTGTAGTAAACAAGGAACCCTTATAGTATCGCCATGTCCGTCTGTCTGTCCCCGCTGTAGCTCAGAGATGCTTAGTACTAGCAAGCAGTAATTTGGCACAGGTATACATATTAATCACGCCGACAAAGTGCTAAAATAAAATCATGAAAAACATTTTTTTAGGGAACAAAATATCATCCCCATATTACGTGCAAGGGAGGCACCTTGCACGTAATGTGGGGATGATATTTTGTTTTCGTCTACCCCATGGTGTGGGGTATCGTTGGATAGGCTGTTCAAAATATTGTGGGTCTGTGAACACTACTTTTAGGTACAAGGATCCGCTTGCGTAATATTACGCATTAAAGTGCTAATTTTTGTTAGAGCCAAGTGTCCCCCCCCCCCCCTGCCAGCTAATCGACCAACTTAAATTTGCAGTTGGAGAATTGACCATGGCATATATCGAAGTTTTTTTTTGGGTGGAAAATTACTTCTCCCGCTAGAGAACCTCTCCCGGAGCGGGAGGGTGTGTCAGACTCTTACTGACTAAAACCCACCTCGGTCCTCGGGCCTCGGTAACCGATGACCTAATATCGATGTATGGGAGAACATATTTTTCAACTAGAATGTTAAGTTTGTTTTTGGGATAAATTCATCCCATCTTCCCGACTACGGAACCCTTCATTGTGCGTGGTCCAACACGCACTTGGCCGGTTTTTTTTATCTAATTTTGTTTTAATCCACATTTTATTCTAATTTTGGTTTTGATTTAATAAGACTATTTTATTTGCTTTAATTCTAATTTTATTTTTCTTATTATATTTTTAGTGCTTAAATTAAAATGTTTACTATTAAACTTAATTTTAGCACCTTTTGAAAATCCTGAAATCTAGAGCCAGGGACTCAAATATTTCTGTAACCTGTTTATGGGAATAAAGAATTTATTTCTTTATTGGGAGAAATTGACCCAGTTCGCTTCAATTGCATTAACTTCTATCGTTTTAACTTTATACTCAAGAAAACATCGTGAGAAAACCGACATAACCCAAAAGCTAAAATTTTAAGTAGAAGCTTCATAAACAAGACTTGACTTCTACCAACCTGCACAGGGCCCACGAGGTTGATTACGACCCACTCGTTCTCGCAGAGAGGAAGATTGTGTCCCAGCAGTGACTGCTATGCTAAACAGCTTCAGCAGCACGCACCTTATTTAACGTTTTTATCTGTTATTTTTTTCTTCAAAGAGCCAAATTACTAAACGACTAGGTAAATGAAAGATGACTTCTAACGATACACCAACCACAACGACACGATGACTGTAAAGTGGAACAACACAACCGCGGAATGCGGAAAACAGAAATAAACAAAGCTGACCGTGAGATAATATAAAGTTGCATGATTCCGTTGCGTCACAATCAATGGTCGAAACACCTAACATCTAGGCAATATTTCCAAAACACGGAGTTAATGTAAACGGCGATGATGATAAAAGTGGATGTAGAATGGCGTGAGAAAGTCCAACGGCTTGTGATTTTTCCGCCTCATCGGTATTATGTTCGCCAAACAATGGACGTCTCTGTAGTTATTCTACTTTCGATGGTATGTTTTGGTGGTTTAGTGGATGCATTCAGCACGCAGCGATGTCTTTTCTATGGAAAGAGATGTAAGTAGTCATGTTTTAATTTTTTTTTTACTTGGACAATCAAATTCATAACGGGTTTTTTAAGGTTAATCATGTTAACTTTTCACCTTTTAAGTCGGCCCAGACCATAGATTGTGCGATAAGCGGCAAAATGCTCGAACGAATGCAAATGCGAATGCAAAATCCGCGAGCATACGCGAACGTAGGATACGCTATTTTGAAGCTCATTTTATCTATGAAATATTGCTCGAGCATTGAAAACAATAATACCTAGATATTAGTTTGTTACCTAATATTACAGCACGCTACGCGTATAGGTAGTAAACGTAAAGTCATCTACGAAAATGGCGTCCCGCCGGGAAATATACTTGGCCCCGGTAACATTGTTATGTAATCCATAATATATCTATTTGAAAGGATCTAATCGTTTAATTCGTACACTCGGTATACTCTTTAATGCTTCTTTATTCTAAAGTCAAAGTATTTCAAATAGGCACATAAAAGGCACCTTTGAACGTCAAAATTTACAAAAAAATAGAATTGATTCTAGTTGCTCCTTCCAAAAGGTAGTTTCGTATGGAGAAGAATGGATAAGAAACTCCACCGTTGCTCTTTTAAAATGTTTTACAAAATTTTGTCGGTACATTATATAATTATATGTGAAGACGATGACCTAGCATAAAATTACTATACCAAAAAAGGTAAAAAATAATTAAAAATGAAGCAATGACAGAAAAATTAATTATGTGATAGATACATGATGCTCACATATTTACAAACATTGTAAAAGTATATGTTTTCTTAAATATCTACGTAGCCCATTCCGTCTTCAAATTAAATGATTGCGGCATGCAACACGCCCATATGATTTTCCATCCAAAAAAAAAGCAACACCCCCATTCGACCGATCAGCGAGAGACACACATAATTCGGTGACGTCATTATGGAGAGGCATGGAGTTCTAGTAAGAACTAGCGAGATTTGGATTTATAGTCGAATTATTAATTCACTGGAGTAATCTGACATGTGCTAGCTGTCCCTTTGTGTAATAAACTGCTTTTTTTGTGTTCTTTGTTTGTGTATACTTATACAATAATATCTTGACATCAATTATTATTTATTTCTTATGTATTTTGTAATTACATTTCAAATAACTATGCGTAATGAAATGTAATTTTTAAACCAACAAAATTTGTACGCCTTTATTGGCAAAGCATGGAAGCTCACAACATAGTATTTAACACCTTGCATGTCTGATTACTCAGTTTATGTAAACGCATGTTTGACAAATAAATTATCTTTCTTTCTTTCTTAAAATGGTCATGTTTATTGTATTCTAGACTTTCACACATAATACCTATTATACATTTATTTAACAATGACCTATAAAAATCGATTAAACTACCTAAACGATCACCATTACAATAAATATGACCATTTTATTACACAAAGTGACAGCTATCACATGTCAAATTACTCCAGTGAATTACTTCGACTTGATTTATTCGACTTTACTACTAAAATATTCTTCTGTTATTTCAGGCGTAGACCACTGTCCGCGTAATATGCATGCTTACCACACGCGGTGCGATGGCGATACGATGTCTCAACGTACTTGTAGCAACCCGGAAACATACGTTTTAGGTACCTAATTATAATTACTAAGTTATTTTTTGTATCGTAATAACTCTAGTAGGATTGACTTTATGTACCTATATCCAGCACAAAAATCAGAACATAGAAAGATTTAATAGGATAGGAATCAATAAAAATCGCTGACATTTTAGAATCTCTGCGTTATCATGCCGGAGTATAAAATTGATATTATTGTGTCTATTTAGATTCAACAGCAACTTAAATTACAGGTAGGTTTACCTAGTAGACAATTCATTTTCTTGTCATTTGCACTAGTTGGGTAGCCATCAGACTTTCAACTACCTAACTGTTAAAAAGAAGTATCAAATGAAACAACGAAGGACACAACGTGGCGACACCTAGGGGGGCATTCATGTATTACGTAAGCAGATTTTTTGTAATTTTTAGACCCCCCCTCCCCCCTTGTCAGCATTGGTAAGCAAAGCTTTAAACCGCCCCTCCTATCTATGCTTACGTAAACATTGGTATATATATATTTATTTGTTCAGGTTTCTTTATTGCTATTTGTGAGTCTAGAAATAAGGAATTTTAAAGTATACAAGAATTTAATGCCATTTAAGTAATTTCAGTGCTTTATAAATTAACCATAAAACACCGCGTGAGAGCGAGCTAGCAATATCAATTATTTTGGGGAACCTCTAAACATGCTTTTCGCTTTCGAACATACACAAGTAACCCTTGTCATATTTGTTCAAAACAGAATCTTCTAAATGTTGCAGAAAAAGTAAATAAATATTGCTGACGTAATCACTATCCAGACCCCCCGTCCCCCATGTCATCAAAAATAAGCAAAGCAAAGGCTCCCCCACCGCCCTTTGGTGCTTACTTGAATGGCCCCTAGAACCAGAAAGCGAAGCAATGAAATCTATGTAACATCTTCCAACTCGCTCTTGGATCGTTAGTGGATTAGGGCTCTCTCTCCAAAGTAGAGAAGAAGAGCTGAGTTCAGTTATAGGAATATCATAGGCTGATTTATGAATGCAAGCGTCTGTGCCTACCCACACGTTTAAGTACCTACCTTACACCATTACAGGCTACACGTGCGGTTGGTCTCGCTGCGACTGCAACGGTGATATGGCACTGGATGAAGAGCTCGGTCATTGCGTCGAATACATCAATTGCCCCGTACAATTGCCAAAGAAGGACAGGAGACGAAAAAGGAGAATGAAGGGATTCCGTTTAAACAAAGTTAAACCTTCAGATTTGATGCCAGATCCAGCGCTTGATCACATAAGAACAGAAACACGAGGCTGATTTTTTTAAAATATTTAATTGTTATTATATGTACCATCGGTGGTACATGGGTTATTATTAAAAAAACACGAGTAGTTTTTTGTTTATTTTATTTGGTTGTTCAAAATTGCAAATTGACCAAACTTGATCGTACCCAACCCGAACTTACTGAATGTCCAGTAAGTTCGGTTTGGTAACGATAAAAAGTTTGGTCAATTTGCAATTTTCCGCAAATTGATCCGCTCAGCTGTGGACATCTCAAACTTTTAGATGTAGATAGGTATCACCAACAGCTGTAGGTCAATGTTTTCTATTCTATCACCCCAACCCATCATCCGTTCCTATTATAGCGAGAATGGAGTAACCATGAACTTAGGGCGGTAACGTAACATTACAGGTCTCTGGAAACATTTAAACTCAACCTCCAATCATAATCATTATTAATTGTTCAGAACAAACGACTCATTTCACTATTGAGTTTGGTGGCACTTTTAATCTTTATTTAGAGCAATACTGGAGGCTAAATTAAAATAAGCAGTTTTTTGATGAACTGTCAAAATGACAGCACCCTTTAAGCACTTCGAAGGCCACGAAAGCTAGGCGCGCGGCTTTCGTGGACATTTAGAAAAGGTAATTCTGGGCGCAGTGACCAAAGTAAGACCTTATCACCTCCTCCTTAAGTCATTGGTACCTATTACTCAACGCTGGTCCTGACTACGGCCAAAAAGTGGTCTCCCATGGGTCACTATTTCGATCACCGGCATCCTGAAATCTGTTGGACTTCGGCCTCGTTATCTTTTTCACCCACTTTTCCAGGTACAATGAGTTTTTCAAGATGCCTGCGAGTTTACAAAAATCATTTCTGCATTGTACACCAAGCCAATCAACAACCATTCAATTTGCGGAAGATTGCAAATCAAACAATCTGTGTTCATTTTCTTTGAAGACTGTCAGTGGTGTAGACGCAATGCAACATATTCTGGTCATTCTGTGCTTCTTGCATGTCATTGAGACTGTATACTATGGCAAAGTTGGGTTAAGAGGCTGCTTGTCGTTCAATGGGACTTGTAAGTAAAACCATTTTTTTGTTTTAATTTTTTCTCAGTAACTTGGACTTAGACTGTGGACCGGAACTAAAGACTTAGGGACTTAGCGCAGAAACAAACTGCTTATCTAATTAGTTGAGCAGTTCGTTGGAAGGTTGGAACCTAAGTCTGTACTGCTAGGTAGCTAGTTTTCCAAATGTTTCTTTCAACTATGCTTAGATGATCGACAATTTTCAAAAACCTACCTTGACTGCCACTGAATAGCAATGGTGGCCCATGTATTAATAACTTTAGTTAAAAAGTAAATAAAGCAGGCAAATTGAGTTTTAGAAAAAAATCAGCTAAAGTCGAATTATTAATTCACTGGAGTAATCTGATATGTGCTAGCTGTCACTTTGTGTAATTAAGTGGTCATATTTATTGTATTCTAGACTTTTACACTTATACATTTATTTTACACTTATATAAATCGATTAAACTTGGCGATCACAATTACAATAAATATGACCATTTTATTACACTAAGTGACGGCTAGCACATGTCAGATTACTCCAGTGAATTCATAATTCGACTTTAGCAGATTTGTAGAGCATCGTCTCTGTCACTCATACCTGTGTGACAGTCTCTTTCTAACGCTCAAATCAAATCAGTCATGTATTTTTGCAGCACTGTTACAATGGTGGTATTAAAATTAAAATTAACGCTCGGTATGTCTTATTAGTTATTATGACCGGCGCGCGGTAGGTAATTGCATAACACACTTAATGACAATTAATCTCATTTTCTTTCATTTTGACAGTTCAACCACGTTCATTGCGTTATCTAGGAACGTTGTTGAGCAGACGAGTTTATTAAACCTATGAAGCAATGGATTAGATATATCCTTCAAAACTCTCCAATTGTGATTGAAACCGTGTTACACAATTAGGGTGTTGGTTCTACGACGTTCCACCTTCCATCAAAGCCCTATTTACTAATACCTTTATTTTTTTATACAATACAGGTGTCGACAGATGCCCAGACTCTATGCACCGAGTAAATAGCGAATGTCGGCCAACTCCGTCGCAACGCACTTGCGACGAACCAGTCGCATTACCCATGGGCATCATCTGCGACTGGTCGCGGTGTGATTGCGACTTTCCCCTCGTACTGCACCTTTCGTCGGGATATTGCTTCTTGTATGAAGATTGTCCGTGATCGAATCAAGGAATTTCATTCGTTATTGGAATGGAAAATTAGAAGTTAGGAATTGATGCGTTATGAGAAATAAATTGTGATTTTTGGCAGATTGATATTTTATTTATCTACCCCTTTATGTTATATGGAAAAGTGTTGGATTTGGAGTATTCCAAGAGCGTAGAGGAGAGGAGTTGGAGTATAGACAAGATTTTTATCCTTGTGGATATGACGGGGGATATGGGTGACGAATAAAAATCTTATCTGAGATTTTAAATCGAAAACCCAGAATGGTCTAGAATTTCCTTAAAGAATTTTCTCTTGATAAGCCTGGCCAATCACGGGTTTGATCAGAGACAGGATTATGCAGTTTTTGTACCTACCATAATAAAAAGACGGTGATTGCAGTTTTAAGCTAAGCGAAGACAATTAAGGCTCCTACATACTGGCGCGACTTGTCGCGCGACGCGTCGCGCCACAAAGGCACCGCTTGTAGCGCTACACGCGGTGTTTTTGTCTGGCGTCGCGTCGCGCGACTAGTCGCGCCAGTATGTAGGAGCCTTTAAGCTACCGATCCACCTAATGTAACTTATCAGTTCCTTCATTTGATGCGAAACTACCAGATACGAATTTAAAAGTCGAATTTCCGTGACGTCATATAGCCTTATTCAGTGAGGAAACCTTATTCTGTGAACTCTAACATTGAAAATAAAACATTTTTAAATTCTATATCATCACTAAAAGGCACCCTTACCAACTGTATTTTAAAAAGACGCACATCACTTACATGACTGCGTTCCATTTCAGGTACACTGGCCACTGTCCCATGCTAAAGTTCCGCTTCGGAAAATGCTACGGGGACAACACAAGGCAAATACTTAAAGAAATACGCTCTAAAGGACTATTCAAGTAAGTATGATTTATAGAAAAGCATCGATAGAAAGATTTTTAAGGTTCCGTAGGACCTCAAAACGAAAAATCGGAACCCTTAAAGGATCACTCGTGTGTGTGTTGAAATTTGGTACACATATGAACTCCGAATGTACTGGACCGATTAAGTTGAAATTTGGTACACATTAGAATTTCTGTGACCCAAACACGGACGTGTAACGTAAATAAATGAACTTTGAATATGAGGGTCACTTTTGGGGGGCAAATTAGAAAAAAAATGTTTTGCAAACTGTACCGTGTGACATTAAATGAAAGGGCTTGTTAAAAGAGTCTCAATTATTTTATAATGTTAAAATAAATAGTTTAAAAGTTAGTTAAGAAAATAGTTGACCAATCCCCCCGCCCCCTCATTTCCGAAACAACTGAGCCTAAAATTTTGAAAAAAATACGGAAAATAGTTCTTTACTTATAGATAGTAATCCATAACTAAAGAACTATTTTCCGTATTTTTTGAAAAAATGGAAAACCTATAAGAAGTCTATGGTGTAAAAATAACATGGTAAATCTCTCAATACATCACACATACCTACTTACAATTGCAGAAGGAATGTATGGGAGAACATGTTTTTCAACTACAATGCAAAGATTGTTCTTAGGATAAAAAACATGGTAGATAACATATTCATTGTATGGAACATGGAACCCTCACCACGCGAGTTCAACTCGCACTTGTCCGATTTTTTTACAAGCCAGTGAGTTCTTGGTAAACAAATATCGCTATCTAGTTTCGATTTTGAGATTTATATATGAGGCAGAAATTGTTATATTGGAAGGAAGGAAGTGGAAAATCGATATCACAACCACTTCGTTTATTATAATATAAGCAATAATAATAATATCTCAATTATCATCCTCTAAGCACACTGCTGGAGAATTCAGGTCTAGGATATCGGTTGAGGAGAGGTGGTCAGGTTATATCTCACCTCTCCTACATGGATGACCTAAAACTCTGCCTCCAAGAATTTGCAACTGATGGAGCTACTGAAAGTAACTGAAATTTCAGTAGCGCCTTCAGGATGGAATTTGGAGTGGATAAATGTGCGGTCATGCATATAAGGCGAGGGGAGATTGTGGAATCCGTGGAAACCCAATTCTCGGATTCCATAAAGCTTAGAGCCCTCTCCGCATCCGAAACCTACAAGTATTTGGGTATGTCGGAAGCGTTGGGCATCAATGTTACTGACATGAAACAATCGTTGAAGGAGCGCTTTTTTGGCCGCCTGAAGAAAGTATTTAATAGTCTTCTATCAGGCGGAAACAAAATGCGCGCCTTCAACGGATGGGTCATGCCTGTTTTTATGTAGGTACTCTTTTGGCATACTCAAAATAACTCAGACCGAACTCGACGCCCGGATAGGAGGGCTTTTTAAACGCTAAGACCCTCTACAATCGCGAGATATGCAGTCTCAGGGAATATTTCCTAGAAGCCGACGTGGGGATGCATCGAGATGTGGTCCAGCCGATCTATTCTGTAAAAATCTCACCGTTAAACCTTAGGTGAAGTGAACGTGAAGTGAGCTCTAATTCCGCCTTATACTAGGGATGACACAATTGACAGCTCACTTCACTTAAGTTTTCACGGTCTTATTATTACAGAATAGCACTGCAGGTGGACAAGGACCTCACCCCACTCTCCTTGGCTAAAGAGAACTGGCGCAAGCTTGTAGTGAAATTTCCCAGCGTCGTAGCCTGGTTACGTTTTGGTGACCTCTTTGGGGAAACCGAAGGTTTGTCTGCAATTATGGACGAAGTTATCATGACGAAGAATTACCGGCGATTTATTGTGAAGGACGGCACAGTTGACGTGTGTCGGGCATGCTACTTTAACTACTAATTATCCAGCTCTGGTCCAGCCTTTCCCATCAAAATCAAAAAGTCATTTATTCAAACTAGGGTGAGAATCAGCACTTTTCGAACGTTAAAATTACATAAGACAGTCCCCCAAAACGCCCATCCTTCACCAATTCCTAGTGCTTTAGCTGGGAAAAAGTGGCCAACAAACTCCCCAGCAGCACAGCTGTCTGTGCAGTTAAGAGAAAAAAAAATGGATTCTATACAACAGTATGCAAAACAATTTACATTACGTGCAACACAAAACATTAAATTACTAGCCCAATGTCAGCTAGACCACCAATATACCAACAAAAAAAAAAGAAAAGAAAGAAAAACATCGAAAACTATTGTCAAGGAGAGATAAAAACGTAAACAGAACTTAATACCCAAATAAAAGCCTCCAAGCATAAAGGACTTGCCCGCTTACATATAACTACAGCTGTAACAGTCACAAATGATGAACTAGGACCATCAAAGTAAAATAAATAAACAGTTAATTACTAATAACAAAACAAAACAATGGTCAGCAAGACGACCAGTCACCACAAGCAGGACCCGTTCACGAGCATAACGCAAAAATCAGCCATTACCCCCCACGCCATAATTTGAGGGAAGGAGGCAACCCGACTCCCGAAGCTACCGCAAGCAGTGACATCTAAGGGAGCATGACGAACTTGCTGCCGGTTGTAAGAGTAATATAATCAGTTATCGAGGTCGCTAGCTAACCACATATTGCAATACAACTCAACAAAAAACATGGTAATGAGAAGATTATGTCAATAATAAACGTAAATAAAATTAAAAATAAATTGACTTATACAGTCAAATAAAATAAACAATTATATGAACTCATATAACCTGTCACTAGGGAAGCTAATTCTGGAGATCATCTTGCTCTCCTCCCCCCTAAGCCGAAGTTCGTACCCCACCGGGGGGGTGCCCTTAGCGTGCAGTCGCTTAGTATATTGTAAGAAATTCGCCCCTGGCTGGAGGCTTTGAGTTCGCTAAAGGCAGCCACAGGATAGTCCGGTTAAGTAGTCACAACCTCTCAAGGTCAAGTAGGAGATGCCATTCAACAAAAAAAAATACGCGCAAAATCTTCCTGAGTTTCGCATTGATTCACTTTTTTCTATACCTGGAAATGACATCATAGTTTTACAAGACAAGTATTCCAAGAATCCAAACGCAAATATCTAGAAAGGAAATTATCGCAAATCATTTGAAGATACACAAAACTGTTCAAATACAAGCTTTAGAAGACCCTATCTTAATTAGTATCTATTGTATCCTATTAATTACGCTCACGTAATCAGTACCTACTTAATTAGCTTTAGTGACACACGCTCTTGAATATTGATGAGGCTTCATTGATACCAAAAAAATTAGATATAATCAAACACAGAACAGAAGTAATGCGGAGGAATGAGGAAAATGTCGTGAGAAAAGAAAAGTTTTGAGGATCAATGTAGATGGCTATAAGAAGAAGAAGAAAGAAACGATCGATGGACTGTGTGGAAGATGATATGGCTGAAAAAAACCGGCCAAGCGCGTGTCGGACTACGCACAATGAAGGGTTCCGCCGAAGTTGGGAAGTTGGTATGAATTCATCCCAAAAACAAACTTAACATTGTAGTTGAAAAACATGTTCTCCCATACATCAATATATGCCACGGTCAATTCTCCAACTGCAAATTAAAGTTGGTCGACTATTACTCGTTAACTTGTAAAGCCCAAAGTGCGTGTCGGACCACGCACAGTGAAGGGTTCCGCCGTAGTTGGGAAGTTGGTATAAATTTATCCCAAAAACTTAACATTTTAGTTGAAAAACATGTTCTCCCATACATCAATATATGCCACGGTCAATTCTCCAACTGCAAATTAAAGTTGGTCGACTATTACTCGTTAACTTGTAAAGTCCACTTAGCTGTGATAGTTTTCATTTTAATTTCATTATATGTACTACTGCCATATTTTTTTCACATCTCCATAAACAACCATTTAGCTGACGGGGGGACGGGGTACACTTGACTCTAACAAAAATTTGCACTTTAATGCTAAATATTACGCAAGCGCATCCTTGAATCGAAAAGTGGTGTTCACAGACCCACAACGGTCTATCCAACGATACCACACACCATGGGGTAGACGAGAAAAAAAATATCATCCCCACATTACGTGCAAGGGAGGTAAAAAAAAAATGAGTTTATTTTATCACTTTGTCGGCGTGATTAATATGTATACCTATGCCAAATTACAGCTTGCTAGTACTAAGCGTCTCTGAGCTACAGCGGGGACAGACAGACGGACATAGCGAAACTATAAGGGTTCCTTGTTTAATACGGAACCCTAAAAAGGGATAGCTAATCCCACGTTCGCACGGACGTGTAATATAGAATATCGCGGCGGGATTTTATCGCGCATTGGATTTACAACTCTCGGTGGTGAGCCGAGCATTGAAAATCCAACAGAGGCGTCTCAGCGTCAGAGCGTTCAAAATCAAGTAGGCGAAAAAAAACCCCGCTGGAAAAAATCGCTCGTGCGAACTGGGCTGATAGGGAAGTAAGGAAGAAGAACATGACAGGACATGCTGCTCCTACCTTAAATAAATGAAATAAGGGCAAAATAATGATTAATCAAATAGAATATGTAAATAGAAACTTCATTACCTACATTTAAAGATGTAGACATTTTGGTGCAAGACTTCCAGGGCTCGATATTCCCAACTCAGTTCAAAGTAACAAGTTAAATCTATCAAAATAACAAAATCATAAATAGGTATGCTTTTGTTATTTTGATAGATTAAACTAAAAGCAGCAATCTGGCATTTCACTAACCTGTAAAATGCTTTCAATTATTATTCATATGACCTACTGAATGTGATATTTAATTGAAATAAGAACCTCAAATTTAATAATATGTTTCACGTGTGATTAACTTGTGAATTTGATGAAAGAGTGACATTATTTTTCTTAATTAAGTACCCACAAATGAGTGAAATGTCAGATTGCTGCTTTTGATTCTATAGGTACGACTCATTTCTTCACAGTGAGCCAGTGGTGGCCCAGTGGTAACGGCCACGACTTACGAGTTTGTAGGTCGTGAGTTCGAACCCAGGCAGGCGCTTTACTTTACGTAAATAATTTCATCACCACTCTCAAAACGGTGAAGAAAAACATCGTGAGGCAAGCGACATGTCTCAGAACCAAAAATTCAAACACATGTGACATCTATCAACCCGCACTGGGCCCGTGTGGTAGATTGCAGCCCACTCCCTCTCGAAGAAAGGAGGCGTGTGTCCCAGCAGTGGGAACATTATAGCCTGATTATTATATTTGTTCACGGAAGCAAACATTTTATTTTATTAAATAGGAACAACATTTAATTAAACTGTTATAAGAAATCCCAAGATTGTATTTCGATTACTTAAATCAAAGAACTTTACGTAAAAGGCTTCAATTCCCAGTCCCTTCAGAATCCCCAGAAATAACGATTAAAAATAAACACGACCTTTGAACTAGTGATTTAACCTTTGAAACGAGTTCTTTTAAAGAGCTTTGTTTCGACGTTGTTACAAGTGCCTTGTGTGTTTCTCATTGGAAACAATATTAAGCGGAAACAAATGTCCTCTTTCTAATGCCCGTTTTCACTAACACTAGAAACACCTAAATGTAATGCTTAAATATTATTGCACGTTAGATTTTTAACGCTTTGGCACCGAGAGTTGAAAACTCTAGGTGCCAAGTGTTGAAAATCGAACACCAGGCTTAGCATGACGCTTTGTATTTCTTAGAAGAATAGACACGGCTCTTTCTATACAAAGTGACATTTCGTTTCTCCATTTTTGACATCTCATTGTAGAAATCCTTTTACAATCTGTCATCTTGTCTTTCGTTTTTATCGATCTTTGTCTAGCTCCTTTTTTATGTAGAAGGATTTCTACGGTGGGATGTCAAAAAAGGAGAAACGAAATGTCACTTTGTATAGAAAGAGCCGTGTCTTGTCTTCGAAGAAATAGAAAGCGTCATGCTAAGCCTGCCAGTTCGCTTTTGTTTTGTAAAGCGATACATTACGTTTCGCCTAATCTTAGTGAAAACGGGCGTAAATCTTTACTACAATCCGCATTTCTATAAATCGGTAAAGAATTTGCAGAATCAAGATATTCCCATCAGTAAAACATGTGCATTTCGTATTTTCCAGCAAGCCACTGGAATACCGTCCCCGAGACAACTACGAGCTAAACAACCTCCCGCGTTTCGAGAAGCCCCAGCGAGACGTCTACGACGGCATCAGGAACAAGCCCACCGCACATATGACCGGATACACCGGATATATTCCCGGGATGAACTTTAGGTACGTTGTATGACAAGGGACTCACTAGGAGGTCAGAAAGAATCTTGACTTCTTGAGACACTTGTTTGTCCTTCGATATGATTATAAAAGGTACCTACATTTTTTTAAACTAGACTAAAATAAAATAAATTATTTAAAAAACAAAAAATCTGACTGCAAAAACACAACTGAAAAGGGAAAAACAAGCATTATAATCTATATAATTTTGGTACCGCAGGCGGGGACAATCAAAAGTTACACCATATTTCAAGTTATTCGACTGTCCTATACTATTTCAAGCTTTTTAGTTTTATTAATATATATATTTGAAAATTACTCATTACTAGCTTTTATATGATATCAATATTGTTGCAATTAATAAAAAAAAAAATCCTTCCTTTTTTTGTATTTGCAGATGCAATTTATAAATATTATATAGCCTATGTCACTCCCACAATTAAGACGAATCTAAGGACACCTCATACGTTAAAATCCATCAAGCCGTTTAGGCTACAGAGCGTGCCAAAGAAATAGACATACATACATACATACTCTCGAAAAACATTACCCTCCTGAGGCAGTCGGGTAAAAAGCATGTACCTAATATAAAGCGAACTAAAATAATGGGAATAAGATTATGTAGAAAATAAATAAATCATGCTCTTAAATGTAAACATGCAGTCGGGCTGCCTACAAATTACGTAATTCGCAAACTGACTGGCCAAAAACATACGTAGCCTCCGACAACGCGGTAAAATTAAAAAGCATGGCCCAGTCTTTGATATCGTGCAGTAGGGTGTAAAAACCAAGTAAGGGAATTTCCCTCGCGTAATTTTCAGCAGATGTCTCACTACACTGAGATAGAATTGAAAGAAAGTAACATACAATTCACAATCTCATTAGTCCGAAAGATTTCATAGTTGCTTTTGTTGGAAAATAGGTGCCTACAAACATGCGTGCTTGCATGTATGGCGGCATCTACGTTGCCACATGCGAACTAAGCAGCACACTGACGTCACGCAAAATCATCGCGCAAGCAAGGTTTACTGCCCAACTAGAATATATACAACATCCCGACAGCAACCGTTGCCGCGTTGGGCAGTTGCCCACCAGACTCAAGACCCATCTGGTCGGAGGATCCTCCCCTTTCTATGAAGGATGAGGAACTTTACACCCTGTCCCTCATGCCTCTATACATGCATGCATTTTGAAATGCAAATAAAGTTATGAATATAAATTTAATATTAGTGAAATTCGATATCCGAGTATCCAACTCAGCTCAACCCAGCCGACTCACTGCAACTTACCTATATTTAGCTTAACCGTACAAAACTGACACAAAATCAATCGTTATGCAAATGCCATGCTTATTTTGCATTTAGAATTTACGAGCCTTATGGGGTCGAATTCGGTACCAAGTTCAAATAAACAGCGTGAAAGGAAAACGTTTACATGATAATGGCGCCGATTCCCTTGTTCACAAACTGAATTAAATTAAGGTTCAGTGCATCTTTTTCTTTCTATTTCATTACGAAGAGGACAGAAGATAAATTTTAGTTTAGTCCTGTCAAATTAATCAGCGCCTGTCATTACTCCATAGAAGTTTAGACGTGATTAAAAACTTGCCTACTAAAATTACGTCAATTTACGTCAAGCGCTGATTAATTTGACAGGACTAAACTAAAATTGATCTTCTGTCCTTTTCTTAATGAAATAAAAAGAAAAGGATGCACTGAACTTAAATTTAGTTTAGTTTGTGATCAAGGGAATCGGCGCCATTAGGTCGTTATTTACAGTACTGTATTTGCGTCATAGCAGGAGATATTTTTATATTATACAGGGTGTTTGGTGCATCGTGTGCCAAATTGAAATGGTCGACTGAAGGAGTCATCCGCTAGCCTTTCAGACCCTTTAACACCCCTCATGCTCTGTGGATTTTTTTTATCGACTTTTTATTGTTTTCCAAAAAAAAAGACCCAAATTTTACATTCAAATACAGATTTTAAAAAAAATATAAGACGTAGAATCTGAATTTTAATTTTATTTCGATGTGTATTGTTTAAGAATACTTTTAAATACAAAATTAGTGATATTAGTCACCTAGTTCTTTTTAATTCACTCGCAAAGGTAAAACTTAAATTAAAGCTGTACATGTTACAGCTGTTTATAAGGCTACAAAAAAAAAATCAAAAGCGACCGGGATCTTCCAACTCCCTCATTAATTCTCCAGTCTATCCTCTTTCTAATGCCACATGCCATAAAAGTATTTTAACAACTTTGTGAATTCGCTAGAATTGTGAATCGAGTCACCTAAGGCTAATATTCAAAATTATGATTTAAAACAAATCTCTTAAATGATACCTGTCAAACCTATAAATCTGCTATCTCATTCTTATGGTTAGGTAAATTCGTGTCTCATATCTGTATCTTTCGTGGGATTTACTGGAAATAAAAAAAACAAAATTGCATTTTTAACATTTATTTAATCATTGTTACAAATCTTGCTCAAATTGTTGGCCTCTGTTGCGAATGCAGGCCCGACACCTGTTTCGTATTTCAACAGTTGTTGTACGAAGTCGTATTTCCTCCTTAATAGTATTGAATGCCGCTTCTATGCGTTGGACTAATACCTCCCTAGTTGGAACCTCCGTGGCATATACCAACTCTTTGTCATGTCCCCAGACATAAAAGTCTAACGGAGTTAGATCTGGGGAACGTGGCGGCCATGGAATAGGGCCATCGCGTTCAATCCATGCATTGGGGAACACATTGTCGAGATATTCCCTCACAGTCAATCGCCAATGCGCGGGACAGCCGTCATTTTGAAATACAATGGGCACACGTTCATTAAATACGGGCACATCGGTCACTAATTTGGGCAGGTCATTTTGTAGGAATTCCAGGTAGTCTTCGCCATTGAGATTATCGGGCAGGTAATGCGGTCCAATTACCTGATTCCCAATCACTCCTGCCCAAACGTTTACACTAAACCTTCTTTGAGAAGATTTCTGTCTTTTAATACGTGGGTTTTGCGTTTTCGTTGTCCAGTGGTGCAAATTGTGTAAATTGAGGATCCCATCCTTGGTAAATTTGGATTCATCCGTCAACAGTATTCTTTTTAAAAAATCAGGATCATCCACATCCGTGTGTAAAAGAAACTGACAAAAAGCCACTCGTCTCTCAAAGTCGCCACCCTCAAGACCTGCAACAAACAAAAAACTCTTTTAAATTTCTCTTGGGCAATAAGTAATTGCACAAGAAAGGACCCGCTGTTCGTGCTAATAGATTCACTACCTGGAAGTGACGCCATACCATACCCATTACCTGCTAAACAAAGGCAAGGTCAAACAAAGCTTGCACGGGTTTAAAGTTAGTTTAAAATTACGTACCTTGCACCGGAGTGTAGTGGAATGGATGCTTTTTGTTTTGACGAAGTACTTTCCACTTTCCATATTGAAATATCAAGATGTGATGCCACATTTCTAATGCTTCTTGTAGGGTCTTCCTCAAAAAGTGCCAGTATTCTCTCGTCTACTTCAACATTATGTCGCACAATATGGCCCCTTGGTTCATTAAAAGTAACACTGCCAGTCTCGCGTATGCGTCGGTATGTGTCTTGGAAGACTCTGCGGCCAGGTAATCGTCTACCAGGAAAGCGTTCCTGGTAGTCGTTGCGCTGCACGAGGGACGCCATTAGCGGCTCCGTAAGCCATCATGATGTCCGCATATTCTTCGTTAGAGAATGTCGCCATTGCAATAACAAAAAACTCAAAGTTTAACAATAACAACAAAAATTAAACAAATGTAACAAGAACCAACAAAACTTAACGATAACAAAGTAATAAAAGAATCGCGGAGTATGGTGAACTAGCACACACGTTAGGTAGCAGAGGCAGTGATGTCTCGACTAAAAAAATGGCGGGTCGGGCGGCGCGATTTGTTCAAACCGATTTAAGGAGATAGAAGATAGATTTTACTGTGAAAGAGTGAGAAAACAAATTTTACCTCTTTCTCAAGTAACAGTTCCTCAATAAATATTTTTTCATTAGAATTTGGAATGTAGTTTTATGTGACTTGATTCACAATTCTAGCGAATTCACAAAGTTGTTAAAATACTTTTATGGCATGTGGCACATCATTAGAAAGAGGATAGACTGGAGAATTAATGAGGGAGTTGGAAGATCCCGGTCGCTTTTGGTTTTTTTTTTTTTGTAGCCTTATAAATAGCTGTAACATGTACAGCTTTAATTTAAGTTTTACCTTTGCGAGTGAATTAAAAAAAAAAACTAGGTGACTAATATCACTAATTTTGTATTTAAAAGTATTCTTAAATAATACACATCGAAATAAAATTAAAATTCAGAGTCTACGCCTTATATTTTTTTTTAAATCTGTATTTGAATGTAAAATTTGGGTCTTTGTTTTGGAAAACAATAAAAAGTCGATAAAAAAAAATCCACAGAGCATGAGGGGTGTTAAGGGGTCTGAAAGGCTAGCGGATGACCCCTTCAGTCGACCATTTCAATTTGGCACACGATGCACCAAACACCCTGTATAATAATGTCATATCTGCGTATTATATATATATCATGACACGATATTCAAAAGTATAATGGTGAATTGACAGCCATGAGAGTGTACGAACTTGTATAAGACGTCTAGAAAATCGTCTGCGCGGAATAGAAAATGCCGATAGATAGGCGATCAAACTCGCATTGAAGATATTAAAAGTAACAAATTAGAAGATTAAGCGAACGGAATCAAAGACAAAATATTTAATTGATATCAATCAAAAAGTAGGTACTAGTAAATTCCACCTAGACATTGTAGCTGTTATCACAACTTATCGGATTCTTTACAAATTAAATCTGATACGTAAAATAATGATTAAATTACCACTCATAGAAAACATGTAGATAAAAATCGAAGATCTTATCGAAATACAATCCACATTCATCGTTTACGATATTTCAGTTACGGAAAATCGTATGGACGAACCGCAGACGACTGCATGGCGGATTTCTCGGACAGGCAACGGGAACTAAGACGTAAAGCGGACCTGAATAGAAGCTATGTTCGATCAAGAAGCGCACCCAAGATGGAAACAGTACACTCCAGAGATGAAATCCGACGGGACTTGAACAGATTCAGAGAGATCAACAAGTATAAAGGTAAGCTAATAGAATTTACGAAGACCTTCGATAGTGTTGTGTTAAGTTAAGAAAACATATCTAACAGCTGAATATAAATTGTAGGGTGCATGAAGGCTTACTAATATTATAAAGAGAAAAGATTTGATTTTTTGTTTGTTTGTAATGGGAGAAACTCAAAAACTCCTTAACTGATTTACAAATTATTTCACGTATAGAAAGCTACATTATCAGCGTGTAGCATGTCCTGATTTTTTTTTTATTTTTAGTTGAATTCCCTACGAAAATTAGAATAATGTAACCCAAGGTATCAAAAGTTTACCTATAAAAGTAATTATTTGGCGTGCGCTGCGAAAACTATTGATGATACATAAAATAATATATTACACATGTTTATATTACTCATCATTATCTATAAAAAAATCCATGAGTTTATATGTCAACTATTAAAGTTAAGTCATAATAACCGTTTTTTATTAAAATTAGTCAATCAAAACACGGGTAGAATCGAAAGACGATGACATTCGTATCATGATATTAATCCTTATCCAACTAAATAACGGTGAGCAATGGATAGCTCACCGTCCAGTAAGGACCAGGCCCGGGTCGAAGGCGCGTTGTATTCCACGCGCGCCTCAAAGAGATGTCGTCAGCACAAGCGAAGGGGCCTACTAAGGCCGATGCCTGCCGGGGTCGCGGGAAGGTACTAAAGGGTTACCGAGGCACCTGGCATCACAGGCAACGGAAGGAATACGGGTGGGTTTTAGTCAGTAAGAGTCTGACACGCCCTCCCGCTCCGCCCAGAGCGAGAGAAGTTATTTGATGATTTCCCACACAAAAAAAACCAACTAAATAGTTTCATAATCAAGGTTGTTTATGCACAATCGCCAGCACATCAAGTTACCACAAACTGTCAAATTTTCTCATTCGATTTTGAACTTACTATCAACATTTTAAGGTTTAAAATCATTTGGAGAAATTTGATAGTTTCATATAACCTATGTGCTGGCGACTGTACGTGTAAATTCCTCCGTAAGTTATTCGAAGCGGACCTTTCGTTTAGAAGTTACGGCGGGTATATATGTAAGATGCTAAAAGTAAGAAAAATGCCGCGGTGTGAGCGAACAGCCCTGCGCTACAGTCTATTAATTACATACACATTTTATTTTTTCTGGATTATCAAATAGGATTTATTACTTTTAGTCCCGGTAGTACGTTCCCGTGGGATATTTTCCGATATCCACGCGAACGAAGCCGCGAGCAATAGCTAGTTTTTAATAGACAGGCAACATTTTAATAACGCAAATCAAATACACTGCGTATTTGATTTGCGTTATTAATATTTATTAATTTCTCTTTACTTTTACTATCATCATGAGGAGTTCCACATGGCTCTAACCTAGGTCCACTTTTTGATTTATTATTTTATTTTACAGAAAACACGATATCACCAGAGTTTCCACCGATAGCGGGCTACACCGGCCACATTCCACGAATCAAAGGATCTGAAGCATCGCTTAGTCAACGATACCATTGCGCAGCAAAACGCGGTCTAGAGCTCATCAAAATGGAAAGAGATAATCGCAAAGAGCTACAAAACGCCGATACCAACATCAAAGCAATATTGAAAGAAAACGGGAAGAAGTATTCGTATTGGAATTGGGGATAGCATACAGGTAGAAGGATGTTTTTCACCAAACGACGGTGAACATTCTTCTATAAAAAACGGAACAAACAGTATTTTCTTAGAAGAACTAAAGAGAATTTGAGTCAGTATACTAGATTTGTACATTCATGTCATAGTCATTGTCCAAAGGCCTATTTTTAATGAATGCGTGATTTGAGAAGACATATTTTTATTAGTTATTCTAAATGTTGATGATTTCGCTACGTTCTGTGTTGTGTGAGAATTCCTGAGAAAATGTGATATGTTTTAGAATGAACATTTTGAAGTCATGGTCGACGGAATAATCCTTTTTCAACTGCATAGCATTTGGTGCACAAATAGAGAAAATGCATACAAAGAGTATTTTAATCATACTTCGAATTTGATCATGCATAAAGTACAAACACTAATAATATTTTAAAAGTTAAGTATATTTTAAAAATAAACTACATAGTAATTGAGTACCAATTTGTTTTATTAATATCATAGTTTTAATAAAAATAATTTGATAAACTCTCTCAAGTAACAATTTACAAAAAATATGTCATATACTATTAAGTTAGATATAAAAATAGTTACTTTTCTTTTTTTTGGCTTTAGTACAACTGGCCGAAAATATTCAACCTTATGATAATACATAGGTAATTTGTTTTAATGTTAGTGTTATGCCATGTTCAACATGAATAATTAAATTACTTAGATAATACTTTATAACTAATTTATGTTTAAGCTGTATTTTTGTTATTACAAGTGTAGGCAAAAACTCAGTTTGTTTTACAAGAAATGTTCATACTTACCTACAGAAAGTTGTGGCACACTTGAGAGAGGCCTATGTCCAGCCATGGAATAGGACAAGCCTAGTAAACTGCTAAAAAATAACAGTATCTATATTTCTATTTATCATAATTTCTTAAAGACCAAAATACAGCCCAAACACATATAAGGCACATACAATCTTAATTACAGATAATAGTTTCATACTAACATAGTTGCCTACATTGTAAATTCGTTGCCATTATAGCTAGAACTAGTAGAAAATCTTAAAATATAATTTTTATTCACTCTTACTGACGAATTATAATAAGTAAGTATAAATTATACCTATTTTTTTATAACTAAAAGTTATTATGACAACAAAACTATGTTTGAAAGACATCTATGAGGATATTCTTTTTTTAAATGCACCAGTATTGAATACTATACACGATTTTTTGTCATTGCCAAAAATGAAAACATTTGATTCCCTATCAATCAAGTCCAATGTTTGTTTTCTATTATGATAACAGTGAATAAACTCCCTATAACATACCCGCACTTTTCAAAGAGGTTGATGCTTTGTTTGTCAAAAGACTGCCAAAATTATAGAAGGAACCGTGTCTAGGCTTTGTTTACATTCTCGGCTACACAAGAAAAAATCGGCTATAGAAAATTAACTTTCAGCTGACATCTCTACAATCTTACCAGTTCTTTCATCAACACCGTCAACTATCACTGGTTTGTCGTCTTCAACTGTTTTTACATCATTCACTTCTAATTTATCTTGATTCTTATCAGTAGCAAGTTCTAACATTAAAGTTTCTAATTTCTGAGCTTTTCTGGTCTCGTTGTGAGTGATTAGAGCACATAAATGTTCTGTTAGTAACTCTTTTTTCTCTTTCTCCTTTTGTAAGTGGATTTTCGCTTGTAGGAATTCCTTTTCGACTTTCAAGTAGTGTTTTCTGAAATTAGAAGTTGTGGTTATATTAGTATTTTATTATTTGTTGTTGGGCCTAAATCCTGCCTTTGGCTCCCCAAAAGGCAATGCTCTCATTAAAAATAATGATACTCGAATGATCGGGCGTATCGTGAGCTCAACGGTAATGCTGGCAAGTATATTTTTCCGCCTCGGTATAAACGATAGCGTATATCTCGTGTTGGTACAAGCCACACGAGGATACTCGTGTGGCTTGTACAGACACGAGATAAGGTCTTACTATGGGTTTCAACAACTTTTCAAGGAAATGATTTTCTTGTATACCTACAGCCTTGGCCAAAAGTATTGAGCACCTTACAAATTCCGCTCGTTCACGGTAAGTATGGGAGAAAACCAAATCTACTGTTGAAATATTCTTTTGTCGGTCATCTACAAAGATTTAAAAACAATGACCCACGCCGCAGCTAGCAATAAAACACCTGGGTGCAATAAAATGTGTCTTTTACAATTATTTTTGTATTTATTTATCAGTTCGCTACCATCGCTCGTTGTGAACACATCCAGTAATCTAGTGCGCCTTTGGTATTTTATTTCAAAGTTTTAAGTGTTATCGTTGCAATATGCCAAAACGAAACGAACTTTCTTTAGAAAAACGTGTGCAGATACAGCTTCTGCATGAGCAAGAGAAATCACAAGTAGAGATTTCCAAAACTGTGTAATGTTCGCGCCGATCCGTGCAATATGCTATTAAGCGATTCTCTGCTACCGGATCACATCAAAATAGACCGAGAACCAGGCGCAAACGCATCACCACAGACCGACAGGATCGTCAGTTACTGAGAGAGTCGTTTAGAAATAGGAAAAAAACATCTTCAGAGCTGGCTGCTGAGTTGTCAGAACAAATTAAGAAATCAATATCTGCTCGAACTACTCGTAGAAGACTTCAGGAAGCTGGTCTGAAAGGCTGTAAAGCTAGAAATAAGCCATGGCTCTCCGACAACAACAAAAAAGCTCGGTATAAATGGGCCTTAAAACACCGAACTTTCACCGCTGAAGAGTGGTCAAATGTTGTGTGGTCAGACGAATCAAACTTTATGGTGAATAAGTCAATTTAATGCCCTAATAAAATTATATAAAATGGTTTAAAAACCAAACGTATAGACGAAGTTATTTTTTTTCCGGAACTCAATATTTTTCTCTTTATTGCAGATTTTTGGTACACCTGGTGTGACCTTTGTGCGTCGCCGGGTGGGCGAAGAATTTAAGCCAGAGTGTGTGATCCCAACCGTAACACACGGCGGCGGCAGCATAATGGTCTGGGGTTACATGACCGACTCTGGAGTTGGCGAATTGTTCGTGTGTGAGGGCCGCATGGACTCTACTAAGTATATAAATTTATTTATTTATTTATTTAATACTTTACGCACACAAATGTACAGAGGCGGACTTAATGCCGTAGGCATTTTCTACCAGTCAACCTTTGGGTGATGCAGAGACAGACAGCGGTAGGTGCAATAACGAAAACTGTGAAATAAATATTAAAATATAAGTATATACATACATATACCTATTAAAAACATTATATATAATAGATATACCTAATTATACATAAATATAAGACCAAATAAATACACGAATATACTAAACAGTAAGACAAACAATGGGAAAACATTACCGTTGTGATGATACTGCCAGCTTCTTACGAATGTGCTCGCGAACTTTAACTTTAAAGGATAATCGGTTGGTTGCCATCCTGATTTCTTGGGGGAGCGCATTCCACAGAGAGATAGACTGAACGAAGAAGGGAGAGTGAATAAAGTCAGTGCGGTGAGTGGGACATTGAAGAAGACGATTATGTGATGAACGTAGATTTTTACTATGGTTCGCGCAAATGTACTGAAAGCGAGATAACTAGGGGAAGAGGGAGAGTCAAGAAATGAAAACAAGGTGGTCAGCGCCCTTTGCTCTCTGCGCTGGCGTATGGGCAACCACTTTAGAAGCGATCGTTGCGCAGAGACATGATCATATTTACGCAGATTGAAAACGAATCGAATGCAGTTATTGAGAAGACGGTCTAGCTTGTCGAGGAGGTCTGCATTCAGGTCATAGTAGCAAACATCACCATAATCGATGATAGGGAAAATTAAGGACTGCACAAGCATTGTCTTGATACTAAATGGTAATAAATTTGTCAGTCGATATAAAGCCCGCAGAGTTCCAGTAACCTTCTGGCTCACCCTAGCGACTTGAGTACGCCAGTTCAGGGTACAGTCGATGTGCAAGCCTAGGTCTTTCACGATAAAACTTTCATAAATGTACTAGAAACTGCGTTGCTGCCTTCATTCACGAAACTTTTCGGCGACACGAACATGGATGGTGTTAAATTCCAGCAGGATAACGCGCCATGCCACAAATCTGCCCGCACTATGACATGATTTCGGGAAAATAACACAGAGCTTCTTGACTGGCCTGCCCAGTCGCCAGATCTGAACCCTATAGAACATTTATGGGGTTTATTAAAGCGTAGAGTTAGGAACCACACAATTAACAACAGAGAAGATTTGAAACGCTACCTGCGCCTAGAATGGAACGCGATTATTATTATTTATTTATTCATTCATTCATTCAGCTACTGCTGAAGACTGTAGAAATCTTGTTAGCTCTTTACCAAAAAGAATTTCTGCCGTAATTAAGGCAAAGGGTGGACCCACAAAATATTAATTTTCAATTAATAAATAATAAAATAAACCTATATAAAACGTTTTGTTTTTTTTTCTATTTGATACTCCTCATAAAACTGAAAGATGTCATGGGTGCTCAATACTTTTGGCCAAGGCTGTACATGCAGACTAAAGTTGTGCGTGACTTAGGTATGTATTTCCAAAGCACGCTAAGTGTTAATTGAAGAATAAATAGTACACACAGTAGGTACATGTACCGTTCAGTTTCCACATCCAGGTGAATTACCTCGATGTTGACTTATTCGAAGAGTATATTTGTCCTTATAGTTTAACAGAATTTGGTACTGAAGCAAACTGAGACCAGGTTACTAAGAGTAAAGTCACAGAATTTTATGAAATCAAGCTTGCCACGCAACTAAACAGTAGTTTAGTTGCACGATTACTTAGAATAGAATAGAATAGAATACTCTTTATTATGTACACCATAAAAATTACAGATATACCTAAATGTTGAAATTTCACAAGGGGTGACACAATGGGCGGTCTTATCGCTAAAAGCGATCTTTTACAGACGACCTTTGAATGGATACTTTATTATTTACAAGCCTAAACGTCGCATAAGACAGGCAGAGCAGCGACTACAACCAGTAGTGTTTCCTGTTCTAAAAACCCAGTCCCGTTATATCTGACCTTGGGGCCTTGCACAACGATAAAGCGATACTATTGAATAAATATCTCAAATTCATTCATTCATTCATTCATTCATTCACTGACAGACAACGCACAACCTAAACCACTCACTCACTCAGTCTAGAACAGCGATGCACAGACCGCGACCCGCTGCCGGTACGCGTGCGGGCCGCCAACAAATTAAAAAAATGCGGAAAATAAAAGAAAATTATAAAATAATTGTTGTATACTTAGTTACCTACATTATCAAGGATGTATTGCGAGCTTGCGATGGAACTATTCGAGTAGCACTTGAGTGAGTTCAGGCGAGCGGTGTGGGGCACGGCGCGCATAAAAATTGACACGGCAATGCAATGCCATGCATCAATCTAAATATTGTAAATTTACAAAAAAAGTATATAATTCAATTCTTTTAAAACGTTTACCAAGTTACGGTCCGACTTTGGCTCATAATGTGTCCGAGTGGACCCTATTCTCTTTAAGTCTGTGCATCCCTGGTTTAGAAGCATAAAACTGTGCGCAAGAGTTCCTTTTGTCTAAGGATTTTTGAAAATTCATCTCCTGAGGGGTTAAATAGGGGATAAAAGTTTGAATGGCAGTTCGAAATTTTACCGATGAGCTTGTATAGCATAAAAATAATGTATTGATAACTTACTCAGCATCAGCATAACTCAAGCAAGCCTGGTCGATCTTCTGCCTCAACAGAGACACATCTTGTGAGAACTGACTGTCCAATACTTGTAGCTCCTTCTTGATTTTCTCTAGCCTCAACACCTCTTCAGTCGTTTGTTTGGTCCTGGAGCAGTACATAAAGTTACTGTTTATTTATTTGTTTGCAAGGAATTCATGATTTACTCCATGGCACTACGATACACAGTGGAATATAGTGTTAATGGGCCCTTTAACAGGACGGATTAAGAATACAATTCCCCTTTCTCTGAATAAGCGAATCGCAAGAGGCGAAGAATCTTGTACCCATATTGTGCCCGAAAAATAGCACCAATAGCAGTCTCGGTACCTATTATATACATGGGACTTGATGGGACTTAATAACAAAGACGAAACGTGGGTGTACGGACTCCTATAAACGGAGAATGCATCTGCTTACCCCTTCCGGTATTGTAGGCGTGAGTTTATGCATGTACATATGTATGAGACTTCTCACCCAATTGGGTTGAAATAGGGTGTGTTATACAACAACAATTTGAAAACATAGTCACTTCTTCAGTTCCAAGTGTAACAGGAAATTAATGAATAAAGTGAATTGATGGGATACGTCCGAATACAAGTTTTTTTTTTTTTAATAAGACACTGGTTCCTGTTTTAAATCTTTGGGGGCCATAGACAAAAAACGAGAGAAAAAGATTTGATAACAACAATAATTGGTGTATTGTATAAAGCATTCACATGTTGTATCTTTTTGTCATACACTCTGAGAGACTGCCTATCTGACCTCCACAACCCAGTTACTGGGTAACAAGATACCCCTTGATAAGACTGGTTGTCAGACTTTTGGGCTTCTGACGACCCGTAACGACTGTCAAAGATCCACGAATAGCAGCCGGGACCAACGGCTTAACGTGCTTTCCGAGGCACGGAGGGGTCTTGGTATGTAAAGATGGTCACCCATCCACGGAACAAGCGCGGCAAGCGTAGCTTAACCTGATCGATTGACCCGTGCGGCTGTTATTATTTAGTCACAAAGCCCCACTCTGACTTAAACATCACTACCAAATAAAAACACAAAGCACGAACCATATCGTCTTAGTGATGAGATTATAGAACTTATTCATATTAACCATTTTTATAAATAAATTTATTTGTAAACCACAAATAAAGATCACTACAGGACATTTGAACTGAATAGAGAATACTGAATCATAGGGAGAGATAAAACTCAAAGCCACTTGAAAAGATAGTGAGTATTGATAACGCGAGATATAGATGGCTGAAATGGTCAGTCTGTTCTATATAATAACGATTTAGGACATCTTTTGTTGCCTTCAGCTAGAGTACACGAAAATATCTATAGATGAGGTCAAGGCGCAATAGTTCGCCGATCTCTTGATCTGCGAAATTTCGACTCGCATAAAGGGACATCGACGCGGAAACTACTAGGTACCATGTATTCAGCACATAAAAAATGAGCTGTTCCATACATTTTGACCGTGTAGGTATGGCACTTTTGTATGAAAAAGTAGTTTTTTTTGTTAATAATAGATGAAAAATTTATAAGAATGTGGGGAGTGGGGGATCTAGATTCATGTGCTGAATTCATGGTAACAGTTTACTCAGTACTCCTTAAGTCCCTTAGACCGTGTATATCAGTCTGTTGAATTTGTATGGGTTGGGTAAATACCAGTCCGGCCTGGGGGCCATTCAAGTATTATATAACGTAAGCAACAAAGTGGGACGGGGTTCTTTGCTTTGCTTATTTTTTATGACATGGGGGACGGAGGGGTCTGGATGATGATTACATCAGCAATATTTACTTATTTACTTCTTCTGATTTTTCTGGAAAATGTTGTAGATTCTGATTCTAACAAATGTGGCAACCCTACTTGTCTGTGCTCGAAAGCGAAAAGCACGTTCAGGATTCCCCAAAATAATTGGTATTGCTTACTCGCTCTCACGCGGTGTATTAAGATTAAGTTAGAAAGATGTATTAAAAGAAATAGCCATTGAATTCCTTTATCGTAACTTATATTATAAATGCGAAAGTAAATTTGTTTGTTTGTTACGCTTTCACGCTAAGACGACTAAACAGGTTTGGATGTTTGGCACATGGGTAAATATGACTTGGGTTAGGACATATGATATTTTTATCCCGATATTCCCACGGGATCGAGACTTGTGCGGGTAACACCGCGGGGCGCAGCTAGTTGTCTTTTTTTTTTTTTGGTTGGGCAATCATCAAATAACTCCTCCCGCTCTGCGCGGAGCGGGAGGGTGTGTCAGACTCTTACTGACTAAAACCCACCCGTATTCCTTCAGTTGCCTGTGTTGTGTTATATTGTTATTTTTGTTCCCCCTAGCGGTAAACTAACATAAGCCCAGAGGCCAGGTGGTTGGGTATTGAATTGAAAACAAACAAGAAACTATCTTCAATACAGTATAATTATAAAATTAATTCTTCACAACATAACACACGGTAGCCGATACGGGGCTACCGTCTTAAAAATGAGGTAGGCGACTACTGTGAAAGCCTACTTTTGCCAGCCAGCTTATAATTCAGCGGATAAAGCTTCGGTCGTGGGGAGTTGGAGATAAACCCAGTACTGTTCCTTTTAAAAGTTCTAATTTAATATTATTAATTTGAATATTATTGTTTAACCTTCCAGTTATTATGTATGTTAATATTTATTAAATGGGCGCCAGGGACTTTGAAGAGTCCCGGATCCTGGAGCCGACGAAGGTGTCCAATATTCGTCTGGATGAACGAGGATTGTCGAACCCAAGATCCTCTATTTCAATTTAGTTGTCAGACCGGTTTCCACTACAGAAAACCGGACTGCGGTAAACAATAGGTTCCTACTGAAACCTTATTATAATAGAAAAGTAATAAGGTATAAAAAAAAAAACCGTCCCGCCTGCGCTTTCGCTAGACGGGGTCTGCCAGCCGCACAGTCGTCTCCACAAGAGGCTTCGAGTTGCCTCGAGGAACGGGTCTCGCGTCCAGGTCCCAGACTCTCCTCTAGATCCTGGCGGCGAGACGAATCTCTCGAGGTGCCTCTCCTGGAATTGACAATACGGGGACCTAATAATATAAGGGAAGCAAATTAACCTTCCGGGAGGTGACTGAGCTTGGAAATCTAAAAGGCTAATACATTAGCCGGTTAACTTGGCCTTGTTTCAAATACAACATAAGGAGTTACGACTTCTGTTTGCCTGATCCTGAGCGGTGGGACAATAGGAATGAAGATTACCCATGTGGCATCCATCAACTCCGCAACAAGAACTTGTTGCGTATCCCTGAACAAGAATCTAATCCATTGTTAACATTGAGGAATATCCCATGAAATATCTAAGGCAAATAGTCAGCAGGTGAAGTACTCACGGTTGGCTTAGGGAAAAAGCACTTGACTGTAAGATCCTCGACTGGCTGGAAAATAGTCTGCGTATGCGCAATTTGGAATCCTGTAATAAATATCCATGGATCACTAGAATATCCTTTTAACAACCAGGGAAGGACTCACAGACCACTTCTAGGCACTATTACCACCAAATCCTTACCTTTTAAAACATGGAATTAGTTTTCCAGTATCACTCAAGCGTGTTCAAGGGCAAATAGACGCCACCACTCTTTAATAATCCTGTCACGGATTACAAACCGGAAATAGACAGACTATTTCTAAAATCTCCCATATTTCGGGTAAAATGATTATAAGATAAATACTACACCAAGATAATAAATTCTTGAAAATCACTAACAACATTCCAACGTGACGTTTAAACTCTGAAACAATAAGAATCTTCATGATCTAGACCAACAAACAATTTATTTATAAATCCCAATTCTAAAACTTGTCTTGATCGGGGTAATTATTCCGAAATATTAATTTGGGTAATTAACAACGTACAACCTGGCTACATTATGTCAAAGATAAATCACAGATTAAAAATGGATTTATTTGACATCGAAGTTTCTAGAAGAAAAGTCTATATTGTAAAAACTATTTCATTTCCGCTTTCGGTTATTTATTTTATTATTAAGTTTTACTGAAAGCTGAAAATTAATAAGGATTGTTCCATACGATTTAATTCGATGGTTGGCAATCAATAAGTTCAATTATTGATTAAACTACAACTGTGAACCGGCGACCATCAGATGTCGTTTCTAAACGACAGAATCTGACGTTCGACTGGATGACAGTTGGAATGTAAACATTATATTTATTGTTCTAATTAATTGTGAAAACCTGTTATCAGGGTTTAGAAAATTGATTTAATGTTAGAAAGTGTTTACTAAAGAGTCCAGTGACGAAATATAGTTGAAGGAATGAGTCCTTCCATCAAGTGCAGACCAAAGTTACTTGCACAACTACAATGAAATAAATTACTTAGAAACCTCACAAGGTACTACTAATGTTTTCAGGTAAATGCTACTTTACTTATTAGTAATGCAGCTGTGTAATACCAACCCTTGGTAGGTACTCAAATTTACAACGTAACAGTTGCCAGGGGCCTCGGTAACCCTTTGGTACCTTCCCGCGACCCCGGCAGGCGTCGGCCCTAGTGGACCCCTACGCTTGTGTTGACGACATCTCTTTGAGGCGCGCGTGGAATACAACGCGCTGTCGACCCGGCTGCCTTACCGAACAGTGAGCTACCCATTGCTTACCGCCCGCAAACCTGCGCCTACGGTGGCTGGAAATCCGCCCGGGGCAGCTAGTCGTCTATAGACTCATTCAAGAACAGATTAAAAAAAACAATGTTTACGTAAGCCTAGGAGGGGGGCCGGCTCTACGCGGGGGTCGTGCGGTCCATGGCCCTTTACGGGGCACCTATGTGGGCGCTTTCCCTGGCGCGGCGGCCAGCCGATTGAGCGCGGGAAGGTACGAAAGTGTTACCGAGGCCCCTGGCAACACAGGCAACGGAAGGAACACGGGTGGGGAGAAGTTATTTGATAACTGCCCATCCAAAAAAAAAGTATTGGAGGGGGGGGGAGCTTTGCTGAAAAGGGGGAGGGGCTAAAAATAACTACTTACTACTAAAATTCTGCTTACGTAAAACCGATGACTGTTGGGGCAGACGTAGTCTTCGGGGCCCATGTGAGAGAACATAAGTTTCGTAAAATTAGCCGTAAAACCGATGATTGTTGGGGCAGACGTAGTCTTCGGTGATGACCGCGAATCGGTAAACGTAAGGTAGGACGCCTCAGGCCAGGTGGAGCGGCGATCTTAGCAGTGTGGCTGGTAGGAGCTGGATGAGGTTGCCGAGAATCGAGCTGAATGGCGTGCAATTTTAGAGACCTAAGTCCAGCAGTGGACTGCTATAGGCTGACGATGATGATGGGTTAGGTATTGTGTTATACGATAGTCCGGCAATATAAGGCGCGGAAATCTGTTTACTACCTATACTCAGGCGACCGATAGGAGGGAAATACATAAAATTGCAACTTATACAAATATTAATTTTAAACTCAAGTTATCTTAGTTGATTTATTAATGAAATATCTATCGCTAGACATTTTAGTTGCATTTTTGCAAATTTTAATCTCAAAATGAGGCTTAGTATAAATACCTATTAGTTTAGGAGGATATGGATTTTCTAGGGCAACCGACGCATAATAATTGGTGCAAAATAAGAGATGAAGCAAATATTGGCTGTAGTTTGCTGAGTTAGATAAATGATAATTGGCTTCAGTCGTTAAAGCAACAACTAAATTATTATACCACAATTCAATTTATTTAATTTAAATCAAAACTAGGCTAATGATGACATTCCTCATATCAAAATAAACAGCTGGCATGACAAAAAAAATGCTGCATATACAAAAGACCCTATAACTGAGCTTGGCAATTAAATTTTAATATTTAGAAATATTTGACCAAACAACATCATCATTTCAGCCGAAAGACGTCCACTGCTGCACATAGGCCTCCCCAAGCACTGCCACTTCGACCGGTTCTATGCTCACATACTAATCATTTAAAACAACAAAAAATATCATACCTGTCGCTAGTGCCTTAGCAAGCATCTCCTTCCTCCTCTTATTCTGTTCTTCCATCAGTTTCTGCCGCAGCTGCAGTTCTTGTAACTTCACCCTATGATTCTCCAGCTCATCCTCTGAATAGTTATCAACACCCCTAACAATGTCCGGCGCTTCATTTATACTACTCTTCCTATTAAGAACTGGTGTATCTGTGTCTTTATAACTTTTGTATGTATTTTCTGTATCCAATTTATTGTTAATAATATTTTCTGTATCCATTTTATTGTTATTAATATTTTCTGTCTCAATACTGTTTTCTTCATAAACCTCTGTGTTAACATTATCGTTTTTATCAAGATATTCTTTATTATTTTCTGTAGTCATGTCTCGTATTGGTGTTGTTGGTGATCTTAAGCTAAGTTTACATTTATCAAATTCTATTTTGTCTATTGCATCATCGGAGTTCTGTTTCTGTAATATTGGCAGTTTGTATTGGTTGGTGGCTCTCTTCGGCTTGTAGCCAATTTTGTCCAGTTTCTTCGCATTTACTGCGTTTATTTGAGGGGCTGTAACAGAAGAAAATACGTAAGTTTTATTTTACTGGTGGCATAGAAAAATAAATCTTACGAAATATTATTTGGTTATGGTTGGAGTTACTGGTTAGTAATACTTACACCACATCATCTCAGTAAGACATGAAATATAAATAAAGAGTGTTAAAAATAGATGTCTAAGACAAGAGGTCTTATGACTGCTTATTTATATGCTGCTACATAGATAGTTGTTTAAGAAAGACACAAAGGAAATTATTTAGTGTTTATGATTATAGCAGCATCATCTTACTTTGCCCTTGTCCCTTGTTATTTGGGTTCGGCGGAACACGTTTTCTTCATCCATTCTCCCCTGTCAACGTCACGCTATCATTCAATCCCTTCTCTTTCATATCATTCCTCACACAATCCATACATCTTATCTTTGACTTTCCTCTCCATCCATTAACATTTATATTCAAATGATTGCAGCATACAAGAGGTATATAGAGTTAACAATCTAGTAATTCAGAATAGAATAGTATACTAATTAATAATATTTTGTTTTATATAACATGCATTACTAAGTGCCATTTGTTGTAATAACCACTACTAATTAATACATAGATTGTATAACTGAACAACTTTGATGATTAGATCTTAGATCATGCAGATGATTGACTCACATTCACATCTGATTTTTATCCGACTGCCCCAGAAGGAGGGTTATGGTTTTCGAGTGTATGTCTATTTCTTTGGCATGGTCTGTAGCCTAAATGGCTTGATGGATTTTAACATATGATGTATTATTAGATTTGGTTTAATTGCGGAAGTGACATAGGGTTTAACATTTTAGGCCTACTGACATCGACCAGGCACAAATCCAGACTCCGAGCTGCTACATAAATGGTTAAATAAATAAATAAATAAAATAAATAAAGATTAAAAAATAAGCTAGATGAAATCAAGATTTCCTATCTGACTACCCCGAGAAGAAATGGCGAAACAAACTCTCTATTAAAGTCCAGACATAATCTTGGTCAGATCATGTCAGAACCATGTAGATCCATGTCTGAAATGGTCTTTTGAGGAAAGAACCACACAAATTTGAGTGGAGCTGTCCAGTCAATATACAATATAGTACTTACTAATTCCATGCTCAAGCTGTCACTTCCTGTTACACACTTCCGTCCCTTTTCACGAAATCACTCCCGTGGAAAGCGAGAGGAACGATGTTACATCATCATCATCAAAAATCTATTTTGTGATAATAATATATGGGTATCAAATAAAATCCAGTAAATAGCCAATTCCAAATATATACATATTATTTTATTATTGACACAAACTAAGTACATTTTCTTTTCTAAAATCTATCCTATCTTGCTAACCTTATTTTACCATATACCTTACCTTGTTCGATACAATAATTGCAATCAACCACGTTTGCTGACCTAGCGATACAATACAGTCGCACTGAATGCACCGCGAGCTGTGCATAACGGACAGCAACCGGATGCATTCATTTTCATCATTTTGTTAATTTTAGTGATAGCTTAGCCTAAACATTACCTTGTTAACTCTCAGCAATAAACCTTTTAAAATTATTTGAGTGTTTAACTTCACAGCATAACAAATCCCACCAGGTACCACTTAGGTTGCACCCCTACATTTGCTAACCAATACTTAATTGATTCATTTGTTAATTAATAACACTAAAAAGCTTATAAGCTTTAAAACACTTTCATCTTGTTTCCATCTTTTCAGTTCTTTTTTTTGCAGTCAGGTTTTTGTTTTTTTTTATAATTTGTAACTCCACCCCTAAGATGACCAACTGACCTAATTTGTTATTTAACATAATAAATACTGCCTGAATAGACAGTTTTCTTTTTTTTAATCCTTGAATAAAACCTTATCTTCTACAACTGGTTAGGCAGATTGCTACGATTTTTTGCTTTAGTTTGGTTCTAAACTTATCGAGATACTGTAATTACATCATAATGTGAGATCATCATAGTTAGAAACGTGTTACAGTACAATACAATACTGTAACAACACACTGGGTCTTGTGTTATCAAAACTTTTTCTTCATTGTTTTATATCTCGGGTCTCTGGGATCTTCAGTAATTACTCCACTCCTCCCGGTGCCTTTTTTGTGAATCTATTTGTATATATATATAATAAGAAATTGAGTATAGACAAAAAATTGAGACTACTATGTAGTCTCAATTTTTTCAGTGTAAACAAATGAAGAATAAACAACAAGACCCATTTCTGATAAAACCTTGAATAATTAACTGTGCATTCGAAATCATGGAATAAGCCTGTGGCTTGTGGCTTATTCCATGATGATTATTCGTTACAATTTGTTACAGATAGGATGTATGTATTTACCGCTGTTTGAGCCAGTTTCATCGGATTTTATTCGTTTCAATTCCTCTTCACTAAAACCCGAGAAAGTCGACATAGTAGAAGGCTGGGTCACCTTTTCTCATTAATAATAATTGTCTATAATGTACTGCACAATATATGAAATAAAAACTGTAATTAACCGATTTTTAACTGCGGTCACAATTTGTGACGACACTGAACTGGAACTGAACACGACACAGGATTTTATTTGACGTTTCAACGTTTGTATGAAATAATGACATGACAACTAGAGGTGTGCCGTGTGACTAATATTTTCATAATAGGTACAGGTTTATATTACAAGCCATGTATATTTTTAGGATATATGCCAATATAAAGTAATAGGTTATCAGGTAAAAGTCAAATAACAGGGACGCGTAATACCGAGGCGTCTCGCCTCGCTACGTTTTTATTATTTGCCGACCGCGGTCATCTCTCTCACTCGCCGACGTCTCGGCGCCTGACGAGTGAGTGAGATGACTAGTCTCGCCTAAAGCGACACGAGGTTGGTGAGTGAGTGAGATGAATATTATATTGTATGATCGTGCCGTGAACGTGCATATTCACGAGAATCTTATATTTCATATTAATTATTATGAAGAATATTATGCAGGTATCAATATTAGATTAAGTAGCTAATAATATATGAATCGGTTCACTAATATTTGACGAATACCCAGTAATAGGTATGGTATCATAATATGCGATAACTAATATTATTCAATAATAGGATTACCTAAAAATTACCGTAAAATAACATCTCTAATTATTACCATCTTTAGTGTTGGTTACTCAGCACATGTATTGTGTGCTATTAAAAAAAAGGAACATATACTTACATTCATCTGAAGCTGTTCCAGTTGTGATCACAGTTGTGATGGTGAGAGAAACATTTCTAAACATTTGATTCTTATTATCTAGGAGACGTTTGATTGGTAGATGGTCTTGCCAAGGGGTGTCGTATTACCCAGTAGCTGGGTTGTGGCGGTCAAATAGGCAGTCGCTCCATGTAAAATACCAGCTGCATCCGGTTAGACTGGGAGCCTACCCCAACACAGTTGGAAAAAGTCTAGGCAGATGATGATGTCGTTTGATTTGTAGATATTATTATTCTCTATTAACATTGTGACAAAACTACAAAAAATCTACGCAATCATTCAAACAATATAAAACGATCAAATCGGTGTCATAACGATCAAATCTCCGTCTTTAGATTTATTTTTTAGCTGCTTTACGTCATGTGTTGTCTTTTTTTAATATTTAAAAACGCTCAAAATTACACCCTGAATTCGCGTTAAATAATAATATTTTTCAGTTTGTCGTTACGAAAAATCTGGATGAACGCATGGTATCACCGTAGATGCAGATGTGCATCTACGGTGATACCTCCCGTATTATTATTATACTCATTGCGTGATACCGTTGGCGACCATCACTGAAAGTTACCTTGCGGCTACTGATGTGATGCAATGCTGTACAAAATCTTTGCCTGTAAGTTTTTTATTACAATTACAATATTATGCATATCGTCACGCCTATAATCCCCGAAAGGGTAGGCAGAGGTGTTCTCCTGTTACAGGAGTTTCTACCAGTGTTGCTGCAACTGAGTTCCCAAAAGGTACATATCCAGCGCTGAAAAGGTACATCATCTGGCAATGCTTTAACTAAAATCAATCACTACTGCTTCTCTCGCTCTCTCGCAATGAATTCGCGACAAGGAGAGACTGCCTGCTCGCCAGCAGAAGTTCTATTTTTTCGATTATAAGTGTGAGAAAACTTACCTATCTAATATTATAAAAATCTCGTGTCACGGTGTTTGTGGTCGCACTCCTCCGAAACGGCTCGATCTATTTTTATGTTTTTTTTTATTTATATTTGGTAGGTATGAGAATAGGTCGTAAAGTATATTTCATACCGTTAATAAGAAAAGAAAAAAATAGGAAAAACTTTAATTGTAATTTTGACAGGACAACGTCTGGCGGGTCAGCTAGTATTATACGTCTAAAAAATCCCCGCAGTTTTATGATAGGTACTCATTGAATTGTTTCTCGTGTTTAATATAATGGAGAAATCACACGATAAAAAAAAACGAAATCGTGATCGTGGTTCAAGTTATATCAATAATCTGAACATTAAAAAACATACTATACATAATATGCTCATAATTGTCAGTTAAAACTAAAATAATACATTAAGCTTTAGTTAGCTCAGGAGATCTAGGACGTTAGGTATGTATTTATTATAATATAAACTTGTTAGTAAGAATAATCATTGTTTGAATGACCTGTGGTGTAACACCACCCCACCCCCCTGAGAGTGTCGTAAGAGTCGACTAAGGGAAAAACCGTAGGATGAGCAGCAGCGTTCTTTCCGCGTACCCTGTACCACCACACGGCGATCGCCAACTCGCAATGCCAAACGTGGCGATTACGGCAAAACCCCCTAACTTGGGGAGGCCTATGTCCTGCAGTGGACGTCTCAGTAGTAGTTAGTAGAAGTAGTAATAGAATCAAAGCCCACAACAAAACAATGCAACACACACACAAAATATCTAGTAATATTCTCAAGGAAGTATTTTACAAATTACCAAGCACCACAGCGAGCGAATAAAGGCTCCTACATACTGGCGCGACTTGTCGCGCGACACAAAGAAACCGCGTGTAGAGCCTTTAAGGCACCGGTCAGCTACGGGGCCGCCACAACCAAATCGAACACAGGATTCGATTAATGGAAATGGGCTTATTCAATTTATTTATTGTACACTTATGTATACAAGAAAGAAAATCACTTACCAATATCTCGCGCATTTAAAAATACAAAACAATATGTACTTAGCAAAACTATCCTTTTTGCAAACAAGCGCCCTGTGAGTAGAGTAGTCACAGAGTAGTGTGTGTTCTGTATCGTATCTGTGGTACTTAGTACCGAAGATCTATCTCGTTTTCTCGTTTCAAACATTGGTTGTTAAGTTGAAAAGGTACGTCAAATGGACCCCATTACACATTACACATGGGAGGCTTAAAAGGTACGTCAAATGTGTAAAATGTACGCTAACGGTAACGCTGGTTTCTACAACCAAATTTCGCAGCTGGTAATAAGTCCCGACGAGAGCGTATTGACCACAGAACACTGTTACTCCCTATTGACATACATCGGGCACAGACCCCTTCTATTAATTATTGTTATCTAGTTTCTAGGATGATGTGGTCATGTAATTATGAAATATAGTATTTCTTACAATAAAACATTTTTTTTTGGAAAATCATCAGAATCAAGAACTCTGAAACGTAAATGGAAAAAAGAAGAATAACGAACTAAAGACCGATTGAAAAAATTAAGGGCGCTTCCAGAAAAGTAGCGAAGGTTGAATAAGAAAGTGGCAAAGGAGACGGGTGAATCTGGGCCTAACGTTACACAAATTAAATATTTATCAAATTTTTTTTTAGTTTTTTTGTAGGTATTCAGGAAATATTAAGCAGTTTTATCATGGCATAACAAATAAAATATTTTATAAAAAATACACTGACTTTCCTTATTTTCACTTTTGAACAATGATTAATGATAAATTGATGTATTATTATGAATTATAGAATTCATAATTAATTTAATACATTAATTCATAATAATACATTAATTCGTTTTATGCCAATAACATATTATTTCTTTTTTAGATAAGTTAAAAAACATTTTTAAATAATGGCACCCAGTGACATTTAACGTCGTTTCTAAAAAAGTCGTAAATATAAGTTGATTGAATTGATAAATAACTCGATTTCGCAATCGATCATCATATTTTATTATACAGGCAACAAAGTGGAACCCATGTCCATGTCAGACCAAATGTCAAACGAACAAATATTTTGTTCGTTTATTTATATTCGCACATTATTTTGTTCGTTTATTCGCACATTATATAAAATAAAATAAAATGTCAATGTCAAATCAAACGACAAACGAACAAATAATTCGCACAGTCGCAGTCGCTTCGTTTGCTTGGCTCCGAGCTTGCGGTAGTGGATATTTTCTGTTGTGTTTTCGTGTGCTGTAATTATTATTCAATTAGTATTTTTAGTGACTTCGGCTACGTATAAAGGATTCTGACGCTTATTACTTTAACGAACGACCCACACATTTCTTACAACGGACTGACATAACTTGCCTTACCTCAGCGTCATCTACCGGATTTCGAAGTTTATTACAATGAGTGATCAACGTCATCATTGTCTCAACTGCGGCATAGCTACTTGGCGGCGTAATCCTTCTATAGGATTACGTCAAATAGAAGACGAAGACATAATTTCAGTTATTCAGCAATGGGTTGCACCTCAAGTGGTAAGTAGTTTATTTCATTACAAGTTCACATTTTGCTGTAATAGTACAGCAGTGTTTTATCTCACGAAAGCGGGTGACCCATACTTGTGTGTGTAAGTGTACATGCACACTGTCTTTGCGAGCGTAAGCTCGGGATAGTGATGGGTAACTCATCAATTTTATTTGAGGTTGAGGGAGGACCTCACTTTACCTCGTGAGGTCCTCACGAGGC
Source organism: Atethmia centrago (assembly GCA_905333075.3). Lineage (NCBI taxonomy): Eukaryota > Metazoa > Arthropoda > Insecta > Lepidoptera > Noctuidae > Atethmia > Atethmia centrago. The sequence goes on from HG995384.1 coordinate 7,269,543, forward strand.
ACACCTCATTTGAGGTGAGGAATCGTCAACGGCGTATTCACCTACGACTCGTGAGCCCGAGCCGAATTCAGCCGAACGTACGAGGGAGCGAGGCGGGCGGGCGCGACGAAGACTCACGAGTACTCACGAGTCTCTACTCACTCGCGACTCGCTAGTACTCGTGAGTCACGAACTCGTTCACCTCACCCCGTTACACCCCGCTCACCTCGTTACGATTTCATATTGTCAATGGCGCCGATTCCCTTGTTCACAAACTAAACTAAATTTAAGTTCAGTGCATCCTTTTCTTTCTATTTCATTAAGAATAGGACAGAAGATCAATTTTAGTTTAGTCCTGTCAAATTAATCAGCGCTTGACGTAAATTGACGTAATTTTAGTAGGCAAGTTTTTAATCGCATCTAAACTTGTATGGAGTTGTGACAGGCGCTGATTAATTTGACAGCACTAAACTAAAATTTATCTTCTGTCCTTTTCTTAATGAAATAGAAAGAAAAAGATGCACTGAACTTAAATTAAGTTTAGTTTGTGAACAAGGGAATCGGCGCCAATGTCAACTTTTAAGGACGCGTGAACGAGTGAGGTGTGGTGAGGTGGTTCAATGAGGAAATTCGAGTAACTCTTTCAATTTGCAATCATGAGTACCTCAAACGAGGGACCTCATTAGGGAGGCACTAGCTCGGGAGCGCCCAGTCATGGCCGAGTCGCCGGCCGAGTCAGTAGTGCCTCTTGGTTCGCGCCAAAACTATTTATCCAATACCGTCAGCATGGAATGTACGAAGAAACTGAGAAAAGTTGTCCGCAGTGAGGTAAGATATATTAATGTTCATGTTTGGTGTGAATTTATGTTGTGTGTAATGAATTAATGTATTAGTTAGTTTAATAAGACCATGTTAAACGAGATTTTAATAATGTATTGTTTATTTTAGGCTCGTCAAATGATTGCAAATACGTATAATTTTCTCAAAGAAGAATATGAATTCACGGAACTTCATCGAGAACCAAATTGTGATTTATCACATTTGCGTAATATTACAAAACGCACTGCACCAGCGACGGGGGTAAGTGAAAGAACAGTGCAAAAAATATTAAAAGATGGAAGAGATGTCGCAAGTACATCTTCGAATTTTATGTCACCCAAGAAAAACCGAAGAAAGAGAGAAAATAAAGTAGACATCGATGGATTGACATTTGACGTTGTACGGAGCACAATACGAAATTTTCATATCTTACAAACACAAATTCCATCATTGGCAAAACTAAGGAAAACAGTCTTGAATGTTAAATTCATCATGTCAATTTTCAAACGCAACGCTACGTAAGTTATTGAATAAATTGGGCTACAAGTGGCGTAAAACCGATAACATTAGGAAAGTATTAGTTGAACGGCATGATATCCAGATGTGGAGAGTAAAATACTTAAAAAATAACCGAATACCGCTCTCAATGTCGGCCTATTGTCTATACTGACGAAAGTTACGTATTGACAGCACATGTCCGAGATAACACCTGGGCCCAAAAAGACAAACCATTTCCATTTAAAAAAAAAACTTAGTCAAGGTACTCGTTTTACACGCTGGAACCTATGCCAGATTTATTGAGAACGCTTGCTTCATCTACAAAGCTAATTCCACAGTTGGAGACTACCATTCCAACATCAGTTTTGAAAATTACGTAAAATGGCTGAATGAAAAGTTGCTGCCAAATTTGCCAGATCGTTCCGTAATAGTACTAGATAATGCATCGTACCACAATACACGTGCTGAGAAATTGCCGACGACAGCCTCAACAAAATCTAAGATGCAAGAACATAAAAGTGATTTTATCACTTACAAAATCGATGACTACATAAAAAATAAAGGATTTGAAGTATTACGCCTCCCTCCTTACCACCCTGAGCTTAATGCCATAGAGAACATATGGGGAGTCCTTAAAAACTACATTGCTATAAGAAACGTTGAGCAAAATATGACCAACACAGATAAATTTATTCAAGAGAGTATTATGAAAATAACAAGTGAGACACGGCGAAATATTTTTACACTGATTTTGAATTAATAATAAATTTACAAGATGACAGTGAAGAAGAAACTGACTCTGAAGAAGGGTCTAGTTACGATTACGATACAAGATTCTACTTGAAATACTAATTTAAATAAAATATAAATTGGCGCCGATTCCCTTGTTCACAAACAAAACTAAACTTAAGTTCAGTGCATCTTTTTCTTTCTATTTCATTAGGAAAAGGACAGAAGATAAATTTTCGTTTAGTCCTGTCAAATTAATCAGCGCCTGTCACTACTCCATACAAGTTTAGACGTGATTAAAAACTTGTCTACTAAAATTACGTCAATTTACGTCAAGCGCTGATTAATTTGACAGGACTAAACTAAAATTTATCTTCTGTCCTTTTCTTAACGAAATAGAAAGAAAAAGATGCACTGAACTTAAGTTTAGTTTTGTTTTTGAACAAGGGAATCGGCACCATTATATTCAAAATATTGCTAAAATTAAATGTTTCTTGAATATAAGTTTCTATTTTATTGTACCATCTCTTATCTATACATAGCAAAAATCTAATAACTTTATTATTTTGTTCATAAGCGATGAGCTTGCTAAATGCTAACGCTACCTCTAGTTACACACACAAGAGCGCGTGTCTATACGCATTACAACTACAAGTATGGCTCACCCGCTTTTGTGAGAGAAAAAAAACTACAGCTTTTTATCCATACATCACTATAATATCTCTCATTATTGAAATAGAGGCATGAGGAACAGGGTGTATAGTTCACTCAACCTCCATAGACAAGGAGGATCCTCCGACCAGACGGGTGTCGTGCCTGGTGGGCAACTGCCCGACGGTTGATGTCGGGATGTTGTATACATGCCAGTTGCGCGGTTAACTCTGCTTGCGCGATGCAGGATTTTGCGTGACGTCAATGTGTTGCGTAGTTTTCATGTGGCGATGTAGATACCGCCAGATCACTCACCTCCGGAGACTGGAGGTCGATTGTGGGCTGAGTCTTGCATCTTGAGATGCTTGCCAGGGCCAGATGTAGTTCCAGTGAGTCGGAACCGGTTGTAGCATAGTTCATGGTGAGTTGGAACTGTCTGCGGCGATTCCCCAGTGAGTCGGCGTGGCGCTGCGTTATTGCTCCAGTGAGTCAGATGTGGTACAGCGCCTTGTTGAGGCTGACTGCTGGCGTCGACCAGGAGAGGGAAGAGCTCTGCTTGTAGACCGGCCGAAAGTACAGTGTGCTGTGCCAAGGTTGCTTATGAGGCTGTAGCTGAAGACAAAGTATGCGCGGTCGCTGCATGCTGCTGGTCAGGATAACCGCTAAAGCCGTGGGGGCTGACTGGCTGTGAGACTCGCCGTTCGAAAGCTTGAGGAAGTGATGATGACGTCACGCTGAACTAGCTGCTCGAAGGCTGCGTCAATATCCATGTTCGGGGTCACCAGTATACACGTAGAGGCATGAGGAACAGGGTGTAAAGTTCACTCATCCTCCATCCATAGAAAAGGCAGGATCCTTCGGCAAGACGGGTGTCGTGTTGACGTCGGGATGTTGAATATATGCCAGTTGCGTGGTAAGCTCTGCTTGTGGGATGCAGGATTTTGCGTGTAGTGAGTGTGTTGCGTAGTTCACATGTCGCGATGTAGATGCCGCCACAGTTTGTTCATCAATTAAAGGCATTTATTTTAAAAAGTTCTCTTACTTAGTTTAAAGACTACACGAAGCCACAAAATCTTTTCGCTTTTAGCGATAAGACCGCCCATTATGTCACCCCTTGTAAAATTTCAACATTTGTATCTGTAATTTTTATGGTGTACATAATAAAGAGTATTCTATTCTATTCTTTTCGTCCTGAAGATAGTTCTTTTTAATTTAATAGCAGGCATTGAGTAATTTAATTAAGCAACAATAGGATAATTGACATTGTATGAAAGCTTATCAATATATTATATTGCGTGACTCTTAATGTAATCACACTAATCACAAATACACTCGCTAATGAGTTTTGCTGGCTTCGGTTTTGTAAACACACTTCTTCTCACTGTTGTTTGTTTGTAATCAATGCATTGCAGTGTCCAGTGCTTTGTGCAAAAAATACAATGTTCTAGCCGAGTCTCACTAAATTCTCTGTACTTATATTATTTCTTGCCGAGAACTGTAAGTAACAAACTAATATTGTTGTAGGTGAACAGTTCCCATCACATTTGCCAAGGATGCAGGGATTTAGTCATACATTCTTTGGGCGTAGATGAGCAGCTTTCATCTTCAACAACTGGACATCGTCAAGTGTGTGTCAACTGTGGACGTTCAGTATTGCGTGCAAGATCTCATTTATTGCGTACTGACACTGAACGAGAAAGAAGGATTCATACAGTCATTAGCGAATGGATCTTACCTCGTACTGTAAGTGTTTATTGGGCTCAGTTGCTTTTTATTTTTATATGTACCTACCTACAACTGTATGGTAATGTAATAATAATCAGGCAGTGTAAATAAATACAAATGATCACTTTGACCTTGGTTGCAATACTTTATATACTACAACATAACATCCTACACAGATTCCCCGAAGGGATAGGGCAGAGGAGTGTATTTCAGTATAGTATAATGTACTCTGTGGGAGTGTAATACACCCACATTTAGCCAGTTATATTCATTCTCAAACAAAGGCTTATTATAAAATGGTTGTTCCAGATTTCAAGTAGCAGAGCTCTGATATGTCACAGTTGCTGGGTGAGAGCTGATAGAAATGCCCATAATTTTGTATCTGCACCATCTGGATCCTCGGCATCTGTACATGAAACAAGTGAGCATGAGGAATTGGCTTCACAGGCTAGTACACAAGCTACTTCACAGTCTACATTCAGGCCGAGTGAAGCTATAGTATTACCAGACTATATAAGAGCTGTAGAAACCGAATCTCACTGTTGTATTGAAGGTTGCCGGAGACAAGAGAGGAATAGAGTTCCTGTTACAACTAGGAAAATGTTGTTAGATCTTTATAATTTCTATATCCCAAAAAACAATAGATTATGCAATCACCATATTAATACGCAATCATGGGATTTTCTCACTGGAGCTTTAGAAAATTATGTTAATGTGTTTACAGCATTGCACATTCAAGACATGCTAGAATTAAAAAGTCACTGAAATGCTGGCCTTGATTTTATCAATATCCAAAATATGGAAGATTGTTTGGTGTACCATTGGTTAGGCTTTACCAATGAGCAGTATCAAAGGATTTTAAATGAAGCGCCACAATTATTGCAAAAGCCTTCGGTCGGGCTTTATTGGGTTGATTGCATATTTGATGAAGTTGTGAACGAAGTCGATAACGTTTTTATACCTTCCGTTATCGACTTCGACAACCCATCTACATAATGGTGACTGCCCTTGATTTATTGGCGGACAAAGCATTTAATGATTGAATTTGAGGTGGCTGCCGCTCTAATAAATGCTTTTCACCTACCTATTACAAATCGTATTAATGCTGGGGATATTTTACAAAATAATCAATGAGGACATGAACAAAGAAAATGATTTAGGCTGTTACGTGATTGCAAATAATATAAACCGACGTAGATTATAATTTGAATTATTTACCCTAGCTGCTCACACAGTGATTTAATAAATGTATTACCGTGGAACGGGGTGACTATGTGCCACATTTCAAGGTTATTCGGTGATAACAAAACTAAATTAAATGAATACGTGAGGAAAAAATACACATACTTATGATCTTTATTTATTTGCATGTCCTTTAAATGAACACTATTCAAAGTAACATACTTTAAAAGAAAAAAAAAGAAAAACGGTTGTACATTCTCACCTGCCATGGCGGTATGAAAATGTGCCACATGTGCCACTTCACATTCTCCTTCATAACTCAAATACTGAAATGGCACAATGACACCTATTTGTAGTTCGATATTGGTTGCTGTTGTCACGTAATGTCCATAATATGGTACCCATCAAGAGAATTTAATACCCTGCACAGTTTTTAAACAATATTATAATAGTTTATGATGAAGTGGACGATGAATAAATCAATAAAACAGAGTGTTTTTAATTCATACTCCCTTTGCTTTTATAATTAAGTATCTAGAAGTCTAGAATCTAGTTCGACGGCGTCTGAATCCTCAATGTGATATTATGAATTCTAGTACTTAATTATTTTCTTAAAATATAATTCTAGAGTCCACAGTGAAGGCTAATAATTATTTTCATAAAATATAACGTGAGAGCTCGGTGTTGGAATAACTTTCAGAAGCAACGTTTTTGGACAAACCAATAACACCCTATATGTTTTTTTCTACCATGGAGTACCTACTCGTACACATTTTAGTTTTTTTGAAATGGTATTAATATCTAAATAAAATAATGTTGTAATCGTTACTGTAACGGCAGGCCCATATGAACTTTTGCCCGTCTCCTTTGGAAAATTCTAACAGAATTAAAGTCAAGATCACTAGTTAGTGAAGATGATTGTGACTTATTTGTATCAGTTGAATACGTCAACAAAAAGAAAAAAAATATTTGCCCTCCTGCTACCTAATTCTATGTAGGTACTCTCCAGCGCTCCAAAAAATTGCGCTTTGTTTGCATTTTATAAGCCCGAGGCATACAATTTTGTAAGAAATTCATTTAATTGTTTACCTAACACATCCATCTACTGTACGTTCATGGTACAACAGTTTTGACGGTAGCCCAGGATTTACTGACGAATCACTTACTTAAATGTATAAAGTTATTAGCGTGCTCAAGGTAAAAAAAAATATTGCTCTCTATCTCTGGATGAAATGGCGATTCGGAAATATGTTCAGGGACGGCAAGAAATGCGTGGGATTAGTAAATTTTGGAGAAGCGTTATATGGACAAAATGTAGCTGTTGCTAGGAAAGCTCTAGTATTTATGGTCACCGCTGTTAACGATAGCTTGAAAGTTCGAGTTCAATTTCAGTGCTCCGCTCCGCGGTGGAACTGCGTGATACTTAAATCTCTGTGTTTCTGGGTAAAAAGTAAGGTTTATGGTATCACTGGGTTCTATGTACATAGGGTTATGTTTATAATATTTTGTCTCATATGGTCAAGCTACCCGCCGCTACCTTTCTTACTCTAAGGCAAAGACTGGCTTAAAGTAAGCGTACTTCGTGGACTAAGTGTAACAGATATTTGGATCGAGTATTTGTACGGAATAGGACTAGGTGGAACCTAGTACATAATTTACCAATTACGACTCATCTCTAATTTTATTTAAAGTCTGTGTCAATCACAGAGTACTCTAAAATAAGTGACAAACACATTGAGATAGGAAAAACATTTTATAAGTCCATGCATGGAGGCGCCGTGTTATTCTATAGATACATTTGCATATTTGAATACAAATATGAGTGAAATACGATATAGAATGTGAAATATCGTTTTGTCTCATTCTTTTATAGAGGCATGAGGAACAGGGTGTAAAGTTCACTCATCCTCCATAGAAAAGGGAGGATCCTCCGACCAGACGGGTGTCGTGTCTGGTGGGCAACTGCCCGACGGTTGATGTCGGGATGTTGTATATATGCTAGTTGCGCGGTAAACTCTGCTTGCGCGATGCAGGATTTTGCGTGACGTCAGTGTGATGCGTAGTTTTGTATGTGGCGCTGTAGATGCCGCCACATCACTCCCCTCCGGAGACCGGAGGTCGATAGTGGGCTGAGTCGTGTATCTTGCGATGCTTGCCAGTGCCAGGTGGGGTTCCAGTGGGTCGGAACCGGTTGTCGCATAGTTCGCGGTGGGTCGGAACTGTCTGCGGTGATGTGAGTCGGGGTGGCGCTGCGTTATGCTCCAGTGAGTCGGACGTGGTACAGCGCCGGGTTGAGGGCTGACTGCTGGCGTCGACCAGGAGAGCGTTGAAGAGCTCTGCTTGTTGACCGGCCGAAAGTGCAGTGTGCTGTGCCAAGGTTGCTGATGAGGCTTAGGGTGATGACCAGGTATGCGCGGTCGCTGCATGCTGGTGGTCAGGATACCCGTTGAAGCCGTGGGTGCTGGCTGGCTGTGTGACTCGCCGCTCGAGAGCTTGAGGAAGTGATGATTATGACGTCACGCTGATGTAGTTGCACGAAGGCTGCGCTGACGTTCATATTCGGGGTCACCAGTATAGTGGCATGAGGAACAGGGTGTAAAGTTCACTCATCCTCCATAGAAAAGGGAGGATCCTCCGACCAGACGGGTGTCGTGTCTGGTGGGCAACTGCCCGACGGTTGATGTCGGGATGTTGTATATATGCTAGTTGCGCGGTAAACTCTGCTTGCGCGATGCAGGATTTTGCGTGACGTCAGTGTGATGCGTAGTTTTGTATGTGGCGCTGTAGATGCCGCCACACTTTCAAATAAAATAATCGTATTTGATAAAAGAGAACAATATTTAAGTTGTTGCTCATTATGGTAACATCTTGTTAGCCATTTTATGCGACAAGTTTCGTGGTAGGGTAGTTTTGCTGTCAAATCGTTGTTTACATTTTGTATTATTGAGATTTGCAAGAAAATTACGAGGAGTTTACCTTTAAAACTGCACGTAAATGTTAGAAAACAGCAATTCAACATGCCTGTGTGTTGTATTGTGAAGTGTAGTGCAAGAAAGAATGAAAATCAACCTCGATTATGTTTACACAGGTTAGTAACCGGTTTTCATGCAATAGTACATACAATAATACACATTCCATGAAAAAAATGTTACGGGATCATGAATTTATTGCTAAAGCCGACGACAGTAATAGAGGGGACCTAGCGCGTTAATGATCACTGTTCTAACCTAACCTAACCCAACATTATCCTTCGCTATAGCTGCCAACCTACTATATTTGCTACCAAGGGCTGTCTCGAAAGTGACGCATATGAAAGGTTCTGTCGGCGAAATGACCATAGGTGAAACGTTCTATCGATGAATCTCTCAAAAACGAAACGTCCTGTCGGTGATCAGTCCAAAGAAGAAATGACTGTCGGAGAACGCTTGCAGAGTATGATTAATGTGATTATCATAATATTAGTAGGTACCAAAATTTTTCAGGTGCCCGCCAAAATACAATAGCAAGAATCTTGTTTTGTGTGAAACAAGCAACATTAAAAATCTGATATTTCTGGTACATCTACTGTAATGCCTCTATTGCAGTTATCCCATCAAATCAAAACAACCCAATTTTTGTTTATATGAATTTTTGTTGTGATTTGACCGTTCTTTGAATCAACTATGCCTAGAACACATAGCTCGCGAAGTGTGGACGGGATAAACAATACCTTACGTGTACGGAAGAAAAGTCACTTAAGGTAGCTTTAGCTCGCGTGGTAGATAGCACTGACATCACCCCTTCAATAGCGCGAGACACTTTGATGAACGTAATCAAAGATTTTACTGATTTCTTCATAGCGGGTACCGCCATCACTACGGTAACCACGGGTGAGATGCATATTAACGTTACCACCATTGCACCGGTCGCTTATCGTCCGTATAAACTTTCTCTAGCCGAAAAACTAAAAGTTCGCGAGATCGTTAACGAGCTTCTGAATAAGGGTATGATGAGAGTCAGAGTCCGAGTACGCAAGCCCGATCATTCTAGTAAAGAAAAAGGACGGCTCCGGTCGCATGTGCGTCGACTATCGGGCCCTCAATAGAATTACAGTTAGGGAACGATATCCGCTCCCGCTTATTGACGGCCATATAGACCGGCTGGGCGATAAGAATATTACTCGCTACTCGTCTCTTGATATGGCTACAGGTTTTCACCAAATTATGATAAGCCCATCATCAGTTCACCTCACCGCCTGCATCACCTCCGAAGGCCACTACAAATACCTTAAAATGCCATATGGTCTCACCAACTCCCCGATCGTATAGCAACGCATTATAAACAAGACACTACGTAAATTCATCGACGCGGGTAGGGTACCTGGTCTACATCGATGACGTATTATTGATGAGCACCACGGTTGGCGAAGGTATCAACTTACTACGTGAAGTACTCACCGACCTAACTCAGGCTGGCTTTTTAATAAATTTACGTAAATGTGTCTTTCTAACTACAGAAGTTGAGTACTTGGGCAGGATTGTCAAACAAGGTCAGGTTAGGCCGAGCCCCCATAAAATAAAAGCATTATTGAACGCACCCCCTCCGACAAACGTCAAACAAGTTCGTCAATTCTTGGGCTTAGCCGGATACTTTCGAAAATACATTGAGGGTTATGCAACGAAAACGTTCTGCTTCTCTCAACTGACAAAAAAAGGCGCTTTGTTTTAATTGGGGCCCCGTACAAGAAAAAGTCCGCCAAGAAATAATTTCACGGTTGAACCACAACAACACCTATATTGGCTATCTTCAACCCTAAACTACCAACCGAAGTCCATACCGACGCGAGTAGTACTCGTATCAGCTACGGAGCCGTCTTATTACAAACCCACGATAACAACAATAAGAAAGTAGCGGCGTATTTTAGTAAGGTCAAAAAGGGTGCGGAAAGTAGGTACCATTCTTACGAATTGGAAACCCTAGCCGTTGTGAAAGCGCTGCAAATCTTCAGAAACTACTTGATCGGTATTCACTTCAAAGTTGTGATTGACTGCAACTCTTTCAAATCCACTAAACGAAAAAAGGACCTGCTTCCGAGGGTAGCGCGCTGGTGGACCTACCTTCAGGATTTTACCTTCGATATTGAGTATCGAAAAGGAGCCATGATGCCTCACGCCGATTATTTGAGCAGGAACCCTCCCTTAAATGTCCTTTATATCACGAGACCACGTAACTGGGCCCATATAGCACAGGCAGCAGACGAAGAAGCCCAGACTCTTCTTCAACGGTTACGTGATGGGGACCTAGACTCCGGTCGTTACGTCCAACGAAACGACCTTTTATATTACAAGTACACACCGATATGTGAGGAGCTCAAATTTCTCTGTTTTATACCCAAAGTCCCCCGGCTTAGTCTCCTCCGCGACTTCCATGACGAACACAATCATTTAGGCTTCGACAAGACCTTAGATCTTGTGCTAAAACACTTTTGGTTCCCTGGGCTTAGACAATTTATAAAAAAAGTATATTGATCACTGCGTGACTTGCATTTCAAAGAAACGTGTACCTAGAGCTCCTCAACAGAATATTACCTCATGGGAAAAACCAGAGATCCCGTTCTCCGTAATTCACGTTGATGTACTAGGCCCCCTACCCGAGTCTAACGGTTATAAATTCGTACTCCTAATGGTAGATGCCTTTACAAAATACGCACTACTGTATCCCATCTATAGACAAGACGTAATAGAACTAATGCGGTGTCCCTTTTTGAAACCCCGAGTTTAATTGTAACGGATAAGGGTCGGATGTTTGAATCTTCAAGGTTCGTAGAGTTTATTAAAGAAATGGGATCAGACATCCACTACATAACACCGGAAATGCACCACGCAAACGGGCAGGTTGAATGATACGCACGAACCGTACTCAACATGGTCCGCATAGTAACCAGTCATCAAGAAGGTCGCTGGTCCGATGCGCTGTGGAGTCTGCAATTAACCCTCAACAACGAAGCAAAAGACGACTCAGGTTTCGCCACTGAACCTAATGATTGGAACAGATGCCAGTACTCCAGTTATTCGGTCACTTGTTCGAGATGTGGCGCTAGAAGGATCCCAACCGAACCGTGACGCACGAAGAGAGCTACGCAGAAACCGCGCTATCGAGTTACTTCGGAGCAATCATAGCCGTCAAGACGAATATGTGAACCGGAACAGACGCCCACCTCGGGTGTTCAACATTAATGACCTGGTTTTTGTAATTAAGTTTTCACAGTCTACTGGCAAGCTGGATCCTCGGATCGCGCGGCCCCTACAAGGTCGTCCGTACACTGCCCAGCGGACGATACGAGCTGCAGCTAGTGAGCGGCTCGTACGGGAAGACTTCACAGGCTGCAGCCCAATATATGGTCCCGTGGATGGGAGAGTGGTGTCCAGATACCTGCGCTGCATTCTTTGAGCGTGAGTAAAGTATTACTTTGAACTTGGTCATTTTGATATGATTTAGATGTGATAAGGCAATAGAACAGACTGCGGGATATTCTATATTAGACAGACTGCGGGACGTCTAAGTTTTGTTTGGTAAACTGAGGGGTACCAAACTCATGTACAGGACGGACTGTGGGACGTTCTTATAAGCAAACAGACTGTGGGATGTCTGCCTACATGATCGAGTGATGCTTTATATTAGACAGACTGCGGGATGTCTAAGTTTTATGTTTGGTAAACTGCGGGGTACCAAACTCATGTAGAGGACGGACTGCGGGACGTTAAAAACTAAACTATGTCAGCAATTGGGGATCAATACGAGCATGAGCTCTCATTCATATCACAGCTACACCTGTCGCGGGAAGGTACTAAAGGGTCACCGAGGCCCCTGGCAACACAGGCAACAGGAAGGAATACGGGTGGGTTTTAGTCAATAAGAGTCTGACACACCCTCCCGCTCCACCCAGAGCGGGAGAAATTATTTGATGATTTCCCTTCCAAAAAAAAAAAGCGTACACCTGTTCAATATTTAATCTGTTCAAACACTATGTATTACGTTATGTATTTACAGAAGCCGATTTGACAGAAGACATCACTACCCCCGACCACGAGATGACACATGACCCTGCCGACACACCCATGGCAGAGGTGGAGGCTGGCCCATCCCGTTTAGCTGCTGCAGAAGTCAACGCCCCAGCACAAGCCTTGCCAGACATATCAGATGCCGTCGACGACGACGCATAATCAGCAGAGGCTGTGTAGGAGATGAACCGAACTATAAAGTACAAGAATATAAAAGTGCGCGCCGACGCAGGCGCGCCCCCATCCATCATTCCGTGCTCGCCTCCCGCCGTGAACGGACGTGCTGCCGCTCTCGCTCGCTGCACTCGCTCACTGCTCCCGCCGAAACCGGATTACTGTTACGCTACCGTAACCTCCAGTGGTTGCCGACTACTACCGATCCACGGTCGATTAATTTTATTGATAAATAAAGTGCCTTTTTCAAGGCAAAACATTTCTTTAACGGAATTGCTGTCTGAATAGCTTCATAAGCCCCCCCTGGGCTAAAACCACTGTTTCGCGGTCCTCGGTGGATACCTTACGGTGCCAACGAAACCGAGTGGGGTGTTGTCCCAATACACCCGCCGAAGCCCTTCAGGGCTAGGCAGTCAATTGCAAGGGTCCCAGAGTTAACCGGCCTTGGGTGATCTCCTAGTCGGCTCTTGTGCACTGTATTCGAAGGAATACAGTGCACAAGACAGCACAGCTACTCACCTAGTGTCTTTAGGGTGTGTCTACACCCTTTGCGCAAGACTGGTTCAGGGCCCCTTTGCACATTAAGACTGGCAAAGGGTTACAATCTTAGGGCTCACAATTAGGTACACACCTCCCTGTCTGCACCCGACAGGGAGGGTGACTCATCCCCGGGCCTATCCGGCCGGGAGTTAGGTTTAGGGCTATTAGGCTATTAGTAGGTGGAATCGAAATGTCCAAAATTTCGCCCCAATAAACCCTCTTTTCCCCCGTCATGGAGGACGCCCTTATAGTGGCGTTCTTCAAAGAGGTCCTCTTCAAGGACCCCGATTTCATCGCCAAGTTTGCGGCTCTCCAACAGCCGCCTTCTACCGACTCCATCGCTGACTTCAACGATGCCCTGGCCCCCGTGATCGTGACCGTCACCGGAAAGGGGAAAAAGAGGAAGCAGAGGAAGGCGACCTCCTCGCAAGCAACTAAAATTGCTGCCACGGAGGTACTAGCTACCCCCTCTCCCTCAGCCCCCGTGGCGCCCTCTACTGTTAACCCCACTCCGACTTCAACCTCTTCATCCGCCAAGGATAATCAAGCCACTCCGGCCACCAAAAATGTCCCCCCACCCCCTCCTGTGTTCTTACAGGATAAGTCTAAATGGTTGGACGGATCAAAATGGTGCGTCGACCTTAAGATCGGCTTCTCCAAAGCCGTCACTACCCAACAGGGTATAAAAATCACAGTCCCAACTTCCCGCGATTATAGGGAATTAACCAGAGTCCTGCGGGCGAGAGGTGTGTCATTCCAAACCTACTCGCTCCCTGAGGAACGTCAGACCCGCGTGGTGATCCGCAGGATCCCTAGAGAAATCCCCTCAGCGGACATTAAGGCCGACCTTGAATCCCAAGGTTCCGGTCGTCCCGGTGGACAAAGTTAACCGCATGCACCGCGCCAGGGGTGGACAAGCATACGACATGGTTCTTGTCGTATGCCCCCCGACTGAAGGACATCACCCAATATTTAAGGTATCCAACATCTGCCGTCTCACGGGCCTCATCATTGAGAAGCCCAGGAAGAGCGGCGTCGTTGGACAGTGCCACAGATGCCAACTTTACGGGCATGCGCAGAAGAACTGCCATGCGAAACCCAGGTGCGTCAAGTGCCTGGGCGAACATGGCACTTCTGACTGCCCCCGCCCCAAGTATAGGACTATGTGCACCGAGCCGCCCAGCTGCGTGCTGTGTGGCGAGGCTGGTCACCCATCCAACTACCGTGGCTGTCGCATGGCCCCAAAGTCGACTTTCTCAAAGCTGGTGAAGCGTGCAGACGCCCGCCAGCAGCGAGAATGCCCTTCATATGGGCATTCAGTCTCTCTCACAACTCCCCCAGAGGCAAAGCCCGAAAAGGCCTAGCCCCTGGATTCACCTGAACCATCAGCAGGCCTTCCCTGCTGTGGTTCAGCCGAGACCCACTCCGCCTCCCGTCAGAGCGTTGAGGGAACCCCGCATCCGCACCCCGCTCCCGTACCCGTCCAACCCGCGAAACCGGTGCCCGCTCCCATGGCCCGTCGCCGCTTCAACCGGACCAGTGGTCGGTCCGTCTGTCCCAGTAGTTCCGTTCAGCGTGATCTCTGGGACCTTCTCAATATTTTCCACGCCCCGCGCGCGTAAAATGGCCAACGTACTCGTTGCCGCCCATAATTCTTGCGATCTAGCTCAGATCCAGAGAATATTTCATGCGTATCCCGAGATTACGCAAGCCCTCGAGAATTTCGCGAAACCTTAAGTAATGGATACACAAATCCAAGCGCGAATCAAACCCCGATCCCTAAAGCTGGGCTTCTTCAATGCCAATGGCATTCTAAAACAACGCGATGAAATCGCAAAGTTCCTCCGCGACCATCAAATAGACATTCTCTTCGTACAGGAAACCTTCTTAAAGCCCAGCCTTCGAAACCCGTCAATTGACAATTATCGCATAGTTCGCAATGACAGGACTAGATGTCACAAGGGCGGCACCCTAATTTATTATAGAACGTCCCTGCACTGCATCCCAATGGACCCGCCCCCTCTCTCACGTTTAGAAGTGTCTAACTGTAAGCTAGGCATGACTGGCCACCAACCGATCCCCTTAGTGTCGGCCTATATCCCCCCGTTTCCACATCAAAGCTAGCCCTGCCTCCCCTCTCTGACGACCTTTCCGTTCTACTTGGCCTGAGTGACTCCGTTATCATAGCGGGCGATCTCAACGCCACAAATCCTGCCTGGAATAGTACCAGGATCTCCACCAAAGGCAAACACCTGTTTGACCTATGTCCCATCCTCAATTTCGACATCATCGCCCCGATGACTCCCACTCACTTTCCCCACGACCCTAACCTTACCCCTGACGTACTTGACATAGCGCTTCTTAAGAGTATCAACCTACGGATTCTATAGAAGAGCACGACGAACTCTCCTCTGACCACCGTCCAGTTGTCGTAAAGCTGGCCCCCCGCCTAGGTCTCCAAGACCCTGACAGACCCCCTCTCACCAAGTTAGTTACAGACTGGAGGAAAGTAAGCGACTGCCTGAAATCATCATCAAATAACTTCTCCGTGTGTCAGACTCTTACTGACTAAAACCCACCCGTATTCCTTCCTGTTGCCTGTGTTGCCAGGGGCCTCGGTGACCCAATAGTACCTTCCCGCGAGCCTGGCAGGCATCGGGCCTAGTGGACCCCTACATTTGTGCTGACGACATCTCTTTGAGGCGCGCGTGCCACCCACTCAGTAATGGATATACGAGTCCAAGCGCGAACCAAACCCCGATTCCTAAAGTTAGGCTTCTTCAATGCCAATGGCATTCAAGGACAACGCGATGAAATCGCTGCGTTCCTCCGCAACCATCAAATAGACATTCTCCTCTTACAGGAAACCTTTTTCTTTTTTTCACAAAGTGACAGCTAGCACATGTCAGATTACTCCAGTGAATTAATAATTCGACTTTATGTAAAGATAATCGAGGTTCATTTTCATTCTTTCTTGCACTACACTTCATAATACAACTCACAGGCATGTTGAATTCCCTCTTTGAGGAGTGTCTAGAGAGGCGCCACGGCGTCCTCACCTTCCGCCTGACGCAGGTCCTCACCGGACACGGCAGCTTCAGGAGGGTCCTGTGTCGGATAAGGCGGGAGGAAACGCCCGGGTGTCACCACTGTGTGGATCGCCCGGAGGACATGGTGGAGCATACGGTGGAGGTCTGCCCCGCTTGGGCAGAGCACCGCCGCACATACTGGTATTTGCACGATCTACGGGGCCAAAATTGTTTTAATGCTTATTTGTTATCTATACAACGCAAATAAGAAAAAAAAAATATTTTTACAAAAAAAATATTATATTCACAAAACTTTAGGTAGGTTACAAAGATTGCAGGAAAAAAAATGCTAAGTTTCTGTAATACTTTCTTCATAGCTCTCTGATGAATTTTCAATTATATTTGGTTCCACAGATACGAACATGGCCAAGGTTTCAGGCAAAAATGTGTTTGCTTTCCTTTTTTTTACAGCTCACTTACTACTTAGCAGAGGATCTGAACTAAGAAGAAGGCGGTTAAAAATATCTTGGTTGCAACTTTCTCTGGAAAATTTCCTCGCAGTAACATCTAAAATGTTTGTTACGAGCCTCAGCTGCTTCCTCTGAAAGCTGCCCGATTGGTAATAATGCCTTATTGGTCTTTCTTATAATTTCGTATTATCCTTGTGTCAAATCTGCATCTAAAAACATTTTCAACGCTTGCATTGGTGTCAAAGAGGGTTGCTCTTTACTTGATTTCGTAAGAGAAAATGCCTTCTTATATTTAGTTGCTCGTGTTGGAGTACTGGTGATATCTTTAAGGTCATTTGATGTATCTCTTTTACCAGATTTTCCCAGCTCCACTTGCGCAGCGTGTATTATGATCTCCTTTTCGAAACCAGAACGAAGTTCCTTAGTCTTTCGCCTTTTGCTCATCTCACTTGCCTCTTTGAACGACAAATCGTTCGAAGAGGCAAGTGAGAGGAGCAAGTGAGCGGTGGTCGAACTGGTTATTTTTTGTGAGGTCTCAACAACAGGGACTTCAAACGACCTTCCAGCCATGACCGGTAGTATTTGAGAAAATTTTCTGCTTTAAAATGAGATTTGGTCCACCTTTGTTTGAGGTCTGATTTGAAATGGGCAAAACTACGTTTCAAATTAACAATTTGGTGTTCATTGTAATCTTCACAAGGCAAGAGTTGATGTTTTAGATGATTTAATTTTGCATCTAAATTAGGCAAATTTCCTTTCTTCATGCGGTCAAACAAGTGTTGTCGGGTCACAATCCTTACTCCTGACGCACCCTGTGATCCTAAAACAAACGTACACTATGTAAAAAAGTCGCTAACAAAAATCGCATTTTGTACATTTTATTGCTAAATATCTTTAATCCCCTAAAAGTGAATCTATCCGGACGTTTCCGGAGATGTTTTTGATAGTACTTTTAAGAAAAATGTTCAAATAATAACCTATAATTATAACCATAGCCCGATCTATCCCGATACACAAACAAACACACTAGCAAAGAAAAAATATTATAGAAAATCACGCTATGGAAATGAGTTCATACATTATAAAAAAACAATGTTGTATATTAGTTGATCATAACTTTATTAATGTACTTTGTAAGTCTCTTACCTGCTCTGTCAGAATCCATCACTTTCAATTCGTAAGATCAACTTGAAAATATAAAAATACACTTTCGAAGTTAAGGTTTAGAAAAGCGCCGAGAACAGATACGTACACTAGGTGAAATGATCGAGTTCCGACTGACACTACGCGCGCGGGATGTGCTCTGGCAGGTAGATCAAGGATGGGTATTGTTCCCTGGTTCGTCCTCTGTTCGTGGAACTCGTTTTTGTTAGTGTTTTTATTATTTGGATATTGGGACTTTTGGCCGCGTAGATCGTGCAAATACCAGTATGTGCGCCGTGTCCTCGTGGAGGTGATCGGCAGCAGAGATCTCTCGCGTCCGGCCCTGGTTCAGGCCATGGTACGGAGCGAGAGGGCATGGGCAGCCGTCACCTTCTTCTGCGAAGCAGTAATGCTAGCGAAGGAGGAGGCGGGTCGATTGGGGAAAAGCAAATTTTGCGCCCTCTCGCCCCTAGCCGCCGCAGGAGACGCCCCGGGCGTCGGGAATCCCGGGCGGATTTCCGGCCACCGTAGGCGCGGGCTTGCGGACGGTGGGCAATGGGTAGCTCACCGTCCGGTAAGGACCAGGCCCTGGTCGACGGCGCGTTGTATTCCACGCGCGCCTCAAAGAGATGTCGTCAGCACAAAGGTAGGGGTCCACTAGGGCCGATGCCTGCCGGGGTCGCGGGAAGGTACTTATGGGTCACCGAGGCCCCCGCAACACAGGCAACAGGAAGGAATATGGGTGGGTTTTAGTCAGTAAGAGTCTGACACACCCTCCCGCTCCGCCCAGAGCGGGAGAAGTAAATGATGATTTCCCAAAAAAAAAGGCATGTTGAATTGCTGTTTTCCAACATTTAAAGGTAAATGCAGTTTTAAAGGTAAACTCCTCGTAATTTTCTCGCAAATCTCAAATACTAAAAGTAAACAACCATTTGACAGCAAAGCTACCACGAAACTTGTCGCATAAAAGGGCTGATATGCCTACAACTGTCACCACGTCACGACAAAATGTTACAGTTCCCGGCACGTAAGTTGGCAAGAGTCGTTAGATCGTAGAGTCGCAGAAGTCATATTTAAGGTCCCTTTGGTACGCGCGCGGGACGCGGGGTGTGAGGCAGCGCCGAGCCGAGCGCGCGATTGGTGCATCAGTAGACCCTTGCGCCTCGCATTGTGTCTACATCCCGTTCGCTCCCGAATGCCACTAAGTGTACGATGCGCGAACTTACCCCCACTATGCCAAATTCTCGCCAAGTTACGTGCCGGCTACTGTACCATAATGAGCAACAACTTAAATATTGTTCTCTTTTATCAAATATGATTATTATACTTACTAGAAAGAATGAGACAAAACGGTATTTCACATTCTGTATCGTATTTCACTCATATTTGTATAAGCAAATCTATTAGAGAATAACGCGGCGCCTCCATGTTTTTTCCTATTTCAATGGATAATATCGAGTTGTAGGTAGGTATGCACGTTTTTTGTAGGTATTTCCAGTTCATATATTTATATGTCTATGGTTTTTTTCATGATATATATACAGCGTTGCCGTTAGCGTACATTTTACACATTTGACGTACCTTTTAAGCCTCCCATGTGTGATGTGTAATGGGGTCCATTTGACGTACCTTTTCAACTTAACATCCAATATTTGAAGCTGCCGCCAAAACGAGAAAACGAGATAGATCTTCGGTCCTAAGTACCACAGACACAGTCCGATACGATACAGAGCACACACTACTCTGTGAGTACTCTACTCACAGGGCGCTTGTTTGCAATGAGGATAGTTTTGCTAAGTACATTTTGTTTTGTATTTTTAAGCGCGCGAGATATTGGTCTCTGCGATAAGGGGAATTGATTTTCTTTCTTGTTTATTTAGTTGTACAATAAATTGAATAAGCCTATTTCCATGCGAATCCTGTGTTCGATTTGGTCGTGGCGGCCCCGTTGCTGATCGGTGCCTTTATTCGCTCGCTAGTGTGGTGCTTGGTAATTTGTAAAATACTTCCTTGAGACTATTACTAGTGTAACGAACGCCGAGCGTGCAAAGTGTGAAAACAGTGTTGTGTGTTTGTGACTATAATTAACGCCAAGCATACAAGGTGGAGAGACAGTGTTGTGTGTCTTTCGACCCTCCACATAGATATAAGAAGTGAGAAATAGGATAAGATAGTTTAAGATAAGACCCTATCTGTGCACTAGGGCACAAGTAGCGGCGGGACTACGAAAAACGAGCCCTCGCTACGAAGTTTTCAACAGACTGTAGTTAGAGTTTAGAATAAGTTAATTTAGTGATTTGTAACCGGATTAGCATAATTTATAAAAGTAAGTGTGATTTAAGCTGTCAGGACCATGTAAGAGTCACTTGGAAATAATAAATGTAAGTTGTGTGACTCGGTCCACTCGCTCCCGGAACATAGGGAGAGCTATATATAAGACGGGCCATTGTAAGGCTGAGACACAGGAGGATTAGCTCGTGGCCCTAGGAGCACTATCCTTACCAAGTATATTGTTTTTAACCCGCGCGGACCGCCAACGTTTTTAAGTTTTCCTCTGTGTGGGCACAGGCTACCTAAAAGTACCTGTGCGGACACAGGGGGAGCCTGCCGTGCCGCCCGGTGGAGCCCCACCGTAGCGGTCGCGGAGGCCACGCCCCGTACTATGCCGAAACCCGGCAAGCGCGGCTCTCTGGGCCGCGATGCCGGGTCGCCGGAGGACCGTCCGGCGCTGGACCGGGCGACGTCGCTGCCTAACATTGGTGACGCGTCGTCCGGGTCGTCCGGTGCACCGCCGGCCAGGCCTCCACCTACGAAGAAGAAGGAAGATCGCCGCCACCGCGAAGAGGACAGAAGAGGAGGGGGAGGGGTCACCGCTGCAGCTGCCGGCCCTCCGATGACACCGGCGCCTGCGCGCGTTGCGCCGACGCCGTCGTCGAGCCGGCAGCACGCGGTACCTATCCGCCCCGCTGCGTTTCGTCCGGTGCCAATCCAGGCACCGGAACCAACTGCCAGCCTGCCGGGCCGCGCGCCGCATGCGCGCGCCTTAGCGCCGCCGGCGCGCCCACCAGCTGCGCCCACTGCGCGCGCTGACGCGTCACGGACGCGGCCAGCTGCCGCACAACCAACGCGCCCACTGGCGCCATCCGCGCGCCCCCAACCCGCACCACCGCGCCTCCGCCGCGGTTTGCGTCGCCGCCCGCGCCCTCCAGGGCTGCGGCCGTGCAGACGCAATCGATACAACAAGCTGTGCCAGCTCCGAGCACCGCCAGCTCCGCTCCCAGCCGCTCGCTGGCGGGACCGGAGACAGCTGAGCAGGAGCGGCCAGTAAGTGCCGGCCCATCCACCCGGCAAACTCATGCGATGCCTAGGGTGCCCGCCTCGCCGGCGCCCCCCCGCACCTCCGCGTATGACTCGCCCGCCATGCTGTCGGCATGCTCCTCCCGGTGGGGTCGAGCGTGTCGCTGGCCTCGGTGGGCTCGGCCGCGTCCGGTCGCGATGACGTGTCCCCGGACACGACCCCGCGATCCGGTCAGCGGCCCAACGTGGGAGTGGGTGAGGACGCCGAACCAATGTCGCCGGCATCACCAACACCGTCGCTGGGGTTCGGTTTTGAGTTCGCTCTCGAGGCCAGACCCCAGCGGCGCAGGAGGAGCTCAGGCGACGCCGTGGCTGAGGAAGCGAAGCGGCACTGTCTCGACTCACCGCGGCCCCAGCGCGAAAGCGCGCCGCGGGGTCGGGGGGTGCCTGCCTCGCCTACCTTTGCCGACGCGGCGCGCCGCTCGCCGCCACCAACTCAGACGACTACGGGGGTAAGTACCACCCTGCCCCCCTCTGCACTCAATGCGGGCTCAAATGCCCGCCCTGCTGCCCCAACCCCTGGCGACGCGCCGACGGCGACGTCGGCGAAGGGAAAGCCGAAGAAAAAATTGCGTTACCCTCCGCTGGTAGTAGAGAAACTACCAAACTGGGCCGCTCACTTCCGGGCGATAAGCGCCAAATTGGGCCGGCCCCCAAATGCTCGCCCTTATGGGACGGGGGTGAGATTCACCCCCGACACAGAAGACGAGTACAGGCTGGTCCAAAGGTACCTTACCGGCCTGGAAAAAGAGAGCGGTGTCTCATGGTTTGCGTACTCGCTGCCAGCGGACAAGAATTTAAAGATCGCCATACGGGGACTACCAGCAGACACGGACCCCAAGGAGATCGAGGAGGAGCTCCGGACGCTGGGATACCAGCCGGAGTACGTGCGCCATATAAAAGGCGCCCAGGGACGACCCGGCTGTGTATTTCACGCGGTCCTAAAGAAGACTCCGGATGTCCGGGCCATCTATGACACCACCGTGTTTATGTACATGCGTGGTGTCAAGATTGAGGCCTGGAGAGGAAAGCGTGGGCCCGCTCAGTGCCACCGATGCCAACGCTTCCGGCACAGTTCACATCAGTGCCACCGGCCGCTCGCCTGTGTACGATGTGGAGGGGAGCACGCGGTGCGTGATTGTCCACGCCCGCGGGAGGAGCCGGCCACATGCATTAACTGTGGTGGCCCGCACCCCGCGTGCAACATCAGGTGCCCCGTCTTCCAGCAGGAGATCCACAACAGGCGGGCGGGGACCGCCGCCATCACGGCCAAAACACGCCGGCCCCATATGGCCACTGAAAGGCCAATTGAGGCACAAACAGAGGCCCAAGGCACGACGCTGATGGCGGCGGCCAACGGGCCTACGGATAGACAAGCTGCCTCCTCAGGGCGGAGGAAGACCAAACGCGGGGGGAAGGGAAAGCGCAAGAAGCACCCCCCCCCCCCAGGCAAAGGAAGCAGAAGAAATCCCTAAGGCTGGCCCTGCTACAGAGAGGGCACAGGCTACCAAGATTAGCGGAGGGACTACCGCTGGCGCCGGCATAGCGCCGCGGGGAAACACTGAACCATCTGTTGACGCTAGCGCCAACACAGCGCGGCGGCAACAGATGGAACTAAAAAAGTTCCCCAAAAAGACGAGTGGCGGCGCTACCGGCGCATCGCTACCCACTAAGGAAAGGAAAGAATTTACAGCCTGTGCCATACAACTATTGATGGACCTTATAAAGGCCATCAAGCAGGGCCAGGACATCGAGACGGTCATCCTTGACGGCCTGGCCACACTGTTGTCGCTTTACCATGGCTAGGTCGTTAAGGGTGATCCACTGGAACGCCCGCCATCTCCTTCGGGAACAAGATATCGACGTGGCGCTAATAAGCGAGACACTCCTAGGACCCGAGGACAGGATTAGGTTCCCGGGATATCTCGTTTACAGGAAAGATGAACGGTCGGCTCTCCATATTAGATACCGTGGTCTGGCGGTACTAGTAAAGCGAAGGGTCGTCCATCAAGAAGTCCCCTTGCCGTCACTCAGCTCATTTTACGCGCTGGGTGTCCAGCTACACATAGCCGGCGAGGACTTGAACATTTATGCGTGCTACAAGCCGCCCGCGGCCCAACTGGACCTGACAGAGCTGCGGGCCTTGTTAAACAAGACGCAACACGCCACACTCCTCGCCGGGGATTTTAATTGCAAACACCGAGCGTGGAATTCGTTCCTGACGAATACCGAGGGGAGACGACTCTTTGCGGATGCGGAAGCCTTCGGCTACACGGTGTCCGGCCCGGAGACGCCCACTCACTACCCCGAGGCCTCCCGGTACATGCCGGATGTGCTGGATATCGTAGTCCACCGAGGGCTACACTGCCAGGCCACACAACAAGTCATAGACGACGAGTTACAGTCGGACCACCAACCTGTACTCGTCGTCCTATCGGGTATGCCGACCCGACTGAAGCCTCAAGCACCACGTCGATCCACGGATTGGGACGCCTTTAGAGAGATAGTAGAGACCACCGCGCCGACTCGGCCTATCGTCACCTCCGCGGACGTAGACCAGACGGCGAAGGACGTCACTGCTTGCATCCAAAGCGCCCTAGAAGCGGCGACTCGCACTACGCAGCCGCAGGGGAGAGGGCTATTGCCGCCCCTGCCGGCCCGCATCACTGCAATGACCGCCGCGAAGAGGCGCCTACGCAAGCAGTGGCAACAGCTGAGATGTCCAACTATGAAGACACAGCTCAACCGTCTCGCGGAGAAGGTGAAGGCCGAACTACAGGCGCACACCGCCGCGGGCTGGGAGGAGCGAATCGACGCCACTACTGACAGTTGGCCGTCGATTCATAAGTTGTGCCGCCAACTAACGAATACCCCAGTCCCGGTGCGCCCTCTACTCAACAGCGACGGGGCGCTCAAGTTTGTAGCGGAGGACCGGGCGGAGGTCTTCGCCGAGCACCTGGAGCGTCAGTTCCGCCCCAACCCGACTGACGACATCGAACATGTCGCAGCAGTCGAGAAACACCTAGGGGACTATTTCGCAACGCCGATAGCTCCCGATGAGGACCCAATCTTCTTCTCGCCTGGCACAGTCAGACGCGCCATCCTAAGAACGAAGCCTAGGAAGGCCCCCGGTGCTGACGGTATCACCAACACAGCGCTGCGCCACCTGCCGCACCGTATGGTTGCGGCCCTGGCGCGCCTGTACACGGGGATACTGCGCACGGGGACCTTTCCCGCTTCGCGGAAGGAAGGGCGCGTCATTATGTTGCCCAAGGCGGGAAAGAACATCCTAAAGCCGGAGAGCTATCGGCCGATCACTCTGCTGCCGACAGTCTCCAAGGTGTTCGAAGCACTCCTGCTGCGACATCTCCAACCCCACATTGCGCCGCGTCCGGAGCAGTTTGGGTTTCGGGCGGAACATAGCACGACGCTCCAGCTGTCGAGGGTACTGCACCACCTCGCAGCCGCAATCAACAAGAAGGAATACTCGGTGGCAGTATTCCTCGACATGGAGAAGGCCTTCGACCGCGTATGGCACGAGGGCCTATTATACAAACTGGCCACGTCCGACGCGCCCCGTCGCGTTGTACAGGTGGTCTCTACGTTTCTCTCTAACAGGACATTTAGGGTGGTGGTCGATGGGGCGCTATCTAGCGCCCGTCCGGTGCTGGCCGGCGTACCGCAGGGCAGCTGCGTATCGCCGGCGTGTTACTCGCGTTACACCGACGACATCCCCACCACGACAGACTCGACGCTCGCGCTGTATGCTGACGATGCCGCGTACATTACAACCTCGCTGAATGCAAAGTACGCGGCCGTCAAGATGCAGCGCGCCCTCGACTTGCTTCCCGAGTGGCTGTCGAAGTGGCGGCTGTCGGTTAACGTGGGTAAGACGCAGGCGCTGGTTACTGGATCTGCGCCCCTCCCGCCACCTCTGAAGCTACAAGGAGCCGACGTCGAATGGTCGCCCCGGGTCAAATACCTGGGTGTCACTATCGACCGTCGGCTCTCGATGGGGACACACGTCCGCAAGGTCGCCGCCCAAGGTAGGGTAGCCCGCAACCTACTCAGGCCGGTGCTCTCATCCCGCATCCCGGTGCGCGTCAAGATGGGCGTGTACAAACTGTACGTGCGCCCTATCTTGACGTACGCCGCCCCGGCATGGTTCGCCCTCACAAGTGAGACGAATCGTAAGCTGCTCCGCGCGCAACAAAATCAGGCGCTGCGGACCATAGTGGACGCCCCTCACTTTGTGAGGAACGATGTCATCCGGAGGGACCTCAGGATCGAGGGCCTGGATGAGTACGTGCGGCGTCTCGCGAAAGGAATGTTCGCGCGTGCCGACGCATCTGACTGGCCACACGTCAAACAGATAGCGCCATGGCATACGCGCCCCCCTGTGGCGAGACCCCTGCCCCGCGACCTGGTAGCGGACGACTGACCCCATCGCACCGGACTGGACGCCTCGAGTAAGCTGCATCCAGGTTACACGCGGCTTACTCGACTCAATGTTACTCTACAGATAACATACATCTATTGCGTGGCGTGTGCTAAGTTAATATAGGCGCGTCACGTAATAAACACAGACATCCACTACTAAACAGGCAGTTAAACTCACACACATACGTACAGCGCGGGCTGTGCGATATGTGTAGACACTGGGCGGTGTTACGCAATTACAATGCCGCCCACACACGCACGACAGTTCCTTAGCCCGGACCGTAATCGGCTTGATCTGAAAGCGGGGCGGGCGGGAACTATACACCTATACTGTAGGAGCGTCGAGTCGGCACCTACGTCGCTGGTCGCCTTCACTGGGCCTCCCCCGGGTAACCGGGGGTCTCACCTGGCGGGGGTTGACCGCCGGGGTGTCGTGAAGAAAGCGGCGCTAACAGTATTAGCGTCGTGATGCGCCTACAGTAACAAAATAGCAATCACTCACATGGGCGCGTTACAGTAAATAACGCGCCCAATCATCTAGGCGTCATTAATTGACAATCACAATGAGGGGCCCGTATTTACGGGCCAACGAATTGCTCCCGCGGCCGAGGGGCGACGCCCCGGTTCCGCTAGCCGCGCCCCCTGACGGGGGCGTAGCGACTTCCCAATGCTGAGACACAGGATTAGCTCGTGGCCCGAAGAGCAACAACCTTCTAAAGTATGTTGTTTTTTTTAACCCGCGCGGACCGCCAACGTTTAACTTTTCCTCTGTGTGGGCACAGGCTACCTGAAAAGTACCTGTGCGGACACAGGGGGAGCCTGCCGTGCCGCCCGGTGGAGCCCCACCGAAGCGGTCGCGGAGGCCACGCCCCGCCAAGATGCCGAAACCCGGCACGCGCGGCTCGCTGGGCCGCGATGCCGGGTCGCCGGAAGCCCGTCCGGCGTTGGACCGGGCGACGTCGCTGCCGAACATCGGCGACGCGTCGTCCGGTGCGCCGCCAGCCGCACAAGAAGAAAGGAGGAGGAAGAAGAAGGGGGGAAGAGTGCCGCAACCGCGGCCAGCCCACCGACGACATCGGCGCCTGCGCGCGTTGCGCCAACGCCGTCGTCGGGTCGGCAGCATGCGGTGCCCATCCGCCAAGCCGCGTTCCGCCCGGTGCCGATACAGGCCCCGGGAAGCGCCGCAAATCCGGGTCGTGCGCCGCCACCGGCGCGCGCCGCCGTGCACACCACGCGTGCAACCGCACCCGCGCGCACTGTAGCGCCCGCTGTGCGCGCTACCGCGCCGCCGTCAACGTGCCCCGCACCGCCCGTGCACCGTACCCCGGTGCCGTCTGCGCGACCCCGCGCACCCCGTACCCGCACCACGGCCCCACCGCCGCGGTTCACGTCACCACCCGCGCGCCCCGGCTCCACCGCGCCGGCGGCGCCTTCTGAAGAGAAAGCTGTGCCCGCTTCGCGCACCGCCACAGCCGGTCCCCGCTTCTCGCTGGCGGGACCGGCGATGGCTGAGCGGGAGCGGCCAGCGAGTGCTGGCCCTTATTCTTGGCCAGCGCTCACCAAGACGCCAGCGCCCGCCTCGCCGGCGCCCCCCCGAGCCTCAGCCTACGACTCGCCCGCGATGCTGTCGGCATGCTCCTCAAATGTGGGGTCGAGCATGTCGCTGGCATCAGTGGGCTCGGCCGCATCCGGTCGCGGAGACGTGTCCCTGGACACGACACCGCGATCCGGCCAGCGGCCCACCGTGGGAGGAGCTGAGGCCGCATTAGCGACCCCACCGGCGATGTCACCAACACCGTCGCTGGGGTTTGATTACGAGTTTCGGCTCGAACCCAGAACCCAGCGGCGCAGGAGGAGCTCGGGCGAAACCGCGTACGAGGAGGCGAAAAGGCACTGCCTAGACCCGCCGCGGCCACAGCGCGAAAGCGCGCCGCGGGGTCGGGCCACGCCTTCGCCTACTTTCTCGGACGCGGTGCGCCGTACTACAACAACTACGGTGACGCCGCCTACGGAACGGACACGCACTGGGGTAAGTGAAACCACCTTACCCCTTGCCCCCGGCACATCTGCCGCACCCCCTGATGGCGCTCCCGGCACCGTGAAGCCAGGTAAAAAGGTCAAGAAGCTTCGGTACCCACCGCTGGTAGTGGAGAGGCTACCGAACTGGGCCACCCACTTCAGGGCCATCGCCGCCAAGCCGGGCCGGCCTCCGAACGCTCGCCCGTTCGGGTGTGGAGTACGCTTCACGCCCGACAGCGAAGAAGAGTATAGGCTGGTCCAGCGATATCTGACCGGCCTTGAAAAGGACAGTGGCGTTTCCTGGTTCGCGTACTCGCTACCAGCGGACCGCAATTTGAAGATCGCCATTAGGGGCCTGCCTGCAGACACGGACCCTAAGGAGATTGAGGAGGAGCTCCGGACGTTGGGATACCAACCGGAGTATGTGCGCCACATAAAGGGCGCACAAGGACGACCCGGTTGTGTGTTCCACGCAATCTTGAAGAAGACCCCTGACGTCCGGGATATCTTCAACACCACCGTGTTTATGTATATGCGGGGTGTGAAGATAGAGGCTTGGCGGGGCAAACGAGGACCCGCTCAGTGCCACCGGTGCCAACGGTTCAGGCACAGCTCGCACCAGTGCCACCGTCCGCTCGCTTGTGTGCGGTGCGGGGGGGAGCACGCGGCACGAGACTGCCCGCGCCCGCGGGAGGAGCCGGCCACCTGCGCTAATTGCGGTGGCCCGCATCCCGCGTGCAATATAAAGTGCCCCGTGTTCCAGACGGAGATCCGGAACAAGCGAGCGGGGACTGTCGCCATCACGGCCACGCGCCGGCCAACTGTGGCCGAGCATAGGCCACAGGAGGCTACAGAAGAGGCCCAAGGCATGACGCTGATGGCGGCAGCCAACGGGCCCTCTCAGAGAAACCAAGCCACTCCCTCCGGGCGGAGGAAGCATAAGCGCGGGGGGAAAGGGAGGAAACCCAAACCCCCCCCCCAGGCCACCCAAGAAGAAGAGACCCTTAAGGCCGGCCCTGCCGTACACAGGACACAGGCCGTACAGGAGAGCTCCACAACCACTATTAGCGCCGGCATAGCGCAGCGGGGAAGTGGGGAAACCGTTGCTGCTAGCGCCACCATACGGCAGCGGCAGCAATCGGACATACAGAAACTCCCTACATCTACGTATGGTGGCGCCCCCGGCGCTAAAACCCAGAAGAAGGAGTTTACGGCCTGTGCCATTAAGTTATTAATGGACTTAATAAAAGCCATTAGGCAGGGCCAAGACATTGAGACGGTCATCCTTGACGGTCTAGCCACGCTACTCACCCTGTATCATGGATAGACCGTTAAGGGTGATCCACTGGAACGCCCGCGGCCTTAAGGATAAGGTCGCCCCCCTCCGCCACCTCCTTAGGGAGCAAAACATCGACGTGGCGCTCATAAACGAGACGCTCCTGGGGCCCGAAGATAGGGTTAGGTTCCCGGGTTACCTCGTTTATAGGAAGGACGAAAGGTCGGCTAGCAATACCCGCTATCGTGGTCTGGCGGTTATTGTGAGGCGAAGAGTCGTTCACCAGGAGCTCCCCTTGCCGTCGCTTAGGTCCTTCTACGCGCTGGGTGTGCAGCTGCACCTGGCCGGCGAGGACATAAACTTATATGGGGTCGAGCATGTCGCTGGCATCAGTGGGCTCGGCCGCATCCGGTCGCGGAGACGTGTCCCTGGACACGACACCGCGATCCGGCCAGCGGCCCACCGTGGGAGGAGCTGAGGCCGCATTAGCGACCCCACCGGCGATGTCACCAACACCGTCGCTGGGGTTTGATTACGAGTTTCGGCTCGAACCCAGACCCCAGCGGCGCAGGAGGAGCTCGGGCGAAACCGCGTACGAGGAGGCGAAAAGGCACTGCCTAGACCCGCCGCGGCCACAGCGCGAAAGCGCGCCGCGGGGTCGGGCCACGCCTTCGCCTACTTTCTCGGACGCGGTGCGCCGTACTACAACAACTACGGTGACGCCGCTTACGGAACGGACACGCACTGGGGTAAGTGAAACCACCTTACCCCTTGCCCCCGGCACATCTGCCGCACCCCCTGATGGCGCTCCCGGCACCGTGAAGCCAGGTAAAAAGGTCAAGAAGCTTCGGTACCCACCGCTGGTAGTGGAGAGGCTACCGAACTGGGCCACCCACTTCAGGGCCATCGCCGCCAAGCTAGGCCGGCCTCCGAACGCTCGCCCGTTCGGGTGTGGAGTACGCTTCACGCCCGACAGCGAAGAAGAGTACAGGCTGGTCCAGCGATATCTGACCGGCCTTGAAAAGGACAGTGGCGTTTCCTGGTTCGCGTACTCGCTACCAGCGGACCGCAATTTGAAGATCGCCATTAGGGGCCTGCCTGCAGACACGGACCCTAAGGAGATTGAGGAGGAGCTCCGGACGTTGGGATACCAACCGGAGTATGTGCGCCACATAAAGGGCGCACAAGGACGACCCGGTTGTGTGTTCCACGCAATCTTGAAGAAGACCCCTGACGTCCGGGATATCTTCAACACCACCGTGTTTATGTATATGCGGGGTGTGAAGATAGAGGCTTGGCGGGGCAAACGAGGACCCGCTCAGTGCCACCGGTGCCAACGGTTCAGGCACAGCTCGCACCAGTGCCACCGTCCGCTCGCTTGTGTGCGGTGCGGGGGGGAGCACGCGGCACGAGACTGCCCGCGCCCGCGGGAGGAGCCGGCCACCTGCGCTAATTGCGGTGGCCCGCATCCCGCGTGCAATATAAAGTGCCCCGTGTTCCAGACGGAGATCCGGAACAAGCGAGCGGGGACTGTCGCCATCACGGCCACGCGCCGGCCAACTGTGGCCGAGCATAGGCCACAGGAGGCTACAGAGAGGCCCAAGGCATGACGCTGATGGCGGCAGCCAACGGGCCCTCTCAGAGAAACCAAGCCACTCCCTCCGGGCGGAGGAAGCATAAGCGCGGGGGGAAAGGGAGGAAACCCAAACCCCCCCCCCAGGCCACCCAAGAAGAGACCCTTAAGGCCGGCCCTGCCGTACACAGGACACAGGCCGTACAGGAGAGCTCCACAACCACTGTTAGCGCCGGCATAGCGCAGCGGGGAAGTGGGGAAACCGTTGCTGCTAGCGCCACCATACGGCAGCGGCAGCAATCGGACATACAGAAACTCCCTACATCTACGTATGGTGGCGCCCCCGGCGCTAAAACCCAGAAGAAGGAGTTTACGGCCTGTGCCATTAAGTTATTAATGGACTTAATAAAAGCCATTAGGCAGGGCCAAGACATTGAGACGGTCATCCTTGACGGTCTAGCCACGCTACTCACCCTGTATCATGGATAGACCGTTAAGGGTGATCCACTGGAACGCCCGCGGCCTTAAGGATAAGGTCGCCCCCCTCCGCCACCTCCTTAGGGAGCAAAACATCGACGTGGCGCTCATAAACGAGACGCTCCTGGGGCCCGAAGATAGGGTTAGGTTCCCGGGTTACCTCGTTTATAGGAAGGACGAAAGGTCGGCTAGCAATACCCGCTATCGTGGTCTGGCGGTTATTGTGAGGCGAAGAGTCGTTCACCAGGAGCTCCCCTTGCCGTCGCTTAGGTCCTTCTACGCGCTGGGTGTGCAGCTGCACCTGGCCGGCGAGGACATAAACTTATATGCCTGCTATAAGCCGCCCGTGGTACATTTGGACGTAGCGGAGCTGCGGGCGCTTATTAGCACAAACCAGAGGGCAACCATCCTCGCCGGTGACTTCAATTGTAAGCACCCAGCGTGGAATAGCCATACTAGAAATACCGAGGGGAGACGGCTCTTCGCGGACGCGGAGGCCTTCGACTATACGGTGTCTGGCCCCGAAACGCCGACACATTACCCAGACGCACAGGGCTACCTACCGGATGTGCTGGACATCGTAGTCCATCGAGGGCTACACTGCCAGATCACACAGCAAGTGATCGACGACGAGTTACAGTCGGACCACCAACCTGTACTCGTCGTCCTATCGGGTATGCCGACCCGACTGAAGCCCATAGCGCCACGTCGATCAACGGACTGGACTAGGTTCGAGGAAGAGCTGGAGACCACCACGCCCACTCGGCCTATAATTACCTCCGCGCACGTGGACCAGACGGCCTGTGACGTCACTGCTTGCATACAGAGCGCCTTAGAAGCGGCGACAACGACGCAGCCGCAGGGGAGAGTGCTATTGCCGCCCCTGCCGGTGCGCCTACAAGCGATGATCGCCGAGAAGAGGCGCCTTCGCAAGCAGTGGCAACAGTTAAGATGCCCAACACTCAAGACGCAGCTGAACCGTCTCGCGGAGAAGGTTAAGGCCGAGCTCCGGGCGCACACCGCCGCGGACTGGGAGGAACGTATCGACGCCACTAGAGATAGTTGGCCGTCGGTACACAAACTGTGCCGCCACTTCACGAATACCCCAGCCCCGGTGCGTCCGCTCCTAAACAGCGACGGGGCGCTTAAATATGTAGCAGAGGACCGGGCGGAGGTCTTCGCCGAACACCTGGAGCGTCAGTTCCGCCCTAACCCGACCGACGACGTCGAACATGTCGCAGCGGTCGAGAGACACCTCGGGGACTATTTCGGCACGCCGATAGCTCCCGAAGAGGACCCCGTCTTTTTCTCGCCGGGCGCAGTCAGACGCGCCATCCTGAGGACGAAGCCGAGGAAGGCCCCCGGTGCTGACGGTGTCTCCAACGCAGTGCTGCGCCATTTGCCGTACCGAATGGTAGCGGCACTGGCGCGCCTGTACACAGCGATACTGCGCACGGGGGCCTTTCCGGCCTCGTGGAAGGAAGGGCGCGTCATTATGCTGCCCAAGGCGGGGAAAAACACCCAGAAGCCGGAGAGCTATCGGCCTATTACACTGCTGCCGACTGTCTCCAAGGTGTTTGAAGCACTCCTGCTGCGACATCTCCAGCCGCACATCGCCCCACGCCCAGAGCAGTTTGGGTTCAGGGCGGAGCACAGCACGACGCTCCAGCTGTCGAGGGTACTGCACCACCTCACAGCTGGGCAAAACAAGAAGGAATACTCGGTGGCAGTATTCCTCGACATGGAGAAGGCCTTCGACCGTGTGTGGCACGAGGGCCTATTGTATAAACTGGCCACCTCAGACGCGCCCCGTCGCGTTGTAATGGTGGTCTCTAGCTTTTTATCCCACAGGACCTTCAGGGTGGTGGTCGACGGCGCGCTGTCTAGCGCGCGCCCGGTGCTGGCGGGCGTGCCGCAGGGCAGCTGCGTGTCGCCGGCGTGTTACTCACGTTACACCGATGACATCCCCACCACTCCCGATGCGATGCTCGCGCTGTATGCCGACGACGCCGCGTACATCACTACGTCGCTTAATGCGAAGTACGCGGCGGTCAAAATGCAGCGCGCGCTCGACCTACTTCCGGAGTGGCTGTCGAAATGGCGGCTCTCGGTGAACGTGGGTAAGACGCAGGCGATGGTCACCGGATCAGCGCGCCTCCCACCGCCCTTGAAACTACAAGGAGCCGACATCGATTGGTCGCCCCGGGTCAAATACCTGGGTGTCACCATCGACCGTCGGCTCACTATGGGGCCACATGTCCGCAAGGTCGCCGCGCAGGGTAGGGTCGCCCGCAACCTGCTCAAACCTGTGCTCTCGTCCCGCATCCCGGCGCGCGTCAAACTGGGCGTGTACAAATTGTACGTGCGCCCAATTTTGACGTACGCCGCCCCCGCTTGGTTCGCCCTCACGAGCGAGTCGAGCCGGAAGCTGCTCCGCGCGCAACAGAGCATTGCGCTGCGGACTATCGTTGACGCTCCTCGCTTCGTGAGGAACGATGTAATCCAGCGGGACCTCGGGATCGAGAGCCTGGATGAGTTCGTGCGGCGCCTCGCGAAGGGAATGTACGCGCGTGCCGACGCGTCTGATTGGCCTCATGTCAAGCAGATAGCTCCCTGGCATACGCGCCCCCCTGACGCGAGACACTTGCCCCGCGACCTGGTAGCGGACGAGTGACCCCATACACCGGACTGGACGCCTCGAGTAAGTCGCACCCAGGTTACACGCGGCTTACTCGATTCAACTGAACTCTACAGATGACACACATCTATTGCGTGGCGTGTACTAAGTTAATATAGGCGCGTCACGTGATTAAACCAGACATTCATAACTAAACAGGCATTCAACTCACACGTACGGGCGCGGCGCGGGCTGCGACGCACGTAGACACTGAACGGCGTTACACACAATACAATGCCGTTCACACACACACGACAGCTCTTTAGCCCGGACCGTGATCGGCTAGATCTGAGAGCGGGGCGGGCGGGAGCTAAACACCTATTCTGTAGGAACGTCGAGTCGGCTCCACTGTCGCTGGTCGTCTTCGTCGGGCCTCCCCCGGGTAACCGGGGGTCTCACCTGGCGGGGACTGACCGCCGTGGAGTCGTGAAGAAAGCGGCGCTAACGTACTAGCGTCGTGGCGCGCCTACAGATTTACTCATAGCAATCAGTTACACGGACGCGTTAAAACGCGTCCGACGTTTTTAAACCGCCGACATAGGCGCCAACAATGAGGGGTCCGTTTTCACGGACCAACGCACACCCTCCGCGGCCAGGGGGCTATGCCTCGGTTCCGCATGCCGCGCCCCCTTGCGGGGGCGCAGCGACATCCCCGATGCTGAGACACAGTCGGTCTCCAGCTCCCGAACAATCAAGAACTCTGAAAATAAACAAGAAGAATTGGAAACAACTCTTTTATTCACCGTACAGTCCACTACAACTAGATTGATATTTTCTGTGTGTGTGTGTGTGTGTGTGTGTGTGTGTGTGTGTGTGTGTTGCATTGTGTTTTGCTGTGGGCATTGATTCTATTACTACTTCTACTAACTACTACTAAGACGTCCACTGCAGGACATAGGCCTCCCCAAGTTAGGGGGTTTTGCCGTAATCGCCACGCTTGGCAGTACAGTACGCGGAAAGAACGCTGATGCCCATCCTACGATTTTTTCCCTTAGTCGACTCTTACGATACTCTCAGGGGGGTGGGGTGGTGCCACACCACAGGTCATTCAAACAATGATTATTCTTACTAACAAGTTTATACGAGTATTATAATTAATACATACCTAACGTCCTAGATCTCCTGGGCTAACTAAAGGTTGGTCAAGGCATTTGTTGCAACAAACATGCATGATTTTATTGTAGAATTAGTAACATTGAATTTATTATTTTAGTTTTAACTGACAATAATGAGCATATTATGTATAGTATGTTTTTTAACGTTCATATTATGGATATAACTTGAACCACAATCACGATTTCGATTTTTTTATCGTGTGATTTCTCCATTATATTAACCACGAGAAATAATTCAATGAGTACCTATCATAAAACTGCGGGGATTTGTAGACGTATATACCAGCTGACTCGCCAGTCGTTGTCCTGTCACAATTACAATTTATTTTTTTCCTATTTTTTTTTTATTATTTGGTAACGGTATGAAATTTACTTTACGACCTATTCTCATACCTACCAAATATAAATAATAAATTTCATAAAAATCGGTCGAGCCGTTTCGGAGGTGTGCGACCACAAACACCGTGACACGAGATTTCTATAATATTAGACAGGTAAGTTTTCTCACATTTAGAATCCAAAAATAGAACTTCTGCTGGCAAGCAGGCAGTCTCTCCTTGTCTCGAATTCATTGCGAGAGAGCGAGAGAAGCAGTAGTGAGTGATTTTAGTAAAAGCATTGCTGATGTACCTTTTTAACCCAAAATGTACCTTTTCAGCGCTGGATATGTACCTTTTGGGAACTCAGTTGCGGCAACACTGTATATATAATAGTCTATGGTTTTATTGTGGCGGCTGGCATTAGCGGCGTTGTGTTTAGGTTATATTTTTAATTTTTCAACGTAAAAAGGTATAAGTTCAATGTAAATTAATCCGTGTTTAAGTTTATAATTATACGTGTTTAGTGCAAACCTACTTAAAAATATTTTCTTACAGAAAATCCTGCTAAAATGGCGGCGGCTATGCCAATAAACCCTAAACCTTTCCTCAACAGTCTAACGGGCAAATCCGTGCTAGTTAAACTAAAGTGGGGCCATGAATACAAAGGTTTACTTGTGTCTGCCGACGGATACATGAATTTGCAACTAGCTAATACCGAAGAAATCGTCGATGGTTCATGTACAGGTTAGTTTGTTTGTGATGGTAACAAAACAATGCTTTAGGCACAGAGGTTGTAATGAGGTTGAGAATCTTAAATCTGGCAGTGGTAGGTTCTATGTGGAACCTTCCAAGTAGTTCCTAGCACAGTAAATCACTAAAGAGTGATTGATCTGTGGGTTATAGCAACTGTGTTAATCATAGTCTAGTCTAGAACTTGTGGACTGCAGACTGACACAAGTTAGTAGTGAGATGCTCGATTGGTTAATTTAATTTTTTTATTAAGTTCAAATCAATAAGATTGTGCAATACAACCAGTTGTGATCTCTGTTAATTGTAAATTGCATTCTTTTCCCTATTTCGTTTTCTTGTGTACATTGAGGAGTATAAATCATTATTTCAGCCAAAAGACGTCCACTGTTGGACATATGCCTTGCCAAGCACCGCCACTTCGACTGGTTCTGTACTTCCCACATCCAGCGGATTCCAAAATATTTAATAAATTAATCAATCTCAAGAGAATACTTGCTGCTTATTTTAGTGTTTTGAACACAACCATTATATAATTTCCATCCTGGTGCAAAGCCCTAAAAGGGTATTTTAGCCTAAAATGATTTTAATTTTCTTTTTCCAGGTAACCTTGGTGAAGTCCTCATCAGGTGTAACAATGTATTATATGTAAGAGGAGCCGAGGAAGAAGATGAAGAGGGAGAAATGAAAGAATAATTAAGTTATCCCTAATTTATAAATAAGGATTAGATTAAGTTTTCCATACTATAAGTTCTGCAACATCTATACAGGTTTCTGTATCACATTTTCAGGGATAAAACAAGTTGCTATTGTTTTTTTTTTCCAAGCATTCTTTGATCACCCCAAAAATGTAACTGTTTTTCAATGGGTAATAAGTAAGGTACGTCTACAATAAGTATGTGTGATATTTAAAAATTGTAATATTACTTGTGATTACATTTCCAGTTTTCTGATAATAAAACCTAATAAAGGTTTTTAAAATATTTTTCGTTTTATCATTCATACAAAATATCCTAGTAGTTATCCCCTGTACTAATGTTCTACTAAACAATTAGATTGTGAAACACTTGTAGGCCACTGTACCAAAAAACCAATTTGCCTAGCCTCTTCCCAACTATGTTGGGGCTGTCTTCCAGTATAAACACAAGCAGCTGAATACGAATTTTACATGGAGCAACTGCCTATCTGACCACAACCCAGTTATTACTGGGTAACATAAGCACTACTTAGTCTGTGGTAACAGGTTACACAATACCCTTTGGTGAGACTGGTTGTCAGACTTGGGCTTCTGATTACCCCAAATGGACTGCCCGTAACAACTGTCAAAGATCTATAAATGACATCCGGGACCAACGGCTAAACGTGCTTGTAGAGGGTTCTCTATATGTAATAGATGGTCACCCATCCATGACCCGACCGCAACAAGCGTAACTTACCTTCGGTCGACCCGTGCAGCTGTAATTATTTCGGCACGAGCCCCTCTGCTGAGGCATACCAATGAGTTTTCTGGCAGTACCTATTGAGAAGCGCATATATTTTCTTAGAATTCTTTAGTCGTGACTGAATGATGAACGTCATCATATACATATTTTATATTGTCGAAATGGAACACCTCTTGTCAAATTGGCGCCAACTGATGGCGTGAATTTTGATGAACTCCCTCATTGCAACAAAAAAAAAACAAAGTTATCATATTCCCTTTATTAACAAATTATATTTACAGAGACCACAACATTTATACCGTCATACATTAACCCTTAAACGCATAGTGTCCCAAAATTGAATCACCAAATTAAACCACCAATATCCGTCCATAATATTTCGTTTGATACATTAGGCTGTATGAAATGTTTCTTTTGCTCCTTCTCTAACCATAGAATAACTCAACTAGTGACATTTTGTGTTGTTATCTGTGGCTGATTGACATTTCACTTTTTGGCGCGCGTTTCTCAAATAGGTTTGAGTTGAGTGCACTTTGGCGACATATATCACGAAGTTATTTGCTGATTTTGGAGAAAAAAAATTGTTTTCTAAAGGTAATGACTATTATTTATACAATAACTTATGCTTTTTTCAATTTACCATAATTGTTATATGAACAGGAAGCTTTTTTGTTTTGATGCAAAAATGGGACAGCATGCACTATTGGTAAAAATTACTACCTACTGCTATTTGAAGCTATACATTTTGTGATTTTATTTATTTTGCTTTGGTGAGGTATGCATGTGGTTGGTTATTTTGTTTTAGAAATGGCAGAAAATAATAGGAGAGATGGTGACATTGAGTTTTGGTTGCGCCAGCTAGAAGATGGCGCCATTTCTGAAGACGATTTCGATTCGGACGGTGACGAACTTGATTTTTATCCTACCCAACAAGATTTATTAGATGTTTTAGAAAATGATGATGACGACGGTGAGGCTAGGTCTAATGATAATAAAGAAGAAATTATACCCGATCCTCCTATTGTAATAGCGGATGCTGTTCCTTCAAATAATAATGATGCACCGGTACATTCTTTAGACATTCAGAGGTTGATATGGAAAAACCAACCTCTGCCATTCAACGAAAATGCCATAAAATTTAATGGAACTGAAGAATACCCTGAAAGTTTGATGAACCTTCAGACACCTTTCCAATTTTTTTCCTACTTTTTTACTGAAGAATTTCTTTCACAAATTGTTACTGAAACAAATAATTATGCTGTACAAAAGAAACCTGATAGACCTGACGTCATAACATTAGGAGAACTGCGAAAATATCTGGGAATCTTGATTTATATGAGTGTCTACCACTATCCAAGTGTACGTGGTTACTGGGCTAACAAGCACGGGTTTGAGGAAAGCGATGCCTGTCAATAAATTTGAAAAAATAAGAAGAGTACTTCACTTCAACGATAACAATAAACACCTACCAATAGATCATCCCCAGCATGACCGACTTCACAAGCTACGCCCTGTAATTGAACATCTCAATACCAAGTTCTCCAGCATTCCAATCAGTCAGCGCTTATCCATCGATGAGCAAATGTGTGATGGGCCATTTTTTAAAACAATATTTGCCTAATAAACCCCATAAATGGGGTTTTAAATTATTTGTATTGTGTTCTCTGACAGGTTTTGCTTATCGCTTTATAATTTACGCTGGCAAAGAAAAAGATGATCGTTTGCCTAACGAGCCTGATATAGGGGTTGTATCACAAACAGTGATAAAACTTGCTAGAATAATTCCGAGACATGCTAATCACATTATATACCATGATAATTTCTATACCACATTGCCCTTGATGTATTATTTTGCTAAAGAAGGAATACAATGTGTAGGAACTGTTCAAAGAAACCGCCTAGGTAAGAAATGTAAATTACCCTCAAAGCAGGATGTAATGAAAAAACAAGTGCCAAGAGGGTCGTATGTGGAATATATTACACATATTGATGGGGTCGACATGTCTTCAGTGAGCTGGAAAGATAACAAACAAGTAGTTCTGCTCTCGACCTACGTAGGAGCTGAACCAATACAGTCCATCGAACGGTATGACAAAACAGAAAAGAAAAAAATAATTATAGACTGCCCAAAAATAGTCAAAGAATACAACGCCCATATGGGGGGCGTTGATCTCATGGATTCATTTTTGGGCAGATATAGAATAAAAGTCAAGACCAGGAAATGGTATATGAGGATTTTTTACCACCTTTTAGATTTAACTATTATTAACTCTTGGGTTCTATACAAAACTGTAGAGACAAGAAAAGGAGCAGATCCAGAGAAGCTGAAAAATCTGTCAGAATTCAGGTCAGAGCTGGCTGATTTCTTATGTACCTATGGTACTACGACCCAGCCAACAAGAGGACGTCCTAGCAACAGCAGCATCACTGAAACCATAGAGGCAAAAAGAAAGAAAGGGTGCCAGGTTCTTCCACCGTCTGACGTTCGGTTAGACAATGGCGCCGATTCCCTTGTTCACAAACTAAACTAAATTTAAGTTCAGTGCATCTTTTTCTTTCTATTTCATTAAGAAAAAGACAGAAGATAAATTTTAGTTTAGTCCTGTCAAATTAATCAGCGCTTGACGTAAATTGACGTAATTTTAGTAGGCAAGTTTTTAATCACGTCTAAACTTTATGGAGTAGTGACAGACGCTGATTAATTTGACAGGACTAAACTAAAATGTATCTTCTGTCCTTTTCTTAATGAAATAGAAAGAAAAAGATGCACTGAACATAAATTTAGTTTAGTTTGTGAACAAGGGAATCGGCACCAATCTTGGTCATAGCCAAATTAAAACCGACCAACGCATGAGGTGCAAGAGACGTGGCTGTAAGCTACAGAGCTTTGTAAAATGCACAAAGTGCAATGTATTCCTTTGTGCAAAGAAAGGAAACGATTGTTTCAATTTATTCCACAGTTAATTAATAAAAGCATTTTTTAAGTCTATTTTGCATAATGTCCCAAAAATGCATCAACTTGATTTTTTTATTAAAAACCTATAAAATATTAATTGTTATTTTTTTTATTATTTTTCCCGTTTTTCACAGCTTCTAAAGAATTGAAACCATTTTTTTCAGTACAATTCATTAATTCATGCATTTAAGGGTTAAAAGGTTATTATTGTTGTGCCAAAATGCAGTACATGAAGAACAATAATTTTGAAACAGTCCTATGTACCTAAATTTATTTTTTGATGAGCTTATTAACCTATTGACCGCCATGTCAAAAAAGCAAAGACGTGCCCTCGGCGCCACGCTACGAATTATTCCTGTATAATTTTGAAACAGTCCTAAGACTGTTTGTTTTATATTTTTGATGAGCTTGTGAGCACTAATAACCTATTGACCGTTACGTCAAAAAAGCAAAGACGTGCCCTCGGCGCCAAGCTACGAATTATTCCTGTATGTAGTCGTGACCGTGGCGTGCTGGGCACATTTTGGTCTGTCATCTATACACGACAGTGGCGGTCAAAAGAAATTATGAAGCTAATGCAACTAATAAAATGTCAGAGTAATATTGATAGAGTTGGTTATAATAATACCAGTCTATTACTGTCCCACTGCAGGACAAAGGCTTCTTGTCATACGAAGGCACGAGCATTGACCACCACACTTGCTCAAGACAGGTTGGCAATTTAAGACTTACGTATAGTGTCCGTTACTCCAGCAAGTAAATCGCCTCTAGAATGAATTGAATTCAACGAATAATTACAGCCTATTTAAATCTGCAGTAAATGTGGCCCAAAAAAAAAATTGTGCAAGCTGTAGTTTTGAAAAAAATAATAATTAAAAACTGATCCTGCTGGAGTAACGTTGTTCCAGCAGGAAGATTTTAAACGAACGACTCGAGAGAGAAATAAAGTACATGGGTGGATAGCTTATATTAATTGTGCGTAAATGTGCGCCGAAAATGAAATTTAGAGATGTTTCATTTCCTGCTGGATTAACATTTTGCAGAATCTTATTCCTCGGAAACCAATGATTGTGCGCCCGTAGAATAACGTATTCCAGTACGTCCTAATTTGTGCAATAATTAGGTTTTCAACAATATGTACTGTTTTAAAATAATAATGCATTTATGAAAACCCAAAAAGAAATCCTAGAACTGAAATGAACAAACGTATAAACTCACTGAAAACGGTATTCGGTTCTTCTTGTTATTCTTCACATCCATAAAAGTGTCAAAATTATGTAAGTATACACGCGTTTTTAATATCACTTCAAGTCAAAACCAAACCACTTGACGTCAAAATGCAAGAAGCAGAATCAACCCAATATTTTGGGTATAAACCGAAAATTTGAGCGTTTCAGCATAATCAGCCTATAATGTTCCCTCTGCTGGGACACAGGCCGTCTCTCAGTGAGAGGGAGCGGGCCGTAATCCACCATGCGGGCCCAGTGCGAGTTGTTAGCTATTAAAGAAGATATAAAAAAGAAACAAAACAACACCTAGATCACTGGTCATCCGACGAAACTCGACGACCACAAAAAAGCGAAGGCGACGGTTAACTTATTCGCGTTATCGTGACTAGTGCGGCCTAGTAATAAGAAATAGCAATATTTTACGTTTACTAGTTGCCACCATGACCAGCTACAATAATCAAAATGTTCAGCTAAATAAAAACGTTTTATCTTAACAGTATATTTTTGAGCTGATCACTTATATTGTACTTTTTATTGCTGTAGAATAGTAAACAAGAATGTTTACAGGATCACATGATATTATTATCATAAAGTATGATAGTATGATTCTGAATAGACTTAACTGGTTTTTCTGTTCTTACACTAAATGTTGAAAACGCTTATGTATAGGACAACGTGCTAGACTCTAGCGCGTTGTTAGAGCTATACTCTAGCACATTGTTAGAGCTAGACTAGCTCTAGCAGCTACAGGATATCAGTTATTGTGATTACAGACAACACGATTATAATGTGTTCGATATTTTCTATGAAATATAGTAATATGTAACTACTTACTCCATACAGTAGTTCATAGTTACTTCTGCCTCTTTGACATTACACATGGTCATCACGTTTCGCCGTAACTTTTGTAAATATCATAGCCCTGACTGTTTTAATTTTTATTTAAAATCTAGCGATCCGGGTGCCCTTGCAGTTTTTACGACTTGGACAAAACATCAAGATTTCTTTATTTGAAAGTTTTATATTTATATTATACACATAAACGGTCCGGAATAAATTCTCTAAATGTTCGTGAAAACCGTTTCCAAATCCGTCGCGTAGTTTAAAAGAACTACGCGGTCATACAGACAGACACGAAAAGAGACTTTAATTTATAATATGTACAAATGGGACACGTCAAATGTAATGTCCTGAGCTGTAGTATGATGACTCAAGATGCAAGTACCTATCATATTTTAAAGGCTTTCATTGACTCACTGTATGGAGTTAAATAACCATGCCAAGTGTATTATCTAAGTAAGGTGAAATGTATCATATATTTACTTACAATATAAGAACCATTACATTAAAACATTCAACATTATTGTAAGGCCATTTTCACCAACAAGTCCTATATCGTCCTTCATGCAAGTAACTATGTTTGATATAGGGACTTTGTGATGTTTGGAAAAAATATAACAAAATATTGTTAGGGATTTGTTGGTGAATTCGAACATTAGATTTTTCATGATATAGTAATGACAAGTGAAGTTTCTCTTGTAACACTAAAACTAGACATATTTTGGCTTATACATAATAATTATCCAGTACCAATATAACTAGACAGATGAAACTGATGAATGTAATATTTATTGTATGAGTAGAACTAGCTTGTGTATGAAGTATGAGCTGGTAATAATAATACATAATGTATTATACACAGAGAAGATAATAAATGGAGTATTAAAGTGGGCAAAGGAAATCCAACTTTGCTGATGTACAGTCGCCAGCACATCAAGTTAACACAAATTGTCAAATTTACTCATTTGTTTTTGAATGTAACCATCAATATTTTAAGGTTCAAAATAATTTGGAGAAAAATGAGTTTGTGGTAACTTGATGTGTTGGCCACTGTATCTAACGATTACCGATTTTTTTGCAACAGAATTTGCAGCTGAAGCATTTTTGGTCGGCCAATTTGGGAAAAAACACTTCAGCTGGAGAAATCGATATTTTGATCCATTTAAATTGAGAGAGAGTGATCTCCATTTATTAACTAATCCGTGATCTCTAACCATATTTACCAAGTCACAATTTTATTTGAATAACACACTTATTTGTCACATTCAGATCAACAATATACTTAGTAGAAATATGCAGTTATAGCTACAAATCTTCTGTCAAGGAAGCTTTGTTCAATCTCCACTGAGCCGCCGACTTCTTTAGCTAGAGATAGTATCTGAAACAATATCAAA
The DNA here is from genome assembly GCA_905333075.3 of Atethmia centrago. Taxonomy (NCBI): domain Eukaryota; kingdom Metazoa; phylum Arthropoda; class Insecta; order Lepidoptera; family Noctuidae; genus Atethmia; species Atethmia centrago. The sequence continues at coordinate 7,313,384 of HG995384.1, forward strand.
AGAATGTGACTAATGAACTTATTTGATTCACTACTAAAATAGGTAAAAGTGTATGGACGTAGATGCATGCAGATTTTACAAAGGAATTTATACCGAATTGTTATGGTCATAAAGATCAAAATAGCAGGACTAGGATCTCAAAACCGACACACGAACCTTACACTGTCGCATGTTTTTTGTAGTCGTGTTACTTTCCACGACTCACGCAAAGTGCAGTGAGTCTTACAGCGTTTAAACAGGGTCATACTCTGTGTGTATGCATAAAAAAGAAGAGAAACGTTTCGTGCCTAACAAAAAGTAGTTTAACGGACCGTTTAAGACTGCTGCCTTATTTCAATTGTTTACAGACACAAAAGTGAACTTTATTGTATCGTACCTGATCAGGCCTTGAGTTTCTGGGAAGGTAGAACGCTATAGTCGGCGATATCGTTCTGGCCACGCTCATCAGTTCAGATGCTGGCTTAGGTAACAACATCGTTTCTAAGTCGTACTCGTGATTCTGAGGAACAAACATGTAAGAATTTAAATATAATTGACTTCAGTGGTAAGTAAACGGCGGACGATCATTGTTTTTTTTCTCAGTTAGTTTTCAATCATGGTCTGGCAGTTTGAGCAATTTATGCGGCCTACCCAAGTATCCTTTCTTTGGTATTGTTCGCCGCATCGTTGAGTTCCTTAAGTTCTGAGTTGAGCTGCACGATTACTAATAAATGCGTGCACTGACTGGACAGGTCACTCAATCTGTGTGGTTCTTTACAAAAAGACCATTTCAGACACCAATCTTCAAGGTCTTCACATGATCTGACCGACTCACTGACTTCTGAGTTTGTTTCGGTCTTTCTTCTCAGAGTAGTCAGATAGGAAACTTAACTTGCCGCTAGCTTTTAAAATACTTTTTCAAGTGCGCTATTAAAAATTTTGGGTGAAAGCAGTCTCCTCCTCAGTCCTTGTTTTACGACCTTTTTTTTATAGAAAGTGTTGGTTTGGCTGTTTGTAATTTAATGAAGCAATGCTGTTCAGATATATGTTGCGAAGGAGGATGGTGTAGTTGGGATACATTTTTTGGTTATTCAGTGCGTCAAATATAGCATCGTGTGTCAAACTATCGAAAGCTTTCGAGTAGTCGATAAAAGCTAGATATATCGGTAGACGAGGGCTGCACTAAAAGTATCGGGAATGGAATATTTCCACAGTTCCTGTCATATTAAAATCTTTTTAATTGAAAACTCCTTGGTTTTAAAAATCGAATACCATTTATTTATTTAAAAAAGATTCTCGGTCTTGTCACAAGGTTTTGTCAAACTTGTTTAGTCGTTGAGAAAATGGAATTGACTCGAGAAAATTCAAGAGCGATGATTTATTATGACTTTCGCAGTGGTTTAACACAAAAACAGTGTGTTGACCGGATTATTTCTGCATTTGGTGATGAAGCCCCATCCAAAACCACAATTTATCGCTGGTTTGCTGAATTTCAACGTGGACGTGTCAAGCTCAGTGATGATCCCCGTCAAGGTCGTCCAAAAACTGCAGTCACTCAAGAAAACGTTGATGCTGTGCGTAAGCTGATTGAGGAAGATCGACATGTGACATACCGCGAAATTCAGGCAACTTTAGACATTGGCATGAGTCAAATACAAATAATCTTGCATGAACAATTAGGTGTAAAAAAGTTGTTTTCCCGATGGATACCGCATTCGCTCTGTGAAGAGCAAAAAGCGGCTCGCGTTACTTGGTGCGTCAGAACTCTCGAAAGATTCCACGCAGGATCCTCAAATGCTGTATACAACATCGTACCAGGTGACGAATCCTGGATATCCGCGTACGAACCCGAAACAAAAAACCAGTCACGAGTTTGGGTGTTCGAAAATGAGTTAAAGCCAACAAAAATTGTTCGTTCACGGAGTGTTGCAAAAAAAATGGTGGCCACGTTTGTCTCCAAAACCGGCCATGTTAAGACAATACCTCTTGAGGGACAAAGAACGGTTAATGCAGAATGGTATGCTAGCATTTGTTTGCCACAGGTCGTTTCTGAACTCCGTAAAGAGAACTGCAACCGCCGCATCATCCTCCATCACGGCAATGCGAGTTCTCACACCGCGCACAGAACAAAAGAGTTTTTAGAGCAAGAAAACATAGAATTATTAGACCATCCGCCGTACAGCACCGACCTAAGCCCTAATGATTTCTATACTTTCCCTAAAATAAAGAATAAATTGCGTGGACAGAGATTTTCATCACCTGAAGAAGCTGTGGACGCCTACAAAACAGCCATTTTGGAGACCCCAACTTCCGAATGGAATGGTTGCTTCAAAGATTGGTTCCATCGTATGGAAAAATGTGTCAAATTTCGCGGAGAATACTTCGAAAAGCAATAAATACATTTTTAAATAGTAATGCTGTGTCACTTCCTTGATTCCCGAAATTTTCAGTGCCGCCCTCGTATTGAACTCATGGTATTTTTAAATTATTTGGTTTATTGCATGAAGATGATCAGTTGTGGAGAGGCCTGGTCGGACGCTAGCTTAAGAAGGTTGGTGATTGTCCAATGAGAAATTTCTGAAATGAAGTTCACTAGGTGTCAGCACTGAGGCGTCAGGTCCGGGAGCGTGTCAAAAGTGTCAAAGAATCTATTTTCTTTATTCGTGACTGAATGTCGAACGAATGAATGAAACGAATGATGAACGACATCATATATTTTATATTCATTGTCAAAATGGAAGACCTCTTGTCAAAGTGGCACCAAATGGTGGCGTGAATCTTCATGAAAACCCTCATTGAGGTGAGAAACGATTATCAATGACTTTAATGAAGGCCTTTTAGGTGGGATAAGTACAAGAGTAATCGGTCGATAGTTTGGTAAACTGTCTACTTAATAAGTTCAATTAAAAATGCAATTTAAAAATTTCGAAAATCGAGTTCATGAAACTTTTAGCTTCGATTATTTTTCTTACAGATTTCAATTCTTGGCCTGCAGTCCCAGTCAACAATGATAATAATTATGATCTAACACTGACACACATCTCACAACATTGATTTAGCTTGATAAAGAACGATTTTATTAATAAGGTTTTAAATAAATATTTATTCCTTAATTTTCATCTCTGCATCACCCAAAGGTCAACTGGTAGAAAATGCCTAAAGCTTTAAGGCCGCTTTTGTACATTTGTGTGCTTGAAGTAATAAACAAATAAATACTATAGAGTTTACTCACGTCAGTATAATTAGGTCCGCCCCACGGTGGACTAAGGAACACCATATCAGCCTTCAACGTGGGCGCTAACTCGAAGAAGTCTCCCACAATAAACTCGATGCGATCGGCGACGCCGTACACTGTCGCGTTGTGTCTCGCCATCGATATCTTTTGAGGATCGATGTCTATTGCTATTACTGTTGGACAAATAATAATTTGAATTAACTATAATAAAAACCGGACAAGTGCGAATTGAACTCGCGTGGTGAGGGTTCCGTACAATGAATATGTTATCTAACATGCTTTTTATCCCAAAAACAAACTTAACATTGTAGATGAAAAACATGTTGTTGTCATTCCAACTGCAAATGCAAGTTTGTATGCACAATATTGGGAGATTTACCATGTTATTTTGACACCATAGATTTCTTATACGTTTTCATCTAACCTATAAGATAAGAACTACGAGGGTCATTCAATAAATACTTAGCCTACAAAAAGTAAACGAAAATTTTGGAAAAGTGGCAATTTATTTTTCAACAAAGTCTCCTTTTAGTTCGATACACTTAGCCCAGCGATGCTCCAACTTTTTTAACCCGTCCGAAAAATAGTTTTTGTCAAACTCTGCAAAATAGGCCTCCGTGGCGGCGATGACCTCCTCATTCGATCCATATCTATTCCCGGCGAGTGATTTTTTCAGATTAGGAAACAGAAAGAAGTCACAAGGGGCCAAATCTGGAGAATACGGTGGATCGGGCAACAATTCGTAGCGTAATTCGAACAATTTGGCCATGGCAACGGCAGACGTGTGAACCGGTGCGTTGTCGTGGTGAAACAGCACTTTTTTCTTCGCCAGATGGGGTCGTTTTTTCTTTAATTCGGCGTCGAATCGGCACAATAAATCGGCATAGTAAAGCCCTGTAATTGTTTTACCCTTCTCGAGGTAATCGATGTAGATCACACCTTGTGAATCCCAGAAAACGGTGGCCATAACTTTTCCGGCCGATTTTACAGTTTTCGCCTTCTTTGGAGCACGTTCCCCGGTCTGGATCCATTGTTTTGATTGCTCCTTGATCTCTGGTGTGTACCAGTGGATCCAGGTTTCATCGACGGTCACAAAATGACGCAAAATCTCCGCTGGATTCCGCTTAAACAGCGCCAAACACGTCTCCGATGTGGTCTCACGGTTGCGCTTGTTTTCTGGTGTGAGTAAACGCGGCACCCATCGCACCGACAGCTTTCTCATGCCGAGTTCCTCGTGAAGAATATGATGCACTGTTCCTTCTGAAATGCCTACAGTCTCAGCTAGCTCCCGAACCTTCAATCGGCGATCTGCCAATACGAAATCATGGATTTTTTTAATGTTTTCCTCCGTAGCAGCTGTTTTCGGTGCACCTGGACGTGGTTCATCAAAAACCGACGTACGGCCACGTGCAAACTCGTTGAACCAATTCTTGACGGTGGCCATCGATGGAGAAGAGTCACCGTACACAGCATCCAAGCGCTCTTTGATTTCGATGCGCGTTTTCCCTTCCAAAAATAGGAATCGAATCACCGAACGATATTGCTCTTTTTCCATTTTTGTAAAACCGATCGACACGTTCGCTTCCATAAGTTGTCAAATTAAAACAAATGAAGGGATTGGAATGAAAATTTGAAAAAAGAATTAAAAAAGAATGTGCTACACTGTGGTAAAACTCTTTTGAAACTACAGCGCCCTCTGGCGATGAGGCTAGGTACTTATTGAATGCACCTCGTATTTTCTGTTTTTTTCTTTTCAAAATTTTAGGCGCAGTAGTTTCGGAGATGGGGGAGGGGAAATTTTCATCTATTTTCTTAATAACTAACTATTTATTTTAAAACAAAAAAAAAAAAATTGACTGTCACAACAAGCAACTTTCATTTGATATTTCAGATGGTGCAATTTGCAAAACTTTTTTTAAATTTTCTAATTTGCCCCCAAAAGTGTGCCCGGTTAGTGTGGCTATAGATAGGCCTATTACATAAGACTTAAACATAGTGGTGTATTTTGGGTGTACCTGTAATACCCGAAGCGTTAGGCAAAGGTGAATCCTCTGCCTAAACCCTTCGGGGATTACAGGCGTCATGTCATGTTATGTTAAAGGAGTTTTTTTTTTTACGGGAATATTTAATTTTATTTTCCATCGACATTTACATCGATATCTAGTGTAGTCGATGCTACGAACAACCCTATGTAGAGTATTATGACAGTTGCCTATCGTTTTCATTATAGGACGCATGAATAGAAATTATTGTATACGACGCTTTAGTGGTTCCGCTCTATGTCCAGAATTTAATCTTACCTTTCTTGCTAGTATGCGCGAACTGTATAGTGTTCCCGCCGGCGCCGCAGAAGGCGTCCAACACCACGTCATAAACGTACTTGTTAGCGATGTGCCACGCCACGTTCTCTGGCGTCACGCTGAACCAACTCTCTCGGTCCAGCTTTATGCCTTCGTCGAATCTGTTGGATAGTCTTTGATGTTGGTAATGGAAGGTAAACGACCAATGAACATTCACGGGGACCGAACACAGAACAAATAATGGCCAAAAAAAACAAAACATCCACAAACTAATCAAATAGGAATGTCTGAACTGAAATCTAGAATTTCAAACAAATCCGTTTATGGCAACGAGAGAAAAATGGAATAAAATTCACACACGAATTTGCAATCCGTAAACGAGGGAAACAGAGTAAACAGTTTAAGTAAGTTTTCAAAAATCTAAATATTTTGTTTCACATAAACCTACATGGGCACTTATGAAACGTCAGAAGCTAGGTGCACGGTTTCAATTGGTCGTTTCCTATGGAGAAGAGCCGGTAAGAAACTCCACGGTTACTCTTTTAAAAATAATTGGCTTTTACAATGTTTTCAAATTACAGTGTTAATAGGTGTGGGAGGACAGTGTAGGCGTGTCAAAACCCTCTCGCCCCTAGCCGCCGCAGGAGACACCCTGGGCGTCGGGAATCACGGACGGATTTTCGGCCACCGTAGGCGCAGGTGAGCAATGGATAGCTCGCGCTCCGGTAAGGACCAGCGCGCTCCGCTCTCAATATTTTCATTATTTGAACTTATATAAGTTCAAATAATGAAAATATTATGTCAAGGAAGTACGTACGTATAAAAAAAATCTAAATAAACGTCGTAATTTGGGAGCAGCTAATAGACATTTACATAGTTATGCCGTGGATAAGGTACAAGGGAAGCCACATGTGCAGAAGGAATTATTGCCAAACTTCCTTGTCTTCAACGTAGTCTTTAATCTAAGACTACACTTGACTTAACCAATTTAAAATAATCCTAAAGAAAAAATTAAAGGAAGTTTTGTAGTTGAAAGCTTCACACTTTCAACCCTATAAAATAAAAACTAAAGTCCAATAACTGACCTGTGGAACAGCGAGTGCCTCTTTTTCCAATACTTGTACATCTTGGGATCATCTCTCAGCTCAATAGGCATGTCCGAAGTATCGAAATCGTCTTCCAACTTAGAATACCTTTTGGGCCTCTTTCTACGCCTCGTCGATTCCACTTGTTGAGTCACTGCAGACCAGAAATTGGAGAAAAAGTTTTTGCATATACCCATTTTATATCACTTGTATGTACTGAATGTTCGAAATTTTTTTTATCAAGTGAGGTATTAAAACTATTGGTGCATCTTTATACAAAAGTTAGGTATAGGGTAGTAATAATAATTAGTATAATAAGGATTTCATTAACTCGATAATTAGGTAATTGAACAATGAGTAACTTGGATGCAATTTAATAGCGAATTTTAGTAGTAGGTATGGATGTTTTATTATCCTTCATTTCTGGGAACACCGTTATCATCAACACCCTAATATTACTAATTGGCAAAAGCCAGTGCCGGATTAAGTAAGCGTGGGGCCCGTAGAAAATTATATCGAGGGGCCCTTGGCCTGCTGTGGGCTCTTAAGTATAATGTAGAAAAAAAAATGTGTAAAAGATATACATATATGTTTTTGTATATGATTTTATATAAAATTGTCGAGAACAGTGTTGGGTCTACACACAAAATTCGAAAGATTTGAACTTCACTTGATTCTGTCACTTTCACTTCGATAGGAAAAAAGAGAGATAGAAACAAGTCGATTTGAAGTTCGATTTTCAAACTCCATACTTACTAGGCCAAAAAAATGAAACAAACAATAAATAGTTCGGATACACATATACCGGCTGATTTTTTTATCGTCTCGTAAAACATAGGGTATCATCAAATGGGTAGTATTTATTGATAAAACAATTTCTTTACAGGTTGAAGAAAAAAAAATAAAAAATGACTATGCCATAGGCTTCTACTCCGTTCACCTACTATACCCTATGTTTTTCGAGACGATAAAAAAAATCAGCCGGTATAACCGTAAAATTGCAAATCATCTGTTAAGGTTTTAAATGTAATTATTATATTTTAACTTCTATTTTTTTGATATTGTTTGTTTTACAAATATACATGTAGTTTAATTTTGACCATGATGTATTTTTTTACCTTTAGGTAATATATGTTCTCGCTGCTGAGGGTTGTATGTGTTACACGAGACCAAAGTTATTTGCGTCAATTATAGAATCCTTCGCTTGCTCGGAACCCAACTTTGCTCTCTTGTTGCACAATTAACTATTGTGATATCAAATAAATTCAATAACCCACATAATTAATAAGTTACACTCAAAATATTACGCCCAGGCAGAGGTGGGCGGGTTTGTATACGCGGAGCCCGTCGCAATTGCTACTCTTGCTACGTGGTTAATCCGGCACATCACTTTATAATTAAATTATACCAAGACTAAAGACAATCAGTTAACTTTAAATCCTGATCAAAAAAACAGTTCTCGAATTTAAACACGCGCAAGTTCGAAATTACAATGGGCCTTGGCAAATGGCTTACAATGGGCCTTATTAAAAGGCTAAAAGTCACTCAAAGGGCAATGGAGAGGAGGGCTATGCTTGGAGTTTCCCTACGTGGACGAATCAGAAATGAAGAGATCTGCAGGCGAACCAAGGTTACCGTCATAGCCCGAAGAATTTCCAAACTTAAATGGCAGTGGGCAGGGCACATTGCTCGCAGAACAGATGGCCGATGGGACCGAAAGGTTCTGGAGTGGCGACCGCGTACCGGAAGACGTAGAGTTGGAAGGCCTCCTACAAGGTAGACCGATGTCGACGACGTCTAGTCGTCACAGGGGATAGAGTGGGACACTCTTGAGGCGCTACCATTGAGTTGTACGCTACATTTAATTTATGGTACCGAATCATATTTTGATCAAGATACAACCTGACGACACTTACCTGCAAATTTGAAAAAACGCAAGAAAATTTTAATCTCGCGGGCTACCTTTGCGCATCCACCTTAAATAATATATTGCATTCTCGCTAACAGAACCATACCTGCAGTTTCACCTAACTCCTCAACTTTCACCTCCTTATTGTCATCATCATTGGAATCTTCCGCATCGCAAGGCAAAGGAACCGACGCCGCTTCTGCCAGCTTACTACCCTCGTCATCCAAACTAGTGTCTTGGGACATAACATGTTGTGTTCGTGGGGTTCCCGTGGGTGTATCCTCGACCCGCTCTGTGTCTGACTTCACTTCTGTGCAATCATCGTCTGTCTGCATTTCTCTTTCGTCTTGAGAGTCTTTGGACTGGTTTTGGTGAAATAATAGATGGATAAAGCATTATTTTGTGTTAAGAGGCTGACAACACGTAAAGCGCGGTCACTGTCGGACTGCATAGAAAAGAAAAAATAAATTATTTAAAAAACAAAAAACCCAACTGCAAAATCACAACTGAAAAGGGAAAAAATTTTGGTATCGCAGGCGGGGACAATAAAAAATTACACCATATTTCAGGTTATTAGTCTGTCCCCGCCTGCAAGACCAAAATTATATAGATTTATAATGCTTGTTTTTCCCTTTTCAGTTGTGATTTTGCAGTTGGGGTTTTTGTTTTTTACTTAATTTATTTTATTTCAAGCTTTTTAGTTTTATTAATATATATATTTGAAAATTACTCATTACTAGCTTTTATTTGATACCAATATCGATGCAATTAATTAAAAAAAAATCCCCTTTTTTTTTGCATTTGCAGATGCAATTTATAAATATTATATAGCCTATGTCACTCCCACAATTAAGACGAATCTAAGGACACTTCATACGTTAAAAACCATCAAGCCGTTTAGGCTACAGAGCGTGCCAAAGAAATATACATACATACATACATACATACATACTCTCGAAAAACATTACCCTCCTGAGGCAGTCGGGTAAAAAGAAGCGCGATGACACAACGCTGGTAATTTATTGCAAAATATGAAGCAATTATCGATTTACAAAAAGTCTATAGATTGTATAAAAAAAATAAAACACTATTATGCTAATATGTTGCTTGTAGAATAATCTGACAAAAATCAGAATGATTGCATGTATATTAGTATGGTTTTTAATCATTAAAATAAATTTTTAGAGGTATGTTCGTGATTTTTTTCTATTGTATTAGTTATATTGTTTTCAACGCACTATCTACCTAGCATATATCCTTAATAATATCATATATTTTTCTGATTTTGTTTACTGCAGTGGCAATTTAAGGCATTATAAAATTTAAAAAAGTTTTGTTTAGGTCCTGTAGTCCCCTTAAAAAGATTCAAAGGTTAATAATATTCAAGTTAAGAGGAAAAATCATAGAATTTACTTTATAAACCCATTCAAATAGGCTACTTTGCTATTTTAAGTTTTTAGTTAATTAAAAATTTATCATTCAAATAATTTCAATGCATGGTGAGAAATAGTTGGTCCAATAGAGAAGAACTGATAGAAAACTAGCTTACTATAAATTGCTGGGAGAACTTGAAACATTACTTTCACAAATAGGTATTTTTTTTTCAATTCAACAATATGAGTATTTTAGGACCTGAGTAAACTTTATAACTAACATATTGAGCGCCACGTCAAAAAAGAAAAAACGTGCCCTCGGCGCCAAGCTACGAATCCATAAAATCGGTCATGTGGCGTGCTGGGCACATTTTGGTTTGTCTTGTATACAAGACTGTGGCGGTCAATAGGGTTAATTGGCTATGTAAGAGAATCTTCGATTCTAGCAGGTATCAAACAAATTAACATAGCTCACCTGATCCAAAGTATAAGGGTTCCCATCATCATCAAAGTAAGTCTTCCTGCTACTCAAGTTCTTCCTGAACCGAGGCGGACGTAGCCTGGCTGGACGCTTCCGGTAGATCAGCTCTCCTTTCGGCAGCTTTTCAGGGTGGATGCAGAAACCCATCATTTGGAACGTGCTCTTGATCTTGGTATGTGCTATATCTTCGTCTGCTTCTTCGATTTCGTGGCTGTAACCGGTTACATACATAAACTCACGCTTTTCCCACACACGTGGTAGGCAGAACCTAGAGAATGCCACCTGCAGTAAGGGCTCCCACACAAAACTGCGAATTCGCATCGCATCGCAAAAATCTGCGAGCTCGTTGTCATTTTATTATGAAAAACTGACATCGAGCTCGCAGATTTTTGCGATGCGATGCGAATTCGCAGTTTTGTGTGGGAGCCCTTAGGGATTATTTGAGATAAGTGACATATGACGCAGTTTAAGAACTTGAATGCCACCTGCAGTAAGGGATTATTTGGGATATGTGATGTATGATGCAGTTTTTAAAAACTTATTTGGGATAAGTGACATATGATGCAGTTTAAAAACTAAATGTTTAGTTTGACTTTTGATCCGTTTAAGTTCCTATTAAGATTATCATAATCATAAACAAGCTGTTCAAGCAATTTACCAGCTTGGTGCCAGAGATTCTCTGATTTTTTAAATATAGGTATTCTCACAGTGGCATCACAATTCATCTTCGCCAACATCTTATATATTAGGCAAAATATACACTTATACACTAAAAACAGTGATATTCACAATCTGTAGTGATATTTACAGCTATAACCTTATGTAAGCGGGCACGGCTTTTATTTAGGTATTAAGTTGTGTATACGTTTTTATGTTGTAATTTGCTTGAGTACAGTTTTCATTGTTTTGTTGGTATACTGGCATGTGCTAGCTAACATATGGCAAGTAATTTAATGTTTTGTGTTTCGTAGTGTTAATTACTTTGCGTTTTTGGAGGACTGTCTTATGTAATTTGACGTTCGAAAAGTGATGATTCTCAGCCTAGTTTGAATAAATGACTTTTGATTTGATTTGAATAATTATTAATACCAGAAATAAAAGCAAATTAAGTGCTACATTTCACTGGCTTCATAAGGTGCATAACTCATTTGTTGGGCTTGGTATAACTTTTTTATAACAAGCTACCCTCTCTACCCTCTTTCCTAAATTTGCATATTAATGCGTTTAAAGCTAAAGTAAATTCCAACCTTTGTTCAAAGGCATACTATTCTATCAACAAACAATAAGAATAGTTGGTTGCTGTGATTAACTCAAGACAATGTTTATGTTCTTTTTCCAGAATTAGCTTATCTACTGAAAGGTTATATGAGTTCATATAATTTATGTTAGTTCTTACAATTTATTAGTGACATTAGCTACACATTACAATGTTTTTTTAGAGTTGTATTGCAATAAGTGGTTAGCTAGAGACCTCGACAATTGATCATACTATTCTTGCCTGAACAACCGGCAGCAAGTTCCTCATGCTCCCTTAGGCGTCACTGCCTGCGGTAGCGTCGGGGATCAGGTTGCCTCCTTCCCTCCAATATGGCGAGGGGGGTGATGGCTGATCTTTGCAATATGCTTGTGAACAGGTGCTGCTTGTGGTGACTGGTCATCTGGCTGACCATGGTTTTATTATTGTTATTAGTAATTAACTGTTTATTTATTTTACTTTGATGGTGCTAGTTTTTCATTTGTGACTTCGAGTTACAGCTATAGCTTTATGTAAGCGGTCACACCCTTTAGTATTATTATTATTTTTTACATTAATTTGATATGATTTGACATTTATAGCAGAGCAGCAGACTCATATTGTTACGTCATATAATTAACTTAATTTATTTATGAATCACTCAACTTTTTATTACATACTTATTTAATTGCACAAGTGACACTGGTAAAATTGACAAAATTGTGAGCTTTTGTATTTATTATGGGTCAAGGACCTGAAATAAATGTTTTTTTTTATATGCCTGGAGGCTTTTTATTTAGGTATTAAGTTCTGTTTACTGTATATTGGCGTGTGCTAGCTAACATTTGGCAAGTAATTTAATGTTACGTGTTTCGTAATGTTAATTACTTTTAATACGATTTGTGTAGAATCAAGTTTTTCTAACTAAACAGACAAGTGTGCAGCTGGGGAGTTTGTTGCGCCACTTCTTCTTCCCAGCTAAAGCACTAGGAAGTGGTGAAGGGCAGGCGTTTGTGGGGGACTGTCTTATGTAACTTTGACGTTCGAAAAGTGCTGATTCTCAGCCTAGTTTGAATAAATGGTTATTGATTTTCATTTTTAATCTTAAGGCTGAATGATATGATCACAGAGCATTTTGTAAGGTGATCTACAAAGCAGAACTAAATAAATTATAGGTTTCAAAAGGATATAACATATCCAATGATGACAACAATCTCTATTTCTATTAGACAGTTCTAGACTTGACCTTGATATCGGAGCTATAGTGCATACCTAATGACGTCAACCAACCCAAATATCTAAAAATAGATCTAGATAAAGTTATCAAGTAAGTATATCATAATCATATTCTAAGCATATTTAAAAGAAAAATAAATAAATTTTCCTAAAGTGAACCTGATGTCATCAACTTTGTGTGAAGAGATAAAATCCAAAATACTCAACAACAAAAAATGACATGAAAAAACAGTAATGTATCTGTTGTAATTATTATTCACATTTGATTAAGTTTCTGAAAGATTATAATTTAATCATAATTTTATTAGAATAGGCACATACTAAATTTTACGATTCCGTTGCCGTAAATTCTTCTGAGGTTTTCTAGGCATTCTCTTCCGTTGTGGCTTTCGACCTACATTTCCTGATGATGTAGATCCCTGTGAATCTCGACTTTGTACCCGTGGCAGTGGTACTACAAGGCTCCTGTTCAATTCAGGATGAAATTTATTGAAATGTAACCACATACCGGTGGAATTTGGGGCTACAACAACCGTACCACATATTTTGCACTTTTTATACCAAGATGCTATGTTGAATTTATTTGTATTACAATGCCGCTGGCGTTTGGTCCTAGGTCTTCTAGTTTTAGGCATTTTGAAAGAATATTATCGAAAGTTCGCGAAACAAATGGGAACTTGTGAAGTTACACACTGCACTGACAATTAACAGGTACTACGCATAATCGGCTTAATGCACCTTTGTAAGCAATTGCTTGTTGCGCAATGTCTTTACAGTCCTACTAAATTTAATAGTACACTATAATAACAAGCAAACTGAATAGTAAAGATCTTTTAAATTTTGTCGTATTATAAATGACGGGAATGTTTTTGGCATAGACTAAATATTGTAAAAAAGAGTTATGTATGATACGTTCAGATACCTGTGTACTGTGTAGGTAGGACTCGATAATTCTATAGTAATAATTGTGGTAAGTTTATTTTAATTTTGACGAGTAGGCCCTAATGCCATATACAGTCAAATGTCTGTTGCACATCTGAGAATGCAGAAGCGCAATAAGCTTTTTTGGCGTCGCACAAGTCGTTTTTATTGATTTTCTTTGTTTTTTTTTTATTCAAACAAATATGTAAATTTTGTTAGTTTTAAATGCTCCTTTTTTTACTTTTTGTATTTCTTGTGCGTGTCCCAAATAAAATATTTTTCTTTCTTTCTTTCTTTCAATACAGGTTGAAATTGAAAACTTGCGACAAACTGAAATGGGACATAGTATACATCATTATTAACAACTTTTACTAAGGGACCAAAGCTGTAATCCCAAAAAAAAAATCTGCTTTTCCTACATTTTGATGAGGTATTGCGAACATAAATGTAGGGGACAGCAGTTTTTTTTTTGGGATTGTAGCTTTGGTCCCTTAGTAAAAGTTGTTCATAATGATGAGTACAATCTCCCATTACGATTTGTCGCATGTTTTCAATGTCACCCTGTATACTCTGCCATAGCTATGGATTTGATATGTACAGACCTAATTCATGATATTCATTAACTATGGCAGCAGTAGAACTCTTTAAATCCCTAAAATATACATGACTAGAACACGCATCGAAAATTTTTTTTTTTTAAATCGACTCATTTTTGGGTGTCAACCCAAAGACCTGTCATAGTAACATGTTTCTATAAAAATAAAGATTAAGTTACCTTCTTTTCAACATCACAGGGGTCTCTTCAGGTGGTTCGTCATCACCATCACAGCTATTTGAATTTAAATTATTATTATTAACAGGTTGTGTACTGCTTGAATCAGTTGTATTATCAACCACATCCATATCTGATTTCTGTGTACTTTCTGTCTTATTCGTACTGTCTTTATCTTCTGCACCAACAGGCTCATGCTCTGTTTTTGTCTGTTCCTCTTTCAACAAATTCTGTAACAGTACTCCAACAGAAGTTATGTACTTACTAGTATTTTTCTTATTCTTCTTTTTAGCTTTACCTTTGTCTTCTAGTGTGATCTGATCAACCTGATTCTGTATTTCAATAACCGTTGGCGTTTCTTGAGAATTTCCTTCGCTGTTTTCACATTCAATGTCTAAAGGTTTTTCTTCAATTTTAACTGGTTCTGGGACTGGAACTGTTATAAGGACTGGAATTGGGACAGGGACCACTTCAATTTCTATTTTTTGGACATCTTTCTCTGGTACATCATGGTGTTCAGTAAAGTTTGCGAAATGTAATGCATACTGTTCTCCAAAGTGTTTCTTCCATAGAAACTGCCAATATTGTTCTGAATCCACCTCTTCTGATGGTATTTCTGTATTTTCGAGCTTATCATCTAAATTAACTATTCTCGTATGATCATTGGATGGGTCATCAGATGAAGATGACGATACACTGTAGTCAGTGTCAGTAGGGGTTGATTCTGACGTGACATGACTAGAATTGACATCATAGCTCGATAGTGTAATTTTCGTAACATTTGTCATAGAGTCCGTCCATGCTACAGTTCTCGGACTTAATATTCTATCATGTTCTGAACAAGACCGTCTCCTAGCTATCGGCATCCAAACTTCATCTCTATTTATCTCATTATTCCTATCAACTTTCTCAGCCTGATTCAGAATAGTGTTGCGTTTCTTATATGGATTTACTTTGGAATCGTACGAGAATTTCCTTTCCCTCATTTCTTCATCTGCTTCTTTAGGACTAACATCTATCTGTTTTTTATAAATCTGATCTACGGAATGCTGTTTTGGTATATTGTTGTCATCCATAGCTAGGCCATTATTTTCATCTAAGTAGGCTGGATTGATGTAGTCACTGTACTTTTTGATCCAGGATGCCCAAATGAGCCTTTCTCCATGAATAGCCCAAAACTTGTCCCAGGTATCTTCAGTCATGTAGTTTTCAATTGTATCTGGGAAGTCTTGGTCCATGCGTTCAAGTTTGTCATGTGTGTCTGAGTGGTAGTCTTGGTATGTGAGGTCAGCTCCACTGTCACTGGGTTGTAAGGCATGGGACACTGTCCCATGGGTGTGGACTGCATCATGTTCATCAGTGGAGCAACAGTTATCTGTGTGGGAGGCACTGCAGTAGCAGCTTGCACCTTCATCTCTCTGGGGATATAAAAATCCATGGGAAACTGTATGTATCTATTTTACATAAAATTATAACGTATTTGTTTATAGCAATTTTATTATTAAGAAGATGGTAATTTTAACTATAGTAAACTTACCATAGTTAAAATTATTATCTTATATATACTAAGTTTAACTAGTTAGTTGCTATTGTATAAGTTGGAGACTGAATAATTTCCAAACTAAGTCTGTCCAATCTTCAAGAAATTAAATTAAATCTTTATTTCCAGATATAAAATCCACACACAACTTTCAATAAATACATACATAGATAACGTAATAAATACATATACAATATCACACTCACATTACACAAATAACGACAAATACCCAATTCGCTGGCAATAGAGCAGCATATCAGGTAATCGGCGTGTGGTAGGACTGCCACCTTATATGTAGGGGGCTTTGGTTAAGGTCAAGAATATCATTAAAATACATAAAGAAATAACTACTAACCTCACATTTATTTTTATAAGAGGTATCTAAAGAGAAGTGAACATGAGAGTGGTCTTCCAAATCCTGAGACTGTGAGTCACGAAGGACCTCCACATCACTCTCACTAGCATATTCCTTGTCTGCATAGTAAGTTTTGACCCCATCCCTATAGTAAACAAAGAACACAAATAAGTATAAAAATAAAGTATACAAATAAAGCTCTATTCACACAATGCAAGTTTCTTGACTGTGGCATACCATAAAATTGCAGCAACAAATGACTGTGCAACTTTTAAGGATTACCAGATACAAGCGATATTGCTGATGCGCTTGGTAGTGATACTGGGCCTTCTGCTTAGTTACTTTGGACCAGAAATGCTACCGAGCACGACAGCAAAATTGCTTATAACTCATTAGGCCTTTATTGTTACTTCAACTTATGGTACGCCGCTGGCAATTAAATTACACCATTTAAATCAGGCTTTGATATCACTATGTTGCACATAACCTGACAGTAAATAATTGGTAGCCTTTTTGGGTTTTGAACCTGCAGCCTGAAATTAAATTTCAAGAACTTGGACATTGCTGATGTATAGTAAAGTTAACCTGTTAAGCCCCGCTCAACACCGATTCGGAGTCAAACAATTGAAAATCAATTGTGTCTCATTAGCTGTCTATGACCAATTAAGATACGATTGCAAAGAAAACAGGAGGTTATTGTCTATATTCATCAACAGTGAGTAAAAAAAGCAGTAGCATGCAGGCATGTCCTTCTAATAAGAGTGATTTAAATGCTTGTTCAGTCTCAGTATAAGATGATGGTTTTGCTTAGCAATAGAACAGTTACAGAATGGTATACTTTTACAATAACTTGGTTAGAGTGTCATCTTTTTGACAAAAAAGCAAATCATGCAGAAATAATAATAAACTAAGATGTAAATTTCATTATGATGCTATTATCATTCATGCAGTAAATTGTTACACCTTATGCGTAGGAAGCGATCCAGCTAGGACCTAAGAAAGGAAGATTCAATTCGGAGGATTTATTATTTACTATATTTTGTATTGAATGCAATCCTCTCTCCATTTTCATAACAAATAATAAAAAGCTATAAAAAATCAATTTTTCAATTAAACCTTATACAAAAACTTACTTTATGAAGACTCTGCTGCAGTAACAGTAAATGTAATTGTCGTCATCATCAATTTCCTCTTCAGTATCATCACCAAAGTAAAAATTAAATTCAGCAAGTGTCTCACATCTGTGATAATGCTCAAAATAATCAGACATCATTTTTATAAACACACACTTAACTACTTTACTTAGTCAATTAAATTTTGTTTTAATTTTGATGGATATATGCATTATTTAGCCCGATTTTCCAATAAACAAAATATTATTTGTAACCTTCCCAGAAAATCGAAGTATCGCTCCGCGCTCGCTTTTGCTTACGTTCCATTACACTTTTGTAAATATTTGTAGTGTTTCAACAAAAAACTCATGAAAGATAGCATCAAGAGCCAGTTCCTAAAATCTGTAACATTTTCATAAAGCGGAACGTTGAAATATTTCGTTCTTTTTATTTATATTTTTAATTTGTCTATTTTAAGAAGTAATTTTGAAAATAAATTGTGTTAATGTATACAGGGTTACTGGTAACTCGACGTATTCCTTGCAGGACGTCATAGTAGGGTTAAAATGCAACAAATTAAGCCACCAAATGTTCTACCGAAATTCAGTAGTTTTTGAATTAGTTAAGAGTTTTAGTTTTTTAATGAAAAATCCCAGATTAAACCATTTGAAACCAATTTAAAAATGATTTACGGCGCGACTGTACTGAAATTTAAGTTATTATCATAGTTGACGCCGTAGCAGACCTTTGTTAATAATTAAAAGTTCAATAATGCCTAAAACTTTGGCAAATATCACTAACAAAACATTTAATTTTTTGTAATTTTTGCTATTACTTCATAAAAAATGTAGTCTAGTGCAAAAAAAAATACTACACCTGGTGTACAAATTACTAAGAAAATATCCTTGTCTTATCAGCTATCCAAAAAGGTATGAAAGTTAATACAAAATCATGGACTACATTATGAAAATCGTTTTTGATTTAGTACAGGCGTGCGTTTCACAAAAAGGTAATTATTCGAAAAATCAAAAACAAAATCGTGAACATTATTATTCTTTTTAATAAATACTAAAAACTTTAATGACACACATTTCACACGTCTTGTTCGATGTGCTGCCCTCGGTTTCGAATACATGTTCTTATTCGCTTCCTTACTTCGGTTTTTGTTATTCTTGAGGTGATTGTTGCCCTCATCTGGTCCGCCGCATTTGTAATTCTCTCCCTTAGTTCTTCAATTGAATTTACTGGGGTCACATAAACTAGATCTTTCATATGACCCCAGACGTAAAAGTCTAGCGGCGTCAGATCAGGGCTTCGTGCAGGCCACGGAATCGGCCCACCGCGCCCTATCCATCGGTTTGGATAGTTTTCATCCAGCAATTGTCGAATTGTGATTCGGAAGTGGGCTGGACATCCGTCATGTTGGTAAATCATGTTTGCTCTTCTTTCTTCCGGTACATCCGTGAGCAGTGCTGATAAATGATTTCTGAGGAAATCTTCATAAAGTTCCCCATTTAGTGTTCGGGGTAAAAAATGTGGGCCAATTAATTTGTCGTCAATAATACCCATCCAAACATTAAGCGAGAACAGTTTTTTAGGTTTTGCTTCTGCTTTCGGTGCCCAGTAATGTAAGTTGTGGTAATTTGTGATACCATCACGATCAAAACATGACTCATCGGTCCACAGATAGTTTTTTAAAAAGTTTTCGCTATCGGCGTCGGCACTTAGCATAAAACGACAAAATTCAAGCCGTCTCGGCGGATCTCCTTCTTCTAATGACTGGACTGGTTGGTAATGGTATGGATGTCGGCCTGACAAGTGAACTACAGACCAGACTTTCCACTGTGACATACCAAGCTCACGCGCTACGATGTTTGTCGATGTGTTAGGATCGTCAATAAAACGTTGAAGAATAAGCTCCTCGGCCTCAGCCGAGTATCTCCGGGAACGATCAGTGTCAACTTGCCTGCTTCTTTGGACGCTGCCAGTTTCAGATATTCGCCGATAAGTCGATTCGAAGACACAAACGTGGGGGAGTCGGTGGTTGGGAAAGCGAAGTTGATATTCTCGCCGCGCCTCAGCAGCGTTACCGTCACAAAGTCCGTAACAGTACATTATGTCAGCGTATTCAGGATTAGAATATGCAGCCATAGTCAGCGCTTATGAAGGCACAGCACAGCACAAGAGCAAGATACGCAGCAACAGTTAGGGAAATAGCCAGTAACAAAACACGAGCTTGCGCGACGTAGAGTTGAAACTAACTAACGCTGACGACCAAATTTTGCAAAATCGCACCCCCTGTCATGCCGAGAGATCAATAGCGACCAATCACAAAGCTCCCCGAGTGGTTGGAGTTCAAGCGCAGGTAAAAACTACGAATAATACGAATACGAAACAATAGGTTGACCGTCTCGCAATTTTACCTGCCCCCCATAAAACTCTTCTCTTCCCTGGCACACATGCAAAAGTATTGATAATCATACCTTTCTGAATAACTGATAAGACAAGGATATTTTCCTAGTAATTTGTACACCAGGTGTAGTATTTTTTTTTGCACTAGACTACATTTTTTATGAAGTAATAGCAAAAATTACAAAAAATTAAATGTTTGGTTAGTGATATTTGCCAAAGTTTTAGGCATTATTGAACTTTTAATTATTAACAAAGGTCTGCTACGGCGTCAACTATGATAATAACTTAAATTTCAGTACAGTCGCGCCGTAAATCATTTTTAAATTGGTTTCAAATGATTTAATCTGGGATTTTTCATAAAAAAACTAAAACTCTTAACTAATTCAAAAACTACTGAATTTCGGTAGAACATTTGGTGGCTTAATTTGTTGCATTTTAACCCTACTATGACGTCCTGCAAGGAATACGTCGAGTTACCAGTAACCCTGTATAATACTTAAATCACCCGTATATACTTGTTAAGCTTGCTAAATGACTTCGATCACGTTTGCCATAATTATACCACCAGTCACCACATGTTCTGGATCTGCAGGTTTGTTTTAAAATTTTCTGGAACACGAATTCCTATTTAAAAATTGGTAATTATGAGTAGGACATCCGTAATAAACATATGGGAGCTGGCACTGCTAGCAACACCACTGAAAAACTGTCAAATATTATCTGTCAGTCGTATTTTTGTATTTTCCTCAGAATAAGGAAAAAAAAATTCAATTAAATTTTCAAAAAATTAAAAAAGTTTTTTTTTTCCTTAGTCTGAGATATGGTCAGCGGTTGGTGTTGGTGGTGGCAGCACTGATCCCGATGACGGCCCCCACCGTAGTAGCGAGCGGTCCTTACAATTTTCTTTCCATTCTTTTTTTTCCACCGCATGACCCTGTCACCTGTACAGTGCTGTACACGTGAGGACCTACGTTGGTACGTCCTGCGTCAGCGTACGGATTCTTTCTGGTATTCGCGGTGCCGAATTTTGGGCCAAGTTTACAAAACCATATTTATTTTTTCGTGTTGTTTTTGCCATTAACACGCTATGAACAAGATATAAAGTAACAAAATTGCATACTTAAAAAAAAAGATTCATTAACTTTAAAAAAATAAAATTGAATTAGATTCGACTGTCTATCGATTCAAAAACACTTGGAACCTTACTTGGAACACATGTGTTCTCTCTGAGTATAAGTGTTCTGTGCATGTGTTTGTAAAATTATTCTATTTGTCACTTTGACATGTAGTGTGCTTTGACCAAGGAACATATTTACTCTAGGGAGAAGAATGACAACTACGAACAAATAAAATGGTACGGTTTTTGACGCCTCCTGGTGGATGCCCCCGAAAACTCGCGAAAGCGGGATATTCAAAAACGCATTTCTTTGAGATACTTATATACAAGCCTGTCCACGAAAGCAGAACTGGGAAACTGTAACCGATGTTAAATTATTGTGCAATTGCACAGGTAACAATTTTCCAGCTCCGCTTTGGTGGTCAAGCAGCCCTATTGATGAAATTAACATAAAAAGGTAAATACGAGAAAATGTATTCTTGCTTGTTGAATACTTTGAACAACAAAATCATAAGTTAGTGGTTGATTTTTAAAAGTCAAAGACTACTAAACGTCGTTAATGGTGAGAATAACACTTATCGTTGCAAAAAGAGAATTCACAAGAAATAACATTTAAAGTAATAGGAGAAAATGTATTCTTGCTTGTAGAAAACTTTGAACAACAAAATCCTAAGTTAGTGGTTGATTTGTAAAAGTCCAACTCAACATCGTTAATGGTGAGGATAACACTTAACGTTGCAAAAAGAGAATTCACAAGAAATAACATCTAAAGTAAATAATTACGTTCCTAGATTATCATACGCTTACGCCGGCAGACATTTTTCTTGTGAACTGGGGCTGCCAGGTGTATTTAACAAAATCTTACCCACTAAATTTTATTAAATTAATTTTAGAAAATAAGTAGCCTCCGCGCTCTGCCCGAAGCGTTGCAGTAAATTAAATTAATTATTTATTTCTGTATTGGCAGGATTGGATAACTCTTTTGTCTATTTATAAGTTCAAACTTAGGCTATAAGAGCGTATATCTATTATATTATACATACATTATATTTTTATTTATACAATTTTAATAATATGAACATTGATTACATTAACCGAAATAATAAATCGGCTAACTTGTTGGTTAACAAATAAAACAAAAATGTAGATAAAACTACCAAATGGTAGCTTTTTAACATTTATGAACCTTTTTAGTTTATGTTATGTTGCCATCCTTGAAAACGTCATTATTGAAGACCGAAGTTTTTAGGTCTCACATAATAGAGGTGAACATGGCAACATAGGTCTAGCCCCCGTAGGCCACTAGGCATTCCTAAGTTTACCCAATGAGACGACCGGACCCCGCCTGGCTTTGACATTTCGAATTCAATCAGTGTGTGTGCGGCACGTTTGTCCTCCCAAATTCTAATGTTGATTATTTGTATAAACTCAAAGTAATACTGCATACAACTAAATAAAATGGGGAAGAAAAATAAAGAATCTTTAGGGCGCGCCCTCATCAAGGACAGGTTTGCTAAGAATCGTCACCGAAAACATGTTGAAGACAACACCATGGTTAGTATTTGTTTTGGTAATGTTTTTATTTAATTGATACGTTTAGGTGCAGTATTTTGTTTTATTCAAAGGTCACATACTTTCTATAACTAAATGCACTTAGCTCCAAGTCTAGTTTTACATCTCAATATAAAAAAATATTTATTGCAGTTAACCTTGATTATCAACATTATAAAATCTCAAATCTAGATAACTTGGTTTAAAAAGTTGCACAACGTGTTATAATCAATCTCTCTCTTTCGTGTGGTTATTGACTAACATGGTGTTCAGGCTTACTGACTAAAACCCACCCGTGTTCCTTCTGTTGGTTGTGTTGCCAGGGGCCTCGGTATCCCTTTCGGACTTTCTCACGACCCCGACAGGTAATCAGTCTGGCGTCAGTTTTTATGTCGCCCATGGGCCTCTGACATGGCTTCACATGCCATTGAGTCATATCTCTCAGGGATGCCGGTTTCCTCACTATGTATTCCTTCACCGCTCTTTAAGCAATTAATAAATTATACAATACTCTACCCTTTTATCATCATATGGCTGCCCTTGTCCCATGTTACTTGCGATTGGCGCAACATATTATCTGCAGGGCTTAAACCCTTCTCATTTACCCGGTGCAGGTTTTGCTGTCTAAATTGAATAAATGACTTTTGATTTTCATACAATATCTGTGCAGTTATCTACTAAGCATTTGATAGCAAGTCAGACTGCTAATACTTTAATAAAAGGACACTACTGTTAATTTAAACTAGAATAGTCACTTCTTCATTATTCTAAGCCCTAATAAAAATATCTTCCTCATAGTTACACTCAACAGAAGTCAATGATGGCTATGACTGGGGCCGCCTCAATCTGCAGTCTGTTACTGCAGAGTCATCCTTGCAAGAGTTTCTCTCCACTGCAGAGTTGGCTCAGAGAGAGTTTACTGCAGAGAAAATGAACTATCAGTATGTGAAGTCTGTGCCTTATGAAGTAGAAATGGCTACTTCACAACCTAACTTTGATGAGCCACTGACAGTACCAAGGAGGTGAGTTTTTGTTTCTCTCTAACTAGAGTGCCCTCAACTTCTTAGAGGTAGTTTTAAATCTGGCATTTTAACCCCAGGCACAAAAAGGGGTAGTCCTTTTTGTGCCAGGCAGGGAGGGGGTTGAATGAGGAAATTTAATTATTTGGAAGCTGATTTCAAGTTATTTTTATATTTGATGGTAGATTTTAAAATTGAAATGAAGTTCATGTCATTCTATAATAACAAATTATCAGTAATTGTTAAATTAATAAAAGTTATTACTGGACAATTATAAGCAGTGAACCTCGGGCCTCGGTAACCCTTTTGTACCTTCCCGCGACCCCGGCAGGCATCGGCCCTCCTGCCTGAAGGAATACGGGTGGGTTTCAGTCAGTAAGAGTCTGACACACCCTCCCGCTCCGCCCAGAGCGGGAGAAGTTATTTGATGATTTCCCATCCAAAAAAAAAAAGGCATCGGCCCTAGTGGACCCCTACACTTGTGCTGAAGACATCTCTTTGAGGCGCGCGTGCTACCCATTGCTCATCGTTCGCAAGCCCGCGCCTACGGTGGCCGGAAATCCGCCTCCTGCGGTCGCTAGGTGCGAGAGGGCGCGAAATTTGCCTTTCCCTCAACCGTCCCGCCTGAGAGATATTTCTCGACAGCATGTGAAGAAAAAAATGAGAGGCCCATGAGCGGGATAAAAACTCTGACAGCAGACTGAACAGTAACTTTGAAACTGCATTGTTGTAGCCAGATTTAGCACAGTTACAGTGCACAGTCAGTGTAAATTCAGTGTGTCTTAATCTAAGGACAAATTACCAATCATTTCAATTGGAAATGGTAAAATATGAGTTTTTTACTATGACAATAATTTGTAATTAGTTTGTTCTGGGACAGTTTGCAATCTGGCTGCAATGGCATTTTTATGATTGGTATTGTAAACTTTTAAATCAATTAACCTATCAACAAATCCAACCTTTATTCCAGACCAGCATGGCACCCAGGTATCTCAGCCGAAGACCAGATAACTCGCGAACGCGAAGCCTTCCTAGAATGGCGACGTCACTTGAATGATCTACAAGCCAAGCTTGGGGCCGCTGTGACTCCGTATGAAAGGAACCTGGAGCTATGGAAACAGCTGTGGAGGACCTTGGAGAAGTCTGATATTGTACTGATCCTATTGGATGCTAGGAATCCTTTGCTGTTCAGGTATTGTGTATTTGTATTTTGTTTGTCCTGCAGGCTTAGCATGACGCTTTCTATTTCTAGTCTATTAAAGAATAGAAATCGATTTCTACATTTCTCGGTATAAAACTGTCAACTGTCTACACCAGGGCTTCCCAAACTACTTTGGGCAAGAGACCCCTTTTCCAAAATGAAGTGATACCTCACCCCTATAGCCAATTTTTTTCATCTTGTACGAACTTGTGCACGCATAAGGACTAGGGATGTGAAAAAATAATCGATTACAGAAAAAATCGATTAAAAATCGATTTTTTTTTAATAATAATCGATTTTTATAATTCATTTACATATTACAAAAAATCGATTAATAAAAAATCGATTTCTTTTTCACTGTCGATTTTTTTCACCCGCAACGGCCGCAACACTGAGTTTTTTAGTCAGGATCGTGAAGCCGCAAAGTGCCGCGGCCGCAAACCACTAACTACGAAGTTCGTCAATAAATGATGCTAACGCCATCTGAGATTTTAACGCTATGTCATCAATGCTGTACGTAGAAAACAATGTTACGTTGAAGTAATCAAATCTGACAATAGATGGCGTCAACGAACTGTATTACCGATTTACCGCGACTAGAAGAACTGTTTTGCCGACATGACATTCATGACAGATTTTATCGGTGTCGGTAAAACAGTGTCTTTGTCAACAACAACAAAAAATTTAAAGTTTTTCGTGAAAAAAGTAAAGACTAAAGGGTATTATTTTCTAGTATTTGCTGTTAGTTTTGTGTTGATAACTTTTTGATAGCAACAATGTCAACAACCAAAAAGCCGAAGAGTAGTTGGCGCCAATATTTTCATGTTGACAATAAATCTGGCAATGCCAAGTGTAAATATTGCCCGAAAATTTTAAAAACGTGTAGTGATACTACCAATCTAAAACAACACATGGAAAGAAAACATTCTGGCATCATCACCGGCAATGAAAACAATGAGAGTACATAATTGTATTTAAATATAGTGATAACTTTTATTAGAGTTATATACCTAACTACTTTGTTGCAATATTATGTAAAAGGTAGGTGACTATTGTAGTTAAAAATTATAGCACGGACTAACTATCGAATGTGAATGTGACACGTGTGTTAAGAAGCTAAAATGCTAAATGTAATTAATATTGTAATATCAATTGATTCTGTGGAGAGAAGTTGAACGGAAAGCATGGTCAATTTGTTTCAATGGTTTTAATTTATTGTTTAGGTAATAGAGTATATAATATAATTCTGTTATTTGTGCCCAAAAAACTTTAGAAAAATCGATTATTATCACTACAAAAATCGATTTTTTTAAAATCGATTTTTTTACTAGGGAAAACAATCGATTAATTAATAATCGATTTTTTATGTACAATGTCACATCTCTAATAAGGACTTGTTGAGTTTTTTAAAAGTACAACAACGATACTTCCTACTAAAATATTAGTCATTCTTTTATCAAGTTGGTACACGTAACACAACTTATACAGTACCTACCTATCTTGAAAGTGTCAAATAAGAACATGTGTTAATTAATAGGGGTTTTTAGACCTCATCGACCCCCGAAATCAGTTTTCGTTTATGTCGATCCCTGGGAAAGCGATTTCGACCACAAAGGGTCGATATCGACCACTTTGGGAATCCCAGGTCTACACAGAAACGTCATTTTTTTCTACTCTTCCGTCGACAAAACGCTTCTCTACAGGCTCTCGTGTTAAGCCTGCTTGGCTTTAAGCATTATGAAATCTGAAGGTATTATAAATTTGTAAGAAAGCATTTAAAGTACATTATTCAAAGAAAGATTATATTAAAACTAACATGAAAATTCCTTGCCAATAAAACCTTAACTTATCATCCTTTTTTGTTAAAACACATTTGAAATACTTTATAAAAATATCTGTCCGTCTCATTTGTCATAGTTTTTAGTAAGTAGGTACTTTAATTAATCTGGCAATCAATATATTGTGCCATAACAGTTTTTATATCAGAACAAATATAACAAGATAGTTTTCTCATTACAGATGTGCAGACTTAGAGAAATATGCTCAGGAACAGAACTGCAAATGTATACTATTGCTCAACAAGGCAGATTTAACTAATCAGTATGAAAGAAAATGTTGGGCAGAGTACTTCACTAAAGAGGTAAGTTTGCATCAATAGTTTGTCCTTTAACACAAAGTGGCCAGTCATGTCGTGGTAGTAGGCAGATAGGTACCGGTACTAAAACATAAATGACTGTGCTAACCCAAAAGACGAAATACAGGGAGTAAACCCATCACATAGCCCTTTTTTTTGGAGTGGGATATTATCAAATAAATATGTTCAAACTTAACATATATTTTCCACTAGGTACCAGAAACTGTACGGATATATCAATTTGTTTTTTTAAGATAAGTCGACTTTGGTCATTTGCCTCTTTTCACCGCCTTTAAGTTAAGTTTAGACTTGTTTTCATGAAAAAAGTAAAAAATAGTTGTAACTTTGACCTTCAATAACCATACCTGGGAAGCTTCTCTGTAACCAGAATGCTCCCAGGTATGGTCTAGTAAAATTAAAATATCACAATGACAGCGAGTACAAGTGACTCAGGTCTCAGCTTCATTCTAGTAGTCGCGACGTACCAAGTCATGCCTACTTTTGTTGCAGGCCATACTTTTCCATGTACTACGATCATAAGCGCAGGTGTAAATAAAAAATCTTTCATTGTTCCAGAATGTTTCCATAATATTCTTCTCAGCAGCTAAAGAAACAAATGAAAGTAAAATACCGGAAGAAGACGAAAATGAATCTACCAGTGAAGAGCTAGACTCCGAAACAGATTCGGCAATATCTGACAATGAACACGAAGAATCAGACGATGATGACAATGAAAAAGACGTCTTAATATGTGCAGAGGAAGACATAGAATTGTTTAAGAAGCAATTAGGAGATCTTGATAGTGCTGTCTGCAATACTGCTGATAAAATAGATAGGATTCAAGAAGTACTGGATAAGGTCGTTGAAAGCTTAAGACTAGGTAAACCTATTGAGGATTATCCTGTACCAGAAAGCACTGAAAATAAGGAACCTATTCCAGAAATAGAAAATAATCAAGTACAGAATGCATTAGAATTAGTAGAAAATGAGAATCAAGAACAGAATTCCCAAGAAACAGTAGAAAATGAGGCTAAAGTACAGAATTCACATGAAATACTTGACAGGGAGAAACTTCTGGAAGTATTAAAAAATCAACATGTGGATAGGCTAAAGAATCCTCCTAGGTTTACTGTTGGCATGATTGGTTATCCCAATGTCGGAAAATCTAGTACTGTCAATGTTTTAATGCAGATTAAAAAGGTAAGAGTATAAAATATTTTATTACTATAAAAGGTGTTCTAAAACATTTGCTGACTTAGTTACAGCCAGCTCAGTTTAATCTATTATAGTTTTTAGGGTTTTGTACCTCAAAAGGAAAAACGCAACCCATAACGAAGGATAGGACGGACAGATAGACACTTGTGGGCTGTGCTATTTGCATAATCTACTGGACCGATTACGTTCACAGGGGTACACATGGAAGTTCTGTGACCCAAACACGAGCATGTAACGTAAATAAATAAATTTTGAAAATGGGGTTCACTTTTGGAGGAAAATTTAAAAATTCACAAAAAAGTTTTGCATATTGAGAGATAAATGAAAATGAAATGAAATGAAATCTTTATTTCCAGATATAAAATCCACATATAAATCCACACACAACTTTCAATAAATACATACATAGATAACGTAATACATACATATAAGATAAGTGGGAGCCTTATATGTGAAACTTCTTACGCTAAAATTAAAAAAAAAAAAGCAAATAATAGTTCTATACTTATAGATTAAAGGAAAACCGAAAAGAGGTTTGAAAGTTAAAATAACGTGGTAAATTACTCAATATTGTGCATACAAACTTACATTTGCAGTTGGAATGTATGGGGACCATGTTTTTCGACTACAATGCTACGTGTTCTTTGTTCTCTTCATTGCGCGTGGTCCGACACGCACTCGGCCGGTTTTATCATTTTAAATAATGTTCATACCAATTTCCTCCAGGTCAGTGTAAGCGCAATGCCGGGCCACACACGACACGTACAATCCCTGATCATAAACGACCATATCGAGGTGCTGGACTGTCCCGGCTTAGTGTTGCCAGCTTACGCTGTCACACCGGACCTGCTGCTAACGGCTGTGTTGCCAATTGATCAGGTATGTCAAGTTTTTGGTAGGTTTTTAGATACTTTTTTTTTTTTTTTGGATGGGAAATCATCAAATAACTTCTCCCGCTATGGGTGGAGCGTGTCAGACTTTTACTGACTAAAACACACCCGTATTCCTTTCTGTTGCCTGTGTTGCGGGGGCCTCGGTGACCCATTAGTACCTTCCTGCGACCCCAGAAGGAGGTTTTTAGATACTTAAGTTGTTTGAAAGTTAAAATATGTATTTTTAGTTTCTTCTACTCTTATCAATAGTGAGAACACAATTTAAACTTTTAAATATAATACCAATTCATTAATAGGTTCTGGAATTCGATTGGATTGGATAGCTCAACATGATCGAATTAATCAGTCTCCCTAGCCTTTTCCAAACTATGTTGGGGTCAGCTTCCAGTCTGACCGTATGCAGCTGAATACCAGTATTTTACATGAAGCGACTGCCTATCAGACCTCCACAACCCAGGGTAACATGATACCCCTTGGCAAGACTGATTGTCAGACTTTTGGGCTTCTGGAACTGGGACTACCCCTAACGACTGTGAAAGATTTTCAAATGACAGCCGGGACCAAATCCTTAAGGCTGACAAGAGGCAAATGACCAAAATAGGCTTGTCTTAAGAAAAACAATCGCCAAATCTGTATAGTTTGTGGTAGCGGAAAAAATATTATGTTAATTTTGAACATATTTCCCAGAACTTGGACAACCAAGATTTTTTTTCAAATTCGCGTTTTGGTAACAATACCAAAACACGTTTTGAAAAAAAAATCTTGATACAAACTAACGTTAAACTAACCTCTTACCTTGAGTTCCAATCCATAATAACTGTATTAAATATCAACGTACCTAAGGTATTTAATAAATAACAAGAACGCCTTATTTGAATGCAGAACTTGGTTGTTTTTATTTTCGATTACCCAACTCAATTTTGAGTAAATAGATAATTGCTTCACATTTACAATAAATTACAAGCGTTGTGTCATCGCGCTTCTCTTTCTTTTCTATGCAGTCTGACAGTGACGGCGTTTTAGGTGTTCTCAGCGTCTTAACGTGCTTCTCGGAAAGCACGTTAAGCACGGAGGGTCTCGATATGTAATGGACGGTCACCAATGATAATTATGTAATCCACCGTACCGTAACCTTCGATCGACCGGTGCTGCTGATATTATTTAGCCACAAGCCCCTCGACATGATCGAATTAGCTCACCTTTAAATTGATCTATATTCAAGCGGTGTTCCCCACGACTTTTATCAGATAGATATGAACTTTCAGTGATAACTGCACTTAGGCGCCACCTCCACGAGCGAGTGTATCGCCACGAGTCCGCTTTGCTATCATCGGTTAATCTCCACGAGACTATTATTCTTCCGCTTTATATCGTCGCGAATAGCGACGGATCGCCGCGTGACCGCAACCACTCGTTTCACTGATATTAAGACACGCGCAGGGTGAGGGTTAGTGTGGCGACTGGTCGAGGTCTCGCGGCGAGCGCGTTGGGTGTAGGAGGTAGTGTCTCGCGGCGAGCGCGCTGGGTGTAGGAGGTAGTGTCTCGCGGCGAGCGCGCTGGGTGTAGGAGGTAGTGTCTCGCGGCGAGCGCGCTGGGTGTAGGAGGTAGTGTCTCGCGGCGAGCGCGCTGGGTGTAGGAGGTAGTGTCTCGCGGCGAGCGCGCTGGGTGTAGGAGGTAGTGTCTCGCGGCGAGCGCGCTGGGTTGTAGGAGATAGTGTCTCGCGGCGAGCGCGCTGGGTGTAGGAGGTAGTGTCTCGCGGCGAGCGCGCTGGGTTGCAGGAGATAGTGTCTCGCGGCGAGCGCGCTGGGTGTAGGAGGTAGTGTCTCGCGGCGAGCGCGCTGGGTGTAGGAGGTAGTGTCTCGCGGCGAGCGCGCTGGGTTGTAGGAGATAGTGTCTCGCGGCGAGCGCGCTGGGTGTAGGAGGTAGTGTCTCGCGGCGAGCGCGCTGGGTGTAGGAGGTAGTGTCTCGCGGCGAGCGCGCTGGGTTGTAGGAGATAGTGTCTCGCGGCGAGCGCGCTGGGTGTAGGAGGTAGTGTCTCGCGGCCAGCGCGCTGGGTGTAGGAGGTAGTGTCTCGCGGCGAGCGCGCTGGGTATAGGAGGTAGTGTCTCGCGGCGAGCGCGCTGGGTGTAGGAGGTAGTGTCTCGCGGCGAGCGCGCTGGGTGTAGGAGGTAGTGTTTCGCGGCGAGCGCGCTGGGTGTAGGAGGTAGTGTCTCGCGGCGAGCGCGCTGGGTTGTAGGAGATAGTGTCTCGCGGCGAGCGCGCTGGGTGTAGGAGGTAGTGTCTCGCGGCGAGCGCGCTGGGTGTAGGAGGTAGTGTCGCGCGGCGAGCGCGCTGGGTGTAGGAGGTAGTGTCTCGCGGCGAGCGCGCTGGGTGTAGGAGATAGTGTCTCGCGGCGAGCGCGCTGGGTGTAGGAGGCAGTGTCTCGCGGCGAGCGCGCTGGGTGTAGGAGGTAGTGTCTCGCGGCGGGCGCCGTGTTCATAGAGTTGTTATAGAATGAAGTGGCAGGACGATATTATCACCGCGATTTTCTCGCCTGTGGAGGTGGCGCCATAGTAAGAAACTTAGAATGAAGTAGCGTTATTCCAAAGTCAATTAAAACGTTATAACTTGCAAGTTAAAATTGCATTTCGATCTGGGATATTACGAGGAAGAATCGCAGAAATGATTTTCTTTCTCTCGTAAATAAAACAAGTACTTTAAACTATAACATTTATTGACCACCATACAGATGCGTGCCCACGATGCTGCGATGGCGCGTCTCTGCCAGATGGTCAGCAAACACACGTTCGCTACTAAATACGGACTATTACTGCCGGACGATGGTTCTAAGGAACCTGACTACAAGCAGATACTTACTGCGCATGCTTGTGAGTATATCTTTTAGTTTAGAATGTTATAAGCACCCCTAGGACGAACTTATATTTATTTATTTATTGATATGGCACTTCAACGATTTACTCACTACAACAGCGGTTCCCATTTTTTTTTTGCCACGTAACCCTTATTGATCATTATATTTTTGGCGGATCCCTATTTTAATAATAACAAAAGTGACCTTGTAGTTGGAATATTTCATGATTAACTTGAAAAAAAGAACAAATTATAAATGATTAATAATAATACTTTGTAAGTACCTAATATAAAACATTTATTTTCCACGTAATGCAGCGTAACTATTATCAGTCAATTTATAGATAAGACTCACAAAGAAACTTAGTCAAAGAATTTAATATTCAACCTGTTCTAGAATATTATAGTTATAACTTTTTTGTGATGAAAGAATTTTTTTCACACAAATGTGTGAAAAAATTTCTTTCATCACAAAAAAGCAATTTTAGTGCTAAGTAAATACTTAGCACTAAAATAGCAATAGCACTAAAATTGGGCTTAATGTCTGACAATTGAACGCGAAGATCTGCATCCAGTCCCCTTCTGTAGTCCGAAACGGCGGGACGTAACTCCGCTGCCGCGAGAAATCGCGGCACAGCGAACGGAGCTCCGGCGGGATCTCATGGTGACATGGAGAGTACGGTTGTCGCAACCCAGTGCTGGGCACGCCACGATTGCGGCGATAAGACCCCTCTTTGAGGAGTGTCTAGAGAGGCGCCACGGCGTCCTCACCTTCCGCCTGACGCAGGTCCTCACCGGACACGGCAGCTTCGGGAGGTTCCTGTGTCGGATAAGGCGGGAGGAAACGCCCGGGTATCACCACTGTGTGGATCGCCCGGAGGACACGGTGGAGCATACGGTGGAGGTCTGCCCGGCTTGGGCAGAGCACCGCCGTGTCCTCGTGGAGGCGATCGGCGGCAGAGATCTCTCGCGACTGCAGGATTTTCATCTTTCGATTCGCTTCCGCTGCCCCGCCCGCGCCCCCGCTACCGCACACCGCCCGCACTTTGACCGGCACCCTAATTGCGAAACAGACCAACAATCACAATCTGAATGATTTTGAAGTATATTGCTAATCCATTGCTTCATATGTTAGAAAAAATTGTCTGCTCAACAACGTAAATGTCGCAATGAATGTTGTTCAACTGTCCAAATGAAACCCGTTGCTACTGATAGTGGGTTACGCAATGAACCCGCTGGTTGGTATACCTACACCGGCGCGACGGCACGGCGCAGCTATCTCTCTTTTCAACTTTTTTTTTGTGAATGGTGTTTCGTAGTTGACCTTGAGAGGTCGTGACTATTTAACCGGACTATCCTGTGGCTGCCTTAAGCGAACTCAAAGCCTCCAGCCAGGGGCGAATTTCTTATATTACAAGCGACTGCACGCTAAGGGCACTCCTGTGGGGTACGAAGCTCAGCTTAGGGCGTCGCTGGGGGGAGGACAGCAAAGTTGGACAGTCTGGATCAGAACCGGACAACCGCTGCACTAAAACATACACAAACAAATATCTAATACAGTTTTAAGTATTGTGAATACGTCACTTAAAAAGTGCACAGCACACAGTGGAACGAATGTATGGGAGCGGTTGGACGTAGACATGTCCGAAAAATAAGAGTAAAATTATGCCAAACTAATGATGCCATCTTATTCGATTACTTAATGCCTTCATAAATTGTGGTGATGAATTTCTTCATAACTCCCATATTTCGGGAGTAATTTGAGAAAATGTGAAATTTTACTATGAAAATGAGTGTATCGAGCTCTCTCCCTCCTGATTCCGGGCTTGTTTCAAGTAGCGGTCTCTAATATCGTAATGCTATTACTAAGAGCTATATTTAATACTAAGACACATAGTGCGCCAAATGTGCACTTTCTGGGATAAAAGGAAATGAAAATTTAAAAAAAAAAACGTTTTTTCCCCATTTGTATTTACTTTAAACCGCAGGCAGACTTATTAAGAGGTCTATAAATATATTATATATATACAGAAATATATATTAACAAAAATATTCACAAGAACTGATGAGAGTATGACTTTTAAGTAAGTTGATAATAAATTACCTAGTTTCATTAAAAGTACAATAAATAATTAAGATGTAAGCTCTAATTTACTAAGTTACACATTTTAAAACAATAACATCATTTAATTATCTTCGTCATCATCATCATCATCAATTAATTCAAATTCAGAATCGATGTCCGCTAAATCATTTATGTTAACAAATTCGATATCACTTTTCTCAGAATCCGTAAGCTCATAAAATTCCTTAAAAGAAGATTTTTTTACAAACTTATTTCCTTTTGGACGGATACTTGTAACAAGTGGATCAGAAGACAGTAAAAGATTGTGCATAATATCTTCATTGCATGAGATACTGCTATGCTTTCGAGAATGCCCCTCTCTATATTTTCTAAAATCTTTATTTCTAGCCTCAGATGCCTCTTCGGATAGAAAACCAATGGGCACAATTGACATGTTCTGAACTATGTCTGGCCCATGCATTAAAATTTTATGAACTGAAGAAGGCATATAATACCATGGGTATAACTCCACGTAAAGCTTAGCAGTATCAAAGCAGAACTCTCGGAATTTAGTTACGTTGATCTTCTCTCCTGATGAAATACACTGCAAGATCACACAGATTTTTCTTAAAAGCATAGCATCTATTCCGGTCAGTTCAGCAGATTTAGTGTAGTTTTCAAAAAATCTCCTTGCCGAGTTGCCATTGTTGGTGGATCCACTGCCTTGTTTCACAACATCGAGAAGTAAGCCCGTTTCTCTTCTTACAGCCTCTTGAACTCTTTTCTTCCTGTCATCAACTTGCCTTTTTGCTATATCACCCCTTACTTGCCATGATTTTATGTCTAATTTGTAGGAAATGTGTAATAAGCATTCCATTGAGCGAATCCAAGCGTGAAGGGTGCTTAAGCTATATTTATACATGTCCTCGTTTGCGTGTTTATCTTTGATTAACTCTAAATTATTCATTTCTTTAGGACAAGCCTTGCATATGTCACACACTGAAGCTGCTGTATTGGATATAATGGAATGAATTTTACCATCAATCATTGTCAACAGCAGTTGGTGTTTGACACTAATTCCATCAGTGATGGTGGATGGAGTTAAGGCTTCAATCTCTGCTTCGATTTCAGCCATCTCTCTCTGCACATTTTCTTTGGTTTCCTTTATAAACTTAAACAATATTGGCCGGCAAAATGAAGTGGAAGATGGTCGCTCGTTTTCCCAAATTGTTACACCTTTTGAGACGAGCCGCAGTGGTACAAGACTAATCATAAAATTACTAGCAAGATCGATTTGCTCATCTTCACTCGTCCTTTGATGATAAATGCTTTGGCTAGATGATCCGTCAAAACCCCATTTGCTGGTCAATACGAGCTGTTGATTGGGATCAACAGGGGTTTCTAACGACCTAATAAGTCTTCTTGAGGTTAAATCCATCAAGGCTTGTAATTTGATTTTTGCAGAGCTCTCTGTAACTGTGAGATCTTCTTTGGCCGGATAGCACTTAATTTTTTCTTTAACCAACATGTAGTAACTCGGGTATTGAAGAGCTCCTTCTTGAGTGTTGAAATCCCGAAGAGTGTTATAGCGCCATTTCGATAAGTTCATCGATACATAAAGAGCCAATGCCTTCAAAGGGGATATTTCCCGTACCTGAATTGATTTACCTTCAATGAAGGCTTTGATTTTTGAGGCCTCTTCTGGATTCTCCGTCAAGTATTTCATAACATAAGCTGTATCGCTTTGTCCTGCCTTTTGAAGCGCCCTTTCGGCCGAAAACATAATTTCAGCGCTGCTACTGCTGCATGAAAGACTATCTTCAGTGCGTCTTCTTTTTTGCCGGTTACTAAGGTCCTCAAAAGATTTACGAGGACTAGGATGTGTACAAGTTGAAGCATCAGATTTAGCAGGAGAAATTATGGGCTCGATGACGTCACTTATATTTTCTGTAGAAGGTTCCATATTTTCATTCTGTAATTCCGGCCATTGAATTGCAGCCTGTAGCCAAATCTCATGTTTCTTCCGAAACTTATCTGTGCTTCTTCCAGACTGTGTCCATTTTGCATAAATGCGGTAGCAAAATCGACGACACCAGTCTTTTAAACTTGTTTCAGCACTTTCACATAACTGAACACAACTGTTATCTTTTAAAACACTGAACAAATAGTTAAAGTCGCGTAAATCTTTATGTGCGCGTGCGCATAAAGCAACGTGAATATCAAGATTTGTATTAAAATTTGGAAAATACATTGCGAGATTAGCTTGGATACAACGAGGTGTAAATCAACACTGATTTTAAAGTTACTAATAGTGACCTATTTATATAAAATCCAGGTATCCCAGGTATCCTTTGTTAAATATTGCAAGGTAATTAGTTATTGTGATAATTAGTAAATGATGCATGCTAAATTAGTGTATTAAGAGCCATTTAGTAATTAAATAATAGCAATGTTCTTATCAGTAATCATTAGTGCATCAGTTTTATATGTAAACCTTAAGTCCCTAATTATATATCCTAATTAGCTTATATCTTCTCTAATTGGCTGCTCAGAAATGTTATTGTAATAAGGTAAACCTTTAGAAAAACGGTTTTAATCAACAAAATAAACAAAAAATAAAAAAATTGTGTTATAAAATAAACATCACTCTTTATCCCAGAAAGTGCACATTTGGCGCACTATGTGTCTTAGTATTAAATATAGCTCTTAGTATTAGCATTATGATATTAGAGACCGCTACTTGAAACAAGCCCGGAATCAGGAGGGAGAGAGCTCGATACACTCATTTTCATAGTAAAATTTCACATTTTCTCAAATTACTCCCGAAATATGGGAGTTATGAAGAAATTCATCACCACAAGT
This sequence comes from Atethmia centrago, assembly GCA_905333075.3. Lineage (NCBI taxonomy): Eukaryota > Metazoa > Arthropoda > Insecta > Lepidoptera > Noctuidae > Atethmia > Atethmia centrago. The sequence goes on from HG995384.1 coordinate 7,350,235, forward strand.
TATGAAGGCATTAAGTAATCGAATAAGATGGCATCATTAGTTTGGCATAATTTTACTCTTTTTTTTCGGACATGTCTACGTCCAACCGCTCCCATACATTCGTTCCACTGTGCAGCACTAGCAAAGAACTTAATGTTATGGATCTGTGTAACCTTAAATTAAAGTATTTCTGCAGAAAAGAACTTGTCTTACCACAAAAGTAAAACTGACTAAATTATTATGTCAAGAGTTAATTTACTGATAACACCATACTGCAATCACTAATCCTCTATACCATTAATTCTATCAAGAGTGTTGCCAGATCAAAAGTTAGAAAATTCTAACTCGCCGATCATTTTTCGACGAGCTAAATAAAGTTTTGTACTAGCGAAAAGGTTGGACTGTTAAATTCTATCACCAAACGCATAAAATTGTACTGTTTATTGCTAAGTGTCCAACCAAGGCCTTTAAATGCTCAAACTCAACTCATGTTTCCGTAAAGTCTCATGCTGTCACTGTCATTTTGTTGCCCGTGACTTCGCCCGCGTAGAGGTCGGAAATTATCCCACAAAAACGTACTACCGTAACGCGCACATCTGTAAAGCTCCCAGTCGGTATAGTTTTTTCCAGCATGTTCAACAATCATCGTTATAATAATAATAATAATTTATTTATTTAAAAGACAACTGCATCCAATTACACTCCAAAAAAAAAACTTAAAATTCTAGATGTTAGTAATTAATTTAACTTATTTGTTATGTTAGTATTTAAATTCTAATACTGACAGGGTGTTTATAAGATGCCTCATTATGGGGATTTCGTCAGGCCCATCAGCAATAAATAGCTTTCAAGAAGCAGTTGCTACTGTCCCACAATCTGGTGAGAAGTGATGCATTCTTTTTCCTCACTACAGCTGGAAGCTATCTAGGACTGGATCTAGTATCGTTTGGCAGGAGTTGGGGGGTAAAAGTGGCTAAAGTTGGTAGGGGTTGGGTCCCCGATTCTAACGCTACCACTCTTATTAAAAGGTAATGCATATTTTTCGAGAAATTAATAAAAACAGTTTCTAACCTCAAATCAGATAAGAAGCGAAAACGAAACGTTAAAATGGGCGATTGACAACCAAATCTGTCCCAGTATCTATAGTCAGTTTCCAGTATCAGTATCCAGTATCCAGTACCAGTATTTGTAATCAGTTCGTGGTATAAAATGTCGGACAAAATCGATAACACAGAACGTAAACAAAAAAACAGGTATGCCATTTGCGTCATGTGTCACTGTAATTCGTTTTCGATCATCCCCTTTCTCCTAGATTTGCGTGAATTTGTTCTCTGCGTTTGTACCCCCACTGATCGTATGTGTGTACAAAAGGCAATGTTTCTACTGTTACTAGGAGAACTTAGGATGCAAGAGCGAGCGAAGCGGTCTTGGGGCACCCAGACTCGGACAGGTTAGGTTCGATGTTATAAGTTCGCTCGCTCCGCTCGCTCACTAGACCCCGCCATTCCCTTCGAGGTTATTTTCTTTTTAAACCCTTGAGGCCCGCGAAGCGGGCCTCATACTACGCCTTTCAAGCGACTTTAAGTGTTTTGAGGTTAGGTTACAATAATTTGTTATTCTCAAGAACGGTGCGTTACCTTTTCATGGGAGTGATGCCAGGGGGCAGGGGGCACCCTCCCCTAACCTCCCCAGCGAAGCGGGGATCATACTACGGCTTTTTAAGCGACTAAGTGTTTTGGGAGTGGTGCCAGGGGGCATAGGGCACCACCCCCCCAACCTCCCCCCCACTCCCAACCCCCTTCTCCTGCCAAACGATACTAGATTTTTACCGCTATCTACTCTGGCTCGAGCAAACATTGCAGTTACACTGCAACAATGTGGCAACAGCAACAGCGCACTAAAAGCGTTGTTGTATTGAACCCGCAACGGTTTAACGGCACGTTTAGTTCAATAAATTTACATTAAACCTTAATGAATATACACCTAAACCTTCCTCATGAACCACTCCGTCCATTGGTGAAAACCGTATGCAAATCCGTTCGGTAGTGTTTGAGTTTATCGCGTTCAGACAAACAGACGCGGCGGGGAGACTTTGTTATATAAATTTAGTGATTTTGAAAATTCTGAGGAAAATGTTACACTTCTTTATTGCACATTAGCTTCTGTTTGGGACTTCGAAAACGTGGAAGTCAACTATAACATAAAATATATTCAATGGCAAACTCAAACTGAAAGCATTTATTTCAATTAAACCATGTTTTCATTGAAATTTTGAATCGTCAAGGAGTCGGATCAGTCAGAAAGACGAAGATAGTTGCCCATTCCAAAGCGAAGTAAGATTCTATGCAGAAGAATGGGTAAGAAACTCCATGGACACTCTTTTAAATAAAAAAAAATATATAATGATACTCTAGAATAGGATATGTTTTAGTAGCTCTTTATTACTGAAATAATTTTTGAATTTAGATCAGTACATCAGATTATAATGTTCCCACTGCTGGGACACAGGCCTCTTCTCTTCGAGAGGGAGTGCGCTGTAATCTATCACCCAAGCCCAGTGCGGTTTGGAAATGTCACATATCTTCGAATTTTTGGTTCTGGTCCTGCCGGTTTCCTCACAATGTTTTCCTTCACCGTTTTGAGAGTAGTGGTGGCAAAATTATTTACTCAAAGTAAAGCGCCTACCTGGGTTCGCACCCATGACCCGCCGTCCATTATTATATTATTATACAATTTTACCTATTTATAATATTACTTTAGCGAGACGGGCAGCCGATATTGTTTCCATCGCGGATAGAATCTGGATGAGGCTGGTGTAGGAGTGTGGGGATTAGGACAAGAAAAGAGAGGCTTATGCTCAGCTGTGGGTGACGCTTTGGATGATGATGATGTTAATATTAGTGAAGAAGTTTAGTCAAAACATATTTAATGAATCGTTTCCCACCTTCAGTCAACAGAGGTTTTATGACGGCCGCCGGCCAGCCCGACCAATCGCGCTCCGCGCGCATCATGCTCAAGCAAGCCTCCAGCGGCGTGCTGCACTGGGCACAACTGCCGCCCGGCTGTGACCCGCAGCCCCTCGAGGATATGTTGAACGAGAGGAAGAAGAATGAGAACAGGAAACCTACGCCTAGAGAAACGAGAGCGGTTGAGGTCAGTAGAAGAAAATTACCTTCCTTACTTCCTGACTTATATATATATCCTACTAATATTACAAATGCGACAGTTTGTAAAGATGGATGGATGGATGGATGGATGTTTGTTACTCTTTCACGCAAAAAGTACTGAACGGATTTGGATGAAATTTGGCACACAGATAGTTTATAACCAGGAATAACAATTGGATACTTTATCCCGATATACCCACGGGGTCAAATCTTATCACAAGACCCAATTGACCAAAATTGGCTTCACTTAAGAAAAAAAATTGCCAAATCTGTATAGTTTGTGGTAGCGGAAAAAATATATGTTAATTTTGAACATATTTCCCAGAACTTGGTTGTTACCAAAACACGTTTTGAAAAAAAATCTCGATACAAACTAACGATAAACTAACCTCTTACCTTGGGTTCTAATCCAAAATATTAAATATCAACATACGTTACGTATTTAATTAATAACAAGAACGCAGTTATTTGAATGCAGAACTTGGTTGTTTTTTATTTTCGATTACTCAACTCAATTTTGAGTAAATAGATAATTGCTTCATATTTTGCAATAAAGTACAAGCGTTGTGTCATCGCGCTTCTCTATGCAATCTGAGAGTGACCGCGGTTTAGGTGTTGTCAGCGTCTTAACTAATATTATACGTAAATGCGAAAGTGACTTTGTTTGTTACGCTTTCACGCTAAAACGGCTGAAAGGATTTGGATGCAATTTGGCACATGGGTAGACCATGACCTGAATTAGGACATAGGATACTTTTTAGGATATTCCCACGGGATCGAGACTTATGGTGAAACCGCGGGGCGCAGCTAGTTTTACATAAGACAGTCCCCAAAACGCCCGCCCTTCACCACTTCTTAGTGCTTTAACTGGGAGAAAGAAGTCAACCTCCCCAGCACAATTGAACTAATTATTGGACAGTATCCTTAAAAATCCCATTCTAATCGACCACATGAAAAGTTAAATATATTCGACTAACATACTAGTATCGGAAGACGTAGCGTTGGAAGGCCTCCTACAAGGTGGACCGATGACCTTGTGAAGGCCGTAGGAATCCGAATCCGCTGGATGCGGGAAGCATAAAACCGGTCTAAGTGGCGGTGCTTGGGGGAGGCTTGTCCAGCAGTGGACGTCTTTCGGCTGAAATGATGAACATACTAGTTCCAGTTTACACAAAACCCCCACTAAGTCGTGGTCCTAACTCCTATTCATCACCCGACATTTACGAGCCGCCACCGATGAATAACACCAGCACAGATATAGTTCAAACTGCCCATTCACTTAAACAACTCTTCACTTACGAAACCAATGTTCTGGTTAACGGTTAATGTACCGCTCTACATTATCAATCTCCCGTAGTAACAGTTAACCTCAATAATGGTTATTATAAGTCATGGTGGAATCATAAACAGACCATTTGCATGTCGATACCTAATAGAAAGTGTTTAGGGGATTTTGATAGAATCTTTAGACTGATAAATTCATCTCTGATAGAATTTATAACCTCATCTCGAAACTGAATTAGTGGTTAAGCTGAGAAGCTTAACCACTAATTCCTAATAGAGATATTAGGAGTTTGCCTGTCTAAATGGTAACAACATACGGTGACATATCCTATACAATGCGAGATTAGCTTGTGCTGGGAATGTGTGGCTTGGTGTGTGGCCGTGTGTACTTAGAAGCTGTCAGTGTTCGGGGTCCGTCGCTCGTCCGCAATCTATTCGTGCCGGTGTGACTGATCCTTGAGCGAAATAGTACGTAAGTGGTAGTTTTAAGGTTAGTTATTACAAGAATATTAAATTTGTATAAAATCAAGCGCTTCTCGCCATCAAACTAGGTTTGACGAGTAAATCTGTAGAGAAAAAAAAGTATATACAGGGTGAAATTGAATTCATGGGCATCCTCTTAAGGGTGCGATTTCAGGTTAAGTCCCATAGTAAAAGTTGTTCATAATGATGAGCACAATGACCCCTTAAGAGGAATAATTATGAATTTCCTTAGTTTATAATCTATCGGTATTATTTCCGTTAGATTTTAAACTGTCGAAAAATTGTGGCAAGTGTGTGAGTGAGAGTGAGGATGTGTAAATCTGATGCTGTGTGAATGTGGACACGAATTAATCAGTGTATGCGTCAGGTTAAGAATGGTCTTAAAACTTAAGCTGCTTGTGATGGCCAAGCTTGCTCACTTAGTTCAGATCCTCTAGCCACTTGCTTACCGTAATCATAAGCAAAACCTCGAATATGCTGTTTGTTGTGTTCATGTTGTTCCATTTTGCCACCATTGTCCCTGCTCCTACGAAGACCTGTTGAATAAAATCGTGATGACATTATTCACTCATTATTTGGCGCGCGGACAAAATTGGAACTAAACCACCACTAACTACCACCATCTTGTTTATTGTATTGAACATTACACAAAACAATTGTACAAACATCCACCAACAGCGCCTCCCTGTAAACGTTATTCGTCTGCCAAAAGGTCTTAGCAGCGGAGTCGAATCCCATCTTGCATCAACCTCCCCCCTTTCTGATACTGCCGTCCATAATAACTAAAATACCCCATCTTTTCAGGGATGGCTGAACAAATCCAACGAGATCGACAAGGTTTTCTTCGCAATGCAGAAAAGTGGAGCTCACGTAAAAGGAAAACCTGTCTTTGGGTAAGAAAGTTCATGAAATACGTGTTTCCTTTTGATTCTATATCTTGGCTTCACTTTCCGTGTAGTAACTTGACGGTAAGTGTCTCATTGATGTATAAGTAGATAGAATATTGTATAATATGTAACTGAATTAATGCACGTTATGAAAGTATGTAGTTAGTTCAGAATCGTGTACTGAATCGATTTCTGTCATTTTTAATATAGGTACTACAACGCAACGCAACGGTATGCTGCAACGTTGCCATAGTTTTATAGTAACATTGATATATTTCGAAAAAATACAATCAATTTTCACCCTTGTCAGGTTGGGGATAAAGCTTATATTAATGGTCATTGGCAGTGTACTTAGAACTATGATTATTCTGTATCATTTTCGAAATATAACAGTCTTAATCACTAAGCAAAGTTGGGCCACAAAACTGAAACATTGCCTGCTTCCATTTTGACAGTCTAAACGACTTAAGTACATAATTCTTGCACTGGAAGTTAACCCTTATTAGTAAGACTTAGGGATAAGAATTTCTAAACAGCCACTTTTTGCTTATACCACTAGAAACAATGCTAGGCAATGTTGTGTTCGTCTTAGGCAATGTTGTGTTCGGTTATCATTTGTTGCGTTTGACAACTCACTGTCATGTCGTTTCAAAGAAAACAAACATGGCGGCGGGTTTTTCGTGTTGCCAGGTAATGATTTAAATAACTACCAACAATTTGAAGTTGCTACAACCAATATTTAAAAGTATATTGGTAAATTCATATAATAGGCAAAGTTGGGTATGCGAGGCAATGTTGCAGCGTTAGACGGTAATGTTTTCTCCCAAAAATAATTAAAACTACGTATATTACAGTCACACTTCCACTGTACAGTCAAAACAAACCAAATTGGACGACGGACGCTAGACCCTAACACGTGTGCGACTGTGTGCGTGTGCATATTTGTAAGGTGACCACAATTTTCTCCCACAATCAGTATAACTAATTTAAAAAATAAACAATGTTTTATACATAATAGTAAAAATGCAGTATATGTATTATGATTGTAATAGTATATTGTAATTGTAAATTCTATTTGTGGTATTTGGTGCTGTGCGTTAATTCCGGGACATTCTGTCTACTTAAATGTATTTGATGTTGAGATGAACCAACTGTTTCTGAAGAAACATATTTAAAAGGTTTTGCCCAGAGCCTAAAGTGCCTAAACATTATACAATTTGTAAGGCATCTGTTAATACTTTTGTTGGCAATTCGAAAATGCTGTGACAACATATGGCAAAGTTTCCGACTGCGATAGGTGGGAAGTGCAAAAATCAATTGAAGATATCAGAATTTTAGTTCGGATTTTATAATTGCTCCAATAGTATCTATTCAAGATACAATGCTATATTTGTATTGATCGTGTCAACCATTTTGATAAATGTGTAGCTTTATTCAGTGTTACCAATTCGAAAATTTACATTGACAATAGAACACTTTCTCTACTTTAATACTTTTTCTTGTATGTGTATAAAATGTAGTAGAGTAAATTATCTATTTTCTATATCCAGAACATTCTTGTTTATGGACGGCAATGTGAATAATGATATGCTTACATTCTGGTGTTTCTCTAGATGAGCTAAGATCAATATTGTGGTACTGTGTGCCAAATGAAAATGAGACATCGCCCAAGAATTTCAATGTGGCGTTGCCATAGCAACCACATTTTTAAACAACTCTTGCAATGAACGCTCTGACCTCTAAAACAGAACGGTGCAATATAAAAATATCCCGGTAATAGTTAGCCAAGATGAAAGATATCTCTACGTTATTATCAATTAGAGCTAGGGGAAACCTAAATAAACTTTGCGAAGACGAAATGGCCACACTGGATGCAAGCCAAGTGTTAATTCATAAAGTTTGAGCATCTTTATGAGCAACGTTAACGGTCGCGAAAATTGGTATCTAGCATCGCAAGACCTTTTCGAAACTAAACATGTACTGTCGCAAACAAAACCAAAAACACAAACCAAACAAGCAATACTTTGAACTAGCCAGACGCACAGTGGAACGAATGTATGGGAGCGGTTGGACGTAGACATGTCCGAAAAAAAAGAGTAAAATTATGCCAAACTAATGATGCCATCTTATTCGATTACTTAATGCCTTCATAACTTGTGGTGATGAATTTCTTCATAACTCCCATATTTCGGGAGTAGTTTGAGAAAATGTGAAATTTTACTATGAAAATGAGTGTATCGAGCTCTCTCCCTCCTGATTCCGGGCTTGTTTCAAGTAGCGGTCTCTAATATCATAATGCTAATACTAAGAGCTATATTTAATACTAAGACACATAGTGCGCCAAATGTGCACTTTCTGGGATAAAGAGTGATGTTTATTTTATAACACAATTTTTTTATTTTTTGTTTATTTTGTTGATTAAAACCGTTTTTCTAAAGGTTTACCTTATTACAATAACATTTCTGAGCAGCCAATTAGAGAAGATATAAGCTAATTAGGATATATAATTAGGGACTTAAGGTTTACATATAAAACTGATGCACTAATGATTACTGATAAGAACATTGCTATTATTTAATTACTAAATGGCTCTTAATACACTAATTTAGCATGCATCATTTACTAATTATCACAATAACTAATTACCTTGCAATATTTAACAAAGGATACCTGGGATACCTGGATTTTATATAAATAGGTCACTATTAGTAACTTTAAAATCAGTGTTGATTTACACCTCGTTGTATCCAAGCTAATCTCGCAATGTATTTTCCAAATTTTAATACAAATCTTGATATTCACGTTGCTTTATGCGCACGCGCACATAAAGATTTACGCGACTTTAACTATTTGTTCAGTGTTTTAAAAGATAACAGTTGTGTTCAGTTATGTGAAAGTGCTGAAACAAGTTTAAAAGACTGGTGTCGTCGATTTTGCTACCGCATTTATGCAAAATGGACACAGTCTGGAAGAAGCACAGATAAGTTTCGGAAGAAACATGAGATTTGGCTACAGGCTGCAATTCAATGGCCGGAATTACAGAATGAAAATATGGAACCTTCTACAGAAAATATAAGTGACGTCATCGAGCCCATAATTTCTCCTGCTAAATCTGATGCTTCAACTTGTACACATCCTAGTCCTCGTAAATCTTTTGAGGACCTTAGTAACCGGCAAAAAAGAAGACGCACTGAAGATAGTCTTTCATGCAGCAGTAGCAGCGCTGAAATTATGTTTTCGGCCGAAAGGGCGCTTCAAAAGGCAGGACAAAGCGATACAGCTTATGTTATGAAATACTTGACGGAGAATCCAGAAGAGGCCTCAAAAATCAAAGCCTTCATTGAAGGTAAATCAATTCAGGTACGGGAAATATCCCCTTTGAAGGCATTGGCTCTTTATGTATCGATGAACTTATCGAAATGGCGCTATAACACTCTTCGGGATTTCAACACTTAAGAAGGAGCTCTTCAATACCCGAGTTACTACATGTTGGTTAAAGAAAAAATTAAGTGCTATCCGGCCAAAGAAGATCTCACAGTTACAGAGAGCTCTGCAAAAATCAAATTACAAGCCTTGATGGATTTAACCTCAAGAAGACTTATTAGGTCGTTAGAAACCCCTGTTGATCCCAATCAACAGCTCGTATTGACCAGCAAATGGGGTTTTGACGGATCATCTAGCCAAAGCATTTATCATCAAAGGACGAGTGAAGATGAGCAAATCGATCTTGCTAGTAATTTTATGATTAGTCTTGTACCACTGCGGCTCGTCTCAAAAGGTGTAACAATTTGGGAAAACGAGCGACCATCTTCCACTTCATTTTGCCGGCCAATATTGTTTAAGTTTATAAAGGAAACCAAAGAAAATGTGCAGAGAGAGATGGCTGAAATCGAAGCAGAGATTGAAGCCTTAACTCCATCCACCATCACTGATGGAATTAGTGTCAAACACCAACTGCTGTTGACAATGATTGATGGTAAAATTCATTCCATTATATCCAATACAGCAGCTTCAGTGTGTGACATATGCAAGGCTTGTCCTAAAGAAATGAATAATTTAGAGTTAATCAAAGATAAACACGCAAACGAGGACATGTATAAATATAGCTTAAGCACCCTTCACGCTTGGATTCGCTCAATGGAATGCTTATTACACATTTCCTACAAATTAGACATAAAATCATGGCAAGTAAGGGGTGATATAGTAAAAAGGCAAGTTGATGACAGGAAGAAAAGAGTTCAAGAGGCTGTAAGAAGAGAAACGGGCTTACTTCTCGATGTTGTGAAACAAGGCAGTGGATCCACCAACAATGGCAACTCGGCAAGGAGATTTTTTGAAAACTACACTAAATCTGCTGAACTGACCGGAATAGATGCTATGCTTTTAAGAAAAATCTGTGTGATCTTGCAGTGTATTTCATCAGGAGAGAAGATCAACGTAACTAAATTCCGAGAGTTCTGCTTTGATACTGCTAAGCTTTACGTGGAGTTATACCCATGGTATTATATGCCTTCTTCACTTCATAAAATTTTAATGCATGGGCCAGACATAGTTCAGAACATGTCAATTGTGCCCATTGGTTTTCTATCCGAAGAGGCATCTGAGGCTAGAAATAAAGATTTTAGAAAATATAGAGAGGGGCATTCTCGAAAGCATAGCAGTATCTCATGCAATGAAGATATTATGCACAATCTTTTACTGTCTTCTGATCCACTTGTTACAAGTATCCGTCCAAAAGGAAATAAGTTTGTAAAAAAATCTTCTTTTAAGGAATTTTATGAGCTTACGGATTCTGAGAAAAGTGATATCGAATTTGTTAACATAAATGATTTAGCGGACATCGATTCTGAATTTGAATTAATTGATGATGATGATGATGACGAAGATAATTAAATGATGTTATTGTTTTAAAATGTGTAACTTAGTAAATTAGAGCTTACATCTTAATTATTTATTGTACTTTTAATGAAACTAGGTAATTTATTATCAACTTACTTAAAAGTCATACTCTCATCAGTTTTTGTGAATATTTTTGTTAATATATATTTCTGTATATATATAATATATTTATAGACCTCTTAATAAGTCTGTCTGCGGTTTAAAGTAAATACAAATGGGGAAAAAACGTTTTTTTTTTTAAATTTTCATTTCCTTTTATCCCAGAAAGTGCACATTTGGCGCACTATGTGTCTTAGTATTAAATATAGCTCTTAGTAATAGCATTACGATATTAGAGACCGCTACTTGAAACAAGCCCGGAATCAGGAGGGAGAGAGCTCGATACACTCATTTTCATAGTAAAATTTCACATTTTCTCAAATTACTCCCGAAATATGGGAGTTATGAAGAAATTCATCACCACAATTTATGAAGGCATTAAGTAATCGAATAAGATGGCATCATTAGTTTGGCATAATTTTACTCTTATTTTTCGGACATGTCTACGTCCAACCGCTCCCATACATTCGTTCCACTGTGAGACGGCTTAATTAACTAGACATTATTTATGGGAGTACTCAACCGTGTGCATTTATACATTCAATTTAGCACACTTTCAATTTGTTTTTCACTTGCGTAGTTGACTGTACTTATCCGAAAGTTTATAATAATTCCGACAGCAAAATCCGCGTGGGCCTAAAAAATGTTGCTGGTTTGAAAGCCTAATGATGTTTAATTTTGATCTGAAATAAAACATTAAAATATAGTACTTAGTACTTGTCAAAATACATCATACGTATCTTTAATGGAAAAGTGAATCTTATGTAAAGGGTGTATTTTATTACAGTATTGTTGGTGCGCAGACCGCAGGGAATCAACTGAGCAAGCCCTGGAAGCAAGAGAAGAAACACGCGAATAAAAATAAGAGGGAAAAGCTGAGGCGGAAGTATTCGCACTTAGATGAGCACTGATGTTAGAATGAGACGACAATATGCGACGTTCCCGTGAGTGAGGAATGGCACTATATCCAATATAGCGCCATTCCTTGCAATGTCAATGTTTCTGGTGCTCAGTTGTTTTAAGCTATTACACACCAGCCAGGTATACCATCAAATCCAGGCGACAATACATTTTGCATAGTGTTGTTATTTTATAATTTGCAGTATAACTTAAAACTTGTGTACTAAAATAAAATGCATTTAACACAGTTGTTTATTTTAAATCTTTTATTTTGACAGCTGAAAGAGAAATTCCTGCGTTTTTGCCAAAAAGGGTGTAACATACTTTTCCTTTTAACTTTTTCGTAAACAGTAATTTAAATTCATCTTAATTCTTTATTATTCTTAATTATTTTTGATTTATAACAGCATGGAATACCTATTTGCTTAAGTATATAAGGGTGTTCTTCCCGTAACTCAGTTTATCAAAGCCTACTGCTGGACTTTGCCTCTGTTAAGTTGTTCCATCAAACCCAGAGCTGCGCCACAACACCTAGTTAAGCGCAATAACATCTAGTTAACCGTCATAACACCTAGACAAGCGCCATAAGACCGATTTAACCGCCATAGCACTTAGTTAAGCGCTGTAACACCTAGTTAACCGCCACAACACCTAGTTAAGCGCTATAACACCTAGTTAACCGCCATAACACCTAGTTAACCGCCATAACACATAGTTAAGCGCCATAACACCTCCACAACACTTAACCGCCATAACAGCTACTTAAGCGCCATTATACCTATTTAACCGCCATAACGAGAGCAGTGGCGGCCCAGTGGTAACGAGAGCAGTGGTGGCCCAGTGGTAACGGGCGCGACCTCCGTAGAATTAAAAAAAAAATGTATAAAAGTAAAGGTCTCTTCGGAATTAAAATCTATCGAAGAAATTTAACTCAATTGCGTTTTCCTTCAGTCAGAGTATTCATCAAATAGTCAATAGTCAACATAATCCAAAAAATAAATTCATACATACTGTAATATTCAAATAAATGATTACGAGAAAGCCCCCCAATTTATTTTGGTATCGCCTCGAGGCTGACAACAGTTAAAGCGCGGTCACTGTCGGACTGCATAGAAAAGAAAGAGAAGCGCAATCGATGACACAATGCTGGTAATTTATTGCAAAATATGAAAAAATTACTTATTTACAAAAAAAAAATAAAACACTAGGTATTATGTTAATATGTTGCTTGTAGAATAATCTGACAAAAAAACAGAATGATTACATTTATATTAGTATGGTTTTTAATCTGTAGGTCGTTGGTTCGAACCCAGACAGGCGCTTTACTTTGTGTAAATTATTTCATCACCACTGCTCTCAAAACGGTGAAGGAAAACATCGTGAGGAAACCGGCATGTCTTAGAACCAAAAATTCGAAGACATGTGACATCTACCAACCCGCACTGGGTGGACTACGGCCCACTCCCTCTCACAGAGAGGAGGCCTGTGTCCCAGCAGTGGGAGCATATAGGCTGATTATGTTATCGCCATAATACCTAGTTAAGCGCCATAACACCTAGCTTAATGCCGTCACACCAAGTTAGCGTCATAACTTAGTTGTGCCCCATAATTCAGTTCTTCACCATATTACTAAGTTCTGGCCATCATTTTCCACATCGTCATTCTAAAATCACTGAAATTGATACATTAGTCATTTCCTCCCAAAACTAAAAGGAGCAATGGCTATTCAGTTTGTTTTATAGTTCGATCTGAAATTATTTGTGTAGGTAACAGCCGACTTTTAAATTCTAGAACACCTTTGTGTAGACTAAACAATAGTTCTATACCGTTAGTGTTCCATAGTAGCACTAGAGGAATTTCTAGAAAAAATATACAAAAAGCTGGATTTATCTCGGGCACCTCTTTTTTGTTTAGTTTGTCCTAAATCGGTTCACTATTTTTAAAAACGTAGCAAATAGACATACAATCTTTTTTATATATATATAAATCAGGATAAGTCTTTAAATGATCTAATTACTGTATTAGAGATCTTTGAAGTCAAATATTACACTGTATTCTCGATTCCCGTGTGTTCACATTTCTGTTCTTTGAAGGTTCGAGCTTAAACGTTGTATTTCTCCTTCTACCTCTTTCGTCTATTTCTTTCTTTAGTATGTTCGTCCTAGGTGTGTGAAATATGAGAGAGCCACCAATACGATACGATGCCAACTGTAAATCACTGCTGTCATTATGATCTTCGTCATGAAGTACGTAAGTATGTACTAGGAATATTACTTGCTAGAGTTATATCCATTAGCATGCCCAAGGGTGGACCCAAGATTTATTTTTGGGAGGAGCATAGGAACCAGACTTGTAAGAAGTGCCCTCCCATATTTAATGTTGTACAATGCAGTTTTTGGCATTCATTATTTTTAAGGACATATAAGAAAAAAAAAAATTGTCTTGTCCAAGGGGATGGGGACATAGACCGAGATATAACGCACCGGATCAACTCGGGATGGATGAAATGGCGACAGGTCACAGGAACAACTTACGACCCACGGATGCCCCTCAGGTTAAAAGGGAAAATTTACAAGTCCGTGATAAGGCCTGTCGTACTGTATGGATCGGAGTGCTGGGCCGTGAAGAAGACTGACGAAAAAAGAGTGCATGTTGCGGAGATGAATATATAAGGGGCAGCTTGAAAGTGGCGCCAGTGACAGAAAAGTTAAAAGGAAATCGTTTGGCTTGGTATGGGCATGTGATGAGGAGGGATGAAACGCATGTGACTAAAAGAGTGATGAATATGAATGTTGATGGGTGGAGTGGGAGAGGAAGGCCAAAGAAAAGATGGATGGATTGTGTGAGGAATGATATGAAAGAGAAGGGAGTGAATGATAGCATGACGGCTGACAGGGGAGGATGGAAGAAGATAACGTGTTGTGCCGACCCCAAATAACATGGGACAAAGGCAGGAAAATGATGATATAAAAAAAAATACAATTTGTGCACCTCGCCTAGGATAGGATATTATTTTCTTTTGACCATACTTACAGAAATAAGAGTTATTTGTGGACATAGTAAAGTATAAGAATAAAGTGAACCCTGGCTGCAAGAACGAGCGAAGCTAGCTCGATGATTTTAGCACCCTTGGATAGACCAATTTAATAACCTTCCTCCTTCCTCCTTCCTAACTTTTCCTAAGCTTTAAAGCTTAGGAAAGGTCGTTGAGGAAGCGCGAAGCCCCTCGGAACGCGCTTTCTTTTTAACTTTATCCTAAAAATCCTCTCACCGACGGCTCTAGGCCGGTGTATTGCTGGCTTACCAGGCCGAACTGGCCGCACCATCTTAGTTTTGCACCTTCGTAGTTACGTCAGTGCTGCTAAAGATATCCAGTAGGTACTTCCTCAGCGTTCATTGTTGAAGCAATGTCTTAATGAATATGTAGGTATTAAGGCCAGTCCATTCAGACGCTCGTTTTTCACACTGCTGCGAAGATACGTCTTCAACCGGCGTAAGGTGGAGAAACATCGCTCGGCAGTGCTGGTTTTCACAGCGCGCAAAATCGGAATGAATTTTATTAAAGTGTTAACGTATTAATCTCAGTGTTTTATTTAATTTCAATCGTGTGGGGGGGGGGGGGGGGGGAGGACGAAATTAAATGATTTGAAATGATTTTATTTTCTGTAAGTAGGTTTGTACAAACACTTTTACACGTCAATCATATTTAGAAAAAAAAAAAAACTAGATGAGCTCGGCGTTTCCTATCTGACTACTCTGAGAAGAAAGGCCGAAACAAACTCAGATGTCACAGTCTGTTTTAAAGTCCAGACATAATCTTGGTCAGATCATGTGAAGCCCATGTAGATTGGTATCTGAAATGGTCTTTTGAGGAAAGAACCAGATTGAGTGGACCTATCCAGTCAGTGCACGCATTTGTCAGTAACCGTGCAGCTCAACTTAGAACTTAAGGAGCTCAACGATTCGACGAACAATACCAAAGAAAGGATATTTGGGTAGGCCGCTTAAATGACTCAAACTGCCAGACCAAGATTAAAACTAACTGAGAGAAAAAATAAAAACAAAAAACAGTCTTCACATTCACAAGAATTAAAAAAAAAACTTCAAAAGTAAATATTCATGTCATTGTACATATATATAAAAAAATCGTCAATGAGTAAATAATCTTGGTCAGATCATTTGAGGACCATGTAAATTAGTATGTCTGTGTAACCGTGCAGCTCAACTTAGAACTTAAGGAGCTCAAAGACTCGACGAACAAAACCAAAGAAAGGACACTTGGGTAGGCCACATAAAGTAGGTACTCAAACTGCCAGATTATCATTTAAAACTTACTGAGAAAAAGTAAAATATATGATCCACATAGTCCTCACTTACATGTCAATAAAAAATAAAATTAAAATGTCGATATTAATTCTAAGGCACTTAGTATAAAAAATAGTGTTAGTATAAAATTAGTTTGTTGCTTGGGGGTACAATGGAGTAGCTTAATGAATCCCAAGCCTTTTTGTCGTCCAAGTAATCTTTAACTTTATAGAAACCTTTTTGACAGAGTTTCTGTTTAATAAATGATTTATTGAGGCTTAGTTCTTTAACATGGCTTGGGAGTTTGTTGTAAAAACGTATACTTTGGCACTTAAATGAATTACAAATTTTTTGGAGCCTAGTCTTGGGCACAATGAGTAAGTCTTTGTTTCTAGTATTTATGCTATGAATGTCGCTGGGTTTAGAATATAGATTAATATTCTTTTTTACATAAATCAGGTTCTCATATACATATTGAGATGCGACTGTCATTATGTTTATATCCTTAAATGTATTCCTCAGTGAATGCCTACAACTTAGGTTATAAATTGCTCGAAAGGCTCGTTTCTGCAGCACAAATATAGACTGAATGTCGGCTGCATTTCCCCACAGCAAAATGCCGTACGACATTACACTATGGAAATAACTAAAATATACTAATCGAGCTGTTTCTACATCAGTCAATTGACGGATTTTATACACCGCATAGGCTGCAGACTTAGCCGCTTCGACAATTTGGTTATATGTGGGCCCCACTGTAGCTTCGAGTCCAAAGTAATACCTAAGAACACAGTGGTCTCCACAAGATCCAACTCCGCCCAATTTACTAGTTAATTGGTTTTTACCTGCTTAACGTTAGGTGTCAGAAATCTAATACATTTGGTCTTTTTCTCGTTTCAAAGTTATTAACACTAAAACAATGTACTATTTTAGAGAGAGCATTCTTTACACCATCAGTAACTGTCTGTTGTCGTTTGAGCTTAAATAAAAGTGATATGTCATCTGCAAATAACACTATTTCATGACTGTTCTTTATAAGGCAAGGAAGGTCATTAAACGAGAAATAAAAAAGGGCCAAGAGTTGAGCCCTGCGGAACTCCCATAGTGACAATAGAACCCGTCGATCGCTTATCGTTAACGTCCACTCTTTGGATCCTATTATCCAAATAATAAGAAGATCCAAGGCAGTGTTTCTAACACCATAGTGATGCAATTTCCTGACCAATGTATCACGAGAAACACAATGGAAAGCCTTAGATAAGTCACAAAAAATACTTAGGGCATCATGTGACTTCTCCCAAGCCTCAAAAATATGTGCAAGAAGTTCCACACCAGCGTCGGTAGCCGAACGACCCTTTGTGAAACCGAATTGTTTACTGTTTAATAATTTATGTTTATTGAAATGTCTTTGCAATTGATCTAGCATCAATTTTTCAAATATTTTACTAAAGGTGGGAAGCACAGAAATCGGTCTAAAGTTTGTGGGGTCTGATGTGCTACCCGATTTAAACAGAGTATTATTTTACTACTCTTCATTAAGTCAGGAATTACACCACAGTCAACACATTTATTAAAAATAATTGCCTACCCGCTTTAGGCGGGGTACCCGTTTTACGCCCGCATCCCCTACTACCCAGATCTAATTTCATCCGTAATCTGGGTGTCTATTAGGGTGGAACACTTTAATATGAAATTTTTTTTTTTTTCGAATTTCGAATTGGAATACCAGATAAAAGTTGCTTTATGTAATTGTAAATAACACCCCTTAATTTGGAAGTTCTAGCTCAACAGCTTGAGCTCCCGCCATAGACTTGAAATTTCTTTTTTTATATTTTTATAGACGTTTTGTATAGTAGACCTTAAAAACAAAATAATAGGTAAAATATAATATGTTATACATGTAAATGTTAAAATAAAAGTGTATTTTAATTAATAGAAACATTTATTTAAAAAGTAACTACAGGTTCAGAAAGTTATGTCGGTATGAATTACATCATTTTTTATAGCAAAAATCCTTTTTCGTCTCAAACTTTGGCATGAGCTTTCGAGATGCTAATTTAGACTTTATAAATCCCTCTCTTCTTGTCTTGTCGCATACACTTAGAGCTGCTTCTGTCACAACTTTTACTGATCTTTCTACAGCCTGAGTGTGGCAAGGCAGTCTCATGAACTCCAAAACAGAATTTTCTCCATTTTCAATTAGATCTTGTAATTGCTCATCGGACATATTCATGAGTATTGGGGGTTCGTATATATTTTGTTGCCAGTCAATCAAGTCTATGTAAGAACTTGCATTTAAGTTCACTTTTGGCACCTCAAACATGCGTGAAACAGATTTTTTATTCACTTGACGAGCCTTTAAAATGCGTCTTGCAGCGAGTTCTCTAATATGCTTACGTGAATCTGTTATCATACTCAACAACAAGTTTTCTGGATGAGCAAAGTAACTGTTTCTAATTAAAACAGGGTCCACTATCGCTAACAACTCGTTGGATAAATATCTAGTGCTGTTGATGAGCTTCCATAAATGTTTTGAACCATCTTTGCAGGATGAATGTGTTTTGATGCCAAACCAGACAGGAGCGTATGTTTTTACGACAAACGTTGCTAAAGTCACAAGATTTTGCTGTGGATTTTCAGAAGAAATATACAAACGCAGTATGCGATTAGCTCTTGTCAACCAGCGGGCATGGGATAGCTTACCTGGGCTTCTGTGTAATAAATCAGGAGGGCAGGATCCATTTATGACAGCAGTAGTAATTTCTTGTAAATATTTCTGGTCTGTACTGAGGTCTATTGATATTTGTGGAGGTAGTTCACCTTCTATCTTCTCAAAGTGGCCCAACGGGAGCGTCTCGCATGTCTCTAATGCTTTACCTATTTGACCTACAAATGATTTAGGTCCTGCAGTAGGACCATCCAAATAGGTAAACAAATGCCTTAATGGCAACTCATTTGCGTGTAAGAGGCAAATTATCCATTGCAATGGTCGAGATAGTCTATTTTCCAAAAGACGAATCACGCCTCCCACTTTCCCTGTATTTGTGTTTGTTCCATCACAGCCAACAGCCATTAAACTCTCTGGAGGTATCTTTTCAGTCATCAAAAAGCTGTGGATAGCTCTTTCAATATTTCTTGCACTACCCGATGTTGGAACCACATACCCAACATAAACAGAACCTGGTTCTTTTATAATCGAAATATATTCCTCTTGTACAATCACTCTAAACCTCTTCGATCCTTTTAAAACAGTTTTAGCCGTCTTGTCTTTCCTTCCATCGAAATATAATGCAGGAATTTCTGTTACTCTTTCTTCTGTTAAAATTTGCTTGCGTACTTTCTGTCTTATTCTTCTTAGTTTCATCCTATCCACGACGTTAGTTGTCTGCGTCTCAGAGTCGGCATCAGAAGCAGAATACAGAACAGATGATACGATAGCCGCCGCAGCTCGGTCTGAGACTCCGTATCTATCGCATACAGTCGTCAAACTATGAAGACTGGCATCCGTGAGCTTTATAGGCTTTTGATCCACTGTGTCAGCAGTGTCAAAACCATCTGCGGCTGACGAACAAGATGGAAGGTCGACGTTAGAACTAACTTCAGATTTATTTAGCCGATATGAAGTAGAGGGAATTTCTTTAATTCGTGTATTTGAATTATGTCTGATTTCTTGTTTTAGAGCACGTAATCTTCTATTCTTCAATTTTTTACTCTGCATAACATCCATTCTTCCTAAAGCCATTAGTCTGTTAGTGCATTGGTCTTCTAAAAATATTTGTTCCTCTTTTGGCACTTTTTTTTCTCTCAAGCAAGAACAGTTTACAAATTCTTTACATTTACATGCAGCTATGTCAAAAAGCTTTCTACTCTGTCTTCTGAACTCTTCTAACTTTTCTTCTTTAAGTTTCTTCAAAGACTTTTTCAAATTATAACATTTTGAGTGATAACTTTTTAGTAACTGTAAGACTCGTTTGTGTGTGACAATTGGAATAGAAGATTTTATCCACAATTCTTCAATTTTCGTTGCAATTATTTCGGCAATTTGCAAAAACGTAGGTTCTTTTATTGTGTTATTCCTTACTTTTAAGTCTTGTCGAACCCATTCATAGAATTTCATCACATTTTCATACGTAGGTAGGATATTTTCTTTCAACTCTGCACTTTCACCAAATATCGGACATTTTAACTTTTGTCTCGTAGAAGTCATGTTAGTACACTTATAAAACGTAAATCAACAAGTACTCGTGAAAATAGTTGACGCGTGATCTTCCACCTTGAGACAACTATCGACACTAGTTGAAACAAAACACTGCAATTCGTAGATCGGCGCGTGCCGCCCCCCCGCTTCGTCCCACACTTTTCTCCTTAAAGTATATTAAAATAATGAAATATTTGATTGCAAAAGCTAGTTAACTATAATTGAACATGTTTTTGAATAAATGAAACCTATTTTTATTAATTCTGTACTATTTTGTAGGCTGCGCAAATAGCCCCCTAAATTGCCGTTTTTGTAAATGTACGATGTCCTGGCGGGGGCTTTTACCGTTGTCTAAAAATATTTATATTTTTAATGGAGGTATTTGATGGCAATTGGCAACTTAATACAACTATTCCAAATAAATATGATAAAAAAAAAAAAAAACGTTCCACCCTAGTGTCTATCACGATTCCAAACTCACTTTTGAATCACATGGAGTTATAATTGTTGTTAAGGCAACTAAATCACTTAATGCGGCTATCCAAGTGCTTCACTCAAGCCAAATCTTTCGCGGGCTTGCGGATGGTGAGCAATGGGTAGCTCGCCGTCCGATAAGGACCAGGCCCGGGTCGATGGCGCGGTGTATTCCACGCGCGCCTCAAATAGATGTCAGCGCAAGTGTAGGGGTCCACTAGGGCCGATGCCTGCCGGGGTCGCGTGGAAGTTCGAAAGGGTTACCAAGGCCCCTGGCAACACAGGCAACGGAAGGAATACGGGTGGATTTTAGTCAGTAAGAGTCTGACACACCCTCCCGCTCCGCCCAGAGCGGGAGAAGTTATTTGATAATTTCCCACCCAAAAAAAAGCCAAAGCCTTAAAAATTCTATACTGTACTTTTATCAGAAGCCACTTGGAGTACGTATCTGAAATATTAAATCCGCGTTACCACAAATACATTGATCGCTTAAAGAACATCCAAAAGAGATTTATTTATCAAAGAGTACCGTATCACTTGATAATTTCCTTAACCTATCTAAGAAATATCATTTATTGCCCATAATGAATCGTTGTGAGATCTCCGACTGTGTATTGTTACCTTTAATAATAATATTAATATTATATATTATTAATAGCTCCGAAATTCTATCCAAATTTTACTTACACATCCCCGGAAGGTTGAAGCGGTCCAATCCCCCGCTTCGTGTGCCATTTCGGAGCATGCTAACTACAGGAAACTTAAATAGGGTCTTGACAGCATAACGATATTTTAACAACAGGCGTGTCCGTGGCCAAAAATTGCTTGAGCCTTAACTTTTAACACCTGGGGGGTAACCATCACCTCTTATAGCAGTATTATTATAATATTACTTCACAGTGGGAAAGTGATGGACCTATACAGGACTTATTAGCTCCATCTTTTTCTCACGCTGAAGTAATATTGAAATAATATTGCTGTATAAGGTGATGGTTACCCCCCTGATGTAGCTTAGGTTATGTTAGACTGAGTAGCCTAGTTTTACCACTTATATTGTATTATTGTATGTATATACGTATAGTATCAATATGTATAGTTTTGGCTTTGGCGGTTTATTGTTTTTGTTGGTGTTGTTCATAGATTTCTTCTTATTTTTTATTTCTGCTTATTCTGTTGTATGCTGTATGTGAAGACTTGTAATTGGCTGTCAGTCACATTTTAAATTTTTTAGTCAAAGCTGTAAGTCTTCTAAAAGAAATAAATAAATTACTCATCGATGCCTGCATCTAGCGTTCGCGTCAACTTACAAATGCAGCTTTTTGGGTAGTTCCAAATAATAGTCGCAGCAATTACACGTCGTGCCAACGTAACTCATAATGAGTACACCAAGTACTGTATATACCGTATGTACTAGTTAAAATAAACACGTAGTTTCACAAATATGTGAGGCATTCTTATGGCGTAACTCTGGCCCAAATCCCTTGATTTACTGCGCCCGAGCTAATTTAAGACAAGTGCTCGATTTTGCGTTGAGCTATAACATGACGACATTAATCAGAGCACGCCACGTGGTCCTTCTTCCTGACAGATTGTAGGAAACACGATAAATTGTTTTATGAACGGTCGGACGTGGCGTTATTTGTCACATATTTTAGTTTCGGAATTGGAACTTGACGGTTGTCTTGAAATATGTGGGTTTAGTGTGTTTTAGTGAGAATGACTTACGCACTTATCTTTTGTCATGCGTGACTTGTGTGTTCTTGGCCGATGGCGTTTACCGTTCGATGTTTGTGTGTGGTCGGTAGTGAGAGAGAGCTGGGAGGCTATTAACTAAAGGAAATGAAAATAATATAAACAAATTATTCTTTTTTATTGCTATGCCAGCGGAAATATCGAGTTGTCAATAAGAAAGAATGTCGAAAGTCTTCAAAAATAATTCGTTCTACCTCTTTTATATTTTCCTAATATTACTCATGTTCCTGTCTGATAGCTGAGACGGCATAGTGTGTAGGAAGGAGCCTTTAAGGCTCCTACACACTATGCCGGCGGCACAGCCGGCGGCACAGCCGGCGTGTTTTTGCCGCGCGGGTATGTCGCCGGCATAATCACGGTGTCTAACTACGGATCAAAAAACCGGCCCTTAGGCTCTTTCGTGCGGCAAGCCCCGGCGGCTCAAATACCCGCCGGTAATGCCGCCGGGCTTGTTGGCGAAATACCCGCCGGCCGGGCCGCCGGTATAGTGTGTAGGAGCCTTAAGTATGTATATTCATCTGTATGTATTACTTCTTGAGATAAGTGAGTACCTAGATGAGTCATCTCATGACGTAGAAGACACGAAGGTAGATATTGATTCTTCTTTGACCACATTTTGATCGGTGCTTCGTCCAAGTAACTCTACAAACTGCTTTGCTATACTCTAATAACATGCCTATATATACATGTCCCATAATGTGTTCGTAATCCAAAATGCAATAAATCTATCAATTCTGAATATTTTACACTTAAAATGAATCACTCGTTAAGCGCTCTATCTGAAGTTGTGTAGCAATAAATCAAGATTGTTCGCGAAATTCCAACGTTTGCAAAATAAAATATATAATGTGTTGACCATCGAACAAATTATGAGAATGAACTAAATTATGTGTGAAAAATAAATACATTCTTGAGTTGAAAAATAATATCTTTCAAGCTTTGAAAATCTTGAGAAGTTATTGAATTATTTGGAAAATGTTGATAGGCGGAATACCTGGGGGGTAACCATCACCTCTTATAGCAGTATTATTTCAATATTACTTAGCGTGAGAAAGAGATGGAGCTATAAGTCCTGTATAGCTCCATCACTTTCCCACTGTGAAGTAATATTATAATAATACTGCTATAAGAGATGATGGTTACCCCCCTGGGCTTGAACAGGATTTTACCCAGCACAGGCGGTTGGACGGCAACGACTACATAATATTAATTCAATTATTAGTTTCGGCTAAACCTCAGATTCCCTCTTATTATATTCTAGCAGATATCTGCACTTTTGACGTCTAGTATAAATAACATAATGATTCACTTTCCTCAAACACGATTTGTCTCATATTAATATTAGCGACCGATATGAATTTGTGGTCACCTACCTGCTTGACGATTGAATGACCTCCCATTTTGGTGGAAATCTATATCCAGCAATAGCTTTATGGTGGACGGCATTTCTTCGATATTTAACGCTGCAAAGAACGCTCTTGCTGAAATGTTAAAAAAAACGTTAATGAAAAAATGTTTCACAAAATGCTGTAAAAACATAAAACAATGGTATTGAGTCTCCTAGTCAATATCATTTTTTGAAAATAGAACAAAAAAAAAAATGAACCTGACTAAAATATCTGTCTTTTGCATTCAGCCAATAAGAGCACTAATTGCCGGGGGCAAGTTGTCTGTCACAGATATTTTCACCAGAAAATATGATTACTGATAGGCAGTAAGTAATGTCGCCAGCACATAAAGTTACCACAAACTGTCACATTTTCTTATTCGATTTTGAGCTTAACCATCAACTTTTTCGAATAACCTGATGTGCTGGCTACTGAACATACACATGAACATTTCATTTCTAGAAAATAGGTTACAATTTCTTCGGATCCCATTGCTCACGAAGTGACCACGATGCGATGCCTTGGAGAAAGTTCTCATAAAGGAGGCCTTTTCGCTTTGCTGTTGACATACACACAATAATCAGCAGCAAAGCGGAAAAAGACAAATTTATGGCGAACTGTTGCTTCTTTCTTCTGCTTCATCATGCTTGATGTTTCTGTTCTTCGGCCTCTTGGGAATGCTTGCGCCAATGTGCACACAGGTTAGTAGGAAGACATGCATTTATATAGCTTTCAGTGTTTCAGATCGCTTTAGACCAAACCAGCGAATACACATTGTAAACAGGGACAGAGCATTCTTTCGTTGGTCTATCCATACTCAAATGTCAAGAATATCAAGAAAAAGTGTTCCTATTCTATTGTTGTTTGGTCTAAACCCACCTTCAGTCCTGCTGATTACGCTTGTGGCTGAAAAGATCCTTACTATCAATATTATCCTTTGTAAAGTCCAAATAATAATTCACTGGAGTAATCTGACATGTGCTAGCTGTCACTTTGTATAATAAAATGGTCATATTTATTGTATTCTAGACTTTTACACTTATATTATACATTTATTTTACACTTATATACATCGATTACACTAAACGATCAACATTACAATAAA
Organism: Atethmia centrago; assembly: GCA_905333075.3. NCBI lineage: Eukaryota > Metazoa > Arthropoda > Insecta > Lepidoptera > Noctuidae > Atethmia > Atethmia centrago. The sequence continues at coordinate 7,375,155 of HG995384.1, forward strand.
TATTACACAAAGTGACAGCTAGCACATGTCAAATTACTCCAGTGAATTTACAATAAATAACACAAGGTTTTTGCGTTAGTGTGAGTCGATGGATATTCTGTAAGTAGTGAAAGTAGCCAATTAGGTCAAAGTCGCCTTTGGCACCAACTCGCACAGATGCAGAGATCACGTCTCTGTGGAATAAAGCAAGCGTGGTAGTTAGAAGTTTAATAATGGGTGTGACCACAGGGTTTGAAAGATAACAACGGCCAATTTTACATCTAGCCTGAAAGATGATGTGGACATTGAACGGGAGCGGAGAGCGCTGCCGGTCAGAGCAAACATGGTGATCCGTAGTAAAATAACTCTTTTTAGAACATACTGCACCACATTGTACTTAAGAAGTCTGTGGACCAACTACACGCAAAAATACTACAGCACCCAGTTTAACAACGCGTTCAGGATGATGGTTCTCCGATATTGCAGTGCATCGACAATGTTTGCGGAAGCCCACGTTGTTTGTTTCTACGCTACAATGCGCAAGCGAAGCACTTCGCTGGTGCGAGTGCGGGGGAGCGCAGCATGCTGGCCACACTTGCGGAGAGGCTTGATTATTCCATCGTGACTCAATGTTGTAAGCGCCACGTAGCACGGTTGGAATGATAAGCGTAATTTGAATTTATGACGAACAACTTATTTTAATAAAATTAAATGTAGGTACCACGTTTCAAGTATATTGTAATTTTAATTAGGTAATGTGACTATGTGTTCCTATTATTTATATTATGAGTCTATGTAACTTGAATTAAATTATTTGAATTTAGCCAACGGTCAAATGTGAATTCTCCTTGTAGGTACGTCCCTAAGGTTAGGGTTACCAGATGAAAAATACAAAAGTCCGGAGAAAAGGCCTGATTTCCATTGAAAAATCCTGAGATTTTTTACAGTTTGAGAATTTTCTCTCAAACGTACTTTTAACAATTTAAAAAAGGTCGTAATATTATATTTTTTATACACTGCGGATCTCGCTCACGCGTTGCACATCGCACTCAAAGCAGCGGGGGGATATCCCCGCACGAGCGAACGCAACCTTCATGTCACTAAAAGTGCGAGAATGGCTGGCTACTTAGCCAGCCATTCTCCAAAACTTCTTGGTTTTACGCAGTGCAAGCGCACTGCGTAAAACAAAAAAAGTTTTGGAAACAAGACCTTAAAAATATGTATAAGACTTGCATAGAATATCTGATCAAGTGGATGAAGCCTTTAGATGATTTTAGTCTTTAATTGGTTGATGCTGAAAAAGGGCGAAATTATCGACTTTGATTGCTTTATCAATTCATTATCTGAATGGAAAAGGAGTACACATCGATGATGTGACATTATTCGATGAAATTGCAGCTCTGAATAGTTCATTAACAAAACAAGAAGAAGCATTTTTGGACGTAATGCGTCATGTGTTGTGGACAACCATTTTCAAAACAATAGGTATTTCCAGATTACTAGAGATAATGCGTATTAGTTAATATTATATGATTACAGCCCAGAATGCAAACGCAGAAAGAGTTTTTCTATAATTGGGGCTCAATGGTCGAAAGAAAGAAACCGACTAACGGTTTCATCAGTTCGAGCTATTTTAATTCAATATACCTAGTTTGAAGAGTTTAACATGTGGGGCATTTTATAAATCAATAATTGAATAAAAACCTTACTTAAAAGTTATCTTCACATATTAAGTATGATAAAACTGATTAAGTACCTAAATAAATATTGATTTTAATTGTGCAATTATTACCAAAGGAAGAATATTTTTATTTTGTTTAACTTTTTATTAAAGAGATCTTTAAAATGTAAGCTTTATTTATTGAAAATTCTAAATATCCTGAGATTTCATGAGATTTGCAAAATCCAGCCGCAATCCTGAGAAGAGTCCAAAAATCCTGAAATCTCAGGACAAATCCTGAGATATGGTAACCCTACCTAAGGTACGCTTTTTTCTTTATTTTATATTTTCCAACCACGTCTAGTATGAGATGCTACCTAACATTTTATTGTAGGCAGATAGGTAGGTACCCCTTTAAAAATTTGCATCAACCAAAAGTTTACCGAACGCAATTTTATTTCTCTAAAGTTATCTCTAAGAATTTTCCACCCACGATACCAACAGACCCAAATAAAACTGTATGTTTTATTATTACTGAGAATATAACTCTTGGCGAACGCACGTATGTAGCCTATTTATAGTGTGTTGTATATCATTGCACGGAAAATGTAAACAAAATTACTGTTTGTGTAAATATATGCGAGTACAGAACGCGAAGGCCGGACGATATGCGAACTGAAGTGAGATTCAAGAGTTGGAACTGAGTAGGTGAAGTATACTCTTTGTGTTCGATTTTTTGGAAAGATAATTTATGACTCAAAGATACTGTAGAAAAAAATCAACAAAAAGTTATTAAATTAAAATGTTGAGGAATGCTGAAGTCTAAACTTTCAGGAACCGGAAATACCTACCTAAGCCTGAAGCCAATCAGTTATTGGTATATACTTTACATACTGTAGAATTATTAATTCTGCAATATTTTTTTAGTATTTATCCTTCGTTCTAACAACTTGGGATCTACAAATGAGGTTGAATGTGTGGTACATTCAACCTCATTTGTAGATCCCTACACTGGTGCCGATTCCCTTGTTTACAAACTAAACTAAATTTAAGTTCAGTGCATCATTTTCTTTCTATTTCATTAAGAAAAGGACAGAAGATAAATTTTAGTTTAGTCCTGTCAAATTAATCAGCGCCTGTCACTACTCCATACAAGTTTAGACGTGATTAAAAACTTGCCTACTAAAATTACGTCAATTTACGTCAAGCGCTGATTAATTTGACAGGACTAAACTAATATTTATCTTCTGTCCTTTTCTTAATGAAATGGAAAGAAAAAGATGCACTGACCTTTTCTTAATGAAATAGAAAGAAAAAGATGCACTGACCTTTTCTTAATGAAATAGAAAGAAAAAGATGCACTGAACTTAAATTTAGTTTAGTTTGTGAACAAGGGAATCGGCGCTATTGGTGCCGATTCTCTCAAATTAATCAGCGCCTGTCAATACTCCATACAAGTTTAGACGTGATTAAAAACTTGCCTACTAAAATTACGTCAATTCAAAATTACGGCACCAATGGCGCCGATTCCCTTGATCACAAACTAAACTAAATTTAAGTTCAGTGCATCTTTTTCTTTCTATTTCAATAAGAAAAGGACAGAAGATACATTTTAGTTTAGTCCTGTCAAATTAATCAGCGGTTGACGTAAATTGACATAATTTTAGTAGGCAAGTTTTTAATCGCGTCTAAACTTGTATAGAGTAGTGACAGGCGCTGATTAATCTGACAGGACGAAACTAAAATGTATTTTCTGTCCTTTTCTTATTGAAATAGAAAGAAAAAGATGCACTGAACTTAAATTTAGTTAGTTTGTGAACAAGGGAATCGGCGCCAATGTCTATCGTTTGAATACTAAAATGGAAATTCTTCAATTTTGACGCAATTGTTGAACGTCAAAAAATTTTCCTGGTGGTATGTCAGTTACCAGATCATCTTCAAATTTTTCTTGGACAATTACGCCAAAATTTATTTTTTAAGTCTTCGCTGTTCCGCCGTATCTCTCGATACTCATCGATTTTTTACCATTGTTATTATAATATGACAGTATTTCCCATTTTCCTAATTTCGAATATTATAATATTTGCTTTTTACCATTTCTTATGTTATTTTACTCACGGTTATTTTTTTAGCCGTTTAGTCGTGTGTGCCGTACTGCCGTCGCACAGATCCACTGAGAGAGTGCGATAAGTTAAGTCCCACGACGAAGTGGTATGTAATTCACCGTTTTTTTTATATTTCTAGTAAAGTCCCGTTTGGTAATTCCATATTTTAACCACATCCATAAGGGATGTTAGGGAAATTACCTACTTTAAATTTGGTTTTGGCGGCTCCCATCTCTACCTGCCCAGTTCGAGCACCATAGTGTGACTCGCAACTTCGCAATGCGTCTCATCTCTGCCTGCCCAGGCCGAACACCTCTGGATTTCAGATAATCTTTTAAATAATAAAAAAAAGAAACTTCTATTTTGGCTAACAGTTATCATTTTATTAGAAATTTCACTATTCAATTTATTATTTTGTGAATTATGAAAACTGTTTATTGTTAGGTTATATGGGCGTCTTGAACGCACCTAAGTGGCTTGATTACAATCATCCTAATTAGGTCGTTTTTTTTATCACCCACCTAGCACACTCAGCAGTTACCCGCATCTAGTATATTATTATTTTTTGATCATTTTGCATATAAAAAATATGTTTATACATGTCACGTACAGCGTGTTTCATTTGTATCACACCACAATACCTACAATTTTTTTTTTTTTTTTCATTTAATGAATTGTGTTAAAATATGGAATTACCAGCCGGGATTTTACTAGAAATATAAAAAAAAGGTGAATTACATACCACTTCGTCGTGGGACTTAACTTATCGGACTCTTTTAGTGGATCTGTGCGACGGCACACACGACTAAACGGCAAAAAAACCCGTGAGTAAAGTAACATAAGAAATGGTAAAAAGCTAAAATTATAATATTCGAAATTAGGAAAATAGGGAATACGCTTAGAACATAGAAAGAACCAGAAGCCACGAACACGCCTAATACTGAAGCGTCAAAAACTACTCCTAAATAGAGTAGTTTGACGCGCAGCCGATCAGTTACTCTGTGAACGTCGTATCGCGTAACGTGTTTTACCGGTGTGCAATTTTATTTAATTATGCCGTCTTGTGCCGTTCATACCTGTAAAAATGCAGCGGGGCTAAAAAATAAACAGGATGAGATCACATTTCACGTGTAAATAGCGCATTCAAATATCGTCTTATTTAATTACTGAATAAATTGTTCAGTTTGTAATTGTCATAGAGAATGATGCATCCATCTTGTTAGTGTTGCCAGTATAAGAGTTTTCATTTTTGATAAGTCACACAGCACAGTTCGCAAAACTTCATTTTAAAATTTTGTACCCAAAAGTGAACTCTAAAAGCTCTTCGTGTTTGGGTCACAGAACTTCGTATGTACCTATACCAAATTTCATCTTAATCGGTTCAGTAGATTCAGAGCAAAATGGCTGCGACAGACGGACAGACAGACACGAGTGATCCTATAAGGCTTCCGTTTTTTTCTTTTGAGATACGGAACCCTATAAACGTTGAAAATGTTAAAGACTATGAAAAAAAATATCTTTGATTAGGAACTACCTACATGAAAATAGACTTACAATTAATTAAGTGAACTTAGGTGTACCTACGTACAAAATTTCGGAAATATGAACATTCCGATATTTGGTTTCTCTTCGTGTTCAAATTCTAAATTCAACTATACGTTTTTATTGCAAAAAACCGATAAACTGAACTTTTTGATACCGAGTTGCCTCGTCAGACCAAATCAGTGCATTATTTTAGGTGACTGTGGGCGGTACCATACCGAAATTCGCGGTGACTTGTCAGTCACCATTACATTAAAGTTAAAATTATTATCCTAATTTTAGCTTAACAGGTTAAATTTTACGGCATACGTCATAAATTGTCATAAATTATTACTTACCAATTTTAAAGCCTATGCTCGTATTTATTTATACTCAACTCCATATTTTTTGTTAAATATTACAAAAGCCATTGTCATCATTTCGAATTTCGAACGATCGATTTAAAAAGAAAAATCGTATGGCGGAATGGTGGTGAAGAACTAAACTGTTTATTTGACAAAAAGACGCAAACATGCAATCAGTCTTGTAGTGCTATTATAGAAGACATTTTAACGATCGGATAAAACAAAAGCTCGATATTTCAGGGATGCCCTATGCCTACAGTTATAAAGAAAACCATTAAATTATTACGAAATCCCGAAACTATACCTACCTTTTATTCGAATAATTAATGTTACAATGAAGATTTCAAAATAAAAGGCTCTTTGTAAAAAAATACAACGGCTTATTTTTTTTTAATGTCTTCATTATTTTCGGTGTATATTTATAGTACACCTCGACATCATGGTGTAATAATAACAATCAATGTAGGAATTGACTATCCACAGCGGTATTTATTGGTGTTACCCCCAGGATCGATAGCTTTGGCAGTCCTCGTGGGTGGTCGATCTCCGGTGTACATAAGTAGAATACCTGTTGTGTGAGAAAAATAGCTAAACCTGACTTTCTCGAAGCTATTCTAACTCCCAATTTCTTAATGCCTCCCTAAAACAGCCATTTCGTTCAGCACTTTTCGATAAAAGTGACCAAAAATGTGAATTTTCCGGCTCTTTAGCAAAAACGTAAAATGGACGTAACATATCTTGTCTTAGAACAAATATTGTGATACATTAGACCCCAAAAAGTATCCAGCGACGGGAGCAATCGGATCAGCTAGTAAAATAGTAAATCCCCTGTAGTTACAGGGGATTTATTCGTTATCACACTGGCGTGTATCCAACACTACAACATCCAGGTGTTCTGAATTTGACCGATTTATTCCACATTTTATATTTCGAATGTATTTTTATACAGTCTGGCTTGATCGAAGATCGAAATAGTACAAGGTTGATCTCTAAATAATCAAAAGCTTCGAAGGAAATCATAGGATTGGAGTACAGACGAATTTATAATCTGCCCAGACCAGATTGTAACAAATCTATTGTCTTGATAGACGATGGAAATTTTCTATTGATGAGATCATCACTTTGGAACTATCTTTTAGTGAAGGACTATCTATAAACTTTTAGTTGTTGCCACGGTTTCACTCGAATTCAAGAGAAGCTAAGTTTCGACATCTTCTTTTTGTGTGTCAAGTTTAATTCAAATCTGTTTAGTCGTTTGTGCTTGATTGAGTAACAAGAATCCGGCCAAACGTCTTCGCAAACTTTGACATCGATATTTTCACAATAGGTCTCAGTTCAGTTTTTTCAAAGGAAATGTTAAAATTACCTAAAGCTTGTGATGAGCAAAGAAACCGACACACTATGAAACTGTGCTGTACAAGCTCTGTAAAGCTCTAATCTTGTTCTTCTTCCGTTGCAATGTCAGAGCCAATAAACATCAAATTCGTGCAACATAAAACATTTCTATGAACCCTTTTTGAAATTATCCATAATAATTACCTGAGACAAAGCGCTGAATAAGGAAATAGAATCCTTGAAACTAAACGTAATGCTTAGATTTTTAAATATAACGACGACAGTTCCTGCCTACGTGCATACTTCTAACATTATCCACTTTGAATCACCGAATCTATGAGACACACCCCGTATTTCAACGTCACGGCTGGAATCCGGTGATAATTTCATGTCGTTGACGGCAGAGGTAATCAAGTAAAACTGAATGACTCCATACAATACCTCCCACGTTTTATCACTGATCACCGAATTGCTTTGACAACGGTTGCTTGAAAGATCACAATCGAAAAAAAATAAAAGTACAGTTTAAATTTCAATTTGACGTTGCCGAATTCGAGCATTAAATCCAGGAGGGCACTTAACTTGTCTGTATTTTACACAAATTCTTCGCGGTATAATTCCGAACGATTCCGATGTGGGTTACTCGGGCTATTACTTCGGCAATGCGCAAACGTAAGCGTCAAAATGTGCGCCCGCGCCGCCCGCCTCCTACAGATCTACTAATACATTTTTCTTTTGGAATTCATGGAGTCACTCAACGTTAAGAATTTTGTGTTTGAAGGGAAAACATCTTCCTACTCGTGCATGAGAACAATAGAATAACTTGTATGTTACAAATTTAGATTTTACTAGCTATTTAGCGGCAACATTACGCAGTTCTAAGCTCTGGGCTGGTTAGAAAATACCTCACTCAAAAGTTTATGTAAATAATCAATCAGCGGAAGAAGAGGAATTTCCGAAGTAAAAGCGTTCTTAACAAATGTATCCCGCACCAGAGATTTATTGAGAAAATACAAAGAAAACGTGCTAAATTCCGTTGCGTTTTTTCTAGACGACACTTTATAGCTTTCATTATTTTGCAGGGAAGGGAGCTGGCAAATTGTAGGCGAATTCACAGATTCATAAAAACATTCCATCTCGTCAATCTCGTCGACAATTTATATTTTGTTTGTACGATAAACTTCTCGGTTGAGACTCAACCGAGAGTCAATCCGATCGACGCATGTAGGTATTATAATTATTAAACCAAGTGCTAAACTTCTTGCACTTCGGACTAGACCAGTGCCTAAATTGACGTGTATTGTACAAATCCGCTTACAGAAATAAAATCATTAAACATAAAAACCCAAACGACGATGAATCTACAGGTCTTGAGCAAAAAATTGCCTGAACCACTTCGGAATTTCCAGATTACGTTACTATTAAATGGAGAAGACGATCTACAGAGAAAGATACGGATAAAAACCAATAAGAAAAGAAACAAAACAAAATCCTAATTTGTATATTTGTATCCCATTGATGCTACAATATTGCATCACAGTATTTTTGACACGAGTGACCAAAAATAACAAAATCATCGGGCATTGACTTTTTCAATTACCAAGTTGTATTTCTAGAGTAGGTGTAAAAAAGGATAATTTTACTCAGACAGAAATAGCTCGATCTTAATTTAAAAACACACGTAGATGTGTCACAGCAGGTGTGTTAAAAAATAACAGCTTTCTAGCCCTAAATAAATATCTAGAATTCTAGATGAATAGACTGTTATTTATTTCAGATGTTATATTGTAGGTATCAGTTAATTTTTAATGTCTATCTATGCCTCAGCGAGCCTATACCTACAGGTTGTCAAACGAATATACATTATTTAGGACATTCGTTATGGGTCATCCGAAATCGTTAATTCTGACAACCAGGCCAATTCTGATGAAATTGTCAGATGGCAGTCACACTATGTAAAATACACTTTATACGTACCGTACAGTTGATTGAAGAGTTAATAAAAATAAGCGGGAAAGGAGATTCGGAATGGGAAGATTAAAAAGTCTTTCACCCAAATTCCCGAGTAATACATAGGCGCCGGGAGCGGGGTGCAAGCGGGTGCACTTGCACCTCCCTGGGTTTAAAATAAAATAAAGGTGTAATAATAAAAACATTCAGAACTATAAAAATACCCGAAAACGCCTGATACAATAATAAATAATATTCGACGCGAGATCCTAAAATGTTCCTTTCAATTTTGTAGCTTCTGTGCATTCGTTGACAAAGTGCCGAACTCCTATTTCCGAAAATCTAATCGGCCTTAGGTGATGTTCTAACATTATCGAGCTTGCTTCGCTCGCTCTGGCATCCTACTCTATCTTCTTAGAAAATAATCTTAGAAATCGACACAGTTAGTCCTCTTTCTGTATGAATGGACAAAATAAAACTATCCCATTTTAGGCGAGCTCGCTTCGCTCGCTCTTGCATCCTATGTACATTCTCTTAATTGCTCCTTAAAACACAAACGATAATCTAACATCAGAGGTGAACTGTAAATATGATCGAGCTCGTTTTGTGGAGCTGAAGATGCACCCCCTGAAAATAAACTTGCCGACGCCCTTTTTTTTTTTGGGTGGGATATCATCAAATAACTTCTCCCGCTCTGGGTGGACTGGCAGGGTGTGTCAGACTTTTACTGACTAAAACCCACCCGTATTCCTTCCTGTTGCCTCTGTTGCCAGGGGCCTCGGTGACCATTTAGCGCCGTCGCGCCGTCGACCCGGGTTTGGTCCTTACCGGACGGTGAGCTACCCATTGCTCACCGTCCGCAAGCGCGCCTACGGTGGCCGGAAATCCGCCCGGGATTCCCGGCGTCTTCTGCGGTGGCTAGGGGCGACAGGGCGCGAAATTTGCCTTTCTCTCAACCGTCCCACCTCCTTCTTCGCGAGCATTACTGCTTCGCAGAAGGAAGTGACGGCTGCCCATGCCCTCTCGCTCCGTTGCCGACGCCCTTGGATGTATAACGGCGGTAGCGAAGTAGGTGTGAACTAGCGTCATATATCATCTGAAACAAATTTATCGAATTAAACGTAGTAATTAATTAATCGAAACAAATCGGTGAATCAATTTAGTTCCGCCTCTTCCCTTAAAGATTTTGGCATCTTCGCAACGAAAGCACAAATGACGCAAATCGTAGTTTAGTCCCGATATTATTAGAACAAGATATTTCAGTGAATTTGTGTAGATTCCGGAGTGGGTCGTACATATTGGAAACGTCATAGATCGATTTTTGTATCGAGGATGTTTATTTTTAATCGCTACTAAGGAAATCCGTAATCGATAAACTATTTCAGGCGAAAGTAGGTTTGTTGACAAATTCGATAGCTCCAGTGCCGCCGATACCAGGGGAACGGTTCAGGAACGACGAGTAATGAGCTCGACGTGTTTCGGAAGAAACCGTTTTATAGCAATCGTCGGCTGCCATTTTGTAAATTATAATTTTCCGTATTTACCTTTACTCACTATAGATAAACATACACATTGAGGGAAATAGTCCATTTTGTAGATACCTACAGAAAAGTTTAAAATACTTGTAACACGTTCAAAAATTCGTTTGATGATTTTCTCCTAATTGAAATCATTCATCAGGCCTCCCTTTATTAACGCTGTTCTCCCAAAAATACGCGTCCATTTCAAAGATCATTTAGCAAACAGAAATTAGAAAGAAAAAGAAATCAGAAATCAGAAAACAAATTAGAAATGACTTACAGCACATGAGTTCTGATTGGTCCCGAGGTTCCCTTCGACTGTGACATAAGCCGACAGGTGTCATGCCAAGGGAGCACCCACACGAAGCTAGCCCATTCATACCTATAATATGTAGCTATTTCAGAATCCAAGAAAAATGTTTACCTACCCATGTCACCTATATCTATCGCGACATTTTGATTTGATAGGTGCCACAGAACGCTTGTAAAACAGAGATTATAACGTGTTTTAATATTCTTTATGTTGCGGTTTCCAACAGTTTTATGCTTCCGTCAGATAGTGGAGATGAAGAAATTGGCTTCTTAGGTGACTTTTATATACTTAGGTTTGGAGATAGACATATAAAAGTCAGGTGTTATTTATGTAGTGGGGCAAAACGTCAAAAAGCTGTAAATTCTTGCGGTTATCAAAGGCTTGGGATGACTAATGCAATTAAATTAAGACATTCTCTCGTAAAAGCAGTTTCAGAAATCTGTACCTAATCCTAAGGATTGTGGAGATAATAATGAAGTTTGGTTTCAGTAACCTCTTTATGCGTAGCCATAAGAATTCTTGTTAAGAATCAGAAAATAACAGAAGCATTTCAGAAAACATTAATCTTCATACGAGGAAACGATGTTGTGATAAACTTCTTTTGTTCGAAAGTGAGTTTTTGTGTGCATCAAAACAAGATATTATTAATCGCCTCTACAGCGCCCGAAATCACCCCTGTGAGAGTACAAAAATATTTTGTGTCATCAAACAAAAATCTTCCGTTTTATTTCAGCCAAGTTTTATATTTTAATGTTGCAATGAGAGCAATAGCAGTCTTTTCTGGGTGCATCTTCTCTCTTTTCGAATGCTAGTAGGCAACCTTCACTGATCTTTTTGTCTGGCGGATGTCTACTGTCCTCAGTATCGTTTTTATAACGATTTTAACATTACATTGTCGTTGCATGACGATCGCCCGTCCCTCTGTCCTTTATATTTCTTACAACAAAAGACAGGTGTCTAAACTTTGATTTTCGAATGACAAAAGACGTGCAGTTTGTCTTTGAAAATCGTGCCAATTTGTTTTGTTCGTAGTGATTTAGAAAACCATTATTTTCTTGTTTCAACGAATTTTGCAGCTGATGAAATTAGTTTATTGTTATAAATCTCAATCATTAACACCGTTGGTGTTCTCGCAACATCTAACAGCTGCTGTGATAGATTATGTTGATTGATAGATTCTGAATTTATTAAAACTCTTCGCACTTTAATTTTTAGGGTTCCGTAGTCAACAAGGTACCTTTTTAGTTTTGCCATGTCTGTCTGTCCCCGGCTTAGTACCAGAAAACAGTAAATTGGCAATAAAATATATTAATCACGCCGAAACAGAGGTGTCTTCGCCTGTATTCGGTTTTTTCGCCTGTCTCATTGTATTGGGTATTCTTGGATAGGTCGTTCAAAAATATTGCGGGTCTCTGAAAACCATTTTTCGATTCAGGGATCCGTTTGCGTAATTATAAATTTTAAAGTGCTATTTTTTATTAGTCAAGTGTGTCCCCTGCCAGCTAAATGGTTGTTTTTGGCAGCTGTAGGTATATAAAACGAAATTAAAAGGAAAACTATCGCAGCTAGGTAAGTAGGCCTTACAAGTTAACGAGTAATAGTCGACCAACTTCCATTTGCAGTTGGAGAATTGACCGTGACGTTTGTATATCGATGTATGGGACCGGAGAACATGTTTTTCAACTAGAATGTTAAGTCTTGTAGGTTTTTGGGATAAATTCATCCCAACCAAGGACCCCTTCATTGCGCGTGGTCAGACACACACTTGGCCGTTTTTTTAAAGTACCTAGGTAAAGACACGTCAACTTCGTAAAGTTATTATTATAGGTACTTAAGATTCATAATGAAACGTAAGTAACAACCTATGGAACAGCCAAAATATATAAAAAGCAAATTGTATTTCTGCGAAATGATTTAGAAACCACAAAATCTTCAGACTAGGTATATTTCGTGTCCTCGTTAATTCACGTTAGTGTTCAAAATTCCACATTCCAAACCGAATAATCACGGCATACAAAGCTTCAGCTTCTTCAACTTCAATATCTTTATTGTGGATCATTGGTAAGTACACAATGGTGCCGATTCCCTTGTTCACAAATTAAACTAAATTTAAGTTCAGTGCATCTTTTTCTTTCTATTTCATTAGGAAAAGGACAGAAGATAAATTTTAGTTTAGTCTAAACGCATATTTTATAAGTTTTATAATGCCTTAAAGTATATGATCCACTGCAGTAAACTAATTCAGAAAAATATATGATATTCTTAAGGATATATGCTTGGTAGATAATGTGTAGAAAACACAATATAACTCATTTGATACGATAGAAAAAAATCACGAACATACCTCTAAACATTTCTTTCAACGTTTAAAAAACATACTAATATACATGCAATCATTCCGATTTTTTGGCAGATTATTCTACGTAATAGTGTTTTATTTTTTTATACAATCTATTTTTGTAAATCGATAAATTGCTTCATATTTTGCAATAAATTACCAGCGTTGTGTCATCGCGCTTCTCTTTCTTTTCTATGTAGTCCGACAGTGACCGCGCTTTAGGTGTTGTCGGCCTCTTAAATAATTAAATTATGATCAGCTACGTCCCGCCCTTATTACATAGGAATTAAATTTACATTATTGTTACAAATTAAGATGTCAGCTAATTAAATTATTTTTGTAAGTTTATAATCAATAGCATTGCAAATTTCAATATTATCAGTTAGTAAATTGTCGATTACATCCGACATAGTGAGGACGACTTACCATTAGAACATGTGAACGATATTATGAATGAACGCATGTGCACTCTCAAAATACACGTCTAATGGCCAATGGGTCGACAACAATTTATGTTTTAATGTCCACGACATGATGTCCATTCACTAACTGCGTTTAGTTTAGGATCAGTGCTGAATGATATTCTCATATCTCGTTCGTTCGCCAGTTGAATGACGCTGATTTTATTTTTACCCACTTTAAAAAATGAGGTTATTAATTCGATAGGTACGTATGTATGTAATATTATTGGAACTGCAATATATTCACATAATTATGATACATCTATTAGGGCTTCCAAATAAAAATACATTTTTTTATAGGTACGTATGTATGTTTGTCCACGCATTTCTCCGAAACTATAAATCGGATTGTGACCAATTTAGACGTGAAAACGTCTTATAAATAAATCGATGAACGCCGCACGCACGAAAAAGCATGACTCATAGTCACGTTCCGCCTGAGCCGAGCGTGCAAGCGAGAGCGCGGTACTAGGGTTAGAGAGGCACAATAGGCCTATGCGTTCGGCTTGTGACTCATCTCTCTCTCGTAATCACGTCCGTAAATTAGCGTCCGTAAACCGACTTTGCAGGGCGGAGCGGGAGGGTGTGTCAGACTCTTACTAATTAAAACCCACCTTCCTTCCGTTACCTGTGTCGCCAGGGGCCTCGGTATCCCTTTTGGACTGCCACGCGATCCCGGCAGGGTGACGGCCTGGCTTATTGATACGAGCTATATCTTAATGATAAATGGTTGTTTTTGGAGAAGTGAAAAAAATCATGGCTGTAGTACACATAATTCAATTAAAAGGAAATCTATCACAAGCTTTACAAGTTAACGAATAATAGTCGACCAACTTAAATTTGCAGTTTGAGAATTGACAGTGACGTATATCGATATATGGGAGAACATGTTTTTCAACTACTTGTTCAGAAACTACAGAATTAGATTTATTCTCAGTGTCAGCAAATAGATTTTGTTCTGCTTTGTTAAAGAAACTTAAGGCGCTGACAATACCCAAATGACCAAAATAGGCTTATCTTAAGAAAAAAAATTGCCAAATCTGTATAGTTTGTGGTAGCGGAAAAAATATATGTTAATTTTGAACATATTTCCCAGAACTTGGTTGTTACCAAAACACGTTTTGAAAACAAATCTCGACACAAACTAACGTTAAACTAACCTCTTACCTTGATTTCTAATCCAAAATCTCTGCATTAAATATCAACATACGTAACGTATTTAATTAATAACAACAACGTCTTATTTGAATGCAGAACTTGGTTGTTTTTTATTTTCGATTACTTAACTCAATTTTGAGTAAATAGATAATTGCTTCATATTTTGCGTCATCGCGCTTCTCTTTCTTTTCTATGTAATCTGACAGTGACCGCGGTTTAGGTGTTGTCAGCGTCTTAAGGATTCCGATGTATAGTTATTTGAATAGTCTTGTAGTCTTACTCGCATAGATTGTTCATTAGTAAATTTATATGAATTGTATATGCTGTGGATAACGGTGTGAGTTTCACATTTATATAATATCTTTGTTTATATTATTTGCGCAGATATAATGTGTTACTGTTTGTTTGTCCCTAATAAATAAATAAATAAACTGCAATGTTAAATTTGTTTTTGGGGTAAATCCATTTCAAGTATCCCAGCTACGGAACCCTTCATTGTGCGTGGTCTGACATGCACTTGGCCGTTTTTTTTATATTTCATAGGTAGGTATTTTTCTTAAGTGCTAGCACGGACCTCAAACAAAATTGTAGGTCCCTAATTTGTTTCGTACTACTTTTGATTTCGTTTTGTTGGTTAATTTCGTGTATAATAAAAATATTAATACTTTTGAGTTCATTTCTTTTTGAACTCGATTTTTTTTTAAAAGACTTTTTTGTATCTAGTTTTTAGGCCTTTTGACAAGCTTTTAGTTAACATTGTGTTTTTTTTTAATTGTTTATCGGAGTATTCAAGGTCCACTATCGTACCGGCGCAGCATGTCTACTTCAATACCATTTCTATTTATTTATTTAAACTTCTCGCACACAATAAGTTACAAAGTCGGACTTAATGCCTTAGGCATTTACTACCAGTCAACCAAGGGCGGTGAAAAAAAAAAAAAAGAGTGCAGGTGCACTTTTTGAGAAGAGATAATAATAATAAAAAATATTAAAAAAGATAGCAATGAACTATAAATAAAATAGGTACACAAGTACATAAATAGGTTATAAATTTATAATACACACACATACATATTTACTATAATATCATCATCATCTGCCTGCCTTTTCCCAACTACGTTGGGGTCGGCTTCCAGTCTACCCGGATGCAGCTGAATACCAGTATTTTACATGGAGCGAGTGCCTATCTGACCTCCACAACCCAGTTACTGGGTGGTAATACGATACCCCTTGGTAAGACTGGTTGTCAGACTTTCGGGCTTCTGACCAGGGACTTGAAAACGGAATGAATTTCGTTCCGTTACACTAAATGTTATCTTATAACGTTCCAAATTTGTAACGATATTAAAACCTAAAAATATAAATAACGTTACAAAAAAAAAAGTTATAGAATTTCGTTCTCGTAGAACAATATTTTACGTAACGTTATAGGTATCAGTAACATTATGCTTATCTGCTTATAATAACGTTACAGGTGAAACGTTACAGATTAATTTGTAACGTTATTCTTAAAAACTTTTCCCGCTGACCACCGCGCCGCTCCGTCGCATCGTTGCCCGATTGCCCCGGCACACGCCACCGCTGTATTCGTTCGAAAGCGCGCATCTTTTCCAAACAGTGTTGTGCGTTGTGAATGAATAGTGATTAACTGCCTACTTTTATATATTTATGTGATTATAATAATAATAATAATAACATTTATTTCCAAAAATAAATTACATACTGGTTTATGAAAATACTTAGGCTGTGTTTTAAAATTACAAATGAATTAAACATCTGTAGCCGAACTAGGCAGAAGCCTGTATTTCAGCTATCAGCGCCAATCCCCTCAAATATTTCAATGCATTTTTAGCCATCAAACATAATTAAGTTGAAATACTGACCAATTTGTTTAATAATAGTTAAGAATATACGAGTATATTAAAAAGTAGATTGTGTCAACTTTAACTTTTTTTTGTATGTTTACGTAGCATCGGTACATTCTATTATTATAATGGGTAAGTACCTATCATTTTAGTTATTTTATAATGGATACAATTGTTAATGCTGTCTCATTGACCCTGTGGTCTAAAAAAGTACAAAATATTGAAAAGTTTAATCATACTTACAGTTTTTTTTATCTCACACAAAGCAACGCGTGCTTTACTTGTTAGAGATGCGCCGAGTAGGTACTCGTTTATTACTAGGTACTCAGCAATACTCGGTCATTTTATTAGTACTTACTCGTTATCGGCCGAATAACTCGGTTAGACTGCCGAGGTACTCGTAAGGAACTCGTAACTTTATAATCTGAACTCTTTAGATTTTTCTCCTTCTATTTCGTCATAAAATCTGCCTTGGTGGCGCAGCGAGTGCGACCTGCTGTGCAGCAATGCTACGCTAATATTAGTAATGATTTTATAATTATGCGAACATACGTAGATAGGTTACCTACCCAACATTCGATCTTCAAAAACGGCACAATATTAGATGACACGTGGAGGTAGAAGGATGGCATGTCATACATTATCGGGAGCAAAAATATACAAGAAGTAGAAATAGTAGAAACTTGGCTAATTAGCCAAGTTTTCTACCTCTTTTTACTTATAATATCATTGACGGTTGGTCTCGGGTTCGATTCCCGGGTCGGTCCAAAAAGACCTGAGTTTTTCCGTCAAGAAATTCTCAGTGATTGCCCAGTGTAGTACGGGTGTGTAGTTAGGAACATAATATTATTCATTATTTATAGGTGACAGTGACGATGATAGTATATTCCAAGAGAATAGTCATCTACTTTTTACGGAGGTCCATAATGAGAATGAGTTTAGGAGCAACGTCAATAGCGACAACAATGGTAAGTATTTAAATTTATTTAAAGAATCACTAGTAGTATGATTTCGTGATATCAATCAAGTGATCTATTGCTAGTTACTTAATAGATCGCCTGATATTACGGAAACACACATAGGTGTTGGTACTTATCCGTTTATAACCGAAACGAAAGGATTATATATAGATTGTATTTCTTTCAGGCATAAAACATTTTTCTGATGAAAGATATGACATATGACATGTCACAATCTTTATTGCTGCCAACTAGTTCTTTAAATAAACGAGAAACGTTTACAAGAAAATTATGACAAGAGAAGGGCAAAATGGATAATTGACGGTAATAAAGAAAAAAATACCAGACAAATGCGAAAAGAATACACAAAATTTATTCGAGAAAGTGAACAAATAATACAGCGCCAGTTAAATAAGATTAGAAAATAACTCTGAAGACAACTCTGAAGTATAGATATTCATTGCACTTTTGATAAAGAATTAGATAAACGTGATTATTATTTTGGTAATTTACTTATCGGAGAGCTACAATTTTCACCTCTATGTATAAGATCTAACGCTTATATCAATATTTTGACATATGTTGATACACTAAAACAGAAGCATGTAAATAAATCCTCAGACTAAGAAATAATGTTCCACTTTTAAAGTGCACACAAACGTGTAGTTTTTAGTAAGTAAGTCAATTCGGAAATACATTCTTATATGCTGTTCTTCAAATCTGCTGTGAGTAAAGCAGTTTGTACCGTATACTAATAAGAAAATGATCTATAAGGTTTTGAACAATAAATTTAGCACAGACGTGTTTATTCGAGACAAATTTGAACAACAACATTGTTTTATTGAAATGCGATAGATTATATAATTATGGGCGTCCATGAACAGCAACTAATTTTACACACTCTTGGGATATTATAGTGAGGATATCTTTAGATTTTTTTTCAGAATGGCTACTTGAGCCGCTTTCATTTTGTTCGCAAACTATTTTGTACTCCTGTGGATGGTATTATGATAAATGTTTTGCAAGATTTGAACCGTGTTGTGTCTGTAACAAATAATGACCATTTCAACATTCTTGAATTTGTGTATTCGAACATAGCAAGGCGAATGAATAAAGTTGCGCCCTAATGAACTGAAGTAAACGGTATAACGGTAAATTAATGTCCAGTCAAAATATTGCTCAGAGAGGCGTAATTACTGTCCCACTAAAATTATTAATGCAAACAGAAAATTCTCGCCAGGACTTTAGGTAGGTATATTTAAGTCCGAAAATTAAATAAAATGTATCTAATGGAATCAGGCGTTACTTTGCGGAAATCGTTGATATAAGTACTGTTGCATATACTTTTACAAAATATATTTTGAATTATTTACTTATTTATTTTGTTATTTAAGTATTAAACTTGGATGCAGGTGTGAATAATATACCTAATGCAACAAACAACCCCAACCAGTACGACCCAGTGTCTCACATTTTATGTAACAGGGTTCAGGCGGTACGCTAATGGGAATTTAGTGCAGCTTGTTTCATTTCAGTTCAAAGGAATGCGCATTATTATTAACTAAAGCGAGATAAATGTACAAAAAAGGGTAAGTAAGTACATAATATTTTGATCAGAATTTAGCATTTTCTTTTTTTTTTAGACATATACTTTTAATAAAGATGTAAAATCCCCGCTAAAACCAGTTTCACCGATTTTGTAAACGAAAATCCCGAAAAAACGGGTTTTATAAACAATCCGGTTTTTCCGTTATTTACCTATATACTTAATACTTAAGTCTCAAAACCAGAACAACATAGTATGTGAGATGCGCCCAGTACTCGTTTAATACTCGGTACCTACCTACTCGGCATACTCGGCCATTTTGTTAGTACTCGTTATCAACCGAATAACTCGGTTTGACTGCCGACCAAAGTACTCGAAAAGAACGCATAAACTTATAACCTGACCTCTTTAAATTTATCGCCTTCTATTTCGTCATTAAATCTCCAAATTAATAATATTTTGCGCCCACTCAGCTCTAAAATAGTTACAAACAAACTCACAATAGACAGTAAGTACTTACTTTAAACGTTACCCTAAAAAGCAAAAACATATTTTGTAAATACGTAACTCACTCCGTGCGTGTGAAATCTAAACAAATGGCAAGTATCTATTAGATGCGCGCGGGCAACGGCTGGCAGTTTGCGAGGAGCGAGGTACTGCTCGCTCGCCACCACCTCGCGGGCCGCACGTTGCGACTTCGACTTGCGAGCAAGTTTAAACCTGTTTTCGTGGCTAATACCTGCGTCAACTACGTCGAGTTACTCGGCAGAGTACTCGGTAAAAGTTGTACACGGCGCATCTCTACATGTAGGTATTTAAAAAACACTCACGACAAACCTTTTGTAATTGTAAACATCAAGCAAGTTTAAACCTGTTTTCGTGGCTAATACCTGCGTCAACTACGTCGAGTTACTCGGCAGAGTACTCCGAAAAACTTGTACACGGCGCATCTCTACATGTAGGATTGTAAACATCACTTTGTTATCGCGGACGATAAAAACAAATCAAAATCAATGAGCGAGCGGTGAGCATAACATGCTCACCGCTCGCTCATTGATTTTGATTTGTTTTTAATTCATATTATGAATTAAAAACCGATTATGTTATCTTTTCATCTTTTATCGATAAATAATATTAATAGTAAGTAGTAGAAGATGGTACTTACCCGAAGAGTTTTATTACAACTTGAAACATCACATTTTGACGACTGTTTGTCGTCGCTCAATGAAAAGTATCTGTACACAAAGTTCTTCTTCTTACGGCCCATGATTTAATAGAAAAACTGTCAAAACTCAAACTATACGATTGAAATCAGATAATGTAAATAAATAAACACGGCGAAATGCTACGTTGCCATACTGCGCTCGGGAAACAATCTTAGTACTAGTAGGGAGGGGTTGCGTTTGTGTGGGCGTACGCAGTCAAGGTGATGAAGCTGGCAACGTTGCGTATCGAAATGAATAACGTTATTATATCGTTATATTAATAACGATATGTTTTTAATATTGTTATTAAACATTTTTACATTTCGTTCCGTTTGTCAATATCGTTATAGTCAAGGAATGAATTTTGTTACGATCCTGGTGGAACGATACAAATTAACGTTACCGGAACTACGCGTAACGTTATTTTGAGTAACGTTTCAAGTCCCTGCTTCTGACGATCCGTAACGACTGTCAAAGATCTACGAATGAGAGCCGGGACCAACGGCTTAACGTGCTTTCCGAGGCACGGAGGGGTCTTGGTATGTAAACATGGTCACCCATCTACGGACCAACCGCGGCAAGCGTAGCTTAACCTGATCGATTGACCCGTGCGGCTGTTATTACTTAGCCACAAGTCCCTCTACATATTTACTATAATATATACCTACATTATACTACTGTATATGTATGTATACAAATTCAAGAAAAAAAGGTAATTGAGATGAGTCTACGTTATTTGTTTTGAAAATATCTCTGCAATTTCAGCTTAAATGCATATCGACTGGTAGCCGTCCTGCCGTCAAGAGTGAGCGCATTCCAGAGACGAAGAGGCTATTTGCCATCATCTCTGTACAGTGTCATCCCGTTCTAGCCATATCGTCTTGAATACAATTTATCCATCGTTTCTATGGGCTGACTTTTTCTACTGTTGCGTCCGGTGTTGCACCATCAGCAATAATAAGTTCAACTAAGTCAACGATGTTAAGGCTTTCAAAATAACGTCTCTATGCACTGGTAGCTTCAACGCTGCCATTTTTTATGGAAACTCCAAATTCTGGAGTAGTTAGCTCCTAGGTAAGGACCAAGTATATAACTCCAGAATTTGTGATTGATTCAAATATAGAATAGAATAGAATTCTCTTTATTAAGTACACCTTAAAAATTACAGATATAAATGTAGAAATTTTACATTGGGTGACACAATGGGCGGTCTTATCGCTAAAAGCGATCTTTTAAAGACAACCTTTGGATGGATTAGGGGGGAAATGAGAGACAATACTGCAGGTAGTCTGTGGTGTAGCATTTACATATATACAATAAATACATATATACATAAAACATATTAAAATTATCTGAATCGAGGTTCAAAATGCTATATCGAAAACAAGTTATTTCTCTTTTCCGTCTCAGCCCATTACGAACCTGCCGGGGTCGCGGGAAGGTACTTATGGGTCACCGAGGCCCCCGCAACACAGGCAACAGGAAGGAATACGGGTGGGCTTTAGTCAGTAAGAGTCTGACATACCCTCCCGCTCCGCCCAGAGCGGGAGAAGTTATTTGATGATTTCCCACCCTCAAAAAAAAAAAAAGCCCATTACGAAAGATGAGCAACTGAAATATGATATTTAAATATCGTCTTTTCGTCTCATTAGTTGAACACTTTTCAGCACGTCTTCCATTAACCTTTTGACCGCCACAGTCATGTATAGATGACAGACTAAACTGTGCCCAGCACGCCACGGTCACGACTACATGTCAGATTTTAAGGAATAATTCGTAGCTTGGCGCCGAGGGCACGTTTTTGTTTTTTTGACGTGGCGGTCAATAGGTTAAAATAAGATCACCAACAAATCTCACGGAGCTGGTGTCTCGTATCGCCTTACAAATCAGTAGGGTGCTCCTATAAATAAAACTTTCAACGTGATCATTCTAAAATAAGTATGGAGGAGATTCAGTAAATTTCGTTTGTTTTTTTTGTCTCTTCTAATTTTAAATTTGATTGAAGAGCTATTGGGAAATCTTTATTGAAGATTATTACTTGTTAAACTCGGAAAATGGAGCAATGACGTCCGGGATTCAAAGCTCTATACATGCTTTCAGATTTCAGATACCTAGTACCTACATAATGTACATTAACCCCTTACAGCAGTGGTTCTCAAACTTTTTTGGCGACGAAACCCTTCTGGAAATATTTCACGGAGCCCTAAAATAATCAAAAATAGTTTTATGTGTATTCTTTATTAATAGTCTTGAACATTTGTAGGTATATTTTTTTACTTTATTTTGGAATATTTAGATAGATTTTATGTAACTCAAGTTGCAGAGTAAAATAAAAAAGTACTTATAATAATACCTTTAGTATTTTTTTTCATTATGACTAGTATTCGCGGAGCCCCCACAGAGGCTTGGCACACTTTAAGTATGGCTGCCTTAGAGAGTGTCTGAACCTTATAATATTTATATTAGAATCTGAATCTGTTTCATATAGGTTGCAATAGTAATAAGGAGAAAGTAACTTCAAGAGAAATTAAAGATTCGTAATCGAACTGATTACGAAAATCGCAGTAACAGTTTTGTCACAGGCAGACTCGAGCAAAACTAACCGACTACTGCTTACCTAAGTTAAAAGAACACACTTTTAGCAGATTGCCTTCGTCCCACAAACATATACGATGTTAGAGATGTTCAGCCTATGAGCGATTCTATTTTCGCGAAAAAATATGTGGATCATACCGAGCTAGCACGAACTGTTTACATTGCTATCGGAGCGGCGAAAGAAACTCAAGAACCCAAGAACCATATCAAAGTATTTCATCGCGTTCTAATAATCGTTTGATATAATAAACAAATGTTGAAGAAACATCTATTTGTGTTCACGCCTAACCGAAGCTTTGAGGGGTAACGCCCTTTATTTTAAAACTGTAAGCTTCAGGAAGCTTGGTTATTTTTGGGTGGTATGAAGGCCAAACAATTGTCTTTGTCGGTAAAGGTGGATGGGTTAATTCAAAGGGATGTATGGGCAGTTTCTGTAGAGTAGGTGTTTATTTATGTGCTGTGATTCTGTGAGTGATGTCCTGACCACCTTCTAAATATAACATTTTTGGTTATGATACAATATTTCTTGTAGAAAATTTGTACAACCATACTTGCTGATCTTGGCATTGCAGAAGCTATTCTTAATCTACAATATAGCCACAGTTGTTACCTAAAAATTAGGTACAATCCATTGTAAAACTGTGATATAGTCATGCCTCTCTGAAAATGTCAGTTGGAACTGGAATTGGGGCCTGTCTTCGAAATAGAAGATAGGATTCACTAAACGTTTGTGGTTATATCGTGACTTTCAATCAATCAATCCATCTGCTGTAGCGGAGATAAAATATAGTATAAGAAATTAGTCGTACCTAAATCATCTCCCGATTTGTAAGCTCTTCAGTTTTGAAAATCGCGACTTTATCCTTGAAAAGCTCTTAGATGTTGAAGCTTCAGTTATGACTCCAAAGTTTTCCTTACGATACTAAAATGTATGTATTTCAAGGTATTATAACTTCATCGCTGGTTGTTGGTTGGTCGACAGATTATTTGGGAAATTCGACGCGGTTGTAAAATGTGTTTCAGTTTAATAATGTGAGGATAATATAGAACAGACATTTGGATGATTTACAGTGTTTCGTAGAGCGTTCTCGAGGAGAAAGATATTCAACGAGTTCATGTTTCGGTTGGGAACCCTACCTACAAGCTTTACTGTGTAGTAGAAAACATCAACTGAATTCTAACCTTATATTACCTTATTATGCATTATAACATAAACTTTTTAGTGAAAAGTTTATGTGAGGTTAAGATGCTTATCTTAATCCATTTTCTTGTTATTAAAGAAATTAAATATTTTCCTATTAAAAAGCCCGTTAATACCTCAACAATCCAGCAGTTTGACCATCTGCCAAACATCACCATTCCTTATTTAGACAGTTTGGCTGATGCATCCCCGCGATGATTGAGGAATAGAATTCGCAGACCAACAGATTTCTAACCGATTTATAAACTACGGTGGTAGAATAAACATGTGGGTTAACAGCTTGTTAAACACAGGCAATTAAATAAGGTGCATGTTTACATTTGTTCGGGAATTAGATGTATTGTTATTTGATTTAGCGTCTGCAGAAATAAAAGTGAGTTTACGGCTGGAAATACGTGGAAGGAGGACTGTAAAGAGTTCGTAATGAGAGGAATAAAACTGAACAGTGCTTCAAGAATAAAATGTTGCTAGAATTCGAATTCAAAAACAGAATGCTTTGCTGATCTTCGTTTGTCGCATAAAATTAAGCTTTAGTTTTTCTTTTTTTATTCACTGCTCGACGCATTGAGTATGAGTGGCTATGTCTTGAATTAGTCAAGTCCATCGTCGAGGTCTTTATCGGACCGCGTTTTAATCTAATTAAATCCCATAAATTCAACATATAAAAGTTCCAAACTCTCATCGAGTACTAACTATGAATCACTTTAATAAAATTAAAATTTTATTAACCAATTTCCAAGTCGCTGTCTTTTGATCGTTCAACGATATTTCTGTTAAGTTGTCGTTGAATGTATACCTATATATTTTTACTATTATTTCATTCTCGGCGTGACATTAATGGACTATCAACCGGTTGATGTCGCGTCATATGTTTTCTGTGGACAGGAGATTGTGGAAATATGCAACAATGATCTTTTTAGCATCAAATAAATCGTCATCTTTCAACCGTAGCGCTACCAGCAAAGCTGTGTGCTGTGAAAAGTTACTGTTGACTCATGGAAATGTTGTGTTCAGTTCTGGGAATATATTTCACAAAGCTCGTAAACTGAATGTTCAACTCTGTTTTACATTCATAAGTTTGCGATGTTAAAACGAGTAGAAGCCGTTGAATCAAAAGATAGATTCGCTGCTGGTAAAGTTTTGATACGGAAAGTTTTTGGCTTACGTCTATTCAAGTTTGTAGGTCATCATCCATCTATCGTATCATCACCAAGCACTAATTACCTATCAATGCCTTACCTATGCTGTGACTGGTGACATGGCTTTTTTCATGGGTAGTTCTCTATTGTCTCGAATAACACTAGGCATCCCAAATCAGAGAAATATATCACTTTGTTCTACAGTTTTAATATACAGTGTGTCCCTGGATAAAGTGTACAAACAAAAATGGGTGAAACTGGACCATTATTCATCGCCAAAATTTTTATTTTTTTATTTTTTTTTAACTAGTTTAAAATTAAAAAAAAAACCTTTAGACGTTTTCAAAAAAAAAAAAAAAAATCAAGGAAACGGATTTTTTTACTTGATGGTTGTATTTTAAGGGGTTTCTTTGTATTTACTATGCAGCATCAATTATCAGCCAACATTATTGTTTTTATTTTAACGAAATTCCCTGAACTACTAAAAAGTTATTACATTTTCAATACAGGTGTCTTTAATAGGCAATAAAAAAGTAAAAATATCGATAACAATTATTACGATTGCTTTAAGATTTTTTTTTCTAATTTTTTTGTCGATTAATTATGGTTAAGTTTCACCCATTTTCGTGTGTGCACTTTATCCAGGGACACACTGTATTATGTTCTGCAGTTTTAATATGTTCCAGTCCCAAACCTTTGGGTAATAAAGCGTCGGACACGATTCTATTTTAACTGTTCATTCCGGATTTTTTATTTGATGCATCTCTGTATTTCAAAATGAGTAATTTAAACTACAAAGCTAACACATATGATAGTACAAAACAAAAACAATATTTCAACACAAAAAACACATTTAAGGATTATAAAAATGTTAATGGATGTTTTGTCGCCGTTATAAATCGTGCAAGGAAGCGTTATTTTAATTAAAATAACTAACGTAACAGATTCGAGATGTTCTAATTTCGTAGGATTTATGTTAGACAACACATCTCTAGAGAAACGCTATTTATAATATGTATTATGACGTCATAGTTCATGTTATAGCGCTTCGTTCACCAGAGATTAATTTGATGTAGGTAGTGCGGCTAAAAGCGCACTTGGCCGGTTTTTTTTTTGGTACCTTTTAAGCAAGAAGATGCTTGTGTTAGGTGACTCCGCTCTTCCACTTAACATTATACAGTATGTGCAATTGAAAACAAAAACAATAAATAAAAGAAAAGAAAATACAAAACCGGCCAAGTGCGTGTCGGACCACGCACAATGAAGGGTTCCGTAGTTGGGACGTTGCACTATGGAAAATCGTAGAACAACTGCTGATTAAAAATGTTTTTTTTTTATTTTACTCAATAGTTTAAGGACCAAACTAGACTATAATATCAAAAAATTATAAATATTAAATGAAATGATTTTTTTACAACACCACAAACTTTATAGTTTTGACGGACGTCCATGTCAGGCCCGTTCACTTCATCACTTTTAAATTGATTTTATTGTTATACGTTACAGGAAAAGGTATAATGTATTATATATTTCTGGAAACCTCGTCTTTTGAAGAATATGAAACAGCTAATATGTATTTAATGTTATGTTAAGGTTCACCTTAAAATAATTGCAAAATAAAATATGGTGAAAAAAAAGTTTTTTTAAAGTTCAACGAGACTTTTGACAGTTACCCGCGTTTACCCCTGCTTTACATTTAATGTTGATTTGTAGCCTAACTATCCATAAACATAATCAAATAATAACAGCTGCGGATATTTGCGGGTTTCGGAGTAATTAATAAAAATGTGATAAGAGTCAGAAAACGGAAAACCGCTCGCTATCTATTGCGGTTTGAAATGTAGCTGTTTACATCAATAGTTTGCGGTAAGTTTTGTAATTTATCATTGATATTAGGGCATTTATCTTTTTTGCACTCATGTTGCGTGTGAAAATATTAATCAACAAAATGCACACTACCCTCATATTTCAAATAGTATATAAACAGTGGTTTCATTCCATTGTAAATAACAAAATAGTGGTGAATTAACAGAAGTGTAATTACATTTTTTGACTCTTCAAAATGTCTACTTTCAAGTGTTCTAAACGTGAAATAATACTTTCGTATATCGAAGGAGGAAAATCGTTGGAAGCATTATCAACAGTTTTGCAAGAAAAATATCATGTGTCTGAAGACAACTTATAACGTTTCATCCTCAGTGATTTTCAAAGACATATTATTCCCGCTTTTAATAAACGCTGGAACGAAGCTTCACGGAACAAGGATACATTTTTAATGAAGAACAGTAATTGGTTGGAATCAGAATATTCAATAACTTTACCGGACTCTGAAGATGTTACAACCATCTCCACACCATCTACTTCTTCTGGGAAACGTGGAAGACCGTGCGTATCTTATCCAGACTTGTCAGAATCCAGTAAAAGAAGAAAAAATACAATGTTACTTAATGAATATGGATTTGAACACGTCTATAATGCATATCTTCAAGGGTTACGTTCCATAGGAGAAGGAACAGAAGCTAAACTTGTGGAAACATTAAGGTTTGCTGACAGTGAAAATAAGACCTTATTTTCGAGTCTCATAGAAGACGCAAGGCAGACCAAAATGTTAACGGATGAAGAAGCATTGAGCGTATTTATTGACTTGGATTTAACGAAAGCACAATATTTTTACTTGAGAAATTTAACGAACGAACGAAAATGTTTTGTGCTTCCGCCATATTACAAAGTGCAAGAAGTTAAAACTACTTGCTATCCACCGTCTTCAGCCATAGAAATTACAGACACAAGTGCAAAAATAGTAAGACTTCAAGATTTATTAGATCACACTGCAGCTAGAATATTGACAATAGATTCAGTCTATAGGAATGGATTGAATAACTTACTTCTGTATAGTAAATGGGGCTGTGATGGCTCATCCGGTCAAAGCCAGTACAAACAGAAACTGCCAGAAGAGTCTGAACTTATTTCTAATTCGAATTTATTTATCACTTCTTTGGTGCCTATTAAGTTAATTAACGAGCTAACAGGTGATGTTGTCTGGCAAAATCCGGTACCTTCATCTGTTCGTTTTTGCCGGCCTATATTAATAGAATTTTGTAAAGAAACTCCCGAGAAAACTAAAGCCGTTGTGGATGAAATAAAGGGTCAAATAAATTCCTTGAGTCCATCATTAATTAACAAAGAAGGTGAGGGAGTGCAAGTGAAGCATGATCTCTTCCTTACAATGATAGATGGTAAAGTAGCTCAGGTATTAACAGATACGCCTTCGGGTTCCACATGTACAATATGTGGAGCTACTCCACGCCAAATGAACGATTTGACATAAGTGACAGCTAGGCCTGAAAATGAAGATTCTTATCAATACGGACTGTCTACTTTGCACGCCTGGATTCGTTGTATGGAAATGATTTTACATATTTCCTATAATCTGTCTTTCCACACATGGTCAGCCACAAGTGAAGAAAAGAAACGACTAAAGCAAGAGAAGAAAACCCTGGTACAAAGGCGTTTCCGTGAAGAGCTAGGATTGATCATCGACAAACCAAGACAAGTAAGTGGTAATTCTAATGACGGTAATACTGCCAGAAGATTTTTTCACAATGCAAGCTGCTCTGCTGAAATTACAGGAGTGGATATAAATTTGACTAAACGACTTTACATAATTCTGCAAGCTCTTTCATCGGGTGTAATGATAAATGCTGAAAAATTTTGCAGTTATGGAGACTGCTAGGATCTATGTGAGCAATTATGAATGGTATTACATGCTATCTTCAGTTCACAAAATTTTGATTCATGGAGAAAGTGTCATAAAGCATTTTGCAGTACTTCCTATTGGTCAACTTTCGGAAGATGCACAAGAATCTCGCAATAAGGATTATAAAAAATTTCGTCTTCATCATGCTAGAAAATGCTCAAGATCCGCTACAAACGAAGATGTATTTCATACTCTTCTTTATACTTCAGATCCTTACATTACCAGCATTAGAAAACCGTATACTAAAAACGTGAAGGAACTTGATGAAGACACCTTAGATCTTTTGAAAGTGAACGAAATAATTTTAGATCCCGAAGTTCATCAAGTATAAATAACATAACATTTAGTAAACAGTACAATTAATTAATTAATCTGTGTTCGATTTTAATCTTTAAAAAAACTTTTATTTTGATGTACTATATGATATTTGGTTTTTAAAATAATAGTATTCATTGTTAAGAAATAAACATTGGAGATTTTTTATAATTTTGAATTTGTTTTATTTTTTAATTTATTATTTTATTTTTATTATACACTATTCTTGTGCAAAATTTTAGAACATAATATTCAGAAATAAAGAAGTTATTGATTTTTTATCAGAAACAGACCATTATTTTCCACAGTGCGTTGCTCTCACATACATCGATATACGTCACGGTCAATTCTCCAACTGCAAATTTAAGTTGGTCGACTATTACTCGTTAACTTGTAAAGCCTACTTAGCTGTAAATAGGTAATAGTTTACCTTTTAGTTCCATTATGTACTACTGTCATGAATTTAGCTGGCGGGGGGGGGGGGGGGGAGACACTTGACTCTTAACAAAAAATACTTAATATTACGCAAACGGACCCTTGAATCGAAAAATGGTGTCCACAGACTCGCAATTTTGAACGACCTATCCAACGATACCCCACACCATGGGATAGACGAGAAAAGGGATGTTATTTTTTTTTCTTGTGTTTCGATATATCGACACCCATCGCGTCTGTGGAGCTAGCCAATTTAAAATAACCCTGTATATTGGGCACATCTTACACGTGGAACTAACGGCTGTAGTTAGGCGAATGAGATGAAATGAAATGAAATGAAATTAATTTATTTGCCAGAATATAGGTACTTACATAATAACATGGTAAAATAACTTTAGTCTCGCTATATTCGACTCGAGTCGTGCAAATATTTCTAGTACATGCAACAATTACACCAATGTCATTAGTCATACACATCACAATCATAATAAAATTTAATAGAATATTAATTAGGCACATTAAATTATAAAATATATTAAGTTAGTTTATTAGATTATATAGCACAGTCAAGACAGTTCGTCAATTTATTGATTAGATTTTATAAATAATTTTAATAATTATGATTTAAATCAGTTTTCGTAAATTTATATCGTACATTACGTCTGTTTAAAAAATAATCAAGACCTAAATTGTAGCACGTAGACCACGTTAATTCGCGAAAGTTATGTTGTCCTCTGCTAAAGCCAACCACATCATAATAATAGAAAATATTTATATTGACACCGCCTTTAGGTACACCACAGCATTAACGACTGTATTAATGGTTAAGTTAAGTCGTACAGCTCCTTAAGGTTCAGCTACAAGATTAGCTACACTGACCCCCGACCGCTGACCATGTTCGGCAAGCCTATCCCTTGGGAGAAGCGAGCCAAACATCTAGGTGTGCCTCTCGACGAGCACCTTTCCTTTTCAGAGCACATAAAGAAGGCACGTTCACGTCCCGCTTTCGCTCTCGGTAAACTCCATTCCGTTCAAAATGCACGCAGCAATTTGCCCCTTAGTGCAAATTGCGTATTTACACAGCGTGCATCATGACGTATATGCATGTGCAGTCTTCGCACACGCTAAGCCCCACCACATCCATAGGATGCAGTGCCTTCAAAACCGTAAACCAACGGGATCCCCCTGGTTCGTTCGAAACGATATCCTCCACCTCGGCCTCTAAATTCCCACTATCCAGCAGTTCATGAAACGCAATGCCAAGCGTTTTTTTTTATTCCGCCGTCAATCATCGCAACCCCCTGGTTGTCAAGGCTGCTAGTTATAGGCCCTCTACAATTAGCTCAGTTCGCCGTCCGTGCCATGTTCTCACCGACCCCGATGACCCCATTACCCTCCTCCAGAAAAGCAGTAGGGCCACGAGTACAGTGCACAATAAACACAAACCGACATTCTGACCTCGCGGCCGAGGTCCCTCGCGAAGACCCCAACGTAATTGTCCCGGCCGACCCTTGCTCGACGAAGTGCCAGCCCGCGCCGTAGCTGAGCCTGTAGCTATAAATTCCCCTGATAATAATAATTATCCAGTTTTGATCCAGCCTGTCCCACCTTGCTGTCCTCCTTCCAGCGACTCCCTAAGCCGAGGTTCGTACCCCACAGGGGGTGCCCTTAGCGTGCAGTCGCTTAGTTATGTAAGAAATTCGCCCCTGGCTGGAGGCTTTGAGTTCGCTTAAGGCAACCACAGGATGGTCCGGTTAAGTAGTCACGACCTCTCAAGATCAATTACGAGATGCCATTCACAAAAAAAAAGCTACATTGACACATACATGCACTGACTGGACAGGTCTACTCAACTCAATGTGGTTCTTCAAAAGACCATCTCAGATACTAATCTGCATGGTCTTTACATGAGCTGAACAAGATAATCCCTTGACTTTAAAAAAGACTGTGACCTCTCAGTTTGTTTCGGTGTTTATTCTCAGAGTAAGTCGGTTAGGAAACACCGACCTCATATACTTAGTTTAAAAAATATTGTACTTATTAAAACATTTTACAGAAATAAAATGTCATTGATTATTAACCACTGCTTTACGGCGGTAACTCTTTATGGAACTGCCAACACTACAGCACAAGAAGTGCAGTGCAAGTACGTTTTATCGCAGATTCCGGAGACCTTCAAAAGTGTTGGATTCACATTTCAGTAGAGATTCGAAAGCCCTTCGAAGAGCGCTAGCTTCGGTAGCTCTCCTCAGCCAGTCGAATACCTACTCATCGTGTGATTTTAGCAGGAATCCTAAGTCCGAATCAGCACGACTATTTTAGAACTTTTCACCTGAAACACAGAATTACCTAGTTCAGGCACGGCAGGTAGGCAGGTATTCATTTATATTTAAGCAAAACTGTATATTTTTTTAAGCCTTGTATTTTTTTGAATAAAAATATTATTATAATAGCATGACCGTCTCAAGAATATTGGAACTCTCATACCACGATTTGACCCCGACAGAAACAAGGGACACGTGTAACACCATTTTGTCATAGGAAATGGTTAATTAGTGGTTTTTATAAATAAATCTATTGTTACCGAGCATATTTTCGCTTCTAGCACACGGATTGGTCATATGTATTTTGAAATGTGTTTTTTTTTATGATGGCTTATTTGTATTTTGCTACACTTGATCTTTAGAAAGATGTCAGACGAACTATAATTGAACGTTAAAGAGTGAAAGTCTAATTTGGTGTGGCCTTGCATGTGTTTTATCAAGTTTTTTGGTCCATTTAGACAGCAATATCTGCAATGATATGATACTCGTAGGTGAGTACCTATCATATCATTGCCTGAGTAGGTGAAATAAAGGATCCATGCTTCTGTTCAGTAAGTAAGGTTTTTAATTAAAATAAACTCGTATCTCGCCCAGTAGGCATATATATAGTCTGACTTTCGTATTTAGAAAACTTCTCACAATGTCGTAATAAACACCACATCACAACTATTTCGGCGTAGACTGGCAGTTTGTTACCCCTGACTTGCCCGTGACACTTGCAAATAGTTACAAGCAATGATGAATGACTTATGAAGATTAATCGCTGTGAAGGCATCAGCTTTAATGTTTAAGTAGTTTGTGTTGCTACACAACTGTGGCACGAATTCAATAGGATTTTTCTACAGATTTTGAACTTTTGGTAAGTTCAGTAGAAAAATCCTATTGAATCTTGGGAACAAGTTTAACATTAGGATTGAGATAGGTACAGGCTGAGATTAATTCTGAGACCGCTCTGGATCGCAAATCTTGGCACATAATTATTGTTTGAGGTCAAAGTAGGTAGGTACATAATGGCGCCGATTCGCTTGTTCACAAACTAAACTAAATTTAAGTTCAGTGCATCTTTTTCTTTCTATTTCATTAAGAAGAGGACAGAAGATAAATTTTAGTTTAGCCCTGTCAAATTAATCAGTGCCTGTCGCTACTCCATACAAGTTTAGACGTGATTAAAAACTTGCCTACTAAAATTACGTCAAGCGCTGATTAATTTGACAGGACTAAACTAAAATTGATCTTCTTTCCTTTTCTTAATGAAATAGAAAGAAAAGGATGCACTGAACTTAAATTTAGTTTAGTTTGTGAACAAGGGAATCGGCACCAATGTTTGATTAACATTTTCGTTAACTATGACTAAATTGAAAGTTTGAGAGGTTAGGTAGACTTGACATGTCAATTGGTAAATGCAGCCCATTCCATACAATATATTTCTCTCACAACCGTGAGAACTGATGGAGTGCGTTATTCATAGTCAAAGCCAACTCGTCGCAACGTAAACCAAACTAAAGTTGTTCTCGAACTTATGCACAAAAGTAGCCATGTTTACCGCCCGTGGCGCCCCACATTACTAAAATATACGCTGAGGAAACCGTCTGAAAAATGGGCTGCTGAAATTCAGTCTGCAACGCGGCATTGACGGATGTTTGTATATGTATTAAGAGAAATATGTATAAGTAATTTTTATCCACAGTATGGCCTATTATGCCCTAGTTTTAATGCTCTTTATAGCTTATACCAGCACTTTTAGTACCAACGCGATGAAACACGTATTCTGTGTTTATTTAGTTTTTTCGCGTCTGGTCGGCTCTTGATTTGCTTTCTTTGGTTTACGGGGCTGAGCAGAACCATTTTATATGAAAGGAATGTGGGTAAAATAAATAATGGAAACGCTAGATTAATATAGCTTCATGAAGAGTGTTAGCCTTGTGGGCCTTAGATACAAGTTGATCGGTGTATCGAACTATACATAACTCCCGGTATCCGTGGGAGGACGCTGACAGGAGCGTTATAGGCAGCATCATGATTCATGAGCATCATCCCACATAATATATTTGCTCTCCCTGAATAAATGAATATGATCAATGTTAAGTATCAATTAAGACGCTGACAACACGTTAACCGCGGTCACTGTCAGATTGCATAGAAAAGAAAGACAAGCGCGATGACACAACGCTTGTAATTTATTGCAAAATATGAAGCAATTATCTATTTACTCCAAATTGAGTTGAGTAATCGAAAATAAAAAACAACCAAGTTCTGCATTCAAATAAGACGTTCTTGTTATTAATTAAATACGTAACGTATGTTGATATTTAATACAGATATTTTGGATTAGAACTCAAGGTAAGAGGTTAGTTTAACGTTAGTTTGTATCGAGTTTTTTTTCCGCTACCACAAACTATACAGATTTGGCAATTTTTTTCTTAAGAGAAGCCTATTTTGGTCGATTGGGTCTTGTCAGCGCCTTAAGGGGTCTAAGTGCAAATCCGCCACTATCCAGTTTCTGAAAATGTTCACAGCAGTTAAAAAACATTCCGTGGTTTATAATAGTTTAGTTTTAGGTTTATATATGGTTAAGTTTTTTCCAGCTCATAATAATTAATTTAATAACAATAGCATTAATATCTTATGCATAAAATTCAATTGAAAAGTGGATAGAGGCGGTTTTGCACCTCAACCCTGGATTGAGGCGGTTTTGGACTTCATACATAGGAACAGAGGCGGCGGTGCACGTAGGTATAAGCATGAAAACACGGCCATGATGGCTGCTGTTCGGTGATTGGTCAAACGACGGTTTTGAATTTTAGCAACTGGCTAGTGTAGGTTTTGAATCTCACTTGTTATTATTTTTGGCTTTTTGTATGTGATAGAGGCGGTTTTAACCGTAATTTTACAGAACCATGGATAATGTGATTAAGTGTCACCAGACACAAAAAAAACATATTTTGTTTTTTAATGGATAGATAATTGGACAGATACTGGACAATTCATCTATCAACAGGGCTGGATTTAGGGCAGGGCAACAGGGGCACTGGCCCCGGGCCTCCCAAAGAAAGGGCCTTAGATTTTTTTTAGATAAGCATAAAGAAAATGTCCGTTGTGTCCATCAAAGAAAAAAAGTGCACATTCACAAGGTACCTTTTCAAATTGTTTTTTTTTATCTGTTCCACAAATTTTTCGGGGCTTCCATTTCTTGGTTGCCCCAGGGCCTCCACGTCTTTAAATCCGGGCCTGTCTATCAACAGCAGAACTTTCTTATGCAATCGTCAGGGTTAGATAGGTACCCATACAATCTCGTAAGGTGCGTGATCATGATGGTGTGAACCAAATACAAGTTAAGGTTTAACTTGGCAAGTTAAGAAACTAAAATCTTGGCTTTACATGTACACAACTGCCTAGAACCAGCACGTCTGTAAACCATTCTGGAGTACCAATGACCCGTTCAATGAAGCCAATGATTGGCTACTGCACAGCCACAGCGCCAATCAAGCCATCAAAAAATAGAATACAAACGAAGCCGACTTCGCAGTAGACACAAGAGTTATTTATTTTGTAGATGTCTGTGTTTTATCATCTTATCCCAGATTCCTAGTTCCCAGAATCTCGCTACCTGTAAATTCTAGGAAACCAGTGACTCAATTGTTGCAACTGTCTTAATTTCGCGGTCCATTTGCCCGGCCTATATCTCTTTAACGATTTGCAAACACTAGTGCGGTTGTTAGAATACCGATATGCTTCATGTCTATGCTTCTCTCGTTCTTTGATGTCCTGGTATTTTAACAGACCTGAGAGGAATATAATCAGGTTTATTGCCAGCTGTTAAATGTGGATAACATTTTTATGATAGCTAATCTGAGGTGATGTTTTGTCATGTGAGTCGGAAAACTAACATAACCCCTTGTTTCCCCGAAGGGTTGGGCAGAGGGGTAGCTATTATAAGTACATTCACATTTCGCCAATTATGTATTTAAGTCCCATGTAATAGGGGGCGAGGCTATTGCCATCAACCGGGCACAAATCCAGACTCCGGGCTGCTACTGAAAAATTCTAGATGTTAAACCCAATAACACTTTTAACACAAGGAACCCAGACACAATTTACACCAACCTCATTAATCTCAACAGCAACAAAACAGAGTTTATGCAAACGAAACAACAAAAAAAGTATTTCATAACCAGACCTAACTCAATAACACTTTGCGACCTGGGAATCGAACCCAGGACCTCATGCTCAGCAGTAACTTAGCGTTTATGACCACTAAATGATAAATGATTTATTTTGTGTAAGTACGTTTTTACAAACACTTTTACACGTCAATCATATTTTTAAAATAAAGATAGATGAGGCCGGCGTTTCCTATCTGACTACTCTGAGAAGAAAGGCCGAAACAAACTCAGAGGTCACAGTCTCTTTTAAAGTCCAGACATAATCTTGGTCAGATCATGTGAAAGCCATGTAGATTGGTGTCTGAAATGGTCCTTTTGAGAAAAGAACCACACAGATTGAGTGGACCTGTCCAGTCAGTGCACGCATTTGTCAGTAATCTAAACTAGGCCAACAAGGCCGTCATTTTTTTTCTTTTGTGTCGGTTAGTGTTTAGGTAAGTTATGAACCTACAAGAAAGATAGAAGAAGATCTGAAGTGTATTTTCGGGGAGCGGATTTTGAACTAAAGACTCGTGCAAGCTAGCGTGACATCACGGGCGCGACAGGCAGCAATATGCCTGTCGCTCCCGCGATATTGCCTCAGTCTGCACGAGCCTTAACGGAATACTAGGTACCTAAGAACTTTCAATGCAGATGTGAGCAATGAATGAGAGCAGTGGTGGCCCAGTGGTAACGGCCGCGACTTACAAGTTGTAGGTCGTAAGTTCGAACCCAGACAGGCGCTTTACTTTGTGTAAATTATTTTTATCACCACTGCTCTCAAAACGGTGAAGGAAAACATCGCGAGGAAACCGGCATGTCCTAGAACCAAAATTCGAAGAAATGTGACATCTACCAACACGCACTGGACCCGCGTGGTTGATTACAGCCCACTCCCTCTAAAAGAGAGGAGGCCTGTGTCCCAGCAGTGGGCTGCAACATTATAGGCTGATTATGTATGTATGTAACTTTCAATGGTTTTATTTGATTTTGAGCTTTTAAGTAGGTCTGTACTTATAAACAAATTAATACTAAATTACACATAAGTACGCATTGATAGGTACAGTAAGATTCACGAAAGATGACCACGGCGCAGAAGGCATACTTTAGGTCCCTGTGGAGGTGTGAGGTGAGGCGCGGGCGGAATGCGTCAAGACCGGAGCGACGCCATTGGTGCGCGCGCGTGTCTCGTGATAGGCCGCTCTCTGCTGATCTGCTCAGTCGTTATACGTCATTCGCGGCGTTGACGCGCTCACACTGCTCTCGAGTACAGTCGAAGTGTTTCTTTGTTTTAAATTGTTTTTTATTTGTTAAGTTTCGTTGTTGGTTAAGTTTTTTGTTGAGATTTGTTATTGTGTTGAACTTATTTGCTATTTTAAGCCATCACAATGCCGCGAGGAAAAGGCAATGCTTTGAATAGACAGTCGAGAAGTTTGGTGTACAACGTGTTTCAATATTTTTTACACGATTTTAAAATACTCGAAGCTTACAAAAAAACGGCCGCGGCAACAAAGACGTCGACGTCGACGAAGAGTTACGAGCAAAATTAAGTCAAGATATTAACTTTAAAGGAACCAAAACAAGTTTGAGTCGATTAATAAAAAGAATTGGATTTAAGTGGAAAAAAACAGAAAATAACCGAAATATTTTAATAGAAACATCAGCTATTCGGTTGTTACGAATCAATTACCTAAAAAAAACTCCAAGAATATCGAAGACAAAATAGACCAATCATTTATACTGATGAATCGTACGTCCATGCTACACATGCAACACCCATGGGCTGGGCTGACGGTTCTACAGCAGGTCTGAAAAAGCCTATCTCAAAAGGCCAACGTGTCGTAATCGTTCATGGGGTCAGTTCATCCGGGTCAGAGGCTGGATTTGTGCCAAATGCATTATTAACTTTCAAGTCGGGCACAAAATCAGGAGATTATCATGACGACATGAATTTTGAAAATTACCAGAAAGGGATTCGAACTCAATTGGTACCCAATCTCCCACCGAACTCCGTTGTTGTGGTAGACAACGCCCCATACCACAATAAAGAATATGATATGGCTCCGACATCTAATTCCCGAAAATCCGACATGCAAGCGTGGCTTACCAAAAATGGAATCAGCTTTGATTCCAATATGTTGAAACCTCAATTGTACGACATAATAAAAAATAACAAATCTCGTTTAAAGAAATACTCAGTAGACAAAATTTTGATGGAAAATGGTCACGATGTTCTCCGTCTCCCACCGTACCATCCGGATTTAAATCCGATAGAAATGGCTTGGGCCTCTATAAAGGGTAACGTGAGTAGCAAAAACGTAAAGTGGAATATTGGCTGCGTTATAGATTTAATTAAAGAAAAAGTGAATCTAATGGGACCAGAGGAATGGAAAAACTATGTGACAAAGTAAAATATATAGAAGAAAGCTATATAAAAAGTGACCACATCGTGGATGTCCTTACGGAGGAATTAATTATACGTGTGGGAGAATCTGACGAGAGCGAAGATTCGACAGAT
This sequence comes from Atethmia centrago, assembly GCA_905333075.3. Taxonomy (NCBI): domain Eukaryota; kingdom Metazoa; phylum Arthropoda; class Insecta; order Lepidoptera; family Noctuidae; genus Atethmia; species Atethmia centrago. Next base: position 7,413,861 of record HG995384.1, read on the forward strand.
GTGGATTTTCCTGAATCATCGGAAGATGAAGCGGAAGACTTTAATATGGAACCCGGCCCCAGTTCCTCAAGTTCCATGATAGAGGGAATCATGGAAATTGAGAATAGCGATAGCAACTAAATTTAATGTGTTTTACATATTTATAATATTTTTAGTTCAATTTATTTTAATAAACATTTTAAATTACTTACGTTTGATTTATTTGCATAACCAACATTTACAACATTACACAAATTATTTAACTAACATTAAAATATTATTTTATCTTAAGTCTTTTCTTCGTGAGTGTACTCGAGTCGTGAGCCGTGCTATACGATTATCGCCTTAGAGGTGAGCATGCGGAAGATTGGCCGATAGTACGTGCGCAGACGGCCGCCATTTGTGGTCATCTTTCGTGAATCGTACAGTATGCATAGACGCTTTGGAATTTAGAAGGGGCTTGCTAAGTAATAACAGCTGCACGGGTCGATCAGCTTAAACTACGCTTTCGGCGGTTGGTCCGTGGATGGGTGACCATCTTTACATACCAAGACCCCTCCGCCATCTTTAAATAACAAAAACCCTTCCTTGCCTCGGAAAGCACGTTATGCCATTGGTCCCGGCTGCCATTCATGGATCTTTGACAGTCGTTACGGGTCGTCAGAAGCCCGAAAGTCTAACAACCAGTCTTACCAAGGGGTACCGTATTACCCAGTAACTGGGTTGTGGAGGTCAGATAGGCAGTCGCTCCATATCAAATATTGGTATTCAGCTGCATACGGTAAGACTGGAAGCCGACCTCAAGATAGTTGGGAAAAGGTTAGCTAGATGATGAGTCTTTTTTTTTTTTGAGGGTGTGAAATCATCAAATAACTTCTCCCGCTCTGGGCGGAGCGGGAGGGTGTGTTAGACTCTTACTGACTAAAACCCACCCGTATTCCTTCCTGTTGCCTGTGTTGCGGGGGCCTCGGTGACCCTTAGGTACCTTCCCGCGACCCCGGCAGGCATCGGCCCTAGTGGACCCCTACCTGTGTGCTGACGACATCTCTTTGAGGCGCGCGTGGAATACAACGCGCCGTCGACCCGGGCCTAGATGATGAGTCTTAAGAATTCAATCCACGTCACAAGTTATAAAGATTTGTTAAGTTTCATAGAGCGAACGTAAACTTCCATAACCTTAAGATTAGTCTGGTTTTCCTCAAACTTTAAATAACATGTTTTTACCTTGTGGTTTCTTGCTATGGTTAGATTCCTAGGTACTACACCAATGAGGCTCGTACAGATTGGGGCGATATCGCGGACGCAACAGGCATATTGCTGCCTCTCGCGCCCGCAATATCGCGCTAGCCTTGCATGAGCCTTTAGTTCAAAATCCGCTCCCCGAAAATACATTTCAGATCTAGGTAGGTACGTAACTTACCTAAACACTAACCGACACAAAAGGAAACGGGCAAGTTTGTTAGAAAAAGAAAAAACTGACTGCCTTTTTGGTCTAGTGGTCATAAGCGCTACTGCTGATTTTGATTGCTGCCTGTCGCACCTGCGATATCGAGCTAGTCTGCACGAGCCTATAATCCTACGTATTCGGTACTACATTAGGCAATCAGGAGACTCGCATGATATAAGTAGGTATCTACCTACCTTTTATAAGTAGAAATAATACTCTAGCGCCCTATCAGGCCGTAAATCGAAACGCTTTACAGATTTTCCCGTAGCGTAGGTACAATCAACTCAGCCTATAGCAGTCCACTGCTGGACATAGGCCTCTCCCAGGCTGCGCCACAACACCCTGTCCTCAGCCTTCCGCATCCAGTCTGTCCCAGCCACCTTTTTAAGGTCGTCGGTCCACCTTGCTGGGGGGCGTCCCACACTACGCTTGCCGATACGCGGTCTCCACTCCAGGACTCGTCTGCTCCACCGGCCATCGGTCCTTCGACAAATATGGCCAGCCCACTGCCACTTCAGCTTGCTTACTCTGCAGGCTATGTCGGTAACTCCGTTTCTCTTCCGGATATCTTCATTTCTGATCTTATCCTTCAAAGAAACTCCGAGCAAAGCCCCCTCCATGGCGCGCTTAGCGACCTTGAATTTGTGGACCAGCCCGACTGTCAGTGTCTACGTTTCGGCAGCGTAGGTACAGCCTGGTTCAAACTAAATGGCGGCTCGGAACAAGAGACGAGTCACTGCGCAGTAACGATTTCATGTGTCAGCGGGGGTGAGGGGTGGGGTTCTGCGCAGCGAGTGGCGCACTTCAGGAGGTCTACTTCATAAGCACGAAGACCGTAGTTTAACCGGTCCAAGTTACGGGCGATTCCTACTTCATAACAGCTACGGGCATAGGATTAGTTTGGGGCCCGACCTAAGGATGAATGTCACCACGATTTGACAGCTGTCAGTGTCCCTCCCTCCCTAAGTGTTTTTGCCCTTCCAAAAAAAAGAATTATTCGGCCGTAGGGTTCACTTCGTAGTTTCGACGGACGGGCCCGTAATCTTCGTTGACGGACTTAGAGAGTGGAAAGAAAGAAAAACTAATTTATTTGGGGGTTTTTTTGGGATTTTTTAGTAGGCCCCCAGAGCCGCCATTACGTTTGACTCGTACGATAGGTTCCTAAACTAACGAATTTATAGTAACTGGTGCCTAGGTACCTATTAATATAAATTATACCTACATTTTCCAACTTCCCAAATAGTTAATTACTTACGTATAAGTTTATTGCGGTTGATGGATGACGTACATCCTTACCGCAAATATTAGGACCATAGGTATTTAGATACCTACATATATTTAGGTAAATAGGTTATTTATGTAAGTATCTATGTGTCTGTTTGTAATTTCCAATGTGTCGTGGCTTACGGAACGGCACTGTACAGTGCCATGCCTATTTTGAGGGATCCGTAGTCAACATGGAACCCTTATAGTTTCGCTAAGTCCGTCTGTCTATCTACGGCTTAGCTCAGAGACTCTTAGTACTAGAAAGCTGTAATTTGGCATGGGTATACACAGTGCCGGATTAAGCAAGCGCGGGGCCCGTAGCAAATTCTATCGAGGGGCTCTTGATCTGCTACCGGTAAGTATAAAGTGGGATCCCGTGAGAACTTGAGCGTTTACCCTATGAAATTCGGTGTTTTATTTTCGCCAACGAAATAATCGGCTCGAATTGTCTGACATGGATTGTCTTAGTCAGAAAAGGTGTTACGTTTCCCGTTTTTTTGGCAACAATGTACCTACCACGTGTTAATAAGTTTCACTCAAAAAATTACGCTCAGGACGGAGGTGGGCGGGTTATGGATAGGCTAGGCCTTTTGCGCGGGGCCCGTAGCAATTGCTACTCTTGCTACGTGGTTAATCCGGCACTGGGTATACATATTAGTCACGCCGACAAAGTGCTAAAATATAATCATAAAATTGCATTTTTTGGTACCTGCACGTAATTAAAGTGGGGATGGTTTTTTTTCCTCGTCTAGCCCATTGTGTGTCCTTGGAAAGGTCGTTCAAAAATATTGCGAGTGTGTGAAAACCCTTTTTTCGATTCAGGGATCCGTTTGCGAAATATTAAGCTTTAAAGTGCTAATTTATGTTAGAGTCAATATTTGCCTACGGAACCCTAAAAACTGCAGTCAGTGGATTAATTTATTTCGAATATACTGTGGCTTCACGTTTCCTTTTGTATCTATGCGATGCAATGCGACGGGGTGGGCCGGGGAACAAGAAATTTCACACGGATGGATTCGTGAGCAGTAGCTTAGAATGACCAGCCTTATAATGCTAAAAGAATACACAGTTACGTGAGCGAAGCCGCGTGCACAGCTAGTTTATCTATATGTTTGTATAGTTATCAGCTTGTAGTACCGGTTAACAGTGGCATCTTTACTTTCCATGAGCAACTATACCAAATAAAAATAAATATGTATATATCTCGATTACAATAAACCTGTTTCCGCCATTAAATATCAAAGAGATGCAAAAGTAGAAATACCGGCCAAGTGCGAGTCAGACTCGCGCACATAGGGTTCCGTACCATTATCTATAAAAACAGCAAAAAAAAAAAAAAAAAAATCATGTCTGTTGTATGGAACCCCCCTTAATATTTATTTTATTCTGTTTTTTAGTATTAGTATTTGTTGTTATAGCGGCAACAGAAATACATCATCTGTGAAAATTTCAACTGTCTAACTATCAAGGGTCATGCATGAGATACAGTCTGGTGACAGATTTTAGTCATCGAGAGATACTCGTATACAAGGTGTTGTTTTGCATCCTCGTCAAATTCAAGGAGGTAACTACTCTACTGATTCTCGACACGAATCAATAATAAAATAAGTACATAGGTCTTTTTTTTTCTAATTTCCGGAAATCGGCATGTATGGGACACGCATGTTAAAACGCGGCCCGTGTGATACCGCACTGTAACTGCCCTGTTACACACACACTACCACATACATAGATTCTGTTCTGTGAAAGTGGTGTATTCTAAAATACTGTCAAACTTAAATAACTAAAAAAACAAGTATGTATTAATTATTGAGCAGGTATCGTAATTTTATTTGATTATATATGTCTTTCATAGCAGCCTCCTGAAATTTGACGAGGATGCAAAACGACACCTTGTATTTAAGTACAGTACTCATGGTTAAAGTTGCTCATGGAAGGTGAAAATGCCACAGTTGACGGTACTTATTGTCTAACAATGTTTATGTCAGAGTCGTGATTCAAACATAAATTGTGCTAAGTTAGAGTGAGGCCACACGGGCGTTGCGGCTTCACACCGCTATGATTTTCACGCACCAAGTGCCACACTGGCAATGCGGCACCGCACCGCAACATCCTTCCCCGCTTCTTTTCTCTAGTCACCTTGTCCGTTGAGCGTGCGTTGCGTCGTCGTTGCACTTCGTCGCAACGCATCGTGTGGCGTGTCACTGTTTTGTATGTAGGATGACGCAGCGTCACTGATCAGGCGTCACGCAACGCACCGGCAACGTATCGTGTGGCTTCGCTCTTAATGTCCTACATGAACGAATGGAGTTACAAAATCTTCGGCAGACGTGATAATTTTCCCTTTTATCAATGGGGAAATACGTGCTTGGGGACACCCCGAAAGTGTTTGTAATGCACTAGCAGCTTATGTACCTACTAAGTTCTCAATATCCAAATGGCCATGTTAGCCACGTCTTTTAGCACAGGTACGCCCACTGGATTTTTAACTCTCGGTATTGAGCCGAGCATTGAAAATACAACGCATCCCAGTGCGTTGAAAATCGAATGCGCGGAAAATTATCGCCCGTGGGATACAAGGGCTTATGGTTAGGCACTCCAAGACTGCAGATTGGGTTATTAAACAGAAAGCTAGTGACCGTAGGTACCCTAATAGAGCTAGACCATCCCAATTAATGTTCCGACGGCTTTTTTGGGTTTTAAAGTAAAATGGAAATAAATGTAACTATTGAAGTCGCAATTTTCGTATCATTCGTTGGACTATTCCCTTCAAAGGATTAACCGTTTGTCGTAGTAAAATTACGATAAAAAAAAAAATAATAAAATTTTACTAAACCATAAAGCTTCATTTCCTTTCCTTCGCGTTAAAAAGAAAGATGAAAGAAAATTATCTTTGGCATCATAATTAAAAACGAAAACACTGGCCAAGACAACCATGCATGAGGATATGAAAATGATCGTAAATATAAAAAAAAATATGTAAAAGATACATTTGGTACCTATTTAGTGAGATCACATCGTCATAAAACTTTACGGCCCTGCATGCCTATTGAAAGTGCTGAAACGGACAAAAATAACCGTTTCAGAGCTTTATTTCAGTAGAATTATTGCGTCTGGTATGATTTATATGACGTTTCAAAATTTCAACAAAATAAATGTTGCAACCAAAAAAAGTAGGTGAGACCGCTTTAGATTTAAGTACTTACCTAGATTATCATCTAAAATAAATGACTGCGTCTATTTAGAAAGATATTTCATCTAATAATTTCGTAGGTTTTCTTTGTTTATGTAGATTGGAAAAGCGGATACAAAGTTGAGAAAAATATGCACTGTGATGAAGAGCCGATCATGCAACAACTAAACATTATGAACTGAAGTTTTTCTTCAAAATGATTCCTTATTCCCTTGATGGATGATCAATGTAATTAAAGCACAAAAACCACAACATATAAACTACTTACATGTGTATCCGAACAAATCACAATATCCTTTCACAGCAAAGCGCCACCCTTGCGCAAACGCACGTCACAGCGGCGCCAAACTCTACCCCGTTATATTTTTTAATATAAAATTCTATATTCGCGTATCGAATCATAAAAATATAAATATTTTAGGATCGACCGCGCGCGCAACACTAGCCGCGTCCCGACTGCCCATTGACGCATTCGTTTCGAACTAATTTCGGTGCAACGACTATTCCGCGATTCTGTAAACACCGCAGCGGCGGTAAAACTTGGCTAGAGTACGTTGGTCCCCCTCCTACACGGAGACTACTTCATTTTCTTCTTAAAAACGAGGAAAAGAGGGAGACGCGATGGCTCAGTTTAAATTGGGATCGCTGAAGTGTTGCAAACTTACACAAACAGTTAAAACCAGCTTTATTTCTCCATGGTAAAGTTTATTTTCGGAAAGCTGAGAGGAATGGTCAATTTTGTAAGCAATAAGTTCTGTTTTGGGCACATCGTGAGTCAGTCGGGATGAGGAAATGCGTGCAAGTTATAATTTCGGAGCGGCCGACATTGTTGAATGATTTTATAAATCAATGTGGGATGCCTTACCATAGGAAAATATTTGTGGACGGCAGCATTTTCTTTCGAAATATAAAGTAGGAACTTACCTATATACCTACCTTTAAGAACCATATACCATATAAATCATGAGGAAACAGAAAACATAAGCTTTCAAGAATTTAATGTGTCCATTTCGTAGTTACCTATCTGAAAATGTATCACATTCACATATTTGAAATTTCAGTTGGTCCATTACACATACTTACGACTGTAGTTTACGTTAGATCCGTACTTACCTACAGGTAACTCGGAGATCTAGTGAGATCGCACTACTTAGTATTACTAGAACACAACTGTCAGTAGGTAAGTAGTGAAAGTCGTGTTCAGTCATATCGTCAGCGTCACACACTTGTCTGACTGCCCTGGTTAGGTATTATTTATTTATGCATTTATGTCCAAATTATGACCAATTGGTTCAAATGGCGTGTTTACCCTATGGCCAAGAGGGCCATGGCTTGGGGCGCGGGCAGCCTTATTATCTTGATGCAAGCACTACTCTTTTTCTAGCCGCCCGTAACTTCTCTATCTGTGTCAATAGTAAAAAAAATCTAACATCTGAGGCAGGGTGCTAAAATTTTCGAGCGCGCTTCGTTCGCTCTAGCATCCTACATTCATTCATTAAATATTAGGTATCGTGGCCGGATTTACAGGTGTGGAGGCCCTGGGGCAACCAAGAAGTGGAAGGCTCCGAAAAATTTGTGGAACAGATGAAAAAAAAAACAATTAAAAAAAGGTACCTATCTTGCGACTGTGAACTTCTTTTTCTTTGATGCTTGTGAACTTTTTTTCTTTGAAGTACCTACACAAAGGATATATTTTTATCCTATCTCTAAAAAAAAAAACCAATTGTGGAGGCCCGGGGCCAGTGCCCCTGTTGCCCTGCCCTAAATCCGGCCCTGTTAGGTATGGTTTACTTAGTCGAATAATACTCGACTAAGTAAATTATACCTAATATTCATTTTTCATTGGTCATAGATACCTACCTAACGACGGTGAATTAGTTATTTAAAAAATTGTGTAAAATCTGAAAAGGTATCGTGAATATTTCCAATAAAAATATTTAAAATGGTTTTTTTTGTTTTATTTTGTAAATATTGGTAGCACCGCGCTAGTCGATCGGCGCACGGCTAGGCGCGCGCGGCGCGCGATCGGCGCAGTGCTCTTAAGGCTCCTACATACTGGCGCGACACAAAGACACCGCGTGTAGCGCTACAAGCGGTGCCTTTGTGTCGCGACGCGTCGCGCGACAAGTCGCGCCAGTATGTAGGAGCCTTTATCTCTCTAGCCGTTCGATCTCTTGCCGGTATGCCTCACGCACACATACACGGAGCGCACAGAATACCTACCTATAATTGATTAGCGCTAGAAACTCGGTGTGCCCTTAAAGGCTCCTACATACTGGCGCGACGCGACACAAAGACACCGCGTGTAGCGCTACAAGCGGTGCCATTGTGTCGCGACAAGTCGCGCCAGTATGTAGGAGCCTTAAGCTTTTATGAATAAGTCGACAGTCTTTATTAAATTATGTGTATACACGATCAACAGAAAATCTAAGATTTTTGGGTTCGCTTCGCTCGCTCTTGAATAATAAATACTCTTAATTCTCAAGCTTTTAAATACAGAAGTTTGCAAAGAAACTTCTCAATTTGTATGATAGGTCAGGAGAAAATCGAATCTACATAATTATGTCGCTTCATTCGTTCTCGCATATTATTGCAAAATCACCGTTAAATCACTGCCACGACCGCAGATTTGCTTTTTATTTTTGTTAAAAACTTAATAAATTAATTAGTTTAATAAAAAAATTGACTTTAAGTTAAAGGGCGACCTTATTTGCCCAAGCTGCCAACGCTTAAAATACGTCAGTGGGTCCAAACCGTCTAAAAAAGATGGATCACTAAGTTTCTCTAATCACTTCGTATGCGGAGTAGTTTTTGCCTACCCCCATGGGAAGAAAGCGTCAGTTTATAATGATAAACTTAGAAACTTCCGGTTCACGACCGCTTTAGCGACCACAAAGCATTACATAATCAGCCTATAATGTTCCCACTGCTGGGAAACAGGCCTCCTCTCTGTGAGAGTGAGTGGGCCGTAATCCACCACGCGGGCCCAGTGCGGGATGGTAGATGTCAAATGTCTTCGAAAATGTGGTGTGGTAACGGCCGCAACTTACGAGTTGTAGGTCATAGGTTCGAACCCAGACAGGCGCTTTACTTTGTGTAAATTATTTCATGACCACTGCTCTCAAAACGGTGAAGGAAAACATCGTGAGGAAACCGGGATGTCCTAGAACCAAAAATCAACATAGAGACCAAATCCATTGGTACAAAGAAATTAGGTGTAGTATTACCATAACCCACTTTGTCATCTTACATTTGAATATATTAAGTCACATCGTAACAAAGAAACAAGGGACTTCCTGTCGTAGGTCAGGTATGGTATGAATGGTGTCATGACTTAATTTCTCCCAAACTCCGACGTTGCTATGCTATCCATAATCTGTGGGGATGCTGTAGAATAGCCCGCGAAATTCAAATTTTCTAACGTTTTTTTGCAATTTGCAGGTCAGTCAGGTAGTATGTTGTTTAACCTATTGACCGCCACGTCAAAAAAGCAAAGATGTGCCCTCGGCGCCAAGCTACGAATTATTCCTTAAAACCTATGATGTAGTCGTGACCGTGGCGTGCTGAGCACATTTTGGTCTATCATCTATACATGACTGTGGCGGTCAAAAGGTTAAAATATGATTCGCGACCGTAACAAATATGGCTTTACAGAATTATAATCATTACAATCAGCAATATAACTCCTAAGTTAGACTTAGCCTCTTTCATGATTTTATGAAATAGTCAATCAATAGGTGCGGGCTTGCGGACGGTGAGCAATAGGTAGCTCACCGTCCGATAAGGACCAGGCCCGGGGCGACGGCGCAACGTGTTCCACGCGCGCCTCAAAGAGATGTCAGCACAAGTGTAGGGGTCCACTAGAGCCGATGTCTGGGTAGTGGGAAAGTCCGAAAGGGATACCGAGGCCCCTGGCAATACAGGCAACGGAAGGAACACGGGTGGGTTTTGGACAGTAAGAGTCTGACACACCCTCCCGCATCGCCCAGAGCAGGAGAAGTTATTTGATAATATCCCACCCAAAAAAAAGGCCTCGACAGGCCGTGGAATTGCGACCTTTACGCAGTCACGTCGGACTGTCACAAAATATATAGTTGGCTGCCTTATCAAGATTTAGTTTATTTATTAATAATAATTATCATAATTACAGGTCATTCATAGAAAGTCAGTCGATAGTTTTTAAGTATATAAAATCACAATCATCATACACATACATAAACAAGGAAAAGTATTGGTTATTATATCACAAATAAATAATTCAGTACACATAACTAGTGATGAGTCCCTCACTCATGACGTCCCTCGTTTGAGGTAAATCATCCCTCGCAAATTGAAAGAGTTACTCGAATTTCCTCATTGAACCACCTCACCACACCTCATTTGTTCACGCGTCCTTAAAAATTGACATTGGCAAAATGAAATCGTGGCGAGGGGTGAGGCGAACGAGTTCGTGACTCGCGAGTATTCGCGAGTCGCGAGTGAGTAGAGACTCGTGAGTACTCGTGAGTCGTCGTCACGCCCGCCCGCCTCGCTCCTTCGTACGTTCGGCTGAATTCGGCTCGGGCTCACGAGTCGTGAGGTGAATACGCCGTTGACGATTCCTCACCTCAAATGAGGGGTGCCTCGTGAGGACATCACGAGGTAGATTGAGTGATGAGTTACCCATCACTACACATAACCATTAAAAAAAAAATTCGCTTACATAAAACCATTCTTTCAAGCAGGGTCGTCTTTGCCATTGGCCACTCTGGGCAAGTGTCCATGGGGCCCCTAGTACCTGCCAGCGTCGTAGCTAGATGCTGACAAAGGAAAAACTAAGTAGGTAAATCTCAGACGGTGCTCAAATTGTCGAGCTCACATCGTACGCTCATAGATAACTCGTATGTTTTTTTTTAATTCCTAAACTTTTCTGCATATGTCGACAAAACAACTACCATTTCTATATGATCGGTCAAATGAAATCATAACCTAGTTGAGGCGGTGTGCTATAAATTTCGACCTCGCTCTTGCATCCTGCATTCTCCATATCCTTAAGTGCCCAGAGCCTCCAAAAGGTTAAAGACGGCCCTACTTTCAGGTCATATAAAGCCTGGTTAGTTTGCAAACATTTGAGATTAAATTTAAAAGTATTGTCCGACGTCGCGCTTACAATATTCACCGGCAACCGACTGTATATTGCCGGACACATGATGTGAACCAAACTTCCTGACTTTTGGTGTGTGGTAACTGGTTAATTTCTACCACGAGTGTAGTATGTATGACTATCGGCGTTTAGTGTATTCGTTTAGGTGTTGCCTAACGTATACTGCCGTCTCGCCTGTAGTATCACCATAGCGGGAACAGTTAATATTTCAGTTCAGTTCACATTTAGTTTTTTTATTTCTAACCTTTTGACCGCCACAGTCATGTACAGATGACAGACCAAAATGTGCCCAGCACGCCACGGTCACGACTACATGACATATTTTAAGGAATAATTCGTAGCTTGGCGCCGTCAGCACGTTTTTGCTTTTTTGACGTGGCGGTCAATAGGTTAAACAGTAGTTTCGTGGTGGCACGCTTCTTTCTTCAAGCGGATGCTAGGCGACGTACTCTATAAAGAGCTATACATATTTTGTTGGTAGCACGAGTTGCACCCCAAATGCGTAACACTTTCTTTCGGAATATTCTGCAGGATTTTGATTCTAATCCTAATCCATAGATGCATATGTACGCAATGAATTTTGTCGAATTGTCAAAATGAAAGGCATTGCAATTGTTAGTGTGTTCATTATACATACCTTGACGCGTAACGCAATTGGTAGCACTGAATTTTGCAGTCATGTGATCGGTAGTTATGTTCGTCAGTCACGAAGGTCAGTTGCCGTTTTGAACTGTAGTGGTATTGAAATTATGACTACAAGATTCAGTACTGCCCATCGCGTCACGCGTCAAGTTATAATGAACGCAATTACCCCGCTGTCTGCGCCGCTTAAGTACCTATATATAGTAAGTACCCTGTGGCGCCGCCATGCCGTCCCGGTAAGCTCTAATTCTTAATATTTTCCAACTTGTTCCTTTTTGTGTTCTTTCTTAGCGTCATGTTTTTACCGCAAAATTAATTTCTTTTTAATTTTGCCATTTGTGTGTTGCCAGCGAATTGGCGGTTAGTGTAAGTCCATGTAAGGGTCAGCGTAGACAGCAAAAAACTCGAGCAGTTTTTTTCTCACTGATAAACGACTAAATCACAATTAAAATGAGAGTTCAGAATAGCGTGCGTGTAAATGACGACTCCTAGGGCGTGTTCGCGCATATTTTCACTTAAAAACCGAACAACTAAGAACACGCTCAAGCACTTTACTGTCTACGCTGACCGTAACTCAACAAAATAAAACAAAAAATAAATCTATAAGAATAAATGTAATATCTTCCTCTTACGCCTACGTTTTTTCGGATGTCATTTATCGTTTTTCAGTACTTCACACGCATCCGCCATTTCTAACCCTTCCATGATGTAAAGGAGGTTTTCTACCGACGCGTCTTCATCATCGTCAAACCACAGTTGAAGCATGTTCTTGGCCCTGGCTGAGTCTGTAGCGTTTTCTGTCTCGAAGAATTGTATTTCATCAGTTTTGTAGCCCAATTTGGAGGCTAGTTTTTTCCAATCTGTGAGTTTCGTTGATAATGCTTCGAGTTGTGAGGGAGATATCATTGTGATCCGAGAGCGAGCTGTTTTTTCGTAATCATCTTCTGAGGCGTGAGTTGAATCTGGCACCTATAAGAATGGTGGCGGTTAATATTGATGTGGTGTCTGTGGTTGAAGTTAACTTCTTGTTTGCTATTCATTTAATTTGGGATATGAGACAAACATCGATTAATTATGCGAAATTGAATAAGCAGTACCGGTATTGGCCTCTATATACCTCTCCGAAGTATCTAATTTGCTAATTGAATCAATAATGCTCTCAAAAGCTTTGCCTTCCCTAAAAGTACCTCAAAAACCAAGAATTTTCCACGGACGTCTGTTGGTCGGAATTGCAAGCAGCAACAAAAGAAATGAGTTGTGTGAATGGGCAAATGGTCGAACAAACGCGATATGCGCTGCTAGCAAGGTTGTTAATTTTATAAAATTAAGAACCTTACTCTCCTTGGAATAAAGACTATAGTAATAAATTTAACCAGGTGCTTGATCCCGCTTTGATGCTCTCGTGGACTATGATGGAGTTTCGTTATTTGAATCTGTCAACGTAATTTTCACCAACTTCCAATAAATTGAAACTTTGTATGTATATGTAGCTTGGATGACAATACTATAATTTGGTATCTTGGAGTTGATCTGATGCTGGAGCCAGGAAGTGGCTAGTGGAACTCTTTAGTGGCTACTAGTAAACCCTTCGAGTTTGGGCTCATATGATGATTATATGTCTACCAAATTTCAACTTAATCGGCTGTGAGAGACGGACAGACAGACACATAAGTGATCCTATCAGGGTTCCGTTTTACCCTTTTGAAGCACGGAACCCTCATAAAGCTAAATACTGAAATATTTATATGAATAATTATTAATTCCGGGCACTAATCCAGACTCCGGGCTGCTACTGAGAAATTCCAGATAGAAAAACCCAATAACACTTTGCCCGATAACATTATAATAACATTTCTTTTTATATAAAATATATAATCAGCCTATAATGTTCCCACTGCCGAGACGCAGTCCTCCTCTCTTTGAGAGAGATAACCAATGTAAATTTTCTATGATAGGGGGTTCAGAATCAAGTACTGAATCCATGGTAGCAGTTTGCGCACTTACTCTGTGTATGAGCTTTTAATTACCTGTTCAATATCATTGGCGTCTCCTTCCTTTATGAGGTCCGCTTCCATCTGTTCCTCTGTAATGTCCTCCTCGGTATTCTCCTACAATATCAACAATATTATCAGTTTGTTTTACTTTTCAACCATTTTATTACATTCGGCTCTAGTTCAGATGGTCGCACGTTCAATTTGTAGTGTAATTGAGTAACCCCTGAATTCAGAAGGACACTTAACATTAAGGTGATCTTACAATTTACCATGACTATGTCAGTAACAGCGTGGGACTTAAAATTGAGCTGCGTTTGAGAATTCAGAGGCTAGTTTCGTAATGTTGAGAAATGTAAAAGCATGAGTGCGTTTAATCGTGTAGTGAACGGAGCTTAATGTTAATTGTAAGCTTGACACACCACAGACCAGCATTGTATTTTTTTAATAAATGACGAATAATTGACTTTGCCTCCTATAATTTTCCATATTTTTTTAAAGTTTACATGTTTTTGCAAATAATTAAAAAAAAAAACATGTTAGGTGTTGTAAAAAACAACAAATACCACTTCCAATGTGGCTTCCCCGTCCGCATTCGTCTTTCTTGCCGTATCCGTCCTTACCCAAAGTATTTACGGCTGAGGTCACGACAGACTATTCTCTAATTAACTTAGTAATTGTACACACAACCATCTGAACCGAGGCTTGTTCTAATAACAGCACAATTAAAGAAACAATGATAACGGTAAAAGTATAAAATATCAATAGGTACATTACAGTATTCCAGGTATCTGTGGCCTGTAAGAAATTGAAATATCAAATGCCACCGATAGAAATTAGATGTGATGCTAGTCGTTTTTATTACAAGTGCGAAGCAAAGCTCTTTAAAGAGTGCTTTGAAAAAAAAATACAAATTATAAAGGCTAAATAAGTTAGATACATTTTTATATTGAAATAATAATTATAACGTTTTAATGTTTACTGTAAATTACCCGTTTCAATCTCCATATAACGTCGTACACATGCATAAACTGAAGCCTTTTTCCCATGGGGGTAGGCAGAAATTAACTTCGTGCATTTTTGCAAATGAGATGGCCACAAATTCCTACCTAAATTTATATTTATTGGTGCTGTTTTAGAGAAATTATTTGAAAAATATTAACAATTAATCCACCCATTTACCATTTCGGTTAGGTTACGTTTTCAAAGTTCATATACAGGTTAACTTTAAGGTGAGTGTGATCGATTTTCTTTCTCAAAGAAACTCTTTAGCAAATTATACAAGCTTACCTAAGTTCACAGTGATCTTCTACAATAGTATTAACTTTACCTGTTTCATAGCTTTGTCGTTATGATTCTTTGAGGACTCTCCGTTAGCATTTGCAGCTGCGTTGGCGGCTACTTCACGTGTCACGCGATCCACCTGTAAAAAGGGATATTTATTTAAGTATTTTGAATGAATGAAATGCACCGACCCCAGCGTGGTTAAACCATACTCGATTGCTCGAATGAACCCAAGGATTCACACTAGTCCCTGGAGCCTCATGTTGCATGGGACCAAAGAGTAAAGAAAGAAAGAAAGATAAATATTTTATTTGGGACACGCACAAGAAATACAAAAGTAAAAAAGGAGCATTTAAAACTAAACTTCGAATAAACAAAAAACAGCAAAGAAAATCAATAAAAAACGACTGGTGCGACGCCAAAAAGGCTCCTCATCTCAGCATAATGCTGCGATATTTAACAAATAAATCTCCGCAGCGCTGGTATTCTGACAGGGCCCGCTGTGATGCCACGGACACATCTACGGACACATATAAATCCCACCAGGGGAATAAAAATTAAATAAAAAGGCAATTTATAATGAATAAAATACATAAATAAATAAAAACCGAAAATACAGAAATAAATAAAAACCGTAACTATGTAGATGTACAGTAAATATTACGATTGACTCCGACGCTCGAACTTCACTAGTCCATGCCATAAACTAGACCTAATGGCGCAGTAATGGTTAGGAAGACGTGCCATTAGGATAGGAAGGATTATTAGAGCCGTACCGGATTTGCATCCTGGATATTTTTTTTTCTAGATTGCGTTTTAGGAGAAAAAATCATATGACACCAGTGTCTGCAAATCCCATATACCCCGTAACCCGACAATTCAAGGTTAGACATTTTTGTCAGACTTTCGGTGTCCCGTAACTACCGTCATCAATTTTCAATAACAACCGGGGCCGGGGCCACTTTAGGCCTCCGAAAACACAGAACGTTTTCGGAGGCCTGAAGTGTTCAAAATGATAACGAAATCTACAGATCGGTCAGTGGGAACATTTGAACGGCTTTACTTCTAAAGTCGAATTATTATTATTTTTTCTTGATATAGACAATTGTTTTTTACCCCTTTTTTTTTTGGGTGGGAAATCATCAAATATCTTCTCCCGCTCTGGGCGGAGCGGGAGGGTGTGTCAGACTCTTACTGACTAAAACCCACCCTTATTCCTTCCGTTGCCTGTGTTGCCAGGGGCATCGGTTTCCCTCAACCGTCCCGCCTTCTCCTTCGCGAGCATTACTGCTTCGCAGAAGGAGGTGACGGCTGCCCATGCCCTCTCGCTCCGTACCATGGCCTGAACCAGGGCCGGACGCGAGAAGTCTCTGCCGCTGATCGCCTCCACGAGGACACGGCGGTGCCCAAGCCGGGCAGACCTCCACCGTGTCCTCCGGGCGATCCACACAGTGGTGATACCCGGGCGTTTCCTCCCGCCTTATCCGACACAGGAACCTCTCGAAGCTGCCGTGTCCGGTGAGGACCTGCGTCGTAAGGTGAGGACGCCGTGGCACCTCTCCAGCCACTTCTCAAAGAGGGGACTTATCGCCGCAATCGTGGCGTGCCCAGCACTGGGTTGCGACAACCATACTTTC
Source organism: Atethmia centrago (assembly GCA_905333075.3). Lineage (NCBI taxonomy): Eukaryota > Metazoa > Arthropoda > Insecta > Lepidoptera > Noctuidae > Atethmia > Atethmia centrago. Next base: position 7,430,443 of record HG995384.1, read on the forward strand.
CATGACGCCATGAGATCCCGCCGGAGCTCCGTCCGCTGTGCCGCGATTTCTCGCGGCAGCGGACTTACGCCCCGGCGTTTCACCTCCTCGCGCCACTCCCATACGTGCGCGAGGACTTTTGCCTCCAGATCCCATGGCGGCAATCCGGCAAGGAGGCTCGCTGCCTGATTTTTACCCCTTGTGTCCATTGTTAGTTGACTAAGTCTTAGCATGTAACTAGTATATAACCTGTGTCTATGTATATTTTTGGATCAATACATTTTATTATTATTATGTCCTTACATATCTTGCGACCATGGGGTCCTGGACCTTTGGAAGGCGTACGAGGGGCCGAAGCCAACTCGCAGAGGCCCCTTGGACAATTGTAATGGAATGAGGCACCAACCGACGATTATCCCTGTATTAGGCTATGGGTTTGGGAGGCTATAGTGGATCGGTTTCCTAAGACTATAGAAAGGCTATGGCCCCTTATTATTATTATTATTATTATCTTTTATTCCATTATTTACACAATATAATTGTATTTTTAAATATTAGAATATACAAAAATATATAAAAACATTTAAAAATATAAAAAAATGGTAGCCCACCGGTATCGGGAACAGGGTCCAAGTTACCGGCGGTCAGGGCTCCAGAGAGAGGAACCTCCTAACAATGCGAGCCGTGTCCAGAAGTACAGCTTTCTGAATCAAGCCCTTAATCCAGCCGTCCAACGTGAGCCTCCTTAGGTGTTGGTCGAGGCTCTTGGCAATTAAGCCATTGGCTGATACGACTATCGGCACAATGATTGCTGGAATCTGTTTATCTTTCTCGGCTTTCACGAGATTCCCGTCATGAGGGACTGTTATGTCAACAATCATTGCGCGCCGCTCTGTTCGATCCACCACCACTATATCAGGCTTATTGGCAACAATAGTCCTGTCAGTGATGATGGATCGATCCCAGTACAATGTGATATTTCCATTGTCGAGAACTGGGTCGGGCACATACCTGTAGTACGGCGGATAATCCTGGCTACAAGGTTGTGTCTATGCAAATACTCTTCGTTAGCTAGACGAGAACACCCGGAGATAATGTGTCGGATTAATTCTCCCGGACGGTGGCATGCCCGACACACGTCAACCGTGCCGTCCTTCACAATAAATCTCCGGTAATTCTTCGTCATGATAACTTCGTCCATAATTGTACAGACAAAACCTTCGGTTTCCCCAGAGGTCACCGAAACGTAGCCAGGCTGCGGACGCTTGGAAATCTACATCGGGTTCATGTAGGGCCCGGAAAAAGCGTCCGTGAAGCTCCTTACTCTGCCATACCTCCCTGCGATCGTTAGTGTCAAGCACTACAAGCTTGCGCCAGTTCACTTTAGCCAAGGAGAGTGGGGTGAGGCCCTTGTCCACCGCGACCACATCTCGATGCATCCCCACTTCGGTTTCTAGGAAATATTCCCTGAGACTCCATACCTCGCGATTGTGGAGGGTCTTAGCGTTTAAAAAGCCTCGGCCTCCACACTTTCGCGGGATATACAGTCTCATTACCGATGACCGTGGGTGATGCATTCGATATGCAGTCAGCAGCGTACGGACCCACCCGCCTATCCAGGGCGTCGAGTTCGGTCTGAGTCCATTTGAGTATGCCGAAAGAGTACATCAAACGGGCATGACCCAACCGTTGAAGGCGCGCACCTTAAAGACTATTAAATACTTTCTTCAGGCGGTCAAAAAAGCGCTCCTTCAACGATTGCTTCATGTCAGTAACATTGATGCCCAACGCTTCCGACATACCCAAATACTTGTAGGTTTCGGATGCGGAGAGGGTTCTAAGGTTTATGGAATCCGAGAGTTGGATTCCCACAGATTCCACAATCTCCCCTCGCTTTACATGCATGACCGCACATTTATCCACCCCAAATTCCATACTGATGGCGCTACTGAAAGTTTCATTTATTTTCAGTAGCTTCATCAGTTGCAAATTATTGGAGGCAAAGAGTTTTAGGTCATCCATGTAGAGGAGGTGAGATATAACCTGACCACCTCTCCTCAACCGCTAGCCTAGACCTGAATCCTCCAGCAGTGTGCTTAGAGGATTCAAGGCTAAGCAGAACCAAAGCGGACTCAAACTGTCGCCCTGAAATATGCCTCGCTCGATCCTTATCGGTTCGCTATTCCTTTGGATACATCCTGGATAGCGAAGGAGCGTTCTCCATGGCCCATACACGACATCAGGAAGGTGCGCAGAGTTGCATCTACTTTATACAACTCCAGCACCCTCATGAGCCATGTATGCGGCACCGAGTCATAGGCCTTCTTATAATCTATCCAACATGTCGACAGATCCTTTCGGGAACGACGAACCTGTTGGTTAATGGTCATATCAATGAGGAGTAACTCCTTAGTACCGCGGGACCCGTTCCTACATCCATTTTGAGAGGCAGACATGATGGAGTTGTTGTCTATATGCTTGTTAATTTTAGCTCTCAAAATAGATGTAAGAACTTTATAGACCGTCGGTAAACACGTGATCGGCCTATAATTTTTGGGTTCCGCGGTGCTACCTGATTTATGGAGCAGGTGGGTAACTCCTGTCGTTAGGAATTGGAGTAGCGATCCAGACTCCAAGGCAGTCTGGTACTGAGCTGCCAAGCGAGCGTGCGACCTTAAAAACCATTTGATCCAGAAGTTGTGCATTCCGTCCGGCCCTGGGGACTTCCAGTTAGGTAACGGACGGACTGCACGAGCTACATCTTGGGGGCAGATGGTAATAGCCCCATTTCTGGTATTGGATCGCAGGCTCGCTCAACTTCCTGAGCCCAATCACCTTCGGTGTCTGACAGGCACCGACCAGATACTGCGCCAGAAAGAACACATGACATCATCATCCGGCAGGCGCGTGCCAGTCACACCTTGGTCCGGTCGCCCCCAACCCCTATAAACCCACCTTTCATCGCTCTGGAAGGTACGATTCTGAGTGTATCGTTCTACTCGCCGCTTATACCTACGAATGCGCATCACTCTTAGGCGAGTATTGAACCCTCCCTGAAGCAGATTAGTTTGCCAATGAGCGCTCTGGCCCCACCAATATGGCGTTCAATTCTGCACTGCCAAGCTGGTACGGTTGGTTTCGGTCGTGTAGCTCTAGAGTCTTTAGCGATTTTCACGTGAGCTACACGACATACCGCTACAGCCGCGCAGTACAGAATCGAATGAGTATCAGTGAGGTCTTCGCAGTCATCAAAATAATTTGACAACTGCGAATCCAGAGCTGCCACCAGCGCCCTATTTTTCTTATGCATGGGCAAACGAGGTAAGCGTGGTCTAAGTTCGGGTGACATAAACCGATATTCCCGAATCGCATCCCCCAAAGCACTCCTCAATTCCTCATTGCACTGGGTACTTACGTTTGTAGCCCTGTCATCACTTCCTTCGTCAGCTTGATTTGGATTGAAGTGAGGTGAAATTACAACAGTCTGCGACGGGGGGTTGATGACATGACTACTCTGCATTTCCCTTCGCAGGCGATCAAGTACAGTGTCATCTAACATATGATTACGCTGGATGACCCGCACCTGATCCGACAATCGTTGTGCCGAAACGTTGACAGCTGGCTCAAGCACCTGAAAAAGAGAGAGCATCCGAACACGGTACGCAGTCAGATTGTTTCCCCCCTCTGTAGCCCCATAGTATGAGCGCATGACGTTCTCATTGATGGATCGTGTCCATCGCATGCGCTGCACACTTCCGCCGGGAGCTGGGACCCTATCAGAGGCCGGTGGGCCTCGAGATCCTAAGCCATCCGGCGGCCGGTGTCCTCCCCGTCGACGAACAGGTGGTGGCGTCGTGGGCGGAGAGAAATACTCGTCGCTCAAGCTCGACGCAACTGCCGCGGTCGGTGTCGTCACAGCACTCACAGTGGGGCTGGGTGACGGCGGCGGCGAGGCGGAGCTGAGCGAAGAGTCCTCCGATTCGGCAGTTTTTGAACTTAATTTTATAACATTTTGATGTTATAGTATGGTGTCTTTTTAATTTTTTTCGTGGTTTTCCGTTCTTGGTTATTATATAAATTGAAAAACTATTGTAAAATGCGTCAAAATTAATATCTGTATTAAATTTTGGAAAACGAGATATTATTATTTTTATTATTATTATTAATTCACTGGAGTAATTTTACATATATGCTAGCTGTCACTTTGTGTAATGAATGGGTTATATTTATTGTAATGGTGATTGTTCAGTTTAAGTCGCTGACAAGAGACAAACGACCAAAATAGGCTTTTCTTAAGATAAAAAATTGCCAAGTCTGTTCAGTTTGTGGTAGCGGAAAAAATATATGTTAATTTTGAACATATTTCTCAGAACTTGGTTGTTACCAAAACACGTTTTGAAAAAAAAAAAAAATCTCGATACAAACTAACGTTAAACTCACCTCCTACCCTGAGTTTCAATCCAAAATATCTGTATTAAATATCAACATATATTACGTTTTTAATTAATAACAAGAACGTCTTATTTGAACGCAGAACTTGGTTGTTATTTATTTTCGATTAACTCAATAGGGTATTTTACTATATACGAGAAAAAATCTATAGATATAATATTGAGATAGTTTAGGCAAAAAGAAGTCGGAAAATGTTACTTTTAGTGCATAAAATAACAAAAGAAATTTTAAAATTCAATTCAACGTTTTCAGTTTTTCTAATCTGTTAAAAAACACCATGAAATAGTAGCCAACTGTCAACTGATAGTTAGTTAATAGATCAGCGCATTTGTTTACATAGCCAAGTGACGTCATTACCACAGAGCAACATGGCGTCCACTGCGTCCAGCGTTTTCGTCAAACTACGCGCGAAATTTGAAAATGTAAAATTTAAATGCATTTTTATGGCACGAACTTAACGATTGAATTAAAATTTTCAGATTTTTTTTGGGGCATATTAGCACTATAGAATTTAATTAAGACACTTTTCAAATATGGGTGTAAGACCCTATTTTGAGTAAATAGATAGTTGCTTCATATTTTGCAATATATTACAAGCGTTGTGTCATCGCGCTTCTCTTTCTTTTCTATGCAGTCAGACAGTGACCGCGGTTTTGGTGTTGTCAGCGTCTTAATCGATTTAAATAAGTATAAAAGTCTAGAATACAATAAATATTACCATTTTATTACACGAAGTGACAGCTAGCACATGTCAGATTGCTCCAGTGGATTAATAATACAATTTTACGCAAATGTTGATCTCTTTTGGACTTTTTACTTAAAAATTGATTAATTATAGACGTCGTTGACGGGTCACAATTTATAATATGAGTAGGTTCTAAGTATGTTTCAGGGTTTCTAAGTCCCCGTAGCCCCGCACGCACCGCAATGATTTCGTCGCACTGCGAATATTTCGCCCTTTCTTGTGCCGCACTAACACTGAGCGGTACCGCTACGGCGCCGTAATGCGTACCCCCATCCCCGACTACTCTCGCAGGTAGCAGGTCCGGTGAACGTGCGGGGCGACGCCAGAGCGCACCGTGTGGCACGCCATGGATACTTGAAAGTGACGCCGCAGCGAAACCGTTCCGGCGCCTCGCCGGCCCTAGCGTCTACGCTTAATACATTGAACGTGATTGCACAGACAGTTATCTTACATACACAGCCTACTCACCATAGCCATCAAGTAGTCCGGCAGTCGCCCTATGGGGTTGTTGGTGTGCACGAAGAAGTGCGGCGAGCGGCGCGCCAGCAGGCGCAGCGCGCGCCAGCCCCAGCCGCCGTGCGCCGTGCGCCGCGCCGGCGAGCCCGCGGGGCACACCATGTACGACTCTGGCGACAGAATGATACAAATACTTTAAGGGGCTCAAAAGAGGCAAATTACCGAAATAGGCATCTTAAGAAAAAAAGAACTGCCAAATCTGTATATTTTCTGGTAGCGGAAAAAACTGCCAAATCTGTATCCTTAAACCAGTTGTAAACAGTGGCACGAGATGGGGCTTCATCGTGAATGTCCAATCGAAGTCTATCATAACTTTCTTGTTGACTTAAATGACATCGAAAGTCATAAAAAATCATTGTACGAACATTTTCTCGCGTTAAATTCATGCTGACGTGACACAGACATTTTTCAATTTGCCGCCAAATCGTAAACAAATGACAATGATGAATAAAATACATACCTACACAATAATATTGGCAGAGTTCCATTTTCAAAATTTGAACTCTGTTTTTTTATTATATCGCTTACAAGTGGCCAGTTCTAAAAACTTTCAGTGTCGCACTCGTATCAACGTACGTTACGTATTTAAATTAATAACAAGAACGTCTTATTTGAATGCAGAACTTGGTTGTTTTTTATTTTGAATTACTCAACTCAATTTTGAGTAAATAGATAATTGCTTCATATTTTGCAATAAATTACAAGCGTTCTGTCATCGCGCTCCTCTTTGTTTTCTATGCAGTCTGACAGTGACCGCGGTTTAGGTGTTGTCAGCGTCTTATTCAATATCCTATTTATACGGGATCTAAAAAGACCCAACTTGCCGTTTCTGTACATCAAACTATGTAAGGCGCCATCTCCACAGACGAGAGAATCGCGGCGAGTCACGCTGTGCCCTCAAATTATCGCTGCGATATCGCCGTGTGGAGATTGTTTCTTAACCCCTTATTCATAAAACTCAACATGCCTATTTATTTTAGTTAAAATAGGTTTTGTCACTTTCTAACAAACACAAATGACAAAGGGATAGTAAGGACAAACGAACGTTAGCAGCATTTTTTAAACTAAAATAAGTTTGTTCGTTTATGAATTAGATAATGACCCTTTAGTCCAGATAAAATAGCTGAAAAAAAGTGCTGAGTTTGCATTAATTCCCAACAAGCTGAATTTTGGACGAAATCTTGAATAAGTTAATACAAATACTATCAAAAGTAGTCAAAAGTCCCCATCGATCCCGCTTGTGCGTTGTTTTTATCCGAGGTCAAAGGTCACATTTTTTTTTGTTTTTTCGCATATATCTCTGAAACGATGAAAGCTACTAGAAAAATGAATGAGAGAAAGTACAATTCTCTACAAAAAACATATTAATACTTTTTTCCCTGTGAGCTATGTATATTTTGTCTGGACTACTTAGGGCCTTTTTATTGTCATGGGTGTTTGCGCCCGCGTGCAGGCCAGGCACGCATGCGTGCTGCCCGCAACCTATCACATGATTACATGATCTGACCAAGATTATGTCTGGACTTTAAAGGAGAATGCTACCTCTGAGTTTGTTTCGGCCTTTCTTCTCAGAGTAGTCAGATAGGAAACGCCGAGCTCATCTAGTTTTTTTTCTTCTAAATATGATTGACGTGTAAAAGTGTTTGTACAAACCTACATACAGAAAATAATATCATTTCATCATCATTTCTGAAATGAAATCGTCTGAATGTATCGTATCATACATGTTTTTATTGTCATGCGCGCTACACGCACGCGGCACACGGGGGGATCGCGGGTGGCTCGCACGGATGCGTGCCGCCCGTGTGCGTGTGGCGAACCTTGACAGTCAGTGTTGTTTTTACTGTCAAGCGGGTCGCACGCACGTTGTACGATCATTTTGATATTTTTACATTCATTTTGACACGAGTTCTCTTCCTGGCAACACGCACAATACTGTGGCGGCGTGACGAAAATAATCTGTTGTGCGTGCGGCCCGCAACAAGCATGCGTGCTTGGCCTGCACGCGGGCGCAAACAGGCATGACAATAAAAAGGCCCCTAGAGTTTCTATTGAATTTGAATTTGATACCTCGCCCGTGGAGGTGGCGCTTAATATTAGACAAAAAAAGTTTGCTGGGACACGTTATATTTATTGTAATGGTGTTTGCTTAGTTTAAGTCGCTGACAAGAGGCTTGTCTTAAGAAAAAAAATTGCCAAGTCTGTTCAGTTTGTGGTAGCGGAAAAAATATATGTTAATTTTGAACATATTTCTCAGAAGTTGGTTGTTACCAAAACACGTTTTGAAAAAATAAAGAATCTCGATACAAACTAACGTTAAACTCACCTACCCTGAGTTTCAATCCAAAATATCTGTATTAAATATCAACATATATTACGTTTTTAATTAATAACAAGAACGTCTTATTTGAACGCAGAACTTGGTTGTTTTTTATTTTCGATTAACTCAATAGGGTATTTTACTATATACGAGAAAAATCTATAAATATATTATTGAGATAGGTAGTTTAGGCAAAAAGGAGTCGGAAAATGTTAGTTTTAGTTCATAAAATAACAATATAAATTTTAAAATTCAATTCAACGTTTTCAGTTTTTCTAATCTGTTAAAAAACACCATGAAATAGTAGCCGCCATGTTATTACGCCATACGACTATGTTAACAAAAACGTGGCAATTATCATACAAAGATCAGCGCATTTGTTTTCATAGCCCAGTGACGTCATGACCACAGGGCAACATGGCGTCCACTGCGTCCAGCGTTTTCGTCAACATTTGAAAATGTAAAATTTTAAATTAATTTTTATGGCACTTATCGATTGAATAAAAAAATTGTGTTTTTTTTGGGGGCATATTAGCACTATAGAATTTAATTAAAACACATTGCAAAAATGGGTGTAAGACCCTATTGCAATTTAAACGCAAAACATTATGCTTATACAGGTTGAAATTGAAAACTTGCGACAAACTGAAATGGGACATTGTATACATCATTATTAACAACTTTTACTAAGGGACCAAAGCTGTAATCCCAAAAAAAAAATCTGCTTTTCCTACATTTTGATGAGGTATTGCGAACATAAATGTAGGGGACAGCAGTTTTTTTTTTTGGGATTGTAGCTTTGGTCCCTTAGTAAAAGTTGTTCATAATGATGAGTACAATCTCCCATTTCGATTTGTCGCATGTTTTCAATGTCACCCTGTAGGTGCATGCAACAGCACAGGAGTTTTGGAATACTTAAGGTTAAGCTATAACATTTAAAACTTGTTTTCGTGAAAGAAATATAAAAACAATATATTTGAAACTACAGTTTTCAATATCTCCGTAACAAAATTATCACAATGGCAGGGAGGATATGTGACTATCGGATTCGTTAAGCGTCTTTTTACTCTCGTTATTAAATTACGAAAGTGCGATTTTTGGTTTCTCTCTTTTAGGGAGCAACATGACTCTGCCTAGCCTTTTCCATTTTGTTGCGGTCGGCTTCCAGTCTACATGGAGCGACTGCCTATCTGACCTCCACAACCCATTTACTGGGTAACACGATACCCCTTGGTAAGCAGTCGCTCCATGTATAATACTGGTATTCAGCTGCATCCGGTTGAACTGGTAGCTGACCCTAACTATTAGGAAAAGGCTAGGCAGGTGATGACATGGAGCGACTGCCTCGACAACCCAGTAGCTAGGTAATACAATACCCCTTGGTAAGACTGGTTGTCAGACTTTCGGGCTTCTGACGAACCGTAATGGAGCAACAGATCGGTGTTATTTTTTATCTTGGAAAAATGCTTGGTTCCTTTGGAAAGACCACGGGAGCGACACCACGAAGAAAAGCACATGCATCGTATCATACGTGGGGTCTTTTTTTTTTTTTGGGTGGGAAATCATCAAATAACTTCTCCCGCTCTGGGCGGAGCGGGAGGGCGTGTCAGACTCTTACTGACTAAAACCCACCTGTATTCCCTCTGTTGCCTGTGTTGCGGGGGCCTCGGTGACCCATAAGTACCTTCCCGCGACCCCGGCAGGCATCGGCCCTAAAGGATCCCTACACTTGTGCTGACGACATCTCTTTGAGGCGCGCGTGGAATACAACGCGCCATCGACCCGGGCCTGGTCCTTACCGAACGGTGAGCTACCCATTGCTCACCGTCCGATACGTGGGGTCTGAGGTTTCATAGTTTTGTGGGAAAAAGGCTACGTTTATTTTGTTAATTTTAATAAATAATATAACATTTATATAAAAGCTTACTTTCAAGAGGCCAAGAAGTCACGTGTTATTGGCTATAAGTACGTACCCAGTGAAGGCATGAAGTTCCTGTCTTTATTGCGACACGCTGCAAGATTGTCAGGACACAAGTTCCATAGCTTCGTTAGTTCATTGCTGAAAAATAAAGGTACAAATGAAAATGTGTTTTATTAGGTAGACATAAGATTCAAAGTAATGTTATAATAAAACCGGACAAGTGCGAGTTGAACTCGCGTGGTGAGGGTTCCGTACGATGAATATGTTATCTACCATGTTTTTAATCTCAAGAACAAACTTAACATTGTAGTTGAAACACATATGCTCCCATACATTCCAACTGCTAATGTATGTATAATGTATTGAGAGATTTACCATGTTATTTTAACACCATATACTTCTTATAAGTTTTCCAGTAATCTACGGTACAGTTAGCAAAACTTTTTTTTCTTCTAATTTGTTCCCCAAAAGTGAGCCTCATATTAAAAAATCATTCAGTTACGATACACGTCCGTGTTTGGATCACAGAAATTAGTATGTGACAGATGGCCAGACAGACAGACAAGTGATCATATAAGGGTTTCGTTTTATCTTTTTGAGATACGGATCCCTAAAAAGACTATTAAAAAAAATACTTCATGCTTTGGCATTACACACTTAAATAACAATAATATAAAAATACATAAAATCTAACGGAGGATGTGCAATCTTGAAAAAATGGTAGTCTATCTTTTATTCCAGTTTTTCAAATATCCAAAAAAATATACTTACTTCCCCATGTAGGACTTGTTTTGTCCTTCATACTCTTTGATAATGTCACCCACGGGGCGGCGACGTTTTCGAGACTTTTTCACTTCGTCTGTGGATTCTACCTGCACTGGAGGCTTGGGCTTCTGAAATTCTACGGAACAGAAAAGGTACTATAAAAACCAGACAATTTTATTACAGGTTTTTTCAAGAAAACGATTATTGCCCAAACTAAAAACTCAGTTTAGCAAAGGAATTGATGGTTCTAAATGATTGCAGAATTTCAACTAGGCATTGAAGCAAGTTATGCAGTGGTAACGTCAGATTTCCTTCTTTCTGTAGGCACCACTGTGAGACTGTGTTGCATTGTTCCCCCATTTATATGGCTTCTGATTCAGGGAACAAACAAGCATTTCAGGGTGTCTGGTAAAGAAAGGATAACTTTGAAATAGCATACAATAGAACTTATAGCCGTTTTAAAAAAAATACCAAAAAATATATATACCAAGTAGTACCTAAGATACCATTTTTTTTAATACTATGCAACTTCTAGTCACATTATTTACTGCCTCTCTCTCTGGTTGTGGTGAAGAAGAATGTAAAATAGAATTTAAAAAAAATGACAACTTTTCAAAAAATCTTATGTTCTAATTGGGATATTTGTTATTATTATATGCTATTTCAAGGTTATACATTCTATACCGGACATCCTGTATATGCTTGTTTCTTCTCTGTATCAGAAGGCTTTGCTTTACAATGAGATAATTACTGGCTAATATTGAATACACAATTGGCAGAATAGAACCATCTTTAAAAAAGTTGTATTAACTAGTCTATAAAATATCTGTTACTAGCTGTTGCCCGCGACTTCATCTGCAATCCAAGATGAAAAGTAGCCTATATCCTAACCCAGATCATGGTCTACCCATGTGCCAAATTTCATCTAAATCTGTTCAGCCGTATTAGCGTGAAGCTATTAGTTAAGGGCTGTGGTGATAAGGTGCGTGTGTGTGTGTGTGTGTGGAATATATTCTGATTGTTTTATTTTATATCTGAATAGCTGCGCCCTGCAATATCCTTTGACCTAATCCAGGTCATTGTTTACCCATGTGCCAAATTTAATCTAAATCTGTTCAGCTATATTAGCGTGAAAGCATAACAAACTCATTTTCGCATTTATAATATTAAGTTAGGATTTTACCTGGACATCCATCATTCTTCCAGCTGTTCCAGTGTTCTTCTCTCTTTAGTATATGCTTAACGCATTCCGCAAACTGCTTTCCATGTGGTGGAGTTTCACCCAGCAACTTGAACACAAGAGATGTAGTCTCTTTCACCCAATCTATTTGGTCTGACTTCAGCTCTTGAAGGTCCCTGAAGAAAGATGATATTAAAATGACTAATAAACTGTATTGGTTAAAATAGAATTTGACTTTTTAAGACATCAATTTGTCTTAAAAATTTAAATTCTGGTTTCAGATCGAACACAGTCTGAACTTATTGCATGTAGAATATTTTGTAATAGAAACATTGATATCCCTGGTACAGCTCTATAAGTACAATACTCCCTGGGCAGGCAGGTACACTCTTCCACATTGTTGTCCAGCTAATATTATTATCACAGTAAGAACTATTAAGTAAGAACTATTAGTAAGAAGAATAGATTCAAGAACAATCATAACATTATCATACATACATTTTAAACTTCACAGTTGAAGTAAGATACTGGAACAATATCAGGAACTGTACGAGAACACATCTTCTAAAGTTAGAGTCTGACAATTGAAGTTCCAACAACTTCTGATTGGTCAGGAACTTTGCGAAGTAGTGTGGCTCGCTGCTTTCGGAGTCTTTCATCTCAACATCGATAGGTAGTGTTTTGACAGGCTTCAGCAAGTTTAGCTTAGATTTCTGTAGTTCTATTGTTTCTAGCTTATAGGATGAGAATGCTGATAGGACACTGCCTGAATGCTATAAAAGAAGTTATCATTTTTTATTTCTGTGTTGCATTTTAGATATTGATGTCATTGAAATTGGAAAAGTAAGGATTTATACCATTTGTTTTTTCTTATTTGTCACAAGTATGTTTTAATTATAAGTATGCATGACCAAAATGTTTTGCTTAATTTTTTTTGTTAGTTGCGTGTGCTAGCTGGCATATGGCAAGTAATGGAATTCAATTTAATATTTTGTGTTGGGTAATGTAAATTATTTTGCATACTATTGTATAGAATCAAGTTTTTCTAACTAAACAGACAAGTGTGCAGCTGGGGAGTTTGTTGCGCCACTTCTTCCCAGCTAAAGCACTAGGAAGTGGTGAAGGGCAGGCATTTTCCTGTCTTATGTAATTTTGACATTCAAAAAGTGCTGATTCTAAGCCTAGTTTGAATAAATGACTTTTGATGTGATAATACAAGAGAAAATACTTACAACAACAAAAGTCATCCACTGTAATTTATTATAGCAATTATTTGGATTCCTGAAAAAGTCTTGCAGACTCCAAAACCTGCAGTACAAGTTATAATCTATATTTAGTTTACTCTTTTCATTATTGTCAACCACCATTTCTTCATCCAATGAATCTTTTAGTGTACTTGAGTTATCACCACCAAACTCTGTTACATTCTCCAGATTAAACTCAGAGACAATATTCAGTCCAGACCTTTCAGAAAATGGAAAGAACTTTGCAAGAAACAGTAAGATTCTACCACAGAATACTGTGTTTTGGGATCTTGACAGCCTCCTGAGCAGATCATTACACGTTCTGAGCAAATTGTTCTTACAAGCTACGAAGAACAACTCTTCCTTCCAAATATTGACGCCGTTTTCCACGTAAGAGAACATTTTTTCACATTTGTTTAGTGTTAGAGCGTCGAAAATGTCTCCGAGGAGCACGACCGGCATTGTAGGAGTCACCATGTGTCGTCTACATGACTCTATGCAGAAGGAAACGAAGTTCTCCAACGTGTCTGGGTCTTCAATTAGTAGTTCTAAGAGTTTATCCCTGAACGCTTGGTCCATCGCCGCTTTCCTGTCGGTCTCATTCGTATTCTTTGTAAATGAATCGAGCAAGTCGATATTGTTGGTTGCAAAGGCTTTAGACAGTACATCCTGTAAGAGTGCATAATTTTCATGAGCTAAAATGACATATTTACTTGAAATTCAATGATTTGATTAGCATGAGAGGTTAGAAATGTACCTTGTATTTATTCCGCAGGTCTTCAAATCCTGATTTACCGGTCATCTTGGCAAGATTTTTCATTGCCTATTTTATGAGTAGATCGTTTCATTCAAGTTATCATTTGTGAATTGTGATATAAATTCGGGCTTTAAGAAATAAATAGAGTTTGTTGAAATCAGCAATAAAGCAAGCACAGAACACATATACCAAAGCAAGCGATCATTCGATCAATAGTGTTGCGCACCGCAGTGCGCTGCAGTGCTGCCAACCGCATCCTAGACTCTCTCAGATAATTCTTTAAAGAAATAAATAAAAGTAGTGAAGTATGTGTTTGTAATTTCAGCTTTACACTGAATGCGTGAATGTCTAAACGGTACTCATAGCAAAAAACATTTTTTAAAATTTTTGTCTGTCTGTTTGTTTGTTCCGGCTAATCTCCAAAACGGCTGGACCGATTTTGACGTGACGTTCACTGGCAGATAGCTGATATTATACGGAATAACTTAGGCGCACATGAGCGAAGCCGCGGGCAGTAGTGTATCATTTTATTGATTTTCTTAAAATGGTTATTTGTTGCATCGAATCAGAAACAACGTGCAAAGTACCTTTTATTTATTGTAGTCGTAGATAGTTTATTTCTAAGTTTCGTTTCATAACATTAAAATTGTAGTTTTGGAGGCCTACACTAATAACTGGGAAGATTTCCAAAAAACTGTAAATCTACAGCTAAGCAAAACTGTACGGTTTGCCTATAGTTGCTGCAGCTCGGAGGTGTGGGTGGGAGGTCCATCGTCGCCTCATAGCATTTATAGGTTAAGTGATCTAAGATCATCGCACGTCACAACACATCTCGACATAATCGACTATCGACAACTCGAGTTCCAATCGATTAATTGTATTATCCTATAAATTGTATAAAAAAAGCTTCTCTGAAGCTTGAAAAAGCTTATTTTTTCTGGCTTGCGAATGCAGTAAAGAACTTTATATTTACATATAAATCATAAATATATTTATTGAAAATAATTAACTTATAACAGAACATAAAAAGAAATCGATTTCGCATGAACTTACATACATTCTAACTATTGTACATCTCTTAATTTTTCCCGCCTTATTGGATCTAATGCTTTTACGCAATCGAAATATTTCGTTGCTATTGGCTCAATGTTGGCTAGCACAACCAATAGCCAATCGTAGATCGAGTTCAACGTACGGAAGTGCAGCTGATAGCTATTATTTTTGACAGATGTGTGTCGTCGTGTTGTGTGGCGTCCTGTGTATTTATCTTTAGAATTTTATTATTATTTACAGATTTTTTACTCGATCCTTTGTTTAGAAATGTGTTAAAGAGTAATATTAGAATAGCCTAGTGTGCTTAGTAATTATTGTTAGGATATTCTGAAAGGAGAGTAGAGCACAGTATTTGGAAACATGGACCGTAATAATATGAGGTAAGAAGAATCTGCTTTCGCTTGCAATCGTGCATACTTTCACGTTTGGCTAGTGCTTATTGTATTGTAAACAATGTGTGATGTGTTGGAGATACAGTAATTACAGTTGGATAAATTTGCAGCAGTATTTTAAATGAATGCTAAGATAACCCAGTTTTCACTCATTTGGCTTTGTTTGTGGAAAACTAGCGTGCGAAATCGTGTTGCAGCGGTGTAATCATGAGTGGTAAGCGAGCACTCGTGATAGTAATAAGTATTTCACACATTGTGACGAGAAACAGTTGCATGTTTACAAGTGTCGAGCGTGTGTGGGTGTTATTTATATTATTATCATGCCACGCGTTTCTTATCGCATCGCTTACAGTATTGTACATACAAAGTCAGCAAAGCGTTGAGTACCTACTTAGTTGTTCCATTATCTGCACATAATAATCATGTAGATTTTTTAAATAGTTCTAATTTTATTTGAATAAAACAATAGTTTTTTTTTTGTTAACCTATCAGAACAATGACCTTGGTTAGAACAAAGATATCAATGAGAAACAGATAAAGCTGTAATCCCTTCCGCAACATAACCAGTAACATCCAACAATGTATGTTTTATCAATTTATTAATATATTATTTACTGTAATTCTATGATTATCTCTGATCTATTGAACTGTAACATAATTTTGTTTGTAAATACTTGAATTAGATAATATTTTGTAACAAAAACAAAGTTATATTTCGTATCTCTATATATTTTACTGTATTTACATAAATAATAAAATAAATTAATGAATGAAAGGCATCCTTTATTTAGATTAATTTTCAGCAAACACCTGAATAAATCACACATCACTTATCATGGGAGAATCATTCACTTTGTGAGCTACTTATGTTGCCAAGTGATATTACCATAACCTTTGCTGAAATATGATAAGTATACAGGAAAAAAATCTTTTGAAACTTTACAGAGGAGCCAAACAAAAACACTGACAAATTATGTGCATCAGAACATGAAGATAAATATTCTTCTCCTAAAATTGGAAGTGGGATGCTCCATGGCCCATAATTTATGCAAATGGTCATAAAATATACTTTGCTGTGTAGACCATAAGGCCCAAGGGTGATTAAATGCAAATATCAGTTACCTTGGATGTGACAATGACACACAGCCACACAGAATATTAATTGATATGTGCGGTTGCAATTGATTTAGCCACAAGATCTATTCTGCATCTTATTACAAAGCCTGAGTAGATATAATAATATATAAAGGTACAACAGACACTAGCAGGCTTAGCATGACACTCTCTATTTCTTCGAAGAATAGACACGGCTCTTTCCATACAAAGTGACATTTCGTTTCTCCTTTTTTGACATCCCACCGTAGAAATCTTTCTACATAAAAAAGGACCTAGACAAAGATCGTTAGAAACGAAAGACAAGATGAGAGATTGTAGAAGGATTTCTACGGTGAGATGTCAAAAACTGAGATACGAAATGTCACTTTGTATAGAAAGAGCCATTTCTATTCTTTGACCAAATAGAGAGTGACATGCTAAGCCTGCTGTTATTAGTAATAGGTAGTTTAGGTGTAGACACGCAGCAAAAAGTTGAGTTTTAATTGGTCAAGGACGGCTAATGAGACACAATTGATTTTCTATTGTTTGACTCCGAATTGGTGTCGCGCGGGGTTTAACAGGTTAATATGTTTTATCTTGTAAGTCATCAATCCCATGAAAGAACAAAGACTAGTGAAGGAACATTACTTGCCATTGTGATTTTGTTCTAGTTGTTAGCTGTAATAATCTTCATTTATTTTCGTTGCTTATATAGTTAGTATGTATGTATCTATTATATAGCATAATTATATCTGTGTATCTGTACTTTTACTATTATTATTGTACTTATATACTTTTTATTTGCACCAAAGACAACCCCCATTTTATGTCTTGAAAATCACTGTCCGTTTCAAGGTTGGCTGGAAGAGATTGTAATAAGCGACAAGGCCGCCCACTGTATATTTTGTAGTGTAGATTTTTATTTTTTTGTAATGTATAATTTGGTGTACAATAAAGTAATTTTATAAACAATAAATAAATCCCATTATATGCAGGCTCTTTTCATAGTTATTCTGTTATTAATAACTTTGCTATCACAAGACACACAGTAACAAGTGATTACAAAGACTTGATTACTTAGCACACACACACATCATTATGTGTATTATTAAAGTGTATTATGATGACTTGTCACATTGATACATAATCACTCCAATTTTCATACAATAAAAAGCCTAGTTCTTCATTATTCTAACGCTTTTACTACCAACGTTTTACCTAGATCAACAGACAGAATGCTGTGTAAACATACATGTATCTTTATAAGTTCTAATAGCCCACTTTACGTTACAAATCACGCGCCGTACCATGTTCCGCGTCTCGAGTTCTAATTTTAAATTAATACGTTAGCCTACTAATAGATGGAGAGCTGTTGAACTATTTGTTTAAACTGTTTAAATGCCTTAATCGCCTGGCTGGATTTGACCAGAGGGCACAGGGCTAGTTCAAGTATTTTAAAATACAACATTGGCTATTTGGATGCAATGCAGTACATTTTTTTTAACGCATATAAAAAAAAAAATTGATTTTGTTAAGACACTGAAAACATGACTCACCACCTCTCATTCCATAACAAATCACAGTAGATTACTGAATTGTTATAATCATTAGATATTAAAGAAGGATTCAATATGGCGTAATAAACCCATCATAGGACTTCCAATTACAGATCCTATGCCAGCAGCGGCCCACGCTCCCTGCCTCACATGGGGGGCAGTAAACGGCACAACGGCAACGGACACGCCGCGCGACTCAGCCCTCCTGCGCAGGCGCCGCCCCCACACCCCGGCAACAACAACAATAATAATAACAACAACAATATCAACAACAACCAGAACGATGATCTTATCAACTATATCTATGATTCTTGGAGTAAGGTGGGTAACAAAGTTTTTTTTTTCTTAGTGTTTGAAACAGTTGAAAGTTGTTTCGGTGCTCAATCAAAGCGCTCTATAGCCGTATGGTCACACTGAAGCGAACTTCGCGGGACACGACTGCGCGCACTTGGTTTCCGCATTTAGTCCTTCAGGTGGACCATTGTGCGTGGGCCATGGCGGCCGTTTGGTGGTTATTCCAACCAGCCCACCTCCCTCCAGAAGTTGATCATATGTCCTGGTCTGTTTAGAATCTTTGTGTAGGATCTGGGTGGCAAGAGGGTTTCTGTTCTAATGTGGGTGACGCCTGTGCATTCGAAGAGCACATGCGCAACGGTTTCCTCTGCCTCTATTGCGCGCGTCGTTTGTTTTAATGAAGTCACGGGACTATTCGCACCAATTTCAAAGCCTCCATACAAGTTAGTTGACACAAAAGGCGCGAGCGAAGTTCGCCCTGGGGCTGCAGTCACGACATAGATAGCAATCGCTTTACAACCGAATTTGGACGCAAAGTCCTAATGGGGGACCCCATTAGGACTTTGCGTCCAAATTCGGTTAGACGGTCAAAACTGCTTGATAAGCACGAAAAAAATCACAATCTTGTCAAGCAATTTTGGCCGTGTAGGGTCCCCTTTAACGGCTGAACTTCGACTGATGAAATTTGCCACACAGGTAGACCATGACCTGGGTTAAGACATAAGATAGGTATTTTTTATCCCGGTAGGAAGCTCCCGTGGGACAATTTCCAACCTTCATGCGAAAAGCAAAAGGCAAACGATAGTCGGTCAATAAAATTATTCGAACCACCGACACTGGCTAAGTGTCCGTAGGCGCTCAGTTTATATAATTATTAGCACCACCGACACTGGCTAAGTGGCCTTAGGCGCTCAGTCTATACAATTATTCGCACCACCCGCACTGGCTAAGCGGCCATAGGCGCTGAATCAATAAAATTATTCGAACCACCGACACTGGCTAAGTGGCCATAGGCGCTCAGTCAATAAAATGATTTGCTCCACCCACACTGGCTAAGTGGCCATAGGCGCTCAGTCAACAAAATTATTCGAACCACCGACACTGGCTAAGTAGCCGTAGGCGCTCAGTCTATAAAATTATTCGCACCACCGACACTGGCTAAGTGGCCATAGGCGCTCAGTCAGTACAATTATTGGATCCACCAACACTGGCTGAATGGCCGTAGGCGCTCAGTCATTAAAATTATTCGCACCACCAACACTGGCTATGTGGCCTTAGACGCTCAATCAATAAAATTATTCGAACCACCGACACTGGCCAAGTGGCCATAGCCGCTGAGTTAATCTTGGCATTCTTACCATAAAATTAACTTACTATACATCATCTTTGTTAGTAGAACTCAATGGACTGAGACGCTTTCATGGTCAGTGGGTCTGAATTAGAATAGTTACTCTATGGACTGTGAGTCCATTGCGGTTGAGTTATTCTTGCAGCCATGATTTAAACTAACATTTTTTAGTTCATTAATTAAGATTCATTCACCGTCACGCATGAAAGAGAAGGGAGTGAATGATATTCACTCCCTTCTCTTTCATATCATTCCTCACACAATCCATCCACGTTTTCTTTGGCCTTCCTCTCGAAGGCCAAAGAAAACGTTAAAACCTCTCCATCCATCAACATTATATTCATCACTCTTTTTTAGTCACATGCTTTTCATGTTGTATGCATTCATTTAATTGCACAGTATAGTAATATACTGTGATTAAAGTCTATGAGAAAGCACGTGCTAAATAGGGTGACCAGGGAATTAAAATCTGTAACATTATATTTATTTACACACCTGACTTCATTTTACTTTTCAAAATTAAGTTCATCATAACTGTAAAATGATGCATGGGTATGTGATATGAATGAAATGTACGGTACTGGAATCAGTAAATTGTGGAATAATGGTTCGGCGTTAACCCACGCGAGATCACCCTTGTTAGGGGACCTCGCGAAAACTAAAAAAGAAACTAAGTTGAGCTTTTGATTAACGAAGATGATTTACTTAGGCAAGACAGCACTGCATACTTTTACTACGCAGAGTAACTGATGCACTAAATAGATTACCTATCTATTGTTTTGTGTCGCAAATAGGGTTGCCAGGCCAAAAATAGAAAAGCCGGACACAGATTTATATTTAGCCGGACATTTAGCCCTAAAAGCCGAACACACCGGTTTTTAAAAGAAAAAAAAAAAGATACTTTCTTTTGTGTATTTATTACTGTTATTAATTTGAGACTCATAATGATATATTATTATGAATCACATTTTGTTCTTACTAAAGTAATTTGTACTTTCGTTCGGCATCTTTTGGCGGGGCGGGCGGGGTTGACCAAAAGCCTAACAGAGGTCGGACTTGTATATATTTGGCCGGACACAATTGTAAAAAGCCGGACCACCTGGCAACCCCAGTCGCATAGAATCTCCACTATCCTATTCACATTCTTTAGCAACATCAATTTACGGGTACGTGACAAAACTGCACACTATGTGGGTCAATGCAGTAACCTTCGTAAGTACTTAATAGGCTTAGTGATATCTAACATTTATTTGTAGACCACACTTTATCGATTTAAATGTATGTACTTACTTACCAATGGAATTAACGCTTATGATTTTGTTAATCGATTTGTAGAAACCGGCTTGGTATGTAGGTATTATTGTGGACAAATTGAACACGTTTAGCGTATAGAAAGCAATCACAAGTTACATCATATTAAATATTTAAAACTACGGCAAGACGGCAGTTTAATATTTAAAACTATGACCATACGGTACCTAACTGGCTGTCGCAGCGTAAAAAAAATAATCATTGGAGAGGATTGTTTTATGTCTAGTACGATCAGAGCTCTGCATTACCTGTACCCTCTTACAAAGAAAAATGATGAGAAAAGGGGTTGGGTTATGCAGGTCACTGAGTGTACCTAGATATCTGCCAAATCATAATCAAATTCGATTAGAGAGTCGACTTCGCATTGGAGGCATCCTAACCAATCAACTTTGTCTGTTTCTTACGCTTTCACGCTAAAACGGCTGAACGGATTTAGATGAAATTTGACACATGGGTAGACCATGAACTGGATTAGGACATAGGGTACTTTTTATCCCGATATTCCCACGGGATCGAGACTTATTTGGGTGAAACCGCGGGGCGCAGCTAGTTGTTTATATTTCTTCTTTTAAATAATGCAATGAATGTTGTTGAACTGTCATAATGACCCCAATGGGTTTTTTAATAATCTACCTAGATAATTAAAAACCCATTGGTTTCATTATTATCTAGATTTTATTAAAATAATTAATATTGATTTGTACATAAAAAAAAACAAATACATATTATATCTAATTAATTAATAAAATAATATCTAGGTAATCTTATTATTTAAAAATATTGGACACGTGCTTTTTCTTTTTTTACGTAGGTAATCAAAAGATTACGGGCGGCGATACATTGAGTTAAAATTTGACATGACGTCAGGCCTTGCTAGATTTTATACTGTGAATAATTGTGACGTAGCAAGCCCCCACTCCCCAACTTTAATGCGTTTTATCTAAGTCGTATTTTATTAATATGATAAAGCAAAAAATACGTGTCTAATATTTTTTTATTATCTGATTTCTTTTTTTTACCCAGGCTCATCCCTATTACCCCGCTGGTCTTAGAATTCTAGTATAAGATTTATAACAGGAAGGCGAGCAGTCCACAAAGAACAAACTTCAGCGACAACAAAAAAAAAAAATTGAGTCTCGTCAAATAAAGACTTTTTCAAAGAAACAGTATACAAAATCATAAATAATGGTGTTTCCAGACTGGTTCCGTACAATAATCTTGTCATTGCAAACTTAATATGTTATTTATCGTGCTACGTGACTCAAACACAGCTAAAGTGCTCAGCTTTAGTAATAACGTGGTTCTGCTATTCTGCGGACATACATACGTCATCATTATGTATGGGACGAACGCGATACATAGTACCTATATACTTCAAAGGAATCGTTTTACAGATTAGCCTTTGTTATTGGGCATTCACCGCTTTGATTGGCGATTGATTAAGGTGGATCCGCAATGGTAGCTTAGTTAGATTTGTTCCAAAACAAATCTACGTAACTTAGAGATATATTACTGATTCTAATGATTATAATTCTGTAAATACATATTTGTTATAGTCGCAAATCATATTTTGATCAAGATACAACCTGACACTGACCGGCAAATTGCAAAAAAACCTAAGAATTTCGCAGGTTACCACTGCGGATTCACTTTAATTAGTTATCGTTTCGTCTCCAACGAGATAGGATCAATATTTTTAGTCCTAGAAATGCCTCGAATAGTTTGATTATAAAAAGATTTTTGTGGTGGTGGTGGGGGTGTCTCTCCGCTCTGTCGCGAACAGTAAGGTAAATTAGCAAATGAAGATATCATTTGCTAATTTACCTATAACTAGGGGCCACCATCTGTTCAGCAATTACTATCAATATTAATATTGGAAGTTTGGGTGTTTTTGGCTGAATTATAACAACTTATTTATACTTTATAACTTATATTAACATTACAAGAACCATATTGCGTGAAAAAATTGTAGGCTTTTATGAAAATAATACAACATGGGAGCATCTGCAGCCGAACTAGATGGAAACCTGTATCTCCAGCGCCATTCGTCTCTGAATAGACTGGATTTTTTTGCTAACATTTACAATTTTGTTAAATCTTATAGAATATTTATTAAAAGACAGTTTTATTTTTTGAAAATTGCATAAAATTTGTTTGTTCAGTATTTATCTGTAAAACCGCATATCTGCTTTGTCTACTTTTATAAATACCTATCACAATTGTCTACTGCCTAGTGTTCTACAACTCCCCATTGCCAGAAGGCGCTGATATTTTTTTAATAATGCGGTGGTGAATTTTCATTATGTATTTACATATTTACATAACAACACCACTGTCTTCTCCGAAGGCTTAGGCAGATATAGTACACTTATAGTACACCTATGTACACCCACATTTCGCCAGTTATGTTTAAGTTCTATGTAATAGGGGGCGAGCCTATTGCCATCAACCGGGAAATTTATTTTTTTCTCTCTTCGTTCGCTCATTATGCCGCTTATGAAGTGGAAAGCCATAGATAACTAAGATGCACATACCTAACCTTATTCAATTCCTCTTTCCAGGTGACACGCGAACTTGAACGCGGCAGTGAAGACGCCAGATACTACCAAGAAGTGCTCGCGCCACGCCAGCTAGCAAACTTCAGACCTTTCAACCTCGACGAGTGGTGGGCACGCCGGCTGGTGCAGAGCATAAACCGCAACAAACACCGGTCTTAGAACTTCACCAGCATTCGTTGGTGAACGACTTGACGACTGTGCCCATTGGAAGGAATAAGAAGCAATGTTTAATTTTAGCTTGGTATTTGATAATGTAGAGTGAAGCCCCGTATTTAAGAGAAATAAGAGCTGCGCAATATTGTTGCAGCAACATATTTTTTTTTGTAGCTGGCAACATTTTTAAAACACAATCAGTGTGCAATGTTGCCAGCAGCAGCAAATATGTTGTAAATTTTGTTTAACATGAATATGAGGCTTTATTGTAGACGTTCCCCTGTAGAAGACAGGATAAGCTAGTCGGTTCCGATCTCCCGATACGTAGCTGTCGACCCGACTCACCTACAGACGTCCTGATTTGGTCTGACGTAACCAGATTGGTCTGGGCGTTTATGGGCACTGTAACACTTGGACGCACTAGTATTTAATTTTGGCTTGTTTAAGTATGTCTGTACAATCGAAAATTAAGTTCGTATTTTTAAGGTGTGAATTGAAAATCATGGTTTTTAAGTGTAAGATAATGTTTCTTCAACACTATCATAACGCAAATTATACTTCTGCGGATCTTCCCAATTTGCATGCTGTACTCTCGATTCTTTAAGGTTGTTATGTATTGTCAATTAGAAAATAAACAAAAAAGCAATAGATGATAAAATGAAAATATAATAAATACAGTGGGTAAAGTAAAAAGTCTTACATAAACGAAGTGTAGTGTCTCATTGTACAGATTTAACTTGACTATGCTCGTTTAAAGAGCTTCGAAGTATTTTAAAAACAGATTTTATCTACATTGTATCAATAGCCTTAGATTATATACTGGAGACAACAATACCTGTGCCTCAAGTAATCTGTCATTTTCCCGATGACTTGTTGACAGTGGTGAAATTAAAGGCGCGGAGGTCAGTAACGAGTATGTGATACAGTTGTACTTATTGATGATTTTGATAAAAATCGGTGATGGTTGTCTCCAGTTTATTTTCTCCTATTACGGTAAATAGATTTTTAACTTCTATTCAGAGTATTAGATGCAGATATACCTTTAAGCTGTGTACACAACATGCAATGCAACGTGTAACGCAACACCTATTCCTATAGATTTTGTTACACTGATTTTGTGATCATAAAAAATATAGTCATTGGTTTCATTGCATGTTGCCCGCATATGTTACATTACACGTTGTGTTGCACATAATGTATATGTGGCCCTATACTTGTAATCCAAGTCAATAAATATAATATAGATTGCATAGTGCGAGTAGATTTTCAAAACTTAAATAGTTTGTTTTTCATATAGACTCAATTGTTTTGTAGTTTTAGTAGTACTTAAAACCTTATTTTGCTGTGTAATGTAATAGCGGGTAGATGTTTGGTTTCGAATTTAAAAGCTTTTTTGAATATTAAAATTAGTTTTTTTTCGTAGTCGAATATACTTATTGCACTGAAAATTTAAAATTAACTACTGTCTCTTCTTCAGCTAGAAATCACTCGACTTTGAGAATATCCTAACAATTAATTAATATTATTGCAATGAGACATTGCTGCCCCGAGATTATACTTTATAATGTTTGGTTTCCCTTCATTATGTGAACTTTCTAAATTTTAATGCGATTTTTTTGCTGGTGACAGTTCCATGGTTCACGCGGGCGAGCCACACGCTTCCGCCCTCCCACACACTTGTACGAAAAAGTTGCCTAATATTTTTTTCACTTATTTTGTAATGTTATTTTGGCTTAATGTTATGTATGACAGTGACTTCTTCAAGCAATACTTGATTTTATTAGCAATAAATGTTGTGACTTTTTTAACCCTTTGACCGCCACGTCAAAAATGCAAAAACGTCCCCTCGGCGCCGAGCTACGCATTATTCCTTATAAATCTGTCATGTAGTCGTGACCGTGGCGTGCTGGGCACATTTTGGTTTGTCATCTATACATGACTGTGGCGGTCAAAAGGTTAACTGTCATTGTTAAAATAGTACATTTGTTTTAGGTATAATCATACATATTTTTATTATAAACAATCACAATGCGAATACTTAAAAGAGAGTTATAAATAAAGTACGAATAAAAACGAACCTTATATATTTACATATACACTTTAAAGTACATTGTAATCGCGTTTGTAATAAATTGTGATATAAATAATTTGTCAAAGCAATAATTAAAGTTGACATGAAGGCGGGAAACGTTGTTTTTAAAATGTTTTTCAATGATGTTGGTGAAGTTAGGTACTGTAAATAAGTTAGTATGAATTTATATTTTTAATTTAATATTTGTAAGTGAATGTGTCATTGCGAATTAGAATTGACCAGATATTGTGTTGTATCATGACATGGTGACATACGTTTGATTACACTGGCGAGAGCTGACGTACAATGATGTGCATTTAAATTGACCCAAGCATTTTTTAAATAACATTTTAAATCCTCGCCAGTGTAATCTAACCGTAGCTTTTAGAGATTGACCTGCATTCTAATTGCGTAACACAGTTTGATTCACAATCCGAGAGTTTTGAAGGATACTGCTAATCTATTACTTCATAGGTTTGAAAAATTCATCTGCTCACCAACATAGATAATGCAATGGACGTGGGTGAACTGTCAAAATAAACCCATTGCCATCAATTGTCATTTTTTATGTGTATAACGTAATTAGCCCGCTGGCCTTAGATCTGCCTGAGATGCTGACAGTGTGGTTTCAAAACGTTTTGTTCGTTTGTCTGTGGCCGTAATGTCCTGGTAATAAAGTTTATCTACATTCCATTCACGCATCATGTACTTAGCGTTCTGTACTGTTGTAAATACGTTTTAAGTGACGCAGTGCTGACAGATTATGGATTTGAATAAATTTTTTAAATAAACATTTTTTTGACTTATGATTTCTGCGTCAGAATATAGTAGCCCTGTACGTTAGTGCCTGAAAGTAATATTTGATGAAATACCCAGAATAGTAACATTTTGATGCAAGTGTGCAAATACAATACGAGTTTCAAACGACGGTCTTCAACACACTTCGCCTATCCCCATTAACATTGTCGGATGTGAAAATCAGCAGCATTACAAGAGAGCGTCTCAAAGTTTGAATTGCAATTTTTTTTTCATATAGAAATTAGATTATCAAAAAACAAAAGAATTTTAATAAATGTTCTTGACTCCACTAAAACAAGGGACTTTTTAAGAGTGATTAATGAAATAAAAAGAAAATGGCAGAAAAACTTATACGACAATGTTAATAGGGATAAGCGACTTGTGAAGTAAAGGTTTTTATTTTTTTATTACATAAACGTATTTATTTCGTCACAAATATATGTGGAAAAAAGAAGAATGTTGTGTTCTTCAGAAAAGTCAGGTGCGTAGCTCGCAACTGGCGTGTATGATCCATATGAACGTAAACGAAGCAAAAGGAGTACTTATTGTAGCGAAAAATAAAAGGAGACTTCACCACTTTAACCTTTTGAGCACCACAGTCATGTATAGGTGACAGAGCAAAATGTGCCCAGCACGCCACGGTCACGACTACATGACAGATTTTAAGGAATAATTCGTAGCTTGGCGCCGAGGGCACGTCTTTGTTTTTTTGACGAGGCGGTCAATAGGTTAACACGTAGGTAAGTATATTAATTTAGTCAAAAAATAATACCTAATAATATCGAACAAGCAAAAAAAAAACTTGAGTAAAAAACATTCATAATCTTCCCATCCGCGGCAGTCGGATAAAACGATAAATAACACTTGCTGTGGGAGATTTGGCCTAAAAAGAAGTGAGAAAGGTATCGAGAAAATTTAAGGAACATCGGAAGGTGAATTTTAGTTACGCATTTGGATACGGATCCGGAGAATCGATTGCAGATCGAAGGCGCAGATACTTAAATGATTTTAGTGACTTTTAAATCTGTTATTACGCCTTCAAATAATGCAAGTAAGTTACGCGAAAAATGTAGGTATGTTAAACTAGAACGCGTACACATTAATTCTATAACTACTTATGAGAATATTTAAGTATTGTAGTAAAATAGTTTATGAAATAAATTCAGGAAGTACCTAATGTCAACCCAAAAAAAAAAACGTTATTACTTACATACTCATGACTTTTTTTTGAAGATAATTAAATAATTATATTCAATTAATTCTATCTGTGATTTTTTGGAAATGTTCATGTTGTTAATACAACTAAGTTGGTATCGCAGACTACTGTCACGGGTAGATGCTGACACGTTGCGCAACAGCGGTACTAACATATTTTTTCGACGTTATGGGTAGAACAAGTAAAGTTCTGAAAGAGAAACGACGTATACTTGAGAGAAACAGGATACTGAGGTAAGTTTCTCATACTCGTAATATTGTAATATTGAGGTTAGCCAAATGTAATTTTGATAATAATTTGTGCGCGAGTAGATCCATTATTTACGAGTAAGTACAAATAGTACAAACATACCTTCAGATCCGTATCTAATTTATAATTATTTTAATTTTAGGAGGATAGCAAATAATACAGATCACCGAAACGAAAACGTGGAGACAAAGTGATTACCTATTAAATTGTAGATTGACCATTTATTATGGTTTTTTGAGGACAATCCCGATATAGCAGGTTTGAAACTTGCCTAGTTTAAAAAAACAAGTGTAGCTCATAAATAATATTATGTTTTAATATTTTAGATGTTGCAACCCGACGGAATCAAATAATGAAAGAACTGACATTGATTCCCGAAATGAAAATGCGGAGAAAAACAAGAGATTCCTTCTACAAAAGAAAAAAATGAGGAGAAAGTTATAAGAATAATACCCACAAAGAAACAAACATTGATGATAACTTGAACATAGCGACAAAGAACATGATAATGGTGCCGATTCCCTTGTTCACAAACTAAACTAAATTTAAGTTCAGTGCATCTTTTTCTTTCTATTTCATTAAGAAAAGGACAGAAGATAAATTTTAGTTTAGTCCTGTCAAATTAATCAGCGCCTGTCACTACTCCATACAAGTTTAGACGTGATTAAAAACTTGCCTACTAAAATTACGTCAATTTACGTCAAGCGCTGATTAATTTGACAGGACTAAACTAAAATTTATCTTCTGTCCTTTTCTTAATGTAATAGAAAGAAAAAGATGCACTGAACTTAAATTTAGATTAGTTTGTGAACAAGGGAATCGGCGCCAATGAAGAAGAAAATACAGACAAAGAAGATACAGAGAAACAGGGTGATGGACAAAATTTAGAAACATTACTACTTTTCTACGAAATGTAAAAATAATAATTACCTATATTATTTCTGAATTAAATTTATTTATTTATTTAGATTTTTGACATTTTATTTTACTGTTTACTGTTTCTATAGCTAAATGAGTTGAATACCTGTTAAAATTATATTTTTTATATTACTTGTGAGTACCTACGTTTATGTAGCCGGTGCACTGTACACTACAGTTCCAAACTGATTCGCAATTTCCTCTCCAATTTAAAAATATCTGGAAGAGATAAGACCGCCCATTTTTACTACAATGGGCGGTCTTATCTCTTCCAGATATTTTTTTAGTTTAAGCTTTATTCGTTGATTATGTTTTTTTTATTATTTTGGTGTAACATTAAAGAGAACTTTATTGTACATCATAAATAGATTGTAACAGAACAATCAGAAAACTAAAGCACAATATGGGCGGACTTATCGCTAAAAGCAATGCCTTCCAGTGAACCTTTGGATATAGAGATATAATAATTATATTAAAAAAAATCATAAGATAAAAATATTTTACAT
Organism: Atethmia centrago; assembly: GCA_905333075.3. Taxonomy (NCBI): domain Eukaryota; kingdom Metazoa; phylum Arthropoda; class Insecta; order Lepidoptera; family Noctuidae; genus Atethmia; species Atethmia centrago. The sequence goes on from HG995384.1 coordinate 7,459,840, forward strand.
ACAACTACAACAATACATACCTACTATATAATGTTACATAAATAAAATTACGCTACTATCTTATTTTTTATTTATATTATATTATATTATATTAGCTACGTATCTATAGCACACATGATAATAAAATTAAATATTATGTCATAGCACTAAAAAATAGATTGTAAAAAAAAGCAGTAAACTAGCAATGGCGCGGAAGACTAAAGACAAGACAATACAACCAACCAAGAGACACTGTGATACAAACAATCACACACAATAAAAATGGTTCTGTGAAACTAAGTACTAAAATTTGAGGAATTTTAAATTCAATAAAATAAAATAAATTATATAATTCACATATTTTTATTTCATTTGATCATTTCAAATCTTTGTACATAAACAAACATACACACATAAACTCACGCCTTTTTCCTATGGTCGCCAACTGCTACGATCCTCACATACATATACTTCGTTTACGTTCATACATCTGGTCATACACGCACATAAATCACACATCCTTGTTTTATGTTTTAGTCCTCTTGTGTTATTATTTTAAGTAGGTATATCTGTATTTAATTAGTATTTTCTATTCATACATGGACACATTTATTACTTACGTAAATATATAACCCAACATATTCAATGTAAACTATTAAAATAATATGATTACAATCTTACTTTAATATCTAATAATAGCTTATTATTTGCTTTGCATCCAAAATTGCGGTGAGACATATCAAATCTAAATTACAGTCTGTTTTCGAACCTATACAATTAGGATTTGGCACGAAAGGTGGGTGTGAGGCAGCTGTCCATGCCTTAAGAACCTACCTTTCGTATGATGATTGCGAAATTGTAGTCAAAATTGACGTCAAAAATGCTTTCAATTCAGTAAACAAGGATGCCATGCTGACAGAAGTTAAGAACAAAATTCCGGAACTCTATCAATACCTGCTTACCTGCTACCTACCCGCAGAACCTTCAAAATTAATTTACCGTTCCCATGAACTTTCTTCGGAGGTCGGCTGTCAGCAGGGCGATCCCCTCGGGCCAGCAATTTTTAGCTTGGCTATAAATCCGATTATTCAAAATTTAAAATCGAATTTTAACGTTTGGTATTTGGATGACGGAACCCTGGGAGGCGATGTGGACACTGTGTTATCTGACTTATCAGATATTAAAACCAATTTCGAAAATATTGGTTTAGAATTAAATTTTAGCAAATGTGAACTCTTTATTCAAAAAACTTCTTACGGTTTGGATAATTTAAAATCCAAATTAAATTTTCTGGCACCCAATATCAAAATAGTAGACAGAAAGTCACTATGCCTCCTGGGTTCTCCCATCTTTGAAGAATCTTTTCCTGATTATATTACTAACACTATTTCTAAATTCCAAAGTCACGCAAATTGTTTACTCAAAATCAGTCCTCATTATGCTCTTATAATTCTAAAGTTTTGTCTTTTTGTCCCTAAATTTACTTATGTGCATCACTGTAGCCCTTTTTGGAAACATCCAAATTTGCTTTCACCAATAGACGATTTAGTCAAAACTAGTTTAGAAACGATTTTAAATATTCAGCTCAATGAACCATCTTGGTTACAAGCATCCCTCCCTATTCGGTTTGTCGGTTTAGGATACGCAAAATTTCGGGTGTTGCTTCCCCAGCCTTTTTGTCGTCCACCCATAGCACGTCACGTCTCATAGGTAATGTCCTAAGGGCTTTGCCCACAAACTATGAGACTGCGGGCTTGGAGGATGCCAAGAATGCTTTTCAAATTGCTTGCCCGGGTAAAGAATTTCCAGACAACCTAAAATCTCAGAGGAGCTGGGACGATATTTATTGCGATTTAACATACAAATCGATTCTGAGCCGCAGTTCAGGTCCGGATCGCGCAAGACTTTTGGCGGTCGGAACCAGAGAGGCCGGTCATTGGCTACATGCCCATCCTTCTCCATATACCGGTACCTTCCTGGATCCGACCTCGCTTCGTCTGGCGACTGGTCTGAGGCTTGGGGTCACGGTATGCACTCCACACACATGCCCTTGTGGCACGGACGTGGACCGACTGGGTCACCACGGACTTTGTTGTCAAAAAGTGCAGGCCGCTTTTCAAGACATGCGACACTTAATGACATAATCCGCCGGTCTCTTGCCAGCATCAATGTGCCTGCTCTTCTTGGGCCGACTGGCATTGTCAGAGATGATGGCAAAAGACCTGATGGTGTGTCTTTGGTCCCGTGGAGTTTGGGACGGATGCTTGTGTGGGACGCTACCTGTGTAGACACACTGGCACCGTCCCACCTCCAACGGACTACTTCTAAAGCGGGTGCAGGGGCAGAAAATGCCGAAAATCTGAAAGTTATTAAATATGGAGGCCTTGGCAGAGAGTACAACTTTGTGCCCTTTGGCGTCGAGAACCTCGGTCCGTGGGGTCCCAGTGCGCATAACTTATTTGCGGAAATCGCGAAACGTCTAGTTGATGTAACTGGTGACCGAAAAGCTGGCGGCTTTCTCGCGCAACGCATCAGCATTGCAATTCAGCGAGGTAATGCCGCCAGCATCCTCGGTACAATGCCCCGAGGGCCTTTTTTAAGCTTAACTTAGTTTTAATTTAATTTAGTTAATGTTAATAATCATCTTGTAATTTGGTTATGTAAATAAATATACTTAAGATATAAAAAAAAAAAAATTGCTTATTTATTCAACTACATTACACAGAAATTGGATGGTGAACAAAAATCAGGCAGGATACTCCTCACCATTTGAATTGTATGGCTACCTTACGAAACTGCACGCACGTATGTGCGTGCAGTTTCGGGGTCGCGGGCGTGACGTATGCTCCTCTCACTCGCTCAAGGTCGTTGGCACTTATCATAATAATATATTTTCTTATATTTTGCTTGTTCGATATAATCTTTTTTTTGACTCAACTAATTAATATACGTGTTAAATACTTCTTTTATTTATCGCTACAAAATGGTACCCAAAGAAACAATTACAATTTAAAATAATTAATAATAACAAACTTAATTTTTTTTTAGTTATCGCATAACTTATTTGAGCAACAGGTAGTAGTCGAATTTAACTTTTAATACTTTTCTTGGGTTTATATACTGTCTATTATTGATTTAGTGAAAACAAAATACATGAATATTCCCTATTGAACAGAGGAGGACTTGACTCAGTGCTCTTTCAAGTTCCGCTGGACAAGACTTAGGATTCGTACAGACTAGCGCGATATCGCGTGCGCGACAGGCAGCAATATGCCTGTCGCACCCGTGATATCGTTTAAGATTTATTGAAAGAAAGAAATTTTCAAAATTTCGACTTTGTTAGTGCTCGAGATATTACTAAAACTTTTAACACATTTTTTGTGACTTATCTTCTTTTTTTTTTTTTTGAGGGTGGGAAATCATCAAATAACTGGAGCGGGAGGGTGTGTCAGACTCTTACTGACTAAAACCCACCCGTACTTCTTCCTGTTGCCTGTGTTGCGGGAGCCTCGGTGACCCATAAGTACCTTCCCGCGACCCCGGTTTTGTGACTTATCTAAGGCTTTCGATTGTGTTTCTCATGATACATTGGTCAGGTAATTGCATCACTACGGTGTTAGAAATACTGCCTTGGATCTTCTTACTTCTTATTTGGATAATAGGATCCAAAGTGTGGACGTTAACGGCAAGCGATCCCCGGGTGCTTCGGCAGGGCTCAATTGTTTACTTTTTTTATTTCTCGTTTATATTAATGACCTACCTTGCCTTGTAAAGAACAGTCCAGAAATAGTTATTTATTTAGTATAAATGTTATTTGCAGATTACACATCACTTTTATTTAAGACACCAGTCTACATGATCCTCAAATGATCTGACCAAGATTATTTCTGGATTATATATAATCATTGACATTGATGAATGGTTATATATACAATTACATGAATATTTACTTTGTAAAGTATTATATAATTTAAATTATTGTGAATTGGAAGACTATGTGGATCATTGTTTTATTTTATTTTTCTATCTCAGTTAGTTTTAATCTTGTTCTGGCAGTTTGAGTAATTTATGCAGTCTACCCAAATGTCCTTTCTTTGGTATTGTTCGTCGAATCGTTGAGCTCCTTAAGTTGAGTTGAGCTGCACGATTATTGACAAATGCGTGCACTGACTGAAAAGGTCCACTCAATTTGTGTGGTTCTTTCCACCATTTCAGACAATGTAGGTACATGGTCTTCACATGATCTGACCAAAATTATGTCTGGACTTTAAAAGAGACTGTGACCTCTGAGTTTTTTTCGGTTTTCTTCTCACAGAAGTAGGAACTCATGTAGTTTTTAAAATATGATTGACATGTAGGTATTCGTACAAACCTACTTACATGAATAAAATCACTTCATTTCATCACTGATTTATTAAACTGATATTCCATGTGACTATGACCCCACAAAAAAACACCAAATTAACTTGTTTTATCGTGTTTAGATACCCATGGCGTATACGGAGTTTAGCTAGCCAATTTAAAATAACCCTGTATATTAAAGCTCACATAAGCACAACGCCTGTATTTACCGATAAGCAACCAACAACCTAGACTCCTGGCTGCTAGGCCACTAAGTTTCTCTCTACCTATAATTCCATAAATTTCTTTATTTAGTTTTAGTAGAGAATTAGTAAAACCTAAAAAACAGTAACAAAAATTTCACACACACATAACATCACGCCTTGTTTCCCCGAAGGGTTGGGCAGAGGTGTATTTGTAGCACACCCACATTTCGCCAGTTATGTTTAAAGTCCCATGTAATAGGGGGCGAGCCGATTGCCATCAACCGGGCACAAATCCAGACTCCGGGCTGCTACTGAGAAATTCCAGAAAAACCCAACAACACTGCCCGACCCGGGGATCGAACCCAAGACCTAGTTGGTCTAGTGGTCGCAAGCGGTACTCAGCAGTCAAACTAAAATTAACTAAAATTTCCAAAATAAAAAAAGCTATTTTAGGTAGGTACTCAACAATTTATATCCCCGTTTATAAAGCCTAAAAGTCATAAATCTAAACATCTGAGAGCCCATAAATAAAACCACAACCAGGGTACAAAGTAGATATAAGTACCAAAGTACCAAGTTCATATACTTGAGTGTATTTCTGGCATTCATATGGAGTATATGGCCGTTGTTCAAACAAAGTGGCTTGTTGTTCGGAATACGTATTTATGTAGCGACCGCACGCTCCGAGACGAAACGACTAACATCTAATGAGTTTGGAAGTCTCAAAGAGATTACATTGTGAAGTTTTTGTTGTCTGTGGTATGTGACGGTGGTGGTTTCTGCGAGTGGAGTAGTAGACCATCGTACTTTTAGGCTAATGACGTGCCTTTGAAAATTTTCATGTGTTCTGCTGAGCAATGAACATTACAATAATAATTGTTTTTGGTCTTTTACACGACTGCCCAACAAAAGGAGTGTTATGTTTTCAGGGTTCATGTATGTTTGTGAGTTTCTTTATTCCACCATAACTTCTAAACGGCTTAATATCAATGTATGTGGTCTCGGTAGAAGCGTTGCGTGGTAACATAGGCTGGTGAAAATTTAAGCAATATAATGGGGAGCCATGGTTCATGAAAAGAACGTTTTTTTTTTCATAAAAAATGTACTACTTATACTATGATCGTCTAAAGCTTGCTTAAACTTGCTACATAATTATACAAAAATATATAACAAAAGTATTCAGTATGCCTCGTTCACTAATACATAACAAAATAATTATTTCTTAATATAAATATAACAGTAGGTACTATTAAATATCCTACAGAAAAACTTATAAAAAAAAAACGTTTTATCACTAAAAGGTATAACATTAAAAGTAATAAAAATTACGCTTGCCTTGTCAAAAAGTGAATTACGAAACAAGCTAAACGATTTTGAACTGGGTACCAATATTTTCAGCGAAGTCAGGGGACCTGTAAAGAACTGGTTGGCCCTGTCGAACCATCTGACTGCAATGAACAGATTGGTATTCAGTTCCAAATTTTTAGGTTGTTTTTAATTTTTTAGTTAAATTTTTGTAATTCACTTTTTGACAAGGCAGGCGTGTTTTTTTTTATTTTAATGTTTAGTGCGTTTATAATATGCGATTTTCGGAGGAGTGAGGATAATGACGTAAGCAAAGTTTAGAGTATGGATGTAGATTGCTATAACAGTACCTAGAGGAAGACCATAGAAACGATGGATGGACTGTGTGATATATGATATGGCTACAAAGGGGGTGACTGCCGAGATGACGACTCATAGAGAATTATGGAAAAAAAGGCATGTTGCGCCGATCCCAAATAAATTGGTGTAAGGACAGTGAGAATGATGAGTGTCAGATTTTCCTCTGCTGGGCTAAGTGGGGATCAAAATCAATCGGCCTCCGCTGTGTGACAGTGAGCGGACCATAAGTCATCTACCACGCGGGGACCAGTGTGGGTTGGTGGATGGGTGTCACATTCTTGGCACATGACTAGGCGAATAAAAACAAGTTACAGCTTAAAAGAAAAAGCTTTCGTTTTTGGACACCATGCCTCAAAAAAATACTAGTAGAAATATGTATTAACTACTTACTTACCCACAAGAATGCAGAAATTTTTCTACGTTCATGTTCCAGACTTTTTTCTTCTGTTAGGTAGGTACATTCCGTGAAATAACTACTTATTAAAATGGTTCCTCAAAATGGCGAGTGGCGAGGTTTGGCAACCCTTTCTTCACCCTCCCGCACCGCACGCCCCTTAATTACAATTTAACTAACATGCCTGAAATTCCTCTTTCCATTAAAAATGCTCCAGGAATCTAAAAAATATCGGTATTTTATTATCCAGTAAATAAAAACGAAAATAGGCCAGTCTGCTCGAAGCCTTCATTAAGGTATCTTTGTCTTAGTAGATAAGTACCTAATCTACTTCGAAAAAAGTCGTTTTAAGTAAATTAATACCTTTAGTCTGGCCACGCTAACTGCAGAAGTAAACAAACCGGCCAGGTGCGTGTCGGACCACGCAAAATGAAGAGTTCCGTAGTTGGAAAGAATTTATCCCAAACACAAATTTAACATTGGAGTTGAAAAGCATGTTTATACAATTGCAAATGTAAGTTTTTACGCACAATATTGTGAGTTTACTAAGTATTTTTAACACCATAGATTTCTTATGCTTAGGTTTTGTAATCTCTAGGTATTGGACTATTTTCTGTATATTTTTTCAAAATTTTCGGGTAGTAGTAGTAGATAACTTTAAAACATTTTATTTACACACGGTACAGTTTACAAAACTTTTTCTTTAAATTTTCTGATTTGTGGCCCGGAAAGTGAACCTCATATAAAAGAAATTCATGTACCTAACAACTTAATCGGTCAAGTATTATTTATTGTAGCAAATCGGCTGTGACAGACGGGCAGACAGACACACGAGTGATCCTACAAGGGTTCTGTTTTTCTTATTGTGGCACGGAACCCTAAAAATGGTGGAATTTGATAATTTAAAGAAGGAAGCAACGTCTTTACTACGAAAAAAGAATTTGATACTAGTTGTTTTTTTGTTTTGTTTTTGATCGGTTATTTTGTTTATATTCTGATTCTTTGCTGGTAAAGAATAGTCATTTGAGCATGATGCAATGAGGATTTGATACAGCTTTGTCATCGCATGGAGGTAAAGTATATGCTCTACCTACCGAGGATCATGAATTTCATCCTGTATTGTACTAGGTATATGTACGATACAGGATGCAATTCGGTTTAAGTTTTTTTTTTAATTACCATTATTTTCACCGTAATAAGAAAGTACCCAAACTGTCAGCGCCTTAGAGCGCTTTAGAACCTTCTTCCTGCCGCCCAGCACCCCACTCATTCTCGCTTGCTCGCGTGACCGCGAGCAGTAGTGTGCGAGCGAGATAAAGGGTGTGGTAGCGCTGAAGTATTATGGACTCTTAAATAGGACGAAAATATCTCCCGAAATCCAATCTAGGGTCCATAGACTAGATTGTCGTGTGATTTTAGTCTGCAAAAGTCTGACAGAAGCTCGCGCCGGGGTCGAGGACAACCATGACATCCAAATCCACACTATGTTCTTAAATCATATTCGACATGGTACCCATTGTAGATTTATTGCCCAATCTTTAGATATAATTGGGCAATAATCTACCATGTTCATCGTCCGTACACCGTCCGTTTCTAACCGACGTCGTTTAGTCGCTGAAATCGAGTCGAAATTTAATTAATCGTTAACGAAGTGCGAACATTTCGAGCAGGCGGTTTGAAGGCGCGGGTGATGAATCGAACTCACGACTCGAATGGCCGAGTTAATTGATTGCTTTACCGTTTTCCGTTTTATACCCCTTTATAGGATTGGGTATCAAAATTGTTTGTCAGTTTGAATTTTTATGTTGATCTGTTATTGTGACAGGTCGTAAAAAACAAAACGGAAATTGGACTTAAGCGAGCATTATATTATCCAATTTGCAGAGCGCTGGGTGAGCTGAGCTAGCGTGCTAAATTTGGATGGTGTTAGGGCGCTTTCAATTTAGACGGTTGGTGGCGACTGCTGCCGCACGGTTGTTGAGAATTATTACGACCGTGAGCCGTACTGCTGCCGGGCGACAGCAGTACGACGTGAATCGTCTTATTTGAAGAGATACGCAGCTGCAGTCCGATCGAATTTTAGTGTTTTCGTTGAAGAAACACGATGCGTTCACCGCACTAGCCATATTACAATGTACTCTGTGGCACTAGCGAACAACGACTGAGGCAGGTAGTATATACATTGCCGTTCCGGCAACGGACGAGCGCCGCACTGCTCTCGCACGACCTTGCGTCCAGACATTTTGTATGAAAAACCATAACCGCCCGTGCGCAGTGCGATACCCGTACTGCAACAGTCCGGCACCAACCGTCTAACTTGAAAGCGCCCTTAAGGCAGTTAGGCATTGATAACCAACTTGTACCTACCATATCCGACGAATAAATATCTTTGTCTTTGTCTTTGGCAGTTAGTGATCCAATCTAGTGCGATCGTATGGGCTCTGCCACGCTTTCTCATCTAGTGCACTAGCTAGCGCTAATTTACTTGTAATTCACCGTCATTTTTGACATATATATGTCGAATTGAATAGCTTTATTAAACAGGACCAAACAGTGCTATTCTGTAATAGTCTCACCGTGGAAACTAAGGTGAAGTGAGCGTGAAGTGACCGTAAAGTGAGCCGTCATTCCGCCTGATGCTAGGGATTGACAACATTGACAGTTCACTCCGCCTAAGTTTTCACGATGAGATTTAGAATAGATCAGCTGGTTGGATGGAGTAAATAGATCTAGCGTGCTTAACGCTATCTGTGCAAGGTCAGTCAGTCGGTGGGGGCTCGAACGGGAGGACGAAGCATAATCAGCCTATAATGTTCCCACTGCTGGGACATAGGCCTCCTCTCTGTGAGAGGGAGTGGGCCGTAATCCACCACGCGGGCCCAGTGCGGGTTTGTAGATGTCACATGTCTTCGAATTTTTGGGACATGCCGGTTTCGGAAGCTTGATATGTTTTTAATTCTCTGGATCCTTTTAATAGATATCATAAACTCTTGCCTATGGTCTAGGACTCTAGAAACTAAAATAAAACCTCTTGAATGTTGAATCACTCTACCTAAACCACTTACCTCTGCTTTAAAGAAATTTCACTCAAGAGCTTATTTTGATTGTTAAAGATTTCTCGCTTCTCCGTAAAAATTGATTTCGGGTTGAAACAAGCAACACGAGAGCTTCCACTTCATTACATAACTTGAAAGCCGATTTTAAAGTCGAAAAGTACGAATTCCCGCCCCGGATCCCACATGTCGGGAGACTTACGTAACTATTTCGACGATTTTGCTGGACTGAGAATTTGGAAAATAGGGCGATATGACAACAAAAAAAAAATACATAAAATTACATTTCTAATATATAAAAATCTCGTGTCACAGTGTGTCACAGTTTTTATGTATATTTAGTAGGTATGAGAATAGGTCGTAAAGTATACTTCATACCGCTAATACTTCGAAATCGAGTCTTACGCTGGTGAAATCGTGGGGCGCAGCTAGTAAATCGTAAAAAAGACTACAGGGTGAAATTGAATTCATGGGCACTTAAGGGGTCATTGTACTCATCATTATGAACAACTTTTACTATGGGACTAAACCACAAATCGAGAAAAATAAATCAGCTGTTCCCTACATTTTGACGAGTTAAGCGAACATAAATGTAGGGAACAGCAGGTATTTTTTTCGCGACTTCAGGTTTAGTCTCATAGAAAAAGTTGTACAATGACCCCCCTTTTTTTTTGGGTGGGAAATCATCAAATAACTTCTCCCGCTCTGGGCGGAGCGGGAGGGTGTGTCAGACTCTTACTGACTAAAACCCACCCGTATTCCTTCCGTTGCCTGTGTTGCCAGGGCCCTCGGTAACCCTTTAGTACCTTCCCGCGACCCCGGCAGGCATCGGCCCTGGTGAACCACTACACTTGTGCTGACGACATCTCTTTGCAGCGCGCGTGGAATACAACGCGCCGTCGACCCGGGCCTGGTCTTTACCGGACGGTGAGCTACCTACCATCGTCCTCCGCCCGCGCCTACGGTAGTCGGAAATCCGCCCGGGACAATTAACCCTTAAGAGAATGCCCATGAATTCAATTTCACCCTGTAATTGTTATGAGAAGATAAAAAACTAAGCATGATTGCAGATGCCTTTCAAAGATGCGCCTAAGAAGTCTAGTAAGGTGAGTGTTTCGCAGCCAAGATGATGATGGTCCGAAAATAATTGAGCATCAGACCCACGGTGAGACTATGGGCAGATGGTAAGAAAGCAAGCTGCAAGCTAAAATAACCCGCGGTTACATTACAACACTTAGCGCTGGCTTTGTAGTGTAGTAGGGGCAATTATTCGCACCCATGTAGGTAATGTTCCTCCAACATAAAATGTTCAGGAAACGGATATCTTATGGATTTCACCTGAAGGAAATGACTGAAGTTTCAAGATTCACAGTGAATGCATGCAGTGCACTTGATTTTCACGAATCGTTTAAACTTTTTGAACCGAGAACACTAAAATTCACACTCAACTCATTTCCACGATTTGTGTCTATGGGCTTCCAGAGGTTTTCGTGCATCAAGGAATGAAACGAGAATTGTATTATAAGAGAAGGCAGCCATAAAATTGTCTATCTTGGACGCAGAGTTCATTAGTAGCGGTCTCAGTGCCCGATAAAGGGGCACGAAGTGTAAGCTGCTTTGCGCGTCTCATTATGTACTTCTTGTTTTTTAGGGTTCCGCAGGAAACAAGGAACCCTTGTAGTTTCGCCATGTCCATCTGTTTGTCTGTCTGTCTGTCTGTCCCTGCTGTAGCTCAGAGACGCTTAGCACTAGAAAGCAATTGTTGTAATTTTGCATAGCTATACTCATATTAATCAGAATCACGCCGACAAAGTGCTAAAATAAAATCTTGAAAAAATCTTTTATTTGGGTTTTATGCGTAATGTGGGGACGATATTCTTTTTCTCGTCTATCCTATGATGTGGGGTATCGTTGGATAGGCCTTTCAAAAATATTGTGGGTCTGTAAACACCACAAGTGTGATTTAAGGATCCGTTTGCGTAATATTAAGCATTAAATCCCTTGCCACCTAAATGGTTATTTATGGAGTTGTGAAAAAATAGTACATATATAATGAAATTAAAAGGAAAACTATCACAGCTAAGTGGGCTGTACAAGTTAACGAGTAATACGAGGGCGGGTCAATAAGTCCGTGACTTTTTGAATTTCTGACCTCTTTACTGAAACAGCAACACTGCTCCTGTCAACAGGCATCTGTCAGTTGACTCCTGTCAAAATTTAAACTTGCTGCGTCAGTTAGTTTGTGTTTGACAGCTATTTTTATCAGACTACTCACTAATTTGAGGAGAAAATGGAAAAAAGTAAATTTCGTGTGCTTATTAAGCATTATTTCTTACGAAAAAAAACCATTACCGAGACCAAGGCTAAGCTTGATAAATACTATGGGGACTCTGCACCATCGATTTCAATGGTAAAAAAGTGGTTTACTGAATTTCGTTGTGGCCGTACAAGCACTGAAGATGCCGAACGTCCTGGACGCCCAGTTGAGGTCTCTACACCCGAAACAATCGAAAAAATTCACGATATGGTGTTGGCCGACCGAAGATTAAAAGTGCGAGAGATTGTGGAAGCCGTAGGGATCTTGCATGGCTCAGTGGTTTCAATTTTGAATGATCACTTGGGCATGAGAAAGCTTTCCGCAAGATGGGTGCCGCGTTTGCTCACAGTCGACCACAAACGCAATCGTGTAACAACTTCACAGGAAGGTTTGGCGTTGTTTAATCGCAATATGGAGGAGTTTTTGCGCCGTTTTGTAACCGTGGACGAAACATGGATCCATCACAACACACCAGAGACCAAACAACAGTCAAAACAGTGGGTTTCTAAGGGTGAATCGGCGCCGAAGAAGGCCAAGGTGGGTTTGTCAGCCAATAAAGTTATGGCGACTGTTTTTTGGGATGCACGCGGGATAATCCACATTGACTACCTTCAAAAGGGAAGAACAATTAATGGGGAATATTATGCCAATTTATTGGACCGATTCAATGACGATTTGAAAAAAAACCGACCTCATTTGGCCAAGAAAAAAGTTCTTTTCCACCAAGACAATGCAAGGGTGCACACATGTGCAGTTGCCATGGCAAAAATCCATGAATTGGGCTATGAATTGCTCCCTCATCCGCCCTATTCTCCAGATTTGGCTCCGAGCGACTACTTCTTGTTCCCAAACCTGAAGAAATGGCTTGGTGGAAAAAGATTTGACTCCAATGATGAAGTCATCTCGCAAACAAAGGCCTATTTTGAGGACCTCGACAAATCATTTTTTTTGGAAGGGATAAAAAAATTGGAGAAGCGTTGGACAAAGTGTATAGAGCTCAAGGGAGACTACGTTGAAAAATAAAATTATTTTTTTATCAAAAAATCTGTGTTTTATTCCAAAAGTCACGGACTTATTGACCCGCCCTCGTAATCGACCAATTTAAATTTGCAGTTGGAGAATTGACCGTGGCATGTATCGATGTAAGGGAGAACATGTTTTTCAACTACAATGTTAAGTTTTATTTTTGGGATAAATTCATCCCAACTTCCCAACTACGGAGCCCTTCATTGTGCGTGGTCAGACACGCCCTTGGCTGGGTTTTTATTTTATTTTTGTGGTTTGGTTTGCATAAATTCTGTTTTGTTGTTGTTGAGATTAATGAGGTTGGTGTAAATTGTGTCTGGGTTCCTTGTGTTAAAAGTTTTATTGGGTTCTAGAATCATTTGGAATTTCTCAGTAGCAGCAAATCCTGACTCCGGGAGTCATGATTTGTACCCGGTTGATGGCAATAGGAGTATGTTTAAGTCCCATTTACTCATAACTAGGGGTGAGCCTAATTACGAGTAAATGGGACTTAAAAATACTGGCAAAATGTGGGTATACGTACACACACTACCGCATACGCAACGGGGTGATTCTGTTCTGAGAAAGTGGTGTATTCTAAAATACTGTCAAACTAAACTAACTAAAAAAACAAGTATGTATTAATTATTGAGCAGGTATCGTAATTTTATTTGATTATATATGTCTTTCATAGCAGCCTCCTGATATTTGACGAGGATGCAAAACGACACCTTGTTTATGTGCACCACTGCCTAACCCTTCATGGCATAAGGTGTGATGTAGTGTTATGTACCTTGTGTAGTAGTAAATTTGGCTGGAATTGTTTCCTCGGTTCCAGTAGGTGTTTTTGAAAATTAAAAGTAGGTGTTGTCCCTTGTGATGCGTGCAAGTCAAGGACCGCTTTCGTTAATGCAAAGTAGCATCTATTTATGTACTCTGCACAACACCGTTGCGATCAACAATTTGTTTGTAAGTATGTTGGTGGATTATTGTACTTAACTATTTTAAAGCAGATTCCATTTAGGTATAGAATCTATCTTTGGTAATGTTACCCAGCACCACAAATGAATTTCATTTTAAGTACTTTTATTTTAAAGAGCTTTTCACACCACCTTACCTGAATGAATGAATGAATGTATGTATGAATGAATGAATTCTTTATTTGCCAGAATATAGGTACATTGTATATGGTAAATTTTTATATGGTTTCACTATATTCGACTTTCTAGTCGTGCATTTTTTTAAATAGACATAGTCAAAGCAATAAAAAAAATAAAAAAATATTATATCAAATGTTAATGCTGCTCGTTAATGTCATGCAAACCTAACATAAAGGAAGTCATTAAAGACCCAGGGTCTTTTTTTATGTGAAATTGTCAAATAATTTCTCCAGCTCTGGGCGGAGCAGGAGGGTTTGTCAGACTCTTACTGACTAAAACCCACCCGTGTTCCTTCCGTTGCCTGTGTTGCCAGGGGCCTCGGTAACCCTTTCGTACCTTCCCAGGGTCTAGCCGGGCAATAATATTGTACAGAATTTCAAATTCTGTACAATATTATTGCCCGGCCACTAGTTATGCACGCTGGTGCATAATGTGATTTGAATATGGTACGTCAACTAAATAACTCGCATGAAAACTGTTTTACCATAAAAAAAAAACTTTTTCTATTAAAGTACATCTCGACCAAAGAGTTCTCACTACATAGGTTTCAGTTGCCCTTGACGAACAGTACATTATGATACAAGTGTGTAATGCTAATGATCAATGCACACAAGTTTCATGTGACGTGTGTCAACACACTTGCGAGGAAAATAACAGACTTGTTACCTACTGTTATTAAATTATTGATACAATTAGTGAAAGTAGGTACAATTCTCAAAATGATACAGAACAGTTTTTGTTGGCATTTTTACAATTTGTGTTATGGTATTGGTATTATTAATAATTTAGTTATTTTCATTTTCTTGGGTACGGCGATGATGAAATATTATCATTGAAAATGAAATATAGTAATTAGAGCTCATTATTGGAGCAGGAGGCACTTAATAACCAGTGTCATGAGAAATAGTTGTCCTCAAGACTTTGCCTTATTATGTGAATAGTATCTTCGACATAAGATTCAGCGACTGCGTCAGATCACCATCCGCCATGATGCGTTAGGGTCAATATATCAACGAGCCAGCGGTGTAGCCGAAGTTTCTTCTAAAACTGTGCCCAATGTAAGAATCAGCCTCGGGCAAATCTAAATACTTCGCAATTTCTCTTGGCATTGCTCCAAATTTGTTGATAACAATGGGTTGAGCTGTACATTTAACTTTTTGAACATTTTGGAAAAAGTGGTCATTTTTGCATTTGTTAAACGGGAAGCTTGATATTTTTTTACTATTTCATAAAACGGGTCATGGATTACATACCTACATGGATAGAGATTAAATACCTAGGCACACACATAACATCTGCATTAAGCAGGAAAAGCACAATTAAAAAACGCTGCGAACAGGCCACTAGAAACGCAAAATCACTATTACTATTCATAACAAACTCAAAAATGGATTGGAAATTAGCCAGACTCATGTATCGAATGGTGATCGTGCCCTGTATGATACACGGTTTGAAAGTATCGGCACTCACTAAAGCTAACAGGTCAAGATTGAGAAGGTATTAGAGAGTTATCATGAGAGCACATTGTTATGTGAGTACTATGTACTATAAAGCTGCCATTTACTGGATACGTCTTTCATTGACTTGAATGTGCCCTGGTGGCTGGGAGTATGTCGTGCTCACTCTAATGTCTCGCTGATGGTGGCGCGTGTGTTGGATCATTTAGCTCCCTTCAAAATGGTTGAGCTGAATGGTGCTGATCCACGCGTCATGTTCGTGAACGGGCGACGTCAGTAGAGACTGGTCATCTCTTAGCTGCCACGGCTTATTTTAACTTTAATTTTTGAATTGCTTTTGTTTTTGTTGTAATCTTTTTATTACGGACGCTTTTACATTTTGCATCGTTCTCACATGTATAATTTCAAAATGAATGATGTAAACAATATTTTGTAACCATAATACGTTGATTTAAAAGAGTGTCCTTGGAGTTTCATGCCCGTTCTTCTCCATAGGTACCTACTACGCTTTGGAATGGGCAACTAGCTTCATCTTTCTGACTGACTGACCGAACCCTTGACAATTCAAAAGTGCCTGTAATTGGTTTATTTGAAATAAATGCTTTGAGTTTGAGTGAGTTTGAGACTTGATTAACCACGCTAGGAATAAACCAAAGGAAAAGAAAATGCATGAAATCTTGGACGAAAAAACTGTAACCAGACGCATCAAGAACCACAGGATGTGCTATCTTGCACATGTGCACAGGCGCCGCGAACCACATCTGTTACATGCAGCAATGCAGTATAAGGTCAAATCCAAGAAAGTCGGCCGACTTGGAATGACAACCTAAAGCAGGAGATGAAGTACTTCGACATGGAAATCTACTTTTGGATGGACACGGCCGAAGATCGAGATAAGATCAGGAAGGCTGCTAGCGTGATTTACAAGAAATCAGAAACGGATAGCAGCGAGACCTCAGAGGAAGACATTGGAAACAGCAACGTGCAACACAGCATAGCAGAGACACAGAAAAGACTCGAGAAAGCAACTGGACCAGAGCCAACCTGGCAGCGACGTTGTTAAAAGATGCCCTCCCATAGATAAATTATCCGTCTCTCCACTATTCCATTGCTTGCTCAAGGATGCATATCCGGTAGGCTCTAATAATCCTTCCTATCTTAAGGGCACGTCTTCCTGACCATTACCGCGCCCCCCGGTCTACTCTTTGATATGCAATGGTCTCTGTAGTCCCATAAAACATGAGGCTCCGGGGACTAGTGCGAATTATTGGGTTCATTCGAGCAATCGAGTCTGGTTTAACCACGCTGGGGTCGGTGCATTTCATTCATTCATATTTCATAAAACGGGCCATGGATTGTAAAAGATCGTGGAATCTTATTTTTAGTCTAAGTAATTTTTGCCAGAAGCATTTCACCGTGGGTTTCTACATCCTTTGTTGTAATACCCCGCACCAGTAACACCAAATAAAATGTCAGAAAAAAGGACACTTAGCTCGATTTTGCTTAAAACGCAACATTAACATGAACCAAGTCGATGACACTTCTAGTAACATCTCCATAGAAAGCATTGGTGACATCAACATGATTAAAAGTGAAATTCAAGAGCGATATCTAGCTTCATTGTCTATCGAAAATAAAAAGTACAAATGGAATTTGAAGCTGGTGCTGCATTGTCACTAAATCAGTACAAAAAAAAATTATATAGAGAAGAAAATATTCAAAACGGACATGAAATTTAGAACCTACACTGGTGAAATCATCAAACCGACAGGAGTAGCATTCGTTAATTGTAACTACAAAAACCAGATTCTTTATGGACAATTGTATATCATAAACCAATAAGTAGACCCAATATTTGGCCGAAGCTGGATGAAAGAGGTAAAAATTGAACTAGCCGACATCAAAATTTTAAAATCCACGGAACCTACAAGATTGGACAGTCGTCCTATCGCGTAGGTTCCGTGGATTGTTTGCTTGGATAATATACGGACAGCGCTTTTAAAAATGTCTTGGGGGAAATACCCAGTGTGAAAGCATAACTATGTATATCTGAAAGAGAATTCACAACCTACTATGACGCATCTCATACGGGATGCGTCGGCGGATGGGATACGTCTCGCTTCGGATCTACGTTTATGCACACAAGGTGCACTAAGATAGATCGTTCACATTGGGGAACTCCTATTGTACCAATTGTGAGACCAAATGGTAATATATGCAGATTACAAACTTACATTGAATAAAGTTATACATAATCAGCCTATAATGCTTCCACTGCTGGGACACAGGCCTCCTCTCTGTGTGAGGCAGTGGGCCGTATTCCACCACTCGTGCCCAGTTGGGTTGGTAGCTATGTCACATATATTCCAATTATTGGGTCTAGGACATGCCGGTTTCCTCACGATGTTTCTTTCACCGTTTTGAGAGCACTGGTAATGAAATAATTTACATAAAGTAAAGCGCCTGTCCGGGTTTGAACCTACGCTCTATAACTCGTAAGTCGAGGCCGTAACCACTGGGTCACCAATGCTCTCATAAATAAATAAATAAATAAATAAATAAAGTTATAAAAGACGAAAAATACCCAATTCCTATCATTGAAGATATCTTTGCAGAGATAAACAGCGGCCAGCTATTCTGTACATGAGACATTAGTCAAGATTATTTGAATATGGTTATGAATGACGAAAGTGCACTTCTACAAACGTTACGTACACAAGGGAACGTACAAGGTAAACAGTCTAATGTTTGGAGTTAAGATTGCCCCAAGTTTATGGCATAAATTTATGGATAAATTGCTACGAGGAATAGAAAGCGTGAAATGTTTCTCTGACGATATTATTCTACAAGGTTTTTCAGGAAAAGATCTACTTATTATCTAAGACAGGTGTTATAAAAACGAAAGTAATCTACGAGAGAATAAAGAGAAATGTCACTTTTTCAAACGCAATATAAACTATCTCAGCCATACGATTGACAAAGACGGACTTAATAAAGAAAAAGTAAAGGCGATCACGAATACTTCACTGGAAGTATTTGTGATTACCTTTACTTTTTCTTCACCATCTCATCATCTTTGCGAACGTCCTTAGGTATGGCGAATTACTATAACAAATTCATACCTAAACTAGCTTCTATTACGAGCCCATTGAACGAATTATTGAAAAAGGGACTGAATTCATATCTTCATAACCAACTTATATACCATATTTCTTTACGAATCCCAATAGGGGTTACGAAATCTCTCCCCTCATCACCTATATTAGCTGAATCTCTTCTCAAAAAACACTTCTCTAAGGACATTCCAAGTTTTGATTTCCATTTCTATTGTCACAATTAAAAAGGCATTCAGAAGTCTTAAACATAAAGAACACTGAAGACTTATCCGGATTTCCGTTAAGGTTCTTAGATATATCATTGACACAATATGACACCCCTGTCTTAACAGGCATATTTAATCAATGTTTAGACATAGTAAAGTAGAAGTACCAATTTTCAAATCGGGTAGTAAGAGTGATCCCTCTAATTATAGATTTTTATCGGTGTTACCAGGATTGAGTAAATTATATGAAAAAATCATGCTAGACCAGTCACATTTCAATTCAAATGGGATTTTACATAGTCGCCAGTTTTGTTCCACGAATGGTACTCGTAGGTCGACGACTGACATCATCAGTCACATTGTTTAATTCTGGGAGAAATCCCAGGATGCCATGGGCATTTTCTATGACCTCTCAAAAGCGTCTGACTGCGGTGCCCACAATACACTGACCTGTAAATTACACCACTAATGAATTCGGGGTCCTCGGGGTCTCTAGTAAAAATGGGCGTGCCTCAAGGTTCAATTCTTGGTGCTTTCTTATTTCTAGTTTATATTAATGATCTTCCTTATATGATGGCTAACTTATCGGATATAATTCTATTCGCTGATGAGACTTCTCTTATTTTTTAAATAGATAGAAAAGATACGTATGTCTTACACGTCAACGATAGTCTAGCTGTTCTTTCGAAATGGTTGGCAGCTAATTTATTAATCTCTTACTTAATGCGAACAAAACAAAATGTTTTAAGTTTTCATTACCAAATGTACCCCAAGTGGGTCTAAATTTAAAACTTGATGGCAAGAAACTAGATGCTGTTACGGAAACTGTATTTCTAGGAATTACTCTAGATTCGAAACTGCAATGGGGAGCCCACATTAGAGCTCTTTCAGGTATATTAAGTTCAGCTGCATATGCAGTAAGAAAAAATAGGCAGTTGACTGATATAGCCACAGCTAGGTTAGTATACTTTGCTTATTTCCACAGTATTACATCTTATGGCGTTCTGCTGTGGGGATTGGCAGCTGATGTAGATTCAATTTTCATTTTACAACAGAGGGCAATCCGCGTGATTTATAGAATGGGTGAGGACCCATTCTATAAATCACGCGGATTGCCCTCTTTTGAATTTGTTTCTAAGGGACCCATCCTCGTGAGTCCTTTAGAAACAAATTCATAGAAATTAATGTTAATATTAGCTCTGCCTTCTCTTTATATTTTAGAAAGTATTTTGTATGTTCGCAAAAACTTAGGTATCTTTAAAATAAGAAGTGATTTCGATAATACAGGTCTTTGATAAATGATTTTATTTCTGTAAGTAGGTTTTTACAAACACTTTTACACGTCAAACATATTTTTTTAAACTAGATCAGGTCCGCGTTTCCTATCTGACTACTCTGAGAAGAAAGGCCGAAACAAACTCATAGGTCACAGTCTCTTTTTAAGTCCAGACATAATCTTGGTCAGATCATGTGAAGACCTTGTCGATTGGTGTCTGAAATGGTCTTTTGATGAAAGAACCACACAGATTGAGTGGACCTGTCCAGTCAGTGCACGCATTTGTCAGTAGTTGTGCAGCTCAACTCATAATTAAAGGAGCTCAATGATTCAACGAACCATACCAAAGAAAGGACATTTGGCTAGGCCGCAAAAAATACTCAAACTGCCAGACCATGTTAGAAACTAACTGAGAATAAAACAAAATTAAACAATGACCCACATAGTCTTCACATTTACAATAATTAAAATAATATAATACTACACAGAGTAAATATTCATGTCATTGCATAAATACAATTCATTAATGTCAATGTGTATATCCGGACTTAATCTTGGTCAGATCATTTGAGGACCATGTAGGTTGGTGTGCGAAATGGTCTTTTGAGGAAAGAACCACATAGATTTGAGTGGACCTGTCCAGTCAGTGCACGCATTTGTCAGTTATCATGCAGCTCAACTCAATTTTACCTATGTAATTGGAGATTCTATAACCAGCATTTTCAGATTTAATTATCTGTGGATTGGCGCGCAATTCGAAATTCAAATAAATTTTATTCGAAAGCCGTGTTCATTTCATTTCAAATTCAGTCATTTGTTTTAGATAGATTTTGTTTTTGTGAAATTGTTGTAGTTTTAGGCGCCATGGATAAACTGAAAATTCGTACAATTTTCGAATATGAATTCCTACGTGGAAACACCGCTGCGCAAACAACACGAAACATTATCGATGTGTACGGGCCTAAAATTGCTTGCAGAAACACCGTCCATTATTGGTTCAATCGTTTTACATCTGGAAATTTTGAGTTGAAGAATGAGCCTCGCGGTCGGCCGGTGATCATTGTCGACAACGATGAATTGAAGGCAATAGTGGAAGCGGATCCAACTCAATATACGGCTTTGGAGTTAGCTTACGGGCCTTGAAGTTAGTGTCAAAACAACATTGAAGCACTTGCGTCAAATCGGAAAGATAATAAAACCGACCAAGTGCGTGTCGGACCACGCACAATGAAGGGCTCCGTAGTTGGGATTACTTGGGACGAATTTAATCCAAAACAAACATAACATTGTAGTTGAAAAACCATCGATATATGCCACGGTCGATTCTCCAACTGCAAATTTAAGTTGGTCGACTATTACTATTTAGCCGTGATAGTTTTCCTTTTAATTTAATTATATGTACTACTGCCATGATTTTTTTCACATCTCTATAAACAACCGTTTCGCTGGCAGGGGGGGACACACACTCAACTCTAACAAAAATTAGCACTTTGATGCTTAATATTACGCAAGTGGATCCTTGAATCGAAAAGTGGTGTTCACAGACCTGCAATAATTTTGAACGGCCAACATACACATTATCCAACGATACCCCACACCATGGGGTAGAAGGGATAAAAATATCATCCCCACATTACGTGCAAGGGAGGTACACTTAAAAATTTTTTTTTTCAAGATTTTATTTTAGCATTTTGTCGGCGTGATGCCAAATTACAGCTTTCTAGTACTAAGCGTCTCTGAGCTACAGTGGGGTCAGACAGACAGACAGACAGACAGACGGACATGGCGAAACTATAAGGGTTCCTTGTTTACTAAGGAACCCTTATAGCTATATAAAAGGGTGCCACACGAACTAAGCGACCAACAGCGAGACTTACGCGTCGAAGTATGCATAGCACTACTGAATCGGCATATAAACGAGGGAATTCTAAATCGAATTGTTACCTGCGATGAAAAGCGGATCCTGTACGACAACCGTAAGCGTTCGTCTCAGTGGGTGGACCCGGGTACAGCACCTAATCAGTGCGCTAAAAGATTACTCATAGGAAGATGATGGTGACTGTCTGGTGGACTTGTACATCACAGCTTCTTACCGAATGGTACAACAGTGACGGCAGATGTCTATTGCCAAGAATTGCAAACAATGATGGAGAAGCTCGCAATTCAACAACCAAGACTGGTCAATCGCTCTTCCCCATTGCTTCTCCACGACAACGCACGAGCTCACACTTCACGACAGACCATCGCAAAGCTACAAGACTTGCAGCTGGAAGATCTCCGTCACCCACTGTACTTACCGGATCTTGCCCCAACAAACTTCTACTTTTTTATTTTAAAAATAACACCCGAGAGGCAACAAAGTGAAGGAAGAATTCTTAGCAAAAGAGTAGCACAGGTCGACGTATCAAAAACGTTGATATTGGCAACAGACGCGTCACCTACAGGACTGGGGGCCGTTTTATCACATATACCTTCAGACGGATGAGAACGTCCCATTACTTTTGCATCAATATCTATGACGAATAGAGAAAAGTAGTACAGCCAAATTGACAAGGAAGCAACATCAATTTATTGGAGTCTTAAACATTCTTTCATTATTGTGGTGGCCGTAAATTTACCCTTGTGACAGATCACAAATCACTCACTTAAATGTTTCATCCCAATCAGACGTTACCGGCGCTAGTACAACGTGGTTGTTCCATTATGCTCATTTTCTATCCGGATTTGATTATGAAATTGAATATAGAAGTTCTTTAAAACATTCCAATGCAGATTACGTTTCCAGATTTCCGGTTGAAAACCCCAAAGAAAGTTCGACAGTCATTTCTCCTTTGGACTGTGAAAGTGACGCATATGAAAGGTTCTGTCGGCGAAATGTCCATAGGTGAAACGTTCTATCGACGAATCTCTCAAAAATGAAACGTCCTGTCGGTGATCAGTCCAAAGGAGAAATGACTGTCGGAAAACGTTTGCAGAATATGATCTACCAGTTTGCAAGTGTTGTAACAATTGCTGTAAGTTGTTCAGGATCGTTTTTTATTTTTTGAGCTATTATTTTAAAACGGACTTCTAATATGTTGATCAGCTGTATTTGAAATGCATAATGTTGGTCGATGGAACTTTCTTTGGGGTTTTCAACAGGAAATCTGGAAAGATAATCTGCATTGGAATGTTTTAAAGAACTTCTATATTATATTTCATAATCAAACCCGGAATCAAACAAGTTCTCGTAGTGATCTACCGAGTCTGCAAGACTCGGTAGATCATTACGAGAACTTGTTTTAAGGACAATTAATTAACTCTTCAAGACGAATGCATATTGAAAGGAATCCGAGTTATGATTCCGCAGAGCTCACAGGAGCGCGTGCTAGATGAACTAGATGCAGGGCATGTGGGCATTCTTAAAATAAAATGATTAGCCCGTAGTTATGTTTTCTGGAAAAATATTGGCAAAGATATTGGGGATGGTAAAATCATGTAGAGCATGTCGTCTACAACAGACGCAAACGAGCCACCAAAGGCACCGGTTAACATCATTGAGAAGAACCAACAGGTCAATGGCAAAGAATACGTATTGATTTCGCCGGCCCTATTTCAGGCCAATAATTATTCTAGTGGATTCAGTTACAAATTGGGTTGGTATCGTATCAACTAAGATTGCTACAAGTTCTTGGTGCATACAGAAGCTAAAGGAGATATTCTGTCACTTTGGAATACCTATTATTTTGGTGTCAGATAATGGACGACAGTTTACTGAGCAGGAATTTGAGAGTTTTCTTAAAGAAATTGGAGTTACATACAGGACATCCGCCCCTTACCTCCCCGCGACTAATGAACAGGCAGAACGCTTTGTTCAAACTATAAAGAGGACACGCAACGGAGGGGGAGACAGACTGGAAACTGATAATGATTAAAAATAGACTGCGGCGCACCCCCGGCCGTAGGACGGGCTTCGCCCTATCAGTTAGTGTTTGGAAGAGAATTCAGAACCCATTTACGTGTTGTAATGTTCTCAGGTGACCTATGTACACCTAACTCAGGGAAACCTGAAATCCCAACTAAAACATTAAGAAAAATCGATGTTGGAAGCAGAGTGCAAGCCAGAAATTATTCAGATGCACATACGAAATGCAATTTGGCAAAATTGTACGACAGATCGGTCTCCGTCATTACGAGGTACAAAATTATGACGGTACGGTATGGAGGAGACAGATCCTGCCGGCTTCTCGAGTACCGGATCCAAGAATGGTGGCGGAGGGCTGATATATATCTTGGAGACTTTTTTTTTTTTTGATGGTGGGAAATCATCAAATAACTTCTACCGCTCTGGGCGGAGCGAGAGGGTGTGTCAGACTCTTACTGACTAAAACCCACCCGTATTCCTTCCTGTTGCCTGTGTTGCGGGGGCCTCGGTGACCCATAAGTACCTTCCCGCGACATATCTTGGAGACATGTGACTAAAAGGAGAGAAAACGAATAAGTGATATTTCATTGTAAAATAATCAATAAAGGACAAAAAAAATACTAAACAGTTTATTTATTCACATAAATATTAATTGTTTTTAGACATACTTAAAAACTTTTTGCGGTGATAGAAAAAAATGTAAAGTAAAACACTAGCGTGTAAATATATATAAAGTAAAAAAAAACCGGCCAAGTGCGTGTCGGACCACGCACAATGAAGGGTTCCGTATTTATGATGAATTTATCAAAAAAAAAAAAACTTATCATTGTAGTTTAAAAACATGGTCTCCCATACATCGGTATACGTCACGGTCAATTCTCCAACTGCAAATGGGGGGGGGGGGCATGATTACCTTACACCATGGGATAGACGAGAGAAAAAAATCATCCCACTTTACCCTAAACATTAACCATTCCTAAACATTACTTTACATTTTTTTCTTTTCACCATGTTTTACCACTTTGTCGGCGTAATTAATAAGTATAGCCATGCCAAATTACAGCTTTCTAGTACTAAGAGTCTCTGAGCTAAGCCGCGGAAAGACAGACAGATAGTCAGACAGATAGACAGACGGACAGACAGACACGTGGACATTGCGAAACTAGTAAGGGTTCCCTGTTGACTACGAAACCCTAAAATCGAGTGTATAACAAACTGAATTATGAACCTAAATGCGTTGCGATAAGAGTCACTTTACAGGCAAGAGTGTTGAAAAATAATTTAATTACACAACTTAATAGAGATATGAAATAATAAGTAACAATAACGAACACATACACATATGTACATAAACTGACGCCTTCTTCCCATGGGGGTAGGCAGAAACTATATGTAGAACGCCACCTGCTACGGTCCTTAAATACTCTTTTTGCTTCGTTTACGTTCATACATCTGGTCATACACGCACGCCGGTTGCGAGTACTACGCACCTGACCTTTTTGAAGAATATCATTAATGAGGTCACTATATGTTGATCTGGGGCGTTTCCCGGCATTTCCACTCACATCTGCCTTGTAAATACCTTTTGTTAGGTCGCCTTTCATTCATCCTCTCAACATGACCAAACCATCTAAGCATAGCATCTAAGCATAAAATTAATAAAGTAAGTTACTATATTGTGAGCGCGCGCGCAGGCGACGCGAACATAGATAATATGACGAGAAGGTGAGAGTGGGAGCGAGACAAATCACTGTAAATTATTGTGTAGGTACTATGGGTAGGAATTGTCTATGCATGGTGATGATGCCTACTTAAATACTTTTTTTATGTTATTTTATTGTTTGTGTTGTTATTGTATAGTATTTATCGATCATAATGGTTATATTATTTTCTAAGTACTGTTTATATATACTTTATTACCTGTTTTTTCTAATATGTATGTAAAAATCTCATAACCTGACTTGGTTTCCGTACGTCGTTTTCGGGTGACCACTGAAAATCAGCGCTTTGCTGTGGGTCCCCCATAGCACAGCATCATGCTGAGTGGAAGCCTACTTGTCACAGTCACGGCGTGCAGTTGCTGACTATTTGTATATGTTCTGTCTCTCTGTGTAAGTCTGTTTAGTTTTATTATTTATAAGAATTACCCTTTTATGTGCACGTGTTTCTGTGACAAATAAATCTATTTTTCTTTCTTTCTTTTTTTCTAGGTACCTAATCTTTTCAATTTTTTTCACTACATCTTCCTTTAAACCGCACCGTTGCTTTATGACGTCATTTTTGAGCCTATCATTTATAGGCACACCACACATGCTTCTCAAGGAACGCATCTCCACAGCATTTACTCTACTTTCATGCTTCTTTTACCCCATCCAACATACACTTCCATACATAAGTGTAGGCAATAATGAACATTTACGAAATAGATCAAACAGAAATAATTACAACCAGAAAAGTCCAAAATTATTTAACAATGTGCATATCTGGCCCACTGACTGGCCCAGCCGCTGTGTCTACTTGATTTGTGGCGGTAATGTCATCGCAATAGCTGATCGGTTACTGAGGCGCGTACTTCCGCCACAAAACTAAACTACTAAAGTTTTTATTTGGGCGTCATAATTACGTTATTTTTTGTTGTGTTTTTGATGAAATAGCATGAGTTAATATAAAATAGTGTGTGAAACTGCACATGACTACTCATGTGCCCCCCCCTCCCCATGTGTGTAGTCCCCGGTTAAGTAACAGTTTCTTAAACTGCTAATCCGAGAATCGAATTGGTTTTCATGACCTCGCAGTGGGTGCGGAAAGTAGAGTATTCTCCGCAGGGACAAAGGTATCTTCATCATGGGTGACCTTGAAACCCTCGCTTCGTTCAGGAGTTGACTCACAGCTCCCTCGCTGCGCTCGCGTCCTAGAATCCTTCGTTGCGTTCGGGATTCAAACAGCACTCGCGGCATTAAGGGCCTTATCATACTAGCGGATTGCGAGCGTCCTCAAAGCGGAGCGGGCGCGCAACGAACACGCGACGCATGCGCAGCGAATTCGTTGCAGACGCGCAACGAGATCGCCGCGAATAGTGGAGTCGTCGACGCTTTTGTTTTCGTCTCCAGCGTCTTCGAATTAACAAAACCAACAGCAGTGTCTCCTCATCGGAATCCATTTTGTTACTGAGTGTATTGTATGTCGTTAACTTGTTACAAACACGCGACGAAAACGTTGCGAATTTGCCACGCGGCCGCGACGTCTTCGCAGTGCAGCCGCGGCGTGTTCGCGACGCATTCGTTGCGCGCCCGCCCCGCCCCGCAGCCGCTCGCAAACCGCTAGTGTGATAAGGCCCTAAGACACTGGTTTATCCTCTTAGTGAATAATCTACTATTGTGGGTGTTTCAAAGCCTAATGATCCCCCCTTACCCCGTCCACCATTTTTCTCTTTTAAGGGATAAATACTTATAACAAAATAAAACGAACTCATCAGTTGCAGTATTATAAATTTATTTGCTCATAAAATCCGCTTGGTCGTCGGGGTCGGTCCGTATTTTTTTGTATTTTTATATTTTGCTTCGTAAAAAAATATTATTTTTGCATACTCGTTGAACCATTGGCTTGCTTGTGTCGTTGTTTAGAAAGTTTGTAACTCGGTACAATAAGAATTTGTTCTTTACGAAATATAACCTAGACATATTATACATTATAGCTTTACGCACTAACTTACAAGAAAGTTAATAAATTACTTCTGTAAAATATCAACGGTTAAGTAACGTTACCTGGCTAAGCTCGAACATTAGATAAGAATCTTTATAAAAGTTGGTAATCTGTTAAGTACATGTTTCTGTTGACTGACTTAGCAAACAACATTTCACGCTTAATTAGTTGAACCCCTCAAAATAGCTCCAGTCGGTAGTTGATACGATATACGTACTTGTTTTGAAATGTATTGAATAGTAAATTCAAGGTAAATAAGAATTAAGAAGGGAACACACTGGGTAGCGGGATACTTTCGATGGACATATTTATTTGAGAATGGCGCAAGAACAATGAAGCCTGAAAGGGCAGAAATATCTCTCACAGAACCCCGGGAAATCTCTACAACAAAGGAAGAAAACTACATTTTGGAACAGTTCTTTCAACACGGCAAGGGCTTTATGATGATATGTTACCTTTATCTACGTCAGATCTTGAAAATCTTCACTTTTGTTAGCTTATTTCCAGACGGGTAGGTATGTTGTTGACCTTTTGGCGAAATGTTATAAGGATTTCTTTGGCAGTTTTGCCAAAAGTTTTTCTTTAACAGATGGATTTGACGGCTCAAATAAATTTGTACCTACTATATTTGGGTATAATCTAATTTTGAGGGACAGGCGGTGTGGGCGGACGAATCTTGTTTGTTTGTACACACAGAAATAGAACGTTGTTGAGTTTCTGGAGTTCATTGGTACTTATGAGTTCGAGCGTAATGTCTCCATGTTTGAAATGTTCGTATAGATTAATTAATATTTTCTGTTTAATTAGATGGTATAAAAAAATACATTAAAAAACTTGACTAATTAAATCGTTCTAAAATAAATTCCCTTTAAAAGGTATCATTAGATAGCGTATTACAGCAATTAGATCAATGATATCATAAGCATTTAACCAAAATCAAGCTAAAATAACTAATTACTGCGCAAACAAAGCACATCAAACTTCAAATAAATTCAAAAATTGAACGCGTAAACGAACTTTCATAAAATCAACTGTCACTCTTCTAGAATTCTAGGATTTCTAGTTTCAAACGTTAAAGATGGCGTCGAACAAATTCTCATGCACCAGTAGTTATAGGTATTCCTGTGAGGGTTTAGGCTTCAGCAGCAGGTTGGGCAGTAGACTGCGCGGTGGCGACGCTGGTGGTAGTTGATACGGAGTCAGGGTCCTGTTCGCGAACTCCCATCCAGGGGAGACGCTTCTGGAGCTCCGCCCTAGAAATAAGTAAGTGGAATTTATCAAGAAGAAATAGTCTGAACGAAACCGGTTCCTGTCACTCTAATGCTATCTGCTGAAGCTTTCTACTCTTAGGTAGGCATATCAGCACCTACACGAGACTATACGAAAGTTATATTTATACATGTGCTTGAAGAAAATATTTGCCAGTCGGAAAGGTTAGAAGCAAGACTGTCTGCTCTGCGTTGGACCTGGGCACATTTAAGTATGCCCCTTGTGGAGGTTCTCTTATTGAAATCTAAAGTAGGTTTCGGTTATTCACCAATGAAGGTAATTTAATACTGACCTGTATCTGGGGTGATTAATTGCGTACACCCATGGGTCTAAACAGGAGACTACCTTGCAGCAGACGGCAGGCACCATTGTAGCGATGGGAGTCAGGAGGTTCCTGTTGAAGAGATATTTGGTTATTTTTTTTCACAAATATTCGTCTTTAAGGTCCTATAATAATTTGTGGAAAAAGGTCTTCCGAAAAATACATAATATTATGAATTCGATTGCCTTCGAATCCCTAAGATTTATTACTTAAGATTAATTGCCAATGGATAAAAAACAGCTTAAAGTTTTTTGTTTTAAACGTTTTCTGCGCCTACCGAGTCATTCCCAATGATTAATTTTACACAAAGTTACTTAGTTTGATATAGTCGTCAACACATCTAGTTACCACAAATTGTCCAACTTTTCTCATTCGATTTTGAACTTAACTATCAACATTTTAAGGTTTAAAAATCATTTGGAGAAATTTGACAGTTTAGCCACCTGATGTGCTGGCGGCAACTGTACCTACATAATACGTAGATGACGGCTTCGTGAAGGGTCGTTTTAAACCCTGTATATTCTAAAGTCTAAGCACTCACCTATCACCAAAAGCGCCAGTCATAGCAACGAAAGCGTAAGGTGTCCAGGCACAGACGAAAAGGAAGAATATCGTGAAGGCGACTTTAGCGATCCTTATCTCAACACTTCGGCCGGCATCCTCCTTGTTGGCGGATAGAGACTTGACGTTCATCTTCTTCGCTTGGTCTGAAAGCATGCGTTCGTGGAGCCGTACCTGGGGAGTAAAGGGTTTAGTGGTTAGGGACTTATTATTATTATTTATTTAACATAAACAAAGTTTATAAAAATCTTAACTTAAGAGTTATGCCCCGTAAAACCGTTTTCACGGTTTGTCTGTGGGAACAGAACAAACAGAATTACAAATAAGGTTTATTAGTGCGGACACTTAATTTTCCCTTCTTGCACTTATATAGTAACCAATGATAATATCTTATCTTATATGCATGGAAATTGAATAAAGGAAATATCTTTACTTCTTATCTCTTATAAAACTACTACACCACTTACTTGTGGACGAATAATTTTAGATTACACTGGCCAGCACTGCGGGGTAAGCGCTGAACCTAACCGCCTTTTTTTTTTTGGATGGGAAATTATCAAATAACTTCTCCCGCTCTGGGCGGAGCGGGAGGGTGTGTCAGACTCTTGCTGAATAAAACCCACCCGTATTCCTTCCTGTTGCCTGTGTTGCGGGGGCCTCGGTGACCCATAAGTACCTTCCCGCGACCCCGGCAGGCATTTGATTCTACTTACGTTCGACATAATTCAAATTCTTTTCTTTTTTTCTGCTAACGAATATGTCTCTAGGCTAAGGAAACGTTCTGTCAAGCTTGTAAATCCACTTTGATATTTGAAATTAATTAATTTGGAAGGGATCCTCCTTGATTTTAAAAGTGTCATTGGATGCTTATTAGAACGCTTGTTGATTTTTTTCACATAAACGTGGGTAGGTAGGTACCTAAATTAATCTTTTGACAAATTTCAGACAGTATCTGAGGGACAAATCCCGTACTTTTACCGTACCTTCCCGCGAGCCTGGCAGGCAACGGCCCTAGTGGACCCTTACATTTGTGATGACATCTCTTTGAGGCGCGTGGAACACAAGGCGCCGTCGACCCGGGCCTGGTCTTTATCGGATGGCGAGCTACCCATTACTCACCGTCCGCAAGCCCGCGCCTACGGTGGCCGGAAATCCGCCTGGGATTCCCGACGCCCAGGGCGTCTCCTGCGGCGGCTAGGGGCGAGAGGGCACGAAATTTGCCTTCCCCTAAACCGTCCCGGCTCCTCCTTTGCGAACATTAATGCTTCGCAGGAGGAGGTGACGGCTGCCCATGCCCTCTCATCTTTTAACATATTAATCACACAGGGTATACAGATACAGAGGGGTATACAGATTACAGCCCACTCCCTCTCGATGAGAGGAGGCCTGTCTACCAGCAGTGGGAACATTCTAGGCTGATTATGCATACATATTAATCACGCCGACAAATGGTAAAATAAAATCTTGAAAAAAGTAAATTTGTAGGGTAGGTACCTCCCTTGCACGTAAAATGGGGATGATATTGTTTTCTCGTGAATCCCATGGTGTGGGATATCGTTGCATAAGCTGTTCAAAAATATAGCGGGTCTTTGACAAACATTTTTATAAGCTGCTAACTTTTGTTAGAGTCAAGCGTCCCAATGCCAGCTAAAAAACATCATGGCAGTAGTATACGTATATATCGAAGTAAAATGGAAAACTAGCACAGCTAAATAGGCTTTACAAGTTAATTTGCAGTTGGAATATATGAAAGAACATGTTTATCAACTACAATGTTAAGGTTCTTTTTGGGATAAATTCATCCCAAACACGGAGCCCATCTTTGTGCGTGGTCCGATACGCAATTGGCTGGTTTAAAAAAAAAAAACAGTGTTGGCCTTCAGGATTGCTTTATCTTAAGCAGAAGATGAGACGTGTAATCAAAGAAAAATAAGTTTATCAAAACAAGGACATGGTATTCTACAAGTTTAGGCATTTTAATCGTGTGGTACGTACGTACAGTATCACTAAACGATAACCAATACAAGCTACTACAGTTCTTTTCTTTAATAACGTTCTTCGCTCGTTGCGTTGCGGGATACCGAAATTTTTCGACAATCGAATCGAAGTTGTAAGAATTTATATTCGAATGAATAATCGACGCGCACTCTGATTAGGTAAACGAGATCGAAATCTTATTCGAATGATTCGATTTGATTGATGCAGTAGGCAGTCTGATTTATTCAAATCGATCTTGTGCTAGTTTCCCTAGCCTTCCATTGCAGCTTCTTCATACTCAATTACATATTTAAATACGAAAAAAAAACAGGGTGTTATCTTAAAAAGTTATTGACAGAATACTTAAATGTTTTCGGTGAATTAATCGAAGGAATGCATTCGACACGAATGTAATCGAATGTAATTTGGCGAATAAAGCATTTCGAATACGCCCATCACTAACCCGGATCGGTAATTTGTGCATTGGTTCAAACAGCACAAATAATGCTTCTTCCCCATTTTCAAGGAAAACTTCTGAGTTTTCCGCTTAAATTGTTACTCAAAGAATTCTTGAATCGAATCGTTCTGAAATAATTCTCATTTATTGTAAAACTTTCTGTTTTAAATAAGCGAAATTGAAAAGTTTGAACATTTATTCTGATTGTGATTATATTTCTGTGTCTACTGTTATTCGTGTTGGCATTTACAGAACTTCATAACTATCTAATTTACATACAAAATTAGGATATATTCTAGATGCTTTGACGTATTAAGTACCTACCCACTGAAGGGACGACGAAAATAGGAGAAGCTACTCGCAATCGTTTCCAACTAGGTTTCAAGAATTAGAAATTTAAATATGTATGCTGTAACTCATAGTGTCTACGTGGTCTTTAAACGTAACAAAATTGCTTCCTAATGAGAACAGTCGCTTAAATTCTGCACCCGTTTGAATTTAGAAGCGTGATTTTAACTTTGCGTTGTTTAACAAGCATCGCCCAGTTAATAACAGTACAGCTAAAATATACTTACAATTTTATAATACGAAGCAAATAAAGAACGTTTCAACGGTACCCACATTTTCAATTTTGGTCGAACGAAAACGTTTCTGTCCAATTTTCCTTGTAGGGAAAACGAGAAAAAAACTGAGCAATCAGACTTTTAATTATCAGTCTTGTTAAATCGCGTTTTTCGAGCGTCGACGATTCTGAATTCAAAAAAACATGAATGCCTTCTCTTTTATGTTCAACCTCTGTTGACTTAATTATGACGTGACTGTCTCTTGTTTCAAAATGGTAATGCTTTTAAATAATAAGTGAGTGAATGCTCCCTTTTTTATTTAAAAATACTCTAAAATAGTCTGATGTTATACTTACGTGGATTCTCAATTATACTTACCTACTTATTTAAAAGAAGGTTTTAAAAGCAATGCCAGCCGTACTTAATGCAAGGGTTTTCACACTGAAAACCCTTGCATTACGTACGGCTGACTAAAACAACATTTAACAGCAATTTATTTAACCCGGCGCGGCAGTTTAATTAAGAATCTCAAAGTAAATAGCTAATGAAAAGCACTATGTTCACTTAATAGCTGTTCATCGGAAAACGCTAGCAGCGCTGCCGTCGGTAACTAATCTGGAAAAAACGTTTATCAACATCTTAACCCATTTCCCGCTGCACGTTAATTTAATAAAGCTGCGGAACAACTTCGTTTGTGTAAAATGAATCATTACGAGAATTAGGTATCCCTTACCCAACACTACGGTTGACAAAAAGATCAACTCTGTGAACATACATATGTCAAAATACATTCCGTGACATCTATAGTATTTAATTTGTTTGCACTCAAACCGCAATGGCACTCAAATCCGAATTTAATTTCGCCGGTTCTCAGTAGTGATGGGAAACTTCGATGAGACCGAGAGTTTATCCGAAACAATTCGAGGTGACGAACTTAACAAACAATTTTCGCTCGATCGTCGGAACTTTAGTGATTCGACATTTTTGTCTGAACGTAGTTTACGAGTGCCGTGTCGAGGTTACGCGCGAATGAATGTTATTTTCTGTTATTGTGTTCAATATTTATTGGAGAAAAATTGATTGTTAGGTTTTTGGGGGCGATGGAAAAGGTTATTATTCGTTAAGGGTTCTTGAAGAGGGAGTAAAATGTATTGTGGAAATATTTAAGGTATCGAATTATGCTGCGG
Organism: Atethmia centrago; assembly: GCA_905333075.3. NCBI lineage: Eukaryota > Metazoa > Arthropoda > Insecta > Lepidoptera > Noctuidae > Atethmia > Atethmia centrago. Next base: position 7,493,957 of record HG995384.1, read on the forward strand.
CGCGAAGGTTTGGGTGTCCGCAGATGGCAAACATTTTAAAGACTAGGCTAGCCAAGTTTATAATTTCAGATGTGAAACTTAATTTGTTATGTGTAACTTAACAAAGTAAGTTTACATAGATACTAGACAGGTACCTGCTTAAGTAGCCTAACCTACAATTAAAATGATTAAATATGAACCAGAATCAGAATCAAAATCAGAATCAGAAAACATGTATTTGCCTACTTTGTGTGGCGCAACTACTCTCAAGGTATAGCGCAACGAACATAAGATTAAATATGAGTTTATAATTTTTAGTAATAATATGCATGTGAGAAGCACAGAACCGGTTGAAGTGGTGGTGCTCGGAAACACAGCAGTTGACGTCTTTCGGCTGAAATGATGGTGACGATGAAATATATGTGTTGTATTTGATACCACCCGAACAACTAATTAATATTATAAATGTGAAAGTGTGTTTGTTTGTTACGGTTTCACGCTAGGTAGACCACGACTTGAGTTAGGATATAGGAAACTTTTTATCCCGATATATTAACGGGATCGAGACTCATGCGGTTGAAACCGCAAAACGCAGCTAGTTTAGGATAAAAAGTAATGCTACGACTTAACGAGGCTTTATCGTCTGAAATAGCAAAAATGAGATCGGATTTTATGTTATTCATTGCTGTATTTGGTGGAGATTACCTCGCAAGGCAAATCTTAGTACGCTTGAGTACGTAGTACCTAAGCCGATTACGAAGTGACGAGATCAACTCTGCATGGCCAATATTTTTATAATACCTGAATAATTTCGGCTAAAAGTGTTTTAATTATTTTCTTATTTTTACTGCTAATACTTTTTATTGTTTTTGGGTGGGAAATCATCAAATAACTTCTCCGTGTTACTGACTAAAAACTCACCCGTATTCCTTCACTTGCCTGTGATGCCAGGGGCCTCGGTAACCCTTTGGTACCTTCCCGCGACTTACTGCTAATACTTAGAAGATACAGATACAGTTATTTGGTTACTACTAAACAATATTTCCTCTTCAATCATGTCAATACTTAACATATCATTTGGACTTTACACTTGCAAATATTTATCAGTGGAAACCATCGCTTTTCATTTCTATTATCAATACGGGCTGTAATTTTAAACACCATCAATCTCTTAAGCGGTTATTGTACTCATAATTATTACGAACAACTTTTACTATGGGACTAAACCAGAAATCGCGAAAATATAAATCTGCTGTTCCTTACAGTTTGACAAGTTATGAGAACAGCTGATTTTTTTGTCGCGACTTTAGGTTTGGTCCCATAGTAAAAGTTGTTCATAATGTTTGGTCCCATAGTTAAAGTTGTTCATAATGTCATCATTATGAACAACTTTTACTGTGGGACCAAACCTAAAGTCGCGTAAATCATTTGACTGGATCCAGTTAGACTGGAAGCTGACCCCAATATTTTGAAAAGGCTAGGCAGATGATGATGATATACAGACTGTAATTTTAAACATCATCAGCCACTTTACGGGGATGACCCCATACAGCGGATCGGCCCATGAGAACCGGATGCAGCCAAATGATTTGAAGTTTATGACTATACTACATTTTTAGTTTTGGCATTCACTTTTCAAATATAAGAAAAGCAATAGACAAGGAACTATTAATTGTTTTCCCTTCAATCCGAGATCAGCTAATAAGATCTTAGAACAAAACGGGTATGATCCCTTAATATAAATAGGTTAATTGAATCGAAATGTATCAGTGGTAATAATCACGGCCGGTATTAAGGTCAGGCGAATTTAATAGGACGGAAGATCTGTCGGCCTTTTGTGACCGAACGACGAACCTTTCTAGTTTGCGGAAGGAAATTATTACGCGAAGTTTTCAGTGATTCATTTTAGGGTTGAATTGTGTTTGAGTTTCTATTGTACGCTTTTATAATATCTAACATGACGATATTATCGTGGGCGGAAATTTAAAAGCGTGTTCATATATTTGTTTATATATATTTTACTTACCTGTGTTATCGTGATACCATGACATGAACGTGGACGTCCACAATAATATCGTCTCGTTAGAAATTATAAAAGCACACACTAAATGACCGTTTTCAGTAAAGAAAGTTTTATGTTGGATCATTTAGCTCCCTTCAAAATGGTTGAGCTGAATGGTGCTAATCCATGCGTCATGTTCTTGAACGGGCGCCGTCAGTAGACTAGTCATCTCTTAGCTGCCACGGCTTATTTTAATTTTTGAATTGTCGTTCTTTTTGTTAATCTTTTTATTACGGACGCTTTTACGTTTTAACATGTATAATTTCAAAATTAATGATGTAAACAATATTTTGTAACCATAATATGTTTATTTAAAAGAGTGTCTGTGGAGTTTCTTGCCCGTTCTTCTCCATAGGTACCTACTACGCTTTGCAATAGGCAACTACTACTACAAGCTTCTACAAGCTTCATCTTTCTGACTGACCGACCCCTTGACAATTCAAAACTACCTGCACGGAAAAAAAGCATGTCTTAAATTAAGACAATATCCTTTTGGTCAAGACAAATATTGATTCATATATGGGGAAAACAATAAATATTCTTGAATGAAGTAAAATTTTGTCTTAGTTTTATTGTCTTCTTCGAAGACATTATACTAAGATGAAGAATTATTAAGTTTAATTTTAAGAATATTATTTCTCTCTTAGAATGTTTTCTTCAATTAAGATTGTTATAGTCTTGAATCAAAAATATTTGCTTTAAGTCAAGAATAAAAACCAAGTATTTATTATTCTTAATTTGAGTAAACAGGTTTTCTTGGACTGAGTACATTTACTTACGTTAAGAAAATATTTACTTGGATTGAAATAATTTTTCGTACGTAATTCTTAGAAGTTATCAAATAACAATTAACTCGATACGTAAAGGACAATGATTTGTACATACTGGAGCGATAATTGTAGATATTTGAATAAGTAGGTTATGTTTTTAATGCTAAAAGTGAGGTGTCTCAATGAAGGTACTAATTTAAATCAGACCCCAAAATGTTGTCAAGCTAAATGCAGTATAAATGCAGAGTGTTGCCACATGAAAAAAATAAGTAGAAAATAAAAAGGCGAGAGATTCTTTAGAAGTAGGTGCATGAAAATATTTTATTACTAGATGCGCCCCGCGGTTTCACCCGCATAAGTTTTGACCCTGCAGGTGTATCGGGATAAAAAGTATCCTATGTCTTCTTCCTGGTTATAAACTATCTGTGTGCCACATTTCATCCAAATCCGTTCAGTACTTTTTGCGTGAAAGAGTAACAAACATCCATCCTTACAAAGGTGAACGGCAGATTTCGTACAGCTTACTTTTTTTGTTGTTTTGTAATAGAATTTGTACCACATATTAAGGCAACTAAGCCATTTAGTTTCATGTAAGTGTACCTTTTTTAGAAGTTCGGATTAATTAATAATATTTAAAAAAAGATTTTAATAACTACATGTAATTTAGTCGTAAACTAAACGCAGTTATGTTGGTATTTAAGCTATGCTCGCCCGGAGGGTATTACCCAACCTGCCCCCTTCTTAGATGAAATAATTTACGAATTAATTAATTAGAAATAAAATGAATGTACTTAAAAAAAAAAATAACTGTATTGTTTTATTTACCTACACTCAAAACCCCATCAGGACTTCATCATTAACAAACTGTTGCTGTCAGCTGCTGGACATAGGTATCTCCTAATGCACTCCGCTGAGTAGGTACGATTCTCATCTCAATTTACCTACTTGATAGTAAGTCTCTATCTAATCTAGAACATGTACTTTATTACTGAAACAATGTTTATGTGCCTATAAGTAACAATCTACATTGATACACTAGTACTTAACCTTAAAAAATAAAACTGGTTATAACTTTTACGTCCCAAGTTCTAAAAATGCAAGAATTTAAAAAAGGCTTGTCTATCGTATTAACTACCAATTAAAACAAAAAATATCCCAAAACACGAAATTTTATTAGCTGTACGAAAGTCCCATACAAGCCTGCCGTTCGCCTTTCATATTTTTAATATTAGTAGGATTAATGATCTATAGTCGAATTATTAATTCATGAAGTAATCTGACATGTGCTAGCTGTCACTTTGTGTAATAAATGGTCATATTTATTTCAGATCGTGCCAGATTACTCCATTGAATTAATAATTGGACTTTACAACTGTCTACGGTATTATTTATGACAAGTCTACAAATCCTATTTGATTTATTTTTTATTACGTTGCTAGTGAAATATGAGGGATGTACTTTCAAATTCAATCTTTCAAGATTGTTTTTTTTTATGAAGGCTTAGGTCGTGGTAGAAAACTAATGTTAAGGGATTATTTTGTTTGCTTCTAGAGCTAGATAAGTATAGTTTGGTAAATATTATTTATTTGCATGTGTTTATATAATTTGACTGTTCTGTGACTTTCAAAGTTGTTTGTTTAAAATTTATTAACACAGTAATAGCTCTCCTAACTTTTATAATTCAAACTCAATCGAAAAAGTTTTATTTTTATAAAAGATAACTGAAGTCACATCTTGAAATGTGATAAACAAATTCAAAAGAACGCCTCCTCACCTCATTAATTTTATGACTTGTGAACGTGTTTTTCTATGTGTTTTTCTAGCTTTTCCATTGAAAGCGTTAAATTGGATTTGTGCAATTGCATTCTGATGAGTGACTTTTAAAATTAATAATTGCATTTCTAATATCGTTAAAAATGTGAAGTTCTAGTTTTCAAAATAACCCTCCAACTTTTCCCACGCAAACCCTTGTTTGTTTGGCAGATTGTTTTAGGGATCATGAGAGATCAGCACAAGTGTAGGGGTCCGCTAGGGCCGATGCCTGCCGGGGTCGCGGGAAAGTCCGATAGGGTTACCGAGGACCCTGGCAACACAGGCAGCGGAAGGAACACGGGTGGTTTTAGTCAGTAAGAGTCTGACACACCCTCCCACTTCGCCCAGAGCGGGAGAAGTTATTTGATAATTACCCACCCAAAAAAAAGTCCACTTACATAACTATAGTCCAAACTATATTCTGGCCACCGAGATAATGCATTCCTGACACCTTTCAGTTGGATACGATTAGAAACTAATAAAGTTTAAATTCGTAAAACTCGTTTTCTTTTGTAATCAGCTGACAGGCGTCAGGAACGCATTCTCTCATCGAGCGGAGTGTACGTTTAAGTTCGTTAGATCCCGGTTTGGCTCACTTAAAAGCACTTGCCTCCTCAACTTGCCTAATTAGTCTAGTTTTAACCTTGAAACGTAACATGAGCTGTCCAAAATTACGCTGCTTTCACTAAAGAACACCGGGGAACGTAATTAACATAATAAGGTGAATATATGCTTAAAGTTTAACGCAATCTGTTTCTCTTGACGACGAGAAACAGACGAATTTTGGCAATTTTGTTTTGTGTATATCATATACTTACTTAGATTCTCCCAGGTAGACACAATTTGTTCCCACATAATGTTGTCTACTTACCTATGTCTGTTTTATTACTGAAACCAAAAATTTCAAAGAACTAAAAAGTTTCCTGGTAAAGTTACGAGTGTTTTGGTAATATTTACTTTTTTCTAGAATACTATCGGCATTCTTCTCCAAGGTCTTCTTCTTCCAGATTATTCAATCCTCCAAGATATCCACTCAAAGAACTACATAACGGGCAAAAGTAACTTACCGTTCAGAAGAACAGAACAGCTTCATCACCACGGCCTCTTAGAAAGAGTCAGACAGACGTAGCACCTTAGAAAGAGTAAGACAAAACCACTTACAGCACCAAACAGTTGTGAGTAGAAAAAGCAGATGAGTGTCATAGGGATAGCGTAGCTCCACACGAAGATGCAGGCGACGAAGACCTTCGTATCCTGGTCGTCCGTGAAGTAGTCGAAGGAGCAGGTGGTTAGGAAGCCCTCTGGAATGAAAATGTAAGTGAGATATGATTGATTATAGAGGTGGCGGTGCTTGAGGTCGTTCGCGTAGACGATGATGACACAGCCGTGGTGACTAATGAGGGTTTGTATGAACATTCACG